>CM039446.1:13979272-15457968 GCA_022388445.1 Zophobas atratus
ACCAAATAGGCTGTGGTAGGCCAGAGGGTCAACTTTTTCGTTGGAGGCGATTTGGTGGTTCATGAATTTATCGAAATCTTTTACCAAGACATTTTTGATCAGTTGTGGATCCCTGATGACGAGGTTTGGGCGGTTGAAGATGTAGATTCCGCAGTACGGGATTTTGAAGTTGTTGTATATTTCCCGGATTCGGTAGAAAAGTTGTTGTTTTGTCACTATCTTGTAGAAGCTTCCAAAAATGAAAACTGGTTTTTCGAAAGGGACGTTTTTGGATTCCCAGTAGGCATAGTTTTTTGTAAAGAGGTAGTAGAGAAAGAGCAAAAAACAAGCTATGGAAATGAAAAACATCTGGAAAAAATGCAATGGAAACGATAATGTTTCTGTTTTTGTTATACCCACAGCGCAGCACTTATCACTAATTTTGATTACAAAATGGTCCCGAAAACCGAATGTTTGTCTTTAAATGCAGTTATTATCAAATATTACGTTGTTTGTTATGTAAACACAGCGTTCAGAAATGTGCTGCGTGGATTGATAATATAAATTTACTAGTCATTATATGTGGCTTTCGTTTTTGATTAATTAATAATAATTCACTTAAGAAATGAAAAACGATCAGTCTACATATGTAAATAATCGTAAATCAGAAACACCGATAGGAGTCCAATGGGTTGAGTAGCTGACGATTTTTTTCGTGATGTGAGTGCATAGCATTAAGGAAAGGACAGAGATGGGTGTAGAAATATGGAAATGTCCGGTGAGGATAAAAATATTAAGAAGAGAAAGAGCGATATAGAAGAGGATAGTGAGGAGGAACAAGCTGTTTTAAAGAAAAGCAGAAAAATAGGGAAGATGTGTTAATGAATAGGAACAAAAAGAGGAAAACAATATAAGGGCAGGAACAATAAACGGACGTAATCTGAGAATTGACAAAACGAAAACAGCGATGAAAATACAAAAATAATGAGAGTTGTAGTGGAGATAGAATTGCACCTTGGATTTAAGGCTTGTAACGGAACTTAGTTTTGAAAAAAGAAGAGTGGGCTGATTAGAAAAAGGTTGACAGATAGAAAAATAGTATCTGAATGTTTAATTTTGTTGATGTTTTGTACATTTAAATAAATTAATCATATTATAGGCTATATTTTTACTAACTGGTTGCAATATTTTATGAAACACGTAAAAACCGTCAAAAGTTGATACGGTAGTGTTGGTCTTGGACGGATTACTTCCACCCAATTCCACTCATAAAATTCAAATAACCATGGAGGAACCGTTTCCTGCTAGCAAGTTTGTGAGTTGCTTGGAAAACCGTATTTACGATGTGCCGCAGTCGAAATTGCTACAAATGGATTCCGAAAAACTGCTATTTATCCCCTCAACAGACACATTTTTCGGGAATGAGTTTACCATCTATCAGGGAGAAAGAAGTCACACACCCTCCAGTTTTCTTGATTCCACAGAAATAACACATATGACTCTCCAAAAAGATATTCTTTCAACAGTCGCTTCAGAAGAACCATTGTATAGCGGATTGTCTAATGTCCCGGAGCTAGAGTTAAGTCCCTGGAGATTTTGCCTTTGCCGTGTAGTTCTTAATACAAATGTGGCGACAGTGAGAAAAACTCCGGACGTGGTTCTGCAACTTTAATAACTGGTACAAATAAAAGTGTTTTTGCTTGGACGGATGAAATTATGTGGTGTTCCTAATATCGGGCAGTGTATCCGGTATTGCTACTATTTTTTTTTCAGTTAGAGAACGGGACTCATTTTTATAGAATTAATATTTTTATATGTTATTTGGATTTGATAAATTTCGTTTATATACATTGTTGCTCAAACTCCGCACTTGGTTTTAATGCAAAAAGTTTTAGGTTTACCGCCAAAACATACAAGAAATTGTTTTTTAATCGATATTAAGCCATTTTACTCTACATCACCTCCGAGATCATGATACCTTCGAGCTTCAAACCGAAAGGATACTGCAAGCTGAAGAACAAATTTTGGAACGCGTCGAAAAGAGCCCGACATCATTAAAAAAACAAGACTTACATTCATACCACGTCCAAAAAGTGCAAGCTTTGGAGCACATTGATTTTCCACGTGGTGTAATTCACTGCGATGCTGTTGTTAGAGCAATGTCGTGAACGTCCTAACTTTTTAAACTGCATTCTGTTTACGGATGAAGCACGATTTACTCGCAATCAATCGTTGGTTTTCAACAACCACAACACTTACATTTGGTCCGATGAAAATCCACGCTCGTCAAGAAGTACGATTTCCACGACGATTTTCCATGAATGTGTGGGCCGGTATTGTTGTAAATGGGACCTTATGTTTTACCAAATAGACTAAACGTGGCACAATAACTCGAGCTTTCAAACAATCTCCAGGTGAACGATTTCGCATGATGGAGCATCACCACATTTTGTTTGGCCAGTTATTGAATGGTTAAATAACTGTTTTCCTAACCAGTGGGTCGGTAGAAACGGTCCAGCAACTTGGCCTCCGCGTTCACACGATCTCAATCCGTGTGATATTAGTTTGTAAGATGGGATGAAACAGTTAGTTTATAGAAGTCAACAGTGTCGATAAACTATCCAAGAACTTCAACGAGTGGAAATGGCAGCCGTTACAGTTCCTGGAACTGCCGGAGTTTTTAAGGTATTTACACAGATATGTAAAAAACATGTTGCGACGTGCTGAAGCCTGACAACATTTTCAAAATTTATTGTAAAACAGTAGTAGCATTTTAAGAGTTGCTTTTATATTTGTTCTAAAAAACAATGTGGAATCCTTGTGGCAGGGACCAAGCATTCGTCAGAATAAAAAGTCGATCGCAGTGACCAGCAACACGTCGGTTTTATCTTTAATTGAAACTGAAAGTGTTTACATCATTATTATTCGAACCTTTTTCAACGTACTGTTTAAAAGGTGGATCAGTGACATCGTATCGAAGATGATTGATGGGGGTTTTGCCTCAATCGACTTTTAATGTGTTTTTTCTATATTTGAATACTCCTACGATACATTATGGCGGGGTTACAATTATTGCATACAATTCGAAATCACCCAGTATATACTTATATATACTTCCTATAAACTGGTCCTTTATTTAAAGAAAAATTGAAAATCGATTACGAGAAACATCTACCCAAAAGAATTCAAACTTAAAGACTTAACTAATATGTTAAATAAACATAAAAACTCGAATATGGTGGTTTGAAATTTTAATTAAAAAAATACATTTCGTTACAAAAAAAATTCTTTGCAAGTCGGCAGACTATAGTTTTGTAACATTTAGGTAAAGATCACCTTTATTCATTATAAATGCTACACCATTGTCCAACTCAAGCGGCACTTTTGTATTGTTCGCTACGTCAAAAGCAAAATCCTTCAAACAGTAAGCCAAAGCCACTTTGCCGACCAAAATTGCGAATCTTTGTCCTGTAATCGCAGTTATAGCACACGAAAATTTCTTCTCTAATTTTAATACAAACCAATACAACTTCTTGGACCATCACCAAAAGGTAAAAACGTATAAGGTACTATTTTATGCCTATTTTCCAAACTAAATCTCTCAGGATCAAATTTTTCCGGATCAGGAAAATATTCCGGGTCATAGTGATGTAATCCAGCAACTGGAATTAATATCGAAACATTTCTGTCAAGGGTTAACTCAGTGTCTTCAAAAGTGTAGGTGTTCTCACATTTTCTATCTAAGAAACTAGTAAGGGGATATTTTCTCAATGTCTCTGAAAGCACAACATGTAGACTTTGGTTACAGTTACTTAAAAAAATCTAAACCATTTAAAACCATGTCGAGGTAAGTCATTTCTTGAATCGCTTCATAGGTAAAGTCACCATATTTGTTGAAAGTTTCTTTGACTTCTTGGCGCAGTCGATATTGTACGTCTTTGTTTATTGCCAGTTCATACATGGTGAATGCTAACGTCAAAGAAGTCGTCTCGTTTCCAGCGGAGAAGAACTGAACAGCCTGAGCAGCCATCTTTAGGTCATCTAAAACGTAAAGCTCGATAAACTAATATGCCACTATTTACGCATCACTTGAGGTACCAAATTTATAATTTTCATTAAAAGCCTCGTTGTGCTTCAAATTGTTGAGCAAATCAATGAGATCATTCCGCAAAATCCCTTTCTTCTCACGCTCTCTGAGAGTATTGTTAAACACATCGATCAAATAGTTGGAGGCAGATTTGTCAAGAAACGTCAACCGAAAAATGTCAACGAATTTCGGCATAAATATAAAACTAAACACTGAAAAATTCCTAACGAACGACTTAAAGTCCGCAAGCTTCGTGGCCACCTCCATTATCTCCGACTTATCATTTTTAAGACAGTACGAATTAATGCCGAAAGCACAGGACGAAATAATATCCACAGCATATTTTTTCATTATTTCTCTAATTTCGATTTTATCGCCACGGTGTTTTTCGACACAAACGGCTAAATCGGAAGCACATTCTTTCATCAGCGGCAGCATTAGCTTCATTTTTCCTGAAGTGAAAACCGGGGAAAGTTTGCCGCGTAGGTTTTTCCACACCTGATCTTGTGAACCTAAAAGGCTGTGATACGTCAAGGGGTCTACTTTTTCGTTGGAAGCGAATGGGTGGTTCATGAATTTGTCGAAATCTTTTACCAACACTTTTTTGATTAGCTGTGGATCTCTGATGACGAGGTTTGGACGGTTGAAGATGTAGATTCCGCAGTACGGGGTTTTGAAGTTGTTGTATATTTCACGAATTCGGTAGAAAAGGTGTTGTTGTTTTGTCACTATCTTGTAGAAACTTCCAAAAACGAAAACTGGTTTTTCGAAGGGGACGTTTTTGGATTCCCAGTAGCCATAGTTTTTTGTGAAGAGGTAGTAGAGCAAGAGCAAAAAACAAGCTAAGTAGATGAAAAACATCTGGAAAAAATATAATGGAAACGATAATGTTTATGTTTTTTCGTATTATACGCACAGTGGACCACTTATCAATAGTTATTATAAACTGAACTTGAAACTGAATTTTTGTTTATATATGCAGCTCATTATCAAAAGATACGTAATTTGTTGTGTGAACACTTTATTCGGGATTTTGCTACGTGGAATGACCGATAATAATATTAAATTTACTAACCATTATGTGTGACTCTCTATTTTCATGAATTAATAAATTATCCTAAATGTTTTTTTGGTGTTTACTGACAGTTTCAATCAGATAAATTTCAAAAATACTAAAACAAGTCATATTGAAGATTATTGCAACAGAACTTCCCTCGCCCCTGAAGTACAATAAAACTATCTGGTTTTTTCGAAAAATTACAAAATTTGATGTTGCGTGTTTCATTTTTGAAAGAAGCGTACTACGCATATGTTTCAAATAAGTTTTTCCTTTACAAAATTTTGTGATGCCGTCATCAACATTTTTGGAATTACACGTGTATTAATTTGAATAAGTGCAATGCAGTACTAATAATAACATTATAGCATTCCCAAATTTTCGGAAAAATGGAGTGAGCCGTTTCTCATTTAATCAATAAAATAAATTGATTTATTCATTAATTTTTTGAGTCAGCCTGTAGAAGTAGTTTTAACAAATATGTCTGGAAGGATAAATGATAAGTATAGACTCATTTTATTTTGCACATTTTCGACAGGATTTATTTGGCAAAATGTTGAGATGACGTCATTAGTTTTTAGGGGGGGTCGTAAACGGATAAATTTTGATTAACGATTTACCATTTTTCCGACAACCTTAAAACGATTGCAAGGTTTCAGAGCATTCAATTTTCTAATTTCAAAGTTAAATTAACTAACATAACTACAAGTGGGGGCGTATGTTACTTTATAAACGTTAAATAACATTTACTATTGTAAATTTAAAAGATGACGTTCTTGTGTTGGTGGTGGGGAAGATCAAACAAATTTTGGTTAGCGGTTTATCACATACACGATCTCCTAATATACGTGCAAAATTTGAAAACAATGGGACCGCTAGTTTAGAAAATTATCTGTCTAATACAAATCAACACCGATCACGAAATATTTGAAGTTCGAATTTTCACAACAACAACTGTAATTCGAATCAATTCGAGTTTTGTGAGTTAAAATTGGTTAAAAGGTCTTGTGAAGAAGTTAGTGAAGTCCTTACGCATCCAGAAATACGGGAAATTTTAATTTGACATTTGGCATTGACATTCACCTGACATTTCTCGTCATGGCTACCAATCTTACCGATCTAAATTACACCAGATCTATTTCAGAACCCCTTTCCGCTATTAACAAACTGCTTTGACGCCATTTAGGTGCTTTAGTAGCTCTATTAGAAAATCAAGGTAGAAAAAATTGGTTTTCCGCTTCCGTCGATGTGAATTCTTTAAAATAACATATTCCTGTACTTGGAATACAACAAGAGACAAACATGGAATGTATATAAAAATGTAAATAAGAAGAATACAAATGCAGTAAGAAAGGAAATCTTTCAAGCAGCCATTGTAGGCGGAAATTTCAATAACAGTTTTCAGTGCAAGAATAGAAGAAAAAGGGGGAGAATAAGTAAAACAGAAGATGTTGGAAAAGGAAGATCCAAAGACAAAAGTGAAAACAAGAAAGGAAAGGAAGTGTTGGAATTAGTCGAAGAGAGAGGATGAGAGATCTTGAATGGACACAAAACTGGCGATGATGAAGGCGAATGTAGGACTGAGAGGACAATCGGTAATAATAGAAAGAAAGGATAGACTTTCACCATATGGCACTGGAGGTTGAAATGGAAGAATATGACAGAAAACAGGAACAAGAGCATACGAAGAAAAGCTAAGAGCGCACAATTTCGTTAAAACTAAAACGCAAGCAAAATGGGATGAATTGGAAAAACTTATAAAAGATGTAAAAATGAAGATAGAAATTAGTGTAAGTACAAGTGGATGAAGAAAAAATGACTGGTGGAATAAGAAATGTTACGTCTCAAAAAGAGAAACAGGGAAGCATTAAGAAAATATATAACCAAAAGATAACAAGAAGACTTCCTCAAAGTCATGGAAGGATATACAAGGAGTAATAAGAAAAATGGAGAATAGTTCACAATAAGATTTATTGCCCTGTGTAAAGTTCACGTTCAAAAGTGGTAGCAATGTCTAGGACAAATTATTTGAAATTAAATACATATAACGCTACTGGTAGTATTTCTTGACCCGTCATAACTATTATTCAATGAATGGCACAGAACGACTAGGATTAAGAACCAAAAAAGTTGCACACTGATAAGCAACGGGCAAAAACAGGATAAGAGCTTTGACAATAGTGACTTTTTCCTATTTAGACTAATTTCCAAATAGCGCGAACATTTACATCAGTGGTACAACATCTACGAGATTATGGTACCTTCAAGTCTCAAACTCACGATCGTGGCCGTGATAGGATCGTAATAATCTTGCAAGCTGAAGAATCAATTTTAGAACGCGTCGAAGAAGAGCCCAATATCAGCACTCACCGACTTGAAGCTGAAATTGTAATTTCACAGTTTGTAGTGTACTTCGAGTTGTTAAACAATGTGTTGGATGGAGCACCACTACATTTTGCTAGACCAGTAACTGAATGGTTAAATAAATCATTTTCAGATCTAGTGGGTCGGTATAAACGGCGCAATAGCTTGGCCTGCGCGTTCACCCGATCTCCATCCATGTGATTTAACGACTTAGTTTTTGTGTAAAATAAAGAAAAAACACAAATCTGGTGGTTTCATATTTTAATAAAAAAATATACATTTCGTTACAAAAAAAAAAAATTTTGAAAGTCAACTGACTACAATTTTGTAACATTTAGGTAAAGATCACCTTTATTTATTAAAAATGCTACACCATTATCCAACTCAAGCGGTACTTTTGTATTGTCCGCTACGTCAAAAGCAAAATCCTTCAAACAGTAAGCCAACGCTACTTTGGCGACCAGAATTGCGAATCTTTGTCCTGTAATCGCAACTATACCACACGAAAATATTTTCCCTAGTTTTAATACATACCAATACAACTTCTTGGACCATCACCAAAAGGTAAAAACGTATAAGGTACTATTTTATACCTATTTTCCAAACTAAATCTCTCAGGATCAAATTTTTCCGGATCAGGAAAATATTCCGGGTCGTAGTGTAGCCCAGCAATTGGTATTAATATCGAAACATTTTTGTCAAGCGTTAACTCAGTGTCTTCAAAAGTGTAAGTGTCTTCACATTTCCTATCCAAGAAACTAGTAAGGGGATACTTTCTCAGTGCCTCTGAAAGCACAACATGTAGACTTTGGTTACAGTTACTTAAAAAAATCTAAACCATTTAAAACCATGTCAAGGTACGTCATCCCTTGAATCGCTTCGTACGTAAAGTCACCATATTTGTTGAAAGTTTCCTTGACTTCTTGGTGTAGTCGATATTGTACGTCTTTGTTTATTGCCAATTCATACATAGTGAATGATAACGTCAAAGAGGTCGTTTCGTTTCCAGCGGAGAAGAATTGAATAGCTTGAGCAGCCATCTTTAGGTCATCTAAAACGTGAACCTCGATAAAATGATAACACGATTATTTACACATCACATTAGATACCAAATTTATAATTTTCATTAAAAGCCTCATTCTGCTTCAAATTGTTAAGCAAATCAATGAAATCATTCCGCAAAATCCCTTTTTTCTCCCGCTCCCTGAGAGTGTTGTTAAACACATCAATCAAATAGTTGGAGGCAGATTTATCAAGAAACGTCAGTCGAAAAATGTCAACGAATTTCGGCATAAACATAAAACTAAACACTGAAAAATTCCTAACGAACGACTTAAAGTCCGTAAGCTTCGTGGCCACCTCCATTATCTCCGAGTTATCGTTCTTAAGACAGTACGAATTGATGCCGAAAGCACACGACGAAATAATATCCACAGCATATTTTTTCATTATTTCTCTAATCTCGATTTTATCACCACTATGTTTTTCCACACAAACGGCCAAATCAGAAGCACATTCTTTCATCAGCGGCAGCATCAGCTTCATCTTTCCTGAAGTGAAAACCGGGGAAAGTTTGACGCGCAGGTTTTTCCACACCTGATCTTGTGAACCGAAAAGGCTGTGGTACGACAGAGGATCCGCTTTTTCGTTGGAGGCGACTTGGTGGTTTATGAATTTGTCGAAATCTTTTACCAACACTTTTTTGATCAGTTGTGGATCTCTGATGACGAGGATTGGGCGGTTAAAGATGTAGATTCCGCAGAACGGAGTATTGAAGTTGTCGTATATTTCACGAATTCGGTAGAAAAGGTTGTTGTTGTGTCACTATTTTGTAGAAACTTCCAAAAACGAAAACTGGTTTTTCGTAGGGGATGTTTTTCGATTCCCAGTAGCCATAGTTTTTGGTTAAGAGGTAGTAGAACAGGAGTAGAAAGCAAACTATGTAAATGAAGATCATCTGGAACAAATACAATGAAAACGATGTTGTTTACGTTTCTTGTTGTGGACCTACAGTGGAGCAGTAATTGTTACAGAATGAACTTGAAAATTGAATGTTTGTTTTTATATGTTGTTCATTATCAAGAGATATTTGCTTGTTGCGTAAACACGACGTTCGAGATTGTGTTGCGTGGAACGATTGATAATGATAATTAGAGAGCGGATTTATAAGCACAAAAAAATTAAGAATAAGCGCTTAAATAAGCACAACATTTTCAATAAAAATGTATATATTATTTTAAGCAAAAAAGCATTAAATAACCATAATACTTTCATTAAAAAAGTTTTATTTTAAGCAAAAAAGCATTAAAAACATAATCATATTACAAATCAAAGAACACTTCTTAGAACTTTGGATAAAATATTATTACAATAATCCTAGACTTTATATTTTACACACGTATTTCAGTTTTCTTTAAAACAATTTATGATTGTAATATGTTCCAAGTTGTCCACTGTAAAATTTTTTCGCCGATCATTTAAAATGTGTTTAAAATTGGAGAATGTGCGTTCAACATCCACACTCATTGTTGGTGCAAATTTGAATTTTGCAACTAATGTTGAATCTAACTCCAAATTTTCCACCTTCTGGCCTTGTAAAACACGAGCAACGTCGGAAAGAACACCGAAACCTGCATTTTTATTTAACACTTCGTCAAGTTTTTGAAATACTCTAGTACCAATATCACCCCTTACTGCGTTTGCTTGTTGTTTAAATTCTTTCACTAAGTTTATTGCATCTACCAACAACATGTTGGGTTGTTCTAACTTTTCTATTATCTCACACACGAATTGATAATTGCTTCTTAGAAAAGCTAGATCTTGTCGCAAATCTTTGTTTTCCAAAATATTTATGCAATCTTTAATCGATTGAGAAGAATCTTCGCTAAACTCCGTAACTACTTCCTCAAATTCTTTGATATATTTGTGTGGCCTGTAACCATGTTCCCCACCTCGTTACAATCGGCTCTGGGGGCAAAGGTATGTTTGGAATTTTTTCCTTAAAATGTTGCACTCTTAGTGGGGCTTTAACAAAAATCTTTTTACCATTTGCCACTAATTTATTAACAGTAGGAAACTGCAAACGTATTCCTTCAACCACTCTGTTTAAACCGTGGGCAATGCAAGTAGAGTGAATTGAATTGGGGCACAATATTTTTAGATTATTCCCTGCTTTCAACATATAACGAGTTGCATCCGAGATCATCAATAAAATTTTATTCGCCGGTACGGCATTTGGCAAAAATAGTGACGTAAGACTGTCATTTACAAATCTGGTAATCCTATTGCCATTTGTTTTATTTAACATTTTCAAACTTACTACATACCCTCGACTAGGGAAGTTTTCATTTAAGATTCCAACAATTAAACTTACCACGTATCTTCCACAACTGTCGGTTGTTTCATCGACAGCGAACCATAAATAATTATCTCCAATGCGATGTTTAATTTCGTTGTAAACTTGCTGACACACTGGGCCTACATAATTTTTTTTGAGAGTACTTTCAAACGGAATATGTCGATTGCAGTGTTTTTCAAGGAATTCTTGAAGAGGGCCTTTCTCCAATTTTTTTAAAGGTATATTGGAGTGGATCATCATATTACATAAATCGAAATTAAACTGAAACTGCTCATCTTTTGTGGAAGTAGATGCAACAGATTCATGTATGGTCTGCTGTTTAATTTTACAAACTTCAAACATTTTCTTCCTTTCTACATGAAGAGTCGTTTTGACATGTTGCGTCACGTTATATTTTTTATCACTTTGAATCTAAAACATCGTACATATACAGGATTAACAAAGGAAAATAGATAAAAAAAAATTAGTGGGCTTACGGTTTTCACACAAGCTCTGCAGAATATTTTGTTGTTTTCTAATTTTAATTCTGGAAAATCCCTTATCCACTCATCCGGCGTCGATTTTACTTTCGGCATTTTTTTAAAATATTAGTAATAATACCAAAAAGAACTCAACATGTAACAAGGGAGAACCACGTATAACACTGTACTACGACAGGTGCGATAGACTGATGGTTGTGAAATAAACGGTTCATTTACTTAAAAGTTTCAATTAGAAAAATTTTAAGGTAGGTAGTTGGGTACAATAATCTTTTTTTCTAGAAAATCTTCAACGGTCTTGCCGCAAAATGCCGAAAAAGAACATCTGGTTAAAAGCTTTAATTCATTATCAACGGAAGTAAGGATTTAAAGTCATTAAATCTATGGAGTATTTTTCCAATCTTATAATAAAATTTTATTACCCAAACGACCGGAACCTATTCACAGAAAGGGTCTTGAGTAAGTATACTTCAATGGTCAAGTCCAGGTAAAATGCATACGATAGGTTACGCCTAACTAACAAATATTTGTCATCCCGACAAGGCCGGCATTTGAACAAAATATGCATTAAAACTCATATTCGTCGAAAAAAGCATTAAATAAGCATATAAGTTTTAATATGCATAAAATTGAAAAAAAAGCAAATAAGCATAAAAAAATGTGTCAAATGACTCCAAATTGTATCATAGTTACAGATATAAAAAAGTTTCGAAGTGCTTACATTTTTCACAAAAAGCATTAAACCTAGAAATCCGCTCTCTAATGATAATATTAGATTGACTAGTCATTATGTGTGGCCTTCGTTATTGATGAGTTAATAAATAATAATTAACATGGATGTTAATTCTTAACAATAGATTAAGTTTCAAGTAGAGGCACGCAAGAACAGTCGTTTAGGGTTTACTGGTTTCCTGCTACAATTCCGCTTTTGAACCAATTATAGTGATATAGTGAAAAGTGAAATAATTAAAAAAGTTCTAAAAGAGAGGAGTGTTATTCAAAAAATTTTGACAAATCAACTAAGATGGTTCGGACGTGTAATGAGAACGATTGAAAACAAGACAGTAGAAGTGGTATGGGAAATAGTGAGAGAAAAAAAAAGAAGAGGAAGAGCGAGGAGAGTCGTGGAATGATGAAACAAAGCGTATTCCCATTTAGTCTGGCCTGCTTCAATTAAATTTTTATATTTCATCCATTACGTATCGATAACTTCTCAGAAAAATAGTTATCGAAATACAAAAAATTATTTAACAAAGTTTTAGACAACTATAGCTACAAATAAGTTAAAAGTTAATTAGTCGCAAAATTCGAGATAAAAACGCCCATTCAAAATCTGCCTGACTTTGATTTATGCAATCTCTCGATCACGGAAATTGTGGAGAAAAAGTTTTTGCCATCTGTAATCAAATAATTTAATTTTTGCCTTTATTTCCCTTCACGTGAATACTCATCTGGACCCCCATTTCGTAATTACGGAAATATTTTCGGAGAATTTTATTTTAATCGGTTTCGACAAAGATATCAGCAGCATCAAATACATTTTCCTGTTGGATTCGTCCCAGTCGTACCACTCGACTTCAACTAAAGCGTTGAATATTTCAGTCGTCTACAAAAATTGTATATATCAAAAAATCAAATTTTGACACAAGCCAGAGAAACGTTTCAGTCGAATTAAAATGAAATAAATTAATCTGTTTTCAGCGTCAAAAAATTGTAAACATTCTGGCCAGAGTATTTTCTTTTCTTACATAATCTTCAATTGCTTGACCAACACATGCAGTCCCCAAGAGTACAGTAAACGACATAATTGTAATGGCACAGATACGAAAGTACTGATCCCTTAGCGAACCCTCAAACTAATTCGGTTTTCATTAAAAAAAAAGAAACTGATTTTACCCGAAAGTAAAGGACGACGATGCTCATCAAGAGTGCAGAACCTATAATTTTCAGAGGCAAAATTATAAACTGCGTCCGTTTTGCTACTTCCCAGACACTAATGAAAATTATCAGATTTTCATCAGAAAATGGTGATTTCCTTCTGGTCCGTTGCAACTGTAGCGTTAGCTTTTTTTATTTGTTGCAAGCACCTCTGAACTTGAAGATTGACAACTTGAAATGGGTACAATAAGTTGAAGCAAGCTATAGTCGCGCCCACGTAAGTTAAGAGAAGAGCGAAACACCTGCAAAGAATTAAAAAAAAAATGTTCCATTTTGACAGATACACGTTTGGTAGCTTGAAGAGAAAAAAAAGAATATCGTCGTCTTTGGTAGGAATCATTAACGACATGGCCACTAATGCGGAAATCATCGAATAATATCGGTTTTTGATTTTCATAAACTTTGTCCATTAATCAGTGTAATGGCGGTTAAAGTGTAATCGATAGTTTTTTATATGTCTAACCAATAAAACAAATAAGATTAACACAAAACGGTTTCTCATTACCTGAAAATAAGTATCAAGTTGCAAATCTTGCGTGAATAGATCTACAAATCTTTCTCCGTTTTCGTTTTTTGTCGGTTTGCCATAAAACATTAATTGAAAAATTGAACAAATAGGGGTTTTCTGCAATTTACTGCCATTTTTGCTTCCTATATTTATAGGCTTGAATTGAAGGTTGAATACAATGGCTTCTGTTCGAAATTTTTCTATGTTGCCTATGGGTTCTTTATTGTTCTATAGGGCAATATATATATCACATAAAATCCAAGATGGTAAATAATTCATTACAAACAAAATTAAGAATGCAAAATAAGCCATAAAAAATAATAAACAAAAAGTTTGTCTAAAGTCTAATGTAACAAAGCTGTTCTAGCATTTTGTATAAATTCAGACACATTTACAAAAATATCAACAAACTTCTCACTAATGATGTGTACAACTATTTTAAACAATTTACATTTTTAAATTGAGTCCTGTACGAGTAATAAAACCTAGCATTTTAATAACTGAATTCACAACATAATTTGCATGACGTACAAACGAGAGCGTGCAATCCATAACAACACCAAGATCCATTAACTGCATACATTTTTCAAGTTCAATATTATTAATATGGTACTTGTATCTAATACTTTCCGATTTTCTACTAAAAGTTATTATTTTGCATTTTTTGTTGTTTACTTTTAAATCATTATTACTACACCAGAGTAGTATTAATTAAATTATTTTGTAAATACTCACAATACTATTTTTAGATCATCCGCATACAGAAAGAGCTTACACTTCAACATGACTATATCATTAACAAACATTAGAAACAGCAAAGGACCCAAGTTCGACCCTTGCGTCACACCAGAACAGACTTGACATAATTGCGATCTAGTGCCTACATATTCCACATGCTGAAATCTACGACGTATTAATGAACAGAATAACTTACCTTAATTATATTATCACATAATCCGTATTGTTTTAATTTGGTAATTAACATACAGTGATCTACTCGACCTGTATATATAACATCCACCTGTTTTTTATTGTCAAGAGCATTCGAAACATACTGAACAAATTCACATAGGTTGGTCACCGTTGATCCATGATGCTGCTGTGCTATCATCCCGATACATGATTAAATACAACTTTAACTGGGCAGAGGACAATGTCCTGTAATGCCCAAGGAACAGTGCAGATACTAACTAAATATAAACTAAGTACATCTAACATAATATATATTTATATTTCCAATAATCTAAACACTAAATTGGTCAGCCTGTAAGGCGTCGAAGGCAATCTTGAAATTAGCTACTGAAGTACTCTGTACAATATGAGAAGGAGTTGAATTCCATGTGTTGAAAATTCGGTTTGGTAAGAAGAACTGCCTGATTCTGGTCCGAAAATTCTCTTTCTGCAGTTTAAACCAATGACCGCGAGTTCGAAAATCCACAGAGATGGAGAAGAGTAAACGGATGGCTGATCCTACATTGCTGACAGCTTTAAAAGTTGTTATAGCATCACCCCGGATTTCCGGTATTCCACTGTAGGCAACATCATAATTTTAAGCCTATCTTCGTATTTAGGACGACGAAGACTGAACGGAATACGAGTAATACGGTGTTGCGCAGATTCTATCACCTGCTTATCTCTAACTAGAACAGGGTGCCAAACAGCGTTACCATACTCGAGTAAGGGTCTCACATAGGACTTATGCAATTTTCCTATCGTTGCTGGGGATGCGTTGGGGAATACCCTTTTCATTAGATACACAACAGTGTTGGCTTTTTTGACAACACTTAAAATTGTGCCGACCAGGATAAGTCGGACGTGATAGTTATATCTAAATCAACATACGAGTCAACATCCTTTAATAAATGGGATTCAAGGTAATATTTAAGCTTAGGATTATTGCTGCCAAGGTGGAGTATACAACACTTGTCTCTGTTCAGAGGAAGAAGCCATTCATGCGCCCATTTTGAAACAGTATTAACATCAGCATTTATAAGATCGCAGTTAACACAGGTATTATACACTTTCAGATCATCTGCAAATAATGTGAATGGACACTTAATAACTCGGGCAAGATCGGCTGTATAAATAGTAAAAAGAAGGGGCCCCAGAACAGAACCTTGTGGAACTCCGCTTAACACTTCTCGTTGAGAACTAAAGGAACTGCCAATTTTTACCCTAAAAGCGCTGTAAGATAGAAATCCTTGAATCCACCTTAGCAAAGAACCCCTGATACCAGTATTTTCCAATTTATGCAACAGACGACGAGTGGGAATCTTGTCAAAAGCCTTGGAAAAATCAAAGTAGATAACGTCGGCGGGATTGCCGTTGTCTAACTCTCTACTCCAATCATTAAAGCTACAAAGGAGGTTACTGGATACGGACCTGCCAGGAATAAATCCATGCTGTTGAGAAGGAATAACTTTATTGTCCAGTAGGAACTGCATCATACGATCGTTGATAATGGATTCCATAACCTTACCAACTGTGGATGTTAAACTGATTGGACGATAGTTTCCGGCGTCAAGTTTATTACCTTTCTTGAAAATAGGTTTAACTGTAGCTACTCTCCAGTCATTAGGCACCTCCCCGCTCTTTAGAGATTGACGCATAAGCAAACTCAGTGGACTTGCTAAGGCAGAAGCATACTCCCTCAAAATGGCAGAGGATATCTCACCAGGTCCGGGAGATTTGGTTTTCTTTAGCTTCTGCAGCTTCACACGGAACTCATCCTCAATAAAATCAACATTAGATAAAGATACACCACATTGAGGCGTTGCGATATCTGGGGGACTATCTAATGGTTCTATGGTGTACTGATTTGCAAACGAGTCAGCGAAAACGTTTGCAATATCTTCATTTTCCGTGATTAGAGTGCCAACAGAACCATCTGTAATATCTGGTGGTTTATCCATGGTTTTTTAGCCGATCGGGTAAATGTTCTAGATACAGAATTTTGACGAGACAACTCAAGTAAATGTGATTTGAAGACTTCCCAGTTTTCCTCTACGGTGTCGTGCATTAATAATACTTCCCAGTTAGTTTCGACCAAATCATTTTCTAACAAACGATAATTAGTGATCGACCGCGTGAATGAAATTATCCAATTTTGAGTAAGCAGGCTGACTTGTAGGTTGGCCAAAATCGTTACATGATCTGATTTACCAACCGGACTAGTAAACTCTAAATTAGAGAGCAGGTCGGGGCTGGAAGAAATAATAAGATCTAAAACCGAGGGCTGTTGATTGACTCTATACTTGGTTGGTTGAGTAACTAGTTGACACAAATGAGAATCGTTTAACACATCGAATAACAACTGATAAGAAGGATTCGAAGATACTAGCGTTGCTAAAGGCCAACTCGAGTCAGGCATATTAAAGTTGCCAAAGATAAGAAGGTTAGTATAATCGTTCGCCAAGTTAGATATTATGTCAAAAAGTTTGGAATCACTCTCAAAATCAGTCGACGGAGCCCTGTAAATACAACCCAGAGCAAGCATTAAGGAACGGTTAGAAAGTTTTATAACTAAGGACTCGATATTTAACGTAGGTGTATCTATGATAGTGATTGTGAAGTTAGACATCACATGGTCAGATACATATATACAAACTCCTCCTCCTCTACTAAATTGCCTATTTTTTCTCAATAGATGATAGCCAGACAATGGTATTAAGGCATCAGGTAACTTAGGGTTAAGCCACGTTTCATTAACTAAAATAAATGAAGGCTTATTGAATAAAACAAAAGCAGTGAACTCATTAAACTTTGAATATAACCACGCGGTGTTACAATACATAAGAGGACACAAAAACAAAGAAGCAGAGGGCTCAGTGGCGTCCATGAATTTGAAAAGAAAAGAAAAAAAAAATAAGTATCTGGATCATTGTTACTCTCCGTACTACAAGTCTGGTGCCGGGCATAAGCCTTTTTAAGTTTCCGTTGTACTTTCAAACAACGATTTGGTACACTGGTATGAGAAAGCGAGGTATAAATTTGATGTAGTTCATCCAGAATGCCGATAATGTCACTAGTGTAGTTAAAAGCAATGGTTAAAACCTCAGATTCACCTACGACATCTTCCATAAATTTAACCAATTCGGAAAACTCTAGAACAAAAGGCTACTTCACATAAACTACGCGCAGATTCCAATAATTCAAATGTGCCCGTCAAACTCTTGGTGGAATCACTTGTTCTAACCTTTTTAAATGCTCGATCAAAAGAACTGTTTTCACTGCTAGGGATCGAATGTTCAGCCTCAAGTGACTCAGCGGAAGAACTTGATTTTTTGTTTGCGGATACTTCAAGGTGGGTCTACCTTTTTCTGGTACGTGTTCAGTTTCCATTGTTTCATTTGTCGGCGCATTTGCGTTTCTGCTGGTAACTTCATCATGGACTATTGTAATTGTAGGTGTAGGTTTATTCAAAATGTTGGCGTCTGTAATTTCCTGGGGTTGGCTGGTACATTGGCTGGCTATATGACCAGTCAAATGACATTTAAAACAAGTTTGGTCGTCGTAAGTAAGGAAGATGCGATAATTTGTACCATCATGTTGAATCACCAAAGACGAAGGTAAATTTATCGACTCATCCGGCGTGACAAATATCTGACGTCTAAAACTGAGTACATGACTATACTCCTCATTTTGAATCCCTGCCCTTAAAAAGGACACAGGAGAGACGGGTTTGTAACCTAGCGTTTTAATAACAGAGGATACTGTCGTGGGGGATGGTAGCTCATACATTTGAAATAATTATTCGCTGTGCGGGTGTAATCATACGTCGAATCCCAACTTTTTGATTGTTAATAGTTAATGAAGAATATTTCGTCACAAGCTTAGTTTATCCTTTTAGATAAATACAAATTCGGATGTTCGCTATTCTTGAGGCGAAGAGGACGTTTTTGGGCTGGACTAAACTACCAACAGCGACAACATACTCAGTTAATTTCGTCTCATTAACGGAATTGAGTACAACAGCTTGGTCCTTCTTAGGGAAGCTAAGGTGATTAGCAGTAGTAGGGGATGAACTCATGGTTGAAGATCAAATCAGTGGAGAGCAGAGCAAGTGCATAGTAAAGCTGGTTGCTTAGTTTTGTTCAATAAAAACCAGTATATATCTACTGGAAAGTTTTTGTGAACAAAAACGTTCGTTGACTATCAAATGAGGTTAAAGTTGTTACCTCACTACGAATGGACGATTCTGGCTGAATTTCTTAAAGCGCTCACGATTCAGAAAAAAAAACTGTTAACTGATGAACCAATTTTTCGAAAAAAAAAAACACTCACTATTTAACTATATACTGAGCTAAGTGCACTTTACTTTTATGACACGCTGTCAATTGCAATTTGTAGGTCTATAATTGCTCACATCATTCTTAGATCCTGATTTGAAAACTGGACATACTCTTGAAACTTTCCATTCTTTGGGAAAATGAGCCCTATTTATAATTAAATTAAAGATATATATAAGAGAGGTCGTACGAAACAGGGTAAGCAATCACGGACCAGGAAATATGGTATGTTACCCGGTCCCATAGTAAGCGTATTCTTTAGTTTTCTTTCAGCAGCGTAGATATTGTCACAGTTATATTGAAATTACGTAGCACACTTTGAACATTACTAAAAATATCACAGTTGATTTGATCATAGTTAATTAGAACACAATTGGAATTTTTCATTTTACGATTATCACAGAAAGACCATTCATCACAATTTAGATCACAGACATAGTTGCTATCACGATGGTAAACATTACTCATATGTCTAGCAAATCCATTCACTATATCTTCAGTTGATGTTAAAGATTCATCTTCATATGTCATATTTCCTAGAATTCTACTAGCATTTCTTTTATTATCAATAAACTTCCATACATTTTTAGGATCTGTTGAAATGGTGTTTTCTGTAGCCTTTAAAAATTTTTGATATTCTTCACGTGTCCTTTTTCTAATAATTTAGGGCAAATTTGAATTTCTTATATAACTTTAAATACCATTGTTTCTCTCTAATACAAACAATAACATCTCTCATTAACCATATTGGAAATTTGGAAATTGTAATGGGACATTTGGGAACGTAGTTATCAAAAAGTTGGTATATTTTATCGTAGATCAGTCAACAGCAATTTCTACATCTCGTATTGTCTCAAGATAACTCCAGTCCAGAGAACAGAAAGCATTACATAACTCTTGAAAATTAGCGTTGCGAAAGTTGTATTTAATACAGTTCTGATTTCCTAAAAGTTAGTTTGGACTCAGTTTCTAACAGAATTTCTATTAACAAGCTTGGGTGATGCATATCTTCAGTAACAAATGAGCTTTCCGCTGAAGATACTATGCAGGACACATTCTCTGACACTAACACAAGATCAAGAAGTCGACCATTATCATTTAGTATTTGATTTGTTTGACTCAAATTATTGAATGTGACAAAAGATTGAGTTACACTAAAGAGACTTGTATATGCTAGATTAAAGTAACGGCATTCATAAAATTCCGGGATGTTAAAATCTCCAGCTACCACAGTCGACTCATCCAACTTACACGACTCCTCCAAATAATCAAAAATCTGATCATACCTAAGTATCATTTTGTTAGTTTTTTTCTTGGATATTTTTGGTATGCCATTTCTGTATTTTAATTTTATATTCTGTTCACCAGCTTCTTGTCGAATCTTGAATTCCTTTGAGTTCCAACTAAATTAAGAATTTTTGTGGGGTCACTGGTTTCTCCTTCACCTTCATTTGAATTATCTTCTCGAAGATTATAAACAACTAGATTGTTGGCTCTTTGTTGACGGTCAAATATTTCATTGATAAGTTCTTCATCAATTAACTACTTATCGGCAGCTACGACCGTAGTATTGACCGTGTTATTGTCAGTATCAGCCGCACGTTCTTCAGTTGCCTTTTTCAATTCTATAATTTGTTTTTTCAACTCACCGATTTCTTGCTGCTAGTGTTTGTAACTACATTCATAATGTTGCATTTATCACAAAAGTAGCCGACTTTTCGACTTGGAGATCTCAGGGATTCTGCCTCTTTTGGAGAGACTCCTGCATAATTGGGGTGAAAACTTTGTTTACAGATGTCACATGTTAAACCATCTTGGAGCTTCTTTTACAAGTAGGATGCTTAGATTATCACTACTTGTTGAAAAAAATTAAACCACAATAATAAACTTGCCCTATTAAAGGAAATAAAATAGCAGCAAGAACAAAATACGTCTACTCTGCAACGAAAGCAAACAGAATCGAGAAACAACTTGTAAAATGATGTTGTTTAAACGCCCTAAAGTTTTAGGTCTGTATGCTTCAATAAATATGTAGTATGAAGAGGATAATAAATATTGTGAGCTTACAATGTGATATTAATAATGAGTTAGTTAATTTATTGTTATAACTTATAATCATTTATTTATAGCGGTTTTCATTTTACTATGTATTATTAAGTCTTTATTTATTTGATTACATTGGTGAGAAAATTGTTATGCACTTTGATAGAGCATTGTTGTTATAACTATCCTGTAATTGGGCTTTCCCTGTAGGATAATAAATTTATTATTACTATTATTATCTTTTTATGAGTCTTTTGGATACCTCCGTTGTTGTTGCCAACTCTCTCATTGAGGTCTCTCCCGACTAAAGTGTTTCCTATATTTCTATATATTCTGGTTTGTAGTAGTTGAAAGAATTCAATTTTTTCTTCTCTTTTTTACGTTGTCATTTGGTGCGTTATGCTATTATCATAGTGTTGGTGTGCTGTTCGTCCCAATTCACTTATATAATAAATAGTTTTTCGTTAATATTTATCTTCGTTTTGATGTTCTTCCTTTTATCTCGGTTTACTATTAAGCCTACAGACACTAACCTCCTTTCTCTTGTTTTTATTCCTAACCACTACATCGAGTATCCGTCTATCAGTTCCATTATGACTTTACCTTTTTTTTTTGGTTTCTGTAACACCTAGGTTGTGTATTTTGTATGTTTTCGTCGTTGTTTATTCCTCTAACGTTCCAAGTCCTAGTTTATATTACATTGTTACTATTTTCCTTAATTTTCACATTTCAGATTTTCAAATCTGTCCTAGTGTGCTTTCACTGGGAGATCTTCGGTTTACAGTTGTTTTTCTTTCTCTGCTTCCGCTTATTTCTATTTATTTTGCTCTTTTTTCCTCCTGTTGAAGGTCCCATGCTTCATAATACTTCATCGTTGACTACCAGCTTGTTGTTTCTTCTTTTTCTCTAACTTCTTTTAAATAAGGTATTAGCGACATTCTTTCTCTCTCTATCTTCTTAGTGAAATCTACGTCCATTCATATATTATTGTACCTTTTAGTTCTTTTGTTTTACCTCGTCATAAGCTTTATTTAGTTCTAGCTTTTAAGTGAAGTTAAAAATGGTGGGAAACGGTAAACAGAAAATACTGCGGGAAGAAATAATATCAAGTAAGGTTGGTTTAACAAATATTCGAGGAAGAAACAAAGGTGAAGTCACCCAAGTCTAACCAAAAGAGCCCTCAAAACCGACGAAAAACATATTAACAGACAACAAAAAAAAGGACAGTCAAAGTTGTAGAGTATAGTTTGAAATTTTTGTAATGAGAAAGTATTTGATAACGATCCTTGTCTTTGAGTTAAAAATACTGTGTATTTCCTCTATTTATAACACATACCGATGCGACTTCTTGGCCCATCACTAAAAGGTAAATATGTATAAGGTAATATTGTTACGTTTGACGGGCGTAGGTAAAAACTATTTGAAAATTGAAGGAAACTTACAAGAAAGGACAGAATTTAACCACAAGGAAAACTGCAGATTAATAATTTTAGGCAGAAAAGAGCGTGTCGTCGAACTTTTATTTTTTATATTTATTCCCTCTATTTTTTTTTGTCGATTTTCCCATTGCATTTTATTGATGTTCCCAGATAGGTACAGTTTTTGACTTATTCGATTCTTTGTGCATTTAGTTATATTTTTTGGTTTCCGATTGTATTTTGTTGCAAATCTTGTGTGAATTTTAGGTGATATTAACTCCTAGGTGGTTCTCTACACACATATAAATCTATCCTCGTTTTCATTTTTTATCCGTTCTCTATATTTCCATTCAACTCAACAAATTGCAGACGGCTTTGCTGACCATTTTCTAACAACTTTGTAGATCACGTTGATTATTATTATTAATATTATTATTGTCTTTCTATGTGTTTTTCGGATATCTCCGTTGTTGTTGCCAATTTTCCCACTGACGTCTCCCCCGATTAAAATGTTTCCTATACTTCTATATATTCCGGTTTGTAGTAGTTGAAAGAATTACATTTTTTCTTCTTTTTTTTGCGTTGTCATTTGGTGCATTATGCTATTATCATAGTGTTGGTGTTCTTTTCGTCGCAGTTGGCTTATGTAATAAATAGTTTTTCGTTATATTTCTCTTCGTTTTGATGTTTTTCTTTTTATCTCGGTTTACAATTAACCCGAGAGCCACTAACCTCCATTCTGTTGTTTCTACTCCTGACCACTACATCGATTATCCGTTTATTAGTTCCATTATGACTTTGCCTTTCTTTTTGGTTAGTTGCAGTTTATATTACATTATTTTCTTTAATTTTCACATTTTAGATTTTGAAATTTCAACTGTTTTCCTACTGTGCTTTCACTGGCAGATCTTTGATTTACAGTTATTTTTCTGTCTCTGCTTCCGCCTATTTCTATTTATTTTTCTCTTTTTTTCTCCTGTTGAAGGTCCCTTGCTTCATAATATCATCGCTAACTACCGGCTTGTTGTTTCTCAAGGTAGCCTTATGACCTTTTTCTATAACTTGTTTTAAATGAGGTATTAACGATCTTCTTTCTCCCTGTATCTTCTTAGTGAAATGTACGTCCATCCACATAGTTGTACCTTTTAGTTGTTTTGTTTGTGTTGGTATCTCTATTTTGATTTACCTCTTCTTAAGCTTTATACAGTGCTAGTTTTTAATAAGTGAAACTAAAAATGGTGGGAAACGGTGAACTGAAATTACTGCGGGAAGATATAATATCAAGTAAGGTTTGTTTAACAAATATTCGAGGACGCAATCTCTCAGGTTCAAATTTTTCGGATCAGGACATCATTCCGGATCAAAATGAAATCCAACAACCGGAATTAATACAGAAAGAATTTTGTCAACAATTAACCCGATGTCTTCAAAATTGTAAATACCTTCACATCTTCTTTTCTGTTCTTTAATAAGGAAGAGATATCTTAAGAAACCAAAGCAAAGGTATATGAGGCGACACACATTTACGAAAGTGAATCAAAACTATGACGAACAGCTCAATAGTAATATTACAGTGTGCCAAATGAAGATCTTAACAAAAATTGCGGGAAAGACGAAAACGAATAAAGTAAAAGTGAAAAATTTTAAAAAGAGATCTAAAAGTGGACAGTGTTATACAAACAATTTAGATAAATCAACTAACATGGTTGGGGCATGTAATAAGAATAATCGAAAACAAGAGAGTAAAAGTGGTACGGGAAATGGTGACAAGAGAAAAGAGAAGAAGAGGAAGAGCGAGAAGAATCGTGGAATGATAAAATAAATGCCAAGAAGGAAAAACAAATGAAGATGAACCATAAACTCTACACCCAAGGTCAATGCTGTCAAATCAAATGTCAACTAACTCTCAACCCAATTGAATTTAAAATGATAGTGGTGAAACAATCTACGCCCATTACGTATCGGTAACTGCTCTGAAAAATAGTTACCGAAATACAAACAATTATTTAACAAAGTCTTAGACAACTAAAGCTACAAATAAGTTGAAAGTTAATTAGTCTCGAGTTTTGAGATAACGCCTATTCAAAATGGGTCCGACTTTGATTTATACAATCCCTCCATCACGGAAATCGTAGAGAAAAAAGCTTTTCCCATCTGTAACCAAACAATTTAATTTTCGCTGGTATGTTCATTCACGTGATATACTCACCTGGACTCCCATTTCGTAGTTAACGGAAATATTTTCGGAAAATTTTATTTTAATCGGTTTCGACAAAGATATCAGCAGCATCAAATACATTTTCTTGTTAAATTCGTCCCAGTCATACCACTCAACTTCAACTAAAGCGTTGAATATTTCAGTCTTCTACAAAATTGTTAAATTTCAAAAAATCTAATTTTGACAAAAGCCAGAGAAACGTTTCAGTCGAATTAAAATGAATTAAATTAATCTGTTTTTAACGTCAAAAATGTTTAAATCTTGTGGCCAGTGTATTTTTTGTTCTTACATAATCTTCGATTGCTTGACCAAAACCTGCAGTTCCCAAGAGTGTAGTAAATGACATAATCGTGATGGCGCAGATACGAAAGTACTGATCCCTTAGCGAATCCTCAAACTAATTTGGTTTTCACTTAAAAAAAAATAGACACTGTAATTTTACCCCAAAGTAACAGACGACGATGCTCATCATAAACTTTCAGAGGCAAAATTATAAACTGCGTCCGTTTTGCTGCCTTCCAGGCACTACTGAAAGACTGTCAGATTTTCATCAGAAAATGCTCATTTTTGACGCTATTTACTTCTCGCTGAACGAAAAAGAATTTAATAAAATTTTCAGATTTTTGGTGTTTCCCTCTGGTTAGTTGCCCTTATAGCGTTATTTTTTTTTATTTGTTGCAGGCACTTCTGAACTTGAAGATTGACAACTTGAAACGAGTACAATAAATTGAAGCAAGCTGTAGTCGCGCCCACGTACGTTAAGGGAATAGCGAAACACCTGCAAAGAATTTTAAAAAAATTGTTCCATTTTGACAGATACATATTTAATAGTTTGAAAACAAAGAAAAGATTATCGTCGTCTTTGGTTGGAATCATTATCGAAATTGCCGCTAGCACGGAAGTCATCGTAGTCCAGACCACATAGATGAAAGAGTAGAAGGCACTTATTTTTGCTCTTTTTGGAATGGATTTGATGATGCTTTGCGAATTGTTTTGCTCCACGCTTTCTGCGATGGATTCTACTGTCTCTGTTACCAAAGGTTGTGCTAATAGACAGGTTAGTGTCTATAATCACAAAAATCACTTTGTAAATAAGCAAACTTTTGGATGTTTTAGATATAGTCCAATGAAATATGACGGCCCATCCTGAACGAAGTAATCGACTTCGAATCGAGCTAAAAATTGATAGGTTTGAACGACCACCAAAAAAATTGCACCTAGTTTGGACAAAAATAGCACCAACTGCAAACATTTTAAATGGTACACATCGATGACTAAAAACCGACAAATCTTCATGTAATCTTCGTCTACAAACACTGGGTTATTCAAATTTGCCCTTTAATTACGGAAATCTTACAATGCATCTTGTATCACACCAGCGACTGCTTTTGGTGTCAGAAGAGAACCCACACTGAACAGAAATACGTGGAAGTTAAACCGTAATTAGAATAACATCGATTTTTTCAATTCGAAAACTTTTTCCATCTAATATTAAGCAGTGTACTGGTGGTTAAAGCGTAATCGATTGTTTTTTAAATATCTAAACAATAAACGTGCAAGCTTAATGGAAAACGATTTCTCATTAGGCGTAAAACATCAAATATAAATCTGCTTACGAATTATTTTACTATTTGAAAGTTGAAGGAAGTTTACAAGAAAGGACAGAATTTAACCACAAGGAAAACTGTAGATTAATAATTTTAGACAGAAAAGAGAGTCGAACTTTTGTTTTTTATATTTATTCCCTCTATGTTTGCTTTGTCGATTTTTCCATTGCATTTTATTGATGTTCCCAGATAGTTACAGTTTTTGACTTATTCGATTCGTTGTGCATTTAGTTATATTTTTTGGTTTTTGGTTGTAGTTTGTTGCAAATCTAGAGTGAATTTTGTGTGATATTAACTCATAGGTGGTTTTCTACACATATATCATATATCTATAAATCTATCCTCATTTTCATTTTTTATCCGTTCTCTATATTTCTATTCAACTCCACAAATTGCAGAAGGTTTTGCTGACTACTTTTCTAACAACTTTTTAGATCACGTTGATTATTATTAATAGGACCCACCACTGACCCGGAAATGACCGGCATTCAGGCAAGACTTCTATCATTACGGGTACTAAGACCAAGTAATGATATGCATTGATTAAATTAACAGAACAACTTTCGAGATTCTAGAATTACAGCATACAAATTAGTCTGCTATTATTCTCTAATCTCACCCCATCCCCAAAAGTCTAGCGTAACTACCGATCATTTATCCGCGCATCACATGAAAAGTGACCTACACTACTCTGACCTACTGGTGCTAATCTAATCTGACTAACATGATCAGACTGTTCAAGAAACTTACGAACAATATGACATGTTCCTAACAAAACAGCTTTTTGAATTTTGATAATTATTGAATCATTCAAATGCAAAGACTTTAAATTCTCAACTAAGCTATTTGGAACTACACCTACATTAGAGATAACTAGGGGTAGAATTGAAATTTTTTTAAGATTCAACATGGATTTCATTTCTATCGATAATTGTAGATATTTTGAAATCTTGGTGTGGTATGTTTGAATAATGTTGTTTGTGTTAGGAACAGCAATGTCAATGAGAATGGCTTCGTTCGTGTGTTTTTTGATAAGTATGATGTCTGGTCTGTTAGCTGTAATGTTTAAATCTGTAAGTATTGTGCGATCCCAGTATAATTTGTATTTGTTATTTTCAAGGAACGGAGATGGAATGTAAGTGTAATACGGTGTCGTATCTTCGATTAAGTTCATAAGTGTTGCTAATTCTTTGTGGATGATTTTGGCGACGTTGTCGTGTCTAGCTTTGTAGTCAGTTTGTGCTAGGATGCTGCAAGAAGAGATTATGTGCTGGATCGTTTCAGGTTTTGCTTTGCAGAGACGACAGCAGTCGTTTTTTATGTTCGGATCTTTGATGATGTATTTTTTGTAATTCTTGGTATTGATTACTTGGTCTTGAATAGCAAATACAAATCCTTCTGTTTCGGCATACAAACCTGATGTTTTTAACCAAATCAGTGACATCTTCTTATTGACATGAGTTTCTTCTAAGTCTTTGTAGAATTTTCCATGTAGTTGTTTTTGTTTTAGCCCACTTATTATTTTGTCTATTGTGTGGGGGGTGTGGATTTCTTCGGTGCTCGACAAATTTAAGGGTGTGTGGTTCAAATCTGCTCTTGTGATGTTGCGAAACATTTCATTTCTTTCCGCTCGTTTCAAGAAATACTTCTTCAAATCTGAGATTGAAATATTAATAATATAATATTAATATAAATAATAATAATATAATAATAATATTAATAATAATATTATTAATTATTATTATTATTATTAATATTATTATTGTTTTTTATTATTAATAATATTATTATTTTGGTGCGATCGGGCAGAGGCACTGCCTGTGATGCTCGCGCTAATCAAGTGATTGGTGGCTAGAATGATAAAATCTGGAAGAGAAGAAATTTCTTAAACATTGTAGACGTCACATTTGCGTTTGAAACTGGAAATCGAATCACACATTACAATGCCGGAGGGTAGAGAATTCCATGATTCGAAAATTCTGTTTACGATAA
Source organism: Zophobas atratus (assembly GCA_022388445.1). Taxonomy (NCBI): domain Eukaryota; kingdom Metazoa; phylum Arthropoda; class Insecta; order Coleoptera; family Tenebrionidae; genus Zophobas; species Zophobas atratus. The sequence continues at coordinate 14,007,609 of CM039446.1, forward strand.
AATGTTGTGTAACGGTGGTCTGAAATTTATCTTTGGACAGTTTTAGGCAGTGTCCTCTAGTTCTACTGATATGTGCTAATGAACAGGTGTTTAATAGGGGACAGAGGAGCTTTTAAGGCTTGAAACGTAACAATTACATCTCCTCTCTTACGACGATCAGAGAGCGTAGGAAGCTGCATCATAGATAATCTATCGTTGTATTTTGGACGAGTACGTCCAAACGAGATTCTTGATACTTTTCTTTGCACTGACTCGAGCAACAGCACATCCTTTTGAAGTGTAGGACCCCAGACACTATTAGCAAACTCAAGGATGGGTCTAATATAGGTCCTATAAAATTTACTGACGACGCTAAAGTGACTTTTTACAAATACATTACTGAGTCAATTTTTCTTTTTTACAACACGCTGAACATGCTCAGACCAAGATAGGCAAGAAGTCATGAACACCCCTAAATCCGATTGTGATTCCGATTTTGTTAACTTGGAATTATCAATGGTATACGTATGTTGCGGGTTATTTTTACCAATATATAGAACCGAACATTTAGATACGTTTATAGGTAGTAACCAGGCAGAGCACCATTCTCCGATAGCTGACAAGTCGCTTTTCAGGATAGACTGATTGTTGCTGGTGTTGTATATCTTTATATCATCAGCGAAAGGTGATTGAATAATAACTTTTAAATCAGCGGTGTATGCTATGAATAATAGTGGACCCAAAATCGATCCTTGGGGTACACCACTCAGGACTGGTCTGTGCTCGCTTAGGCCGTCACCAACCCTCACTCTAAACCTACGATCAGACAAAAAGGCGCCACTCCAATGAAGTAGATTCCCCGCTATTCCAAGATTTTCAAGCTTGGCTAAAAGCCGGCGTTTGGGAACCCTATCGAAAGCTTTGGAATAATCCAAGTAAACAACATCAACTGGAACTCCAGAATCATAATGCCGGGTCCAGTTTGAGAGACAGCAAAGGAGATTCGAAATTGTGGACTTGCCGGGAAGAAAACCGTATACTGTTCTTCCAGAATAAGATGTTGATCCAATAGGAACTTAATGAGAGTTTCGTAGATTATAGACTCCATGTTTTTAACAATAAGGGAGGTCAGACTAATGGGCCGATAATTACAGAGATTGAACTTATCTCCCTTCTTAAAGATAGGTCTCACGATTGCTGTTTTCCAATCAAAAAGCAAGATGCCTGAAGTAAATGATTGTTTCATTAAGAGACTCAGAGGTAGAGAAAGACATTCGGCATAGTGGGCCAAAACGGAAGCAGTAATTGCGTCCGGCCCAGGGGATTTAGAAGGTTTTAGTTTCTTCAACTTACTACAAATGACATCTTCAGGGAACTCAATACTATCGAGGGAGACTTTCGGCTTGGGTATTATTGCACTTGGTAATGTATTGTCAGTTTCAAGAGTGAAAGTTTTAGAAAATGTGTCTGCGAAAATATTTGCAACAGTAGCACAGTCATCGGTGATTTTGTCGTCGTCGTCTCTTAATTGAAGAGTCGACACGGGCCCAGAAAGTTTGTTACGAATATGTCTGTAAAAACGCTTAGTGTCTGTTGAGTCGGCAAGTTGCTTTTCGTATGCGATACGAGCTTCTCTAATTATGACTGAAAGATTATTGGAAAAATTACGATGTGCTTTGTAGTCGTTTTGATTTCCTGATCTCTTAAATGCTCGCCATAGAGCTCGTTTAGTTCTTACCATTTTTAGAATTTTTTACGAATCCATGGTTAGTTGAGGATCTTTTGATGCTAATACTAGAGGAGTGTTTACACACGAGGTTGAGCACTGTGGTCTTAAATAATTCCCAGTTTTCTGCGACCGAGGAGGTAACGAACAACGACGGCCAGTGAACATCGGTTAAGGCCTTATTCACAGATCTGTAGTCAATAACAGCTGTGGTGTGGTGACTGTTCTTTCCTTCGAAAGCGTGCAAATCTGGAAATTAGCCTTGAGGGTGGAGTGATCTGACTTTCTGACAGGATCAAGGTATTCCAAATGGGCCAAAGAGTTGTCGTCACTAGTGATAATTAAGTCCAATGTCGAAGGGTTTTGATTTATCCTATACCGGGTGGGTTGCGTTACCAACTGACTTAAGTGACTATTCAATAGCAGGTCGACTAATAATTGAGAAGATGGAGAACAAGACTGAGAGGCTTTTAGGGGCCACTTTATATCAGGCATATCGAAGTCACCAAAAATAAAAAGATGTTGATAAATGTCAGTTATCTCTGAGATGCACTGGAAAAGGGAGTGGTCATCTTCGATGATGGACGTAGGTGGCCGGTAAATGCAACCTAACAGAAACGTCAACCTCGTGTTTGTTATCTTCAGAAATATGGAGTCAATGTTACCCGTGTCGTCTGTAATGGGAATAAGTGCAAAGTTCGCGCAGATGTGATCAAAGATATAAACACAAACACCTCCACCTTTGTTGTTGTGACGATCTTTTCTAAAAACTGCGTATCCATCTAAGGAAATCGGCGGGTCAGTCACTAAAGGGGTTAACCAGGTTTCTGAAATTAGTACAAATGATGGTTTACAGTTCACTGACTAGGGTGCATAATTCAAAGTAGTGACGCAAGGTTAGTGTAAATAATAGGATGAGTAAAATAGTGTGCATTAGCAGACGCCATTTTTATTAAAAAGATTATACAATAGTGGAAAGCCAGTACATTTACTTGGAGGAATGACTTAAGTCATCCTCCATGCCATCCTCACGAGTGACTGAAGTTAATTCAATTAAATTAAAGTTATCTGGGTTGCAAGCTTTCTTAATTTTTCTATGTATTTTTCGACATCTGTTTTTCATACTTTTTTGATTCACAATCGGGTAAACGTCATACAATAAATTCATAACTCCTTGAATATCATTTGTGTATTCACGTACAGCAAATCAAGAGTTGGAGTCAAACTGTCGCAGGATTCACTCGTTTTTTTTTTTTTTTCTAAGGATTATTTACTATACTGGAAGTATCACCAGAGAGATCTAGAGGTGAAATTTTGGGAGAACTGACGTCGTCGTCAATCTGCCTTTTTCTAGGGGACTCTTCAATGCTTACTGCGGGATTAGGGTCCTGATTTGGTGAAGTAACATTAGGACATTCGTTAGCATAATGACCAGTCGCTTTGCATTTGTAGCAAACGTCATCATATGTAAAAAAAAACACGGTAATTCGTATCATCATATTTTAACACTAGAGAATCAGGAAGAATAATGCTGTCGTCAGGTTGAACATACATGTATCTGCGAAAACTGAGCATATGCGCACATTGTTCGTCTTTAATGCCCGCTCTCGTAAAAGACATAGGTGACACAGGGACAAGTCCGAGGGATTTAATTCTGTTCTCAAAAATAATATGAGTGTAGTGTTTCTTAAATAAAACTCCATAGTTTCCTTGCCTTATTTAATACCCGCGATTATATACAAATAAAGAAACACAACTTCTCTAACTTAACGCTCTATTCGACGGCCATCATTGCTCTCTGCTGTGTAGCGCATGCTCTGCACTGCGTGCGCCCACACCTATGCAACTACCTACACCACACTACTCTCCCCTTAAAAAAAATATAAGAAATCTCCTTAGTATCGGAAACGGTCTGGCGGTTTCAATTGACTACGCCGTCTCAGCTTTGTGACTAAAGAGCTTTCTTTTGACAACTCTGTTTGATTATCCTGCACGTCCTGATCAATCTTACAATCTAAAAGAATTTTCCTATCCTCTACATAGTTCTTATCCTCAATATCTACATTCTTATCTTGTACATTCCGTAGTGCCCTATTGACTAACAGCTGATTTATATGTCGTTTCCACACATAACCTTCCGTTATTTCTACTAAATAGGTGCGCGGCCCTAACACCTTGACAATGCTGCCTGCACACCAAGCTGGCTTGGCGTGGCGATAATCACGTGCTAGGACAGTATCATTTACATGAAATTGTTGGGATCGCTTACCTTTATAATGTTTAACTGCCTGAGCTTGCTTTTTACGCCACGTTTGCTGCAAGCCTGCCTTACAAACATCTACGGCCCTGGTGTCGGGTCGTAACAAATCTAGTCTACATCTTAGATTCCTACCTAACATTAACATTGCTGGTGATTGACCAGTCATACAATGAACCGTATTTCTATAATCCAAAAGGAATTTGTTTAACGCTAAATTAAAATTTGCAAGATTGTCATCTTTTAAACATTTGTATAACGCCCTCTTGACCGTTTTAACAGAATTCTCTGCTTGACCATTCGTAGCGGGGTGATATGGAGCTGATCTTTTAAATCGGATACCATTAACTCGCAAAAAATTTTCAAATTCTTCCGATGTAAAAGCTCTGCCATTATCCGACACAATGGTTTTGGGAAACCCAAACCTCGCAAACAAACTTCGCAAAACATTAATGGTTGCTTGAGTTGAGATGTTTGTCATAACAAACGCTTCTGTCCATTTACTGTACGCATCCACCACAATTAAAATTTGTTTATTGAAAATCGGTCCTAAAAAATCTATATGTATACGTTCCCAAACTGAATCTGGAATTGACCATGGCATTAGTTTACTTAAACCGGGAGCCTCCCGCAACTTTAAACAATTTGGACAATTTGCAATAAAATTTTCTATTTGCGTGCTCATATTAGGCCACCACACGTACGAACGTGCTAAACTTTTTGTTTTCACAATTCCCATATGGGATCTATGTAGTTCTTGAAGAATATTATGTCGCAACGCTTTTGGAATCACGACTCTATAACCAAACAAAATACAATTCCCTTCTACGGTGAGATTATTCTTGTACTGTTCGTACCCCTTTAACTCCTTGGTTATACGTTTCGGCCACCCTTTTTGAATATATTTCAACACCTTACTTAATGCCTTGTCCTTCACAGTCTCCGATGCGATACAAGCACTGTCGATAGGTAGGTCTGAGTTAGAAAAAATATAATTAAAATAAGTATAGTCAGCAGCTGGTTCCGTAAACTCGTCTGCTACTGGTAACCGCGACAACGCATCGGCATTATTATCCATTGACTTGATAAACCTAATATCGTACTCATAATTCGCTAATATTAACGCCCAACGCTGTAAACGATTCGCCGCTAAAACTGGTAAACCTCGTTTAGGGCCAAAAATTGTAACCAAAGGCTTATGATCTGTCTGTAAAATAAACTTATGACCAAAAAGATATTGATGAAACTTAGTAACACCGAATATAATTGCTAAAGCCTCCTTCTCTAACTGACTGTATTTCCTTTGCGCGCACGATAACGTTCGAGAAGCGAACGCTATTGGATATTCGACATTATTTACTACATGCGAAATAATAGCTGCAACCCCATGCTCTGATGCATCAGTCGTTAAAACTATTGGCAATGTCGCATCATAATGCGCTAACACTCGATCTGATGTCAATATTTCTTTTACTTGCACGAAAGCCCGTTCGCAATGCTCCGACCACACAAACTGTGAATCCTTCTTGAGCAATTCATATAATGGGTGCAACAGACTCGCATTATTAGGTATAAATTTATTGTAATAATTTACCAACCCTAAAAAAGCTTTCACTTGCTTAACATTCTGCGGTCGTGGAGTGTTCTTGACATCTCTCACCTTATCCTCACAAGGATGTAACCCAGTCTTGTCAATCACGTATCCTAAATACGTTACCCTATCTTGGAAAAATGCACATTTCGAAAATTCAATGGTTAACCCGCAATGTTGTAATCTAGTCAACACCGCGTGCACTCGCTCTACATGCTGGCTAAAATTCTCTCCCGTAATCAAAATATCATCGAGAAAACAACACACCCCATCGAACCCTTGTAAAATCGTCTCCATTATTCTTTGAAACTTAGATGGTGCACATGCTAGCCCGAACGGTAAGCGCGTGTACTGAAATAACCCCTTATGCGTTGAAATTGTCGTAATTTCTCTTGACTGTTCATCTAACCCTATTTGCTGATAAGCTCGTGAAAGATCTAACTTCGTGAAGGTTTCTCCTTTCAATTTTGCAAAAATTTCCTCAATCCTAGGTAAAGGAAACAAATCCGCCTCTACCGCTAAATTTGCTGTGATTTTATAATCAGCACATATCCGTACGGTGCCATCTTTTTTAATGATCGGAACGATAGGCGTTCCCCAATGACTAAAATTAACCGGTTGTAAAATTCCCAACTTAACTAACCGCTCCAGTTCTAGCTCCACCTTGTCTTTAATTGCAAACGGTAACGGCCTAGGTTTATAAAATTTAGGCTGAGCCTTTTCTGAAATATTTAACCGTATGGTGCTCCTATTGAACAACCCTAACTGATCTGAAAAAACTGTCGGAAATTGCCCTAACAATTCCGCGACGCTCCCATTATTATTATTTGCGGACTCAATTTTATTTAAAAATTCCAGATTAAATTTGTAATAAAAATCTCGACCTAGTAAAGGTGGACCTCCGTTTCTAATGACATACAACTTCAACTTATGGCGCAAATCTTTAAACTTAATTTCTACTTCGACATAACCTAATGGTACAATTTTCTGTCCATTATAATTGGACAACCATTTACCGTCTGACCTTAACGCTAAATTACAAAAATGTTCACTCCAAAACTTTTCAGAAATTACCGACACAGATGCACCACTGTCAAATTCAAACCTTAACTTGTCCTCACCAACTTCGACTTCTACCTGAATTGGCGCGTACCTGACCTCGTTCGTCTGCACCCTGAACATGGTTTCTTCTGCCTTCGTCGACAAAAAATTATGACTTGACCTGCCACCTTTCTTTGAACTTGAGCAAACCGCTGCTAAATGACCTCGAATTCCACAAATATGACATATGTAATTCTGATAACGACACTTACTGACATGGTGTCCCTTTTTACCGCAAACCTTACACCATAACTGCGATCCTGACTTGGCTGCTAGCTGGGAAGTAGCCCCAAATTCCGCCTTTCCTGTCACACGACCGTTGCCTCTTCTTAAACTTTTTGACTCTCTTCCCTGGCCTTGTGACTCTCTCCAACTTTTTTGATGAGACAACTGGAACATTTCCGCCTCTTCCTTCTTCCGGGACCTTTCTGAGTCCAATACATAACGGTGCCTCGACGCCTCCTTACTAGCCGCAATATCGACACTTTGCTGCAACGTGAGGTTACTCACATCTTCCTCCAATAAGCGATCTAAAATAACTCCTTCGCCAAGCCCCATGATAAAGCGATCTCTCAGTACCACTTGTAGTTCCGCCCCGAACTTGCACTTCGACGCCAAATGTCGGATTCGGGACGCCCACTCGACTATCTCTTCGTCTCGCCCTCGCACTGCATGATAAAACTTATACCTCTCTGGGAAATGTAACTTGGGGGGGACAAAATGCTTGTCAAACAGTGTAATCAACTCCCTGAATGTTTTCTTCGTTGGATGTTCTGGAACGCATAGATTCTCCAGTAACTTGTATGATTCTTCGGTGCAACAATTGATCAGTAGAGCTTGTTGAATTTTGTCGTCTGTGATGTTGTTCACCACAAAATATTGCGTCAATTGAGTATAAAAAATCTTCCAGTCTGAATTGAGTGTAAACTGCCTCAGATGACCCACATTCGTAAATCTTGCCTCACTTGATTTCGTATCTTCGCCGCCCATCTTGTTTTTTTTCTTCCAACGCTTAACTGCCACGTGGCCACCGCTTTTTCACTCTCTCTTTAACTTACGCCGATCTGTCCATAATTTTCCTCGTCGCCACTGTAGTGTTTCTTAAATAAAACTCCATAGTTTCCTTGCCTTATTTAATACCCGCGATTATATACAAATAAAGAAACACAACTTCTCTAACTTAACGCTCTATTCGACGGCCATCATTGCTCTCTGCTGTGTAGCGCATGCTCTGCACTGCGTGCGCCCACACCTATGCAACTACCTACACCACAATGAGGAATAGATGGGTAGACGTGTGATAAAATTAATCGGCGAGCTGGGTTTAATAAACGACGTATACCGACGTCAACGTCTTTAACTTTAATAGAGGGACCGTGACAAGGTCATCAACCAAAGACTTCGAAGTAAGGTAAATACAAATACGATTTTTTGAGATGCTAGATGCAAGCAAGATATTTTTGGGTGTCACAACATTACCTATTGCAACAATGTAATCCTGCATATTCAAATTCATATTCAGCGGTGATAACTACCGTTTGTTCTTTAGTAGGGAAATTATTAGCCATCATGAACAGTGGCTAAAACTAAATAATGTGTACCCCCCAAAGGGCCACGCCAGCGCGTTGGTCGTTCGCCTCCTGCCTATCGAAAGAAAATTTTATCGCCAATGGACAAAAAGAGCACTGATAAGCAAATATTCGAATGTGACAAATAAATCAAATCGTAAATCCTTAGGAATATAGCAACCAGCGGACTATTCCTGGGATACAACGTATTTCGCTGCGATAGATTAACATCAAGAGGGGGAGGTGTTCTTATAGCTATTAAGGATAAATATTCGGCATGCTGTGTTATTTCTAAATCACCTATTCCGGAAATAGAGTTAGTTGCTGTAAAAATATCTAGCGGTTTACAGAGCTTCGTAATTGCATCGCTATATATCCCACCAGGACTTGTACATAATATATATGATCGTCTATTAGAATATTTGGAAGCAACTATTGCCTTTACGCACCCAGTACTTATAACAGGTGACTTTAATATCCCTGAATTTGTTGACTGTTTAAATGGTATGGGAATGTCGTATCTTTTCAATATTTTTAAACACTTTCTCAGCCTTAATGGCCTCACCCAGTGGAATACAATTCTGAATCACAATGCACGTTTACTTGATTTGGTTGTGTCAACCAAGGATGTTATCACTGACATTTCCAAAGAGGAGTTCCCATTAGTTCGTGAAGATTTACATCATCCCTGCTTAAGTATAAATATTACAGTTAAACTAGTTGAAAGCTCATATTTTCGGAATAACCCAAATTCGTTCTATTTTAATTTTAAGAAAGCTGATTTAGTTGGCCTCTATTCATCAATATCGACGTTTGAGTGGTCTAAAATAGAAGAAATTAAACATGTTGATACAGCTTGCAACTATTTTTATGATGTATTGTTTGATTTGTTCTCACAGTTTGTACCATTAAGTAGTGGCCATTCAAAACGACATAACTATCCTATATGGTTCACTAAATCTATAATCGATGCAATCAAACAAAGGCGATATCATTGGAATAAGTACAAGAAAACTGGTATAATTAATCACTTAGACAAACACAAAGAACTGAGGCGTAAAATTAAGTATGATATACGTAATGCATATTCTTCGTTTTTAAAAAATGCTGAACATTCCATTAAAGATAATCCAAAAAATTTTTGGACGTTTGTTAATAATAAGAAAAATCAAAGTAGGATCCCTGGAAATATGATTTCTGATGGTAACACATTCACATCGTCGCAAGACATCGTTGACGCCTTTGGTCACCTATTTGCTGGGGTATTTAGTTCTAGTGATAATCATATATGTGATCAGTATTGTGATAATATTCGTTGTGAATTCTGTGATAAAAAGTGCTGCCCATCTTTACAATTGAAATCTAGCTGTGAATCTTCTTCTGTTCTACATCCTTTTAAAATAAATGAGTCTGACGTTGTTAAGGCCGTTAAAAGAATTAAGTCTAATAACATTGCAGGTCCTGACCGGGTTCCTGCATTTATTGTATCTGACTGTATTAGTTGTTTCGTAGTACCTCTTCTTCATATTTTTAATTTAATCATAAAAACATCTGTATATCCCAGTAGCTGGTTAATATCCAGAGTCTGTCCAGTTTTCAAAAATGGTGATAAGTTTGATATTAATAATTACAGACCTATAGCTATATTATCAAATTTTGCTAAATTGTTTGAAAGTATCTTGTCCAATGTCATATATGCACATGTAGTTAATCTTATTTCGAATGATCAACACGGCTTTATTAAGGGTAAATCAACATCAACTAATTTATTTGAATTTACTCAGTTGGTATCTCAAGCACTGGATAATAGGTTACAAGTTGATGTGATTTACACCGATTTAACTAAAGCTTTTGATAAGGTCCACCATTGTATTCTACTGAAAAAACTGCAGAGATTTGGTTTTTGTGCCAGCTTAGTTTCATTGTTAAAAGCCATGGTTATGAACAGATTCCAGTACGTGGAATATAATGGTTACAAATCGCGTGAATTTAGTTGTAATAGTGGAGTAGCGCAAGGGTCAAATCTAGGACCGCTTTTATTCATTATATTTTTTAACGACATTTCTGAATACATCAACTCCAAATTTTTTGTATACGCCGATGACTTGAAGCTCATTAAGTTTATAAACTCATCGTCTGACTGTTATGATTTGCAAGACAGCATTGACTCCTTTGTTAAATATTGCTCAATAAACTGTCTTGTCATTAATAAATCAAAATGTAAGATTATGTCGATAACCAGGAAAACAAACCTAATTAATTACAATTACAATATAAATGGTAATGTTTTTGAACGTTGTAATCAATTTAGGGATCTAGGTGTTATCATTGATACAAAATTATCATTTGTGCCGCACATTGAATATATTACAAATAGTGCTTTAAAATTGTTAGGTTTTATAATACGTAACAGTTCAGATTTTCGTAATATATTCTCCATAAGGTTATTGTTTAATAGCTTAGTTAGGACCAAACTTGAATATTGCAGTAGTATATGGAGTCCTGCACAACAAATGTATGTTACACTACTTGAAAACGTCTTACGCAAATATTGCAAATTTTTATTTTTTAAAATGTTCGGACAATATCCAGTTCTACATTGTAATCAAAATGTGCTTCTTAATTTAGTTAATGAAAGGTCTTTGGTGAGTAGAAGAAATGTGGCTAGTTTAGCGTTCATTCAAAAAATAGTTAACGGATCAATTAAGAGTGAATATTTACTTAATCAAATAAAAATAGTTGTCCCTAGGGCTGTAAGCAGATCGCCACTTACCTTCTTCTATAACATCCCAAACACTTTTCACCATTACAACTCGCCAATGTTAAATTCTTTCAAATTATGGAATTGTATTCAAAATAAAATTGACATTTTTCATGATGATTTGAGCAAACGTAAGGTTAAGGATCAATTACTTGACTACTATATGCAATGTTAATAGTATATTTTGTTTAGTTGTTATGAGGTTGGAAATTATGTTTATATTGTTATTATTATTATTATTAGTTTTAATTATTTTTTCTATTCATTTTTTTTTTTTTTTTTTTTTGCCATTAGTTATCAATGTATGATTCTATCTCTATATGGACCTTGTGTCTGTTGGGAAAAATAAAAATAAAACCTATTATTATTAAAAATAAAAAATAAAAATAAAACCTATTATTATTATTATTAAAAACCGGAACAAACAATGCTCTCACAAACCGATCATTTGTATGTCTTCCGGATATCTCCGTTGTTGTTGAAAACTCTCCCACTGAGGTCTCCCCGATTAAAATGTTTCCTATGCTTCTATTTATTCCGCTTTGTAGTAGTTGAAAGAATTAAATGTTTTCTTCTTTTTTTTTGCGTTGTCATTTGGTGCGTTATGCTATTATCATAGTGTTGGTGTTCTTTGCGTCCCAATTCGCTTATATAATAAATAGTTTTTCGTTATATTTCTCTTCGTTTTGCTGTTTTTCCTTTTATCTCGGTTTACTATTAACCCTACAGCCACTAACCTCCATTCTGTTGTTTCTACTCCTGACCACTACATCGATTATCCGTTTATCAGTTCCATTATGACTTTGCCTTTCTTTTTGGTTAGTCCCAGTTTATATTACATTATTTTCCATAATTTTCCCATTTCAGATTTTGAAACTTGAAGTGTTTTCCTTCTGTGCTTTCCCTGGCAGATCTTTGGTATACAGTTGTTTTTCTTCCATATGCTTCCGCATTCTACGTCCATCCACAGAGTTGTACCTTTGAGTATTTATTTGTTTGTTTTGGTATCTCTATTTTTTTATTTACCTCGTCTTAAGTTTTATACAGTGGGAAACGGTGAACAGAAATTACTGCGGGAAGAAATAATATCAAATAAGGCTGGTTTAAAAAATATTCGAAGCCTGAATCTCTCAGGTTCAAATTTTTCCAGATCAGGATAAGATTCTGGATCATGCTGAAATCCAACAACCGGAATTATTACAGAAAAAATTTTGTCAACAATTAACCCGATGTCTTCAAAATTGTAAATACCCTCACATCTTCTTTCCTTTTCTTTAATAAGAAAGAGATATCTTAAGAAACCAAAGCAAAGGTATATGAGGCGACACACATTTACGAAAGTGAATCAAACCTATGACGAACAGCTCAATCGTAATATTACAGTGTGCCAAATGAAGATCTTAACAAAAATTGCGGGAAAGACGAAAACGGATAAAGTGAAAGTGAAATGATTTGAAAAAAGATCTAAAAGTGGACAGTGTTATACAAACAATTTAGACAAATCAACTAATATGGTTCGGGCATGTAATAAGAATGATCGAAAACAAGAGAGTAAAAATGGTACGGGAAATGGTGACAAGAGAAAAGAGAAGAAGAGGAAGAGCGAGAAGAATCGTGGAATGATGAAATAAATGGCAAGAACGAAAAAGAAATGAAGATAAATCATAAACTCTACACCCACGGTCAATGCTGTCAAATCAAATGTCAACTAACTGTCAACCCGACTGAATTTAAAATGATAGTGGTGAAACAATCCATGCTCTAAAGTATATTCCTACTTAGTCTTTGGAAATAATTACCAAATCCGCTTCAATTAAACTTTTATTGTACGCCCATTACGTATCGATAACTGCTCAGAAAAATAGTTACCGTAATACAAACAATTATTTAACAAAGTTTTAGACAACTATAACTACAAATAAGTTGAAAGTTAGTTAGTCTCAAAAATTCGAGATAAAAACGCCCATTCAAATAATGCCCGACTTTGATTTATGCAATCTCTCCATCACGGAAATCGTGGAGAAAAAAGTTTTTGCTATCTGTAATCAAATAATTTAGTTTTCGCCAGTATTTTCATTCACGTGATATACTCACCTGGACTCCCATTTCGTAATTAACGGAAATATTTTCAGAGAATTTAATCTTAATCGGTTTCGACAAAGATATCAGCAGCATCAAATACATTTTCTTGTTGGATTCGTCCCAGTCGTACCACTCCACTTCAACTAAAGCGTTGAAAATTTCAGTCTTCTACAAAAATTGTTAAATATCAAAAATCAAATTTTGACACTAGCCAGAGAAACGTTGCAGTGAATTAAAATGAAACAAATTAATCTGTTTTTAACGTCAAAAATGTTTAAACCTTCTGACTAATGTATTTTCTGTTCTTACATAATCTTCAATTGCTTGACCAACACCTGCCGTCCCCAAGAGTGCAGTAAACGACATAATCGTGATGGCGCAGATACGAAAGTACTGATCCCTTAGCGAACCCTCAAACTAATTTGGTTTTCACTTAAAAAATAAAAGACTCTGTGACTTTACCCAAAAGTAAAAGACGACGATGCTCATCATCAACGCAGAACCCACAATTTTCAGAGGCAAAATTATAAACTGCGTCAGTTTTGCTGCCTCCCAGATACTGTTGAAAATTGTTAGATTTTCATCAGAAAATGCTCATTTTTGACGCTACTTACATCTCGCTGGATGAAAACGAATTTAGCAAACGTTTCAGATTTCTAGTGATTTCCTTCTGGTTTGTTGCTATTGTAGCGTTAGTTTTTTTTATTTGTTGCAGACACTTCTGCACTTGAAGATTGATAACTTGAAATGAGTACAATATGTTGAAGCAAGCTATAGTCGCGCTCACGTACGTTAAGGGAATAGCTAAACACCTGTAAAGAAATTTAAAAAAATTGCTCCATTTTGGCAGGTACATGTTTGCTAGTTTGAAAAGAAAGAGAAAATCATCGTCGTCTTTGGTTGGAATCATTAACGAAATTGCCACTAGTACGGAAGTCATCGTAGTCCAGACCACATAAATGAAGGAGTAGAAGGCACTTTTTTTTGCTCTTTTTGGAACGGATTTCATGATGTTTTGCGAAGTGTTTTGCTCCACGCTTTCTGCTATCGATTCTACTGTCTCAGTTACCAAAGGTTGTGCTAATAGACAGGTTAGTACCTATAATCATATAAATCACGTTGTAAATAGGCAAAGTTTTGGACGTTTTACATATAGTCCGATGAAATATGACGGCCCATCCTGAACGAAATAATCGACTTCGAATCGAGCCAAAAATTGATAAGTTTGAACGATCACCAAAAACATTGCACTTAGTTTGGACAAAAATAGTACAAACTGCAAACATTTTAAATGGTACACATCGATCACTAAAAACCGGCAAATCTTCATGTAATCTTCATCTACAAACACTCGGTTATTTAAATGTGCATTTTAATTACGGAAATCTTACAATTCATCTTGTATCACAACAGCGACTGCTTTTACTGTCAGAAAAAAATCCACACTGAACAGAAATACGTGAAAGTTAAACCGTAACTAAGATCATATGGGTTATTTCAATTCAAAAACTTTTTCCATCTAATATTAAGCAGTGTAATGGGGGTTAAAGCGTAGCGATAGTTTTTTAACAAACTAAACAATAAAACGTACAAGACTAACAAAAAACGATTTCTCATTAGGCGTAAACATCACATATAAATCTGCATGGCAATTATTTTACTATTTGAAAGTTGAAGGGAACTTACAAGAAAGGAGAGAATCTAACCACAAGGAAAACTGCAGATTAATAATTTTAGACAGAAAAGAACGTAGCGTCGAACTTTTATTTTGTATATTTATTCTGTCAATGTTTTCTTTTTCGATTTTCCCATTGCATTTTTAATTTGTTGGATTGAATTTTGTAGCAAATCTTTTGCGAATTTTGTGTGATATTAACTTCTAGGTGGTTCTCTATACATACTCGTATGTCTATAAATCTATGCGACAAATCTTCATGTAATCTTCGTCTACAAACACTGGGTTATTCAAATTTGTCCTTTAATTACGGAAATCTTTCAATGCACCTTGTATCACAACAGCCACTCGATGGTAGAAGAAAATCCATACTGAACAGAAATACGTGGATGATAATTCTTAGAATAATATCGGGTCTTCCATCTATTATTAACCAGTGTAATGGCGGTCAAAGTGGAATCGATAGTTTTCTATATGTCTAAGCAATAAAACAAATACAATTAACAGAAAATGGCTTCTCATTACCCGTAAAACATCAAATATAAATCTGCATACGAATTTTTTACTAATTGAAAGTTGAACGAAGCTTACAAGAAAGTGCAGAATCTAACCACGAGGAAAACTGCAGAATAATAGTTTTAGTCGGAAGATTTTTTTTATTCTCTCTATTATTTATTTGTCGATTTTTTTATTGAATTTTATTGATGCTGCTTCCATATAGTTATAGCTTTTGACTGGTTCGATTTTTCGTCCATTCCGTTCCATTTTGTGGCCTTGTTCTTTCGCCGCATTATCATCGTTTTTATTTGTCTATAGGTACTTACATCTACATCTTCTCTAGTTCGTTTTGATATTCGATTTGAGTGTGTTACAAATCTTGTGTGAATTTTGTGTGTGCTCTAAACTACTTATTAGGTGGTTCTCTACACACAGATCTTTCTTCGTTTTCGTTTTCTGTCTGTTCCCCGTATTTCCACTCAGCTCAACAAAGTGTAGACAGTTTTTCTGACTATTTTTCTAACAACTTTGTAGATCACGTAGAACGTAATTGCAGTAGGCATATAACAGTGAAACATAATATTGATATACCGTCCTAAACGATGGAATATTTTCAGCAATTAAAAAATTAATTAATTAATTGCTAAACCTTTATTATACATCTTTAATTTATTACTTAATAATATTACAGATCAATTAACAAGTATCGTCAAATAACCATTGTCTCCAATTTTTCTAAGAATTTTGAGATTCTTCTTTTTAATCACATACAGTCCTGTATAAAACCTTAAATATATCTCAATTCCAACATGGCTTTGTTGGTCTAAGGTCAGTTTTTTCACATTTGTTACAGTTTACAAAATATGTTGTGGAAAAACTTAATAAAAGGGGTCAAGTAGCTGTGATCTATTCAGATCTTTGGAAAGCATTTGACCGGGTTTGCCCTAAACATTAATTGAAAACTTGGCGAAAGTTGTTTCGACAGGACTTCCCTTGCCCCCGCAGTGCAAATTTAAAAAATTGATTTAACGAATTTGTATTTAGTAAAATAATTATAAGAGCTATTTTATAAAATTTAGGATTATAAATGTTTTTGAGATGTCATGACATTGAAACGGCGATTGCGCAAATTTTACCTTTATATATTAACTTTTTTCACAGGCGCCCAGAACAATAAAATTAATTCATATTGTGCAAGTTTTACTTCATACGTATTTTGCATTGAACATGTATTAATAATAATAAAAATGTCACATAAATATAATTATTTGACGTTTGGAAATAAACCTCTTTATTTATATAATATGTATCAACATTAAATATACTGTCATCATTAAACTCACATTTTAATAAAAAGAACATACTTATATACAGAAAAAAAACCTATTTCTGTCAGGTCAGTAGACTACAATCTTGTAACATTTAGATGAAGATTACCTTTGTTCATTATAAAGGGTATACCATTATCTAATTCAAGGGGTACTTTTGTGGTCTCTGATACATCGAAAGCAAAATCCTTCAAGCAGTAAACCAAAGCTAGTTTGCTTACCAAAAGTGCGAACCTTTGTCCTATAACCACAAATATTGTGTACAAACTCATTTCCTCTATTTCTACTACATACCAATGCAACTTCTTGGACCATCCCCAAAAGGTAAATATGTATAAGGTAATATATTATTCTTATTTTCCGGACTGAATCTCTCAGGATCAAATTTTTCCGGATCAGGATAATATTCCGGGTCGTAATGTAATCCAACAACCGGAATTAATACAGAAACATTCTTGTCAATAGTTAACCCGGTGTCTTCAAAATTGTAAGTTCCTTCACATCCTCTGTCCAAGAAAATAGTAAGGGGATATTTTCTCAAAGCCTCTAAAAGCACAAGGTGTAGACATTGATTAAAGTTACTTAAAAAATAATAAACCATTTAAAACCATATCGAGGTACGTCATTTCTTGAATCGCTTCGTACGTGAAGCTACCATGTTTGTCAAAAGTTTCTCTAACTTCTTGGCGCAGTCGGTCTTGAACATCTTTGTTTAGTGATAATTCATACAAAGCGAAAGCTAACGTCAAAGAGGTCGTTTCATTTCCAGCGGTGAAGAATTGGATAGCTTGTGCAGCCATCTTTAGGTCATCTATAAAGTAAACCTCGATAAAATGATAACCCGACTATTTACGTCACACGACATACCAAATTTATAATTTTCATTAAAACTCTCGTTCTGCTTCAAATTGTTGAGCAAATCAATCAAATCATTCCGCAAAATCCCTCTCTTCTTACGCTCTTTCAGAGTGTTGTTAAATACATCAATCAAATAGCTGGAGGCCCCTTTGTCAAGCAGGCTCAACCGAAAAATGTCGACCAATTTAGGTGCGAAAAAATAACTAAACACTACGAAATTTCGAATCAGCGACTTAAAATCTCCCAGTTTTGTGGCAACCTCCAATATCTCCGACTTCTCGTTCTTAAGACAGTACGCATTGATGCCGAAAGCACACGACGAAATAATATCCACAGCATATTTTTTCATTACGTCTCTAATTTCGATTTTATCGCCGCTGTGTTTCTCCACACAAGCGGCCAAATCAGAAGCACATTCTTGAATTAGCGGCAGCATCAGCTTCATTTTTCCTGAAGTGAAAACCGGGGAAAGTTTGGTGCGCAGGTTTTTCCATTCCTGGTCGCGTGAAGCGAAAAGGCCGTGGTACGTCAGAGCGTCTGCTTTTTCGTTGGAGGCGATTTGGTGGTTTACGAACTTGTCGAAATCTTTTACTAACACTTTTTTGATCAGTTGTGGGTCTCTGACGACGAGGTGTGGGCGGTTAAAGATGTAGATTCCGCAGTACGGGGTTTTGAAGTTGTCGTATATTTCACGAATTCGGTAGAAAAGGTGTTGTTGTTTTGTCACTATCTTGTAGAAACTTCCAAAAATGAAAACTGGTTTTTCGAAGGGGACGTTTTTGGATTTCCAGTAGCCATAGTTTTTTGTTAAGAGGTAGTAGAACAAGAGTAAAAAGCACGCTAAGTAAATGAAAATCATCTGTAACAAATACAACTTAGACGATAATGTTTAGAGTTTTCGTGTTATACCCACAGTGGAGCACTTATCAGTCGTTATTATAAACTGAACTTGAAAATTAAATTTTTGTATTTATATGTAGCTCATTATCATAAGATACGTAATTTGTTTTGTAAACACTTCATATGGGTTTACGCTGTGTGGAATGATAGATATTATTAAATTTACTAGTCATTATATGTGACTTTCTCTTTTTAGAAAAAAACTGCACACCTTGTGATACCCAGTAAACACAGTTGTGACATTAACGTGACAGGTATATACTCACAAGAGAACAATGAGTACATCGCATGATTATGTCTTAATGATATACCTGGAACGTAAGCTATATAACATATATCACAATGGAGTACTCATGCTACGTAACCAACACGTAATGTTGACTACAGTTACTAGATATCTCATTATTGTGTCGCAGTGATATAGTTGGCAGGTAAGCCTTCTAACATCACAATGAAGTACTACGGTTATGTAACCAATAAGTAATGTTAACTGTAGTTACTAGATATCTGATTAATATATATACATGCTTCGGAATGTTTTATTTTTATTCGTTAATTATGTAAAGTGCTTTTCAGTTTATTTTACAAAATGGCATGTCAAATCAAAAATTAACGTTTCTGACAGGGCAACACCAAAAAACATTTAAAAACCTACACATCGAGTATTATATAGCTCTATTTTATATTTGTTATTTATGTTTGTGTTGCAAGTAAATAGTATATTCATAAACAAAAGATGCTGAGTCTTAAAAAAAGAAATTTCTTCCCTGTCTTAAATCTTGCACAAGTGAGATGACATCAATAGTGAGTTGCTCTTAATTTTTTTTTTCATTTTATATTTCCATGTAATTATATTTATTTATAATTTTATTTTTATACGTCCATAACGACCTGCGTTTTATAAAACAGAACAAGAGACTTAATGCATATAGTTTATGATCAGAATTTAAAAATGTACCAGCTAACAGGTAACACGAATTAAGACTAGTAATGAGACGTTATTTTTTAACCTCTGCCTATGCGTCACTGCCAAAAAGGAACAGTTTACATATACAGAATTTTGAAATATGCTCGAAAAATAAATTCATATATTTCATCATTTTATTAATTCTAATGCAAAATATGTTGATCGGCAACAAAAGCAACACAAAAAAAAATCGAAATTAAAAAACGAATCTATTTCAAGGTCAGCGATATCGTTCTAAAATAAAAATGAATTAAATAATTTGTTCACTTTCATCGTAAGGAAAATAAATAATAATTTGAATATGAAACAATAATTGGTCATCGAGTTTTGTGTATAGACTTTCGTACTCAGTTAGAGGTATATCTGTTTAAGATTAAATTTTCAAAAGTTTAGATTTTTCCAATGTAATCTTGGGCTCTAAAATAAACTGGTAATGTATAATGTATAATTATAATTGAGTATTTTCATCAGTATATCTAATATGTAGCTAACTGAAAACTGATAATAAAGCAGTAGATATGACAAAATAGTGTAGACTTTTTTTAATTTCGGTAACAGACTGTATGAATAATACCAATACATCGGGTATATTTCTATTTTTGTCTTCGTTGGACACCACTGTATTTACAGTATTTACGCAGGTATACGTTTCCGCCCGTAAAATCCCATGTACGGCATCCTTTGCCCACGTAAATACAATGTCTGGAATGAAGACCGAAACAGAAACATATCAGATGTGGCAATCCACATATAGTTTTACAACACCTTATCAAAATTAAAAAAAAAAACACTATGGTATTATTTGAAATTTATTGTTAAAGATTATATCGTGAGTGTCATTAAAAAAGCAAATTCCCTTGGGTATTTACTACAAAGATGTTTTATAAAACCAAGTGTAAGCACCACGTTAAAGTTGTATAAAAATTTTTTCTGGAGTTTGCAAATAACGTTTGGTGGCCTGTGTTCATTGAAGATCAAAATCGTTTGGAGTCAGTACAATAAAGAATGACTCGTCTTCCCTATGGTAATTACCTTAATGACCCTTTCCGACCGTCTTATTTTGAGCGTCTTATCATAATGTCGTTACACACATTGAAGGACGAAAGAATTCGAGGGGATGTAATTTTCACCTTCAAATCGTTGAGGCTCGAGAATCCATTGATGGAGGATTTATTTACCTTATGCCCAATTTCCAGAACGAGAGGTCATTGCTTCAAACTGAAAAAAGAGAACTTTCGCACAACTGTAAGACAGCATTTCGTAACAAACAGAGTGTTTTACACTTGGAACAAGTTGCCGGAGAAAGTCGTCCAAAGTCCTAATGTTTTTAAAGCTAGATTTCACAGTTTATAGATTGTTCACATATTGTTATAATTGTACAGTTCCGTGGGCATAACAGGGCTTGCCCTCTGCCCTTTATCTTTTATTAATAATAATAATAATAATATAATGAGACTGATCGCAAACAAGACAGTAGAAGTGGTATGGGAAGTGGTGACAATACAAAAGAGAAGAAGAGGAAGACCGAGAAGAGACGTGGTATGATATGGCAAGGGGGAAAGAGATGAAGTAAACTGCAATATGAAGCAAAAAATAAAAGCAAGACGAACAATAACTTCTACACTCACGGTCAATGCTATCAAGTCAAGAGTCAATTATCTGGCAACCCGACTGAATTTTAAATAATAGTGGTGAAACCGTGTATGCTCTAAAGTATATGCCTACTTAGTCTTCGGAAATAATTACCCTGTTACAAAGCAAAAAGTAAAAAAAAATGAAGATGAACCATAAACTCTACACCCACGGTAAATGCTGTCAAATCAAATGTCAACTAACTGTCAACCCGATTGAATTTAAAATGATAGTGGTGAAACAATCCAAGCCCTAAAGTATATTCCTACTTAGTCTTTGGAAATAATTACCAGGCCCCCCAATTAAACTTTTATTGTACGCCCATTACGTATCGATAATTGCTCAGAAAAATAGTTACTGAAATACAAACAATTATTTAACAAAGTTTTAGGGAACTATAGCTACAAATAATTTGAAAGTTATTTAGTCCCAAAATTCGAGATAAAAACGCCCATTCAGAAACTGCCAGACTTTGATTTATGCAGTCTCTCCATCACGGAAATCGTAGAGAAAAAAGCTTTTCCCATCTGTAACCAAACAATTTAATTTTCGCTGGTATGTTCATTCACGTGATATACTCACCTGGACTCCCATTTCGTAGTTAACGGAAATATTTTCAGAAAATTTTATTTTAATCGGTTTCGACAAAAATATCAGCAGCATCAGATACATTTTCTTGTTGAATTCGTCGCAGTCGTACCACTCGACTTCAACTAAAGCGTTGAATATTTCAGTCTTCTACAAAATTGTTAAATTTCAATAAATCAAATTTTGACGCCAGCCGGAGAAACCTTACAGTCGAATGAAAATGAAATAAATTAGTCTGTTTTCAACGCAAACAAGCTCAAACCTTCTGGCCAGTGTAATTTCTGTTCTTACATAATCTTCGATGGCTTGGCCAGCCCATGCAGTCCCCAATAGTGCAGTAAACGACATAATTGTAATGGCGCAGATACGAAAGTACTGATCCCTTAGCGAACCCTCAAACTAATTTGGTTTTCACTTAAAAAAAAAAGAAATTGTGATTTTACCCAAAAATAAAAGACAACGATGCTCATCATGAGCGCAGAACCCATGATTTTCAGCGGTAAAATTATAAACTGCGTCCGTTTTGCTGCCTCCCAGGCACTACTAGAGTATTTTTACTTTTTCATCAGAAAGTGCTCATTTTTGACGATACTTACTTCTCACTGAATGATAACGAATTTAGCAAACTTTTCAGATTTCTGGTGATTTCCCTCTGGTTCGTTGCTTTTGTAGCATTAATTGTTTTTATTTGTTGCAGGCACCTCTGAACTTGAAGATTGACAATTTGAAATGAGTACAATATGTTGAAGCAAGCTATAGTCGCGCCCACGTACGTTAAGGGAATAGCTAAACACCTGTAAAAAAATTAAAAAAAATTGCTCCATTTTGGCAGGTACATGTTTGCTAGTTTGAAAAGAAAGAAAAAATCATCGTCGTCTTTGGTTGGAATCATTAACGAAATTGCCACTAGTACGGAAGTCATCGTAGTCCAGACCACATAGATAAAGGAGTAGAGGGCACTTTTTTTTGCTCTTTTTGGAACGGATTTGATGATGTTTTGAGAAGTGTTTTGCTCCACGCTTTCTGCTATCCATTCTACTGTCTCTGTTACCAAAGGTTGTGCTAATAGACAGGTTAGTACCTATAATCACATAAATCACGTTGTAAATAGGCAAAGTTTTGGACGTTTTACATATAGTCCGATGAAATATGACGGCCCATCCTGAACGAAATAATCGACTTCGAATCGAGCCAAAAATTGATAAGTTTGAACGATCACCAAAAACATTGCACTTAGTTTGGACAAAAATATATAGTACAAACTGCAAACATTTTAAATGGTACACATCAATGATTAAAAACCGACAAATCTTCATGTAATCTTCGTCTACAAACACTGGGTTATTAAAATTTGCTCTTTAATTACGGAAATTTTACAATTCATCTTGTATCACAACAGCGACCGCTTTTAGTGTCAGGAGAAAACCCACACTGAACAGAAATACGTGGAAGTTAAACCGTAATTAGAATATTATGGATTTTTTCAATTCAAAAACTGTTTCCATCTAATATTAAGCAGTGTAATGGGGGTTAAAGCGTAATCGATAGTTTTTTAACTAACTAAACAATGAATCGTACAAGACTAACGGAAAACGATTTCCCATTAGGCGTAAAACATCAAATATAAGTCTGCATACCAATTATTTTACTGTTTGAAAGTTGAAGGGAATTTACAAGAAAGGACAGAATTTAACCACGAGGAAACTTGCAGATTAATAATCTTCGACAGAAAAGAGCGTGGCGTCGAACTTTTGTTTTCTATATTTATTCTCTCAATTTTTTCTTTTTCGATTTTCCCATTGCATTTTATTGATGTTCTCAGATAGTTATAGTTTTTGATTTGTTAGGTTGAATTTTGTTGCAAATCTTTTGTGAATTTTGTGTGATTAACTTCTCTCGTAGGTGGTTCTCTATACATACTCGTATATCTATAAATCTATCCTCGTTTTCGTTTTTTATTTGTTGTCCCTATTTCCATTCAGCTCCACAAATTGCTATTTTTCTAATAGCTTTCTAAATCACGTTCAACGTTATTGCAGTAGTCATATAACAGTAAACCATAATGTTGATAAACACTCCAAGACGACAAAATATTTTCAGCAATTAAAAAACTAAATGGTAGTTTTCTTTCAGGACCAGACCAACTTCCAACATTTTTAATTAAAGATTGTGTTAATGTTCTGGTTAAACCTTTATTCAACTTCTTTAATTTATTACTTAAGACTTTACAAATCAATTAACCACCATCGGTTAATATTGCATATGGGTTCTTTATTCTTCATCATTTTTATTAATGATGTTAATGTTATTAAACACTTCAAGGTTTTATTGATTGTTTGCATATGACAAAAAAAATCTTTCTAATTATAAACTGTGGTGAATTTAAAAGTATATAGGCCTTGAAGACACTAATTATATTTGGCTATTGTTAGATCTGAGCTAGAGTATACTTCAATTTCAAATTGATAATATCGAAAAAGTTCAGAGGAAATTTTTAAAGTTTCTGTACTACAAGGAGCTGCGTACATATCTCGAAAGAGGAGATTCTAATGAAAATCTTGAAGCCTTATGGCTTGCAAGTGCTGGAAATGAGTAGAAATTTGATACAGGGCAGCACTGTTGTACCTTATTTTCTTTTACAGTACATTTAATAGTCGGCAACGGCAACAAATAATGTTGAGGACATTACATTATAGGACTAACTTGGATCTGTATTCTCCAATGAATAGTATGAAGAGGATAATAAGTCTTGTTAGCTAACAATGTGATATTAGTTGGTTACTTTGTTGTTACTATTATTTATTTATAGTGATTTTCTTTTTATTATGTACATATTATTAAGTGTTTGTTTATTTTATTACATTGATGAAAACATTATTATATATTGATAATAATGAATTTAGTAAGAAAAACTTTCAAGTTATAACATATCGAATTCTAAATCTTCAAGGGTACTGTTATCATCCTCACTTCCACTCTGACTATCATCCGAATTATTAACATTAATAATAATTTCATTCTGTTCTGAAATATCTACAATTTTTTCGTTTTCCCAAGCACAATTTATTATTTTATCAGTATGTTTAACGTACTTGTTCCAATGCACTGCCGGAACTTGATCAATCACATTTTGCCAAGTTGCACAAACATCATTAGGGGAAGAGCTGGTTCTTGGAATGATC
This sequence comes from Zophobas atratus, assembly GCA_022388445.1. Classification (NCBI taxonomy): domain Eukaryota; kingdom Metazoa; phylum Arthropoda; class Insecta; order Coleoptera; family Tenebrionidae; genus Zophobas; species Zophobas atratus. The sequence goes on from CM039446.1 coordinate 14,032,302, forward strand.
TTATCATAATTCCATTTAGCTTCCAATCATGTCATTTCAATAACGTCAATACCCAATGCCTATAATGTTGGGCGTATAAATCTACATCTATATGGCGTTATTTGTTAACCAATATTCCCTAGATATGGTCTTTCATGGCCTTGGGTGAATAATCAATCCAATTTTTATTTAAATAAATGATTCTACGACAACTGGTCGCAAACAACTGATCGCGCGACAATTGATCGCAAACAACTCGTCGCAGCACAGTTGGTAGCACGCGACAATTGATCGCGGCGACAATTGATCGCGGCGACAATTGATCGCACGTAAATTGATCGCAGTGACAATTGATCGCACGTAAATTTATCGCAGCGTCAATTGATCGCAAGGTAAAATTCATCGGGAAGTATTTTCTTTTATTAAAACTAAATATTTTGTATTCTACATTTTAAGTTGCAATAAATTTAGCAATCAGGTAAGGTGTAAATATCGAATTAAAAACAATTTGAATATAGATAAGTGACGAAGTTTGTAGTTGCAATTTAAAAATTAAAAAATACGAGCGTAAACACCTTGTTACATAAGATTTTTTATTAATAAATTGTCATTTTGGTTATTGTTTTTAAGAGATTGTTACTATTTATGTCATTGCTTATTTTATCTACTATATTATAGAAACTAGCTTCATTATAATAAGTACTCAACATAAAAAAAGTGTTTATTGTTCTTAACTAGACTTATTATACAATTATTTAAAAAATCATATTTTTAACAACCTTTAAATTTTAACACATTTTGATAGAGAATTGCCTCTATTGTCTATTCTTGTCTTTATACATATCACCAAACAATAAAATTTATGAACTAATAGTACATCTAGAGTATCCATATGCAGCGAATGTAAATTCCACTGGACGGATATAGTACTTATTTTAATCTCTTGTAAATTTCAACGGATCTTTTACAGGGTTTGAGAAAGGTTTACGTGTATTGTAAATATATATTGCAAAAACTGTTGTTAGAGCGTCAAGAATAATTTTGTGTTACCGGGAAATTTAAGAAATGTATGTAGGGGAACGAGGGGCTTGTTGTAACAGTTTTTAGGAAAACGAATATAATTTGGTATCTATTAGCTGTTTGACCATTATAAAAGTATTTATCGGTAGTCTAACTATTCCCCTATTGGACTGAACAGGCAAAAGGTCAAAACTGTGCATCTTCACTTCACACCAGGCATTTTCTTAAAATAAGTGCATTGTTACAACTTGCCCCGTGGTTGGGGCTAGTTGTAACAGTCATGAGACAGGTAGTACCAGTAAAAATAAAGCTGATGTTGATACATATTTAGACTTTATTTTTCAAAAATCAACACAACACTTCATTATATACAATTTTTTTTTAAGTAAAACTGAAATAAACTTTTAGAAAAAGAGTCAACATTAAAGATTTGAGTTTTGTCTTCCTTTTTCTTAATATATCTGGAAAGCGATATACGGCATAGGTCAAAATTTTGGCTCGCTTTTCGTATGCTAGGTACAAGATGTGTAGAAGTGAATTTGGGATAAGTTGTAACATGTTACAACTTGCCCCAAAGCTATTGTTACAACAAGCCCCGTAGCACAATTTTCTACATTTAATTAGATTTCGACAAAATTATGTGGCTTAGCGTCAAAATGTGTAAGGAATATCAAAGCTGAGTAATTTTTGAGCTACATGCAAAACTAAAAGTTTTAAATTAATTAATAACTGATACGAAAAACCAAATTTTACTAAAGCAATATTTTACATTACTTGGCCAAAACGAAGATCCACTCACTGCGCTGGTTCAAGGAACAGTGGTTGTGATGACATGATGTCTTATGGTGCAAGAATTAAATTCAGTAAAATACCTGACGTTAAAAAGTTTAAATTGCGGGTAAAAATTTAGTGTTACAACTTACCCCTGTTACAACAAGCCCCTAGTTCCCCTACATACATTTCTTAAATTTCCCGGTAACACAAAATTATTCTTGACGCTCTAACAAAAGTTTTTGCAATATATATTTACAATACACGTAAACCTTTCTCAAACCCTGTAAAAGATCCGTTGAAATTTACAAGAGATTAAAATAAGTACTACTATTATGCAACTAAAAACTTACTTTTTAATTATTATTATGTGACTAGTATTGTACTGAAGAAAAATTCAATTGTATCATATGTCGGTGTGGAAAATACATATACAGGGTTAGTCACGAGAAAATTACTTCTGAAAATTATTTTTAAGCAACCCAAAATACGAATACCGTGTACCACTTGATACTAACTGAATTTAAAATGAAATGCTTAATCCATGATTGCTTTGAGTTTGGCAATGTCATTTTGACAATTCTGGAAAAGGAGGTTACGCGAGTGTTCATGGTGGTACCGCAGCCAGTTGGAGATCTCCGCTGGCGTCGCTAATAAGTTTGTCAGGGCTTGCTTCGAGTATCTTTTGCAACCGATTAATCAGGAGAAAATTATTTCTAAAAATTTCTTTTACGGTAGATATTTCTGTGACGTGTAAAACAGCTCTTAGATCTAAAAAAAAAGGAAGAAATAAAGAAATAATTGGTTCGCAGTTTCCCATGAATGACCCTGCGACGGGCTGCTACCTGATTTTATTACTCTCCGCACTTAGCATCCTACAAAAATTTACAACAAGGGCTGGAGAAGATTAAAGAGGTAGTTTACATCTGCCCACCTACATCCGGAAGATTAGGCAAATAATTCAGAGTGAATAATCGGCCTTCCGAGTGAAATGCCCCTCAATAAACTTTTCAAACTTCCCAAGCTAAACATTAGTCACGGCATTGCGAATAACCACTACTCAGTGGCGTCGTCATCCTGGTTGTTTCTACTTTTTAACGGTATTCACTCTTTGTATTACTTGCTACTCGTGATGTATTGATTGATTTAAATATTTTAAATAATATTAAGGTAATTAATAGATAATAAAAAGCTGTTATGTGCGTGGTTTTATTCAACAATTTTTATTCCATGAGCCTCTTCAAAAAAAAAACTGTACGCCACTGTCATCGGCAGTCTTATCTGGGTAATGAGGGCTACTGTTTATGACACTTTACCGGTTTGGTATTTCCTCCAGTATGAGTATATTCTTTGCTCCATGGTCAAAACTAATCTTTTTACGATCTTGTTTACACAAATGGCGTAAAAGTGGAGATTGATATGTAGGTACTTAGCAAAGGGAATGAGATAAATTATTCTTTCTTTCGTATCTACAAGCGCCTCATTAACAGTGTGAGCGTTCAAAAAAGTTCTGAATGAACAAACATCTTTGGTTTTATCATGGATTAAAGATAATCCAGAAATAATTTGTAGTGACCAAAAAATTGTCTGCAAAGAATGCAGTAAACTCCAAGATTAATTGTTAATATATAAATTCACATTTCTTTGCACCAAATTTATAAAAAAAAATAAATATTTATTTAATTTTTTAAACTTTCAATAATGAAAATCATACTTTTTCACTTAAAACTGTAACGAGAGTTTTTTCACGATTTCATTGATTATGATAAATCAATAAATTTTTAATTTGACAGTTGTAATAATTTTAATTTTTTGTTATTAAAAAAATGACGCGTGTAACACGTTTTGAAAGCTATTTTTTTCACTCGTTTAATTGACAAATTTAAACTTGTGAGAAAAAAAGCATGAATCACTTACTTGAGTGTCTAATTAATAAGACGAATAATCCAAATGAACATTACAGTAGCATACCGACGAAATGTGTCAGCGTAAAAAAAAAATATTTTACAATGTTTTCACTTTTTTGCACTTTGGTTTAGTCGGAAATGAGCCTAATAGTTACTGTTTTTATGGAACTCCTATGTATTTATTTTGACACTTTTTTAGAAATAATGAAATTTTTAAGAATATAACACTTTATTTTATTTTCCTCATTCATAACAATTATTTATTTTCTCTATAAACGCTATCATTTTTCGCCTGGGATCAATTGTTGCATGCGACCAGTTGTACTTGCGACGAATTGTGTTGCGATGAATTGTGACTGCGACCAATTCGTCATTACGACCAGTTGTCGCTGCGACCAATTGACGCTGCGATCAATTGTCGCGCGACGAATTGACGCGGTACCATCGATAACTGCTCACAAAAATAGTTACTGAAATACAAACAATTATTTAACAAAGTTTTAGGCAACTATAGCTACAAATAAGTTGAAAGTTATTTAGTCCCAAAATTCGAGATAAAAACGCCTATTCAGAAACTGCCCGACTTTGATTTATGCAGTCTCTCCATCACGGAAACCGTAAAAAAAAACGCTTTTGCCATCTGCAACCAAGCAATTTAATTTTCGTTGGTATGTTCATTCACGTGATATACTCACCTGGACCCCCATTTCGTAGTTAACGGAAATATTTTCGGAAAATTTTATTTTAATCGGTTTCGACAAAGATATCAGCAGCATCAAATACATTTTCTTGTTGAATTCGTCCCAGTCGTACCACTCGACTTCAACTAAAGCGTTGAATATTTCAGTCTTCTACAAAATAGTTAAATTTCAAAAAATCAAATTTTGACACCAGCCAGAGAAACGTTACAGTCGAATTAAAATGAAATAGATTAATAAATTAAGCAAAACAGTTTAAACCTTCTGGCCAGTGTATTTTCTGTTCTTACATAATCTTCGATAGCTTGGCCAGCCCATGCAGTTCCCAATAGTGCAGTAAACGACATAATTGTGATGGCGCAGATACGAAAGTACTGATCTCTTAGGGAACCCTCAAACTAATTTGGTTTTCACTTAAAAAAAAAAAGAAACTGTGATTTTACCCAAAAATAAAAGACAACGATGCTCATCATGAGCGCAGAACCCATGATTTTCAGCGGCAAAACTATAAACTGCATTCGTTTTGCTGCCTTCCAGGCACTACTGAGAATTTTCACTTTTTCATCAGAAAGTGCTCATTTTTAACAATACTTACTTCTCGCTGAATGAAAACGAATTTAGCAAACTTTTCAAATTTCTGGTGATTTCCTTCTGGTTCGTTGCTTTTGTAGCATTAATTTTTTTTATTTGTTGCTGGTACCTCTGAACTTGAAGATTAACAATTTGAAATGAGTACAATATGTTGAAGCAAGCTATAGTCGCGCCCACGTACGTTAAGGGCATAGCTAAACACCTGCAAAGAAATTTAAAAAAATTGCTCCATTTTGGCAGGTACATGTTTGCTAGTTTGAAAAGAAAGAAAAAATCATCGTCGTCTTTGGTTGGAATCATTAACGAAATTGCCACTAGTACGGAAGTCATCGTAGTCCAGACCACATAGATGAAGAAGTAGAAGGCACTTTTTTTTGCTCTTTTTGGAACGGATTTGATGATGTTTTGCGAAGTGTTTTGCTCCACGCTTTCTGCTATCGATTCTACTGTCTCTGTTACCAAAGGTTGTGCTAATAGACAGGTTAGTACCTATAATCACATAAATCACGTTGTAAATAGGCAAAGTTTTGGACGTTTTACATATAGTCCGATGAAATATGACGGCCCATCCTGAACGAAATAATCGACTTCGAATCGAGCCAAAAATTGATAAGTTTGAACGATCACCAAAAACATTGCACTTAGTTTGGACAAAAGTAGTACAAACTGCAAACATTTTAAATGGTACACATCGATGACTAAAAACCGACAAATTTTCATGTAATCTTCGTCTACAAACACACGGTTATTTAAATGTGCATTTTAATTACGGAAATCTTACAATTCATCTTGTATCACAACAACCACTCGATGGAAGAAGAAAATCTACACTGAACAGAAATACGTGGATGATAAACCTTAGTTAGAATAATATCGGTTTTTGAAATGCATAAACTTCTTGCATCTATTATTAACCAGTTTAATGGCGGTTAAAGTGTAATCGATAGTTTTCAAAGCAATAAAACAAATACGATTAACAGAAAATGGTTTCTCATTATCCAAAACGTCAAATATAAATCTGCATACGAATTTTTTACTATTTAAATGTTGAACGAAGCTTACAACAAAGTGCAGAATCTAACCACGAGGAAAAGTGCAGATTAATAATTTTAGTCGGAAGATTTTTTTTATTCTCTCTATTATTTCTTTGTCGATTTCCCCATTGCATTTTATTGATGTTCCCAGATAATTATAGCTTTTGACTGGTTCAATTTTTTGTCCATTCCGTTCTATTTTGTGGCATTTCTCTTTCGCCACATTATCATCGTTTTTGTTTGTCTATATGTACTAACATGTACATCTTCTCTACTTCGTTTTGGTATTCGATTAGAGTTTGTTACAAATCTTGTGTGAATTTTGTGTGTGGTCTTAACTATTAGGTGGTTCTCTACACATAGATGTATACATCTTTCTCGTATTTTGCATTCAGCTCAACAAAGTGTAGACGGTTTTTCTGACTATTTTTCTAACAACTTTGTAGATCACGTAGAAGGTAATTGCAGTAGGCATATAACAGTAAACCATAATATTGATATACCCTCCAAAACGATGGAAAATTTTCAGCAATTAAAAAATTAATTAGTTAATTGATAAACCTTCATTATACATCTTTAATGTATTACTTAATACTTTACAGATCAATTAACACGTATCCTCAAATAACCATTGTCTCCAATTTTTTAAGATTTTTGAGATTGTTGACGGCCGTCCAGGCTGGGGAATTTTGCACGTAGGAGGCAATAACAACCAGTGCATTAAATTTTCATCTGGCATTAGGGGAAAAATTAAGTAATTAATTTTCCTTGCAGATGGAAATCAGGTTGACCCTGGTAATGAAAATGAATCCGTCAATCCCCTAGTCGGGGATCCCGGGTTCAAAGAGTCAGTCAGGTGTACCTCGGACTCAGACAAGATCCTCGAGGAGATCGCGCAGATGCAGGCTGAGGAAGAGGGCCTAGTAGTAAAGGATGATGCCCAGTCTACTGAGGCAGCTGAGTCTAAGAAGCTAAATAACGAGGTGGAACTGCTTCTAGGAGATGATCCAGGGGCTAAGAAAAAAGATCAAGTAGAGCTGCATGAGAGCTTGGTGTCGCGTTGGGCATCTTGGCTGTCTGACGGATTGCCGAAAGAGATTAAAGTCCAAGTAGTAGACAAATATCCTCGAAAGGGAAATATTTCTCTCGAGGCCCCAGAATTAAATGAAGAAATAGCAGCTACTCTGAACGAAACGGGGCCAAGAGGGATCAGCTATTTACCCAAGAACAGAACTTAGCTGGTTCAGCCTTGTCAGCATTAGGACAAGGCATCACGATGATTTTAAAAGATGAGGAAGAACCCCTAGATCGTCTGGAGTTACTAGAAAAATTAGCGGATGCAGGAAAACTAATTACGCAGCTACATTTCCAGGTCTCTTCAGCTAGAAGAGCGTTTATCTCTCCAATATTGACCAAGTCAATGAAAAATCTGTTACAGACGACCAAGCCTGGGTCTCTGTTGTTTGGAGAGAAGCTAACTGAAAAGATAAAAACTGCAAAGTCAATGGAGAAGATCGGCAAAGAGATTAAAGCCTCTCCTCTTCCATCGACCTCTGGTACTAGCAAGAAACCAAGCAAGCCAGCCCCTAGACGCACTTTAAACTGGCGGGGCCCGTATGCGAGACAGGGGAACTCGTATCAGGGCCCAAAACAGTATCAGACGACATTTCCCCCATCTCAGCCTGTCAGCAAGAGTACATACAGCAATGTCTCGAAATCAACCAGCAAGCCGCGGCCACTGAGGGATGCAAAGAAATAAATAATAAGGTGAGATTAGTAGCAGGACGACTCAGTCAGTTCCTTTCGCAATGGGAAAAAATCACCAGGGATCCCTTCGTCCTGAATTGTGTGAAAGGGTATGAAATTCCCCTTCTTGAAGGATCACCGGGGTCCCTGAGCGTTAATAAAGAATTGCAATTTTCGGCAGAAGACGAAAAACTGTTAGAATACGAAATAACAAAACTGGTAGCTATGGGGGCAATAATTAGATGCGAAGCTGTCGAAGACCAATTTTTATCACCGTTTTTTCTAGTGCCAAAGCCAGATGGCTCTAAGAGATTCATACTAAACCTTAAATGTTTAAATCAATTTATAAAGACCAGTCATTTTAAGATCGAGGATATGAGAGTAGCCTTGAAATTAATTTATAAAAATTATTTTCTATGTAGTTTAGACTTGAAAGATGCAGATTTCTTGGTAAAAATTGGTCCGGGTAGTCAAAAATTTTTAAGGTTTAAATTCAAGGGTCAAATATTTGAATTTCAATGCTTGCCCTTTGGACTTTGTACAAGTCCGTATGTATTTACAAAGTTACTAAAGCCAGTCCTGAACTTTCTTAGAGAAAGGGGATGGTTATCGACAGCGTACATAGATGATACGCTTTGCATCGGCAACTCTCGGGCCGTGTGCAAGAAAAATGTAGCAGTCACGAGGAAAACTCTAACGGAGCTTGGGTTCATTATAAATGAAGAGAAAAGTAAAGACGAGCCAGATTACAAATGTAAGTATTTGGGTTTTATTATAAACTCTAAGGACATGACTCTGTCCTTACCCGAGGAGAAAAAGTATAGGTTAATTAAAACAATTCGAGAAATGTTAAGCAGAGATTCTTGTTTTATGCGTGAAATGGCGGGTCTAATTGGTGGATTGGTTGCAGCATGCCCAGGCGTACCGTATGGGATGCTGTATACCAAAATGTTGGAAAGAGAAAAAATGAAGGCGCTAATCCTAAACGATCAAAACTTTGATCGAAGGATGATCATTCATTCATATGTAAAGAAAGATCTGGAGTGGTGGCTGAAGAATATTCCAGTAGCAAAGAATTCGATTAGGTCATTAAATTATAGGTTAGAGATTTTCTCGGATGCATCGCTCACAGGGTGGGGTGCGCACTGCAACGGAGAAAATATTCACGGATTTTGGTCTCAGGAGGAGAAGAACTTACATATAAACCAGCTGGAGATTATAGCAGCGTTTTTGGCGCTTAAGTGCTTTGCTAGGGAAGTCCAAAATTGCGAAATCTTCTTAGAATTGACAATACTACGGCGATTTCGTATATCAATCGTATGGGGGGTGTACAATACGTAGAACTCAATCAAAGGGCTAAAGATATTTGGACTTGGTGTGAGAAAAGAAGAATCTGGATCTTTGCTTCCTACATCCCCTCGCGGGAAAACACAGACGCAGACAGGGAATCTAGAAGAGTCAATGTAGATACCGAATGGGAGTTAGGAGCCCCCTTCTTTCAGACCATAGTAGAAAGGCGGGGGTTTCCAGAAATAGACTTGTTCGCATCAAGGAGTAATGCTAAGACCGAGGTGTTCTGCTCCTTGAAACGAGACCCAGAAGCTCGGTACATTGACGCTTTTACAGTTAATTGGAGTAAATACCTTTTTTATGCATTCCCTCCCTTCGCGATGGTTGCTAAGGTGCTACAAAAAATCAATTCAGATAAGGCTCAGGGAATAGTGGTGGTCCCTCACTGGCCTACCCAGCCTTGGTTTCCCTTATTTAAATCAATGCTATTAGAAGAACCGCTGTATTTTTCGCCCTCACCTAAGCTTCTGTTATCTCCTTGCAGGTCTCTAATTCACCCGTTAGAGGATCATCTTTCCCTGGTTGCAGGGAGGCTCTCCGGCGATCGTATCAACAGAAACTAGTGCCAGCAGAAGCAGTAGAGATTCTAATCTCTTCACTAACGGATTCTACTCTGAAACAATACAACACAGCCCTTAAAAACTGGTGGAGTTACTGCCAGAGTGAAAAGAGTGACCCCCTACAACCAGATATTTACCTAGTTTTAAAATACTTAACATTTCGATTCAATCAGGAGGCATCATACGGCACACTTAATTCAGAGAGATCAGCGATTAATCTGATAAGCACGATAGACTTGGGTAGTGATCCTGCAATTAGTCGTTTTTTTAAAGGAGTCTTTAAAAACAGACCACCGAAGCATAAATATGACACCACCTGGAACACAGAGGCAGTTCTAAACTGGGCAGAAGCACTGGGACCGTTGAAAGTCCTGGACCTAAAATCTCTCACCTTTAAGTTGGTATCTTTATTAGCCTTAGCTACAGCCCATAGGGTTCAGACATTGTCCCTAATCAAAATAAGTGACATGACAATTTCGAAGAGCAATGTTATCATAAAGATATCGGAGCAAATTAAAACATCTAGAGTCGGAGTTGCACAACCCTCGTTCAGTCTACCATTTTTTAAAGAGCGAAAGGGCGCTTGCGTCGCCACGGCGTTGTTGAAACACATAAAAAGAACCAAAGTTCTAAGAGGAAATGAAGACTACCTGTTTATTACAATTAAGAGGCCCTACCATAGGGCAACTGCGCAATCAATAAGCCGCTGGATAAGGTGCTGCCTCGTAGAAGCCGGAATAGATCCCAAATACACTGCTCACAGCACGAGACACGCAGCCACGTCTGCTGCAGAGGCGAGAGGTTTAGATGTAAACATCATAAAGAGTACAGCTGGATGGTCAGCCAGCTCACAGGTGTTCGCAAAGTTCTACAAACGCCTGATAGAACCAAGAAAAGAATCGTTTGTAGAGGTGTTATTCAATCAACAGGGTGAATAAGTCTAAAATAAGTTTAAGTAAGTCTTAAATTAAGTTTAACTTGAATAATGTTATTATGGCATTAAGCTCTGTAACAGGTATTAAGGAATAAGGACTAAGTTGGTTTGCTCTAAACATCTACGATGTAATCTCGAAGAACGAGACTCGTAATATAATTAAAAATCAAACGAACTTACCTTAAGTGATGTTCGATTATAATTATATAAGAGTCTCGTTCGAGATGATTACATCCCTCCCAAAAATTTTGTCCTGAAAAATTTTTCTCCCACCCCTAAAGTTGAGAGTTTGGTTACAGCTTAATTCCATAATTTTGGAAGGAGCTTCAAACTGTATGACGATTAGCCGCTAGGGTGCGGCGTAGGAGCAGGCGGCGGGAAGCCGAAATTTTAAATTTATTCTCTAAAGCTTGTGGTTGGATCTAGTCAAAGTAGCGGTACTACGATGTAATCATCTCGAACGAGACTCTTATATAATTATAATCGAACATCACTTAAGGTAAGTTCGTACTTATATACACAAAAAAAACTATTTCTGTCAGGTCAGTAGACTACAGTCTTGTAACATTTAGAGGAAGATTACCTTTGTTCATTATAAAGGGTATACCATGATCTAATTCAAGGGGTACTTTTGTGGTCTCTGATACATCGAAAGCAAAATCCTTCAAGCAGTAAACCAAAGCTAGTTTGCTTACCAAAAGTGCGAACCTTTGTCCTATAACCACAAATACTGTGTACAAACTTATTTCCTCTATTTCTAATACATACCAATGCAACTTCTTGGGCTATCGCCAAAAGGTAAATATGTATAAGGTAATATATTATTCTTCTTTTCCGGACTGAATCTCTCAGGATCAAATTTTTCCGGATCAGGATAATATTCCGAGTCGTAATGTAATCCAACAACCGGAATTAATACAGAAACATTCTTGTCAATAGTCAACTCGGTGTCTTCAAAATTGTAAGTTCCGTCACATCCTCTGTGCAAGAAAATAGTAAGGGTATATTTTCTCAAAGCCTCTAAAAGCACAAGGTGTAGACTTTGATTAAAGTTACTCAAAAAATAATAAACCATTTAAAACCATATCGAGGTACGTCATTTCTTGAATCGCTTCTTACGTAAAACTACCATGTTTGTCAAAAGTTTCTCTAACTTCTTGGCGCAGTCGGTCTTGAACACCTTTGTTTAGTGATAATTCATACAAAGCGAAAGCTAAAGTCAGAGAGGTCGTTTCATTTCCAGCGGTGAAGAATTGGATAGCTTGTGCAGCCATCTTTAGGTCATCTAAAAAGTAAACCTCGATAAAATGATAACCCGACTATTTACATCACACGATACCTATACAAAATTTATAATTTCCATTAGTCTCGTTTTGCTTCAAATCAGTCAAATCATTCCGCAAAATCCCTCTCTTCTTACGCTCTTTCAGAGTGTTGTTAAATACATCAATCAATTAGCTGGAGTCCCCTTTGTCAAGCAGGCTCAACCGAAAAATGTCGACCAATTTGGGCCCGAAAAAATAACTAAACACTACGAAATTTCGAAGCAGCGGCTTAAAATCCCCGAGTTTTGTGGCAACCTCCAATATCTCCGACCTCTCGTTCTTAAGACAGTACGCATTAATGCCGAAAGCACACGACGAAATAATATCCACAGCATACTTTTTCATTACGTCTCTAATTTCGATTTTATCGCCGCTGTGTTTCTCCACACAAGCGGCCAAATCGGAAGCACATTCTTGAATTAGCGGTAGCATCAGCTTCATTTTTCCTGAAGTGAAAACCGGGGAAAGTTTGGTGCGCAGGTTTTTCCATTCCTGGTCGCGTGAAGCGAAAAGGGCGTGGTACGTCAGAGCGTCTGCTTTTTCGTTGGAGGCGATTTGGTGGTTTATGAACTTGTCGAAATCTTTTACTAACACTTTTTTGATCAGTTGTGGGTCTCTGACGACGAAGTGTGGGCGGTTGAAGATGTAGATTCCGCAGTACGGAGGTTTGAAGTTGTCGTATATTTCACGAATTCGGTAGAAAAGGTGTTGTTGTTTTGTCACTATCTTGTAGAAACTTCCAAAAATGAAAACTGGTTTTTCGAAGGGGACATTTTTGGATTCCCAGTAGCCATAGTTTTTTGTTAAGAGGTAGTTAAACAAGAGTAAAAAGCACGCTAAGTAAATGAAAATCATCTGTAACAAATGTAACTTAGACGATAATGTTTAGGTTTTTCGTGTTATACCCACAGTGGACCACTTATCAGTCGTTATTATAAACTGAACTTGAAAATTAAATTTTTGTATTTATTTGCAGCTCATTATCAGAAGATACGTAATTTGTTTTGTAAATAGTTCATATGGGTTTACGCTGCGTGAAATGTTAGATAATATTAAATTTACTAGTCATTATATGTGACTTTCTCTTTTTAGAAAAAAACTGGACACCTTGTGATATGCGCTCATTACTGTCACGAAATAAAAGTCTTGTTCTTAATTGTTTGAGCTTTGAATGTCGTTTTTTCTTTAATCATTTTGCTTTGATTAAAGGAAAGCACAATTAACCGTTTTTTATTCAGATAATATATTTAGCAGCTTAGAACTCACTTTCAAATTGACATTGCTTAATCGCAAACTGGATTTTATTTCATTTTATTTTCATTTGAAGCGGCACAAACACCGAATGCTTATTTATCAATAACTATTTAAATACATTAGTTTTGCACAGTTTTACATTATTCCTGAATCAACTTTGTTCACGAAATTTCAATTCCAACTAAATAAATTCAGAAATAACCCAGTAAACACAGTTGTGACATTGGCGTGACAGGTACCTACTCACAAAAGAACAATGAGTACATCGCGTGATTATGTCTTAACGATATACCTGAAACGTAAGCTATATAACATCACAATGGAGTACCCATGCTATGTAACCAACACGTAATGTTGACTACATTTACTAGATATATCATTATTATGTCGCAGCAATATAACTGACATATAAGCGTTTAAACATCACACTGTGGTACTCCTGTTATGTAACTAACACCTAATGTTAACTGCATTTACTAGATATCTCATTATTGTGTCGCAGCGATAGAGTTGGCAGGTAAGCCTTGTAACATCACAATGGAGTACTACGGTTACGTAAAAAATAAGTAATGTTAACTGTAGTTACTAGATATCTGATTAATATATATACATGCGGAATGTTTTATTTTTATTAGTTAATTATGTAAAGTGCTTTTCAGTTCATTTTACAAAATGGCATGTCAAATTGAAAATTCACGTTTCTGACAGGGCAATACCAAAAGAACATTTAAAAACATACATATCGAGTATTATATAGCTCTATTTTATATTTATTATTTATGTTTGTCTTGCAAGTAAATAGTATATTCATAAACAAAAGATGCTGAGTTTAAAAAAAGAAATGTCTTCCCTGTCTTAAATCTTGCACAAGCGAGATGACGCCAATAGTGAGTTGCTCTTAATTTTTTTTTTCATATTATATTTCCTGTAATTATATTTATTTATAATTTTATTTTTATACGTGCATAACAACATGCGCTTTATAAAACAGAACAAGGGACTTAATGCATATAGTTTATGATCAGAATTAAAAAATGTTCCATCTAACAGGTAACACGAATTAAGACTAGTAATGAGACATTATTTTTTAACCTCTGCCTATGCGTCACTGCCAAAAAGGAACAATTATACATACAGAGAATTTTGAAATAAGCTCGAAAAATAAAATCATATTATTCATCATTTTATTAATTCTAATGCAAAATATGTTGATCGCCAACAAAAGCAACACAAAAAAAAATCGAAATTAAAAAACGAATCTATTTCAAGATCAACGATATCGTTCTAAAATAAAAATGAATTAAATAATTTCTTCACTTTGATCGTAAGGAAAATAAATAATCATTTGAATATGAAACAATAATTGGTCATCGAGTTTTGTGTATAGACTTTCGTACTCAGTTAGAGGTATATCTGTTTAACATTAAATTTTCAAAAGTTTAGATTTTTCCAATGTAATCTTGGGCTCTAAAATAAACTGGTAATGTATAATGTATAATTATAATTGAGTATTTTCATCAGTATATCTAATATGTAGCTAACTGAAAACTGATAATAAAGCAGTAGATATGACAAAATAGTGTAGACTTTTTTTAATTTCGGTAACAGAGTGTATGAATAATACCAATACATCGGGTATATTTCTATTTTTGTCTTCGTTGGACACCACTGTATTTACAGTATTTACGCAGGTATACGTTTCCGCCCGTAAAATCCCATGTACGGCATCCTTTGCCCACGTAAATACAATGTCTGGAATGAAGACCGAAACAGAAACATATCAGATGTGGCAATCCACATATAGTTTTACAACACCTTATCAAAATTAAAAAAAAAACACTATGGTATTATTTGAAATTTATTGTTAAAGATTATATCGTGAGTGTCATTAAAAAAGCAAATTCCCTTGGGTATTTACTACAAAGATCTTTTATAAAACCAAGTGTAAGCACCACGTTAAAGTTGTATAAAAATTTTTTCTGGAGTTTGCAAATAACGTTTGGTGGCCTGTGTTCATTGGAGATCAAAATCGTTTGGAGTCAGTACAATAAAGAATGACTCGTCTTCCCTATGGTAATGACCTTAATGACCCTTTTCGACCGTCTTATTCTGAGCGTCTTATCATAATGTCGTTACCCACATTGAAGGACGAAAGAATTCGAGGGGATGTAATTTTCACCTTCAAATCGTTGAGGCTCGAGAATCCATTGATGCCCATATTCCAGAACTAGAGGTCATTGCTTCAAACTGAAAAAAGAGAACTTTCGCACAACTGTAAGACTGCATTTAGTAACAAACAGTGCTTTACACTTGGAACAAGTTGCAGGGGGAAGTCGTCCAGAGTCCTAATGTTAATGTTTTTAATCTAGATTTGAGAGTTTATAGATTGTTCACATATTGTTATAATTGTACAGTCCCGTGGGCATAACAGGGCTTGCCCTCTGCCCTTTATCTTTTATTAATAATAATAATAATATAATGAGACTGATCGCAAACAAGACAGTAAAAGTGGTATGGGAAGTGGTGACAATATAAAAGAGGAGAAGAGGAAGACCGAGAAGAGACGTGGTATGATATGGCAAGGGGGAAAGAGATGAAGTAAACTGAAATGTGAAGCAAAAAATAGAAGCAAGACGAACAATAACTTCTACACCCACGGTCAATACTATCAAGTCAAATGTCAAATATCTGGCAACCCGACTGAATTTAAAATAATAGTGGTGAAACCGTGTATGCTCTAAAGTATATGCCTACTTTGTCTTCGGAAATAATTACCCTGTAACAAAGCAAAAAATAAAAAGAAATGAAGATGAACCATAAACTCTACAGACCCACGGTCAATGCTGTCAAATCAAATGTCAACTAACTGTCAACCCGACTGAATTTAAAATGATAGTAGTGGTGAAACAATCCATGCTCTAAAGTATATTCCTATTTAGTCTTTGGCAATAATTACCAGGCCCGCCCAATTAAACTTTTATTGTACGCCCATTACGTATCGATAACTGCTCAGAAAAATAGTTACTGAAATACAAACAATTATTTAACAAAGTTTTAAGCAACTATAGCTACAAATAAGTTGAAAGTTAGTTAGTCCCAAAAATCGCCCATTCAGAAACTGCCCGACTTTGATTTATGCAGTCTTTCCATCACGGAAACCGTAGAGAAAAAAGCTTTTGCCATCTGTAACCAAACAATTTGATTTTCGCTTGTATGTTCATTCACGTGATATACTCACCTGGACCCCCATTTCGTAGTTAACGGAAATATTTTCGGAAAATTTTATTTTAATCGGTTTCGACAAAGATATCAGCAGCATCAAATACATTTTCTTGTTGAATTCGTCCCAAACGTACCACTCGACTTCAACTAAAGCGTTGAATATTTCAGTTTTCTACAAAATTGTTAAATTTCAAAAAATCAAATTTTGACGCCAGCCGGAGAAACGTTACAGTCGAATTAAAATGAAATAAATTAATCTGTTTTCAACGCAAAAAAGTGGCCAGTGTATTTTCTGTTCTTACATAATCTTCGATAGCTTGGCCAGCCCATGCAGTCCCCAATAGTGCAGTAAACGACATAATTGTGATGGAGCAGATACGAAAGTACTGATCCCTTAGCGAACCCTCAAACTAATTTGGTTTTCACTTAAAAAAAAAGAAACTGTGATTTTACCCAAAAATAAAAGACAACGATGCTCATCATGAGCGCAGAACCCATGATTTTCAGCGGCAAAATTATAAACTGCGTTCGTTTTGCTGCCTCCCAGGCACTACTGAGAATTTTCACTTTTTCATCAGAAAGTGCACATTTTTGACGATACTTACTTCTCGCTGAATAAAAACGAATTTAGCAAAGTTTTCAGATTTCTGGTGATTTCCCTCTGGTTCGTTGCTTTTGTAGCATTAATTGTTTTTATTTGTTGCAGGCACCTCTGAACTTGAAGGTTGACAACTTGAAATGAGTACAATATGTTGAAGCAAGCTATAGTCGCGCTCACGTACGTTAAGGGAATAGCTAAACACCTGTAAAGAAATTTAAAAAAATTGCTCCATTTTGGCAGGTACATGTTTGCTAGTTTGAAAAGAAAGAAAAAATCATCGTCGTCTTTGGTTGGAATCATTAACGAAATTGCCACTAGTACGGAAGTCATCGTAGTCCAGACCACATAGATGAAGGAGTAGAAGGCACTTTTTTTTGCTCTTTTTGGAACGGATTTCATGATGGTTTGCGAAGTGTTTTGCTCCACACTTTCTGCTATCGATTCTACTGTCTCTGTTACCAAAGGTTGTGCTAATAGACAGGTTAGTACCTATAATCACAAAAATCACTTTGTAAATAAGCAAACTTTTGGATGTTTTACATATAGTCCAATGAAATATGACGGCCCATCCTGAACGAAATAATCGACTTCGAATCGAGCTAAAAATTGATAGGTTTGAACGACCACCAAAAAAATTGCACCTAGTTTGGACAAAAATAGCACTAACTGCAAACATTTTAAATGGTACACATCGATCACTAAAAACCGACAAATCTTCATGTAATCTTCGTCTATAAACACTGGGTTATTAAAATTTGCCCTTTAATTACGGAAATCTTACAATTCATCTTGTACCACAACAGCGACTGCTTTTAGTGTCAGAAGAAAACCCACACTGAACAGAAATACGTGGGCGTTAAACCGTAACTAGGATAATATGGGTTTTTTCAATTCAAAAACTTTTTCCATCTAATATTAACCAGTGTAATGGCGGTTAAAGTGGAATCGATAGTTTTCTATACGTCTAAGCAATAAAACAAATACGATTAACAGAAAACGGTTTCTCATTACCCGTAAAACATCAAATATAAATCTGCATACTTACTATTTGAAAGTTGAACAAAGTTTACAAGAAAGTAACCACGAGGAAAACGGCAGAGTAATAATTTTAGTCGAAAGATTTTTTTTATTCTCTCTATTATTTCTTTGTCGATTTTTGCATTGCATTTTCTTGATATTCCCAGGTAGTTATAGCTTTTGACTGGTTCGATTTTTCGTCCATTCCGTTCTATTTTGTGACCTTGTTCTTTCGCCACATTATCATCGTTTTTATATTGTCTATAGGTACTTACATCTACATCTTCTCTAGTTCGTTTTGGTATTCGATTTGAGTTTGTTACAAATCTTGTGTGAATTTTGATTGTGCTCTAAACTACTTATTAGGTGGTTCTCTACACATAGATCTATACATCTTTCTCCGTTTTCGTTTTCTGTCTGTTCCCCGCATTTCCATTCAGCTCAACAAATGTAGACAGTTTTTCTGACTATAACTTTGTAGATCACATAGAACGTAATTGCAGTAGGTATATAACAGTAAACGATAATATTGATATACTCTCCAAAACGATGGAATTCAGCAATTAAAAAATTAATTAGTTAATTGATAAACCTGTATTATACATCTTTAATTTATTACTTAATACTTTATAGATCAATTAACAAGTATCGTCAAATAACCATTGTTTCCAATTTTTCTAAGATCTTTGAGATTGTTCTTTTTAATCGCATATAGTTCTCTATGAAACCTTAAATACACAGGGTGAGTGCGAAATATATGCAATAATTTCAACCACGGCATCCCCCACCCAAGTTAAGCCGAAATATAAAAAAAAAAACAAATTAAAATTCGAATGGGGCAAAACCCCCATGAACCACCCTCGATACGAAGGCACTGAGCCACTTTGCAAAGAGAGTTTCAGTTTCAATTAAAAGTAAAACCGACTATTTGCTGCTTATCATTCGTTCATTCATTTAGTCATTGATCGTTAAAGGTCAGTGCGAACATTTTTTGATAATCCTTCATGATGATCCAACTTTTGATTCTGACAGATGTATGACAACGATTTTACATTGTTTATTAAAAAAAAAAAATAGGAGCAACTTAGAAGGTTACTACCTTTTTATAAAAAATGTTGAAAATGTTGTCATTGACTAGCCATACAGGCGTCAGAGCGTCGCAAGATGTTTGGTGATAGGCTCTTCGATAATTTCTGGACACTGTTGATTTCCACAAACCAACTGTTTAATCCAACCGATACACATTTATCGAAAACCGTCTCTTGAAATCATACTTGTTGACGAGCATGTGGAGTTTCATCGAACAAAAAGTGAGTTACAAAACGTGGACAATCAGCGGGCTCCAAACCCTGTACTTTGTCAACATGGTATGGATGTGGCCGTGTTCTTTTAATGTAGGATGCACTACAAGCTGTGAAAATCCAACTTCTTCTTTCTGTCCTATCACAGCCACGATCGTGAGTTTGAGGTTTAAGGTACCATGATCTCGGAGACGCTGTACCAATGATGCAAATGTTCGCGCACACCAATTACCATATCGACACACTCTGCATGGGAAAACTGCACCATAAAGCGCTTTCACCGACTGTTCGATGATGACTGGACCTTTTCGTGTTTTTCACGTTGCGATTAAAAAAGTGCCTGATAAAGTCTTGGTTCTTAATCCGAGTCGCTCTGTTTCAATAATTTTTTCTAGACACTGCTACCACTTAGGACTGTGAATTTTACCCAGCGACATAATCATATTGTGAGCTATTCCTCGTTTTTTTTGCATGTATTTCGCAATCACCTTGTATAAAGATCGTAAACGGATAATATTGTGCATGCTTTACTTCATACGTATTTTGCATCGAGCATGTAATAATAATAATAAAAATGTCACATAAATATTAATTTCTTTTCAAACGTCATATAACTGACACTTATATGACGCTCTTACCGGGGTTTAAGTGTCATTTCTATGACACCGTGTTTGAGCGGCGTATAAGTACTACTTATAACTCCGCCGGCGTATAAATAAAACATTTATACTCCGCCGGAGTATAAATATGTGAAAATCATAGTGGTTGTCAACCATAGTAACCATGGTAAGTGAAATCAAGGCAATTCCTTAATGAAGCAAGAAGATAGGAAATAATCATTTCAAACGAAGATTAATCGTTTGAAATAGCTATTAAGACAACTAGTGTTTTATAGACAGTTTAAAAATCAAGATCGTAGTTAAAATCCGAGGGACCGAAGGGGGCGAGAATTTTATACAGCGAGATTTTTAAACTATAAAACACGTGTTGGCTTCAAGATTTTTTCAAACACTAACAGTAATTCATCAACTCCTTTTTGATCAATTCATTACTACAAATTTTGACAAATCATTTGTGAAGCTTCATAGTATCATAGTAAGATTGCTGTGTATTGTAACTATGACAAGTAAACAAATTTTGAAAAAAACAATTTTCATCGTCAAAATGTGCGAAAACGTTCCGGAAGAAATTGCGAAAAGGGGAAAATAATTGCGAAGCAATTTGTTACCCTTAAAGTCAAAAAATGCATACGAGAAAGTATATGTTTCGTTCCAAGACTGGAAAAATAAAAACCGCATCAAGAAAGTAACCGAAGATCTTACCTTTTTTGGACATGAGAGTGAGTACATATTTAGTAAAATTCATAAAACTAAATTATTTAACAATTACAGTCGCAAAAGTTGTCACCTTGTTCTTTATGGCCAGAATATTCAATGTTAAAGGCCACTCTAAAGGTAAAAGAAAACATAGATATTGAAAAATTTGGTGCTGTTGTTTCGTATATAAAAAAATTAAATGTTGGTTATCGTGGCAAAAAATCCAACGTTCTGACACAAGAAGAAATCAAAACTTTCTTGCAAGAAGCTGATGACGGAGAATATTTATTCGAGAAGGTAAGAATTACTTATTAAGAAGTATTTTTTATACATATGAAATCGTGTAGGCTGCTTTAATCTTCGGAATTGTCGGAGCTTGCAGAAAGGCCGAATTGTGCGCTATGAGATTTGACGATATACAAGATTGTGGTAATGTTCTGAATATTGTTATACCTGACAGTAAAACCCACAAAGAAAGAAGATTCAGTGTAGTTAATGAAGGCTTTGGTGTTAATACCATTGATTTGTATCGACGTTATGTTGCTTTACGACCCACAAATTCACCATTGAGGTTTTTTTTTACACTATTATAAAGGTAAATGTACTCGCCAAAATGTAGTAATTAACACCTTTGGAAAAATTCCCAGAAAAATTGCAACTTTCCTCAAACTGGAAAATCCAGCTAAATACACAGGTCATTCTTTTCGCCGCAGTTCGGCAACTCTCCTGATTAACGCAGGTATTGTAATGATTACCTTTATTCTTCAAAGTAACTTTATATTCATTGCAGGCGGAGACATTACTTCGTTGAAGAGGCATGGCGGGTGGGAATCGACCAAGGTGGCAGAATCTTACATACAAGAATCTTTTGGAGAAAGAGTGAAAATTGCTCAAAAAGTTTTTGGAGATGAAAAGCTGGCACCGAATGAACTAGTTGACAATGAAATCGTTATGGACAAGCCCACGAACCTAAGTTACAGTGAAGCGTGTGGCAGTTCCAGTTCTAGCTCTAGTACTAGCAAGAACACCGCTCAAAATGTTTATTTTTAATTGTACTTTTAACTTAGGTAATAATTATTGTAAAGATTCGAAATAAAAAACTTGAAATATGCGAAATCGTATTTTAAGAACCTATAAAATACGTTGCCATTGACAGCGTACTTTAAGAGAACAACGTTATTTTAAATCAAAGTTAACATACGAGTTCTTATGAACCATACAAACGGTATAAGATGTTAGTGTTTGAAAAATAAAATATTGTATTTCATTCGGAGTTTAAGCGACTTCATGTGACTCGTATGGACTTAATTCGCCTCGCTATCGCTCGGCGTTTAATCGTCCATACTCGACACATAAAGTATCACTTAAACTCCTAATAAAATAAATATCTATTATATGACGTTTGGAAATAAACCTCTTTATTTATATAATACTAGCAGTTACCCGCAGCTCCGCTTGCGTGGATTTCGCAATTAGGACATATTATTTTTCATCCCCTGATTTATTTTTTTATTTCAATTTTATTACTTTTTAAGTTTGTGCAGTCTTCATTAATAACAATATATAAAAGTGTTTATCATCGGGCTGACTGACCCATCAACGTACCTACTGGAGCTAGAAACACGAAATTTGGACAGAAAGTTCCTTCGTAATGTAAACAACCATTACCCCTAGGTGGGTGAAATAAGGACTGAAAGTTTGGAGTTAACAGTTCCGTGAATTTTTAAATACGAGGGGCAACGCTATTTTATAACATAGGAGTATAATACAGTGCGTGGCCATATGGATTTCCATGTAAAATTTTATACCCCATGTTAACTTATGTTTGAGTAAAGATTCAGAGCTGAAATTTTTATTTGATGTAATTTGGGTTATCTTTTGTCGATTTTATTAAAAGTCATGTTTTAAATTAAAGGATATTTCTTTGAAAAAGTTAAAATATTTGGATATTTTTGTGGCTAATGGCTGTAGGCAGCCATGTAAAAACAAACGTTTACCTGACCTATCTAACTTGGTTGTAAATTTGATATTATTCTGTATTTAATAAACTTTCGTTGTGCCTATAAAAGTATGTCATAGCTAATCTCTCTGAGATAGTCTCTGTTTTGTATGACTTCTTTACGTCTTACAGGCTGAGGTAAACCATAGTACTCTAAACATTGTCTTCCTAAAGACAGCACCGTGGATGGAAATCAGACACTTGTTGTACACTTCATTTATAATCTGAACACTCTCTTGACACTCTGACTGAACTTGACAAACCCAAAGCTTTGCATGATGAGTGGTATATGGAATAAACGACACTATCAATAGTTTTTAAATCCGAGAATTATGTTAGCCCTCTCATTGCATGAAGAAGAGGATCAAGGTAGAAACAATCCGCGTTATTAGGGTGAACGGTGTACACTGTACCCAAAGCTTGATCTCTTTTGACTCCCGGCCCACCATCAACATTGTTTTCACATTTTCATGTCTCAAATTTGGTACTTTTCCATAGTATGAAGGTACTTCAACATAAAGAAGGATTTTTGCAGAATTATCCGTTTTGCAAAGCTCAAAAAATGATAGAGGAGTAGTTTTCTGTGAATTATTTAACTTTTCAGTTACATTATTAAAGTCGTTAGGATTAAAATAGACAGCAGGCCATTTTCCAAGTGCATGCGAGATGAAAAACCGCTGGTAATTGTTCATGTACAGGAAAGGCCAGGTTTCTCCAGTTGCTAATATATCGACCACTTTCATATAATTTGACTTCATCATTGTCATTTTCAAGACCAAATAATCCTGGTTGGATCCTTTATTACCATATTTGCATATATATTTATAAGATTTTACAGAGTTACAATACTCTATGTTGATGTGAGCAGCAAAAGTTCAAGACGAAAGTGGATTGTACGATACCACCCAACTGTTATCTAGGGTTACACCATGGAATTCAATCGTGAATCTACCATCCGCGGGACCTCTTCGCCGGTATTGAGGGTAGCTGTCATCGCCTGTTTGGGTTTCTTTCAGGAGAATTCAAGGAAATTTTTTGCTACAGCTGCCTCCTTTCATACACGGAACACAAAATTAGAATACTTGGGGAGAAATACTCTGACAATTCGTGACATAAAACCGACCGCAGACCGCGTTCGCGTCGCAGTCGCTTACCCGGTGACGTTGCGCCCTCCCTATTTCCATACAACTTCTTAAATTTCGAAGGCTATCGACTGATTTTTCCAATAATCCTACTACGTCTAATACGCGAAAAAGATATTTAACTACTTATTTTAAACTTTGATTCTTAACCACGTTTGGATTAATATTTAACTTCTCCTGTTTCTCACATTTCCACCCAAATTATATTCCGTTGGGGATGAATATCAAAAAAAATATAAAATCAGTCAAGACAATTTTACATGATTACCAAATTTCAAGTAACAAATGTGTTGGAGGGTATTAATACAACATTTCAAGTAAAAATCACCAAACAAATATTTTTTCTCATATAAACTTTGTTACCTCATTTGATCTTCTTAGGGGTAGAATCTCAAAAACAGCTGAAATACGCGTTGCATTATTTGTGTTGAAGAGCATTAAGATCAAGTTCCACGCAAAAATTTACAACAGAAATATTTTTGCCATACACAATTAGTTACCACTCTTCACCCCTTTAGGGGTTGAATCTTGGAAAATGCTGAAATACTTACGTGTTTCATTATATGCGTTGAAGAGCATTAATACCAAGTTCCACGTGAAAATGTACAACAAAAGTAGTTTTCCCGTACAAACTTAGCCACCACTTTTTACCCCCTTAGGGGTTGAATTTCGGAAAATGGTGAAATACGTGTTTAGTTATTTGTGTTGAAAAGCATTCATACCAAGTTTCACGTAAATATTAACAACAGAAGTGGTTAGAAAATAGTCTTCCTGTACAAACTTTTCCACCTCTTCCCACCCTTTTAGGAGTGGAATTTCCCAAGTTCCTTCCTTAGTGGACGTTCACATCACAAAAGGAAACTACTGTCCAAATTTCATGTTTCTAGCTTCAGTAGTTAAGGCTCTGCGTTGATGAATCAGTCAGTCAGGACAAACAATTTTATATCTACAGATAGATGTATAAGCAAAAATAACATTAAATATACTGTCATCATTAATCTCACATTTTAATAAAAAGTCATACTTACATACACAATGTCATTAGACTACAATCTTGTAACATTTAGATGAAGATTACCTTTGTTCATTATAAACGATACACTATTATCTAACTCAAGCGGTACTTTTGTGGTCTCTGATACATCGAAAGCAAAATCCTTCAAGCAGTAAACCAAAGCTACTTTGCTTACCAAAAGTGCGAACCTTTGTCCTATAACCACAAATACTGTGTACAAACTTATTTTCTCTATTTCTAATACATACCGATGCAAGTTCTTGGACCATCCCCAAAAGGTAAATATGTATAAGGTAATATATTCTTCTTATTTTCCGGACTGAATCTCTCAGGATTAAATTTTTCCGGATCAGGATAATATTCCGGGTCGTAATGTAATCCTACAATCGGAATTAATACACAAACATTCTTATCAATAGTTAACCCGGTTTCCTCAAAACTGTAAGTGCCTTCACACCTTCTATCCAAGAAAATAGTAAGGGGATATTTTCTCAAAACCTCTAAAAACACAATGTGTAGACTTTGATTAAAGTTACTTAAAAAATAATAAACCATTTAAAACCATGTCGAGGTACGTCATTTCTTGAATCACTTAGTACGTAAAGCTACCATGTTTGTCAAAAGTTTCTCTAATTTCTTGGCGCAGTCGATCTTGAACATCTTTGTTTACTGATAATTCATACATAGTGAAAGTTAACGCTAAAGAGGTCGTTTCATTTCCAGCAGTGAAGAACTGGATAGCTTGTGCAGCCATCTTTAGATCATCTAAAAAGTACACCTCGATAAAGATAACCCGACTATTTACGTATCACACGACATACCAAATTTATAGTTTTCATTAAAAGTCTCGTTCTGCTTTAAATTGTTGAGCAAATCAATCAAATCATTCCGCAAAATCCCTCTCTTCTCACGCTCCTTCAGAGTGTTGTTAAACACACCAATCAAATAGGTGGAGGCGCTTGTGTCAAGCAGGCTCAACTTAAAAATATCGACCAATTTCGGCGCGAAAAGATAACTAAACACTGAGAAATTTCGAATCAGCGACTTAAAGTCCCCGAGTTTTGAGGCAACCTCCATTATCTCCGACCTCTCATTCTTAAGACAGTACGCATTGATGCCGAAAGCACACGACGAAATAATATCCACAACATATTTTTTCATTACGTCTCTAATTTCGATTTTATCGCCGCTGTGTTTCTCCACACAAGCGAGTAAATCGGAAGCACATTCTTGAATTAGCGGTAGCATCAGCTTCATTTTTCCTGAAGTAAAGACCGGGGAAAGTTTGGTGCGCAGGTTTCTCCATTCCTGGTCACGTGAAGCGAAAAGGCCGTGGTACGTCAGAGCGTCTGCTTTTTCGTTGGAGGCGATTTGGTGGTTTATGAACTTGTCGAAATCTTTTACCAACACTTTTTTTATCAGTTCTGGGTCTCTGACGAAGAGGTGTGGGCGGTTAAAGATGTAGATTCCGCAGTACGGGGTTTTGAAGTTGTTGTATATTTCACGAATTCGGTAGAGAAGGTGTTTTTTGTTTTGTCACTATCTTGTAGAAACTTCCAAAAAGGAAAGTTGGTTTTTCGAAGGGGACGTTTTTGGATTCCCAGTAGCCATAGTTTTTTGTTAAGAGGTAGTAGAACAAGAGTAAAAAGCACGCTAAGTAAATGAAAATCATCTGTAACAAATGCAACTTAGACGATAATGTTTAGGTTTTTTGTGTTATACCCACAGTGAACCACTTATCAGTTGTTATTATAAACTGAACTGAAAATTGAATTTTTGTTTTTATATGCAGTTCATTATCAGACTATACGTAATTTGTTTTGGAAACACTTCATATGGATTTACGCTGCGTGGAATAATAGATAATATTAAATTTACTAGTCATTATATGTGACTTTATCTTTTTAGAAAAAAACTAGACACGTTGTGATATGCCGTCATTACTGGCACGAAATAAATGTCTAATACTTTAAGTACTTGTTCTTGTCGTTTTTTCTTTAATCATTTTGCTTTGGTTAAAGGAAAGCACAATTAACCGTTTTTTTATTCAGAGAATACATTTAGCAGCTTAGAACTCGCTTTCAAATTGACATTGCTTAATCGCAAACTGGATTTTATTTCATTTTATTTTCATTTGAAGCGGCACGAACACCGAATGCTTATTTGTCAATACCTAACTAGTGAAATACATTAATTTTGCAGTTTCACATTATTCTTGAATTAACTTTGTTCAAGAAATTTCAATTCCAACTAAATAAATTCAGAAATAAGAAACCAGATCGCTTGCTTTTTTTTTAATAAAATCCCGCATGAAGAGTTCAACAAATAACAGGAACTGTGTCTTGATATTACTTTTCAATAAATATTAATTTCATATTGAGATGACGTCATCAACATTTTGGAAGGGAAGAATAAATATACTGGATTTTCTATGTTTAGTTTGGGTCAAACAGAATTTAATTTCGAGGAAAACAAAATTAACATGGAGAAATGAGTAAACAGTGGAAGATTTTATGACTACTATCTCCTTTTTGCTGATAACGTCTATCTATTAAAATAAAACTATACCTATTATGAATTCCAAGAATTTTGTGAAAATTAGATAAACTATTTCTGATGTCGATACACGCATTCTTTTTTTTAAACACCGTTATAAAAATTTCTAACAAATAAAATACATGACTAAAGCACAAATAACGTTGTGTCATTGTCATTTGGCAAAATGGGTTTTATTTTAGCAGGTACTAGCCCCGCCCACCCGCCTTCTCTTTTCTTAGAGGGTATGTTATTTGCAAAAATCAGTTTTATCTTATCAGGTACTAGCCCCTCCCACCCGCCCTCTGTTTTCTTAGAGGGTATCTCATTTGCCAAAATTAGTCTTATCTTAGCAACTACTAGCCCCGCCCACCCACCCTCTCTTTTCTTAGAGAATATGTCATTTGCCAAAATCAGTTTTATCTTAGCAAGTACTGATGACTAATTTTAATAAAAAACAGGCGCGGATCCAGGGGGGGGGCAATGGGTGCAATTGCCCCTCCCCTGACACACGACCGAGGTACTTTATTTTGACCAATTTCAAAATTTTGAAATCATATTTCATTTTGTAAATACAGTACAACCTCTATAATCCGAACTCACGATTGTCTCAACATCCAGTAATTCGAACAGAGGCTATTTGAAGTCGATGCCTCTTTAATCCGAACAGAAACTCTGCAATCCGAACTGAACTTGAAAACATGCATCTACTTCCAAAAATGACGGAAGATCTTTCTGCATACATATGTTGTATGGAATATTTTGAAATTTTTAAAAATTGCGATATTTCAAAGCACTGAATTAATTAACTAATTCTGGAGAAACGGATGAAGTTATCGGAGACCCGAAATCTACAAGAGAAAATATTTAGTTAAGTTTCGAAAATCGTCGAAAATTTGCATGAGAAAAATTTCATTTTTGAAAAATTTTCCTAAAAATTCTGAAAAAATTCAGGGATATATATCCCGACGTGCTGATTCCAAAAATATACCATGTTTATGGTAACGGAGCAATATTTTCGGAAAATTCGCTGTGAAATTCGAATTTTTCGAACTTTTTAAAAATTGCAATATTTCAACTCGACGATTCTGGAAAAATTGTTTAAGTTATCGAAGAAATGAAGCCAGAAGTGACTTCTGAGGTCCAAAATCTACAGGAAAATATATTTAGTTAAATTTCGAAAATCATCGAAATTTGAATAATGGAGGTAATACGAATACATAATGGAAAATTTCATTTTTGAAAAATTCATCTAAAAATTCTAAAAAATTTCAGGGTATAGACCCCGGGGTGTTTATTCCAAAACGATGGCGTGTTT
Organism: Zophobas atratus; assembly: GCA_022388445.1. Taxonomy (NCBI): domain Eukaryota; kingdom Metazoa; phylum Arthropoda; class Insecta; order Coleoptera; family Tenebrionidae; genus Zophobas; species Zophobas atratus. Next base: position 14,060,937 of record CM039446.1, read on the forward strand.
ATGGTCACGGAGTTAAATTTTTTTAGTTTGTTGTGTATGAAGTTGTTATTCAATTCCCTTTCAGATTTTTGCGAAAATTGCTGAACCGAACAAATCGTTAATCCGAAAACACCTTTTTCCCAATTAGGAATTAGGATTATCGAGGTTCTACTGTACACTACACGTGTAATAAAAAGAAGTCTACTGTCATGTTCGATTTTGTAGGTTTGAAGTTAGATTATTAAAATTGTGATTTTTTTCCAAAAACCTACAAGCATAGTACTTCATTGCATTTTATTTTGGCTTTCCATGTTGTAATTCACATTTGGTTATTTATAAATTGGCTAGGTCTAGAGGGGCAAAATTTTCTAATTTGATAAGATAAGACTGACTGGCAAATGACATACCTTCTAAGAAAATAGAGGGCGGGTGGGCGGGGCTAGTATTAGATAAGATAAGACTGATTTGGCAAATAAAATAACCTTTAAGAAAATAGAGGGCGGGCGGGCGGGTCCAGTATTTCATAAAATAAGACTGATTTTGGCAAATGACATACCTTCTAAGAAGATAGAGGGTGGGTGGGTGGGGCTAGTATTAGATAAGATAGTACTGATTTGGTAAATCAAAGAGCCTCTAAGAAAATAGAGGACGGGTGGGCGGGTCCACTATTTGATAAAATAAGACTGATTTTGGCAAATGACATGCCCTGTAAAAAACCGACGGCTTATGGGCGGGGCACGTATTTGCTAAGATAAGACTGTCTTTGGCAAATGATATACTCTCTGAGAAAATAGAGGACGGGTGGGCGGGGCTAGTATTAGATAAGATAAGACTGATTTGGGAAATCCAATAACCTTTAAGAAAATAGAGGGCGGGTAGGTGGGTCCAGTATTTCATAAAATAAGACTGATTTTGGCAAAAGACATACCTTCTAAGAAAATAGAGGGTGGGTGGGTGGGGCTACTACTTGCTAAAACAAGACTGATTTGGCAAATCACTAGCCTCTAAGAAGATAGAGGGTGGGTGGGCGGGGCTAGTATTTGATAAGACAAGACTGATTTGGCAAATCAAATAGCCTCTAAGAAAATAGAGGGCGGGTGGGCGGTCTAGTTTTTGATAAGATAGGACTGATTTTGGCAAATGACATACCTTCTAAGAAGATAGAGAGCGGGTGGGGGGTCCAGTATTTGATAAAATAAGACTGATTTTGGCAAATGGCATGCCCTCTAAAAAACAGATGGCTTGTGGGCGGGGCACGTATTTGCTAAGATAAGACTGTCTTTGGCAAATGATATACTCTCTGAGAAAATAAAGGGTGGGTGGGCGGGGCTAGTATTTGATAAGATGAGACTGATTTTTGCACTACAAATTTTATAGCAAATACTTGGTATAAAAAAAAGTTACAATTAGGGCTTTTTTGACCTTTTTCGCATTCTAGATTCTATTAGTTTCCACCCCACTCGATACAAGAACATAATTAGCCCCGCCCACCCACCCTGCCGCCATTTCAGTGATTGATTTTATCGGGTCAGAATGAGATTAATGAAAATTTGCAATTTCAAAGTTAAATCGTAAAATCTTGCTATACATTTTTGATTTTTTTTTCCAAAAAGTTGAATATCAAGGGTAAAAACTGAACACGAAGTCATAAATCGCAGGTTGAGGAGTATACGTATTGTTATATAATTTTAATTTTTTTTTTTTAAATCTGCATGTCTGGGGTAAGAGTTCACAAAATTAATGCATCCTCCACAGACCCTAGAAGCTTTACGACATGAGGTACAGCTCGCATGCCAAGACGAGTCAATAAGTGCATACGTCTTAGAGGTGGTCAAACCCATTATTATTAAAAACTTGGTTCTTCTTTGATTTTTTAACTTGAAATTTTCATCGATTGGTCACCGACCCTCTGTAAATATGTGGTGTTAAAATCATTATAAAATTCCAACTCGTTCTTGGTGTTCGGTTTTCAATGTCGGTTAGTATATTTTGAATAAAAATTTACGATGCTTGCGATAACTTTGAAACGTCTGCCACATTTCAAAGTACTGTATTTTGTAGGTATTGATCTAATCCGTAAATAAATGCAGTCATACTTTAATTTTTTTGAGTCACCATGTATTAGCAATTTTAAAAATATGAAGGCAATGATAAATCACAAGTATACACGCATCATATTTTGCACAGTTTTATGTCGTAGGCAAAATTTTGTAATGACGTCATTATTTTTTGAGGGGAATAAAGAGATCTATGTGGTTAAAAATTTACCGTGTTTACGACAATTTTAAAACGTCTGCAAAATTTCAGAACATTCGATTTTGCAGCTTCAAAATTAAATTGCAAATTGTTGTTATACGATTTAGATTTTTTCCAAAAATCTGGAGGTTTTGGGTAAAAACTCAACAGTCGCTAGATGGACTCGATTACAATACTTTTTTAGTTTAAGCTGGAAGTAAAAAGGCGAGAACTAATAAATTAGATTATTTTACACATTTCAAGTTGGATTTATTTAGAAAAGTTTTCAAATGACGTCATCAAGTTTTTGGAAGTTTTTTATGATCTACAGAATTTTCTTAAAATAATCTAAAGTTTCATAACGATCACTCCAACAATTTCGAAAAAATTGCCAAAAAGATGAAAGATAGACGGAAATGGAAGGCCTATTTTTTACTGGCTGAGCATAATCAAAAGAACTATTGCGAGAGGGTCCTTCAGACGAATGGCTATTTTTATGTTTTCTCTGAGTTTCAGAACCCCTAGAGTACGAAAAAATAAGTGTCACGTTTCCGTCGATTTCTATTAGACAGATAACCTCCGAAACTACATTTTGATGACGTCCACGCAAAATGTCTTTGTACAGACAAATTTAAATTTTTTAAAATAACATACTCCTGTACTTGTGGTTTATGAATCTTCCTTGATTTTATTTACTTTTTTTGTTTAAACCGTATTGTTCTTCAGACACATCGAATCGTAGCCTATCGACGGCGCACTCGCTTAGCAAAAGAGAGTTTCGCGGATTTATTGTGATAAAAATCAAGGCGGAGTCATAAATCACGAATACAGGAATATATTATTTCACTATCGATCAAAACATGGAAAAAGTACAAATACTACAATTTGAAAAAAAATGTGGAAATCTACGGAAGAATGCTTAGGGAAAGTACCATATTATGGATAGGAAATATCAAATCAACGTGAAAAAGCAGCTAAATATTTCTAAAAAAACTTATTCAAGGAACAATAACAAATGAAAATAAGAAAACCTATTAAAAAACACAATTACATAAGTGGTGTTCGCTAACAAAAAATGTATTATTATACATGACAAATTCTGTTACTTTTTTCAACAGAAAGAACTTCATCGATCCTTACAGCAGTTACAACTTAATTTTAATCAAACTTTTGTAACATTCAAATAAAGCCCGCCCTTATTTAATATAAACGGTGAACCATTATCTAACTCGAGCGGCACTTTTGTACTCTCCACTCTATCAAAAACAAAATTCTTCAGACTATAAGCCAACGCAACTTTGCTGACCAAAATGGCAAACCTTTGTCCTAAATTAAAAAAATAAACTTCTAAAGCACACCCATTTTTTACACATACCAATACAATTTCTTGGTCCCTCACCAAAAGGCAAAAATGTGTAGGGTACTATTTTATGCTTATTTTCACTACTGAATCTCTCAGGATCAAATTTTTCCGGGTTAGGGAAATATTCCGGGTCGTAGTGTAGTCCGGCAATTGGAATTAATATACAAATGTTTTTGTCCACAGTCAAACCAGTTTCTTCAAACGTGTATGTTTCTTCGCATCTCCTGTCTGTATAATTGGTCAGAGGATATTTTCTTAAAGTCTCTACAAAAATAATTTATGGAAGATAATAGTTGATAAAAAAATATATTACCATTTAGAACCATGTCAAGATAAGTCATGTCTTGGATTGCTTCGTAAGTGAAGTCACCATACTTATCAAAAATTTCTGTGATTTCTTGTCGTAGCCGGTCTTGTATGTCTCTGTTTATGGCTAGTTCATACAGGGTGTACGATATAGTTATAGACGTCGTATCGTTTCCAGCGGAGAAAAACTGTATGGCTTGGGCGGCCATTTTTAAGTCGTCTGTGATAAGTAACACTTGTACTAAGACCAGACAAACGTTTACGATTCAAAACTTACCAAATTTATCGTCTTCTTTGAAAGTTTCATTCTGCTTCAAATTATTGAGCAAATCTATGAGATCATTCCGCAAAATCTGTTTCTTTTCACGCTCCCTGATAGTCTCTTTAAACACATTAATCAAATACCGAGCCGAATCCTTATCCAAAAAAGTTAACCTAAAAATGTCAACGAATTTCGGCGCGAAAAGGAAACTAAACACCGAAAAATTCCTAACGAACGATTTAAAATCCACAAGTTTTGTGGAAACCTCCAGTATTTCCGACTTCTCGTTTTTGAGACAATACGAATTGATGCCGAAAGCACACGACGAAATATTATCCACAGCATATCGTTTCATGACGTCTCTAACTTCGATTTTTCCCCCACAGGATTTTTCTATGCACGCAGTCAAGTCAGCAGCGCATTCTTTCATCAAGGGTAGCATCAACTTCATTTTTCCCGACGAGAAAACCGGGGAAAGCTTGGTACGCAGGTTTTTCCAGACTTGGTCTGATGACCCGAAAAGGCTGTGGTACATCAAGGGGTCGACTTTCTCGTTGGAGGCGAGTTCGCGGTTCATGAACTTGTTGAAGTCTTTGACGAAGACCTTTTTGAGCAGTTTTGGATCCCGGATTACGAGGGCTGGTTTGTGGAAGATGTAGATTCCGAAATGCGGGGTCTTGTAGGTGTCGTAGATTTCGCGGATTCGGTAGAAAAGATGTTGTTTTCTGGTGACTATTTTGTGGAAACTGCCAAAGATGAAGACTGGTTTTTCGAAGGGGATGTTTTTGGATTGCCAGTAGTCATAGTCTTTGGTGAGGAAGTAATAGAGGAGGAGGAGAAGGCAACCTAAGTAGATGATGAACATCTAAAACAAATATAAAATGTTTTACGTTATGGTACTCACATATAATTAACCTACCGTAGATATCGTATCACCGTATTTTTTTATGAAATGATTTCTCGACGGGTTTCTGTTTTTATATATCTGCTGCTATCAGAAGATAAAAAAATTACGTTACACTTATAAAACACTTGAAATACTGCTGCATTTGATGACTTACCTTATTTGTTTTATATTTATTAGTCACTGTTGTGTAATATTTGTTATTTGATCTCTAGGTTGTACAAATTTGAGAAAACTTTAACTGTTAAACCTATTCTTGTGTTGTCATTTTAACTCACTACAAGGCATATTTCTTTTGATAGAACTAATTATGTTTCAAGTTCAACCACAATGAATCACGGTGCGAGAAACAAGTATTGAGTACAGTGTCCTTGATCTCTACCAAATATGTTGTGCATTGGAGTTAAATCATGTGTAGTGTTGTTAACAGTGTTATTATTATCCTTATTATCCAACATTTCCTAATTTACTGTGAGGAATTTAAACGAAAATTATCTACATAATTTCCGATTAAACTATAATTACGTAACATCTGATAAACAGGTGATACTTCGAGAATATTCTAGGCTTATTTTTGAATAAAAGTTAATTTAATACATTTTTGAGATGACGTCATCAGCTGTCTAGAAGGGACAAATAAATAAATTTTAATGTGTGTTCCTAATCATTAAATCATCATTCAATTTTATAGTTTTTTGGTGTTTATGGGCTGCCATAACCTGGTCATGTTATCGTACACCCAATGATCAACCAAAAATTCTAAAATTGACCATGCATTTATAACTTCTTGTTTACATGTCATGTTCAGGCTTTACAAGTATTTACGTTGTTAAAAAAATCCGTAAAACTGAAATAATTAGGCAACGTAACACCAGAAGTTAAAAAAATAAGATATATCTATCTTGAAGTTCGGTCCTGGTTATCAAAACTAAAAAATATAAAACTAAGTGATAACACATTCAACAGTTCAAGAAAAAGTAAACCGGCAAAAGGAGAAAATAGAAATACCCGAAAGAAAGATAAGAAAGAAGAATATACATACATGGAATACACGCAGAAACAAACGAGACTAAAATGCACATTCAAAATAAATTCAAAAAAGTTTTGGTTACAATAGAAGTACAAATGTACACATAATATAATAATGGAAATAAGAAAGATATGAGATAAGAAGGAAATTTAAAGACAGGCAGAAGCGTGTCCTATTATAGTCATATAGGACCAAAAAACTAGCAGAAGAGAAAAAAGCAAACGAAAAGGAAAAGACTAAAGAGAAAATGCCAAGGGAATTTAATTGGATATGTCAGGGGGTAGAAAAAGAAAAGAAGAAAAGAAGAGCTAAAGAGGAATACTAATGAGGGTAAAACAAGAAAGGAAAAAATTGGTCCAAGGTTACTTCGACAGAACTTCCTTAATAACACCTCGGGGATGTAAATTCCAAGGAGGTGTCCACAGATATATAGACAATATGAAATATATTCAAAGCAAATAACCAACGGAAAACAGTGTATTATTATCACTGTACATGCTTAACTTCGATCGTTTATATTTATACATCGAAAGAATGTCACAAAGAAATTTGTCTCGTATGAATGACAATGACTGAAATTATTAATTAAGCCACAATCGAACAAAATGTTCTGAATATTATAATTTTTATTTTATCATTATTATATAAAGACGTGCGTATTCTTCATATTTTCGAGAAAATGGGGTGACTCGTTCTTAATTTGACCATTAAAAAAATTGTAATGACGTCATCAATATAGTTAATACTAGTCATACCACAAACGGAAAGTACTCACAGCGTATTACCAATGCAAGAAAAAACCACAGGTCGTCGTTCTTTCCGATACAGCCCCTACGCCACGGAGACGTACAATCCATGTTGCGAATAAAACGTTATTATACCTTGCAAATGTTTTTGAGAAAATTTGAACGTTTAGCGAAGAAACCGAAAGCGGATTCGTAAACTACAAGTATAGGAGTATATTTTTGTCTAACATTCAAATCATTTTAAAATACAATTCATTGAAATCACGTCATCAAATTGTTGGTGGGGATGATTTGGCAAATTTTGGTTAGCACCATCTACATGATATTTCTAATATATGTATGTAGATATAAAATTTGACAACAATCGGTCCAGCAAATGGATACAAACACCAGACAGACAGACAGAAGGAAACGGGAGACTACTTTTATCGTATTCTAGGGGTCATAAAACGTCGAAAGGTGGCCATTCGTCCAACGGATTCGATTACTATACTTTCTTAGCTTACGCTCGGGAAGTATAGGAAACAAATGGCCCACTGAAATGGTATATAATAAGAACATCATAACAATGAAAGAAAAAATAAAAGACGAAATAGAAATAAATAATGACGAGTATGTCATTGTAGCCGGATACTTCAATGCAAGAATAGAAGAAAAAAATTGGTCTAAAGAGTTTCGACAGTACTTCTCTCGCTGTCGGAAACGTGACGACTGCATGCCTATTATGTTTTTTTTTCGCATTAGATTTCAAAGTATTCGGTTTTGTAGTTCTTGATTAAATCAATAAAATAAATTTGCGCATTCATTAAATACTTTCGAGCTGACGTCATCAATTTTTTGGAGGGGATAAGCAAATATATTTTCACTAAAATTTTATTATACTCTTTATAATCTTGAAACATTTGCAAGATTTCAAAGCATTCGATTCTGTGGTTCCTGATTAAATCAACAAAATAAATCTACCCATTCATTAATTTTTTGGGTCACCCTGTATATGCATATCCAAAAAATATGAATGGAATAATAAATCACAAGAAGAGACTCATCATATTTTATACATTTTAGATAGGATTTATTCAGCAAAATTTTGGGGTGACGTCATCAATTTTTTGAAGGGGATAACTAAATATATTGGGAATAAAATTATATCATGCTTATCATAACTGTAAACCATCCACAAGATTTCAAAGCATTCGGTTTTCCAGATTCAAAATTAAATTGCAAAATGTTGTTTCCTAATTTTGATTTTTTTTTTCCGAAAATCTGGACGTTTTGGGTAAAATCTCAATTCGGAGTCATAAACTACGTGTGGAAGACTGTGCTATTTGATACAATTTAAAACCCAATTATTATGTACAATTTTGAAGTGACGTCATCACATTAGTGGTGGGGATGATTAGACAAATTTTGGTTAGCGTTTTACCATCTACATGATATACCTAATATAAATAGGAAATTTGACAACAATCGGCCCAGTACTTTCCGAGATTATCTGTCTAATATAAATCCGGGACGGCAGACAGACGGACAGACGGACAGACGAACAGACGAACAGACGGACAGACAGATGGAAACGGGAGACGTAGTTCTCCGTCGTCTAGGGATCATGAAAGGTCGAAAAAACGTAAAAGTAGAGAGTCGGCCGACGGACTCGATTACAATACTTTCTTTGCTCACGCTCGGGAAGTAAAAAGGAAGAATTGTCAATTCAGAAATGATGGAAAAGGAAGATCCAAAGACAAAAGTGAAAGAAATAAGAAAGGAAAGCAAGTGTTGGAATTAGTCGAAAAGAGAGGATGAGAGATCTTGAATGGAAACAAAATAGGCGATGATGAAGGTGAATTAATCTATGTATGACCGAGAGGACAATCGGTAATAATAGATGATTCAATAGTGAACAAAAAAACAATGAGGAGGAATTTCGCAGTCCAAAGCGGAAGAAAGGATAGACTTCGAACATATGCCATTGGAGATCGAAATAGAAGAATATGACAGAAAACAAGAAAAAGATGAGAAAGTTGGAAAATATGTGAGAATAAGATGAGGTGTTAAAGGGCAGACTTTCGTTGAAGTTAATACACAAGCAAAATGAGATTAATTGGAACAACTTATAAAAGACGAAATGAAGGTAGAATTTAGTGTAAGTAGAAGTGGAGGGAGAAAAAAGAGAAATAAGCAAGGCATTAAGAAAATAGAAAACCAAGAGATAACAAAAGAAGAATTCATCAAAGTCAGAGAAGAAAAAAGAATAGGTATATGCAAAGACCGAAAAAAGCAAGTAATGAAACAATAAGTACAAAAGATAAAGGAAATTAAATCAGAAAAGGAAGTATGCAAGTACACTAACAAAAATGGGAACAGAAACTGTACGCGAAAAAATTGGGATGCAGATATGGGAAAAACATGTCATGGATTAAGTGGGAGCGAATAATAAAAGAGTAAAAAGTACAGAAAAACGAGAAATGACTAAAATAAAAGAAAACGACGACAATTACAAAGTAGAGCCAATGACAGAGGAAGAAGTAAGAAAACAAGTAAAGAAACTAAAAAAGGAATAGACAGCGGGGAAAGATGGGATTCCAAAAGAAGCATGTCTAAAGGCACCTGATAATGTTATCCGCAGAAAGACAGAAATTGTGAACGAGGTGTGGATGGGTGAAAGCATACCAAAACAGTGGAGTGAAGGGATAATATGCTCGATATACAAGAAGGGAGAAGGGAATTGATGCCTTCTTCCACAAATCAGGAAAAAGTAGATGAAGTCAGTATTAGATTATTTTTTAGTATTAAACGTGGTATCGTATCATTTTACCAGACATGAAAGTTTCCTTAAAGATTTTCAGCACAAATTTTGCCTTCAGATATACATATGGCAGGTTTCGAGAGTTCGATATTTCCTAACCAGTGAATTGAAATGGGCTATTGGGATTTCAGAATTTCCACATTTCATAGAAATTGGGATTCTCGAGTGGCCTTCTTATGTTGTACATAAGATCAAAAGTTTTTCAGATCAGTAGAAAATTGAGCTTGAATATTAGCAACATAGAGTTTATGACGAACTTAGGTAGTACTTTGCACAGTGATCTGAAGAATTTGAGTTTATTAAAATAGTATTAAATTTTGTATTGTACGACTCATTTTGTAATCTGTAGTTTGAAATTTCTTCAAAAATTTATAAGATTACAATATTCAATTTCAAAGGAGGTAGAAACTGCTGATTAGAACGCAAAATTAAAAATAAAAGAGTAAATAAAAGATTAAATAAATGAAAAAGGAATAAAGTACATATAATAAATAAGGACGAAAATAATCAATAAATACGCCAGCAAAACAGGCTTCTGAGATATTAAAACTTAGGAACAAAATAAAAAGTTAATCACATAAAAAAGGAGAATTGAAAATAAAAGCAGAAAAGAAAAATGTCATAAATTTACTATATAACTTATTAGTTATTAGCTTCTGGCACTTACCCTCGCATTTGGAAAAGATCTTGCCATAACATTGCACAAATCAGGCGACAAAGCAGCTTTATGCAAACTCGAGGCAATCAACAGGGATAATTAACTCAAACTTATGTCAAGATTTTGACATCTCAACAGCATGGATTCCTGCCAGGAAAAACACAATAACAAATCTTGCCATCTACAATGAATTCATTATTGACGCATTAGAAGAAAGCTCCCAAGTCTATGCGATATATTGTTACGAAATACACCCTTACGCCGCCTCGGTACGACGCCTATGGCCGTCGAGAGCTTTCTGGTCGTCCGCCGGTGATGACTCATCGAACGCGAACGCGGCGTTCAATAAAGACAAGTCGGGAGCCGGTTACCAGAAGTCTCGAAGCGCCGTCCAGGAGAGTATCGAAGAGGCAGTCGCGATGGATATTCGAGAAAGACCTCGATCGTAATAGTATGGGTTTAAATAGAGGGCACCTTCGGGAACAGGGATTATTCAGTCGAACCACGAGTCCAGCGAATGTTAAGAAGAGCCAGCCAAATTGCGCCGGAAATAATTTGTACATAATCGCTGTAACAGTTAGTCGTGTACATTCGAGTTAGTAAGGAATAAAGTACAAGTGTACAAAGCTTTCGCGAAAGTCAGCCATGTCCTAAAAAAAATACATATTTATGGCATATGTTGGTAAGCCTCGAACTTATTAATTGTGCCCAGAGAATATCACTATTCCTTTTGGAATACCACAAGAAAGGTATATTTGCTCCTATTTTATTCCCTCAACTCTGTAAGATTTTTATTCTTCACTGACGACCTTAAATTATGTATCAAAGTTAATAATCTCGTTAATTATCAAATTATGCAGTCTGCCTTTGCGATATCACCAAACTGGTGCAGTAATAATAATATGCTATTGAATAAGGTAAATAGATACGATTCTCCGTAAAGAAAAAACATTATCTTTAAATTTTCATATACAGGGCTTTTATAAATGATTCTAAGGGCGTAGTTGGCCATGGATTTCAAAAATCCAGCATCGCTGAAATTATGCCCGTGATTATGCATCATTGTTTCAGTTCTCTGTTGTCACATTAATGTCTAATGTCATTTGTAACCTGTCATTTAAAGTCGTCGTTTTTATTGTTTTAATGTTTTTCAAGTGCGAATTATAGTAATTCTCGTTGATTCAAAATGGGACTTCGCAATCGAAGAGTGAGTGCATTCTGTAACCGCTTGTATATCTGGCCAAATACCGTGATTTAATAATTCAAGAAACATCGTTAAAGGCCCACATTAGAGATGTAATCAACAGATTTGTTCGAACTGGCAGGATCAACAAAGAGAAATCTCGTGGAAGACTTCATCTCAGGAAATTGAAATTAAACAGAGAGTGAACATGTGCCTTGAACAGAATGATGAACATTTTCAATATTTACTGTGATGTTTAACCGCAATAAATTTGTTTCTTTTTATCGTAATGAATTAGTGTTATTTTTTTTAACACATGAAGCGTTTAGGCAACCAGTTATACACATGTGTGTGGTCCATATGTGATCTTTGTCATGCGTCCATGGGCACTTAGTACGGATCTCGGTAGAGTTAAATCTGAGAGGCGGCACGTTTACATAGCCTACTGCGACCCTACATTCATTTATAGAAACCCTGTACTTAATATTAACAACAGTTTCCTGGAAGGTGTTAATGAAGAAACTTGAAAGTCATTTTTAATTCTGATCTTATCTTTGTAAAACATATACAGGCTGCTTTCGAAATTTGAATTTAAATATAAATTGTTATATACGCCACTGGTAGTGTTTTCTGACCTACCATAACTACTATTCAATGAATGGCACAGAACGACTAGGATTAAGAACCAAAAAACCGGCGCACGGTAAAGCAACATGCAAAAATACAATAAGGATGATGTATCAATTGATTGTCGTCGTGTGTTCGGTTACCGTCTTTGACAATGGTGAATGTTTCCAATTCAGAGCGTGTCGATATGGTAATGATTTATTGTGTGACTGATGGAAACGTCAAGTTGGCCAACGAATTGTGGATCGAGCGCCTTCCAAATCGGGCGATTCCATAAAAGCGAACATTTACATCAGTGGTACAGCATCTCCGAGATCATGGTACCTTCAAACTTAAACTCACGATTGCGGCCGTGATAAGACCAAAAGAATATTGCAAGCTGAAGAACAAATTTTGGAACGCGTCGAAGAAAAGCCCGACATAAGCACTCGCCGACTTCCAGCTGAAGTTAGAGTTTCACAGTTTATAGTGCAGAGTATAGCCTAGATCCATTTCACGTTCAAAAAGTGGAAGCTTTGGAGCCCGGTATTGTAAATGACCGTTTAATTGGACCTTATGTTTTACGAAACAGACTAAACGCGGCACAATACCTTAAGTTTTTACACAATGTGTTGGAAGAGCAGCTAGCTGTGAAGCACCACATTTTGCTAAGCTAGTAACTGAATGGCTAAATAATGGTTCACCCGATCTCAATCTGTGTTATTTTTATCTACGGGGTTGGATAAAACAGTCAGTTTATGGAAATCAACAGTGTCCCGGTCAGTATATTTAAAAACAATTATAAATTGTTAGACAATCTATATAAGAAATAACGGTTTAAGATCCATTTGGCACAAATTTAAAACATTTTGAAAATATTACAGGACAAAAGTTGGAAATATGAAATATGAAATATCGAGATAATTTCCATGCCGTGGATCAAATTTTCTTGAAAAAATTATTATTAATAAATTCATTTCAGAGTAGTTTTGCCTAATAAGCCAAGCCTCAACGCATCACAACATCGAGCCACCATAGTTCCGACCCCCATAAAACATCCTCCTCTTATAGTTTCATAAGTGAGTCTAAATGAAGGGTTAGCTGACGACACCCGTAACTAATTACGTCATGTGTGCGCCTCCCATAAACAGAAGCCAGTCCGTTTATTAAAATATTTTCAATATAAATAAGGGCGGCACGGCTCATTAGAATGATTAAATTTGCATAGATTTCACGGTAGGGCGAGCGCGTGAACGCTCCTTTATCCGATTTACGGTCGTATCGGTCGTAACTCAAAGACGTTAGCAACATACACTTGTGAAACGTCATATATCACAAGGCTTATTCTTTTTTTCGCGAGCGTTGTGTTGCCGGTAACAGGACGGGCGATAAATTTTAAACTTCACCCCTTTCGAACGGATACAATTCCGAATCAATTCCATTCCAATAAATATTGATTTACGAACTGATAGCTGTGAAAAAAGTGGTTTATTTCGCTATAATGCGTCACATAAATCGCAAACGTGGGCCATAAAGTGGCCCGCGGGAGGGATACGCTAATGTGAACGGATCAAGATTATGGCACGAATGGGAAATGGCGCTTTAGTGTTTGACGTCACAATTAAATGGTAAAAAATCGAAAAAACTTGTCTTATAAGTAAAGATCTTGCAAATATTGCATTAAATTCTTATATGGTTGACACATGATAGTAAAAAGAAAGATTTATGAAAGGCTACGGAATAATGCGACGTTGCCACGTTATTCCACTCTCAAAAAGTAAGAAATATGCTGGTCTTAGAATGGAATCTTGAGTGAATGCCCAGACTTTATCAAAAACGATCTCATAATTTGTCAATGAATTTCACAATGTGTCCTGAACTAATTTAACGTCCCGCCACCACTTCAACCGCCGCCGTCGTTACACAGGAAACATTGAATTATTAATATAAGATCATGAAAGCACGTGGCGCAGGCAAAAACGGACGACACAGGTTACGTTTGCAATTCACCGGAACAAAACGCCATAATTGGATTCATTCGGGGCCTATTATGGATTTATTCGAATGGATGGAAAAACGGACGCCGATGCAAATTGTTATTTATTCAATTCTGGACAATTTATTCAAATCAAATCAAATATTAAAAGTTAAACAACATCAAAGGGTAAATATTATTTTAAGTGAGGGTTACCGTGACATGACAACATTTACATGGGATTTGCATATACGGAGACCCAAAATAAATCTCGAACACCAACACTCGATACGAGGGGGAGATCACAAAAGAACCGCAAGACTATTACAGGGAGATCAAACGTTGCAGCGTTATTTTGATTTTACGTTATTATTAGGCTTCGGACCTTAGGTTCTTTGCCTTTTTATATCTACTTCAGACATTGCAGCGAAATTTACATATTTATCCGAATTTAAAAAATTCTGTTTATTTAACGGCCATTTATTACCACCTAAAATGCCTAATTTGCCATTAGAGACCTAATTGTAAATTTTAAAAGACTTAAAATAGGATTCCACGACCAACGAAGCGGACGTGCTTGCACAATAGAGATTTTCCGTGAATTCATTGTTTTGGCTGGCAGATTGTTTAAAAATGGGTTGTAAACAACGCCCTTGAGTTTAATGGTACGGGTTGGCGTCGCCCACTGATAACGCTGGCCTGCATTTCATTCAGATTATAGTCGGAAGGAGGTGAATCTCTGAAAAAGCATTTTATTTTAGAAGTTTATTGTTAGTGATACTAAGTGTCTTTGCGTGTTAGTGAGTGTGCTGGGGCCAGTTTTAATTTTTGTGCATACAGTAAAGAATCCTCAAAATGCCTAAAGTAAAATCATCCATAAGGGATCAAATCAAATTATGTTTAGGGAATAATTTGGATACTAATTTTCAATTTCCTTCTTCAACCAAAGACAATGAGTTATTCTACAAAGTGTGTGGAAAAGTTGTAAGTAAACATCTAAAATACTGAAGCTTGAATTTTCACATTTTTGTTTCCTAGTTTAAGTGCGAAAAAAATCACACTTTGAACAACACTGCAGTGGCGATGCACATAAAAAGAACGAGAATAAATCCAGTAAACAGACTTTATTAAACATTAGTTCCCACAATGATTTTACGCAATTTTTCACCGATTTATGTAGGGCATTTACCGCAGCACATATTCCATAGAATAAAGTTAGTTGTCCTGAGTTTAAAAATTTTATGCATAAATATACAGGAAGGCATTTACCCTCAGAAAGCACTCTGAGAAAAAAATATTTACCAAAAGATTACCGATATGGTGAGCACTTGAATTTTAATTTAAAAACTTTTTAACATAAATTTAATAATTTACAGGTAATTAAACAAATTAGAAATTCTATTGGCAATAATGATATATGGATTAACCATTTTTTTGCGATAACTTAGAATTAGTGGACGTAACTATAGATCGTTTGTTTATTTAATCATTTTTTGTTTGTTACACAAAATAATTGTTTCTATAATGTTTTGTTTGATGCTTTTTTTTTAAATATATGTTTTTTTGATGTATGCTTTTTCGTTGAGCAAATATTTATTCCTCCAGGATTTTAAGCTAGACTAAGATTTTTATAACCCAATTCGTCAATTTTGGGACTTAAAAATGTCTCCTTTTATTAATTTTTTAACAACCTAAAATCCGAAGCCTAGTTATTATGGACTTTGAATGGATGTCTAATTTTTTGATTATTAGATTTGTCGTGTGGGAAATGCGTTTTTTTTTTCAGCAGACGAAAAAAATGCGGTTTTAGATCACGTATGAAAAACAAGATCAAATGTAATAGGACTATATATTTCTAAAAGAAAATGACATAGAGGAAGAATATAAAGTCACGGAACATATAAAAGATGTGAAAACAAGAGCAAGAAAACGCATAGACAAATCTCGACGAAAAATGAAAATTGCATACATTCACAATCAAAAGTTCGTCTTCCGAACCCTAAAGAATCTGAAACAGAGGAAGATTCCAGCCCTAACAAATATCAAAGATAAAAGAAAGTTGATAGTGGACGAAATTGGAAAGTTGGAGAAATTATTTAAGGATTTGTTCGAAAAAAAAAGTATAAATGTTTCAAACAGAAATATGAAAAAGATAAACTGGTGAAAAAACGAAACTGGAGATTTGCCTGCATACAAAAAACTGTAAGAACTATGAATACAAAGAGCAAGGACAGATCTTGATGAAAAATAAAGAATGGCTATACCTACAATCAAAAATTCGTCCTTGGAACCCCAAAGGGCATGAAACCCTAACAAATTTCAAAGAAAGAACAGGAAACTCCTTTAAGGAGTTATTCGAAGAAAGAGGTAATATGAGAATTCAAATTATCATTTAATCACAATCCGAAACTCTTCTTTGAACTCCAAGCCTAACAAACAGAACATGATAAAAAAAGATGGTAAACACAAAATATGAAACACCAAAAAGTAGAGAGAGCACTTTAAGGAGTTGTTGAGATGTAATATGCTACAATTCAGGACAAAACCAAAATTTATTCGTTCTAAATATACATCCACCGACAGAAGAAAAAGAAGATGATGTAAAGGATGCATTGTATGAGGAAATGGACAGAGTTATCGACAAAATACCAAAAAGAGATATCATAATTATAATAATGGGAGACGCAAATGCAAAAGTAGGGGGAGAAGAAATATATAAAGAAATAGTAGGAAAACACAGCAAGCATGAAGAATCAAACAACAATGGTCCAAGATTAATCGAGTTGGCTATAGGAAGAAATATGAAAATAGTAAGTACGCAATTTCAACGAAAAGGTATACACAAGGGAACATGGATCATTCCAGGAAGACAAGAAACAAACCAGATTGATCACGTACTGATCCAAGAAATATATTCTAGATTAATAACATCAGTGAAAACCTGTTGAGGGGCCGACACAGATTCAGACAACTTTTTGGTAAGGGCAAAGCTAAAGCAATGGGAAGGAGAAGACAAAGAACACAGGAGGAATCACGAAGTAAGGTATAATACACAAGAATTGCAAGCACAGGAAATCAAAACAAAATATTAAGCAAACATAGAAAGAAACCTCGAAAAGCAAGATCTTTCAAAAGAAAAAATATAAATACCAAATGGAACAATGTACAACGAATAGTAACAAAAGCGACAAAAAGAATGAGTAAAACAAAAGCAAGAGAAAGGAAAGAATGGTTAGACGAAGAATGCGAAGCACAAATAAAACATAAAAAGTTACTCAGAATGAAAATGCTGAAGATTAGAAACGAAGAAAATACAAGGAATTATAAAAGTCAAAGAAAGATAGTTAAACAAATATGTCGCAGGAAGAAAGGGATTTTTTAGAAAGACAAATAAAAACTATAGAGGCAGCATACCAGAAGAAAGAGCTAAGAAACTTTTTAAAGACAACAAAACACGAATCTACGCAATATATAAAAAATAGAGAAGGCAACTTAATAGGCGATGATGAAGAAAAATTAAAAAGATGGGAACAGTACTTCGAACAAATATTAAATAGCGAAATCAGAGGAGATGAGAGAGAAGTGCAAAAACAAGTACCAAAAAAATGAACTTTAAGTAATGAAAGTATAGCAATGCCAACAAGAGAAAAGATAGAGGAGATCATAAATCAGATGAGGAAGAACAAAAGCCCAGGGAGAAATGGAATTGCAAAAGAAAGCCTAAAAACCTGTAATGTAAAAATGGCATTGAAAAACACAATAAGCACAGTAAAAGTAAA
Source organism: Zophobas atratus (assembly GCA_022388445.1). Lineage (NCBI taxonomy): Eukaryota > Metazoa > Arthropoda > Insecta > Coleoptera > Tenebrionidae > Zophobas > Zophobas atratus. Next base: position 14,078,766 of record CM039446.1, read on the forward strand.
AGGAGAAACCAGCGACAGTTTCAATGTTAAACAAGGACTCAGACAAGATGATCCGTTGTCAACAACTCTATTCAATCTGGTTCCAGAGGGTATTATAAGGAAAAATAATATAAACAGGAAGGGTCTACTATTCAATAGAAGCCATCAATGTCTAGCCTACGCAGACGATTTAGTCCTACTAGCTAGGAACAGAAAGGAATTAGAAAGGATAACAGCAAAGCTAATGAGACAAGCGGAAGAGGTAGGCTTAGAATTTAACATAAAGAAAACAAAATCAATGGAACTAAAGAATAACTGTGGGAGTAGAAACAAAAACAACTTACAAATAGACAGACAAGAACGAATAAAATTAGAATTTGAAGAAGTAGAAATATTTATGTACTTAGGAGTGTTGATAACCAACAAATGCCAAGAAGACAAAGAAATAGAATTGAGAATTGCTAAAAGTAACAACTGTGCAGGAGGACTAAGAAAAACTATGAAAATTAAAGAAATATCAAGGCAAACGACACTAAGAATATATAAAACCATAGTGACACCAGCCCTAACATACGCGTGCGAGACATAGATTATGTCAAATAAAATGAAACAAAGACTGGAAAGGAAGATACTTAGAAGAATCCTTGGAGGGAAGCAGACAGAAGGGAGATGCGAAAAAACAACTAACGAAGAAATATATGATTTATATAATGACACAGTTGTAAGCAATTTCATAAAAATAAGAAGATTGCAATGGTTCGGACACCTAGAAACAATGACCCAAGAAAGCGAAGTTAAGATGGTGGCGTTGAAAATTCCGGGGGGGAAAAGGAAAAGAATCAGACCAAGAAAGAAGTGGAAAGAAGCAGTAAAGAAAGACCTAGCAGGAAAACAAATACAGGACTGGAGGAAGAACGCAAAAAACCGAAGGAAATGGAGACGCATCTCAAAGCTATGGGCCTAAATGACCTACGAGACGCTTAATAAATTCAATTCAGAACAACATAAAGGAAGAGGAAAATTATAAAGACTACTGAACAATAAGGATAAACCCAAAACGCACGCAAAACGATAAGAATCGTTTCTTCGACGAAGTACAAGAAGAAATAGACAAAAGCAGTAAAAAAATAATTACAGTTGGAGACCCAAACAGAAAGATCTGGAACAAAGAGGAAATTGGCGAAAAGGTTGAAAATACCAAATGTAGAAAATATAATATAGATCTAGAGAATAATCCGGAAAACAGAAATACAAATTTTAACCAAACAAAGAATTGTTTCCTAATCCACAATGATGTTTGAAAAATAAATAAATAAACAAAAATGAGAAATGAGAAAATTAAATAATAAATCATCAAAAATACTATACTAACAGCATCCGAGAAAAATTGAGGATTTGAAAGAATTAAAAAAAAAAAAGATATGAAAAAATAAGGTGTTGGACAAAAAGAGTAAAAACGACAGTTAAAGTTAAAAAACGAAACAGAAAATGTCCCTGCATACTATATTCATTCACGATAAAAAATTTCTGTTTGAAAACCTAAAGAACTTGAGACAGAAGAAGACTCTAGCGCTAGAGTAATATGAGAGAATTTAAATTCAGGGATGATAGAAGAAACGGAACAAGAAATACCACAAGTCCCAAAAAATAAAAATAATGAAAAAGTGGAGAGGCCAGTTTGAGAAGTTGTTCGAAGGAAAAGATGTAATATGCAACAACTCAGATCAACATAAAGCAAGAGGAAATTTATGAAGACTACAGAACAATATGGATAAAACCAACACGCGCGCAAAAAAAATTAGAAGAAGAAGTCGACAAAAGCAACAATAAAATAATCACGACTGACGACCTGAACAGAAGAGTTTGGAATAAAAAGTACGGAACTGAAAGGTAGGTTCAATGAAAAAGGAAAAAAGTTCAAAAATATCAATGAAGAAAAAACAATAGAAATCTGCTTAAAGAATGAGCTAAATAACAGAAATTTAGGATTAGATTAGGAAACATTTTAACAAAAAAATGTTTCCTAATCAACAATGAAATTTAGAAAAAAAAATACAAGACGTAAAAATGAGGAAAGGGTCAGAAGTAGGACAGAGCATTTTCAAAATGGAATTTAAGCAAGCCGACAAAGAAATTTCGAAGAAAAGAAAAAGGTAGAAAACAAGAAAATGAGATGGTAACAGCAAAAGTTTCAAGAGGAAATATGAAAACGATAAACTGCCCGACAACAAGAGTAAAAACGGCAATTAAAAATAAAATATGAAACCGAAAATATGTTTGTACACAAAAAACTGTAGGGATTAGGAAATATACAGAAATCCAACAAGTCAAGTTAAAACTATACCTAGTAAAAGAAGGGAAAGAGACAGCATGGACACATCTCGACGAAAAATAAAGAATGCCTATATAGTCAAAATCAGAAATGAGTCTTTGGAAACCTAAAGAACATGAAACGGAAAAAGTTTTCAACCCTAACAAATATCAAAAACAAAACAGGAAAAATGACAAAGGAAGAAGATGGAAAATTGGAGAAAATCCTTTAAAGAGTTATTTGAAGAATGAAATATAATATGAGAGAAATCAAATTGAAGAATGATAGAAGAAACAGAACGAAAAGTACCACAATACGAAAGTCCTAACAAATATCAACGATTAACAGGGAAAGGTGATAGAGAAAGAAAATCGCGAAGAATATTGAAGACAACACTTTAAGGACTTGCTCGAAAGAAGAGATGTGATACTCTAGAATTCAGATAAACACAAACAAAATTATTAAGACTATACAACAACAGTAGAAAATGGATAAAATCAAGACGCAGCCAAAAAGTTAAAGATCCTTCGAAGAATTACAAAAAAAAGAAAGATAGAAGCAGAAACAAAATAATTGCAACTGGAGACCTAAACAGAAGGGTTTGGAACAAAATCTATGGAACTTAAAGGTATTTTGGGGAACAATGCAGAAAAAGTTAAAAATATCTATACAGGGTGTCCCAGAATTCGCGCCATTCCCGTAAATGACATGTTCCCTGTCCCGAACTGTGCCGTAATTCGCAAAAAGAATTGTCCAGGCTTTAACCGTGTGAGAACTGGAAGGCGATTAAGTTGACCAATAGAGAGGCTGCTTTTATATCCGAACGTTTCTATGTTCAAAGTTACCTATGCCAAGAACAAAAAATCGGGTAATACTAAAGTTGAATGAATTTTTTCCGAATCCCCCTCCGTCAACAAAAGGAAACAGAAGTGTGGTTATAAATTTAATCATTTTGACAATTGTTTGTCATAAACTGTCACGAAGTTTATCACTGACCTGAAGAGACGCTTCTGCGCTAAAGATGACTGATTAATGTACACAGAGACGTCAAGGTTTACTTTAAGGCAAGTAGCATGGGACAGAAGTTATTTCTGCTGCCATTCTAGTTAAATTGTGTTTAACTGGGCTGTACATGTCATAAGAGAAGCTGTTTCATTTCATCGTAGGCAAATAATACATTTATTACTATTCTACATAGAGTAGCTACCGAAGAGCAGGTATTAGAAGTCATTTTCTTAGAGCCCCGTGAATAATCGTCGGCACCCAGACCAACATGTGTTTCACCGATTGTTACATCGAGCAAGAGAAGATCTTTTCAACCTAGTCGGAAAGGCCGTGCTGGGGCTCCACGGAATGTACGTGTAGGTGCTGAAGAGCAAGTGTTAGGAAACATGGAAGCGGATCCTAGGAGAAGTGTCCTCTACGTAGCGCAAATTAGTGGATGTTCAAGATCGACCACTCATCGTATCCTTCAAGAGAGAAGACCGCATCCTTACCATTACACGAGAGTGCAGCATCTGCGACCAACCGACTACCCGCGACGAGTACATTTTGCTCAATGGTTACTGCGACAAAATGAACTAAATCCTGATTTTACACGGCGCATTCTTTTCACCGACGAATGTTCATTTTCCCGAGAAGGAATGTTTAATGCACACAATTGGCATTTCTGGGCACACGAAAATCCACATCTCACTAGGGTGAGAGCATATCAGGAGCGATTTACTATTAATCTATGGGCTGGAATCATTGGTACTACTGTGGTAAAAATTTTAATGCATCTGATAAAATTATCAGATTACCTGATCGCCTTAATGGGGATGCATATGCTAATTTTCTACGACTAGAGCTTCCGGCATTGTTGGAAGACGTTCCTTTGAATGTACGGCGGAATATGTGGTTTCAGCACGACGGCGCTCCTCCACATAATTCGATACTTGTACGACGAACATTGAAAAGAGTATCGTCATAGGTGGATTGGGCGTGGCAGTACTAATATCTGGCCTCCTAGATCTCTAGACCTTTCTGCTTTGGACTTTTTTTTGGAATCAAATTAAAAATTACGTATATAGAGAACCCCTAGATATGTTAGAAGAACTGGAAGAGAGACTGCACGAAGCCTACGCTACAGTTACTCCTGAGATGTTACATAATACACAACACAACATAATTCAACGAGCTAGAACTTGCATTGAAGTTAATGGTGGTCATTTTGAGCACATTGTTTAATAACGTTACAGTACAACGATTCCAGCCCATAGATTAATAGTATTGCTCTTGATATGCTCTCACGTTAGCGAAATGTGGATTTTCGTTTGCCCAGAAGTGAATTGTGCGCATTAAATATTCCTTTTCGGGAAAATCAACATTCGTCGGCGAAAAGAATGTGCCGTGAAAAATCAGGATTTAGTTCATTTTGTCGCAGTAACCATATAGCAACATGCACTCGTCGCGCAGTCGGCTCGTCGCAGATGCTGCACTTTCGTCAATAGTAAGGATGCAGATTTTTCTCTGTAAGGATACGATGCATGATCGATCTTGAGCATCCAATCATTTGTGCCACTTGTTCTTCACCGTCTATGCGTATAATCCGTGGAGCCCCAGCACGGCTTTCCGCATAGGCTGAAAAGATCCATCTTCTTTTGCTGGATGCAACAAACGACGAAACACATGCTGGTCAAGGAGCCGATGATTGGGGAAAAGACCTGTATATTCGCGCACAGCAGTGGCTGCATAGCGTGTACATTCTCCATAAATTGTTTGTATTGTTCTTAAAAAAAATTGCAACTATTGTTATAATTTTTATTCGTATCTTTTCAATCTCTAGAAAGTATGTACTCACAACTTTAAAGAAACTGTCTTAAATCATCATGTGCAACATCAATATTATTCTTGAATAAGTCTCAGTTTTCAGTATCTCCCCCACATGATTGACACCACAGCAGATACCTATGATCTTAATACACCAGAGAAGTGGAGTCTCGTCTATTTTTTCGTTGCTTAGATTAGGTATCAGCAACAAAGCTGTTCAGTAAAAATTGATACTGTTTATTGAAAATCATAATCACTGATTAATCAAAAGCGATATTTATGTTTAAATACACTTAATAACGTTCTTTGAATGGACATGTGGTACTCTTTTTTAGAAATAACGATAAACTTAATATCAGGCATATGATGCATTCTGAAAATGTACTAATTTTCGTTAAAAAGAACAACACATTATTCACGGGGCTCTAAGAAAATGACTTCTAATACCTGCTCTTCGGTAGCTACTCTATGTAGAATAGTAATAAATGTATTATTTGCCTACGATGAAATGAAACAGCTTCTCTTATGACATGTACAGCCCAGTTAAACACAATTTAACTAGAATGGCAGCAGAAATAACTTCTGTGCCATGCTACTTGCCTTAAAGTAAACCTTGACGTCTCTGTGTACATTAATCAGTCATCTTTGGGGGCAGAAGCGTCTGTTCAGGTCAGTGATGAACTTCGTGACAGTTTATGACAAACAATTGTCAAAATGATTAAATTTATAACCACACTTCTGTTTCCTTTTGTTGACGGAGGGGGATTCGAAAAAAATTCATTCAACTTTAGTATTACCCGATTTTTTGTTCTTGGCATAGGTAACTTTGAACATAGAAACGTTCGGATATAAAAGCAGCCTCTCTATTGGTCAACTTAATCGCCTTCCAGTTCTCACACGGTTAAAGCCTGGACAATTCTTTTTGCGAATTACGGCACAGTTCGGGACAGGGAACATGTCATTCACGGGAATGGCGCGAATTCTGGGACACCCTGTATAGAAAAGATACTTAATACAAATTTTATTATTAGTATTATTACATAATTATCGAGCAGATTATGCTCATCCGAAGGAACAAAATACAGCAGCTAGATAATTACTGCTTGTCTCCAAGAGAAGATTGTTCTCGTTAGTGTATATTATAGTACGGGCATATGAAGATGATTTTTAAGTCTAGTTTTAAAAACTATCACACTATTTGAATTTTTACTTTCTACATCCAGACTATTCCAAATTTTAAACACACGACTGGTTAAAAATTGCTGTCGCCATTTCTTTCTATATTTTTCATGAAAAAGCTGTTTAGAGTTACCACGAAGGTCGAATACATCAGCAAGAACGAAGATGGGGGAAAGATCTACACTAAGCTTTATGATTATTATTATCAATAATGTATATTATATCAGGGTTGTTTTTGGCCAAACGCAAAAAAACACTTGTGAATGTTTAAAGGCATTAGCCAGATGCGAGTCCAGCTGTAAGATACTGAAAGGTCATCTTGAATAATCTGCGAACATGTTGATGGGTTAGCTAGGGGGAGGCCAGAGGATGCTGACAAAACACATTTCTAGGAAAAAAAGAAATACAAAATAAAACTAGAGTACTCGAGCAGAAACCTGGACTTTGACAGAGACGCAAAGAAAGGAGATGATAGTTTTGAAAATCAGATTTATTAAAAAATAAAAATGAGGATTAAAATGCAAAGAATCAAAAACACAACGGACAGAGAGAATCTGAAAGTAAAGGAAAAAGAAAAAAATGAGAGACAAGTGTTCGAAGCCAGAACAATAAAAAAAGAACGAATGAAAGGCTAGCGAAGAATAACATGAATTGAAAAAGTGACAAAAACAACAAAAACAGTTGAGTAAAGTGGGAATTAGGGTAGATAGCCATAACGACTTTTAAGTTAACGTTTTTCAAGGTACAGTTTTACAGTTGCATCTAAAACGGGACAAATCGATTCTTAAATCCGATGTCTAATCATATTTTTGTATAAATAGGTGTATAATAAGTATTCAGCAATTTTTTTTTGGGCTTGTGACTATAAATATTTTCGTTCAGGTAGTTATTTTAGTCAACTTGTGAACATAAATATTTCCGTCTGTAAAACATGTCATCAATGGTAATTTGCATCGTCACCCATCTCCACCCATCCGAACAAAATCCATAATAGCCCCGAATGAATCCAATTATATCGTTTTGTTCCGGTGAAATGGAATCATTCTAACCTATGGCGTCCGTTTTTGCCTGCGCCATGTGCTTTCATAATCTTATATTAATAATTCAATGTTCCCTCTATTATAGTAATAAAGTAATATGTCATAAAGAAGCCGGAACTGCGACCAGATGGCTCAGATTTAATATCGCCCCTCGGCGCGCGTCGCGCATCTTCGCCCATCATCGCCGCCCCTCGCAATAAAACCGAGATAAATGAGAGCAGATAATGGGATTTATTAAAATCGCAACGACGAATCGAAGGAGGCCACCCGGAGCCGCTTCCGGCCCGGCCCTGGCCGGCCGGATTTTTTCGGGCCCGCCGCTCCCGGACAAAAATCAATCAAGTCGCTACACGGCATTTACAAAAACGTGTTAATCGCATTACTAATGGACGCCGGGAGCGGCGGGGGCGGCGGAACGCGCACGGCCGGAATCTGGAAGTGACAGGTTTTATAAGGGTGTCGGCCGCCTGTGGAGCTCAGCGGCGTGCGTTGCTGAGGGGCGAGAAACCGAGACAAATGCAGAACAATGCCCGGAGCCGACCGGAAGATTCGGAGATCGGGAGAGGACGGGGCGGGGGAGGGTGAGAGGTATTCAATTTATTGGGGAGAGGGGGTATTATTAGATTCGATTCACTGGGATTATTGGGGTCATTATTGTTTGTAAAAATAAATTCACAATGTTGTGCTATTTCTATAATCAATTATTTATTACTATTTAGTGAGAAGAATTTGCATTTTTCGTTATTAATGAAGAAAAATTTGCTAATGCCCTGCCGTCTTCGTGCTTTAACGTTTTAATTTTTATTAGTGAATTTCTAATTAATTAAATATAGATAAAGCCAAAAGCACGCTTCAAATTAAGAAATCAATAAAAATGTAATCTTCTTTTTATATTGGCAGTAATCTCAGAGAAAAGAACAAACAAAAATTTATTAAAAAAATGATAATACGACTTAACTGCAAATATCGTCTTAGAACCGCAGTACTTCCGGATCTAATTGCTACGTTTCCTGATCCAGATAATCCACAAAATTTAGATCGCAGGATTTGGTTCCAACAGGAAGGGGTTTTTTGATGGAAGGTGGATTGGAAGGCGTGGACCAATAGAATGGCCACCTAGGTCTCCGAATCTGACACCCTTTGATTTTTTTATGAGGACATTTCAAAAGTCGTGTTTATATGAACAGACCAGATAATTTAGACGATTTGAAAGTACGAATTCGTCATGAAATGACTCGTATGAGTTCCCAGAGTATTGTAAATTTCGTCAGTCAGGTCAACCATCATCTGGGTTTGTGTGAGATAGTGAATGGGGAAGAGTTTGAACAATTTCTGTACCATACATTTTTACTCCAAAGTGTTGTCTTGTTTATTTAATATTTATCATTAAAATCCAGTTTATTTTGTTTGTTATTAATTTTCTCAATTTTTTTGTAAAATTTTCTTGACAAATGTCGAAAGATGGAGAGTAAAATAAAAAGCTTGGTGTTTTTGCATTTTTTTCAAAATCAAATTCTGCGATCTTTATGAATCAATTTTGTGCATTACTTTATCATAGCCCTGTATATTTGACAGTTTTGCCAGAATGGTGAAGAAACGGGAATATTCCAGAGAGGTATATATTCTTATAATTTCCAGAATTGTCAGTAGAAAAAGATCATTAGTATAATTATTATTCTAAAATTTTCTTAAATAAGCTGAACTAGCTAGCGTCAAAAAAACCCAAATCCAAGGCCACCACCAAAAAAATTCTGAAAGAAAAAAAAATCATGTTTATTGAACACAAAGCAAACGTCGCGAGTTTTTGAAAAAATTGGTGCAAAAAAGAAAATATGACAAAAAATAAGATGAAAGAATTCATATAAAGATACAAAGAGCCTGGTGGAACAATGATATAAAGAGAGAAAAAAAATCCTTTGGAAGAAATACCTGAATAACAATAAAAACATTAAAGACTACATACAACTGCTACAAAGCACAAAGAGAGAAAGTTAAAAGATGGAAAAAGATGCAGCAGGTAATGCAAAGAAGCTGTACCAGATACTGAAAAATCTAAGGAAAGAAAAAAGTAGCATAAAAGACAAAAAAAAAGAAAACTTACTACAAAAGAAGATAAAATTAGGAGAATATGGAGAGTATATTCGGCAGAACTATTAGGGACAGGTGAAGAACAGAAGGTGGAAATACAAAAAAAAAACATTGAAGAAGAGGAAAAGGAAATCGAAAGGAATGAGTTGGTAAAAACCATTGAAACAATTAATAAATAATGTATGAAAGCCTCAGGAATAGATAATATAAGACCAGAAATTATAAAGTACATTCTAGAAGAAGGAATAAACTTATTACCTAAAATACTAAAAATAGCATGGAGCACTAAGAGAAGTGAAAAAATAAGACAAGATCTAAAAGTGAAAAGTGTGCATTCAGAATGTAGGAAAATAAGACAGTGAATATGATATGGGAAATGGTAACAATAGAAAAGAGGAGAAAAAGAAGACCAAGAAGAACGTGGAATGATGAAACAAATGATATACTAAGGAGGAAGAGATAAAGTGAACTCAACCGAAACGAAAAGCAAAACATAGGAACACAATGTTGACGTACAATAACCTGTAAACCCACGGTAGAAGAGGTTGAAGATAAGTACGTAAAGTTTAGGTCACGCTTGGAAAATAGTGGATGAAACTAAATTGAAAAATATGAGAATGTAGGGAACGCCTAGGTTAAAATATATAATGAGCAATGAAATCATAGACCTAATAATAAAATTAATTATAGAACAAATAAGTAGAAGGAAACGTAGGTCAGATTAAAGAAACAAGAATCTAACAAAATACTATTGACAATGGGAAAAATTTTAAAGTGCTTATCGACCACGACATCACCAAAAAGAAATTTTCTAGAAGATGCTACAAAAAATGTTTTTAATGAGAATTTATTACATTCGCGATTATGAAGCAAAAAGAAATATAGCAACAATTAATGCAAACATTTAAAAAAGATAAACCATAATAAACCAGAAAAGTATTGAGCAAATAAAAAAAATTTAGAAATATATAGAATACTAAAGCTAGTAATTGTAGAATAATACCAACGAAAAACATATATTAAAAAAAATGATAATTACACCCACCATGACGTTTATGCCCACCATAATTCATGCCGACCATAAGGTAAATGACTACCTGTGAGGTTTATTGGAGGCAAACAACCATTTCTCTGTTGTTCTCCTTTTCTCTACAGTAAGTCATAGCAAAGCATGTATGTTTGTTTAATGATAATCTAGTTTTGGAAGCCCAATCGTGTACTGAGCATATATTTTGTTACAATTCTTGGCAGTCGAATGTTGAGTTAATTTTTAAATATAATTTAAGGTCATCTGCAAAAAATAATTTCTGACATGAGATAGCATTTCCAAGATCATCTTTAAGAAGTAAGAAAAGCAGGGAGCCGAGGTTAGAGCCTTGCGGAACGCCAAACGTGGGCTTGATAATATTCGATTTGTAATTGCGGTATTTAACATATTGTTCACGATTAAGTAAGACTATGACTGATAAAGTTTAAACAGTCCTTCTGAAAAATCAAATCTTTTTCATTTTTCGAGTAGTAAAGTGATCAATTTGTTCAAATGCTTTCTGAAAGTCAAAATAAATAGTATCAACTGGCTGACGATTATCAATTGGTTTTGATGTAAATTGTGTAAAGCAAGCTACCTTTGAAATGGTGGAACGTTTCTCCATAAATCCATGTTGGTGAGGAGACAAAAACATTTTAATTGAGAAATAGATATGTTTATAAATTATAGATTCAAATACTTGGAAAAATTGCGAAGAAGAGGTCTATAATTCTTGATTTCGGATAATTCGCTTGTTTGGTGTTGAAAAATTTAGACTGTGAGTTCATACAAAATTGTTTAAACAGTTTATCAGTTAAGGAGAATTCAACAATAAGCGCTGAATCAAGAAGATCTTCTTTTACCACAAGATCTTCAGATTTTGTGATACTATACTGAAAGTTAGAAAAAACCAAGTCTAAAAGCCGAACCATTCTATTACTTACATGTTGTACTGACTTTAAACTAGCATGCTCACTCAGTTATGATGGTAAATTTTTACAGTGCTATTGTCAGAATGTTAGAGGTTTATGTTCTAAATGTGTTCAATTTTTTAATTCTGTATCCTCCAATTATTTTGACTTTATAGCTTCAGATATTCTGGGTGACTTTAATGCGCCGGATTTTAGTCTTAATCTTAAAACTAATTCAAACTTAGTTCTAAATAATTTCAAAGAATTCTATAATATTTCACACTATTGTTGGTGTGCATTTAATATACTTAATTTTTAAATTTGCTTCACCACGACTAATTCTATCTGTCAGTTGTTGTTTCACAGATTTATAATATGTAATCTGTTTAGGCGTTTTGTCATAATTCACTGAAATATTTTTGTAGAGATCTATATTGCGTAAATTTTGAAAATTTCTGAAAATTGTATGCGCGTTGGATTCGGATTTAAGAGTAATTCTGATAGGACTTGGACGTAGATTTTTCAAAATTACGTCTACCGATTCTATGGACTTTCTTTTCATTAGATTTAACTGGTAAATTTAGTTGTTCAAGCATCTGATGTAATCAACACATCAGCCTTTTCGGCACTGCCAAATATAATTATATTTTTAGCCCGTTTATGTCTTTCATTAATTTCCTGAATGATGGTTTCTTCGTTGGATCTATCAGAATGAAGGTTCATTCAAAGAGTTAATTATATCAAAATGGGCTTTATCAATACCTATAGATTTAATATGGAAGTAAATGCCACTGGAGATACATTTAATTGCAGGTACAGTAGGAGTTACTGCTCCATTACAAACTTTACATAAAACAGTCATTTAGTAATTAGAAAATATATATATAGTTAGTGGATATGCAAGTAAGGTGCTAAAATTACACCGCCTTATAGGAGTTGCAAAAATCCGACAATACTTAATATTGATTTGAATAAAACTGTCATTATTTTCAATAGCGTTACATCTACGAAGACCCACAAGAACAAAAATATGAACAAGAACTCAGTTCGATGAAGAATTTCACAAGAAAAAATGTAACAAATCAGTTCAGGTCTTAGCAACAACAAAAAACTAGAAATAATAGAGCAATGACAATGAAAAGACAATTAACAAAGATTTCCATGATTTTGAAGAATAATGGCGATAAGAGCTGTCCCACTTAAGTACGTAAGTACATACATCATAAGGTCATAAGTTGTCGGGATAATTTACCCAAATGAAGACAAATGAAGAAAAAAAAGAGAAGGAGGTTTATAAAATAACAAACATGGCATCATCCTCGTGCAGTAACTCCATGCAAGATTTTATATACAAATAATACTGAATATTGATTACGTTCCGAAAGTAACGAAGATATCTTAAATCCATTCGGCAAAAGATCTTGTGCGTAAACCTAGTGAATAGACTCTATCAACTAAAAAAAACAACTGTTTTCAAAAACCTACGCTGAGCTCTTTCAAAAATGGAAGTATAATTATTATACAAAGGCGCCCAAACAACAAAAGCATATTCAAACCTAGACCTAAAAACGTTGTATGCAACAGTTTCAATATCACCAAAAACTGGTCTATTACGCATAACAAACCCTAAACATCGAAAAACAGATCTAGCAATATTATCAATATGTGGACCAAATGAAAGTTTAAGGTCAAACACGACATCAAGATTACGTACAACGTTAGGTCTTTCAAGCACAGTACCGCCTACGCTCATAAAATAATCAAATGGAATGTGTCTAAATTTTTTGCTAAAAACAGAACATAGAATTAATCTTTATTTAATAATAAACTACTGTCCCTACACCATTGAAAAAACCTTCTTAATATAGGTACACATCAGTTATATACCGCGAATATTAACGGTCCCAAATTAGAACACTGAGGCACTCCACTTTCTTGAATAAAATATTTCGGTTGAAAACCATCAACCTTTACAAACAGGATGCAGCTATATAAGAATTTTTTTATTAATGTTATTAAGTTATCCAAAAATGCAAAGAATTCAAAATCTCTTCACCAACAGGGCATGATCAATTTTGTCAAATGTCATCAGTTTATCGCCGAATAAGGTCATTTGAGTTGCGTTCATATCGACCATTTTTTGCCTCCCATTGACACCAAGACATCGTGCTCGTAGGTTGCATTGGTGCAACGAGTGAACAAATTGAATAGTGTTCTCAGACAAAACCCGGTTTTGTCTTTGGGCTCACGATGGACTAAGAGGGTGAGGCGATTACGTGGAGAACGCCGAAATTTAAATACCATACAGCTCTCACACAAGGCGTGTGCGTGATGGTTTTTGGGGCAATAACGCAGGGTAGGAGATCCCTTCTAGTTTTCATTCAGGGAAATTTGAATGCAACAGGATACATCGATACAGTACTAGAGCCGATTGCAGTTCCTTACCTCAGAGGGTTAGATCGACCCCTATTTCAGCAAGACAATACACGCCCACATACGACAAGAGTCACAACGGAATACCTTCAACAACGTAATGTGGAAGTTCTCCCCTGACCTGCTCGTTCACCAGATTTGTCACCAATCGAACACGTGTGGGATATCGTGGGCACACGTTTAGGTAACTTGCAGCATCCCCCGAATAATTTAAATGACGCTGGGGCACATGACTTGACGCAGCTTTATTTTATTTTAAATATTCCTCTGAAATGAAAGAAATCATGTCAAAATTTGATGATAGTTCATCTACAGCAATCAAGGAAACTGAAAAGATTTTAAATAGTCCTAAATTAAAACAGAACTTAAGTTTCATAAATAATAACTACGAATTAATTGGTGTAACATTAACAAAATTAGAAAAACAAACCCCGAAGTGAATCCGTACAGCTAATAGAAAATTAAAAATATATGTCAATAAAGCACAACGTCATACTGCTCAAACAGTCTCAAAAAAACTAGATAAAGTCCTTAGTAAAAATGGGGGTTTTACTAGATTAACAACTAATGTGGCAAAAGTTTTAGATAGACAGTTTTCAGATGAGGTAAATATAGACTCACAAATTGTGTCGTCCCTTAAATATGATCCAATAACATCTGTCGATGTAGGGCGTAGTTTTTCCGTGTATAAATAAAAATATTTGAAGTGATCGAAGACATTCATTTAAAATGGAAAAATAAATGATATTTTTCAAGAGAGTAACTAGTTAGTCAATAAAATAGCTAGTTAATAGAGTAACAGGATACACCGATAATAGTTAGTGTAGTTTAAGTCCAAATATGTATTATCTAAATTATAAGTTTTGCAAGAAATAATATATTAATGTGTAAAAAAAGTAATTTTTTCTTGCATATTTTAGCAATTTTTTGCATATATAATAATATCCTTATACTCGTACATAAAAGGTAATGTCCCGACTGACCTATCAACGCCCAGCCCAAACCGCTAATGATAGAAAGTTGAAATTTGGAGAGAATGTTCATTTTATGCTGGAGGCATCGTTTAAGGAGGGATTTCTCGAAATTCATCCCCTAAGGGGGTTAAAAAGGGGTGATAAAATTTGTTTAGAACCACTATATTTACTGTAAATTTAGATCGTTACGTGAAACCTGGTACATTTTAATTCTCTTCAGTACAAATAAGGAAATACGTATTTAAGCATTTTTGGAGATTCGACCTCTAAGGGGGTGAAAAGTGGTGTCTAAGTTTGGGCGGCTCAGTTTGTATAGGAACAATATTTCTACTATAAATTGAAATTTTTCCGTGAAACTTGGTATTAATGTTCTTCAACACAAATAATGAAACCAGTGTTTAAACATTTTCTAAAATTCAACCCCTAAGGGGGTAAAATGTGGGGACTAAATTTGTATGGGAAAATATTTCTATTGTATATTTACATTTTTACGTGAAACTTGATAATAATGCTCTTCAACACAAGTAATGAAACACGTATTTGAACATTTTCCGAGATTCAACCCCTAAGGGGGTGAAAAGTGGTGGCTAACTTTATATCGGAAAATTATTTCTATTGTAAATTTTTGACATGGAATTTAGGTTAATGAATAGTGGAACACGTAATTAAGCATTTTTAAATTTTTACGGGGAACTTGGTTTTAATACTCTTCAATACAAATAATGAAACACGTATTTCAGATTGTTTCAAGATTTCACCCCTAAGAAGATGAAAGGGGATGACAAAGTTTTTATGAGCAAAAATTTGTTATGTCGATTTTTACTTGAAGGTTGATAATAATGCTTTTCAACACAACGAATCGTCTACGCGAGCGAAGCCGCAGGCGAAAAGATAGTAAAATTATAAAATATTAAAGACAACATTATTAATATTTTCAAAATTGACGAAAAAATATTTGATGATGAGATATTTATCCATCATTGATCTTTTTCAAGTCGATAAAACAAAACGTGAATTTATTAAAACTCCTAAAGTTAAATCTATTCAATAAACAGGCACAGTACAAAATAATAATAAAACTATAAGTTAAGATTAAAAGCAAAATTTACCTTTTAAATCCCGGTTATCTCCCTCTTCGTGCCAATTCTGAAAATCTCCTATCGTGTTCATGCAACAACACCCACACAAAATAAATTTTATTTAACACAAAATAAATAATTTTTAACAAAAATAAATCACTTGAACAAGCTGATTTTCGGATCGAACACACACTCGTCGAAGTCAAAAATGAACTGTGCTAAAACGTATTTACCTCCTTTGCGTAACCCAAAGTAACAAAAAATTTTCACCTCACTTCTTATCGGAGATTTTTTGTGGAACGTTTTTTGAATCAACGCATCGCCAAGCAAATAAATCTCCATTAAAATATCAAACACTACACTTACAAGGTTAACAAACTCATCAAAAATGCTAAGTGCCTTTTTACTTAGATATTCCAAGAATATTTCATTCATTCCACAACCCAAAAATCTTTTCTTTTCGTTTTAGCCAAAATCGAAATCTTCCTCCTCCTCCGCCAAAATCTCCACTCCACGCCGCCCCCGCCGCCAGTCCCGCCATTCGCTTTGTCAACTTATACGCATTAAACCCTCCACTCATGTAACACAAATTCATATTCATGCGCTCATATACAATCGTATTCGCCTCAACGAACTTTCCAATTATTTTTGTTTCCGTTTCGATTTAACATCATTACCATTTTTTTATTTTCGTGTTCCATTATTTTTGTTACTGTCGCTAAACGAAATCCGCTCCTTTCCGCAGGCACAACAAACTATTCATCAAACGGAATAAAAACAACTTTAATCGCTCTTAACCAGCCCTTTTAAACCTTTTCAGCCCCGACCCTCAAGGGCAGACCACCCTGGAAGCTCTTGGCTAAAAAAATCGGAGCAGTTAAAAAAATGACAAATTGTTTGCTTTGTGCGGCGCTAGCTGGGTGTGAAAATGGAGGTTGGATGCCAAAGTCGGGACGTGGGATCGTGGTGTTTTTGAGGAAAATTGTCGGGGAAGTGAGGTCTGTGTACATACGGCTACAAATGTTAGTGACAATGTTGTACCAGGTGTTTGATGGGTTATTGTTATTAATTAATATTATCACACTTATTATGTTGGCTTTCCTCAAAAAAAAAAATCCATTTACAGTTTTTTCGATGTAAAATAGGCACTGATATATTTTTTAGTAGGTACCTGAGAGTAAGTTAAGGAAGTATTGTAAACAAATACACGACTGACTACTTTTATGTTTTCTCGACGTTTCATGACACCTAGAGCATGAAAATGCAGTTACCCCTTTTCTGTCCGGATTTTTATTAAACAGATAATCCCCGAAACTACTGGACCGATTATTGTGAAATTTTATAAGTCTATCAGAAATATCGTGTAGATGCTGCAACACTAACCAAATTTTGGATAAACATCCCCACCACAACAGGATGACGTCATCTCCAAAATTTACATTAGTATAAATTTTCGAAAAATCTGTATTTATTTGCCTTTGACCAATTTTTTGACATCACAAGTTTAGATTTTTTTTATTGTTATTTCGCTTTCATAATTTTTCGTTTTTTCCACTTTAATTTTTTCAGTTTTTCAATTCTTCAACTTTCAAATGAGTATTTTAATTTAAATTTTGCGATGTTATAATTGTTCATTTTTCAATTTTTCTCAATTTGTGTCGATTATATATCACAATTCTTCGTTTTTTCATTTTCTTTAATTTTTCAATGTTTCAATCTTTGATTTTTAAATTTTTCACTTTTGCGATTTTTGGATTTCTTTCATTTTCAATATTTCGATTTTATAACACATTTACGTTTTTTCGATTTTGCATTTTTCAAGTTCCTCCATTTTTAATCTTTAGATTTTTCAATTTTTCATTTCTTCAGTTTTTCAAGTTCTTTTTTTCTGCTTTTAGATTTTTCAAAGTTTTCATTTTATACTTTTCTGTTTTTCCATTTTTTAGTTTTGAATTTTACAATTTTGCGTTTTTTCTATTTTTTTGATTCGAAAATTTGAAAAATTGAAAAAATTTAAAAATTGAAAAACTGAATAAACAGAGAATTTCCAAATTGAAAATGTGGAAAATCGAAAAATTACAAATCGAAGTACTGAATAAAACGAAAGATTGAAATATTGAAAAACTAAAAATCGAAAAAAATTAATGAATTGAAAAATTGTAAAGTCCAAAAATTGTAAAATCGAAAATTGTAGATTCATCAACAATGTAAAGTCGAAAAACTTTAACATTGCAAGGTCAAAAAATTAAAAAATCAAATAACGAGTAATTGAAAAACTATAAATCAAAAAACTGAAATATCGATTAGATGAAAAAGTTTTATTTTAAAGTCGAATAACTAAAAAATGGAAAAACTTTTCAAACCGTAAAATTGACAAAGCGAAAACTTTTAAAAGTTATAATTATTATTACACATTTAAAATAAAAACTAGAGTAATTGCAAATCAAAAATTGAAGAAACGAAAAATTGAAAAATTTCACATTGAAAAAAGAATAACTATAAAATCAGAATATTAAAACGCTGAAAAAATAAATAAAATAAAAAACTGACACGAAAACTTAAAAATCGGAAAATTGAAGAAATGAAAAATTGAAACATCCAAAAGTTGCAAAATCGAAAAACTTAACAATTTTAAAATGAAAAATCGAACAGCACATGTAAAATTGAAGAAACAAAAAATTGAAAAAATGTAAATTGAAAAAATGAAAAAAACCATAAAATCGAAATACTTAAAAATCGAAAAATTGTAAAAATAAAGAAAGTAAAAAATCAAAACGAAAAATTGCAAACCGAAAATTAGAAGAAATGAAAAATCAAAGAATCGAAAATTTGAAATAAGTATTAAAAAATCGAAAAAATCTAAAATCGATAATAAATGAAAAAGTTTTAAAATACAATAACTCAAAAATGAAAAAATTCTAAAACCGTAAAATTTAAAAAGTGAAAATATTTTTAAATTATAATTATGACACATTTAAAATAAAAACTACAAGAATTGCAAATGAAAAATTTAAGAAATGAAAAATTGAGAAACGGAAAAATTAAAAAAAAAATTAAAAAATATAAGAATTGAAAACCGATAAGCTGTAAATCGGAAAACAGAAAATTGAAATATTTCTCATTGAAAAAAAGAAAAATTATAAATTCAGAATTTTTAAACGCCGAAAAATTGAAAAAACAAAGAAAATAAAAAAGCGAAACGAAAAACTGCAAAAATTGTGAAATGAAATATTAAAAACACGAAAAATTGAAGCAACCAAAAGTTGGAAAATCGAAAAATTCAAAAATTTAAAAAGTAATACTCGAACAGCGCATGTCGTAAAACTGAAGAAACGAAAAGTTAAAAAATTTAAATTGAAAAAACAAAAAATCATAAAATTGAAACACTGAAAAATCGAAAAAATTGTAAAAATAAAGAAAGTAAACAATCAAAACGAAAAATTGAAAATCGAAAATTTGAAGAAATGAAAAATCAAGGAATCGAAAAATTGAAAAATTAAAAATTGAAAGTTCGAGAAATTGTAAATAGAAAAGTCGATTAAACGAAAAAGTTTTAAATTCCAGTAATTGAAAAATGGAAAAATTTTAAAACCATGAAATTGAATAAGTGAACATTTTTTAAAATTATTATTATTATTACATATTTAAAATGAAAACTAGAAGTGCAAATCAAAAATTTAAGAAATGAAAAATTGAAAAATCGACAAACTGAGAAATCAAAATCTGAAAAAAGGAAAAATAAAAAAATCTAAAAATTGAAAACCGATAAACTACAAATCGAAAAACTGAAAAACCCAAAAATTGAAATATTTAACAATGAAAAAAGGAAATTATAAACCCAGAGCATTAAAGCACCGGAAAAATGGAAAAAATAAAGAAAACAAAAAACCGAAACGAAAAATTGCAAATCGAAAAATTGAAGAAATGAAAAATTGAAAAATTACAAACTTGAAAAATTAATAATTGAAAACTCGTGAGATTGCAAATCAAAAAAATGCAAAATCTAAACATTTAAACATCCAAAAGTTGGAAAATCAAAAAACTCAAAAATTTAAAAACGAAAAAATAAAAAATTAAAAAGTCGGAACATTGAAAAATGGAAAAATCGTAAAAATAAAGAAAGTAAAAATTGAAACGAAAAATTGCAAATCGAAATTTTGGAAAAATGAAAAATCAAAGAAACGTAAGATTGAAAAATTAAAAATTGGAAACTCGGGAAACTTTAAATCGAAATATTGAAAAAACTTCAAATTCAAGAAACAAGAAAAATGAAAAACTAAAAAATCGCAAATCGAATAATTGAAGGAATGAATAACTGAAAAATATTGAGATTAAAAAAAGCAAAAAATTATAAAATAAAAACATTGAAAAATTCAATAATTGAAAAAATATGAAAAATATAAAACCGAAACGAAAAATGGCAAATCGAAAAATTGAATACATGCAAAATTGGAAAATTAAATAACGACAAATAAAAAAAAATTCGAATGAAAAATCAAAATTTGAAAAAATGAAAAAGTTTTAAAATTCAATAATTGAAAACAGGAAAAATTCTAATCGTATAATTAAAAAAGTGAAAAATTTTAAAAACTGATTTATTATTATCATTACATATTTAAAACGAAAACTGGAAAAATTGCAAATCAAAAATTGAAGAAACGAAAAACTGAAAATCGAGAAACTGAAAAATCTAAAATTGGAAAACCGAAAATACTTTAAGCCGAAAAATTGTAAAACGCAAAACTGGAAAATCTAAGAATTGAAAATTATAAGATCAGAACATTAAGGAACCGAAAAATTGAAACAATAAAGAAAATAAAAAGCTAAAACTAAAAATTTCAAAACGAAAAAATGAAGAAATGAAAAACTGAAAAATTAATAGTTAAAAACTCGTGAAATTGCAAATAAAAAAATTCTAAAATCTAAAAATTGAACAATCCAAAAGTTGGAAAATCGAAAAAACCAAAAAATTTTAAAATGAAACAACAAAAAATAAAATCGGAACATTAAAAAGTCGAAAAATTGTAAAAATAAAGAAAATAAAAAACCGAAGCGAAAAATTGCTAACCGAAAATTTGAAGAATCAAAAAAAGTGAGAAGTTGAAAAATCGCTAATCGAAAAATTGAAGAAATTAAAAACCGAAAGAATTAAAATTGAAAAAACAAAAAATTATAAACTCGTAACATTAAAAAATCTAATAATTGAAAAAATATAGAAAATACTTATAAATCCGAAACGAAAAACTGCAAATCGAAAAATTGAAAAATTAACACATTTAAACTTAAAAACTCAAACAATTACAAATTGAAAAACTGAGAAAAAAAAAACGAAAAATTGAATAATTGAAAATTAGAGTGAAAGAGTTAGTTATTTTTGTATTAAGTGCGCGGAAAATATTGTACCAATTTTCCTTGTAACTTCACACTGATTTGCTTAAAGATCTTATTAAAAAGTGTCCGGCATTTTTACTTATACGTTTGTCATCTTGTGACATTTATCTGTGTGATCTAATCACTGACATATTAAATCCTTTACAAGGATGACTCGATTGCACATAATGTTGATCACCCGATGTTTGATTTCACACATAATCTCTTGTTCTGTAATTAGGTCCTCACCCGTTGGGCACTATCCTCAAGAATAATGTTTACCCCCACCAAAAACCTCATGACGTCACTTCAAAAATTATTAACTAACTTTTAATCACTCCCGACTTCCAGCTCCTTGAACCTAATAGTACTTTAAATCTCCGCTAATCTTACAATCATTGCGACGTCGTCCCCGCTCCCCGCCCGCCCTCGCCGCCTCTTTTCTTTATTTACGGCAAGAATCCGCAATTGTCGAAACCCGATATTTGACATTATTCGTTCCATTTTCTCCCGACAAGTATCGAATCTCCATTGATCCATTTGTAACCGGATATTCGTGAAAGCTCGTGCCAAATATTTGCAGATACTTAGAGACTTTGCGAAACATATGTTGGCAAATACTGTAGGACACCTAGTGTTTCCCATCGTCCGAAAAACGGTCCGGTGCTAACAATAATACCTTACCCCATTACGATTGTGTTAGATTGCGCATTTCGCCCATTGTGGAGCGAAAATATTCAATCAATCACCCCAATGGGAAATGATTTGTCATCGGGACTATTGTGGGCACAGTTCGCGACAATAAAATTCTACAATGACTTAGTGATCTCTGCTGAAAACGATCGATCATCGTGCCCATAATGATACGCTTGTTAAATTGATATCAATTATCGGGATATTGGGTTTTTTAGTGAACGGTCTTTGCGGAATTGAAACGTTGAGGAGCTTGGCAGCGTAAGGGCAGATGGACAAGCGGGATTATATTTTATATTTACTTTCACGATTTCTAATTAATAAGTACTTAATTTAACAAACTCTTGTCTAGAAGTAGCACTCACAATGTTACAACAGAGTGCCGTCTTTTTTTTTCAAAATTCACACTCGATAAAATACAAAAAAGTAGATTTCTCTTTCGTTTTAAGTGCACTTTAAGTTTAACATGAAGTAGATAAGACTTAAAATAAAAAAAAGCTATCTTTTACTGTACTTACACGGGTTCTTAAGATATCAATAATACGAAATAAAATATGTTAATGCTGCTTTATATGTAGAGTGCAGAACGTCTGATAAAAATATTTCTTCATTGTGTTCAGAAAGTTGACGAGATCATTTCAAAAAGTATGAAATAAATCTTTTTTTAGTTCATGCAAACTTTTTGATTTACATAAATTTATTTTTTCTACCAATTCCGTCTCTTTTCATGCAATTTGTATTTCGCAAATTCGTTTCGCTTACTCTTTTTAAGACTACATCTTTAACTGCGAGTGAATAAAAACTATCCAGGTGTGTTTTGGGACCCTGTTTCCAAGAATTTTGTGAAAAAATCCTTGGTGTTGCTGTTCTTGTCTTACCTTTTAAGAAGACAAAATTATTACGATAAAATTATTTCGTGAGACTAGTAGCATTAAGAGAACATCAGAAAGTTGCACATTAACTCACTTTTACAATTTTTAAATTTCTCAATTTTTTGGATATTGAGTTTTGGGATTTTTCAGTATTTCGATTTTTTGACTTTTCGATTCTTGGACTCCTAGAATTTTGTTTTTTCGATTTTCAATTTTTCGTTACTCTTTAGATTTTTCAATTTTTCAGCTATCTCATACTTCGATTTCTCAATTTTTCAATTTTTCGATGTTTTAATTTTCCAAATTTTAAAATTCTAGGGTTTTCGATTTCTCAAGTTGTCAGTTCTTCTAGGTTTTCGATTTTTGCAATGTTTCTTTTTTAAAATGTTCAATTTCTCGATTTATCAACAGCTTTTCAATTTTTAACTTTTATTCTCGGCTTTCCACTCCTCGGTATCTTGATCCTCTGATTTTTCGATTTCTCGATGTCTCAGTTTTTGAATTTTTCAATGTTTTGATTTTTGGATTTTTGGGTTTTTCGATTTTTTACTATAGGGCTTTTCAATTTTTCAATTTTTTAAATTCTAGAGTTTCGATTTTTCTGTTTTTACATTTTTAAATTTTAGTTTTACAATTTTTTATATTTTAATTTTTTGATGTTTGGATTTCAATTTTTTTATTTCTCAATTTTTGGATATTTCTTTCAGTTTTGGGATTTTCCAGTATGTTGATTCTTCCACTAATCGATTTTTCGACTACCGGATTTTCAGTTTGATGTTTTTTAAACTTTAGATTTTTCAATTTTTCGACTGCTTTATATCTAGATTTCTCAATTTTTCAATTTTTCGATGTTTTAATTTTCCAAATTTTAAAATTCTAGATTTTTAGATTTCTCGAGTTGTCAATTCTTCCAGGTTTTCGATTTGTCCAATTTTTCTTTTTTAAAATTTTACGATTTTTCAATTTTTTGGTTTCTCGATTTGTCGAATGTCTCGATGTTTTGTTCAGTTTATCGATTTATCAACTTTTCAATGTTTAACTTTTCTTCTCTGCTTTCCACTCCTCGGTATCTCGATCCTCTGATTTTTCGATTTCTTGATGTCTCAGTTTTTGAATTTTTCAATGTTTTGATTTTTGGATATTTGGGTTTTTCGATTTTTTACTTTTGGGCTTTTCAATTTTTCGATGTTTCGATTTTACAGCGCTCCGATTTTTCAATTTTTCAATTTTTTAAATTCTGGAGTTTCGATTTTTCTGTTTTTAGATTTTTAAATTTTAGTTTAACAATTTTTTATTTTTTAATTTTTTGATGTTTGGATTTCAATTTTTTATTTCTCAATTTTTGGACATTTCTTTCAGTTTTGATATTTTCCTGTATGTTGATTCTTCGACTATTCGATTTTTCGACTTCCGGATTTTTGTAGTTTTCGATTTTTTATTTTTCGGATTTTCAGTTTGATGTTTTTTAAACTTTAGATTTTTCAATTTTTCGACTGCGTTACATCTAGATTTCTCAATTTTTCAATTTTTCGATGTTTTAGTTTTCCAATTTTTAAAATTCTAGGTTTTTCAATTTCTCGAGTTTTCAGTTTTTCTATATTTCAATTTGTCAATTTTCCGAATTTTTAAATTTTCGATTTTTCAATTTTTTGAGATCTCGATTTATCGAGATCCGGATGTTTCGATGTTTTGATTGTTCAATCTCTCGATTTATCAATTTTTTCATTTTTAACTTTCCGATTTTTTAATTTTGGCATATTTCGGTTTCTCAGTTTTTCGATTTTTCTGTGTCTCGACTTTTCGACTCCTCGATTTCTCGATCTTTTGATTTTTCGATTCCTGGATGTCTCAGTTTGTGAGTTTTTAAACTTTTTACTTTTCGGCTTTTCGATTTCTCGATTTGTTGATTTTTCCGTTTTTCGATTTTTAAATTTTAGATTTTCGAATTTTTATCGTTTTGAATTTTTGAGGCGTCCATTTCCCCATTTTTTCAATTTTACGATATTTTAATTTTTCAGTTCTTCAGTATTTTTTAATTTTTCAAATTTGGACGTTTCTGAATTTCAGTTTTCCGATTTCTCAATTAATCTGATTTTTAATTTTTCCATTTCTCGACCTCCCAAGTTTCAATTTTTCAGTCCTTCAGTTCTTCTATTTTTGGATTTTTCAGTTTTTTGATTTTTCAGTTTTTCGAATCTTCGATTTTTCTTCTATTTTTCAATTTTTCGACTGTTTTATACTTCGATCTCCCAATTTTTCAACTTTTCGATATTTTAACTTTTCAATTTTTTAAATTTTTAGATTTCTCGAGTTTTTACTTCTCCTATATTTCAATTTTTCAATTTTCGGTTTTCCAATTTTTCGATTTTTAATTATCCGATAGTTCAAATTACAATTACAGAATTAATTCTTAGTTAAACAAAAAAATAGTTGTAAAATCGAGTGAGATGTGATATTATGTTTGTAAATAAAAGCATCTAAATAATAACTATTTCCCGCAGAAATTCTAAACGCTTAGAGTCGACATTGGCCTAAGCTTGCTCCAGTCTGTGGATCAAACAAGTTCTCAGGCGACGAATTGAAGAAGTTGGAGTGTTTCGCCGGAAGTTTTTACTCGAGTATTTATGTGTCGAAGCTGGAAAGTTGGAAGTTGTGTAATTGCGAATTCATCACAGATAAAGAAGATAAACAAAATAATATATTTGGTTAAAAATTTACTATGCATATGATAACTTTAAAACGTCTACAAAATTTCAGAGCGAACGCTGAATAGTTTCGCAGTTTCACAATTAAATTGCAAAATGTTGTCATACAATTTTTATTTTTTTCCTAAAATCTGAATGTCTTGGGTAAAAATTCAACACGGATTCATAAACTACACGTCTAGGAATATGTTATTTTATATAGAATTTTGAGGTGACGTCATCACATTGTTGGTGGAGATGATTAGATTAAGTTTGGTTAGCGTTTTACCATCTGCATGATATTATTAAGATAAATACAAAATTTGACAACAATCGGTCCGTGGTTTCGGAGATTATCTGTCTAACAAAAATTCATACGGACGGCGGACAGACAGACAGACAGACAGAAACGGAAGATTTAAGTTTTTGTACTCTAGGGGTCATACTCCTCGGGAAGTAAAAAGTGCAAATCCAAGCCAGGTATTTTAGTAATTTTATGCTTTTAACTATTAAAAAAATATAAAAAGTGCATTAAAAATAACTACATAGTGATAGCTAAATAACTTAATATAGTCAGGATCACGAAGCAATGCGTACACGTCACGGACTCTGTATGACGTCATGCGTCTACCACGTTTATCATACAAATGAATCGGTTTGAAAACTGTCAACAAACATGTCAGCTTGTTATGGTTTTGGTTTGTTCTATTTATGATTATAGCATGAGAAGACCGTTAGTGTGAAGCAACAGTTAAGAAATAAGCTACACTTGCAGTGTTTCAGCACACAAGGGCATGCTGCAGGCTGCACAGATGCTATGAATTACAAACTCAGGCACAGGAAAGATCATGACTGTAACCCCTTTCACGTGTTCCTAGTCACTGAAGGCTGCCACTCACGTTCCAACGCCGCGGTACAATTGTGTAGGATATGACGAAATTGAAGTGTTTTTGAACGTCTGTGTATGCGACAAGCAAATCGGTTGGATGTGGACGGTTGGTGAAGAAGTCTGTCTACAGCAGTACAATCGTGTTGTATTGGATGGAAATTTGATCGTGTGGACAGTGTACGTTATACAAACCGTGAAAGCAGGTATAAAAGTCCATTTTCTTCGGACATGTTGCCACAACGATCGCAAATTTTTAACTGCAAGGTTGTAACGTGTGTGTACTGCTGCTTATCAGCAGAATTGTACAGCAGTTGTATCTAATACAATTGTACCCCGGCGTTGGAACGTGAATGACTGGCTTTAAGAACATTCATTTTTGCATTGACTGCTGGTAAAAATTGACAATTGGGTGTTAAACACATACTTGCAGGGTGGTACAAGGCTTCATACTGTACTTAAAGCTACCAACGAGAATGTCAACATACGTCTCAAACAGACAGCATTGAACTGTTGTGACAGGCTTCAAGTTAGAGAAATATTCTTATCGTCTTCAATGCCACAATGGCCACGTCACATCTACAGAATAAGTTACTTTATTGACATGGAATAGATACAAAAGTAAACTATAAATAATAATAACTATTGATGTTTCACAACGTCTTCATCTGACCAGTGATCTGTATATTTGGCCAGTGAAGTGATAGTGTGATTATAAAAGACATCAGCAAAACATGCCGCTAGTACAATCAATTAGGATGGTAACAACCAATCTATTGCAGTGTATCGACGACTGGACTAAAGCCTTCGAAAGTCGTATCCCTGTTGACGTCATCTACTTAGACTTTTCGAAGGCATTCGACAGAATTCCCAAAAGAAGACTGCTTCTCAAACTCAGATCATACGGAGTAACCGGAACACTTTTAAGCTGGATCGAGGCTTATCTGTCAACAAGATCATTCAAAGTACGTGTGGGACAGACTTTTTCTATTTTAAGACCTGTCACAAGTGGGGTTCCCCAGGGTAGTGTCCTAGGACCGCTTCTTTTCATCATATACATTGCCGACCTTCCCAAACTCATCTCTTCCAAATCTCCCTTTTTCGCTGACGATTCAAAAATCTACGATCATTCAAGTAATCATGACAACATACAGGAAGATCTAAATATAATCTATCAATGGTGCGAAACCTGGCTACTACCTCTCAATACCGACAAATGTACAGTGTTGTATTTCGGTCCCGATAATCCCATGAACAGCTACTGGTTAGGTAATCATCGCCTAAAAGAAGAAACGTCACACTGTGACCTAGGTGTAACTGTTACAAACAAGTTAGAATGGTCTACTCATATTGCCAACATTTGTAACAAAGCCAACCGTCAACTGTATTTGATAAGCCGAACATTTGTCTCATTGAATATTGCACTAACGAAGAAGCTCTATATAACTTATGTTCGACCAATTTTAGACTACTGCGGTTCAGTATGGAGCTGCGACTTAATTAGGGACACCAACCAATTGGAAGCTGTCCAGCGGCGCGCAACCCGCTTACCATTTGGTAGGACAAGACCATCCTATGAAGAACGGCTTGAAATGTATGGATTGGATACAATAGCCAACAGAAGATCCCGTGGCGACCAAATTTTCACTTTTAAAGTACTGCATAATATCATAGGATCGAACTTAGCGTACATGTATCGTTTGAATATCAATGATAGACTCAGAAGACATCAGTTCAATTTGATCAAAGAAAGAACTTCTTCCAGGTCTCGCTCAAATTTTCTTGTAAACCGTGTGGTGAACCAATGGAACAGCCTTCCTGATACAATTGTTAATTCTCCCAGTGTTAACTGCTTCAAGAACAGATTCGACGCTTTCAATTTATAAGTTCTAGTAGGTATATCCAATTATTATTTGTATTATTTAGGAGTGCAGCTTTTTTTTTTCATTCGTTATTGAAATTGTCTCTTATTTCTATCTGGATGCATAGGTTTTACCTCCATCCTTATTTTTGTACTAATAATAATAATAATGGAAAATAACCTACATGTTACAGTGGCTGAATGCCCTCTGCAGTATTAGAATCTTCACTGTCATAATCACTAAAACTATAATCTGAATCTTCGTTAATGTCGATTATAAACGGCGCAACCTCTTCACGGTCAAATAATAATTCCCGTTCCCACCACTCCCGTATTATTTTATTCATATGGTCAACAGTATTTTTCCACATTGTGGGCGTGACATGTGCTAACGCTTCTTTCCACATTTCCACTGAATTTTGTTTGACCATAACCATCACGCCCAATGTGTTTGGAATAATAATTTGTAGTAATTCCCCAAATATTTTCTATAGGGTTAAACACACAATGATATGGCGGCAAACGCAATACTCTATGGCCATTCTGTTGGCCCAATTCACGGCAACATACGTTTTTGGATGTTTATTTCTGAAAAACATGATATTTTAAATGAAACGATAGAGAATAGTATATGCATTACTGTGCAACCAAATGATGAAGTTCCGTTTTTAACAGCTGTGGATCTGAACTTATGTCATGTTGTTAAAGCCGTTCACGAATTTCTGCTTTTTTCCATGAACCATTGGGACATTTGTTTGCAAGGGTACTGTGGTAGCTTGCATTGTCTATAATAATCAGTGATGGTTCTTCAAGATTCATGAGTAACTGAAACTACTTGAGAAAATTCTGTTGATTCATTTCGCCATGATAGTCTGGATTTTTGGTATTAGAAGAAAATACCAGGGCTGCTTCATCAATAAATCCATTGCTTGTACCTACATGGAATACAATATATCTAAAATATAGTGAGAAGAATAAATAACCAACGTGAAACTGACACATTACTAACTTTTCCCTTCTATTTTGAACGTCCTGATACTTTTGACACTATCGTCTTGCCATGGACCTAACTACTGAACCATTTTCAAATATCCATGTTTCATCAAGATCACATGGCAAAGGATTTGGGTTCTGCTGATTGTGCATGTATTCACGTAAGAAGTGTGTTTTTGCATGAATAACATGTAATTCCATAAGACGCTTTCGTACACTTGTTGGAGAATAACGAAACCCAATAGAGAATGTAAAATTCTTCCTAACGAGCTCAGAGAACCCTCAAATATATGTTTCTTCTTCAAGCAGTCAAGTAATGACGATCGTGTAACATGTATTTCTGTAAAATAATCGTTAATATCTATAAGGCGTGCGCATCGAATTCATACTTTTTTCGACCATTCCATATAAGTATTCTCGAATAGCACACTGCTCCGAAGTGCTAATATCACACACTTGCTTTGTTCGGGGGTCTCTATTTCTTGGGAGAATGTACACCTTCTCCGGTTTTTATTTGTTGTACCACGGAGTTCACTGTTCGCACACACACACCCAGAGTAGCAGCAACCCTCTGTACAATGTGACTGCATTAGTAATTGTAATAAAATACACCTACTTACGTCTTGAACAGCTGTTAGTGGTAAAAGAGGTCCCCCGCTATCGCGTTCTTTAGCAAAATAGTCCACTAAATTAGCGACCATTTGCTTTGCATCTTTGTGCAAGGGCTTCGGCATGGTGGAATGTTTACGTTCAAGCAAGCGACACGTACCACGGTATACGACAGTTAACTTGGAGTTCTAAAAAGAACTGTTATAGTTCTGAAAAGAACTGATACGATTACACGAGCAGAAAAGTAGAAAAACGCTAAAAATCAAACAATAACACAACATAACCAAAGTTGACACCAATGACACTTGTGAAATCGATAAAACTTTAGCATATGTTTCGCTATCAGTCGTACCAATATAATTTCCCCCAAATTGATCGATTTTGATCCGTATTGCCACGTATTGCGGCGCGTATTTTTGATTTAGTGTTGGTAACGGATCTACGTCATCCATGACGTGTACGCATTGCTTCGTGATCCTGAGTATAGGTATTAATATTTTAGTAGCTATGTTATTAAATCACGACATGATCCACATAAAATAGTCTGACAAGAAAAATAACCACATGAATGTGGAAAATCCGCTAATATTTTAAATACAAAAGAAAATGTTATAAACTACACAGGAAAAATAGGAAACAAAATTCTTTCTTGTTAGATGAATTAAAAAAGTACTTCTAAAAAATAATGGAAATCTTCTTAAAAAAGATGAAATTAGAATGTGCAAAGAGTACTCGGAAATCATAAGTATAATACTAATAATAATAAAAACAATTATATTGTAACAACTAAAAAATAATAATACATAATAACCTTAGAATACAAGAAAAAGACGCACAGAGAAAAATAAGTCTTATGGAAAATAAATACTTAATTAGAAGAAGAAATAATAAGTATCAAAGGGAATAGATTAATAAAGAAATGGAATCGACTAAAATCTGGCCAAAGTATGATAAAAACAAAGTACATACTTGAACAAAACAGTAAATTAAAAAAAAGAATATTTCAAAACAGGAAAATCTAATCAGACGTATTTTGGTTAGCGTTTTACCATCTTCGCAAAATACATAAAATATTTCATCGTCCACTAGTTTCGGTGATCATGTGTCTAATAAAATCGCCACAGACAACCGTCAGAAGGAAATGGGGAATCATTTTTTCGTATTTTAGGGATCATGAGACGTCGAGAATACATGAGAGGAGCCGTTCACCCGATAGACTCTACTACAATTCCCTTGCTTACCGTCAGGAAGTAAAAGAAAAAAGTAAAAACATGACATCTGATAAGAATATAAAATGGAAGGACTTGGCAAAGAAATTATAAAAGAGAAAAAGGCTCTACTAAAGTCTATAGTCCAAAAACTCTAGATTTAATTATAGCTTCAGGCGATAATTCATTAACCAATTTGGAATATCTTGGCCCGATAGGTGTATGTGACCATTTGGTACTAAAGGTTCATATATCGATGTGTTCTCTTTCTAAAGGAAGAACGGTTTCATTTCTAAAAATCATTGTAGATTATAAATCTGCTAAGAAAAACTTAAGCAAAGTTGACTGGCATTTCAAAATATTTTTCCACTTTTACTCTCATCTACCAAGCCATGGATAGATCCTAAGATTCTCAAACTAGTCAGAATTAAGCGATCTTTATGGCGAGGGTTCACGAGAAGTGGCAATGAAATGATTTTATAGTTCACAAAAATTTTTCAAACAGGCTGTCCACCACAATTAAAAATGCCCGCGCTAATCAACGAGACGTTAAGAGTTTTTACAAACATGTCTGTAACAAATTTTCTGGACCCGCATTTACCCCACAGTTAAAGGATGACAATGTGCTACAGTTGCAGACATCTTCGCTCATAACTTTTCTCAGGTTTTCATTGTTGATTTGAACAACACTTTACCGAGTTTGGTCGGTTCTAGTCACAACGTGCACCGTTGCAGTGTTGAGTTTCCAAATATTATTGTGCGTGCAAGACTGGAGAAATAAAACCTTCCCTTTCTTTTCCCTTAAGTCTTTTGGTGACACAGTCCTTTTCTTCTGATATTTTGCCAAACGACTGAAAACCTGCCACATTACGACCTATTTTTAAAAAAGGCGACAATTTTGATCCGAATAACCATCGACCAATTAGCTTAACATCACTGATTATTATTAAAATAATGGAATCAAACATTTATGATCGCTTAATACAATTTCTTGCAGAGCAGCAACTTATTCGAGGACAGCAACACGGTTTTCCTCCAAGTACATCCACCATCTCTAACCTCCTGTGCTGCCTGTCTGACTGGACTTTATTGGATTTAGGTAATTCAGTCACGTCATTCTTCAGTGGATTGATGCTTTCCTGTCAAAACAGATGTTTAAGGTTAAAGTTGGGGGTGCTTTGAGTATTTGGATGTAAGGTTTGAATGGGATGCCTCAGGGGTCCGTCCTCGGACCTCTGCTGTTTAAGTTTATACAATTATTAAGTCCCTGTTTGCCATGTACGCGGATGACATTAAGCTAATAATGTTAGCAGTGTGGCGGCACAATAATACGTAGTAGTAAACGAGGAAAGATAAGCTCCTCTGTAGTCTAGTGGTAAGGGCACCCGCCCGGCAAGCGGTAAACGTGTAATAGTAACAGTAATTCAAACATATTGACGCATGACCTTTTAGCAATCAGTGAATGGAGTTCTGATTGGCTAATTCCACTTAACATTTCCAAGTGTGCGGTTTTGTATATTGGGAATACAAGCATACATATTTGATAAATGACGCTGAGGAAATCTGAATCTTCTTTAGATCTAGGACTATTTGTCACCTCGAATCTCTCATGGTCGTAACATATAGGGCATACCATTAGCAAGGCCAATAGAATGGGATTCCTATTAAGCAAAACATTTGTCAAAAGTAAAGTAAATATCGTCAGTAAACTTTACAAGTCTTTTGCCAATGCAATCCTCCGAGTAAAACTAGAGGGCATCGCCTAAAACTGCTAAGGACAGGGCTACAGTAAGACAACATTTTATATGGAACCGAGTTTTTCAAAATTGGAATTTGCTCCCATCCGATATTGTAGAATGTAATTCATTTTTAAAATCAAATACGATGACTAATGTAGGTTTAAAAATAGATCGATAATTTAAAGCTAGTCCACTCGGTAGCGCGAACATAACAGGCGTAGCCTCTGCCCCATCGCAGAAGTTAATAATAATAACTAAGCTAGAGATGCAACAAAGATAGTAACACGATAAACTTGAAATGATTTGGATGGTGGCAATACGAGAATTAAGGTAAATAGTAATAATACAATTAAAATTGGGACTTGGGATGACAAAGAAACGAGCTAATACTTGAAGAAGAAATGAAAGCATACAAACTAGACTATCGAGGAGTCACAGAAACTATAAAAAATCCAAAAACATAATAGATGGATAGAAGGTACTCGATGTATTGGTCAGCAGTACAAACCACAAAAATGTGGTTACGGAGTGTAGGGTTCATAGTAAGCCCATAATAGACATCCAAGGTTGCTAAAAAGTGAAGACATGGGAAGATTCAGAGAACAGACAAAAAACGACAATGGAGAAAGAATAATAAATATGTGTATAGAGGACGACCTAATAATAGCCAACACAAAATTCATGCACAAAGACATAGACGAGAATTCCCCACAAGAAACGAAAAATTCGTAACAAATTACTTCATAGTAGGTATGCAGAAAGAGTTGAAAACCTATAATAAAAGTCATAATATAGGCAGAAATAAGAAGCGACCACTATATGCTGGAGATGGAAGTGATTATAAAACTGAAAATTGCAAACAAACAAAAAATGAAAGAAAATATGAAAAGTTATAGATCAACAAAATAAGACAAATAAATCAGAACAAACTACATACTGGATTAAACAAAGAAGAGGTTGACAATAAATTGGGAATAGAAGACAAATAGACATACTTCAAAAATAATATAATTCTAGCAGCCAAAGAAAGCTGTCGGGTAATTAAAACAAATAATGTAAGTAGATACAAAGAAAAGTAAGTGGTGGACAAGAAAAGATAAAAGAAAAGAAACAAAATGGAAAAAATATGTAACGACGAAAGAAAATATCTTATACAAAACAAACAACACGGAGGCCAAACACGTAACCTAAGAAGCGAAGAAACAGATATGGAGAAAATATGGAACCAAAACTGAAGAGACTACGCTGGAAACCGGAGAAATGTCTTAACAGATGACAAAATGCTCATGGAAAGGTGAAATCAATACTTCTAAGACTGAGGATTTATTTTGAATAAAAACTTATCGTGCCTATCATAACTGTAAACCATGTGCAAGAGTTCAAAGTATTCGGTTTTGCAGATTCCAAATTAAATGTCAAAATGTTGTTTCCTAATTTTGATTGTTTTTTTCAAAAATCTGGACGTTTCGGGTAAAATCTCAATTCGGTGTAATAAACTACATGTAATTTGATACAATTTAAAACCCATTCAATTTTAA
Source organism: Zophobas atratus (assembly GCA_022388445.1). NCBI lineage: Eukaryota > Metazoa > Arthropoda > Insecta > Coleoptera > Tenebrionidae > Zophobas > Zophobas atratus. The sequence continues at coordinate 14,113,051 of CM039446.1, forward strand.
AGTGACGTAATCACATTAGTGGTGGTGATGATTAGACAAATTTTGGTTAGCGTTTTACCATCAACATGATATACCTAATATAAATACAAAATTTGACAACAATCAGCCAAGTACGTTCGGAGATTATCTGTCTAATAAAAATCCGGGACGGCAGACAGACGGACAGACGGACAGACAGACGGACAGAGAGACAGACAGACGAAAACGGAAGACCTATTTCTTCGTGCTCTAGGGGTCATGATAGGTGGAGAAAATGCAAAAGTAGATAGTCGAAAGACGGACGATTACAATACTTCCTTTGCTTACGCTCGGGAAGTAAAAACAAAAGAAATATTCAAAGATCTACTAAATTGCGTTACCAAAACAAAGGTGATAAACTTAAAGCCTGGAACGTAAGATTAATTCTGTCACTATACAAAAAGGAAAATGCAAAAGAATATTCCAACTATAGAGGAATTACATTGTCAAGCATACCAAAAGATATAGATAGAAGATTACGAGAAAAGCTAGCACATACAGTAGAAAACACTCAACACGGATTTAGAAAAGGTAAAAGCCATCCAAGACCTAACGTTCACACTAAGACCAGTTGGAGAAAAACTACTGAGCAAAAAGGCCTTCGATAAAATAAAGAGGAACGGTGTCTTGGACAGTCTAAGAAAGAGAGAAGTCGAAAATAAGTCAATCTATTTAAAAACCGACGTAAACAAGATTTAAGAATACAAAACGAGGAATCCACCGAATTACAACAAAAGTAGGACTAAAACAAGAATGTCCACTTAGCCCAGTATAGTTTTCAATCGTCTTAGAGGAAGTTATGATTTGAAACAAAATATATGTAATAGAATCCCAAAAATAGCTAGAAAAAATTGGTCTAAAGAGTTTAGACAGTACTTCCCTCGCTGTCGGAAACGTGACGACTGCATGCCTATTATGTTTTTTTTTTTCGTTGTAGATTTCAAAGCATTCGGTTTTGTAGTTCCTGAGTAAATCACTAAAATAAATTTACGCATTCATTTTATTTTGAGTCACCCGGTATATGCAAATTAAAAAAATATGAATGGGATGATAAATTACAAGTACAATCTCATCATATTTTGTACATTCTAGATAGGAGTTATTCAGCAAACTTTTGAGTTGACGTCATCAGTTTGTTGGAGAAGATAACCAAATATATTTGGACTAAAAATTTATTATGCTCTTTATAACCTTAAAACATCTGCAAGGTTTCAAAACATTCGGTTCTATAGTTCCTGATTAAATCAATAAAATCCATTTACGCATTCATTATTTTTTTGGGTCGCCCTGTATATGCAAATCGAAAAAATATGAACGGAATAATAAATCAAAAGAAGAGACTCATCATATTTTGTACATTTTAGATAGGATTTATTCAGCAAAATTTTGAGGTGACGTCATAAATTTTTTAGGCGGGATGAGCAAATACATTTTTATCAAAAACTTACCATGCTTATGATAACTTTAAAATATCTTCAAGATTTCAAAGCATTCGGTTTTGTAGTTCCTGAGTAAATCAATAAGATAAATTTACGCATTCATTAATTTTTTTTGAGTCACCCTGTATATGCAAATCCAAAAAATATGAATGGAGTGATAAATCACAGGTACAGACTCACCATATTTTGTACAGTTTAGATAGGATTTATTTGGCAAACTTTCGAGCTGACGTCATCAATTTTTTGGAGGGGATAAGCAAATATATTTTGACTAAAGACTTATGATCCTCTTTATAGCCTTAAAACATCTGCAACATTTCAAAGCATTCAGGTCAACAGATTCAAAATTAAATTGGAAAATGTTGTTTCATAATTTTGATTTTTTGACCAAAAATCTGGACATTTCGGGTAAAAACTCAATTCGGAGCCGTAAACTACATGTATAGGACTACGTTATTTTATACAATTTAAAACCCATATACTATGTACAATTTTGAAGTGACGTCATCGCATTAGTGGTGGGGATGATTAGACAAATTTTGATTAGCGTTTTCCCATCTACATGATATTCCTTAAATAAAATCCGGGACGGCAGACAGACGGACAGACGGACGGACAGACGGACAGACGGACGGACAGACGGACAGACGGACGGACAGACGGACAGACGGACGGACAGACGGACAGACGACAGACGGACAGACGGACAGACGGACAGACGGACAGACGGACAGACGGACAGACCGACGGAAATGGGAGACCTATTTCTTCGTCTTCTAGGGGTCATGAAAGATTGAGAAAACGTAAAAGTAGAGCGTCGGTTACAATAATTCCTTTGCTTACGATCGGGAAGTAAAAATAAACATGGAAATAAATATAGATAAATCAAAGAATATGCTAAAGGCGGCGAAAAAAGATGTCACAAAATAGAAGTAAAAGCACAACGAATCAAACATATCAAAAGTTATAACTACTTGGGAACATCAATAGAATAGATTGAATAGCAAAAATGTAAAATTATACAACAGTCTCAAGAACTCATTCTTTAGGAAAAAGGAAATTCGTAAAGAAATAAAGAAAGAAGTCGAACTGATATTTTTGAGAAAAATCCAAGGGGTTACCAGAAGAGACCGAAGAAGACCTAACAGTCGAAATTGATTATCGTAAGTAAGTAAGTAAGTAATTTTAAAAGAGAAACAAAATCTACCAAAGCCTAGCCAAAGCATTAGGAGGACAAAGTACAACTTTTGTAAGAAAAGTGAAACAAAAAAGAGCGAGAATTGATAAAAAAAGGAATATTGAAAAAATATTGATAAACATAAACAGACTTTGAAAGTTTAAAAAAACTAACTACTGACAACATATATAAAGTGTTAAACCATAAGAGCGGAAAATAATAAGTGTTTATAAATGTTTACGGAAATATTTAAAAGATAAGGAACAATAAGTCGAAGCGTGAATAAATGTAGTACAAAAAAAAATAAAAATAGGGTAGGTATCACACAAGGATATGAAGTAAAATGAATGGCAAAGAAATTATAAAAGAGGAAGGAAATATACTAAAAGCAAACCAAAGTATTGATTTGATGGGCAAATTAAGACAAAAAATAGCAAGATAAATAAAATAAATTTATCATGAATACTAAAAAACTAGTACGGATGTTTATTAATTTTCCTTTTCGTACTCTCAAAAGGTTGCCATCTAATTTTTGATTTTTCTACGTGTAACTTTATATTGAAGATTAGATAAAATTAATACTTATTTCCATTTATATTATTATTTATAATATTTATAAGTAAATATGTTGATGCAACAACATTATAGTAGGCTTCTAACAAGAAAAACAACATATAATTGAAAAACAATCTGCCTGTCATTAGCACAAGACCCGTCATCTCAACAACAAACAAATTAGATTAACCGGAAAAACGTCTCAGTTTAAAAATTTCCCAGAGATTTCATAATTTCTTATTCAGTCGTATGAAAATTTTCTGCTGCAAATACTTCGGAGACAAAATTTTCGAAATTATTCATCGATTTTTCTGAAACTTTGATGTCCCACCAAAAATGTTCATGCATTATTTCAAAAACTAAGTACTAAAATTATTATTAGAAACTTACCCTTAGAAGGAGTTACTTTACGAATTTTCTATTCTATTAGATTTTTTCTTCGGATATTTATACAAGATGTCGCAAAAAATACATATATAAACAGATTTAATTTATAAATTGTCTGAAAAAGTCTTGAGATAATTTCTTTGAACTTCTTGAGGGTTACTAGATTATTTTTTATTTCCATTCGTCTAATTCAGTTAAACCTCCCGTAAGAGCATATGCTATAATTGGAAAAAACCTAACGATCACATTATAATGCAATTACGTAATAAACCGGTTAGCTTTTCCATCTCGTCCTCCGTTCCATGGCACATTTCCGCCCCGTTAGTCTCAAACCGGTTTCTCTCATTGTTCTCCGGATCCATCTAAGACTGTGACATTTTCATTGCCGCACAAACCCTATAATTTAAACATACGATCGTCTGTTGTCAGCGGCACCCTCCCCATCCGCAAATTTGCGAGATTTGCGCTGTGGCTGAACTCAAGCAACAACAAGAGCAAAAAAGCGCTTGTTTAACCAACCAGAAATCGGCACATCGAGCTTGTAAATTCTTTTGATATAAATTAAATTAAGTGCTAACGGTCCGCATTGGCCGTGCCCCCTCCCCTACGAAAAACAAAAAATCACCATTCGACCGAAAAAAAGCGCGCTCCGGAAAACAAGTGAATTATATTTTCCGGATATAAAAAATCATTGATTTACTGCAAACTTAAGTGGGGGTGAATCCAGAACCAATGAAAATAGATTATAAGCAAGGCCCGCCTTTATCAAATGCTCTCTTATACTTTTATTTCGTTTTTATGAGCGCGGCGCTTTTAAATCCCTACCAAAAGCTCCGGCTCGGTTTGATCCGGGATGTATTACGTTGCGTGGCGTTCCGGTGAGGTTCTTGAGATGTGGAGGGATATAATTCAGCCGAAATCGGATCGATGAAAGGCATGAGATGCTGGATAATGCTATCGTTGTCAAATAACACCAGATGGTGACAGCTTATATCTTTACTTGAAAGGAGGCGAAAAAGGGGTATTAAGGCTTAGAGAAATATGGCGAAGATACAAGATCATATGGGTTCGGATGAGCACGTCGATATGGTTGAAGATGTTAGACCTTTTCGTTTATTATCAATGAACTGAGAAAGTGGTGAACAGAATGACTTACTTTCCAAAGAACAACAAATTTCTCATTCTTGATTGTTTTACTAAAAACGACAAAAGTTCTGTGAAAATGTCTACTTAGTTGCTTTTCTATAATATAAAATGGTGTGTTATACTACTAAAACAAATGAAATTTTAATTAAAAAAAAATAAGAAACCGACTTTACTAAAACTATTAAATAAATATTATTTTTTTAATACTTATCTATAATAGTAACTACTTTCAAAATAGGTTCACTTTTTTTGTTCTTCTTTGGTACCCTCTGTATATTCCATTTATGAGAAAAACAAACTATGGTTATCGGTAACTAAATTCAGGGCTGAAATTAAATCAAAACATGCAATACTGATGTATCGATTTTAACAGATTAATATTTTGACTTGATTTCAGCTCTGAATTCCGTTTAAAAAATTCGTTTCAGGATCGTATTCATGAAAATTCGGGGAGTAAAATTTGTGGATAATTAGAATTAAATTTGATTTTAGACGATGTAAATTCGCAAAATAATTTTGATATAACACAACGTCAAAACTTTCATTATTTCATATAAATATTTTAAGAGTACAATACCTTCTAATTTTAGCAAGCATACTTTCAAAAATATAAATGAAATTCAAGTAGACTTATGATTTTAAGGCTAATATTTTTTCAAAATTTTTATATTTTCTGGGAGAAATAGGTGAAAGGTAAAAGTTAAGAGTTTAAACAAAAACAGGTGTGGATCGTTAAACAACAGGTTATGGGTGTGGTTCAAGTGAGTTTTAAAATTTTATTGTCATATTTTTTTCATTTTTAATGGGCTACAAAAAAAAACAAAAAGTTCACAAAAAAAAGTGAAACCAGAGAAGAAAAAAAGCCATTAAAAAAGGAGAAAGAAACTACTGAAAAAAGTAACAAAAAAAAAGGAACAAAAAATGCGACTAAAGAAACGAGTCAAAAAATCGCCAAAAAAGTTCTTAAAAAATAAAAACCCAAAGCGATTCACCAACCAACAAAAAAATTACCACAAAAAAGACGATAAAATAGGACAAAAAAATAGCGACAAAAAAACGTTAAAAATTGCACAAAAAAATTACAAAAAAGGCGAAAAACAAGGAAAATATCAACACAAATGACAAAAAACGAGAAAAATAAGATCAAGAAGAAAAGTCAACAACTGCTACTAACAGATGGAAGTCAGAAAAGGTCACACAAAAATACAATAAAAAAGACAACGAGAAAACACAAAGCTCACGAAAGAAGGCTACTAAAAATGAAAAAATGTGAAAATAAGACAAAAATCCATCAAAAATTAGAAATAGAACTATAAAGAGTGATGAAAAAAAAGCAAAAAAGGCAAAAAAGGACAACACAAAATCCAGAAACAGAGGACAAGAAAACAAAAAAGGCAACTTTAAAAAGTGACTAAAAAAGCCTCTAATGTTTAAACAAAATAGATATGAATTGATAAACAATACACTATGGATGTGTCAAGTGAGTTTTCCATAATAATTTTGTTATAAACTTTTAACAAGGACCAGAAAAACCACAAAAAATGCGATAAAGGGGCGAAAAGAAAAGCAAAAAATGGGCGACAAAAGAAAGACCAAAAAACCTGCTTAAAAAAGCGATCACAAAAAAGTTACAAACAAACAAAAACGCAGCAAAACAAGGTTACAAAAGTGTGACTAACTGAAGGGCACCAAAAGGGTCATATAAAAATATAACGAAAATACAATAAAAAAAGACAAAATTTCACAAAAAGAGGCTACAAAGATGCAAAAACAGAGGACAAAAAAACATAAAAAATGCGAAAAAAGGCCACTACAAAAACTGACGAAAATAAAGGACCAAAAAATGCCACAAAAATGTGACTAAAGGAAGGAAGTCAAAAAAAAGGCGACAAAAAATGTTACAAAAAGGAGAACACAAAAATGCGCCCAAACAATCAATAAAAATACGCGAAGAAAATGTGAAAATAAGAGACAAAAATATCATACAGAAATGCGAAAAAAGCTATAACAAAATATTACAAAAAATTACAAAAAAGGCAGAGCAAAAGCTAACCAAAAAATGCAAAAAACCAAAAAAATCGCACAAAATAAAGCTCCGAAAAGGCAATAAAATCAGAGAACAAAAAAAAATCAACAAAACTAGTGACTACAAACAAGTAGCCAAAAAACTGTGACAAGAACAAAAAGAGGAAATAAAAAATAAAAAAAAAATGCACCAAAGCTATCAATAAAAAGGTGAGAAAAAAAATGAAAATAAGAGCAAAAACGAGCCAAAAACGAGCCAAAAAAGAAGATAAAAAAATCAACAAAATCCCAGTCCAGAAACAATCAAAACACCGGCGACTACAAACAACTGGCCAAAAAACTATAAAAGGGAGAAAAGAGGCAATAAAAAATCTTGACTAATTCACGAAAACAGTCAATAAAAAGCAGAGAAAAAAATGTGAAAATAAGAAACAAAAATATCATACAGAAATATGAAAAAAGCGACAACAAAAATTGACGAAAAAGAAAACAAAAAAATTAACAAAAATCCCCCAAAAGAAAAGCTACAAAAAGGAAATAAAAACAGAGAACAAAAAAAAATAACAAACAAGCGACTACAAACAGGTGCTCAAAAAAACTATAAAAGGAACAAAAGAGGCAATTAAGAAAGCTACAAAGATGCACCAAAACAATCAACAAAAGACGAGAAAAAAAAGTGAAAACAAGGGACAAAAATATCATACAAAAATACGAAAATCTACAAAACATCCCACAAAAACAGCTTCGAAAAATGAAAACGTTGAACAAAAAAATCAACAAAACAGGCAACACAAGCAAGTGGTCAAGAAACTATACAAGGAACAAAAAAGGCAATAATATATATTAAAAAATGCAGCAAAACAATCAAATAAATAAAAAGACGAGAAAAAAAAGGTGAAAACAAGAAACAAAAATATCATACAGAAATATGAAAAAAGCGACAAGAAAAATTGACTAAAAAAGGAAGAAAAAATGCGACAAAAAAGAAAACAAAACAAATTAACAAAAATCCCACAGAAGAGAAGCTACAGAGAACAAAAAAAAATAAACAAACAAGCGACTATAAGCAGGTAGCCAAAAAACTATAAAAGGAACAAAAAAAGGAATTAAAAAGACTACAAATATGCACCAAAACAATCAATAAAAAACGAGAAAAGAAAATGTGAAAACAAGGGACAAAAATATCATACAGAAATTGACTAAAAAAAGGGAGAGCGAAAATAAGCCGAAAATCAACAAAATCCGACAAAACAAAAGCTACAAAAAGAAAACAAAAACGGAGAACAAAAAAAATCAACGAAACAGGAGATTACAAACAAGTGGTCAAAAAATTATAAAAGGGACAAAAGAGGTAATAAAAAACCTTAAAAATGCACCAAAATAATCAATAAACAGACGAGAAAAAAATGTGGAAACAAGGGACAAAAATATTATACAGAAATATGAAAAAAACGACAACAAAAATTTACTAAAAAAGAGGGCAAAAATGCGACAAAAAAAGAAGACAAAAAATCTACAAAAATCCCGCAAAAGAAAAGCTACAAAAAAGAAACAAAAATAGAGAACAAAAAAAATCAGCAAACAAGCGACTATAAACAGGTGCTCAAAAAACTATAAAAAGAACAAAAAAGGCAATAAAAAAGCTACAAAGATGCACTAAAACAATCAGTAAAAAAAACGAAAAAAAAATGTGCAAAGAAGGAAGAAAAATATCCTACAGAAATACGAAAAAAGCTACAACAGAAACTGAGTTAAGAAAGGGAGAGCAAAAATGAGCCAAAAAGGAAGGCAAAAAAATTAACAAAAATCCACAAAAAAAGCAGCGAAAAGTCGATAAAAAAGAGAACGAAAAAACTCAACGAAACAGGCGACGATAAACAAATGGCCAAAAAACCATGAAAGGGACAAAAAATGCAATAAAACATATACAAATGTGCACCAAAGCAATCTAGAAAAAGACAAAAAAAAGAAAACAAAGGACAAAAATATCATACAGAAATTTGAAAAAAGCGACAACAAAAATTGACTAAAAAAAAAGAGAGCAAAATGCGACAGAAAAAGAAGGCAAAAAAGATCAACAAAAATCCCACAAAAGAAAAACTACGAAAAGGAGTCAAAAACAGACAACAACAAAAAATCAATAAAACAGACGACTACAAACAAGCGGCTAAAAAACTATAAAAGGAACAAAAAAGATAATAAAAAAGCTACAAAGATGCATCAAAACAATCATAAAAAAGACGAGAAAAACAGTGCAAACAAGGAACAAAAATATCATACAGAAATGCAAAAAATGAGACAATAGAAACTGACTAAAAAAAAGAGAGTTAGAGCCAAAAAAGAAAGCAAAAGAAAATCAAGAAAGATCTCACAAATAAAAGCTCCGAAAAGGCGATAAAAACAGAGAAAAAAAAATTAATAAAACAGGAGAATACAAACAAGTCGCCAAAAAAGTATAAAAGGAAGAAAAAGGCAATAAAAAATTTACAAAGATGCACTGAACCAATCAATAAAAAGACAAAAAAAAAGTGAAAATAAAGGACAAAAATATAAAAAACTGACTAATTAAAAAATGGGAGGAAAACTACGACAAAAAAAGAAAGCAAACAAAACAACAAAAAATCCGACTAAAGGAAAGCTACAAAAAGGAGACAAAAACAGAGAACAAAAAAAATCAACAAAAAAGGCGAGACTACATTTAACAAAAAGGTTCACAAAAAGTACAACAAAAAAGGTAACTAAAAAAAATAACCAAAAAAAACAACAGAAAATGGGTACACAAAGAGACAAAAATTTAGCAAAAAAAAAAGAAGTAATACAAGTATGCAAATAAATATGTATATATACAAATTTTGATTAAAGTTTTACCATCTAGATTCCTAAAATACACATAAAATTTGACAAGCATCAAACCAGTGATTACGGAGATAACTTTTTCATACTCTAAAGGTCACGAAACGTCGAGAAATTACAGGGTGATTTTTTTTAACTTGAAACTTTCAAATATCTCAAAAAATAAGCACTCCAGAATCTCTCCATGTCCAGAATCAAAATTTAACCATATCGAATTTAAAAGATTTCAAAGTTACCCCCCACCCCACCTACAACGAGGCGGTTTTTTGCACTAAAGTATTTTCTTTATGGAATTATTAAATTTTGAATATGGACATTTTTTTGTAGACTGTATATTTTTCGAGATATTTGAAAATTTCAGATTAAAAAATCACCCTGTATAAAAGTATCTGTTCATCTGATGGACGCTGTTCAATGCTAGCTTACATTCGTTTCAAAAAATAATTTAAAAAATCTAATAACAAAATTCCTTTTCTTATTCCATGTCTTCAAAATAAATAGAACTTTATGAGTTCCTGATTTAACAATATTTTTTTCGAAAACTCGGTTTCCAAGACTGAAGTGAACCTCCCATAAAATTTTTACAAAAAAAGGCAACCTGATATCTAATCGTGAATTAGAAATAAAAAAATATAGAGTGAGTCACTCTTCAAAATTTTATTAATTATTATTAGAAAAAAGTCAGTGACTAAAAATTAATTTCGACTATGGGGAGTGTTCACACCTCGTAGTTTTTTCAAATAAAACATCTCTTATATTTTGAAGAATATTTGGTCTCTTATTCTTAGGTTTTATAAACATTCTTATTTTCGAAATTCTGTTGCGACGTTGCCAAGTTGAACCAAATTTTCTAAATGTATTTTAACCTAATGGGTTTATTTTGAACATCTATGTTGCATTATTTTGTTTTACTGTAGCAATAACAAATTTGAAACTTAGTATACAGAGTGTTTATAAAAATGTATGTCTCATGTCTGGTTTTCAGACAGAACACCCTGTATTTTATTACTGCCTCTCACACTTTCACTTATTCTCATTCTTTTTTCTTAAATATTTACGTTCTATATCTATAGTTGACAGTTTATGCAATTTTTTACATTTTCAGACTTTATTTTTTTCTGACGTGGAATAACTTGGCAGCGTCGCTTCGTTATTTCAAAAGTAAAATATTGTTGTAAAGCCTAGGAAGAGTTAAGTCAGAATGTGTAAAAATATAAGATCGTGCAAAAGAAAAACTCTTGAAAGTACAATTTTTTTTATTTAATTTAAACATAATCAAAAGTATTTAATAAAATACAAACATATAAGTAAAAAACCCATATGTATATAGTCTTTTCTCATTTGTATGAATTGCAGCGTTCGTCTTTAGCTCACGCCGCAAACTTTCCGTCAACACGAATACTGTGCTCAACGTGCCAAAAAATAAATAAATAATTTAGCATATTTTAAAATGACATTATCGTCTGTCTGGAGTAGATAAAATTATGATTTTCTTGTATATCTCGTTGAATTAAATGATAAATGCAATTAAATATAAAACATAATATCAATACAATACTACCTATAATTAATGAACATCCCCTAAGTACGATAATTACGAAAACGCTCACGATTAATTAAAAAAAAACTCATCACAAAATCGAAATGAAAAATGGCTTTTTCCGTGTCACTGGCACCTCTAATTGTAAGTAATTAAAAAGAGATCTTGTTATAAACGCGCCCCCGAAGACGTAAAATTTCCTCCACCATTATTACTCACCCCTCCTCGCCCCCGTTTCCAATTGAAAAAAAATTGACAACTTTTAAAATCGCCCAATCCCATAACATTTTTTTCTCCCAAATCGGCATTGTTCTGGCGGTGACGGCTGTCGTTCATAATGATATGAGCAAAATTTCCCTCCGCTTTATTATATTCCATCCACTGTTCCAATGTAAATCCTCGAAAATATTGCTAACATTTTGTTTCCGACTGTTCATAATTTGATTGCAATGTCAATCATCTCCCGAAATTAATGAACCGTTTTCAGGCATCGCATTTCATAGTTATTAATTCCGTTTCCGGCGTTTCCGATTAATTGACAAATCGCAAATAAAACGAAAAAGCAATAAAAAGTGTGTCGAACGCGGCCATTTTTAAAACGTGCATGAAAAAATTACAACCCCATTACGACGCGATTTATGAATAATCGCATAAATAACGTAATGATGATGAAAAGCTGCAATAATTTCAGACAAATAGAGCTTATAAAACATGGGTTAAGGTTGGAAGTACAATAAAATAAAGATAAAGAAAGGACCACCCCTCATAGAGTTAAGCACCTCCCCTTTTAGAACTTCAAGGGTGGTTTTCGTCAAATATATCAGTTATATTTAGCCCTCTGCGCAAAGAGAAACGTTCGAAGCTTTATATTCATGCTGCAACGGCTCTTTTACGTACGGGATGACAAACACGTGTCGTAACCAATTTAAATAGCAAAAACGCGGAAATGCACTCTACTGAAAGCTCTTCGTGAAAACCGCGAACATGTTCCAAAACACGCTGCACCTGATGAACCAGAAGATGCTGAAGAGCTTCAACAACAACACGAGCCCGTTCTCGATGGAAAACCTGCTCTCGAACGGGAAAATCTCGCCGGAAAATCTGGAAATTAACATCTCGGATAAGCAGGACGAAGCCGAACAGAACCTCAAGTTTGGGCACGAGCTGAAGAGCTCGCTGAGTCCTGCTGAAACTACGAGGAGCGAAGGTGAAAGCGATAGGTTGACACCTACGGAAAAAAATGACGTTTTTCTCAGGTTTAACAGCTGCTTGAAGAATCGGATTTGTTCGAACTGTGGCCGGTTGGAGTGTAATTTTTTGCAGTGTAGAATTAGCAGTGATATTAAGGATACTAAGCCGGTTCTAAAGTTTAGTGTTAGTGCAATATTGGGCGATGAGCACCACCAGCAGCAGAGGAATAGTCAACAAAACGGTGAGTAAAACTGGGAGAAAAGTAGCATTTTTTTAAGAAAAATTTACACACTAACGTGTTTGACAAAAAAAATTGTAATTTTGACACACAATATTTAACTGTGCAAAATTAAGTTGCTTTTCACAGAAAGAAAATGTTACTATTTTTGAATTATTTTTTCTTGTAATCAAAGAAATTTGTTTGAGAACTTATTTATACCAATTTGACAGAATATTTTCATTTCATACAGTCGGGTTTAATATAATCAAGATCCTTTCACTTGGAATAAAAACAAATAAAAATAAGAATCATCGTTAGTAATGCAAATAGAGAAGGAATTTCACTTTTGTCATATTAAAGATGATGAAATTCCTGAGCCATAAAATTACCATATACATATTAAAACATTGTGTTAAAATACTCAACATTCAAAGCACACTGATGATGTAAATTTTACTTTTTTTGACTAATTTAGTACCCACAAAAGAACGTTAAAATCAAGAGTTGCATTATTTAGTTTTAACAATTTATTTTGTCTAAACAGAATGCACTGCGAGGTAAGAGTAAACTATAATACAGTGTGTCCTCAAACTACATATACGGGATAAATAGTCCGTCGTAGTCATTAGTTTTACCTTTATTTTAAGTTAAGTTTTCTAACGCAAAGTTTTGTTAGTTTGATATAAATACATACCACCATTTAAAAATCTACAACTCGATTTACGAATTTTATTACGTTTAAGATGTAAAATTTGGATACAATTTTGCCTGTGATGTTTTTAATTCGATGTAACTTCCATTACTGTTTCCATACGTCACGTACGCCGACGCAAACTGTCTCCATTGGAAACATGAATGTATTACAGCTCAAATACTGGCCACTTGTTTGAAATTTTTCTCTACTGGATATCGATATTACTTGTTACAATGGGGTGTTTTGTGTGAGAAATGGGTACAAGTGCTGAAGTCGCGCTGTTCAAATTATAACCCAGGGTTGTCTGCCTAAGAAATATTTAAACAAATTTTCTTAAAACTGATTTGAGCCAGAATTTGAAAGGTATAACGATATATAGGGTTGTCAAAAAGTATGGAAGTAAGGGTTAGTTGGATCTTCCTGAAATTTGAGCCATACTTAAAAACACTCAAGCTCTATTTTCTACGACATTACTTGAATGAAATTTTTCCTGGAAGGTGGATAGGACGAAAGGGAGCAGTTGAGTAGCCAGCTAGGTCACCCGATTTAACCCACTTGATTTTTTCTGTGGTGCTGTATAAAAAATTGAGTTTATGCTAATAGGCCACAAAGCATCGAAGAACTCCAAGAAAGAATATTAAATTTGATTGATGATATTCCTCAAGATATTATCACGGATTCATTTGAAAACTTTGTGCAACCTATTTAATAATTGATTTTTTTCAATAATGTAATTTTTTTATTTAAATTGTTCAAAAAGCTTTGGTAACAATGTATTTACCATTTACAATCATCAAATCGGAGTATTGTTATTTCTAGAATATTTTGTAAATTATTTGGAAATAGCATTTAAATCAGTCTGTTACGCTGGCACCTCTATTTCAGTTTAATTATCCCCACTTCTATCATTTTTACACGATACAATGTCCTACGGCAGAACTATGACAGGTGATAATATTGTCAAGGCTCGCTACGATTTTCTGATTTTCAGTATTTTTATTATGACAATTTATTTTTACCGTGTTGGGAGAAAATAAAATAATGCATGCATTACATTTCTGAATTTAGAAAAAAATGTACTATATATTTAAAAACGGAACATTTCACTAGTAGTGTTATTTAAAAAAAATGAAGTTAGCCCTATATCTGTAAAATAAATGAAGTAAGATATTTGAAAAAAATTCAGAAAATAGAACTTGAGTATTCCTAGGGACAACCTAAATTTCAAAAAATTCAACAAACCGTTCTCGCGATATTCAATTGCTTCCATACTTTTTGGTGACCTGTGTAGCTAATTAAACAGTCGTGATAAAATTCCTTTAGAAAATTTAAATTTGTTTGAGCTGTTTGAGCTGTTGCGCCGTCATGCTGAAAATATCCACTCTACAATTCTTCAGCATCAAGCTGGTTAATAAATTCTTACAGCTTGTTCTCCTACGTAGCAGCTGTAACTTATACCTCGAAGAAAATAGTTGTCTTCGAGACATGGCACATCAAATTCCAAATTCTTGCAGATGTAATGACGTTTCTTCAAATAAAATTCTCTCAAGTAAAGATTTAACCTTGAAAAAGTGATTTTTGTCGAAAATTGGAAAAACAAAAAGCGAAACGAATTTGCGAAAATGAAAATAAAGCACAATTTTATTAATTTCATTAAGTCAAGAATTTATAATCAACCCTATTCCAGAAGTTGTATGTTCTAAGAGACGACCTACGCAATTTGGTAACATAATGGGCAGCGACATCTAGACCACATATCAAAAAATCACACTGTATATAAAACTTTCTTTGTTCCTGAAGCATAACCTCCTGAAGTACTATGAAACATATCCAGCTTTTTCGAAAACTTATAAAATTTGATTTTGCGGATTTGATTTATTTTATGAAAACTCCTATAAGTTGAAATAAATATGTAAGTATATAATGTTAAAGAAAATGGAAAGAAGCGTGCAACGCGTGTGTTTCAAATGAGTTTTTGCTTCATAAAATTTTGTGAAGACGTCATCAACATTTTTGCAGAGACAGTCACCCTATATAAGAAATTTAAAAATGTTTAATCCAATGATAAATTACAAGTATAGACTCATCATATTTTGTACAATTTGGATAGGATTTATTCGGAAAAATTTTGAGACCATAACGTTAAAATTTAAAATATTTACAAGATTTCAGTGTAATCGGTTTTGCAGTTTCAAAATTATATTGCAAAATATTGTTATCAGTATTGATTTTTTTCCAAAAATTTTGGATATCGAGGGTGAAAATTCGACACGGATTCACATTCAAGTGCAGGAATATCTTATTTTATAAAATTAAAAAAAATATATTATACATTTTGGTGATGACGCCATCCTATTTGTGATGGAGATGACTAGCCAAATTTTAGTTAGCGTTTAAAGCCATCTACATGATATTCCTAATATACATACAAAATGTGACAACAATCGGTCCAGTAATTTCGGAGATTACTTATCCAACAAAAATGGATACAGACAGACAGACGAACGGAAACGGGAGACCACTTTTTTCGTAGAGGTCATGACACGTCGAGAAAACATGAAAGTGCCAATTCGGCCATGGACTCGATTACTGTACTTCCTTAGCTTACGCTCGGGAAGTAAAAACAATTTCCCAGGTCAATTGTAAAATTTGGTTTTACGAATTTTATATTTTGATTCTGTGTTAGACACAAGGTAAAGCAACATATTTATAAATAAAATTTAAAAATAAAATTTTTAGGTACAGTGTAAGTCAGTTTCATTGTGTAGTCCGAATTTCAGAAAAATGAGGTGAACCGTTTTTGTATAAATAGTTCTAAAACAAAGG
This sequence comes from Zophobas atratus, assembly GCA_022388445.1. Classification (NCBI taxonomy): domain Eukaryota; kingdom Metazoa; phylum Arthropoda; class Insecta; order Coleoptera; family Tenebrionidae; genus Zophobas; species Zophobas atratus. Next base: position 14,129,122 of record CM039446.1, read on the forward strand.
AAAACACTAAAATTGTCATTTCAGATCATCAAGTTTAAAAAAAAATACAGATTAATTTTAAATAGATATATAAAATTTCAGAGCAATGGATTATATAAGATAAAAATGAAAAATTTTGTTTCAACGTTTGGATTTTTTTCTAAAAACCTACAAACGCCCTGCTGAAAATAGGAGTCTATTCATAAACGACAAGTATCGAAGTACATTAAATATTTAAGGCCGAGTCCCTACCTTTTTCACTTGAGGGGTGCTCATTACATTTTCAGAATGTAATATCTATGTTATTAACACTTGTTCCTATGAAACTTTAAAAATAAATTTTCTACAAGTCACTCTAGAGAATGCATTGGCAGTTTTTTTGAAAAACAGTTTAACTATCTTTATTCTTTTTAAAGTTTTGGTAAAATTTTTCATCACGTATGTTTAAAATTCAATATCTCAATTATTTATGGAAATTTCGAAACGCGGTTTTCACCACCGTTTTTAGCTTACAAAGCTCTATACATTACGAGGAAAATGTTATGGATTTATATTCGACACAAGCTTCTTTTTTCCGACAAAAACAATCGCCAATGTTACCCAGGTAGGTTATAGAGTTGTGTAAGCTGAAAACATTGGTGAAAACTGCGTTACAAAATTTCCATCAATAATAGAGATATTGATTTTTAAAAATACGTGATAAAAAATTTCAACAAAATTCTAAAAGAAAGACGATGATACAAATGTTAAAAAAAAACTCTCTTGCGTTGCATAGCGAAAGATGTGGAAAAGTTATATTTAAAATTTCATAATAATAGGCTTATTAATAACGAAGACATATATTGAAAACCTCAAAAACCAAATGTAGGAACTCCAATTAATACATTTTAGATGGGATTTGCGTACTTCGTAAACTTTTGACATTAGGTAATCACATTTTGGGTGGGACTGAGCAGGCAAATTTCCTTTAGCGTTTTACCATCTACAGGATGTTCGTAAAATACACCTGAAATTAAACTTTTTTTTCTGAAAAACGTTTTGTTGTATTAAATAGTTTAGATCTTTTCTTTAAATTTATACTTCCAAAAATGGAGTATTGCACTAATAATAATTTAGTTTAGAGGTACTGAATTGTTTTAAGCACAACTTCATAATTTGGTTTCATTCAACAGGGTCGACAGGGTAGTAAAAAAGTGCAGGACTACATTTCTTTATAATAATTGTTTTTAATCCTTTTTTGTATCTTTGTGGAGATTTTGAAAATATTGTTGTCACCATAATCTAATTACTGGAAATTATAATTTTCACAATTTATATAAACCATAATATTACCGATAAATTAAATAATATAGACAAACTGCTCCAAAAAATCGAAAATTTCAGTAGAATTTCCTTCGCCCTTGAAGTGTACTCTAATTTAATAATACACATCCAGATTTTTCGAAAAATTACAATATAAATTGATTTTGCGAATTTTATTTTTATTTTATAAAAACCAAGTTAAAATAAAGATATCTCTCTAATGTTAAAGTAAATGTAAAGACACCTGATATGTGTATATTTCAAAAAGATTTTTGTTTTTCAAAATTATCTCATCAACATTCTTTCACGAACACGTATATCAATTCGGATATGTGCAATACTCCTATGTAATAACAATATTGTATTCCTAAATTTTTTGGAAATTGGAGTAAGCCGTTCCTGATTTAATCAATAAAATAAATTGACTCATCCATTTTTTTTAGTCGCCCGGGTCAAGTAATTCTAAAAAATATCAATGTAGTCATAAATCTCAATTATAGACTCATCACATTTTGCACATTTTCGATAGGATTTATTCTGCAAAATTTTGAAATTAAATTTACCATGTTTACGATAACTTTAAAACGTCTGCAATATTTCAAAGTAGTTGGTTTAAGTTTCCGATTTATTCAATAAAATAAATTGACTCATTCATTATTTTTTTTGGGTCACTCAGTATAAGCTACTCCAAAAAGTATGAATGGAATGACAATTCACAAGTACAGACTCATCCTACTTTACATTTTAGTATTTATTTGGCAATATTTTAAGATGGCATAAGGGCATTTAAAAGGTTTGCAAGGTTTCAGAGGATTCGGTTTTGCAATTTCAAAATTAAATTGTAAAATGGTGTGATAGAATTTTATTTTTTTTTTTACAAAAATCTGAATGGCTATAGTAATTCCTCAACACGGATTCATAAACCACAAGAGAGCGGAGTCCAAATTCCAAGGACGCGATCTATACAAGCAGATAAACAACGGGAAAAATGTAATCTCAAAAATTGCTTAACTTCGACTGTTTGTGTTTATACTTTGAAACAATTCGACTATTAACACGTTGAGATAACAAGCATCAGTGGGAGCATGCCTTTGTGTTAAAAGAAGATGCAATAACAATAAACGAAAAAAATGTATTAACGATTTACCATTCTTACGACAACCTGAAAACGTTTGCAAAATTTCAGAACATTTAGTTTTCCAGTCTCAAAGTTCAAATGTGAAATGTTATAGCAATTAGAGGTTTTTTTTTTCAAAATCTGGATCTAGAATCCCACTTTCATACATTTGATTTTTCCTCTGCATTTTTATGTAACGTCGTTTAAGAGGATTGAAAATATTAATGAGCGAATTACGCATCCTTGTTTAGTTAGTCCTGGTCCTATCCGAACTGCGGTGCAAATTTTGCTCAAATATAAAGTACATGGATACTTCTGACCGAATTGCGGTTCGTTCTCGAACTGTAGGGGTTGAGGGGGTTCTAGCATTGTTCTTAAAGCAACAGAATAAATTCGAAGAAGAGTAGAAACATCATTTAGTGCTTTAAATTTAAATTTTGAGAAAAACCAAATAATTTTTAGACTCAAAGAATAAAGTGAATTTTTTTACATTAAAACGAAAAACAATATACTAAAAAAGATCTGGTTCGTATATAGATGTTTAGAATCTAAAATATTATATAATAATAATCATGTTATATTATGTTCGATTTTTATTAAGTTCTTGATTTAGAATTTTGAGTATTAAATAAGTGTTTCCATCACTTAGGTACTTGATTAAAGTGACACAGCTTAATCCCTAACTAAGAATTTTACCACAGTTCGGTTAGGGATTTTAAGGTATCAGATAGTTACAAAGTTTTGCACCGCAGTTCGGTTGTGGATTAAAAATGCAACACAATTCGCACAGGCCGGTTAGTCCTACTTTCGTTATAAATGAGTGGATTCGTCGTTGTGTTCTTATCTTGTTTACGTCATTATTTTAAAGAGATTGAATAATTTTTATCATATCTTCTTCGACGAAGTTGTATTAGTGTGAATATTAGGTCTTGGGTGCCACGACTCTTTCTAAATCCGTGTTGTGTGTTTCCTTTGGTATCTTCTGCTTTTTACCTTAACCTTCTTTCTATAATTTTTCTGAAGACTTTTCCGGTATAGTACTTGAAAATGGAATTCCTCTTCAACTGGAACATTCTTTTGTGTCTCCCTTTTTCTGCAGTAGTAAGATTAAAATCAGTTTCCTGTTTTTGAAATCTCCTTTATTTTGATAACGCAATTTAGTAAATCTTTGAATATTTCTTTTGTTTTTATCTCAGACACGATTTATTATATCACATATAAAATCATATTTTGCTGCACTTAATCAATTTTACAAATTTCAAAATTTAGGCTAATTTCGTAAATAACGACTTCAAAAAACTGATTTAAATTTTTGTAGGAAGTAAAATATCACATAAATAAAATGAGTCGATTTTAAAAATTGGAATAAAACTCAAAATTGAATAGAATATACATAATTACAACAAACAACCACTAGTTTAATAATTTCGAATTTTCCTAACAACGGGAAGAACCGATGTAACACTAAACATAAAATAACTTTGTTTTCAAAATTTCAGTAAAATTAACCGCTTGGGAACATTGATAAATAAATGATAAGACATATAATTCTAAAAATAAAAAAATATTATGTACTACAGCACAACTTTACGATGAAGAAAAAATAGTTAAATTTTGTTATTCCTTTATTAATTTTAATATCTCACCAAAATTTGTAAAAAATCCATTTTTTGGAAAACCCACATCAAGCTAAAAATAGGACATGCTGCATATTTCAACTGAGTTTACAATTTTTTTGGTATAACGTCTTCAACTTTTCAGAAATAAGACATATTGGTAAGTTTTTACCAACTTCGTGGAAATCTTAAAGTTGACTAAAAATAGCTAAGCATCAACAACATCAACAATATGGATTCTCTAAGAAAAATAAGAAAAATGTAACAATGAATCCTTTGCTACAGTTTCACAAGCTAAATGCAAATTCAGAGCTTAACTGCATTAAGGCCACTTTTTGACCTAAACCATGCACGAGAAATAAAGTACGCCACTATTAAAATTTATGGTCCTCTAGATCTAACTCACGCATGTGTTAAACACCGCCTCCCATGCTCCCATTGTCCACCGCCGCCCCTCACGCTCATTTAACCCAACTACGGGCCTGGCAAAACAATATCTGCAACAATGTTTTTTCAAATTGCAGGCCGCAACATTTTTTACCCTCGCTGCAATACTGTGAACATTTTTTGTCCCATTGTGTTGCGGACCACACGTGTATTATTCTAAACGATTAAGTCAAGCAAACTGCAGAAGAAAAACATCCCCAATTTTTCTAACACCTTGTAAAAACATCCCATTATGTGGCTATCTATTTATAATGTTCAACAAACCAGCTCATTGTATCCACACAATGGTTAATCCGTATTGAGCTGTTGGACTATTTACCGGAGGGATTTAGGAAAGCCCCCGAGGACCGTGGGTTTACGATGGTGGTAGGACTGGCCCTTTCACGGCAATAAATCCGACAATGCGTTACAATAACTTTTTTGTTGGGTTTTTCTTTTATTTTAGAGGGAATAAATGAAATGTTGTGGTCTATAACACGAATTATGGCCAGGTTTATTTGTTGTCTGTTTTTGGCAGCTTAGGCAATTTGTCGTTATTTAATTTTGTATTCATTTCTACGTTTTACACAAATAATTAAATTAAAATTACAATTTTCACAACCTGAATTTGTTAGTTCTGATTTTGTTCGGAATACTAAAAATTTATGTCAAGCATAAAGGATGTAGAAAAAAAATCACACAACTCTTTGAAATAATGTCATAAAAAAACGCTGGTGTTATTTGTAGTTATAAATTTACTGAATTCCGAGAATTTCAGAGATTATTTTTTATAAGGTACAAATTGATTTTTTAATATTTTGACTGACGTCATCAACTGTCTGAATGGTATAAACCGAAAATTTCCTGTTATCAATATTAAGATAATTCATCGAAACCACGCTGCACTTTCAGCAACTGCACAATTACAAACCATGGATTTTCATAAAGATTAGCAAGATGGGGACTAGTTTATTGAAGTGTTTTTTTTAATACTGTTTCTCTTTAAAATGTGTTAACAATTTAAAGATTTTTTTCCTTTATCCCAGATAAAAATATTCAATCGTTTTGTTTTGATTGTAATCTGTTAATTTTGGACTTTAAATACCAGAATGGGACTCAGTAATGGAATAACAATAATGTATATTTGGTTGCATAGTTTAATTTTCATTTTCAATTTTTTTTTATATTTTGATCATCACAAAATATTGTAAATATAAGTGTCAAGAACAAATATAAATATTTCTTCTTGGTCTTTATAGTAAACAGTAAAAATTTAGTTTCATAATCTGTTCTAATAAGCTCCATAACCGGATCTGACTTTTTTTAAGCATATTGCAAACAATGAATCGTTTTAACAGAGAAAATTAGTTTCTACAAATCATATCTACTATTTTTATTGTTAGAGGAAAATAATAAGAAGTTTTAGCAAACAGTTGAAAAAACTCCCGATTATGGGAAATGAATAAACTAATTAATTGCAGATACAAATAAGAAGCAATTCTTGTTGAAAAAATCAAAAATATTTTCAAAATATTTTATTTCGTGCTGTAATCTGTAATTTAAGGTCTTAAACAACATACAAAATCATTGGATCGTATATTACTGGTATTATCGTATATATCTCAGGGTAGTCAGTAAGCGCATGCAATTTTTATGGAACACCCAGTATAGTTTTACATATTATTATTTTTGAAATTACGATGCGATGTTGCCACGTAGTTCCAATTTTCTTGAAGTATTTTAACAATTGGAGGCTTCACAAAAACATTGCAATAGGGTTATTTTTAAAATCTGTAATGTTATATTTTGTAGATAAATATATAAAACTACACACTTGATTGTGGTATAAATAAAAGTGAGTTTTAATATAACGGTTTCTTCTAAAAAAATATTTGTTACATGTTTCAAATTATACATATATGCTACTCAGAGAACCCTACAACTTTAGTGTCTGATTTTGTTTCTATCTTTAATAATAATAATTAGCAGACTAATTTGTATGCTGTAATTCTAGAATCTCGAAAGTTGTTTTGTTAATCTAATCAATGCATATCATTACTTGGTCTTAGTACCCGTAATGATAGAAGTCTTGCCTGAATGCCGGCCATTTCCGGGTCAGTGGTGGGTCTTAATATAAATTTATTCATACGACATTTACAAGTTGTATAAAATACGTCAAGTCAAGTCAAAATATACATTACATCAAAGTCAATATTCTGTCATATATCTCTTTCAACATATATTGCGTATTCTATTACAATAAAAACACGTTACATTAAAACATTTTACCTTGGAGAAAGTCATTAAGAGAGTATAAAAGAGAATAAGAAAGTATTCAGCTAGTTTTATTATTTATGCCTACACTAGTAAGTTCTAGAGTATGTTTTTGTAATCTAAAAACTCGGTTACTCGACACAAGTCTGATGATGAATAAAGTACTACATTTTTAGTAGTTCCATATTTACATACTGTTTTAATTATTTTAAGACAAAACATGAACTACATAATCTTTGACAGATGATATTAATATCCGATATCCAGGCAAGATCTCTATCAGTAATAAATAAGAATCTACTTGTTCTACAGATTCCTTAGAAGTTTTCAGTAGGTAACTGGATTATCCATTTTTAGTTATTATTTTTTCAAGTTTCATAACTTCGTTTTTTATTATTAAGGTCTAGTTCATTTTTATGAGCAAAATAATGACCTAGATCTCTTAATAACTTGCTGGTGCGGGGTGAAACTGACTGATCCTTTTCCACAGAAATAATGGCTGAAGTATCGTCAGCAAATATTATTCAGTCTTCGAAATGAAAATCGTTAGGATAAATTATGTATAACACAGGTCGCAGACCTGGACCCTGTGGAACTCCTTTGTCAGTTACCAAAAGTTTGAATATAGGTACCTCCATTGTTTATTTACAAGTATTTCGTGGTTAGTACATGCTAAGATATGACTGATTTTGGCAAATAACATGCCCTATAAGAATATAGACAGCTGGTGGGCGGGGCTAATACTTCGTAAGATACGACTGATTTTGGCAAATGATGTACTCTCCAAGAAAATAAAGGACGAGTGGGTGGGGCTAGTGCTTGCTAAGGTAAGACTGATTTTGGTTACTAGCTCCACAAATCCGCCAATTATTTTTGTAGAGGGTATGTCATTTGCTAAAATCAGTCTTACCTTAGCAAGTACAAACACCGCCCACCCGCCCTTTATTTTCTTAGAGGATATATCATTTGCTAAAATCAGTCTTATCTTAACAAATACTAGTAAAATTTTTCAAATTCCCCATTTTGTGTAAATTTCGGCCCTTTTTCACCCATTTACGAAACTTACCTAAATACATTTTCTTATAGACTGCAGTCTTTGGAATTTACTTTCTGCCTCTTTCTACTAGCCCCACCCACGGAGGGGGATATGGAGGGTATATCATTGGCCAAAATCAATTATATCTTAGGAAGTACTAGCCCCGCCCAGCCGTCCTTTATTTTCTTAGAGGATATATTATTTGCCAAAATGAGTCTTATCTCAACAAGTACAAGCCCCGCCCACCTGCCCTTTATTTTCTTAGAGAGTATGTCATTCGCCAAACTCAGACTTTAGATTCGGTTGAGTTGAATTCACTTAAAAGGAGTTCACCCTCTGGCTCAACAATTTTCAATATATGTAATATCTCTGTTGTGTCCACACTTCTGACTATTATAAGGCAAAAGCAGTTTTTTTAAAACAGAATATCATCATCTTTTTAGCATTTTGGTGAAAATTTTCATGACGTATTTTTAAAAATCAATATCCCTATTCTTCATGGAAATTTCGTAATACAGTTTTCATCACTGTTTTCAGCCTACAGGATTTTATACGTTACCGCAGAAACATTGTCGATTTTTTTTTGTCGAAAATGAAACACACTAAAAGAAGTTTGTCTGGAAGAAGCTGCTTTTGCTATATCTCATTTGCGACGAAAATACGACAACATTTCCCGTGTAACGTAACACGTAGGCTGAAATAGTGCTGAAAACTGAGTTACGAAATTTCCATAAATAACTGAGATATTTAATTTTAAAAATATGTGAAGAAAAATTTCACCAAAATTTTAAAAATAAAGATGGTGGCAAACCGTTCTAACTCCCGCTGTGTTATATCGAGTGAGTTGAGGACAATTTATATTTAAATAATCAACATTTAAAAAGTCACCCTCTCTAAAAAAACTGATGATGTCATTTCAAAAAGTATATCACTTTCCATACAATGGCATAAAAATAAGAACCCAAAAATGTGTTTGTTTCGTTATTTCTTTCAGAAAGTTAATTTTTCTAATGCTTTGAATACTTCTTTTTTTTATAGTGCGTATACAAGATGTCCTACAAAAATTAATGTGTCAACGAATTTATTTCACTGATAATTTAAAAAAAAAAATCCCGCTTAAAAGATCTGTAAGTGCAGGGAATTTTGATTTTTGTGTCAACTTTCAAATGCCTCGATGGTTTACTTCGTTTGAACATTAGAATAGGTGGTAATAATAACAATTAGATCGCCTGCTTTTTGATCATTTGACTTCTGAGTATTGTAATGATATATTGTTGCAACAATATCTTATTAAATTAGAATTATTCTTTCTACCTTACACTAAATTACACAAAAATTGTGGAAAATCTCTATCAAATGACATTTGACATTTGTGTTCGAAATTCGAAGCGTGTAACTATGCCAAAATATGACAAAATTTTGGAAAGTTACTTTTGAAAAATATTAATGTGAATAACAATTATGGGTTATTCTTTGTACATATATTTATAACGTGTGACGTATTTGATAATTCGGTACCAACTTTATGAAACAAAGAGTTCCTAAAAATAGTGTAAAAAAATTTATTATTAGACTGTTGGATCGTTGAGGCTGTAGAAAGTAAATTTAAATCATTAAAAAAAATCAAAACCGAAAAATGCTTAAATACGTAGACCTTCCATCGCCTCTGAAATAGAATATTTTGTTATTTTTTTAATATCTGGTGATTTTTTTTTATTTGTGATATACTTACCCAAGAATTTGTTAAGAATTTAGCACATAATTTACTTTGTTCTGTTGGCGACCCTGTATATACCAACCGAAAAGTAGGTCGTCACTTGAAACCCCTCGTTGAATTCACAACAATTTCTGGAAGTGTTGGCGTTTCATATTCTCAAATATTCGAATAAGAACTTCTGGCGAAACACTTTCACACTCTTATATAATTCTCACTTTTAAGTCAGGTCAAGTCAAGTCAGATCATCACTTTTAGGTCTTCAATTGTATCCACTGAATTCCCTTAAGAAATGCACGTTTTTGGAAAATTCTGTATAAGAAATTCCAGAAAAGTACAAAAATCATAAGTTAAAAGTAAAAGCAATATAGCAAATCAAAGAGTACTTCTCATATACAGGATGAGCTACTAATTATAAGAGATACAAAAATACACAACATTCAAAATCAGGTGCAACTACACCGATTGTTCAACCTTTGCAACACACAAGACAAATTTGTTTTTTGAAATGGAACACAGTATACATTTTTACATATTCAACTTCCCTGAATTTGTCTAACAAGACGATGGCTCAAAAAAACATCGCATTAGGATTATTTTTAAAATGAGTATTGCAATATTTCATAGACAGATAAACAAAAATACTACGAAATGGATGCAAAGAGAAATTAAAAAACGTGAGTTAGAGAAGTTTCCAGATAAATTCTATATTAAAAAGAGAAGAATTAAAACGAATCGGTAAAGGTCATCTGAAGAAATTGTCGAAAAAATCTAGTTGTAGGAGAAAAGAAGCAAAAAGATGAGTTTGGTTGCTGAGAACTTAGTTCCTGTTATGAAAAAATACGCAATTCGTAGGTAAGTTACTAGATTGCACCGTATTTTAATATTTATCATTTTTAATAATCACACTTGCAGAATCGTTTACATTTTTTGTACAAGAAAAAAAATATGAAAAAAATATATAGGGTAATTTCGAAATGTGTGCAATAAAAAATGGGGAACAGCTCACAATCCGATTTATTGCACTGTGTAAAGTTCACGTCCCTAAGTGGTAGCTATGTCTAGAAAAAAATATTTGAAATGAAATATAAATTGTTATACACGCTGTTGGTAGTGTTCCTTGACATACTATAACTGGTATTCAATGAATGGCAGAGAGCGATTACCATTAAGAACCAAAAGACGACGCAACATGCAAAATCACCTTATGTTTAACCAAACAATACCTCGAGTTTTTAAACAATTTTTTGGAAGAGCAGCTAGATGTGAAAGTGCCTCTAGGTGAACGAATTCGCATGTGGTACTTGCATAACATTTTGCTTGATCAGTAACTAAATGGTTAAATAACCATTTTCTTAACTAGTGGGTCGGTAGAAACCGCGCAGTAGTTTGGCCTCCGTGTTCACCCGATCTCAATCCGTCTGATTTTTGTCTGTGGGGTTGGATGAAACAGTTAGCTTATGAAACAGTTGCGACGTGCTGAAGCCTGTATTGCGAATCAATGAAAACATTTTCAACATTCATTGTAAAAAAGTAGCATTCTAAGTTGCTCTTATGTTTCTTCTAATAAACAATGTGGAATCGTTGTGGTAAGGACCAAACATCGGTCAGAATAAAAAGTCGATCACCATGAAGCATTACCGAAAATCGGTCCTTCCCAGAACCCCCATTTTTTCTTATATTTCGAAATCAACCTGTATGTTGCATAATTAGTGAAGTTAAGCTGGCTTCAAAGTAATAGGTTCGGTAATTTCGCAAATGGATCTGCAATAATAGTAGCACAGACCGAGGAACCACAAATCACAGACCAAACACTTCGTTGATGAATAAGTGAACAAAATTGGAACCTTGTTGCTACCTTGAAGCATTCCAGATGTTACGTTAACAACAGTGAACTACAATCTTTGTTGTCAGGAAATACAATAGTTTGAAATTATTGCTTCTTATGACTTAAGATGATAAATTGGAGTTATCTAGTAGAAATAAGATTTTACGATAAGATTAATTCAACAAATTTGTTATCCAAACCAATCTTGTCTTAAATTAATAGTTCACGAGATCTCAATTTCTACAACCAACAACTTATCCCGAATCTTCCCCACCCCGTCGCTGAAATCGCCACCAATAAACAAGGTGTTAATTGCCCCCTCTGCCGTTGTCACTTTTCATTTCCTCTCCGCGAAAATCCCGGAAAAGCCTCTTTCCTCGCCTCTCACACACGCCCAATATTTCGAGCGTCGCCCTCCGGTGACATTTATATCCGGTCCCATTCGCACCCTTTTAAAATAATCTTTCAAAGTGCGTCGACCACATTCCTCGACTATCGGCGCATACCCTCGAACATTCGCCTGATTTATGCGATATCTCGGCATCTGAATAGCGCAAAATAAAATCGGGAATATTCCTCCGGAGTCAATTTATTCCCGGATTTAGCATTCGAAACGCGCCGTTTGAATTAATACGTGTAAATGCCCGGCATGTTTTTTCGACAGGGCTCGGAAAAGATTTAGTTTGGGGCCGCAGGATTCGAGCCCTTAATGTTAGAGGACGGAAGGGCGGCCGTGCGCGGGTAGCTAAGTGCCGTGCCAGATGACGCTGCTCAAATCAACCCCTTGTAGTGCGGACCGTCGTCTTGCGCGAGCGGACAGAGATGTAAACAAAGTTGCGAGGGCTGCGACGTGTTCAAGGACTATTTGCGATCGGAGGAGGAAGGAGGAAGGGAAGGTTCACCTGGCCAAAAAATAATAAACGTGGAGGTGGTGGGGTATTGTTTGGCAGCTGAAAACTTCGAAAGGTTAGAGTTAAATGATTAAACATCTCGGATTCGAGTTATCTGGTAAACTGATAATAATCGAAATTAGGGGTTTTATTAAAAATCAGCTACTTTTTGAATTATGTCGTCCTTGTATACTTATCCGATTCTTCTTCTGCCTTTCAATGTAAAAGATTTTCAGTTAAATATGTGTTCTTCTTTACGAAGTCTGTCTATTCCACGTTCATTTCATCATCCCTATAGTCTGAACAAGTTGGTCTCCGTTCCCTTCTGTCTGTTGTCGATTTTTATTAGAGACAATCTCCGCCACAACATGACCGATTGTTGTTAAATTTTAGGTGTTATATATAACATATACATTTTATAAAATAATATATTCCTGTACTTGTGGTTTATGAATTTGCCTTGATTTTATTTGTAATTATACATATCTCTACTTCAAATTATAAGGGTTACTTTAATTTTATAATTTTTCGAATAAACTGAATTGTTCAACTGTAATTCCGGGCATATAAATAACCTTGGACCAAATTTTTTGCATCAAGAAAATTTCGTTTTCCTTTATTTACAAAATGCTTAGACATATTTTTTTGCATTCAAAAAATTAGGCAGTTATCAAACAAACAGAAACAACCGTAAATTATGACCGTCGACCGTCTCTTCCTGTTCTTAGTTTATGTATCGGATTTTCCAGAAAATGTTGGGATGAAGTCATCAAGATTTTGGTGGGGTTTTGGTTAGCGATCTATCGACTGGGGTTAAATTTCATAGCAATTTAGTTCCTACGAAATATATTGTTTCTTTTTAAACGTTTGTAATATTTTAGGGCAGCAGATTCTGTTATTGTAGGACAAATTTCTCAATTTTCTTGTGTAATCTTTTCCAAAAATTTAAATGGTTAATGTGCAAAATAAGAGGGAATCAATAAATCGCAAGTATAGAGCATATGTATTATAAAATATTTTTCAAACTCTAAACAGAATTTACCAAATTTTGAGACGACGTCCAATTATTCGTTTAAAATCACAAATTTTGGTTAAAATATTGCATTTCGAACCGAAGACCACTAAAATCCCGCGCCAGGACTACAAAAACGCTACATTTTAGGAATTAGCACGTCGAAATCTACTACATAGCAAAATTTTGTGAGAACTTTTTCAACCAAAATTTTTCAGTAGGTATCCCCATATGAAAATTTCGGAATTTTTTAACGACCTTCGGAACTCAACTAAATAAAGACATTTTCTCGTATATTTCGACTTCTATAAGTTACTATTTTCGGTCTTATTTCTTCGATCCCATTTTCCCATTTACAGAATATATTTCATTATATTAAATTTTTCATTATAGTATATTTCAAAACTCTTTGTTTTGAAGTAGATACAACATTCCATAGCAACGATGGAACGATATCTAATAAAATCGGCGACAGACAGACAGACAGACAAACAGACGGATGCACGGCGGACAGAATCGGTATATGATCATAACGAAATTTTTTGATGTTTGACTCTATTTTAACGTTCGATTATTGAGTATTTTTAAGCGAAACTGATAATTTCACCGGTACACGTCAATGTGATCAAACGAAACCCTACACCTGCAATCAATACATTCTCAAGAAAAAAGTTAAACAAACAGAAGGTTGAAGCCAGAGATTTTCCAGAGTTATTTTGTTATTTGCATTTTGAAACCATTGATTATATCCTAATAATAATAATAATAATAATTTATTGACTCCAACAGGATACACCCACTTGCAGAAATCAAGAGTTAAACTGCACTCAGTGCTTTGTATATAATATATTCTCAAGAGAAAATGAACATAAAAATAAATAACAATACTAAAAATTACTTAAAGTCTGCTAAACTTGGAAATTAAAAAAAAGTGGCTGTAAAAATAAAGAATTATTGTAAATCCGGTACACAGGAACAAATAAAATTGAGGGAATCGAAAAATATGTGGCAATTGTTTGCAGCTCTGTTAAATAGAGAGCACATGAGGCTAATCGTCCGAGCAACCGGATTATAAAACAACATGTGTTGCCGTACATTTAAGACGAGGGACAAAGAAATTTAACTTATGGAGAAGTATAAGACAGTCGATCTTATTATGAAATAGGTTATATAAAAATCTTAAACTTAAAATGTCACGACGAGCACTAGATATAGCATTAAATCTACTTAACAAAGTAGAGTGGTCAAATCATTGTGGAGGATACACTCGATCTTGACAGAAGGCTAAAAACTTAAAAAAATTTCGTTGCACAGACTCTTCATAAATGCACTTCATAAATTCAGATCGAATAAACCCATATGATTTGTAAGCCTTTGTAATAATTTCCGTGATGTGATTTACAAAAGTAAATTTATTGTCAAATAAATTCCTAAGTCCTTCAACTGTTAAGTCGTTCTAAAGTTGATCCGTTGATACAATAATAATCGAAGCTGATATATGTTGTTGTTGATAGTTGTTGTCTGGTATGTGACACAACCTTATATTTATTGTTGTTTAAGTTTAGACGATTTTGTGCACACCAAGAGCCTAGACGATCCAAACAAGTGTATAAAGAAACACAATCATAGATATTTCAGTGAAGAGCTTAAAGTCATCTGTCAACAGTAATTTCTGTCATGAAACCACATCAGCTAAGCCATTAATAAATAATAAAAATAACAATGGGCGTAAGTTTGACCCGTGAGGCACTCCTGAAGTTGGACTAAAAAACTTTGTAGAGAAGTTTTGATACTTGACACAGAATTTTCTTCCAAACACGTAAGAACGAAAGAGTTTGATCAACAAATCAGAGAAACCCACACGAAGTCGGTATATATCACGTCACATTGTCCCCCATTATCGATTATCTCACATACTCGTACAAATTGAGAAAATGTGGCTAAGTTCGTGGTAGTCGATCTATTCTACATAAACCTATGTTGATGAGGAGACATTAAATGCTTTGTTTGATTATAAATATCGGTGTATAATATTGATTCAAAAATTTTGCCAAAATTGCAAAGAATAGCCTACCCCTGTAGATGTGGAAAGTGTTTCATTCTCGTCGTCTCTGGGGTGTACAATATGTTGTCTATGCAAAAATTGTCAGGCGTGAACAGATAAAAGGAACACCCTCTATTGTACTTGTGATTGAGGACAAATAGCCATAACACTTATCAATCTGTAGACCTGACGGTGAAACACAAACTAAACTAAAACATGGTTCCTACGAATTGGAATATGTAACTGGATGACAATGCCGACGGTCCAGACTTTTTTATTGCTCTAACTTCCGTTTATTGAATAAAACACTACATTTTTTCGGTTTTTGGATGCCGTAATTCACATATATAATTATAACTTGTCTAGATCTAGGGGAGCATCCCCGTAGCTACGGCCTTGTCTAGGGGTTATGAAATATCGAGAAAATTTGAAAGTAACAAATTGCCCAATGGATTCCATTACTGTACGTCCTTAGGTTATACTCGATAAGAAAAACATGTGTTTGTGTTTATACATCGGAAGAATGTCACGTAGAAATTAGTTTGATTTGAATGAGTTCGTCCCTCAAAACAGAGGATCAAAATAATTAACTAGTAAGCTACAATCGACAAAATATTCTGAATATCATTATTATAATTTTTATTAAATAAAGATGTTTGTATCTTCACATTTTCGGGAAAATGGGGTCACTCGTTCTTAATTTGATCAATAAAAAATATGAATGCTATGATGACAAGTAAAAACTCATCATACTTTGCACATTTTGGAGCAAATACATTTTGACTAAAATTTACCATGCTTATGATAACTTTAAAACATTTCCAAGATTTCAAAGCATTCTGTTTTATAGTTCCTGAATAAATCAATAAAATAAATTCACGCATTCATTAATTTTTTTGAGTCACCCTGTACATGTAAATCCAAAAAATATGAATGGAATGATGAATCACAAGTACAGAATCATCATATTTTGTACATTTTAGATAGGATTTATTCAGCAAACTTTTGAGCTGACGTCATCAATTTCTTAGAGGGGATAAGTAAATATATTTTGATCAAAATTTTTCATGCTTATGATAACTGTAAACCATTTGCAAGATTTTAAATCATTTGTTGTTTCATAATTTTGATTTTTTTCCAAAAATCTGGACGTTTCGGGTAAAAACTCAATTCGAAGTCATAAACTACATGTATAGGACTATGTTATTTTAAACAATTTAAAATCCATGTACTATGTACAATTTTTAAATAACGTCATCGCATTTGTGGTGGGGATGATCAGACAAATTTTTGTTAGCGTTTTACCATCGACATGATATTCTTAACATAAGTACAAAATTTCACCACAACCGATCCAGTACTTTCGTCAATAAAAATCCGGGACGGCAGACAGACGGACAGACGGACAGACAGACGGAAACGGGTGACGTCTTTCTTCGTCCTCTAGGAGTCATGAAAGATCGAGAAAACGTAAAAGTAGAGAGTCGGCCGACGGACTCGATTACAATACTTCCTTTGCTTACGCTTGGGAAGTAAAAACAAAAAACTGTTATATTGCGACAGGCAATTCTGGAAATAGTAGAAGCTATTGAAGAAATGCGGCCATAAGTAATATTTGAAGACAAAATGTACAAGAAATGTCTTTAGTTAAGTTTCGAAGATAAAGCAACATATTAAACTGAAAGTACACATTGTGAGATCTTCAAGAAATCTTACCAGAGAAGTCAAACACCGTGGTGGAACAAAATGTAAAACTCAAAGAACGAAAGCGACAGGTACAAAACACGTTAGAAAATCATGCAAAATAAAATTTGACCTGTAACAACTCAAAAAACAAAATGAACTTGTTAATCCTGAAAGTAAACTCTCATATTTATAGACGATAAATGTTAAATTAAACATAAATTATGTTCATGACATCTTTTTCAAAGATTTTTTTCATGCGGCAACCACCTATCTGACAAAACTTTTCAGGAAACCGCGGTTAATTATTCCCAGTTTAAGCAACATGTGCCATTATGAAAGTTTACAACAACAACAACTATTTTATGATTTCGTGTCAGCCTCGAACACATCAAAGCAACTTCGCAAAATATGGGCAAAATTCCCCGGAATCAATCTCACAAAAGCAAGACCTAAATCTCGCCACTGTGAAAATTGGTGGATGCGCCGGGCAACACCTACCGTCCACCAATCCAGCCCGATTTTCCCAGACGGGCCGCCGGTGCCGCAAATCCGCCCCGCCGCCCCTGAAACCCTTGGCTCTTGAACTCCAGCACACAGAGAGCGCACCCGACATGAATATCTCGTGGTGTAAATTGGACACTTGAAGGCATCCAGCGTTGCCACGGCAACTCCCGGAGGGCGCACTTGGCGAAGGTGGTGAAGTGTGTGACGTCGTTTCCTCCTCGGGTGGCGCCTGCAGCCTCCTTTCGCGCCGCCGTTCGTTATATCAACACGCCGATTGTCACCTAGCTTTGTAGATATTTCTTAGGCTGGGTTTCTTCTTTTTGCGGTGGGGGTTCTGCGTGTTGGGTCAGATGTACAGGAGGAAAGGGTGTATCAAAAAAAATTGATTTGCCGAAATAAATTATTCTCAATATTTACATGTACAGATTGAAGAATACCACTACGTTTTGTGAGTTACGCATTTACCTACGTCCAAATTTTTTTGGAAAATTTGAGATTAGGTCGTTAAAGCCAAATGTTACGGAAGTTTTTAACTAAAGCAAACATTTTCAAAACACATTTTTTTAAATTTTGGAAGCAAAAACTCTTAAAATGTATTAAAATTACAGACAAACATTTTAATAAAGACAAAATGTCAGAAAATAAATTTCTATGGCGCAAAAAAGGGGTTTTCAGTCTTTATAGATGTAATGAAAAGTACTCAATTTTCGGTTACTAAAAAATAACTTAAATCTTTTAATTCCAATATTTAATTGCGACCAATTCATGAGTTTGTTGAGTTGACACGGTAGATTCTCTACAATATCTTTTGCATAAGGTTTATTGCACTGTGCAAAATTCACGTTCCTAGTAGTAACAATGTCTAGAAAAATTATTTGGCATTAAATATTAATACGAACAACTAGGATTAAGAACTAAAAAAGCGGCACACTGATAAGCAACGTGCAAGAGCACGATAAGGGCCAGCTGGTCAGTTGTTTGCCGTCGTGTGTTCGGTTAACGTTTTTGACAATGGTGATTTTTTCCAATTCAAAGAGGTTGTTACATCAGTATCGTGGACGCCCTGAATTTCCAAATTGCATTCTGTTTACGGATGAAGCAGGATTCATGCTGTTTTCAATAGCCACAACACTCACATTTGGTGCGATGAAAATCCACACTCTCGTCTAGAAGTACAATTTCAACGACGGTTTTCCATAAATGTGTAGACCTTATGTTTTACCAAACAGACTAAATGCGGCACAGTACCTGGAGTTATTAAACAATATTTTGGGGGCACAGTGTCCAGAAACTATCGAAGAGCTTCAACAACAAGTACAAGTGGCAGTCGCTACAGTTCGTGCAAGTCCCTGAATTTTTTTTGCGTATCGGTGCAAACATGTTACGACGTGCCAAAGCCTACATTACTAGTCAAGGACAACATTTTCAACACTACTGTAAAAAGGTAGTAGCATTCTAAGTTGATCTTATTTTTGTTCTAATAAATTCTTTCTGGCGAAGACCAAACATCCGTCAAAATAAAAAGTCGATCACCATGAAGCATTACCAAAAATTGGTCCTTCTCAGGACCACCATTTGTTTCTACAACTAATAATCTTTCGCATTGACCTTTAGCAATGAATAAAGACATGAATGAACGAATGATAAGCAGCAAAAAATCGGTTTTACTTTTAATTGAAACTGAAATTATTCGAACGTTTTTCACCTACTGTTTTAAAGGTAGATCAGTGGCATCGCATTGAGGGTGTTGTATGGCGTTTTTGTCCCATCCGACGTTTAATTTGTTTTTGTATACTTCCACATTACTACGGCACGTGATGCTGTGGTTACAATTATTGCATATATTTCGAAATCACGTTGTATAATATGTTGTTATACATTTTTGGCGTTTTTACAAACATCTGGATGTGTAGGACAAAGAATCAAGGAGGATTCATACACCGCAATGTAGGAGTATGTTATTTTGTAAAATTTACACAAAATTTACTATGAAAAACTTTCGAGTGACATCTTTACAATCTTAGTGAGAATGATTAGACAAATTTTGGTTATTTTTTGCCATCTGTTCTATATTTTCGGAGATTATGTATTGAATAAAATTCGACACAGAGGACAGACAGACGGACACGAGAGACCTATTTTTTCATTCATAGATTGTGGAGAAGACATGAAAATAACCATTCGCCAGATGGACCCAATTACATAATTCCATTAAGGTCACCGTTAAGTGAGGAGGTGACACAGCAAAGCAAGATCGCAAAAAACTAATAACTGAGGTAGGACGGAATTCAATTAAAGACGACAAGGCTAAGAATAGGGATGTGAATTGGCAAATGAATCGGAAAAAGCGGAACAAGAAAACAGCTTCGACGAAAATTGGCACTTGGAACATACAAACAATGCTAGGAGTAGGAAAAATGGAAGAAATATCAAGGGAAATGAAAAATTATAACATTGGAATATTAGCTTTACAAGAAATAAGATGGAGCGGCGAAGCGAAAGTTGACAAAGAGGACTTTACACTATTGTATGCCGGAGAAGATAAGTAGGGAAGAAATGGAACAGGATTTATGATAAGCAAAGAATACAGAGATATGATAATAGACTTTAAAAGGATTAATGGTAGAATATCTATGATAAGAATCAAAAATAAGATTACTAACATTACACTAGTAAATGTATTTGCTCCTACGGAAGATGCTAGCGACAACGATAAAGACGATTTCTATGATCACTTAGAGAGAGCATGTGAATCAATACCCAAACATGACACAATGATTGTTATTGGGGACACCAACGCCAAAATAGGAAAAGAGAAGTACCTGGAAAGAGTAGCAGGGAAACAATCATTGCACAATATCTCGAATGACAATGGGAAGAGGCTGTGCAACCTGGCCACAGGAACAGATATGTTTATTGTTAGCACAAAGTTTATGCACAAACCAGAACACAAAGTGACATGTATGCGACCAGGCAAAACTACAGGTAACCAAATCGACCATGCTTTGATATCAAAAAAGAGAGAAAAGGTGGTCCAAGATGTAAGATCTTACAGAGGAGCAAATGTTGATACCGATCATCATCTGGTAATACTGAAAATGAAGATGAGAACGATAGTCAATAAGAAAATAAAAACAGAAAATAAGAAAAGATGGAAGTTAGAAGAATTAAAAGTGAAAAAAGATGAATATGAAAGTGAGTTAGGAAAACAGCTGGCAGCGGAAGTAGAAGAAACTGATATTGACAATACTTGGGGACAATTAAAAAATTGTATGATAAAAGCGACAGAAAAAGTAGCAGGCAGAAAACAATAGAGGGCGTTTAAGAAATGGTTTGATGACGAGTGCGAGGGGATTGTAAACAGAATTACAAGATGATAAGAAAAGAATGCACAAAACTACTATTAAGCAAAAGAACGAAATGGATTGAAAAAACAATGGGTGAAATAGAAAAAGACAATAAGAACATTGTGAAGCTATATCAGTACACCAGAAAACAGAATAGGAAATAAACAAAGGTGAACATTGATAGTAAAGATTGGCAAAAACATTTTCAGAAGCTACTGAGAAGAGGTTACGATGCAGATACAATGGACCAAAATCAGACAGAATACGAAGACACCAGTGATCAGCAATACCTACCAACAAAAGAAGAATACTTCAATGTATTGAGAAGCTTAAAGATGAACAAAGAAGGAGGGATAGATGGGATAGTGAATGAGATGTTTAAATATGGAGGTCAAATACTAGAAGAGAAGATGTACGAGTTAATTACGAGCATATGGATTACTGAAAAGATGCCAATGGAATAATCATTCCAATTTTGAAAAAAGGAAACCCACATTTATGCACAAATTACAGAGGAATTAGTCTGCTTAATGCTGCATATAAGTTATTAACCAGTTTAATAAATAAGAGGCTACAAGAAATTACAGAAACAGAAGTAGGGGAATATCAATATGGTTTCAGACGTGGAAGATCGATGAAATCCATAGTATGAACCAAATAATTGAAAAATGCTGTGAGCACAATATCGACATACATATACTCTTCGTCGACTTTAGGCAGGCGTTTGATAGTATGAACCGAGACGCGATGGTTCAAGATATGGAAAAGATGGGGATACCTAGAAAACTAATAAAATTAGTCAGAATGTGCTTAAAGAACTCAAAAGCAGTAGTAGCAGCAAAGAATGGAAATTCTGAAGAATTTGCATTCAACTCCGGGGTTAGGCAAGGTGATGGTATGTCAGCTACTTTATTGAATATTGTGATGGACAGAATAGTTAAGAACAGTCATGCGGAATTACTAACAGTAATTACGAATCAAGCAAGCAAAAGAGGATTGGACATTAACGTGGAGAAGACAAAATATTTATCAGCAAGTAAGAGACAAGGACGAAGAGACAACAAAGAAATTGAAATAGGAAATTTTAAGTTTGAAATTGTTGAAAACTTTAGGTACCTGGAAAGCATTATTGCTAATGAGGGCAAACGGCAAGTAGAAATACATGCTGGTCACAGAACGTATTTCAAATATAGCAACATCATGAAGAGTAGCAGAATATCCAAAGATACAAAGCTGCGAGTATATAAGACAGCAATAAGATCTGTAGTGATATACGCAGCAGAAACAATGAGCCTAACTAGCGAAGCAGAAGAAAAGATGAGAAGATTTGAAAGGAAAATGGTTATAAGAATAATGGGGATGAAGAAAATACAAGACCAAGAATACAGAACATTAATGAACCACGAAATAGAAGATATCATCAAAGGAGAAGACATAGTAGAGCGATAAAGACACCTAGAATATGCTGGTATGGTCATATAAAAAGAATGGAGAAAAACAAACACGCGAGGAAAATTACCGAATGGAAATTTGACAATAACAGATGAAGAGGAAGACCAAAAATCAGGTGGGAGGATCAAGTAAGAAAGAATTTGTCAAAGCTAGATATTTAATACTGGTCGAAGAAAATCCAGGACCGGACACAGTGGAAAGAGATAGTAGAGCAAGCGAAAACGTACAGGCAATTGTAAATTCAGAAGAGGAAATGGTGGACTGACCGAGTCCCAAGAGCTCAACAGGGCGGCTACAATTTAATAATATATTATATATAAGTATTGACTTATATTTGTTAATCTCACCGTTAATATTTCCTGTCATCCAGAAGAAACAAACCTGGTGCAAGATAAGGAAAAGTAATCACCGTACCATTTGGCATTTACATAATTTATTTAGTACTTATTAAGAATTTTCACATTTTGGAAAAAATCTACAGTGTATAACAATACTGACGGTAATAATAACGGTTACGTATTATCTAATACATTGTCAGTTGAGTGTAATTTTACTACACAGTTTTAAACTGGCATCGAAGTCCGTCGTCTGTGTCCATATGTAAAAACCTCCGCAACTACTGGACTTATCAAATTTTGGGGGGGGAAGAGATAGTAAAGATGGTAACACGCTAAGAGATCTGGATGGAACACGCTAACCAACGTCACCTCAAAATTTTACAAAATAGCACGTTCCTATATTTGTGATCTATGAATCCGCCTTCATTTTTTACCCTCAGCATCCAGATTTTCGCAAAAAAAAACAAAAATGTACACCAACAATAATTTTTACAATTTAATCTTGAAACTGCAAAATCGAATGCCTTGAAATCTCGCAAGTATGTAAATAGTTAATCAATTTTTTTATTAAAAGATTATTTTATAAATCGTAACTCTACAGATAGAGTTTCTATAAAAACAGAAGAACGGCCTATTAGCTTAATTGGTGAGAGCGACGTGCTAATAATACGAAGGCCGCGGGGTCCATTTTTTCCTTACATTGTTTTCTTGTTTTTTTATAAAAGAGTGGATTTGTCTCGTTGCCTTCAGACGCAAGGGAAGAGCTGTCTAATAAGATCAGACCATTTTTTGCTTCTTCCCACACTCTTTTTTCCTCTTTGTACTATTTCCCACTAATCGCGTTTGAAATATTATTTTTATTAATCTAACGTTGGATGGCTCACAGGTCCAAATCAACTTATTTGTCCTCAACCTATTTTCCCACTGGTTGAGCTGTGCATTTTTTCTGTATATGTCATTCTTGATGTTATCGTTTTTATTTAATTTTATTACTTGCCGAACGTATGAGGAGAAAGTATTGTAACTGAATCCATCAGGCGACTGCTACTTTTATATTTTTTTGACGTGTGATCTCCTATTTCCATCCGTCTGTTGTCTATCGTTTGTCGTCTGTCGTCCGTCCCGATTCTTATTAGATAGATAATTTCCGAAACTACTAGAACGATGTTGTCAAATTTTCTATGTATATTGGGAATATCAATAGGTAAAACGCTAACTAAAATTTTGATTAACCTAATCATCCCACCAACAATACGATGACGTCCAATTTTATGAAATAATATACTTCTGTACATGTAGTTTACGATCTGCCTTTATTTTGTTTATTATTATTATATTATTTATTATCTGGCGGGATGGTATAGTTTTGGAAATTTCATTCTACCCTATCAAATTGTATTGACAATAACGATGTGACAGTAGTACAATGGTAAGAAATATTTATGGCTCAGACCAGTTCACCCGAATTTGTCGGAGAACATTTAGCAGGGAGTTGTATTAATAAAATAATGGTCATTTTCGTTTGTGGGTAATGATGGATTATTCTGCTTTCTAACATCTGAGGACTACCGGCACGCGACAACTTAAGTTGTGAATCTCTTGCTATTGTACTACTGTCGGTCTCGTTATTGCCAATAAAATTTTGTAGGGTAGAAAGAAATTTCCAAAACTATACCGTAAGCGAAGGAAATAGTGTAATAGATTCCATCGGGCTACTGGCTATTTCCATGTTTTCTCCGCGTTTTATCACGCCTGATGTATGAAAAGGTAGCTCTCACGTTTCCGTCTGTCTGTCGTCTGTACCAATTTTTATTAGGCAGGTAATTTCCGTAACTACTAAACGATTGTTGTGAAATTTAATGTACGCGTTCGGAATGTCGTGTAAATGGTAAGACGCTAATCAATGTGTCTGATCATCTTCACCACCAACGGGATGTACAAAATTTACAAAAATAAATGTTATTTAAATTTTATAAAATTAAATACTCCTGCACTTGTAGTTTATAAATCCGTGCTGAGTTGTTACCCTAGATATTCAGGTTTTTACAAAAAAAAAAATATAAAATTGTATAACATTTTGCAACTTAAAAATATGCAAAAGATTATGATTTGTGTGCATTCATTTTTTAGAATTATTCATACAGGGTGATCCACAAAAATTAATGAACTCATAAACCAAATCGAGAACGACTCACTCCATTTTCCCAAAAAATTTGGAATATGGTATTATTATTATTATTACTAAAAGTGCACCTGTTCATATGCGTTTCCTTACTCTTCATATGGATGATGAAATCAAAAATTTTGTTATGGAAAATTTGAAAAGCACTCATAACGTATTTCTTTAACTGTATTTTAACAGTCCACATATATCTTTATTTTAATTTATATAAATAGGTTGTCGCATAAAAAAATTAATTAAAAAAAATGGTTCGAAGAATCCGTATTGTTTGGCTTGTATCTCAGGTGCAAAGAAAATTTTCTTTAAATAACTGAAAACAATATTTTTTTACTGATTAATTTAGCCCTATTAACAATAGTAGAAGACCTAGCACACGTCCTTGCTTTACTCTTAGCTTTGCTTCAAATCACGCGGCTGTTCATTATATTTCTATAGTTTCTAACGCTCTCCACGAATCTTTTCTTCGAATCCCATCCAGGTCTCTAAAACAAATAACGCTTTCTCTGTTCTCTCGTTTTTTTTTAAATTATTCTTGTAATTACTTTAGCGGGTACAATTTTTTGCGGTATTCCTCTGTGATTGTCGAAAATTATCTTTTATCTTCTTTCTCATATAAAAAATTTAAAGGAAGTATGTTTCCTACATTACATTGGTTTTGTATCTTCGTGATCTTTATTAACCCGTCCATAAATTCAGACAAACTAAAGAATTACTAACTCAAAAGGGTATACCACTCAATGAAAATCTGTAGCCTGCAGTTTCCAGCTTCTTTTGTGTAATTGTGTTCTTTTCTTCCTTCTTTCCCCATCATTTTATCATTTCTGGCGTTGTTGTAGCTTCCTACTTTCGTGTTTTTCTTCCTGAGCGAAAGCAAAGGAAGTATTGTAATCGAATCCGTCGACCGACTCTCTACTTTTATTGTTTTCTCGACCTTTCATGACCCCTACAGTACGAAGAAATAGGTCTCCCGTTTCCCTCTGTTTGTCTGTCCGTCTGTCTGTCCGTCGGTCTGCCGTTCCGGATTTTTTTAAGACAGATAACCCCTGAAAGTACTGGCCCGATTGTTGCCAAATTTTGTATCTATATTAGAAATATCATGAAGAAATAGGTCTCCCGTTTCCCTCTGTCTGTCCGTCGGTCTGCCGTCCCGGATTTTTATTAGACAGATAACCCCTGAAAGTACTGGCCCGATAAATGAGTTTTAAGTTGTATAAAATAACATAGTCCTACACATGTAGTTTATGACGCCGTGTTGAGTTTTTACCAGAAACTTCCATATTTTTGAAAAAAAAAATCAAAATTATAAAACAACATTTTGCAATTTAATTTTGACTCTACAAAACCGAATGCTTTGAAATTTCGCAGATGTTTTAAAGTTATAACAAGCATGATAAATTTTTAATCAAAATATCTTTGCTTATCCCCTCCAAAAAATTGGTGACGTCAACTCAAAATTTTGCAGATTAATCCGATCTAAAATTTCCAAAATATGATGAGTTTATACTAGTGATTTATCATTCCATTCACATTTTTTAGATTTACTTTTACAGGCTGACTCAAAAAAATCAATCAACGTGCATTTATTTTATTGATTTAAACAAAAACTCCAAAACTAAATGCTGTGAAATTTTGGAGAAGTTGAAAGTTATCATAAGCATGGTAAATTTTTGACCATAATGTATTTGCTCATCCCCCCTAAAAAATGATGACGTCACTTCAAAATATTGCTGAGTAAACCCAATCTTAAATGTGCAAAATATGATGAGTATATCCTGAGTCAATTTATTTTCTTGATTAAATCAAGAATTGAAAAACTGAATCTTTGAAATCTTTGCACTTCTTGCAGACATTTTGAAGTTATTGTAAGCATGATAAATTTTTAAGTAAAATATATCTGCTTATCAACCCCCAAAAATGATGACGTCATCTGAAAATTTATTTTTATAAATCGCAAACAATAACACACGGAAACATAAACTTATGTGAACTGGTCAACACGCTAGTAGGTACGAATCCGAATGAATCTATTAGGCTGGTCCTCCGTTACGTTGCCAATTCTTCAAAGTACGATCCCCATCTTTCCATAAATTGGTCCTCTTCTATATTCTATCACATGGTATCATCTTTTTCTTTAAATTCATTAAACTGTATTCTTCTTTTTTGTCTGAGTTGTTTCAGATTTCCATGAAATACTTTTTGGTTGTCTCCATTATTTTCTTTTGACATAATATTATTCAAGAATCTTGTTCTCCTTTCTTGATGTTTCCTTTTGTTTATCTGATATTTATTTAGTCTTCTGGCTTTTTGAATAATAATATTTTTTCTCTTTGATTTTTGCTTTTATGTCTGTATTTTACTATTTCGCACCTTACACACGCAAAAAGAAAATATTTCCGATTTTCATTTCTCTGTCTAATTAATACCTTACGTCTTAAAAGTAACGTCATGTTGACATTTTTTTTTTATAAAATTTCAAATTTTAAGTACTCATGCTAGTATTACTTATTTATATTTAAACAGATTAAAATGAAAAAGCCAAATTCCATATAATTAACATTTTTTATGGAACTTTGGCGACGAAATTCACATTACAGTTTTCCTGCGATCTTCAAAATTTATTAAAAATATGGAAAACACACTTCGCCTTATTCAAAGTTAGGATAAATTAATGTCACATTTACGTTAACGGCAAATTCATAAAAGAAACTGTGGGAATCATAAAGCAATATCATACAATAGAGAGCCACTTCATCGGTTTCAGAAAGAAGTTGTTCCAACTGTAGAAATAAATCTATTGACAAGAAAATGAAAAATTAACGATGTCTTGTGAGAGCATTTTAAAGTGTTGGAATGTCGATCACGTAGAAAAACATAAGGTCACAAGAAAGATCTCTGAAGAAGGGTAGGATTTGAACATGTGTCTGTATATAATCTATGAATAAAACATTTCGACAAAAATCTTAAATCAACGGTAACACAAATTTCATTCACTTAATAGATTAATTGCATTAAGTTTGTGAGCCCCCTTTTCCCTTTCGTTTGTCGTGCCTGATGTTGCAGCCGAACGTAACGAAAGCAGTGTCCGGTGTATAAATTAAAATTCGTAAAATTTAAATAAGTAGCAACATCTTTTCCAAACTAATTGATAAAAAATCCCAGCTACAGTTTCTAGTCTTACTACATTACCGCAAACAATCCAAATCCGAATCGCAGAATGACAGTCAGACGGAAACGGTAAACCCGCACTTCAGCATTCAAGGAACTATAAATCAGCGGTCGTCTGTGAAAACTGTGAACCCTATGGACATACCAGCAGTCGATCAATATTTCAGTGTTTCCACGGATTATCGCCTTTGCGAAAACTTCTAATTTTCTGACCTTCTTCATTCACAGAGAATCTCCTGCACGTGGCTCCGCCTAGCCTGCTTGGACTGTCCTACCTCAGCAACCACTCGTCCTCGATAGCCAAGCCGGTGGCGAGTAGGCCGCATTTCAATCCGCATCTGCTGTTGGCTCATTGTAGGCCGCAGCCTTATTTGACAGGTAAGTGAGAAAGGGGTAAGGGTTTCAATTAAAAAACAAATTATAGAACACGAAACGGTCCCTAGTGTGTACAAAAAATGAAATAATAACCAACCCTCGCAATTATGTTGCCTAGCTTCTGGAACATTAAACGTCCCAAATTACATTGTCACCGAAATAGCATAAACAATTAGTGACAAAAAATTAAAAATATTACTACAAATTGTTAAAAATTCAGTCAACCCCTCTAAATAACATTTCAGTGGTCAGCCAGACACGATATTTTATGGACATAAAAACGGGAATTTAAATTTGCATAGTTCATTTATTTGTTAATTACCCCACAATTGAAATCAAATTATTTGTTTAAACCAACCGAAAACGAAAAAAACAATTAATTTAAAACGTTTTTATTCACAGTTCATTGAATTATTTTATATATCTACATTTCAATAACAAGGAAAATAAACACACAAATCGAACGCTGGTAATTCAGACGAATAATTTTTTGCCTGTGACTGATAAATAAATGAATATAAAACAATTCGGCTCAAAAATAAACAAATAATAACAACTCTAACGAAGATGCATTTTTATATATATTAATGGTATGAAAATAATGATCGTAATAACTGTCGGGAACCGAATTCATCAATTCACTTTCAAAATTCCTCAAATTAAAACAAACCTGAAAGTGTGGAATTCCAAAACGGGCATAATCAAGACGATCGAAGTTGACTCAAATTTAATTTAGATCAAGAAATCATCAATAAAACTAACCCCAATCAATTTCCAGTAACGACGCCAGTTTCTGGCACCCAATCCGCCGTCTTTCCCCTCCCCGGCACGTTCCCATGGGCACACAGCGGCCGGGGAAAGCCCCGCCGGGGCATGATGCGGAGGGCCGTCTTCAGCGACCTCCAGCGGAAGGGCCTGGAGAGGAGATTTCAAATCCAGAAATATATCAGCAAGCCGGACAGGAAGAAGCTCGCCGAAAAACTGGGCCTTAAAGATAGTCAAGTGAGTACGGAAAAAATAAATCTGTTCGGATCAGACGAACGACCCTTGTTAGGGTGCCATCAGAAACATATGTTACAGATCTAACACAGTGGTTATAATAGTGGAGAGTCGGAAAACAGGGGGAGGAATCTATTATGTCATCGATCAATCCAGGGCCGGCTCGGGGGACGACGTCTCTTTCAGTTTTCAAGTTTTCTTGGGAGAACGCAAGGGGGCGCGAGAAGCCGGCCCTGGATTTAATCGATGCTGAAAGTGCTAATTGTCGAACGCGATAAAGATTCGCAGATTTTCAGAATTTTTTAATTTTTGGTGGGGGTAAACATATAAATTCAATATATGCAATGTTACACTAATTAATACACCATTTCATATTTGTTTTTTTTTTAAGTTAAATTCGACGTACATTCACAACGTCTTTGTTCCGATTTACCCTGTATACAGGTCGTATTATGTCTCACATTGTATATTACAAAAAATCCAACTAGCTCGACCTCTAGGTATTTGCATTGTGCAACAATAAAACAAAAACATAAACCACTCGCCCCGCTATTACCCTTCATCGCGTCCCCTTTGTGTAAATTCGCCAGCAACCCTTCCTCCGCATCCTTGGGCAGTTGCTATCGTTTTACTTTTTCATCATAGGGGTGGCAATACGTTGTGATTTGAGAGAGCACCAAGTCCGTCGAGGGTCGAGGGAGGGGATCGTGCGATTCCTATTGGTTCAATTTCTTATATAATCTTCCGGAGAGGTCCGCCTTTGGAAGTGTACGCATTTTCGACCGTAAAGACTCTTAAATACTCGTTTGAAATCATTTCCTTTACGATAAAATCCATTTTAATGGGATTTAATTGTGATTGCGATAAGGGCTGATTGTTTTGCGCGACGTCGAGAGTGGCATGGGGGTTGTTTCGAAACAAAGGCTTTTTATCTAAAGTAGGTACGGCTAGATGTTTACGGAGAAAAATCGGCTTTTTTGTGCGGGAATGATAGTGGTTTGATTCGAAAGGGTGGGTTTAATTAGCCATAAAGTCTACATAACTAAAGTCATTATGAAAAGTTTATCGGGCTTTACGCTGGTTTATGTAGTCTCGTAAAGTTTTTATTCGGGGTAAGATTCGCGGTTTTATGAAAGTTTTATGAAGTCTACATGAAAGATAATTTTATAAGGGAGACAGTAGCCGATGGGAATGGGAAGTTTAACGATACTAGGGTTTGGTGGATGATCTTCGTTTTTTACTGTAATAACGTACTTGAGGGCATTGTTTTTTATTTTAATGAAATCAAATTTGTTTACGGAGTAGTTTATCACATTAAAGCCACTTATGAAAAATAATGAGATCATGCTAAAATTAGATACAGTTGCAACAATATAATTAAAATGATTCAGTAATAAATTTTATACAAAAATGTGGTTCTACTTATTTGTGTTGTAAATGGTAAAGTATTTTTAAACACGTCAACAACTAAATTAAGATTCTAAAAAAAACAAAAGTAATTTCAAAAATTCTTGTACAGAATCAAATTATTTACTACTGAAATAATTGGGAATAATTATATGCTCGACTTTCTAACTATACAAAGCAAAACATAAATTTTAATTAAAATATATTTTCTACCGTGATACGACGTTAGAGTTGAGTATTGATCTGTACTCATTATTGTATAATAAATATTCAAAAGATGTATTTTAAAATAAATAAACTTAGAAAAAAGTAATAATTTGCTTCCTAAATTATTTAAAAAAATAGAACAGGTTTAATTTTTACAGGTATTTATTAAAATAAATCTTGAAAAGTATTGCGGCTTCGTATTTAGATGCAACAAAAAATTGATCTGCTTCAGATTATATATTTTGTAATCAGAACTATTATGATACAGCTCGCTTCGCTCGCTAAAAAATTATGGAGAGTTTCTAATAAAATTTGTTACAGAAAGACATAGTCTATTTTTTAAACATGGTTTATATAGCTCGCTGCGTTCGCTGAAAGAATTTCGACATAAAGCATAATTTTGTTAAAAGAAGAATGAAACAATTCGCTGTACTAACTAAAAGATTTCGTTTAATAAAAGTAATACAAATGTAACTAATATTAAAATATTCTGCTTTAAAAATTTTTTTAGAAATAAAATAATCTTTTATTTTTATTACTAATAGAATATTTAAAATTTTAAAATATCATAATACAACTCGTTTTGCTCGTTAAAACCGTCTTCGGTCATTTTTCTATTAAGTCAAAATTACAAATCACTTCAGTTTCTGAAGAATCTCAAGGATGAGTAGTGATGGTATTTTTAAAAGCAAAAATTTGTTTCCGTGGTAGAATTTTAAAGAAAAAAGTAGTTTTATTTTTAAAAACAACTTTATACAGTCCGCTGCGTTCGCTGAAAGAATCCTGAAATAAAGTACAATTTTATTAATAAAAGAAACACATTAGATTGTTAATTTTTCGATAGTCAGATGTAGCTTAACACAGCTCGGTTCGTTTTCTGAAAAAGAAAAAAACAGATAAATTGTGTTTTAATTAATTCTTAAATGTAGCATATAGTACAGCTCGCTTCGCTCGCTAAAACAATTTGTAGAACTTCTCAAATTTCATGTTTAAAGCAACATTATACGCTCGCTTCGCTCGCTGTAGTCAACTTAGGCAATTTTTTTGTTTAAAGTTACAAGTTAGGTACATCATTTTTTGAAGAGTTTCAAGGATGAGCAATGTTGGTTTTAAAATCTAAAAAAAATCGAGTTGATTTTTGTCTTTACACAATTTTGTGGTGACGTCATCAACATTTTTGCAAACACACGTATATCAACTTGGATTGGTGCAGTATAATACTAAAAGTAACAGTATTGTATTCTCAAAATTTTCTGGAAAAATTGAGTGAGCCGTTACCGATTTAATCAATAAAATAATTTGACCCATTCATTATTTTTTTAGCCACCTATTTAAGCAAATGTAAAAATTTTAATGCAGTGATAAATCACAAGTAAAAACTGATTATATTTTGCACATGTTGAGTAGAATTTATTCAGATATATTTTGACTAACATTTTATCATGCTTACAAGAACTTTAAAATTACAGTATAAGCAAATCTACAAAATGTTAATGCAGTGATAAATCACAAGTTGCACATTTAGGATTTATTCAGCAATATTTTGAGGTGACGTTATCAATTTTTTAGGGGGAATGAGCAAATATAGTTTTGGAAATTTCATTCTACCCTATAAAATTTTATTGACGATAACGAGACGGACAGTAGTACAATGATAACAAATATTTATGGCTCACGCAGTTCACTCGAATTTGTCTGAGAACATTTTCGTTCATGAGTAACAGTGGGCCCTATCCGGACCTGGATTATTCTGGTTTCTAACATTTGGGGATTACCGGCACGCGACAACTTAAGTTGTAAATATCTCTTGCTATTGTACTACTGTCCGTCTCGTTATTACCAATAAAATTTTATAAGTTAGAATGAAATTTCCAAAACTATACATTTTGATCAAAAATTTATCATGCTTATGAGCACGCATTCATTAATTTTTTTGGAACACGCTGTATAAGCAAGTTAAAAAAAATATTAAACGAATAATAAATCACTCATCATATTTTGGAGATTTTAGATAGGATTTATTCGGCAAAATTTTAAGCTGTAGTCATCAATTTTTTGGAGGGGATAAGCAAATATATTTCGATTAAAAATTTATTGCGCTTATCATAACTTTAAAACATCTGCAAGATTTCAAAGCATACGGTTTTGCAAATTCAAAATTAAATTACAAAATGTTTTTTTTTTCAAAAGTCTGGACGTTTGGGATAAAAACTCGGGTTATTTTATACAATTTAAACCCATTTACCATGTACAAATTTGAAGTGACGTCATCACAATATTGATAGGGATGTTTAGCCAAATTTTGGTTAGCGGTTTACCATCTACATGATATTCCTCATTTAACTACAAAATTTGACAACCATTGTCCCAGTATTTTTGGAGATTATTTGTCTAATAAAAATCGGGACAGACGGCAGACAGGAATTGTGTTTTTAGTTCTTAAATATAGCATAATGCAGCTCGCTTCGCTCGCTAAAACAATCTGTAGAACTTCTAATACTTGTATTTAAAGCAACATAAAACGCTCGCTTCGCTCGCTGAAACCAACTTCGGCGATTTTTTTATCAAAGTTTAGAAGTCACTT
Organism: Zophobas atratus; assembly: GCA_022388445.1. Taxonomy (NCBI): domain Eukaryota; kingdom Metazoa; phylum Arthropoda; class Insecta; order Coleoptera; family Tenebrionidae; genus Zophobas; species Zophobas atratus. The sequence continues at coordinate 14,162,606 of CM039446.1, forward strand.
CATTTCCTGGGGAATCTCAAGAATGAGTATTGGTAGTAATCTAAAAAGTTTTATAGAAAGAAGTAGTTTTGTTTTTAAAAGCGATTTTATTCAGCTCGCTGTGCTCGACGAAAGAATCTGAAAATAAAGCACAATTTTTAAATTTTAAAAAAAAACACTCTTTTATTTTGTGTTTATAATTACTAGAATCCTGGAAAGCTCTCGACTTATAAATTGGCTGACATGATTTAGTCTACTTTAGACTGTCTATATTTTTATGTCACATGTGGCATAACACAGCCCGCTTCGCTCGCTAAAATAATCTCCAAAACTAACAATACTTCGTTTTGGAAGCAACAACACAACTCACTTCATTTTCAAAAAATCTGAAAGATGACTAATGTTTGCAATTTTATAAATCTTTACAATAAAATTAGTTTCTGTGGTTAAAGAATTGTAAAGAAAGAAGTAGTCTTATTTTTAAACGCAGCTATTTCTAGCTGCACTCACTGAAAGAGCCTCCAAATACAGCCTAAATTTAGTATTAAAAAAATTGGTCAGAGGTTATTTCGATAGAACTTCATTCGCCCCTGAAATACAATAAAACAAATCCAGCTGTTTCCAAAAATTTATCAAATTTGATTCTGCGAATTTAATTTTTTTTATGAAAATCCTTATAAGTTAAAATAATGATATGTATGTAACTTCAAAGTAAATGTAAAGGAGCATGCTGGGCGTACGTTCCAAATGAATTTTCCCTTAACAAAATTTTTAACATTCTTGCAAAGACACGTAGGTATAGCACTTTGGATACGTGCAGTATAATACTAATAATAACTGTATTGCATTCCCAAATTATCGAGGAAACGGAGTGAGCCGTTCCCAATTTAATCAATAAAATAAATTGACTCATTAATTAATTTTTATAGGTCACCCTGTATAAGAAATTTAAAAACTTTTAATCCAATGATAAATTGCAAGATAGACTCATCATATTTTGCACATTTTGGATAAGATTTATTCGAAAAAATTTTGAGATGACATCATCAATTTTTTGGGAGGGGATAAACGAATAAATTTTGCTTAACGATTTACCATGATTACGATAACCTTAAAATATTTACAAGATTTCAGAGCATTCGGTTTTGCAGTTTCAAAGTGATATTGCAACATATTGTTATTGAATTTTGAATTTTTTCCAAAAATTCTGGATATCTAGGGTGAAAATTCGACGCTAATTCACACACAAGTGTAGGAGTATCTTATTTTATAAAATTTAAAAAAACTTTTTATTATAAATTTTGGAGATTACGTCATCCCATTGGTGGGGGGGGGACAATTTGCCAAATTTAATTTTAGTCAGTATTGAACCATCTACATGATATTCCTAATGTACGTATAAAATTTGACTCCAGTAGTTTCGGAGATTATTTGTCTAATAAATATGGATACAGACACCAGAGAGACAGAGAGACATACGGGAATGGAAGACCACTTTTTTTCGTATTCTAGAGGTCATGACACGTCGAGAAAATATGAAAGTGGCAATTCGGCCGATTGACTCGATTACTATACTTTCTTAGCTTGCGCCCGGGAGGTAAAAATCACAGAAAGAAACTGTGTTTTAAATTATTAAAGGTTCGCTTGTCTCGATAAAACAATCTTCAAAACTTTTATATGTAAAATTTACTAATCGCTTCGCTTTCTAAAGAATTATTATTAAGGTATTATTTTTAAAAGCGTCTATAACAAAATTTGTTCTATTGCTAAAAACAACTTTACAACCCCCACTAATCTCTCAGGGTTTTAACACTTTTGACTTTACTTTTGTATTCTATTCAACTTCGTATTAAACTTAGCTGTTATGAACCAATATCTCAACCAATAAAGTCTCTATAGGGAAACCAGTTATGTGAAAATTTGCTCATTACACTGTAAGAAGGATGATTTTATTTTAGCTGATACCTTTTGATTATATTTTGATTTGTTAAGATATACTCATTCTGGGTGATTGTTTTGATATGTGATCTAGTTGCCCAAGAATTTATTGCCAGAACAAATTCGGCCGAAAATTAGGTCGTAACTTACATTTCTTACTTAAAAAAAAATATATATAAAATTTTACTTTCACACTCTTGCATGATTCTCACTTTTAGGTCTTCAACTGTATCCATTGATTCTTTAAAAACTATTTTTCAAAGTCGGATAAAAAAATACTCTAAAGGTGTCATATCACATGATTGAGGTGGGTAGATATGGTCTGTGTGGTCGTCACAAAATTTCCTTAGAAATTTCAAACTTGTTTGAGTTCGGTCATGCCTAAAATATCCATTTTCATTGCAACAAATTAAACAAATATATTAAGTAAAGCACAACACAGCCTTGAAGAAGTTCCGACTCACCCACTAACCGCTAATCTAAATTTACTGAAAAAAAACACCACCTCTAATTAATATTTTTTTAGGTGAAAATCTGGTTCCAAAAACCGCCGAATGAAATGGCGGAACTCGAAAGAGCGCGAGCTGCTCGCCGCCGGGGGTTCCCGCGAGCAGACCCTCCCCAACAAGAACAACCCCCATCCGGACCTGAGCGACGCCGACGGCGACAAACCGAAGCTGGATCTGACAGACGTACAGGATATCTCTCCGGTGAACTCCCCCGAGCTAGGGGAAACAGGAAGTGGAGGGCACTGCCACCCCGTGCAGAACTACCAGATCTACGACGGGGTGGATTACGACAGTTCGAACGACAGTGACGAGGAGATCAACGTTACATGATTTGTTTATTCCGACTTGTATTTGCTGTATATACTGATCTTGATATGGGGGTCGGGAGGGCCGCCGGCACTTTGATCATGAGTGAGAAGTAAATTTCTGCACAATCATTTTAAAAAGTCATTTCATGTACATGTACAAGTTTATTAAAGGGAGGATGAGGCGCATTTATGGGATTGTAAATATTTGAGATGTATGTATGAAGAGGTAATAAACGAGGATGGAAAGAAGTTTGTTTATTTGTCTCCAATCACTGCAAGCACTTTATCGCAGATTTTTAGGTTTTACCTACTATTAAATTTCAGTTATTTTTACATTATAGTCGTGGAAATACCCCTAGTCAAAAACACTTAGAATGTGACATGTTTTAGTTACTTTTCGTAGGTGATATCATACACATAGGTATGTTACGAATATGATAAATCGAAATTTCAAATTCGAAATTACTAAAAGGTCCAGATACTAAAAAAGGAAAGTCAGTAAGAGATATTTTTTGTAAATTGAAAATGGCCTACGTCTATTAATTAATGAGTCCCCCAACATCAAAAAACTTTAAGCTATTTAAAACAGTAATTCAGCTTTTTGTAAGTGTTTATTTCATATGTTAGGAACAAACACTAAAATTTCACTTAAACATTATTTTTATATGAATGGGGGTTCGACATACGACTATTGTCGCATGCCACATTTAGCATATCATCTTTAATTCTCAATCATCATTTCGTTCTGCTCGCCCACTCTTCTTAGAAATGGAAATTTCGACCTTTGTGAACAGCCTATTTCCATATCTTCCAACCTCTTTTTTCACTTTTCTAAGATTACTAAAAGGGTTGGTAAAAGACAACAACCTTGCTCTGTTGCTTTGATGGGTTTAGCTATTGTGAAACATTTTTCCGGACTTAAATTGAATGATTTATCTATATAGCTATTACTAATGCTTAAACGTAAGTGCTCTTTGTTTGCTTTTACTAAGTACTTCCAAACTCTTATTAATAAGAACGTTACTATACGCCTTCTCCAGGTCCATGAAGAGTTACAAAAAAAATGAAAATGCTTAAAATTTTGTTGTACGTCAAGTAGTTTTTTACATACTACCTTGGTAAAGTTAGAACGAAAGAGGCGTAAAAATATCACCCCCCGACAAGGTACACTTCACTCCATTTCCATTATTTCGCTATAAAAATCTGTATCATCACCGTCATTTTCAAATTCAGATTCTGAATCAGATTCACCTAGCGAAATAATGAAAGGAGGTATAGATTCGTAGGAAAGATTTCCCATATTTTTTCCCAACCATCCAAGAACCCCGTTGAACAACCCGCCTGGAGAATAGTAAACCTTGATCCTTCACTTTTAATTTTGGTGGGATTGCTTTTTAGATCAGTATCGTGCACCCAGCGACGAATGGACGAACCATTTTGATAAATCCAAGCTTCATCCAAATAGACGAAAATCAAATTTTCACAAGAATTTAGAAACTGTAAATATGTTCTCAAAAAAGTAATTTTGGCTGCAACGACATATTGTTGTTCACATAGAATTTTGCGACCATTTACTTCCCTGTGTTTATAACCCATTGACTTAAGAATTTTGTATAATGTAGTTCGCCCCCCTTCAAATTCCAACTGTTCCCTACAATATGCCAAAAGACTATCTACAGTGAAATATTCGGTTTTTTTTCATTAAGTTGCCAAATTTGTCGTTGCAGGTCTTTCCAAAACATATAATTTGTAAATAAATCCGTTGTTTTCGCTTGCCAGATAGTGACGTTAATTTTGGTTCCCTCTTGATAAAATTTTCGCCACAGTTGATGTTCCCACCTATGAGAAAAAAAAAAATATATATATATATATATATTTTACAGCGTATTTTTACATTACAGAAAATATGTTCGAGAGCCTCATAGTTACTTCTTCGAAAGAAAGATCGGGCCTGTCTTTTCGAAACTGCAAAAAACATCTTTTTATTGCAATTTTTTGTTGTAGTAAAACTATTTTAGGCATTTTCTTTTTAAATAATGTCGCAATGATCTGTGAATCTGTCACAATGACAAATTTATCTATGCTGACAAAATTAAAACATTTGTTTCCTTGATTAAAAAATTGCGTCTAATAATTCTGATATAATAAATGAAGTAGAAAAGTGGCAATCCAGCTCAAAGCAAATGTCAATCAGACTACTGACAGACAAAAAACTAAATCATCAAGTGAGTTTATCCAACTTAAAGAAAAAATATCAAAGCCAACTTTACTATATAAAGATCGTGAATGGATAATATCAAGGATAGTGTAACACATTTAAAATTATTTGTTTTGGTTGGTCGTTAAATCGCATCATTTTTGACTAGCACAAATGACAAATTTCAAAATTTGACATATGACTCGACGACCTTTTTGAAACAGAGCTATCGCAGATTAGACTTATCTTTAGGGACGAGTTCAGAATTAATCACGATAGCATCTAAGGCGTATCCCTCAAGGTGAATTTTTCCAATTCAGGATCGAGGGCTTTCCAAATCGCGCCATTCCGTGTGCGCGAACATTTACATCAGTGGTACAGCATCTCCGAGATCATGGTACCTTCAAGCCTCAAACTCACGATCGTAGCCGTGATATGACCGAAAGAATACTGCAAGCTGAAGAACAAATTTTGGAACGCGTCGAAGAAGAGCCCGACATCAGCAGTCACCGACTTGCAGCTGAAATTGGAGTTTCACAGTTTCTAGTGCATCGTAAATTAAAAGAACCGAGCCTACATCCATACCACGTTCAAAAAGTGCAAGCTTTGGAGCCCGCTGATTTTCCACGTCGTGTAATGGTTGTTAGAGCAATATCGTGAACGCCCTAGCTTTTTAAATTGCATTTTGTTTACGGATGAAGCAGGATTCACTTACAATACTCACATTTGATCCACTGAAAATCCAAAAGCTTTAATTTCCATTTTAATTCCGACTATGATCGATAAAATGAAAATTGCATCAAAGATACTATCTAACGAACTTCCCATTTTGAGAAACGACAATAACTAGTTCAGAAAAACGCCTCAAGTAGTACTAGTTACTGATGAAACTTCCAGCACAAACGAGGTCGAAAAAAGAACGTTCTTCAATTACTCGTCTCTAAAACCAATCCTTGGGGCGACGACAATTAAAATTCCACTAACAGTTTAACAATGCATTGTGCATAATAACCATGAGTAACAGTGCTGTTTAACATAACAGACAATTTTTTTCGAGAGAAAACTTAATTAATTCAGGGAAATTTACATATTCGTCGGCTAGCAGATCAGAGTGGCTCTTTTTAATTTGCCCAGGTTGAAGACCTCTTAGTTCTTAACTACAAAAAAACTGTCTAGCTTTCAAAATGAAATCAAATCAAAGGTTCCGAATCAATTCAAATATCAGCGGACGTTGTAACGAGAGTAGAATTTAAGTTCCTCCTCGTAGTCTGTCACCCTTCCTCCGTAATTTTATTCTATAGACAGGTAGGTGTAACACACAATCCACTTTCATTGCCCAAAAAACCTCGGGTCTCCCATGAAGTTTCAATTTCAGTCTATTTGGGCAATGACAAAACCGCAGACTTTAACTATTAGAGACCGTGTGCTGTTCAAATTCTATCTCTATCGAAAAAATTGCTCAAACTACTTAAATTAAGTACGCCGCACTCAATAATCTCAACCAAGGAAAAATTTACATGATGTTAAATTATGCCACACTTTATCAACAATTTAAAAGCAACAAAGAATTTACATGAGAGTTAGAACCAGGAATAGTTGAAAAAGTTAACACGAACTGTAAGTTTACCAACAATAAACAAAATTTACACCGCGTGTTAACATCAGTAAAATTTCGTAACATTTCGTATTAGAAAAGCACTAATAATTAATTACGCTTGCGGAGAAACTGCGGTGTCACCGTCTGTAAGATTAATTTTCGTTTAAACAAAGGCTATTTTATGAAACAACCGAACTAAACTTAACCTAGGTACCTCACCGCGTGCTTCCACTCACAGCGTTATACCAGAAGTCACGCATCTAAATCAAAATGAGTCTACTTTTTTATTCAAACTGGGACACCCCAATTTATAATTCAAAATTTTGTGGTGATGTCATCAAATCGTTTGTGGTCAAACAAATTTTGGTTGACGTTTCACCATCTACACGGTATTCCTAAAATACACACAAAATTTGGCAATAGCTTCCAGGAGTCATGAAACATCGAGAAAAAGCATGAAAGTAGCCTTTTCCGTATGCACCTTATTACAATACCTAATATCTCCCTAGCTTACGTTCGGGAAGTAAAAATTACCTTACTGATAAAATTAGTATTTTTATGAAGTAAATTTTATCATTACATTTCCATTACCCCTAAAGTCTGAATAATTAGATCCCTCGTTTACGTCAGTCTGTCTATCTGGCTGATTGTATCAGATAATCTCCGAAACTACTAGACTGATTATTAGAGAGCGGATTTCTAGGTTTAATGCTTTTTGTGAAAAATGTAAGCACTTCAAAACTTTTTTATATCTGTAACTATGATACAATTTGGAGTCATTTGACACATTTTTTTTATGCTTATTTGCTTTTTTTTCAATTTTATGTATATTAAAACTTATATGCTTATTTAATGCTTTTTTCGACGAATATGAGTTTTAATGCATTTTTTGTTCAAATGCCGGCCTTGTCGGGATGACAAATACTTGTTAGTTAGCCGTATCGTATCGTATGCATTTTACCTGGACTTGACCATTGAAGTACACTTACTCAAGACCCTTTCTGTGAATAGGTTCCGATCGTTTGGGTAATAAAATTTTATTATAGGATTGGAAAAATACTCCATAGATTTTATGACTTTAAATCCTTACTTCCGTTGATAATGAATTAAAGCTTTTAACCAGATGTTCTTTTTCGGCATTTTGCGGCAAGACCGTTGAAGATTTTCTAGAAAAAAGGATTATTGTACCCAACTACCTACCTTAAAATTTTTCTAATGGAAACTTTTAAGTAAATGAACCGTTTATTTCACAACCATCAGTCTATCGCATCTGTCGTAGTACAGTGTTATACGTGGTTCTCCTTTGTTACATGTTGAGTTATTTTTGGTAATATTACTAATATTTTAAAAGAATGCCGAAAGTAAAATCGACGCCGGATGAGTGGATAAGGGATTTTCCAGAATTAAAATTAGAAAACAACAAAATATTCTGCAGAGCTTGTGTGAAAACCGTAAGCCCACTAATATTTTTTTTATCTATTTTCCTTTGTTAATCCTGTATATGTACGTTGTTTTAGATTCAAAGTGATAAAAAATATAACGTGATATTGATGATCTCGGATGCAGCTCGTTATATGTTGAAAACAGGGAATAATCTAAAAATATTGTACCCAAATTTAATTCACTCTCTTGCATTGCCCACGGTTTAAACAGAGTGGCTGAAGGAATACGTTTGCAGTTTCCTACTGTTAATAAATTAGTGGCAAATAGTAAAAAGATTTTTGTTAAAGCCCCACTAAGAGTGCAACATTTTAAGGAAAAATTTCCAAACATACCATTGCCCCCAGAGCCGATTATAACGAGGTGGGGAACATGGTTACAGGCCACATTTTATTATGACAAATATATTATCAAAGAATTTGAGGAAGTAATTACGGAGTTTAGAGAAGATTCTTCTCAATCGATTAAAGATTGCATAAATATTTTGGAAAAGAAAGATTTGCGACAAGATCTAGCTTTTATAAGAAGCAATTATCAATTCGTATGTGAGGTAATAGAAAAGTTAGAAAAACCCAACATGTTATTGGTAGATGCCATAAACTTAGTGAAAGAATTTAAACAACAAACAAACGCAGTAAGGGGTAATATTGGTACTAGAGTATCTCAAAAACTTGACGAAGTGTTAAATAAAAATGCAGGTTTCGGTGTTCTTTCCGACGTTGCTCGTGTTTTACAAGGCCAGAAGGTGGAAAATTTGGAGTTAGATTCAACATTAGTTGCAAAATTCAAATTTGCGCCAACAACGAGTGTGGATGTTGAACGCACATTCTCCAATTTTAAACACATTTTAAATGATCGGTGAAAAAATTTTACAGTGGACAACTTGGAACATATTACAATCATAAATTGTTTTAAAGAAAACTGAAATACGTGTGTAAAATATAAAGTCTAGGATTATTGGAATAATATTTTATCCAAAGTTCTAAGAAGTGTTCTTTGATTTGTAATATGATTATATTTTTAATGCTGTTTTGCTTAAAATAAAACTTTTTTATTGAAAATGTTGTGCTTATTTAAGCGCTTATTCTTAATTTTTTTGTGCTTATAAATCCGCTCTCTACTGGTTATTGTTAAATTTTATATGTGTGTTATGAATATCGTAATCTTGGAGATGCTTTAATGTTATCATAAGCATGGTAAGTTTTTCATCAAAATGTATTTGCTCATCCCCCCTAAAAAATTTATGACGTCACCACAAAATTTTGCCGAATAAATCCTATCTAAAATGTACAAAATATGGTGAGTCTCTTCTTGTCATTTATCATTCCATTCAAATTTTTTCGATTTCCATATACAAGGTGACTCAAAAAAATTAATAACTGCGTGAATTTATTTTAATCAGTTAATCAGAAACTACAAAACCGAATGCTTTGAAATCTTGCAGATGTTTTAAGGTTATAAAGAGCATAATAAATGTTTAGTCAAAATATATTTGGTTATCTTCTACAAAAAACTGATGACGTCAGCTCAAAAGTTTGCCGAATAATTTCTATATAGAATATACAAAATATGATGAGTCTGTACTTGTAATTTATCATTCCATTCATATTTTTTTAATCTGCATATACCGGGTGACTCAAAAAAAATTATGAAATTTACTGCGAAAAAAAAACATAATAGACATGCAGTCGTCACGTTTCCGACAGCGAGGGAAGTACTGTCTAAACTCTTTAGACCAATTTTTTTAGTATCAAAATACCTTACCTGAAATGTAAAAATCCATAATCTAGTCAGCATCAGTCTCATTTCGGCAAATTGCAAACTCAAGCCCGTTGACTTTTCTAAGTTAATAAAAATCATTGGTTACATTCTAAAAAACGTTCTTACCAAATTGTTTATCACTACTAATTGCATAATTAATTATAATCTCAACTTTTCAGCAAAATACCTGCTAAAAGCAGTACACAATTTTAAAGAATGACAAAAATCAAGTCACCTTAAGTTAGAGCGCCATCTATATGTGCACCCTCAAATTCACTGTTACCCTTATGCAGATATCTGTAATATAAAAAGACGTTAATAAAATATTCATCTACAACTTGATTACTTTTTGTCTTTCTACCACACTACCACCAAAGACAACCTAGGACCGAACACCGAAAAACAATATTTTTTAAAAATGTAATTTATTACAAATCACCAGTATAATTCTCATAGTTGACAAAATCTCATCTTTGGCAGATTCACTACAAACTAAATGGCATCTTTTACAATCATTGAGCAACTGAACTGTTTGTTACACTTTCACTTTCTTGTGTTGTTGACTCCGCGTGATACAATTCAGTCAACTTTTCTACAGAATCATCAGATCCTTCACCTTTCTCCTTCTCTTTCTTCATTTTTTCCACCTGTTCCTGTAACATCTGAAGCAATTTCAAAGTAGCATCATCCGGAATCACCGACTTTGCGTCAATTTCTCCAGCCGCAAGTCCAGGTTTAGCCCTTGGGGCAATTCCTGCTTATTAACTTGATTTCTTTGTTTCACACTTTGACTCCACGCTTGCAACCAGCTTCCCCATCCGTGTTCGTAATTTCCACGTCTTTTTCCTTTTGTCTGTCTTGCTTAACTTTCTGTCTTTGCGCATACAAAGTGTTGGATAAAGTATCTACAGTGTTTCTCTTATTGTTGGTGTTTGAGTCTCCTTGATTGGCCAACGGTTGCGTGTTGGTCTGAGGCCCCAGTTCCACTAAAACCTGAAAATCGGCTCGATCTCCAAGTCTGAAGCCCCATCCAATTCGAGAATCAGTGCCTAGAAATCGGCTTTATTATTCAAAATTAAAATAAGTGAAAGCTACCTTTTTTAATAACCGGGATATTTGAATATATCACGGATAAAATGGTCGGGATTTCGTCAGGTACAATCAAAGAGTGGATACCTGTAATTACGTCAAGGTTAATGATGACAGCACGTGAACGAGATGCCATATGTAGTAACATTATGGGAAAACAGCTCACCGAAAAATTGGACGCAAACAATAGTTATTAAACAGAATCTCATTTTAAAAATGACCAATTTCACTTTCGTTGTAGTAAAATCACGTCGCACTCACACCTCTTTCACATGCTGCCAACAGTGGAATGAGAATTTAATTATTGGGGTCACATTATATTAAAACTTTCACTTGTTTGAAGTAAGAATTGGTATCAGGCAGGAATTTCTGTAAGGAAAAGTTTGAAGTGGTATCAAAATTGGTTTCCTTTTCAGATGGTAGAAAAATGAGCGGTGGGTGGTTTCTTCATTTTATAAGAGAAGGGTGAAGTGAGACATTTCAAGGTTTTACTTTTTTATTCTTGTTGATTGTAGTGCAAATTGATCTTGTATTATGCAAAGTGGCAATTATGCTATTAAGTGTGTAGTAAGATGCAATTGAATACTGAGCTCCTATAATGCAAACGAGCGCAGTTTTACTGTGACAGTAAATAATGATGATTAAAAATTTAAATGGTGCAACACTTACATTCCACATGTACGCCGTCATGTCATCTTAGGTTTTAGCAATTTTCACACACAACTTATATCTATATTATGCAATTACAGTATGTGGCTAAAATTTGAACACTTGATACATAACCTCACTTTCTACACCACCAAACTTTCCATTATGTTCAACTACGACATTAATCACAGTGTAAATGAAGAATTAAGTATACCTTATCTGTCCCAGGTGCCAATTCATACCTCTTCATGTACAAAAGTGAAGGAATTGGGATTATTTAAGTGTTCAGCTTTTCATAACCTTGAAATAATCCGCAACTTCTAAACGTAGTAATTGCGTCATTAATTAATTGATTTGTATTGGTCATTATTTATTTTGTAGGTTTTTATGCTGCTTTTGCAAGAGTTTATGCAACTTTCACTATATTTGTAGAAATATTGATGTTGATATTGAACTCAAATGTCAAATAACTGTCAATGTCAGAGACATGTGGGAATTTCGCTCATGATTACCCAAGTAAACTTCATTTCAATTCTATATGACTTTCCAAGGTCACAGCCTCTATCAAATTTCGAACCATACCATCTAAAAAATTGTACACCTAAAAAACTTTTTAAGATCAATTCATTTGTCAAAAAGAGAAAACTAAATTACATATAATCAACAACACAGTTTGTTTTATTTTTAACATCCATACTTGTGATCTATATCTTACTACTAATTTAACAAAAACTATAGTTTTTAGAAAGTAAGTTAATCTTTTACCAAAAAGTATCCTTCTTGAAGAATAACGAACTCCTAAAATTATTTGCCTGCTGTATCTGACAAGAATTCAAAAAATTTTTGAAACTCACTTGATCCATCTTTCAACGAAAATAAAATATTTTTTAAATGTTCTTCGTGGCACAGGAAAGTATTCTTCAAAAAACGCGCTGCAAAATATTCACTGAAGGAACTATGCAGAAACACAGGATTATTTTCTTTTGTAACTCTCGTGATAATGCCTATCGGATCGTTGTCTCTTTTAATTTCTTCTAAAAATTCATCATACTCTGTACTTCTTTGGAAATAAAACTTCAGAGCGACTCTTTCATAATTTTACTTCCCGAGCGTAAGCAAAGGAAGTATTGTAATCGAGTCCGTCGGCCGACTCTCTACTTTTACGTTTTCTCGATCTTTCATGACCCCTAGAAGACGAAGAAATAGGTCTCCCATTTCCGTCTGTCTGTCCGTCTGTCCGTCTGTCCGTCTGTCCGTCCGTCTGTCCGTCTGTCCGTCTGTCCGTCCGTCTGTCCGTCTGTCCGTCTGTCCGTCCGTCTGTCCGTCTGTCCGTCTGTTGTCCCGGATTTTTATTAGACAGATAATCTCCGAAAGTACTCGACCGATTGTTGTGAAATTTTGAACTTATATTAAGAATATCATGTAGATGGTAAAACGCTAACCAAAATTTGTCTAATCATCCCCACCACTAATGCGATGACGTCACTTCAAAATTGTACATAGTAAATGGGTCTTCAATTGTATAAAATAACATAGTCCTACACATGTAGTTTACAACTCTGAATCGACTTTCCACCCGAAACGTCCAGATTTTTGGAAAAAAAATCAAAATTATAAAACAATATTTTGAAATTTAATTTTTAATCTGCTAACCAGAATGCTTTGAAATGTTGCAGATGTTTTAAGGCTATAAAGAGCATCATAAATCTTTAGTCAAAAAATATTTGCTTATCCCCTCCAAAAACTTGATGACGTCAGCTCAAAAGTTTGTGGAATAAATCATATCTAAAATGTACAAAATATGATGAGTCTGTACTTGTGATCTATCACTCCATTCATATTTTTTGGATTTGCATATACAGGGTGACTCAAAAAAATTAATGAATGCGTAAATATATTTTATTGATTTAATCAGGAACTACAAAACCGAATGCTCTGAAATCATGCAGATGTTTTAAGGTCATAAAGAGCATAATAAATGTTTAGTCAAAATATATTTGCTTATCCCCTCCAAAAACTTGATGACGTCAGCTCGAAAATTTGCCGAATAAATCATATCTAAAATGTACAAAATATGATCAGTCTGTACTTGTGATCTATCACTCCATTCATATTTTTTGGATTTGCATATACAGGGTGATTCAAGAAAATAAATGAAAGCGTAAATTTATTTTACTGATTTACTCAGGAACTACAAAACCGAATGCTTCGAAATCTTGAAGATATTTTAAAATTATCATAAGCATGGTAAATTTTTGATCAAAACGTATTTGGTCGTCCCCCCTAAAAAATTTATGATGTCACCACAAAATTTTGCTGAATAAATCCTATCTAAAATGTACAAAATATGGTAAGTCTCTTCTTGTGATTTATCATTCCATTCAAATTTTTTCGATTTGCATATACAGGGTGACTCAAAAAAATTAATGAATGCGTAAATTTATTTTATTGATTTAATCAGGAACTACAAAACCGAATGCTTTGAACTCCTGCAGATGTTGTAAGGTTATAAAGAGCATAATAAATTTTTAGTCAAAATATATTTGGTTATCTTCTACAAAAAACTGATGACGTCAGCTCAAAAGTTTGCCGAATAAATCGTATCTAAAATGTACAAAATATGATGAGTCTGTACTTGTGATTTATCATTCCATTCATATTTTTGGATTTGCATATGCAGGGTGACTCAAAAAAATTAATGAAGGCGTGAATTTATTTTATCGATTTAATCAGGAATTACAAAACCGAATGCTTTGAAATCTTGGGAATATTTTAAAGTTATTATAAGCATGGTAAACTTTTGTTCAAAATGTATTTGTTCATCCCTCCTAAAAAAATTGATGACGTCACCCTTAAATTTTGCTGAATAAATCCTATCTAAAATGCAAAAAATATGATGAGTTTGTACTTGTGATTTATCATTCCATTCATATTTTTTAGATTTTCTTACGAGGTGGTTCAAAAAAATTAATGAAGTCAATTTATTTTATTGATTAAATTAAAGGCAACACTTATTATTAGTATTACACCCCAACCAACCCAATTTGGTAGACACAAAATTTGTTAAAGGAAAAACTCGGTTGAAACATAAGAGTAGCACGCTTATTTACATCGACTTTAACATTACAGACCTGCATTTGTTTTATGCGGTCACTTGGTTCCGCGAATGCGAAATAGACATGTTTATAATCAACCAATTGTGAATTTCACCGTCAAGAATTAAAATAAAACGCAATGTTTTATACAGGGTCATTATAAAATATTGTAGTCGAAGAAGGCCATGATTTTGGTGACATTTTGTGCCGCCTTTTTCAGTTTTGTGGAAAGGATTACACTAATATTGGAATTTTTATTTTTAGCGCCACATTAGTTGACATTAGCGGCTGCACTGTTTCAACGCTTCATCAAATTCTGTCAGATGTCAATAATTTTTTCGTTTGTACTGGTACGTTTTCCCTCACTTTGTGCGTTAATTGACTTGTCTTGTTTTCATTTTTGCTGTCTTCCCCTTTGTTAGAACTTTAATAAGTGTCTCAAAAAACAGTTTTTATCAAAACTACAGATCATTGTGGAATAATCTCAGGTAATGAACAGAGAGGAATAACTATGGTCAGTGTTACAAATGATTTTTTTAGTTCTTTGGCGCAATCATCATGCGTATTACCGTAATGGGGTGTTAAATGAGGATGGGGATGGAGTGTACTCTGTGGAGGCGTCTAAAAACGAGTATCTAGTGAAATGTTCTGTTGTCATTGATGAAGAATCTTTGAAGACGCTATATGGCGAATTATGGCCAGATTTAACGACACTGGTAGCATTTCTAAGTGAAAACCGACGGGGAGACCTCAAGTTAGTGAAGACGTTGTTGAAGATTTAAGGATGAGAATGGAACAAAGTCCGAATAAAGCTTTGTCAAAAATCATTACTGTCCGGAGTACCATACAGCCCATGTCAGAAAATCGTAAAAGAGAAGTTACATATGCATCCATACAAGATTTTGTTGGTTCAGGAGCTGCAACCAGCTGATTTTCCTTGCCGCGTTGGGTAGTGTAGTTGGTTTCAAGCTGATATGGACGATAACGGGATTCTCGATTTGTCGTTCTTTTCTGATGAAGCCTGGTTTCATCTGTTAGGCTATTATGTCAACTGACAGAACTTCAGAATTTGGTGTATAGAAAATACTCACGCTTTTGGAGAAACACCATCACACGCAATGAAGGTTGGTGTGTGGTTAGCAGACGACGATTCATAGGCCTGATACTTTTTCAAGTAAATGAATGTGATCAATAAACAAAATTAGATGTAGAAAGTGTATGTAGGTACTGCAATAAAGTTTTTTATTTTCAGTAACTTTCATTTTTCTTTCAGTGTTAGTTGCATTCTCTTAATTTAAAACTTACTTCAACTTACTGTTTAGTAATAATTGTAATTTTACTATTAGGAAAGTTAAAAATCTTTATTAAACATTATGTTGTTTCAAGAGATCTCATAATCAGCTACAGAACTCTTAACACTATGCTCCTGAAATTTTATTGGTTTTTTCATCTTTTTTCTTATAGAAATTTTGAAAAATCTTGATATTAGGATGGCCATGTGGGCGTGTTTTGGGTAGAACCTCTTTGACATACCTGTTATGCAGATCTGGCATGTTTCAGATATCTAGAAACTGCAAAGCTGAAGGTAATGTTTGGACATAGCAGTTTTCACCTATTGTAGGGATGAAGATCAAGGATTTCAGTTGTGTTTTTTCAAGAGAAAAGCACCGGTCACAAACCATGTCTGCACCAATATTTTGACGATTCCTTACAATTTACAAACAGAACTTTCGCGGGATCACAACTTTGGCAAAATTATTTACTGCAAAAACTCATTAGGTACTCATAGTGTTCGTTAACTGTGATAAGACTTGCTCTGCCATTGTCCATTACGTGATTTTTCACAATTTTTACCTTCAGGGTACCTATAAAAATGTAATTTTTTAAATAATTACCGTGTTCATTGGTTTCGACAAACTTAACCTCACTTTTTGGATTTCATTATTTGAAAAATTATTGCTTCTTTGCAAAACAGACCAGATGATTTATTCTGTTCAACTCCAATCGACTTTCCAAGGTGTAATTCATGACAAAGCCCTTAAACGTTTTTCTGACAATTTACAATTTTTGAAACTGAAATGTATTGCAGTGGCGTTCACAAATGCTCGATAACACTGCAACCCTTAATGCTCTGGCCTGGCGTCTTTTCTTTTCTATCTCATCTATGTTTTCGTGTCTATTTAAAATGAAATTAAACCGCGAACCGGGCATTTCAATTTTTGACACATCTGACAGATTTGTTTGGACGTTCGTGACATTTCAAAACAGTTCAAATCATTTTGGTGATTAGCGGCACGAGAAAAATTTCATTTGTTTTTCATAGGTGAGTTGACTACAATATTTTATAATGACCCTGTATAATAAGCGGAAGTCGAAGCAATAAAACCGATGGTCGTTTTGTTTACAGTTTCTCTGTTTGGCTCTTACGTATGCTGTTACGCTTGTCATCTTAAATTAATAATGTTTATACATAAACGATTTTCAGTTGCCCCTCATATTACTAGACAGCGGATTTCTGTCGGGCTACGTCACGATTATAGGGGGGACGTGCTGGATTCCATAAATATAATTAACGATTTATTAATCAAACGGCTAAGTAAATGAGAACGGGAATTAACAGCAGAGTGCAACGAAACAACGTTATTCTAATCTCAAATAAACGAAGTGCAGTCCGCAACGGCAATGAATTCGCATCCCGTGCGAGCCGTACCGAGTTTGGCCTTGCCTAGCCCGACAGAAATCCGCTCTCTAGATATTACACACCGGCGCCGTATACGTGAGTAAATTGTTTTGTTATTTTATTGATTATAAGAAATCAATATTCTAAACGACCCAATTCATTTTCCCGAAAATTTGGGAACACAATAATTTTATTCTTAGTATTACACTACATCTATCCCAACTGATATACGTGTCCTTGCAAAAATGTTGATGACGTCATCACAATTTTTTTTTAAATTCCCACTACAAAAATGTAATGAGAAAAAAAAACATAATAGGCATGCAGTCGTCAAGTTTCCGACAGCGAGGGAAGTACTGTCTAAACTCTTTAGACCAATTTTTTAATCTTGTTTGCAGTTACTTGTTTGAGTGATCTAACATTAATCCCATTATTGCTGTCGTAACCTCGTTTACGAGTATAGTGGTCTCGAATATTTGCTCTAATGAAGTGTTCGTAGAGATTGTATAAAGAAAAGCCGTCTTCATTTGAAAAAGTAGGTTCAAATATAGATTTATCTTTTAAAAATAAGTCTGTCAAAATAAAAATCAGTAAAGGAATTCCTAAGATATCTTTGCAGCGATAAGGATTAATGGTTTTCATTACGGTTTTAGTGATATCCGAACCATCGTCGACTGTTTGTAGATGCTTCCTAATATATTCTTCTTGTCTGGTTTCTTCAAACGGTTGTATAGTTTTCGACAATACTTTAAACTTATTTTCTAACTTCTTCTTCAGATGATTTCTTGATGTAATCCAGTGCTTGGACCCTTCTTTAGACAATCCGTCAATAAGTTCTAGCACATTTTCCAAGTGATCGTTGGATATCTCATCTAATCCATCCCAAATAAATCTGATATCAATAAAACTAAAGTCTCTTACCAAAGACAAAAACTTTAATTCAAATTCATGGTCACCGTTTCCCAGTCTGTGCTCGACTCTCTCAAAAATGTAATCTTTAAAAGCTTTTACGTCACATTTGTTGTTATCGAAGTGTTCGTTATGATTTCTAACATATATCATTACGGTCCAGGAGGTGCTAGAGATTTTATTATTCTTTAAATTCATCATCAGTTCAGTTTTTCCCATTCCAGGATCTGCGCTTATAATATTAATCAGATTATCTGTCTCACAGTTTAATATATCTGATTCCTTACTGGTGGATGTATTGTCTTGAAATGATCGTAAAACCGTGACATCTCCTGTGCTTCGAACCCACTCCAACTGTTGATCGTTGGTAAATCTCAGCTGATAACCCCGAGACTTATCCTTTTTCTTACATAGTTTCTCAAATTCATGTTCCAGTAATTCATCTTTGCATTTGTAAAGCGTACCACCTGGAGGAGCTTCAGTTTCGTTGCCGACTTCAGTTAAAGTTAAACCTCGAAATAATTCACTTTCTTTCCAGCAGGTTATCACCACTAGTGCATCCTTTTGCTCGTGTTTTAAAAAATCAGGTTTAATAATAGTTCTTGTCAACAGTCTAGGTATATAAGGCTCTGAAACCTTTTCTTCTTCTTTACAAATAACCAGGGAGTCGTTTGCCATATCAATCAATTCGTTCACGGTGACAATTTCCAACAGTTCATCGCAACTTTCGACGAAAGTTTTTATTGGAACGTTATTTTTGCCTTGTATGGAACAATAAAAATTGTTGAGGATCTTTTCAAAACCTTTGCAGTGTGTTAGATCTTTCAGTTTTGTAAATTGCTGAGACCCTTCTTCTAATAAAATGATTTTTTTGTTTAAATTCAGCGTCTTGATAATTTTTCGACTTATATTGTTCGCTTCAACTATTAACAGCCATAAGAGTTTAGTGTACTGTTCATTGTTAAGTTCGTTAATCCTTCCCTCTGCTTGGGTTTGAGCGACAATATAAAGATATTTCTTCAAATTGTCGTCTAATTTCTTCTTTATTTCGTCGTTTTGAAATTTATTTTCCAGCCTGGATTTGGCGTCACGCCAAAGATTCTTCACTTTTTCTTCTTGCTTCTTTCCAAAAATAACTAAAACAAGTTCTGACAAGGCTTCTTTCAACATCTCTGTTCTTACTGTAATTCCAACATTGCCAAATTCCAAAGATTTCACGTATGGCCCAAGTAAATTGAGAGCTAAGGCTGCTTTAGTAATATGTATGTCCAGTAAAAATTTCTCTTCTTCGCACTCACACCAGCATTTTATATAATGATTGTATGCATTAATACCTTCTTGTTTCATGTATTCATGTTCAAACATGTTGTAACGCAGTTCTTCTGTGCTCATCTGTCCCGTATATAAAAAGAACTGGTTAAAGAATCTTTCATACTCTGTTAAACACTTGTTTTCGATACCGTTCTTATCAACAACTGTAAACTGATAGCAACAACCTCGATTTCCGGTATTCAGTAGTCTTTCTGGCTCGCATTTTTGTATCAACAGTTCAACTTTCTTCTCGCCGGATCCAATGCTAACTTCTCTTTGTGAATCGTCAAAATTTCTGTTAGTGTAGAGTATAAGACTGAAGTTGTTGAGGTTGTTGCTTTGACGAGTAGCCTCTTGAAATTTTTGAAAATATGTCAACAAACTGAATTTTCCCTTTTGAAGATCGTTGATCGTCAGTTCCCCACTTTCATTGGCATGCTTATATCTGTATGGCGTACTTTTTCGTATTGGTTGTTTCTAATTCACGAAGAGTACCATCTCTTTTTTCAATTTCACAGACAATATCATCAAAAGGAAGATACTTTCCATCGTTTGATGATATTTTGAAGTCTACGACATCATCATCTTTTGTCAGTTTTATGGTTAAGTTGGTAATGTTTAGTTGCTCATACTCTAAACCCCAGTTTGTAGTTCCTCGCAGCTTTGTGAAGGCCTATGAAGCAGATCAAAAAATTAAGTTACGTTTTGGATTGTCTGTTACATATATTATGACAATGAATACTTTTTGATAGAGAAATTGGTGATAAAATCACACCATACAATATTGAATGGATAAATATTTATGAGCAAACAGTAAAACAAAAGTGATTGTCTTTTAAAATGGTAGGTATTTTTTTTATTCTGGAACTGTAGTAAGTTGTGTTAGATTTAAATTCTACAAATTCAGATTAGCCAATGTTGATGATGTCACATTAATTTGGCCTTATTTTATTGTTTAAAGCAAAGCAGAGGAATAAAATTGTATCATTCAATACAGTGAGTTTAGTGATTAATTTTAGAGTTGATGACTAAACTTCTTGCGATTAGACAAAATAATATAATTATATCTTTAATATATGTTGAGTTGTTAAGTAAACACTCACACTGATTTTATAAACGTGATAAGTTGATAACAGAGGTCGTTTACTTTTTTTTTTGGCAATTAAACACTGATTTATCTTCTGAGTGTTTACATTATTGATCAAATTTATATTTTTACTTTCCGATCGTAAGCGAAGGAAGTATTGTAATCGAGTCCGTCGACCGACTCTTTACTTTTACGTTTTTTGTACCTTTCATGAACTGTAGAGTACGAAGAAATAAGTCTGCTGTTTCCGTCTGTCTGTCCGTCTGTCTGCCATCCCGATTCTTTTTCATTTTATTGAAGAAATCAAGAATTACAAAACTGAAATCTTGCAGACGTAAAGTTATTGTAAGCATGGTAAATTGTTAATCAAAATATATCTACTTATTCCCCCCAAAAAATTGATAACGTCATCTCAAAATTTTGCCGAATAAATTCCATCCAAAATGATGAGTTTTTACTTGTAATTTATCACTGCGTTCATATTTTTTAAATTTGTTTATACAGATTGACAAATTTTCTTGTTTTTTTTTATATTTAAATACTCTACTGCAGGGCTTATTTCCCATACCAACAAAAAATATGTCAATCACTATCACTGGGTAATCATTCTCATATGAAATTTTTTAGTTAGTTTTATTTCCTTCTTAACAACACTTTAATTCAACATTTTGTTTATTTTCTGGCGACCGGTTTCGACTACTTAATTAACCATCTTCAGGTTTTTACAAAAGAAGAATTGTCGAGGAATTTTGAGTAAATTTTTCAATTATTAGTTTTAATGTGTGATTATAAAATATGTATTTTAATTAACCTAAAAATGGCTAATTAAGTATCCGAAACTGTTGTCAAAAAATAAACAAAATTCTGAATAAAGAGTGTTTACAAAAACGAAATAAACTAAATAAACAAATTTTACTTGTCAATGTGTTGATAAATCTGCTATATGAAAGAGAGAGAGTCACTTTAAGTACTACAAATGTATAAGAAATTAAAACTGAGTCAACAATTTTTTTGTTTAAAACTAAATTATTTGCTTATGAATAAATCTACAGTTATAACTTACTTTCTTTTGTTCCATGATTAAACACAAACTAAAATAGTAGGTAAGATGGATTAGATATAAAAATTAAATTTTTATTTACCTCAAATTTAATAATTGATAAGATATAAGTAAATTTGTGATGTTTGGACAAGAGGCATGACTACACTCCCTCGAAGTCAGGATTATACTGGTTTTCCCCTGGTTTTCTTTTTTCAAGCATGATACAAGAATCTGCAACACATATTACACTAATACTACCTATAATATTACATCTCCCTTTCTTTTTTAAATAAACATTAATGGTAAAGTGTACATACATTTAATCACAACACAATATACATATAAACTAATTAACAAACTGAGAATTACAATATTTTGTATTTTAATTTACATTTTCTTTACAACTAAATTTGGTAACTTGTTCTTCCTTGTTACGATTATCATTTTCATCATTCTTTTCTGGATCCACCTTTTTCCCTCGAAAAATCGTTTGTTTCTTCTTAGATTTTTTCCTTCATCAGTCTGAACGAGATAAGAGCGATCGGTGAATTTCTTTATTATTCGACCTTTTTTTCTTTAGTGTGTTTATTTTATCAGTAAGTTAGATCTGTCTCTGAGATAAGCACATCGGATTTTAATAGGTCAATAAATTACGATTATACCTAATACCTATATAATACTTAAGTTTTCCTACGATTTAAATAAATATCGATATGCAACCATATATACACGCGGTCGTTCCAGACGTAAAAGCATTTGATGAATGAATTGTCTATTTTCTGTTCATTCTAACATATTTTTCTTTAGTAGCGATGTTGTTCCTAGCTTTTGCTTTTAGGTCTTCACTTGTAACCATCGATTGTTTAAAAGGCAGTGTTTTTCAAAGTCGAGAACAAGAAATAATCTAAAGGTGTCAAATCAAATAATCGAGATGAGTAGAAATATGGTTTGTGGAGGGATTAATTCAACAGTCGTCATAAAATTCCCTTAGAAAGTCCAAACTTGTTTGTGCTGTATGAGCCATTGCTCCGTCATGCTAAACATATCCATTCTGCAATTCTTCAGGCCAGGCTGGGATTATTTTTAATTAAAATAATTGAAAATGGATTGACAGCTTCTTAAGATGACTGCCTTGTTTGTAAAGGTTTTATTCCCGCATCATTTTATGCTCAATTAAAGTATAATAATTCTGTAAAACAAAATAATATAAAAAGAAAGGAATAACTTTTAATGATTATATTGTACATCTAGAAAATTTTAGAAACAGATGAAATTTATTTTGGTTATTTAATTAAATTAATCAACACTTACAGTCGAAGATATAAATTTAATAAATATATTTTTGAATAATAATAATAATAATTTATTTATTTATGCAACAGACATAACATCCAATTATAGGATAACTATTTACAATAATAAACCTAATATAATAACATATAAAAGAAGAAATTAACAGTAGTAAAAATCAAATAAATTAATAGATACATTTCCAAAAATATAGTGCAAAATAATGTAAAGTCCTTATCAACTACATCCGTGAAAATTATCATAAGGAGAGTTCTCCCTGTCGCATGATGGTTGCATTAACCCCCGTAAATTTGATAACAAGGGTCGCAATGGGTTGTTCGTATATAGGACACGGGCATCAGAAAAATCGCAAGTCGGGATTGACACCAACATAACTATTCCTGGGCGGTTGATAAAGGGACGGAAGATTGCACTGCACAACATCAGTAAACTCATAATCGCCTGTAAAATGAAAAAATATATATAAATAAAGGAATAACACTACTTTGAATAAAAGAGATAAAAACTGATAAAAAAAAGAAATAACATTGTGTTGATATATAGATATATATTGATATATACATAGAATATAAAACGACACATAAAATACGTACAATAAATACCAGGTAGGTGGCAAACGCTTGCCCTTACGGTTATGTATAATCTGTGACAGAATGTGCAATGAGTACTAAGGGAAAAGGTTGATTTCTCCAATTATTACATTTTTCAATATCTCTCATAGTTGTTAACAATATTTGACAACTGACTCGGTACCACTTATCAATAATCAAGTCAAACGTAGCAGTAATGATAAAGAAAGGACTCACCAAATTATTGCAAATTATCTAATCAGATTTTATGACGGTTAGCAGTACGGATTACACCCTTGTGGAAATCTAGCTCATATATCACCACACCCTCAAGAACCGATAACTCAGTGATAACACTCACCTCAACACCTTTTAATCACTTGATCACGGAATTGTAACTTGTGTTGTTTAATTCGTGTTCGTTTTTGGACTGAAATATTTATCCAGGCCTTTTAGTTACACCCTCTCGAAAAGAAACACAGCCAGCCAATCGACCCCAATTAGGTATACTTTCAGATGCACACATTGTGGTTTTTTTTTTGTCTGCAGCTGTGATAACTTCAGATTTGTTTCGCTAAAATGTAAGTGACTGGTTCACCTGCATCCCTGTGTCGCCAGTTCTTAGTAGGCGTGAGAAAGGTCATAGTCCATTCCCTAATCTATAGAAAATGATTATATTTTTACGAGCCCCAAAATGGCATGAAACTTTTAACTGCATACTATTACACCCTAAATATATAAAAAAAATAAAGAGAGACACATGTTAAATACAAACCTATCTTGCACGATGATCCATACTTTGTTCAACACTTACTAACTGAATGACCAAAAAGGCCAAAATCACCCAACTATAAAACTAACGAATCACAAACGACGAAGAAAAAATATATAAAGAGGGAAACATTAAAGTTTTTAAAGTCTGTTCTGAAATGCCCTTTTTTTTGGTCTAAATTAGTCGGAAATCTATTTTAACAAAATTCATTTAAAAGAACTAAAGTTTTCATAAAAAATTGGTCGAAAGTTGTTTCGATAGAACTTCCCTCATCGCTCCTGAACTAAAATGATAATTTTTTTGAATCACCCAGTATACGCAAATCCATAAAATATTAATGGCATGATAAATCACAAGTACAATCATATTTTACATTTTAGATGGGATTTATTCAGCAAAATTTTGGGGTGACATCATCAATTTTTTAGGGGGGATGAGCATGCTTATGATATTTTTGCTGGAGATAAGATCACGAGTTAAGCTTTCAGCAGTTGAAACTAGCGTTGATTACGCCACCTGTATAAAATATCCTGACTTTAAACGCCCATTTATTCTTGTAACAGATGCCTCAAATGTATCTTTAGGAGCAATTCTTTCCCAAAAATACGACATCGGACATCCTGTGTGGTAAACAAGCAGATGTCTGAAAGGAGCTGAAAAGATTTACAGAACTATTTAAAAAGAATGTTTAGCAGTGGTATAAGCAATTAATTATTATTTTACTATTTATACTCATCATCGACCTTTAAAATATCTATTATCTATGGAAAATCCTAGTTCTAGGCTACAACAGTCATTGCAAGATTCTCGAACAGTCTGTTTATGTTGACGAAGACACCTTATATTTATAAGTAGCGATAAGGGCAAGGAATATTTTACACAATAAGTAGGGTTTAGAACATTGAGTATTTTTTGAAACATGAACAGACAAATTGTATTTGGTTTAATATAAATATTTAAGCGGATAAGCCAGCAGTAGATATTGAGGTAGCAAAATATTGACACAAATTCTTGATTTATGACGCTAGGCTTAAGCCGGTAACCAGCACACAATAGGAGTTATAACATCCCATTATAAGTTTACTGGGGCCATACAGCCTTGTAGTATTTGAGAGATTATACATTGTGGTACTCAAGCTAAAGAGAGAGAAGCTTAATTCAAAAAATACGAAAATAGTGGATCAAACGACTTTGTGTTAACAATACATTAGGGAGATTATAACTGTTGTAATAATATATCAAGTTTTCTGATATTTTGTTTACAACCGTAAAACTTCCATAAAACTTTAGAGTGGATAAAAATCTTGACACATTAAAATCTAGCAACGTAATTTCTTATCTAAAAAATGACAAGTTCATAAGAATTTCAAGAAAGCGAAAATCTTGCAAACCAATTTTTTGTTGCAGTAATTGACAAAAAGGTAGATTTTACATTCAAATTAAGCTTTAAAGCTCTATTGGTATCAGGATGACAAATAATATTGTTATAATTTACCTATATCTTATCATTCAATTAAACTTAGGTCGAAAAAATTTAATGTTTCTATACAATCCATCTTAGCAATCTACCTACTACTTTAGTTTGTGTTTAATCATGGAACAAGAGAAAGTAAGTTATAACTGTAGTTTTATTCATAATCATAAGCAAATAATTTGGCTCTAAATCAAAAAATTGTTGAATATCAGTTTTAATCTCTATGTATGTAGTACTGGAAGTGACTCTTCCTCTCACATATAGCAGAATTATCTGTACATTGACAAGTAAAATCTATTTATAGTTAGTTTATTTTGTTTTGAAAACACTCTTTAACCAGAATTTTGTTTATTTTTCGACGATCGTTTCGGATACTTAACTAGCCACCTTTAGGTAAATTAAAATACATTTATAAATCACACTGTAATTACTAAATTGTAACTGGTATTCAAGAAATTCCTCGACAATTGTTACTAATTTGTAAAAAATTGAAGATGGCTAATTAAACAGCCGAAAACGGTTGCCAGAATCTAAGGAAAATGTTGAATCAAAAGTGTTTTCAAAGAGGAAATAAACCTAACCAAAAAAATTCATACCAGAATGATTACCCATTGACAGGGATTGACATAGGTATGGTAAATAAAAAAACAAGAAAACTTTGGACCATCATAAAATTGATACTAGTTTTTTTTTTAACGAAATTGAAATCACTGTCACATTTAATTCTTATGAGTAATATTACTCTTTGGGCATTTGTTGTTTAAACTTAAAACTTAAAAAGTTTATGATAACACATAATATACCTCCAACCTCTGTTATCACATTTCTAAAATCAGTATGAGTGTTTACTTAACAATTCAATACATATTGAAGTTTTACATTTTATCTGATCTAATCAACACTAAAATTAATCACTGAACTCACTCTATTCAAATATACCTTTTCACTCCTCTGCTCGGCTTTAAACAATAAAACTAAGGCCACATTAAGGTGACGTCATAAACATTTTGGGGGGGGATAAATTTGTTAATCTGAATTTGTAAAATTTAAATCTTAGAGAACTTATTATAATCCCAGAATAAAAAAATAACTACTGCTGTACTATTTACTTATAAATATTTATCTATTCAATATTGTTTCGAGTGATTTTGTCCGCAATATCTATATCGAAAAATATTCATTCTCATAATATACAATGTAACATGAATCTTATTGTCATGTAATCAGTTTCAAAAAACAAACACATAACAAAAGACGTATTTTCCAATAAATAATTCTTTGTTGACACAAACTGAGACAAAAATATTTGAAACAATTCCCAAACTTACCTTAATTTTTTTCTATCTACTTCGTAGGTCTTCACAAAGCTGCGAGGCACTACAAATTGGGGTTTAGAATATGAGCAGCTAAACATTACCAACTTAACCATAAAACTGGCAACAGATGAGGATGTCGTAGACTTCAAAATATCATCAAATGATGGAAAGTATCTTCCTTTTGATGATATTGTCTGTGAAATTGAAAAAAGAGAAACCAACACGAAAAAATACGCCATACAGATGAAGCATGCCAATGAAAGTGGCGAACTGACGATCAACGATCTTCAAAAGGGAAAGTTCAGTCTGTTGACATATTTTCAAAAATTTCAAGAGGCTACTCGTCAAAGCAACAATCTCAATAACTTCAGTGTTATACTCTATACTAATAGAAATTTTGACGATTCACAAAGCGAAGTTAGCATTGGATCCGGCGAGAAAAAAGTTGAACTGTTGATACAAAAATGCGAGCCAGAAAAAGTATTGAATACCGGAAATCGAGGTTGTTGTTACCAGTTTATAGTTGTAGATCAGAACGACATCGAAAACAAGTGTTTAACAGAGTATAAAATATTCTTTAACCAGTTCTTTTTATATACGGGACAGATGGGCACAGAAGAACTGCGTTACAACATGTTTGAACGTGAATACATGAAACAAGAAGGTATTAATGCATTCAACCATTTTATAAAATGCTGGTGTGAGTGCGAAGAAGAGAAATTTTTACTGGACATACATATTACTAAGGCAGCCTTAGCTCTCAA
This sequence comes from Zophobas atratus, assembly GCA_022388445.1. Classification (NCBI taxonomy): domain Eukaryota; kingdom Metazoa; phylum Arthropoda; class Insecta; order Coleoptera; family Tenebrionidae; genus Zophobas; species Zophobas atratus. The sequence goes on from CM039446.1 coordinate 14,190,402, forward strand.
TTTACTTGGGCCATACGTGAAACCTTTGGACTTTGGCAATGTTGGAATTACAAAAAGAACAGAGATGTTGAAAGAAGCCTTGTCAGAACTTGTTTTAGTAATTTTTGGAAAGAAGCAAGAAGAAAAAGTGAAGAATCTTTGGCGTGACGCCAAATCCAGGCTGGAAAATAAATTTCAAAACGACGAAATAAAGAAGAAATTAGAAGACAATTTGAAGAAATATCTTTATATTGTCGCCCAAACTCAAGCAGAGGCAAGGATTACCGGACTTAACAATGAACAGTACACTAAACTCTTATGGCTGTTAAATGAGTGTCCTTTAATAGTTGAAGCGAACAATGTAAGTCGAAAAATTATCAAGACGCTGAATTTAAACAAAAAGATTATTTTATTAGAAGAGCGATCTCAGCAGTTTACAAAACTGAAAGATCTAACACACTACAAAGATTTTGAAAAGATCCTCAACAATTTTTATTGTTCCATACAAGGCAAAAATAACGTTCCGATAAAAACTTTCGTCGAAAGTTGCGATGAAATGTTGGAAATTGTCACCGTGAATGAATTGATTGATATGGCAAACGACTCTCTAGTTATTTGTAAAGAAGAAGAAAAGATTTCGGAGCATTATATACCTAGACTATTGACAAGAACTATAATTAAATCTGATTTTTTGAAACACGTGCAAAAGGATACACTAGTGGTGATAACCTGCTGGAAAGAAAGTGAATTATTTCGAGGTTTGATTTTAACTGAAGTCGACAACGAAACTGATGCTCCTCCAGGTGGTACGCTTTACAAATGCAAAGATGAATTACTGGAACACGAATTTGAGAAACTATGTAAGAAAAAGGATAAGTCTCAGGGTCATCAGCTGAGATTTACCAACGATCAACAGTTGGAGTGGATTCGAAGCAGAGGAGATGTCACGGTTTTACGATCATTTCAAGACAATACGTCCACCAGTGAGGAATCAGATATATTAAACTGTGAAAAAGATAATCTGATTAATATTATAAGCGCAGATCCTGGAATGGGAAAAACTGAACTGATGATGAATTTAAAGAATAATAAAATCTCTAGCACCTCCTGGACCGTAATGATATATGTTAGAAATCATAACGAACACTTCGATAACCACAAAAGTGACGTAAGAGCTTTTAAAGATTACATTTTTGAGAGAGTCGAGGACAGACTGGGAAACGGTGATCATGAATTTGAATTAAAGTTTTTGTCTTTGGTAAGAGACTTTAGTTTTATTGATATCAGATTTATTTGGGATGGATTAGATGAGATATCCAACGATCACTTGGAAAATGTGCTGGAACTTATTGATGGATTGTCTAAAGAAGGGTCCAAGCACTGGATTACATCAAGAAATCATCTGAAGAAGAAGTTAGAAAATAAGTTTAAAGTATTGTCGAAAACTATACAGCCGTTTGAAGAAGCCAAACAAGAAGAATATATTAGAAAGCGTCTACAAAATGTGGACGATGGTTCAAACATCACTGAGACTGTAATGGAAATCATTAGTTCTGGTCATTACAAAAATATCTTAGGAATTCCTTTACTGATTTTTATTCTAACAGACTTATTTTTAAAAGATGAACCTACTTTTTCAAATAAAGACGGCCTTTCTTTATACCAACTCTACGAACACTTCATTCTAGCAAATATTCGATACCACTATACTCATAAACGAAGTTACAACAGCAATAATGAGTTTGATGTTAAAGCGGTCAAACAAGTAACTGCAAACAAGATTAAAAATTATGAAAGAGTCGCTCTGAAATTTTATTTCCAAAGAAGTACAGAGTATGATGAATTTTTAGAAGAAATTAAAAGAGAAAACGATCCGATAGGCATTATAACGAGAGTTACAAAAGAAAATAATCCTGTGTTTCTGCATAGTTCCTTTAGTGAATATTTTGCAGCGCGTTTTTTGAAGAATACTTTCCTGTGTCACGAAGAACATTTCAAAAACATTTTATTTTTGTTGAAAGATGGATCAAGTGAGTTTAAAAGAATTTCTGAATTCTTGTCAGATACATGTGGCAAATAATTCTTTGCTCAGTTTTTTCATAGTATCATAGTAGAATGTTAGTCTAACGTTGTAGTTCTATATTTTTTCTAATGTCACTATAAATTTATGCATATTAACAAGCAGAAGTATGTTTTAGGAGTTCGTTATTCTTCAAGAAGGGTACTTTTTGGTAAAAGATTAACCTACTTCCTAATAAATATAGCTGTAGTTAAAGTGTCATAATCATAAGTATTAATGTTCAGAATTAAAAGTGACTGTGTTGTTGGGCTTGGGAGATATTTAAATTTAACTTTTGTTGGTTGTCGTGGTCCTTGTGCCCGACAACAAGTGAAAATATTATTTACTTGTTAGTAGGTTGGTTAGAGATTAGTATAACAATTGTAGTGTAGTTTAAATATGAAAATATTGGTACTTCGATCGGTAATTAAATTTGGTGTGGGTAAAACTTAACAATTTATTTCTTACGAAGTCAAATCTACTCGACTAACTGCACGGTGATTATGTACAAAAATAATTCCGGCCCAACTTGACTGGCTTTCTCAACATTCCGAAGAAGTTCCCCAGTCGAGGTCTTTCTGGAATACCCATGACGACTTTCGTCTCACATCATCGCCGCACATACTAGAAAACTCATGGGCGTCGTACCGGGACGGTTTATTTCGTAACACTGCCCTCTCCTTAATTCTGATCGCCCCAATCAGAAACATCAATGGTGTGACTATTAAATCATTACGATAAATTCAAGAAAACGTTGTAACTCTAAAACCAAATTTTTGAAAGAATAAAAAAAAAACAAACATTAAAAAATATATAAAGCAAAAATGTAACATAACTCAAAAAAAACCAACATACTTAACTGCTTAATCAATAATTTAAATGCAAATTAATCTTAAAAAATATAAAACTCAAAACGTATCCATTCGAGAATACAAAGGTCAATTTATCATTAAAATTAAACTGAACTTTAAAAAATAAAAACAAAAATTTAAACCTTTTACACGATTCAAATAAATATGTGTATGCAACCAATTATACATACGAGTGTAAATACTAGACGTAAAAGTATTTGATAAACGAATTGTCTAAATTCTGATGAATTTACTTTCTTATAAATGTATTTTCTGTTCATTCTAACATATTTTTCTTTAGTAGCAATCTTGTTTCTGGCTTTTACTTTTACCGATTGTTGTAAAAACAGTGTTTTTTAAAGCCGAGAACAAGAACCCAAGCAGCACACTGTCGTCTAATTCACGTCAATTTTTGGTCATAACTCGTCGGCGACGTTATTCGCCCAAAAAATCACGTGATAATGACGAGATTTTTATGACTTACTGCTGACGTCAATTAATGACGTCAAAAGGCCGTCCTTTCTTGGTCATTTTTTTATAGATATATGATCAATTAGATGTGGATCGTCGTATTCTTTAAAAAGTGGCCTTCATAATGCTTAATTATCTTTAGAGCAAAAAAAAAAACAACGGCTTTATTAGAAATACACCAAAGACAAGTTTTTTCATCTAATAATTTCTAATCAAATAATTATTTCTGAAAACTTGTTTATACTCTGGAAGTGTTATTTTGTAAGTACCTGCTTGGCAAATTATAAATAGAACATCCGGGGTTGAGCGTATAATAGTGAAAAGACCCCACGACACAAACAAAGTCATAAAAATTCTTTGTCCATTGTCTCTAAAACGGGACAAGGTTTTGAAGAATTCCTTCGTCGAATTTTGATTTTATAAAGACGTTTATAAAGTGATGATGGTTACCAAAAAAATTAGAGAGTGATTTAATATTTAGTTTTATTAAATTTATTTCATCTAATGAAAAAATAATGCTCAACTTCCGTATTTACCATACAATACATCAGATGTTTGAGGCGTGCATTCGGACTTTCCCTTTTTTCGGTATTTATGTTTATTGCACTTCACAGTGAAGCATCCCAATATTTCCAGTTGGTTCTCAACTGCCGAAACTTTCTCGTGTATCCGTTACTCACTTCATTTTTAACGCAGTTTTGTGAAAATTTCTGTACAGTGTGGGTTATACTTATTTACACTAGGTAAGTTAATATCTAATAATCATTTTAATTTTTACATGTTTCGGTTATTTTTGATAACAGTACGTAGATAACAAATGCAGTTTTTTTAAGAAAGACCACCATTAATCACTGAAGATACTCCCACTGATTATGAAGAACTTACGGTGATTGTTTTTGAAAATGAGGCGCCATAAAAAAAAAGGTATATTACTGCAATTATTTATGTACTAATGCTAATGAACATAGTTTTATTCTAGATTTGAAACAAATACAAAACACATGTGCGAAACGAAAGAAATGCTAAAGGAAACGAGTGAAAAAATCTCCAACATGGAAACGTCATCAAATCTGACAACTGAAAAAGAAAACAAAAATAGAAGTTATGCCGCCAAGACCACACCTAAACAAATTTTGACGAATTACAAGATTATCTTTGCCTATTAGAATAAGCAGATTTCTTTGTAAGTTACAAAAATACAATGAATTCATATATACATATAACATAATTGTTCCGGCTCGAGGGACCAATGTTCCGGCTTGAAGTGCCAATGTTTCGTACAATCCGAATCTTAGTACCAACGTTTTTTGTAATGCGGTTGATACGACCATGTATGGTCTTCCGAATTGTACCTTGATATTGCTCGAAGGACCTTTGTTTGTTATAATTGAAATAATGGACAGCGTTCGGTTTTGATGTTTAATATAGGACGGTTACAGAAGTACTAAAATTACAGTGCTATTTACAAAATCAGGTAAAGATACCCAAAAGGGTCAGTGGCCGCTTCCGGAAATGCAACACATAATAGGTATTGGATATTATATCCAGGTAGATGCCTGTAATACTACGATATTTTTGATAACTTACTATACATGGCACATTTCGCTTCATTGTAAAAAGTATTGACAATGAGATTTTCCTGATAGGCTATACGTTTTTGTCAATACAACCATTTTACGATTATCCGTTAGATTCAAGTAAATTTAGCATTTTTGAAATGCAGAATTTGTCTTCTGCTTTAAGCTGTAATCCCTTAAATTTAATAATTTGGCTATTATTGCCCATAGACGAAAAAATGATTGCATTTCCATTAATCCATGCACTCTAATGGGTTTTTCTTTTCAGTGCAATAATTTAAGGCAAACTTAAAAAAGTTAGGTTAGTAATATGATTGTTAAAACAGAATTAATTCTTAACGGTACTTTTTTGTGTGTTGGGGACAGTCAAGTCGTCGTGAATTAGAAAGTTTTACAATGTATTTTCAAAGCAAGTAACTTCAACAATGCGATTCAACTGTCTTTTCCCTTTATTCTAGTTTTTTTTTTTTATATATTTTTTGTAAATAGATTTGTTTGTGTTTTTAAGACTGATTTATAGTTTATTATAGTTTTCTTTTAATATTCTTTGTAACTAAATAGATTTCTTTGTGTTTTTAAAACTGATTTTTCTTTAAATAGCATATTTTATTGCAACGTTTATTTTTGATTATACAGGGTGACTGGGGTATATTGTGCCAGATTTTAAAGGGTTGCAATATACATTATTTTGATTCTAAAAGCCTAATAACATTTTGGTCTAAAACGTATGGTTAAGTCAGAACTTTATGTGTCTCCACCGTTTGAGAACCACTGTACTATGTAATATTCAATTTTACTAAGTAGAAAAAATTAAATACTACTGTTAGTAATTTTATTTATTTTTAAACACCTTATTAAAGCAAATGCTCAAAATGAGCTCCATTCATTCTCACACAAGCATTGGCACGACGAATACATTGCTCCTGCACTCGTTGGAGCATTTCCGGGTCACCGCGAATGATATTGGTGGCTTCATGGATTCGTTGTCTGAGGTAATCTTCTGTTCTGATCTCTTCTGTATAAACCAACGACTTCATGTGGCCCCAAAAGAAAAAATCTAGTGGATTCAAATCGGGAGATCTGGCAGGCCAATGCTGAGCCCCGCCTCGCCCGATCCATCTTTCAGGGAATTGAACATTTAAAAACTGTCGTACCAGACGGCTAAAATGAGGTGGCACCCCATCATGTAGAAACCACATACTTTCCCGGATATGTAGCGGCACTTCTTCCAACAATTCCTGTAAATTTCTTCTTAAAAATCGCCAATAAATGGCACCCGTTAACCGCGGGGGTAGTTCAAAAGGTCCTATAAGATAATTGTTTACAATACCGGCCCATAAATTAATTGAAAACTCCTGCTGAAAACGGGTTTGTCTTATGGCATGCGGATTTTCATCTGCCCAAACGTGAACGTTGTCATAAAATTCCCTGACGCGTAAATCCTGCCTTGTCTGATGCCAAAATAATACGAGGAAAGTTTGGATTTTCTTCTACCTTTCGTAGAAACCAACTACAAAATGCAAAACGGGGTTGATAATCAGCTGGAGATAGAGCTTGTACACGCTGAACATGGTATGGATATAATAACTGTTCTCGTAGTGTTCTCCAAATGGTCCATTGAGACATATTAAATCGTTTGGCAAGGCATGTTGTACTAATTCCAGGATCATCATGTACAACATCCAACACCTCTTCTTCAATGTTGACAATTCGCTGAGGGCGTTGTGGACCTCGTTCGACTCTTCTAGGTAACAAGGAACCCGTTTCTTGGAGTCGCTGGTGCAGATCTTGAAACATTCTTCTTGAGGGTAACCGTCGGTGAGGGAAACGAGTGTCATACAAACGCGCTGCCACACGGGCTACTCCGCGTGCCTCTCCATAAATTAAATGAATGTCCGCTAATTCTCTAAGTGAATACCCATTGACATCCATCTTAAATTTATTAAAACATGTTCACAGATACTTTGACAAATTGTCAAACAGAAGTATTATTTTATTATTGAATTTATTGTCATGGTTTCTAATAAAACAACTGTAAAAATTTCAATATATCAGGTGAATTCCAGCGGTTTTCAACCGGTGGGCTATGAAATTTGTGTATTCTATAACTCTTTTGGAATAAGTCTGAGCAGTAAATGTTATTAAGGTTTTTTACTCAAAATAATGCAAACTATCACCCCTTAAAATCTGTCACAATAAACCCCAGTCAGGCTGTATATTGTATATTATCTTTTTTTTTGTTTATAGTAATTTGACTCGTAATTACCTGTATGTAGATTTGTTTGTGTTCTTAAAAGTAGTTTATCATTAATTTGTTTAATTGACATATATTTTTTTATTTGTTTATTGAAGTTCATTGTTGGTTGTACAGAATTGTAGTAAATTAAATTTTTTTACACTAATTTGTTTTAACTTTAATTAATACATATTTTGTTTTAGGGTTTACCTGGTGATTATAACGAATTATAATATTTTATTTAAGGTAAATAACATAAAAACATAAAAGTATTTCAGCGTTTTATTTATTGCATATTTTTTTCTAAAAATCAAAATATAAAAAACGTCTTGAAATGATTCGTCAAAAAATGACGTCATCTGGACGAGACATTTGACCGTCATTGGTACGTCAATATGACGTGAAATCTTTGGTCACTATGACGTAATTGATGACCATTTATTCACGTGAAAAAGACGACATCATGTTGCCTGGGAAATAATCTAAAGGCGTTAAATCAAGTGATGTAGATGGGTAGAGATAGTGTTTGAAGCAGTTAGGAAGTTCAAACTTGTTTGAGCTGTATGAGCTATTGCTCCGTCATGCTGTATAACAAGTTGAAAAGTCTACAAGGCAAGCTCGTGCCGTAGACTTTATGGTATGTGGTAGCGTGTTTTTACACAACAACATTGATCATAAAACAGCTTGATGCTTGTTTCTGTCAAAAAAATGTTAAAAAAATCGCGGTATTTTCGGCTAAAGCTCTTGTATCTACAACATTTTTTCTGCCTCATTCACACAGTAAATAAAATCAACTGCGGATTAAAGTTTATCCGTCCTCAGTCGTCCATAAATAAATGAATAGCAGCGTTAGAGGACGGATCCCTGTGGAACACCACAAGTTACAACTTCTAAATTACGGACGATATTTCCCGTATCGCCGTAAATTTTCTATTGATCCCAAGAGAACGACTTTTCTTTTTTCACCTTCATTTCCAACCAATCATCTAGACAGAGCGACAAGACCTTTAACCCCCACGAAAATCAATACTTATAATAATAATTAACCACACTGTCAAGGTGGTTGTAAATTAAACAACAATATGTGTATGCAACCAACATTACAAATTTACGTATTGGGGCAGCATTTAATAATAGCAAGTAAAGAGATAATTAGAAGTGTATAAATTGATAACATGTGACGTGAATTTAATTATTGACACTACTAATCTAACAAAGCTCAACTTTAAAACAAATCAAATAAAAGTGCCGCAGAATCCGTGTTTAGCCGATTTTGGGTTACATCTTCACATGTTGTCCTTGTTTCACTTGTAGTTGTTAGTATTTCAGTGCGCGCGACGTGACGATGGCGACGTATCTCATTCCACCTGTCTTGTCCACATTTTAATATTTTTATCAGTTTAATGAGATTCGCACGTTCAGTATATGCTCTGTCCCCGATTAGGTGAATCAGTGATTACGAAAAAATTGCAAACAATCGATAAGATTATTAAAATTCAAACAACCGTTCGCAAACCACGGCTAATAAAGTTAGTAACAAGAAACGTGCTATGAATTATAACAGACAGTTCCCAAAATGGCGTCTTCTGTTGTGTGTTAGTGAGTGCTCCAGTGTTCCAAAAGTTCTTAAATTTTAGTTCAAACAGGTGAGTGTGAATTACAACTTACGTTAACTTAAGCGTAATTATAATTTTCAATTGTTTTAATTGTCACCGCTACCCACGCTTGTCGCTCTTCAAAAATCAATTATTTTTTGTAGGTTAGTTTTTTTGACATTTAATTCGCTAATTTTATTTTCTCTCATAATTTACGTAATTGGGTAATTACATAAAATTGCTGAATGCCACTCGTCATCCTTGTAAAATACCCAGACATTTGCCCCCATTAAGATCAATAGTCCATTAAGCCCAACCTTACATTTGCATGTTTGCGCCCCCGAAGGGTGGCATTCACCCTGATAACGTTATCACTACAAACACATCCACAGCACGGCAGTTACAGTTAGACCGCTGACCACCTAATTTTTTGTATCTTCCGGTTTCTGGTGTGTTCAGTCAAGTCTGAAGACCAACTTTTCTTTTCTCACAAGTTTGATGCACTCGGACAAGTCGGGATGAGACATGATGACGGAATGAGCCGTTACGAAACGGGTTGACCGGTTTTCAAACGTACAAAGGTCGTTGTAGAGGTTGTCTCAAATAAATACAGAACAAAGCTATTGTTTTACGCTTAAGTGAGTGGAAAATTACTGTTTTTTATGGGATAAATGCATCCAGAGGATGGGCTGAGATGCATCATTGGAGAAGTTTTGGGGCGCAGTCTTGTGGAGGTTTGGCGTTGCGACAGTGACTGTGTGGTTCCGGGAAAGAGAAGGTGTGTTTTGAGGTGAAGCGAGTTTAAATATATTTGAGTTTCGGCTTAAAATTAGGTCGGGATGCTGCTGGTTTGAAGGGGGTTTAAATTAGGTCGGAGTGAGAAAGTGAGGCCAGGGCGAGATTAAAATAAGATGCGGGTTTTTGGCGTTTTCCAGTCGATAGTTATTGTTTATCGGTCAACCAATTCTGGTTATCAGATTTAGTCACTTAGTAAGTATGTCCTCGTTTTGTTATTTCTTTGTAACTGTTTTTCCCTTCACTTTTGTTTCTTTATTAAGCGGAATTTATAATAGATAGTGTAATACAATGTCAAAATTGATTAAGAGAAAACAAAGGGTAACAAGTAAAAAAAATATGTAACTAACAAATCCCAAACTTTTGAAATTGTATGAATTTTTTTTTGATGGTAGAAAATCAGTAACCCTGTTTCCATATTTAGATCTGCTCTTCCATTGTTTTACCGATTGTTTTTTCTTTTAAACGTACCTTAAAAATAGTCTTGCTTGAACTAGAAAATTAAACATTTATTTTTGAACGTAAACGTGTAATTTGTCTATTTGTTAAATATAGAAGTAAAATGTACAAAAAAATCCTGTGTCCATAAATGTGTTTCTATTTTTTTTTTTTCTAAATACTGACTCATATTAAGAGTTCAAATGTTTTCAATAATTCCAAAGTAACTAAAAGAGAGGGGTTTGTTAAGGGTCCTATATTGCGAGCTGTTGCTTTCCTTGTTGTGTATAGCAAATTTCACAAATTTAGACTGACGAAAATTTTTTTAATATTTCGCCATAGGAGCAAATACTTGTCTAGTTGTTTACGGAAAAAAAACGTTAAGCAATTGCCACTATTTTTACTGAAAACTTATCATGTTTTTACCTTATGTTTGCTAATAATAAATTTATGTAGACGGTATCTGTAATTATTTTGAGTCATTCACCTTGATGTTTTGTTAATTTAATATAACACTATACAGGGTGTCTTTTTGTATTTGATACAACTCCGGTAACTTTTTTGTTTTGAAGATAGGTCCTTTGGTTTTTGGACAAATTTGTATCGTACTAGATGATCTATTTGATGGTAAACACACCGACTCTCTACTTTTACGTTTTCTCGACTTTTCATGATCCCTAGAGTACGAAGAAATAGGGCTCCCGTTTTCGTCCGTCTGTCTGTCTGTCTGTCGTCTGTCCGAATTTTTATTAGACATATAATCTGTGAGAGTACTGGACCGAGAGCATATATCCAGTGAAAAATCTCCAATGGTCAGTTTGCAAGGAATGCAGACCAATATCCTTCCGGACAATTTCACTAAATTCTTTCCCTCAAATTTTCCACAGGTTATTAAATATTGTCATTCTCCGCGACGTTATCGACCAATACCCGATTCAATTCCTCTCCAGCGACCCCTATTCCAAATATTCACACAATGAATTTTTTTCTTTTATTAAATTATTTACTTTCTGCATTATGGGATTAAACCTTCCTTCACCATTAAAAATTGTGTCCGTTTTTATTAGAAAGCTTTCAATATTCTCCTTAGTGCTTTAGCCTGCCTTTTTAAACATGCAACAAGGTATTATACTTGCTAATCCAACATTTTTATTCTTTGATAACATCGTCTCGACATTGAATATTGGCTCTAAAGTAACGATCGTTTCTGAGCTTTTGGTTTCTGTTGGAAATATGCTAACAAAGTGTTATCTGCGAAATGTTTCACTCCTTTATCGTAGCACCGCTTTCCAAACCATCCTTAGGCTGTTCGAACCTTGAACTTTACAGTGGCAATAGCGGGATTCGCTGATTCTTCGACATATACTGTCGCTATCTAAATTCATATTATTTTCTCTGTATTTTCAGCATTTCTGGAAGCCGATTACCAAGAAAAACGAACGTTATAAATTAATGTTTCTGTAATCAAATGGTGTCAGGCTACGTGTAAATATTCAAAAGCCTTTTTCCTGACAACAACGTGCATATCCGCTATTGATAAACATACCGACCTGAACCCTTCGAACCCTACTAGTGTCGACCTAATGGAAAATACGATAAAGGTGAAGTCGTAAATTGTAAAAAATGTTACATGTGTGTGTCGAGTTTCAAGGAAGAGTTCTTTATCTTGTAGAACTTGACTGTTGAAACGCGGCGATCAATAGTATGAATTTAAATACATTAAAATCCAAGTTTATTTCGGGTAATGACCGAAAATTCTTTAAAAAATCGCTATTCTAAGTTAAAAAAATAAATGACGTAATATATAACCTAATTTAGACGTTAATGTTCTGCCGAAATTACGAGAAAATTGGATGAACCTTTCCAGGGAAAGTCGATAAAATGAATGGACTCATACATTAATTTTTAAGACATCCTGCTGCGTAAGGAGTTCTAAATCAAAAACACGTGTGTGAAAACAAATATATGTTTTTGTGTTGTTTTCCACCACGCTTTGACTTTCCTTTCAGAATTTATGTCGATCGATTGTACATTTCGAATCAACTTTGGCTTTACCTTCAGTTTTAATTTCATTTGTGTTGTTCCCTCGGGATGTTCCCGTGACGGTGGAGCTGATTTGTACTAATCTGCTGGCAGTTTCGAGCTCACGGACAAGGATTTTAGTGGCAATATCGTTTTTGTTCTTAAGAGATCCCTCGATATGTCCTTCGGACACAAAGACCGATTTCCACCCCCACGTCTTTAGTGTTATATTAGCCCCATAGTCCGGCAACAATGTCGCCAAGGTCCTTCTTAAGCAGTGACCAGTGAATTGTTTCCAATTGGAAGTCTGAAATACGATGCCACTTCCTTTCACACGCTTCCGATTTTATGGATCCCCATCACGTTCCGAGTGCACTTTCTGTTGACATAATTTAAGAGAAACGATCTTCAGACGTATTAGTTCTTACGTATTTTATAAAGTTGGAGCCAATAAATCGTTTATTGTGGTAAGTGAGCTTTTGTTATGTGTTTTACTCAATCAGGAATCTTGAGGTAAATTAAGGAACCATGAACATCGATATCCTGTTCCGTAAATTGGAAACAATACGACAGTTTGGTAAAAAAGTGGTTTTTCTCAGATGAGTAAATACTTTCGGTGTATTTACGTTAGTTCCGTGATATTCTGGATTCGGTGTCTGTGTTAAATAGACATCTTTGAAATAAAGAATTTTAAATAGCCAAAGTGATTGTTTATTGATTTAAAACACCAATGTCTTCTACACTGTTCATTTTTGTAGAAGCAATTGAAAGAGTAAGCACTCCCTCGCTACGAAATCATTAAATTTTAGTACTGGACAAACTGTTGACGAAAGAACCGAGAGGCGATGTCCCGGTGGTGAGTTACTGCCAATTTCCGTAAATGCTGAACTGACTTTACAACGTTATAATTGTAATACCTAAGAAGAAGCTAATCATAATATATTTAGCATATATTATTTAAAAAACCATTCTGATTTAAGATGCTTTAAGTCTCTTTTTACCCTATTCGTAGCCTATAACTTTGAAAATTTTTAGATTTTTAAGAAACTCAAGATGGAAAGCTTTGGTAAATTTGATTCTACCGGGCTCGATGTGAGCAGAACTGACTGAACTTTAACTAATTTGGTTTAGTTTAACCTGACCTGACCTAACCGGACTTGAAATGGTGTGCTCATGTGCTCAGGGTAGATTTAACCTGACTTGGTCAAACCAGATCTTACCTGATGACAGTTGCCACGACCTAGATTTGCCTATCCTGACTTGACCTGTCGTAATCTTTTTGTGTGAACGGGAAACCTTCCTAGGTTTTTGATATACGATATTTACTAGGCTTCATAATTGTGCCATTTAACTCAAATTTGACTGTCTCTTGCTTTCTTGGGTCGTACAGTACTACGGACTCCGTTTTTTCGTCGGCTAACTGGAAGTAGTACAATCGCTAACTATTTTTAAGATTTTATCAAATATCTATTCAAGTAGCACTTGACTGGCGGCTGTTGCCACAAAGGCAAAATCATGTTTTTAAAACACCATCGTAGAGCAAGTTCCACAGAAGTGGTCCAACTATCGAGTCTTGGGGTACACCCGCACTTACCCTTCTTTCTACCTTGGCTACTCTTGTCATCCTATTTCCGAAGTAGCTAGATATTATGCTTTTTATGCAGGACGATATTTTCCTGCGTTCCAGTTTTTTCATTATTAGCTCCCAAGATGCCGAATTACATGCATTTTTAACGTCAAGAGTGATTAGCACGCATCACTTCTTTCGTCTGGTTGTTTGGTTTTGCAAGACTTTTCCTCACTATCAATAATAGAACATTCCGCCCTAAATCCATATTGATTAGAGGACCCCGTTCCCTTTGTCTATTTCTACAATTAGCCTATTCGCTGTCAGTCTTTCATAGAGTTTACTTACATTGTTGACAAAGACATAATTTACCAATTACCATTGTAGTTTTGCATTTCTCTGGAAATAGTTGTCGACGAAGCAAATCATTCATCACTTGCAAAACTACTTTTGGTATTTCTTGGACCGCTGTTTTTAGGGCTTCGGTTATAATGCCGTCTGGTCTTGGTGCTTTCTTGCTTTTCATTTTTTGGCTAGCCGTCACTAATTCTCTTTTGTAAATTCCTCCACTTTCAATTGCTTTTGCTGTTTTTTCCATATATCTTGTCTTATATAGTTCTCTTATAGTGCCCGATTTGTTAGTAAAATACAATTTTTTTTAACAAATCGGGCACTATATAGCATAGAAGAATTTTGGAATTGTGACTTTGGTAAAATATAGTTTTAAGAATTTGGTAATTTGTATTCGCTGACCTGTGCAAAACATGTATGTATTATGTATTATGCACCAATAAACTCAATTTCAATTTCAATTTCTTATTATCGCTCTAATTATGTCCGGTGATAGGCCTGTCGATTTTGGGGCATTGCGTAGGTGTTTTATTACTATTTTATACTCTTCTCCCCAAATATCCTAATCTACATTGCAGAGTCGCTTCCAATAATCTTTTTTACAAGATTTGACGTACTGACTTCCGAAACTTAAGAGTTTTTTTACAACTAAATGTTTTTATACCTTTGATGAATACCTAAAATGTAAGGATTTCGATAGTTTAAATATGTAAGTAAGTAGCCTAAGCATTTAATGGCCTGTGTAAACTAATCTGTTTTTAGCACCAATAAATTATCTTATCTTATCTTGAGATCCTTTTTTGTATATAGACTGTTCTCTCTACATTGTCATCTTCTTGGGTATTTCCTTGTTTTTCCCTTGCTCTTAGTAACTTCCTTGTCGATACTAAACATTGATTCCTTTTCTCTTCGATTTTCGAGTTCCAGCAAAATGAATTATGGGCCATCCTAAATTTATTTGCTCTAGCACACGATTCTCTATACGTCTGAGCTATTTCCCCAGCCTTGTGGTGAAGTACTTTTTTGAACTCTTCTCTGTTTCATTCAGACCTTCTTGCTCTATAGTTGTCCCCTTTTTGGAATACTATATATTTATGAAAACTCAATGTTTCTTCCTCCAGTACTTTACAGTTACTTATCCCTCTCGAAATTCCAAATGATGAACATCTTATGCGTCTATAATATGTGATATACTTTCGTTTCTTTGGAATGTAGCTGTCCCTTGATTGTGCACTATAAGGTCTAGATAATATATTCACTCTATTAGCGTTTGCCTCTCTCGTCTAATTTAGGTGATCCGCAGTCCGTTGCCTTTGTGTTGAAATGTCCGAGGAGTATTGCGTTTTGTTTCTTTTTTTTGACCTGCCTTAACCCTACTTCACCTGACCTTTTTTTTTCTGGGAAAGGGAAAACCCTCATGGTCACCAAGGACTTAGGTGCGACCGTCCCTGGTAGTGCCAGGTGTTAAAACCCCTTTCCCGACCAGCTGTTATCCTAACCCCCGGAAACCGCGTTTACTTTAGGAGGGTGGTTGGTCGTCAAATGCGCGCCAGTTATCTTCTCTTCTCATTAGGACGGCAGAAAAGACGTCGGTCAGGATTGGGGTGTTTCCATTTCCCCGGAGAATTGAGCTCCCCCATAGGTGTCCGCTGTGGAGAGGTTTCACTGTATAAGTGCTTTAGTCTTCTCGACCGCCAGTTCCATCGTCCTTATCTCCATCCACCATATCAAGAGCTTTATTCGTTACGTATTCTAACGTATTCTGGGTTTCTGCCGTACCAGATCATCCGCAAAACCTACCTGGCTCCCCAGGGATCTTGATCCTTAGTAGATCGTCGTAGAAGACCATCCAAAGCAACGGATCAAGGACTGACCTGACCTGGTGTGATTTGTGTGGCTCTAACCTAACTTGACCTGAGCAGATCAGATTGGGCTTTTCTTCACTTGATCTGATCTGCTGTATCCTTAGTCAAATCAATGTGATCTTACCTGATGCATGATCAGATTTGTTTGCCCTGGCTTGACTTGACTCATTCGGACTTGACTTGTCCGGGTCTAATCAGACCAGACTTTTTATCCTGACTTAACTTGACCTGGGTGTCCTAGTTAGACTTGACCAGATTTGGTGGAACCAAAGTTTACCTGGCGTAGTTTGATCATACTTGACTTGACCAGATCTGCCTGTCCTGATTTGACTTATCCTGATCTGGTTTGCTCTGACCTGATCAGACCAGACCAGACCAGACCAGACTTGACTTGGCTTTTCCTGACTTGACCTTACCTAAGTTAATTTGACTTACCTTGACCTAATTAAACTTACTTGATCCAAGTAATCGTAACAACCAGCAGTCATTAATCGTTGTGCATTATTGTTAATAAAACTAGCTGTTATTTTTCATTAATAAATAAACCAAAAAAAAAAATTAATAGGACATTTATAAATAATGAACAAAAACAAAACCAACAAAAGAAAACACTAGAGAAAATGTCCAAAATTCCTGCCTTGCGCATATGAGTAAACTCGTAATGTTTCCAAATTTTGATCATTTTTTGTAAAAGTTAGTCGTCAGCACTTGCTGAGATAAAACTGATTTTGGCAAATGAGATACCCGTTAAGAAAATACAGGGCGGGTGGGCGGGGCTAGTACCTGTTAAAATAAGACCGATTTTGGCAAATGACATACCCGCTAAGAAAATAAAGGGCGGGTGGGCGGGGCTAGTACCTGCTAAAATTAGACCGGTTTTAGTAGATAAATGATGTATCCTGTAAGAAATGTAATTAAATTAATGTAAGCTAAGACACTAGAGGCTCCAAAGCACTTTCAAATTCTTTCCAACAGGAATAGCTGGAACCTCAAGATTGTTTGAAATTTTTCAAAAAAAAAACCGGGGCCCCAAAATTAACTCAAAACCAGGTCAGGTCAGAATTTTCCAAAAATAGAATACCAAAGACCCCCAAAATTGTTTTAAATAATTTACAAAAAAAATTTCCATGGGTTCCCAAAATAATACACCATGGGTACCCAAGAGTCCTCCGTATTAAAATTTTCCAGATACACGGTATATCTGTAATAATCATCAGTTTCCTGTCTGAGTTAAATTTTTAGACCAGTTTATTTTTGCGCGAAAATATAAATTGAGTTTAAAAAATTAAAAGGTTTACACTAATCGTGTAATATTTGACGATTACTTAAACATTAGGAATAAGTGTATTACAAAACCAATATTTCGTGATACGTCATGTAAACGAACGTTTGTACGTCATATCGCTGTTTAAATTTTATTATCAGATTGTGACGTTTTATTTAACGTAATAAACTTGTCATTTATGGTACGAAAACCTTGAAGAGCAAAATTTTGATTTTCGTCATTCTTTCAACGAATTTGGATTACGTGACACAGATCAAAAGATTATCAACTTGACGAAGATTTAGCGATATTTCAAACATAAGTATGACATATTTATCACTAATAGTTTGATTGCTTTTTTTCCTCAAAAATAAAGCACCGACTATAGCGTGACGAATAAATACAGTGATTAAAATTCAGTAAATACTTCCAAATTCGCATTCAACTTCGACGTAAAGAACGCATTAAGTTAGAGTGCTACTTACACGTGGTTATAAAAACATAATATACATTTATAGTTGTTGCAATAATTACAGTTAACTGTACTTCCAGTTTTTATAGGAAAGCTATTAAATTAAAATTCAAGTCATCTTTTACTGAGTCACATTAAATCGCCATTTCCTCTACGACTCACTTCTACAGTGCCCGTTTCATTTTCTAAAACCCGTCCTAAAAACAAATTATCTCACATTTCTTCAGTAAACAAACACCAGCGACCTTCTCTCGAAAGACAAATTTTTCAGACGATAAACAGCGTCCAAATTTCCTTTTTCTCTTTATTATCATTGTTATACCATTACTGTCGGATTGATGAGCATTGCAGGCACGAATTTAGATAAAGAAGTTCCCTTCCTCGAGAGTCTCTGTTATGAATTTATGACTGTCCTGGAGATTATGGCTGTTTTCTCCAACAAAAGAAAAATGTTACGAGGACGCAATCCTTGTCTACGTCCATATTGAAATAAAGTATCCTTGGTATTTTTCCTTTGAAGCGACAGTCTGAAACGTATTGATTTGTTCGAGTGAGAATCAGCGTAATCTTTTTAATACCAAGTGTTCCGTTTTGTCGGCAATAAATCATCTAATAAGTGCGAAGTGGTAATAATGGTAAGTGGTAATCTCGGTCGGTAAAAAGTGATCGATGGGCGTTATTGATGGGGCCTTGCGGAAATTGGGTCAGGAAATATGCGGGGTATGCAAAAGCGCGATTAAGGAGGGGTTACAAGGAGGTTCAGCGCGTGAAATCGCACCTTCCTGTGGATTCAGAAGACCCCATTTTTGGGTTTCTTTCGTCAGTTTTATCCAGAATGTTGTGAATGCTGTGGTATTTTCGGCCGACGCAATTCTTTGTGTGGTTCCCGGATAATGAGATTCAATGTGATTACGATGGAGATTTCCGATTTTAACAACGAAAACATGTATTGTGTGCTATTTCTAGGAATGACGAGCGAAGGATAATAACTTCAAAAGGATTTGTACTGCAGGAGGTCGGTAATTCCTTAAGCTGCCATAAATCATGGCTGAATTCCTTATTTATTTCTTGGCTTTGTAACGTGGGTTGCATTTTTTTTACATAAACAAGGGGTTCAAAGGGAATATGGCAAATCTAATTAGTTCCCGACCCCCATTTAATTAGTTCATTCAAAAACAAGATACTGTTAGAAGATTGGAACAAAGGGTTTTATTTAAGGTGTTTCAGAGAGCGTAAATAAAACAGACAAAAAATCGGTGTGACCCAAAATAGATCGAAACGTTGTGGGTGGAAGCAAATGTCGAGATTTTTTCAGGGTTCAACTATTCCTGTTATTATTGAAAACACTTATGGGTTGATTTTTTTGGTATAGAAAACAACAGGTCAAAAAGAGCATAACAAATTTAATTAACTTCTGAATTTCATTTTCTTTTTATTTAATGTATGATAATAGTTATTTATGTTTCAAGTGTTGAAAACGGTCCATTGCATTACGAACGGGAATACGGCGCGAGACGCAGTCGAGCGCTGTATGTAAGTGAGTAATGCAATGGAGTTTTCACACGAGTATCATACAATATTTTTTGCGCTGCCTTTTTGAAAAAATAACATTTTTCAATCGCTAAAAGAATAAATATTACTGAACCGAAATTATGTTGGTATTGAATTTATTACCAAATACGTCA
Source organism: Zophobas atratus (assembly GCA_022388445.1). Taxonomy (NCBI): domain Eukaryota; kingdom Metazoa; phylum Arthropoda; class Insecta; order Coleoptera; family Tenebrionidae; genus Zophobas; species Zophobas atratus. The sequence goes on from CM039446.1 coordinate 14,209,629, forward strand.
AATACCAATCTGTCAATTTGTCCGGGCTAGATTTTGAATTTCAAAGTTGAAATGGAAAATCGTGCACGTATTCAGAAAATTGCAGATAAAGCAACTGCAAATTTGTTGCCTGCAAAATCCGCAGGTCCATATGAAGCCGAATATCAAAAATTCATCAAGTGGTGCGAAGAAAATAAAATACGCGAATTTTCTGAAACGACGCTCGTGGTTTATTTCCAAATTAAGTCGGAAATTATGAAAGCATCCACACTGTGGACAATATATTCAGTTCTGAAAAGTCCTCTTGGCATCAAACATAACATAAATCATTCGAAATTTTATAAATTAACAGGTTTTTAAAGCGGCAGAATGACACAAGCCCAAGAAGTCTGAAATACTTACCAGTGGAAACATTTTTATTTGCGGCTCCAGGTCAGAGAGAATCTTGTGATTATGATTCAGCGTGAGGTTGCGAATAACGTCTAGTTTAAACGGTTTTTTTTAATTAACCAGAACTACTAACAAACAGTAATAACATAATAGTTGTCAACAACATAAACCAAATCACCGAATAGTGTCAACTGTCAAATTACTACAAATCCAAATTTTGATCAACAAATTCCCCTATTTAAGATTACAACTTAAATTGCGCTTTTTTAAAATTTCGAGCCACTTTTTGTTATAATAACTTTAGATACATGATTATCAATTAGTAGTAATTACTTTGTGATAATCAATTTATTTTTTCAAAGCTTAAATTCCTCGTTTGTATTTTGCAGCACTAGATCCTTTTTCATTGGCATTGCGACACGCAACGTGTCAACGTAAAATGTCAATTACAACTATGGCAGCGCAAAAAAGCCTTTTTTCTTCAAACGTCAGAAATACGGATCATTGCATACCTCAATTGATAAATACAAAGTCCTACTTCACTGCCTTGACAGGAAAAAAAAAATCTGCTTAGGCTGCAAAAATTTTTTGCTGCCGCTGAATCAACCAATGAAATTTAAGCCTAGCCGTCTTATGTGTTGATGTTGATGTTCTCACTGTTACTAGTGTTTTGTGCTGCCAATGTCAATCACAGACAACTGTCATATGTCATTTGTCACAATTCAGTCGGTCAGAGCCCAGAGCCGAAGATTCGAATTGTAACTGTTACCTAAATTAACCAATCATCATGCGCAATCAAGAAGTCTTATAATAATATGAAAAGGTAAAATTTTACAAAGGGCACTTCACGATTTCGCACAAACTGTTTGCACACAACTCTTCTACAGCACCCCCTGAACACGTTCCTCACCTTCAAATGTTGTAGAAATCCTTACTTTTGCCACAAAAAAATTGTTAAATTTCCCACTTTTCAATGGGAAGCCGTTTCCAACATAACCTAACTTTTTATAGTCAACAACACGCGTACATGTAACGTCGGGTATTTAGTGAAGGCAGGGCGCTTCGCGCCCTGCGCCCCATTGCATACATACCCCTAAACGTGGCACTTCTTGCTCCGTGGATCATTGTCTTTGGAATTCGTGCGAATTCAACTATGTGTGTAGTTGGTTGCCTACATGTGGCGCAACTAATAGGGTGCAAATCATAGGGCGAAAGGGGCGAACACTAAATATTTTTTTGTGACACAAAGAAGCATTTCCACAACTTTTGAATGTAAGGAACGTGATCAGGGGGTGATGTACAAGAGTTTTGCACAAACAGTTTGTGTGAAATCGTGAAGTGCCCTTTGTAAAATTTCACCGAAGTAACAACATTTAAAATATTGTAAAATGATAGTATTTCTAGGAGTACGTGATGGAATCAAAGGTATTTTGATTGCTAGAACTTGTCCTCTACAGATTTTAAAGGTGGCATATTTAGGTGAAGGTTGTTTTAAATAGCTGGAATTGGAATATTAAACAAGAAGAAAAGGCCTCTCGGTGAGTAAATTTGCCACTGACCTATTTTCACATCAAAGTGAAAAACTATATCGATACTGAAAGAAAAAAATCACACAGTTATAGAGTATAGTGACTCCAATTTTTCTGCCTAGGCTGTTTTCGCATTTTTTCTGCCGGTCATCAGCGGCAGAAAAAGTGAGGGGTAGGTACCTACCTGTTTGGTGATTATGATTTATGATCAAGTGTCTGAATGTTTTAGACCTTAGAATACAAGTTGGTTATCGTATTAGTGCTTTAAGAATCAGTTCTAAGTGATTTTTGTCACAATTTCATAGATTTCAACATTTTCATGTCCAATAAATTGGATCCAGTTTCACGTTTGAAGAAAAAATAGCATGTTTTATACGGAGAAAAATGACTTTTCGTGGCTCATCTGTAATTGCCGGCCTCGCGCGCTCGGCCGTCAAACGTACAGATTCGCCACGAAAAGTCTCATTTTTGCTCCTTATAAAACAATATACTATTTTCGGGTTTTATTACAGTACAAAAACAAAAAATAACACACTGAAATATTGTTCAAAATGGAAACGAATCTTACTAAGAAAAAAGCAATTTCTTGTGTCTGGGTGTGGATGTAGGTTTTATTTTTTTTTTTTTATTATTAAAAAACGAGTTCAAAACGACGATGACAAATTTAATTAGTCTGGCAATTTCATTTTTTGTTTACATTAATGCATGAAAAAATTATTTTTTTTAGGAGATTGGAACAAACGATTTTATTTACAGTGTTTTTCAGAATGTAAACAAAACAAAACATAATTAATTTGGCTGCTACCTAAACATAGACCGAAGCAAATGTGTATATAACGTGGGTTGCTTTTTTCTAACGTGAAAAAGCAGGAGTTTTAAAGGGCTATGACAATTGTAATTAATCCCTTCATTTTATTGTTTTATTCAGAAGATTGAATCAAAGGGTTTCGTTTAAAGTGCTTTTTTGAGAACACAAGACACAAAATAAATAAAAAACAACAGTTCAAACGAACTGTGACAATTAAGTACTCGCCAACCTTCATTTTATTTTCTTTAATGAACGAAAAAACGAGATTCTGTTAGAATGGAACAAAGGGTTTTATTTAAAGGCTTTTGGAGAACACGAGTAAAACAAACTAAAAATTAATTTGTCTGTTATTTAAGTAGCCTGAAGTGTTGGAAGTAAATGTCGAGACTTTTCAAAATTCATACTAATCTTTGTCATAAAGTTCAGTCTAACACAATTTTTTATTTTCTTTATAATGTTTTAAAAATATATAAAATAAACTGTTTCTGTTCAAATATAAGAGCAAAAAAAATTGGTGGAAAGTTGTTTCGACAGAACTTCCCTCGCACCTAAAATACAATGAAACATATCCAGCATTTTCGAGTTAAGTTTTTACTTTAGGTACACAATTTTGTGATGAAATCATCAACATTTTGCAGGGACACCTAAATCAATGTGGATTAGACTAAAAATAACAGTATTCCCAAAATTTCTGGAAAAATGGAGTGAGTCGTTCTGATTTAATCAATAGAATAAATTGACTCATTCATTAATTTTTTTAAGCCACCTAGGTGTATAAGCAAATCTAAAAAATATGAATGCAATGATAAATTACAACTAAAAACTCATCATATTTTGCACATTTTTAGTAGAATTTATTCGGCAAAATTGCGAGATGACGTTATCAATTTTTTAGTAGCATAATCCTGAACTTGTGGTTTATAAATACATTATTGAGATTTTTCGGCTTTTTGATTTTTCGATTTTTCAACTTTTGATGTTCAATTTTTCAGTATTTTAATTTTTGACATTTTCAATTTTTCCATTCTTCAAATTTTCGATTTCTCAATTGTCCGATGTTTCAATGATACGATTTCGCAATTTTTCAACTTTATTTTTTTATTTTTCGTTTTCTCAATTGTCCGACGTTTCACTGATACGATTTCAATTTTTAAAATTCTAGATTTCTCGATTTCTCGAGTTTTCAGTTCTTCCATGCATATTTCAGTTTTTCAATTTTCGGAATTCATTAAATTTCTGATTTTCCATTTTTTTTAATTTTCCGATTATCCAGTTTTTCGATGTTTCGATTATTCAATTATACGATTGTTCAGTTTCTCGATTTCTAAATTTTAGATTTTCCAATTTTAATTTTTGTTTATTTTTTCATGTTTGGATTATTTATTATTGCTAAAAATAAAAATAAAAAATAACTACCAAAATTGTGACTAAACATTAAACTAAAAATTAATAGAAAATAGTACACATTGCTGCTAAAACATAAAAATTGCTGTACTTTCCAAAAAAATCTATTGCATGATTACTGTTCCACTAATATTGCTAATTTAGGACGTTAGTATCAAACGCAATGAAAGTATTAATTCTTAGTTAAACAAAAAAATAGTTGCGTGTCAAAATCGAGTGAAACATGTGAGATGTGTGTAAACAAAAGGATCTAAATAATAACTATTTCCCCCAGAATTTCTGGAGGCTTATAGAATCGATATTGGCCTGAGCGCGCTCCGGTCTGTGGATCATACAAGTTCTCGGGCGACGAGGCAGTTGAAATACCTGATATGTCACAGCGCAAAAAGTATTTCTTAAAAAACTTTCAAACGTGGATGTCTTTTTAATCGAACAAAACACAATTGGCGAACGCAATAATCCAGAATGGTGCGCAGAAAAATCCTTTAGACTAATCGAACGTTATTTTGGTAAAATTTGCAAAATGAGAGAACAAGTAACACGGCTAATCCTACTGTACTGTGAAAAACATTTTACATCCCTGCAAATCTAGTTCAGCATGTACTCTCCCAAAATCTTTGCATAGAAAATGAAGCAAGGGCAACTGAAGCATTTTGGAGTAACACCAAACTGACAATAAGACAATGCGGTTTGTACATTTTTAGCGGCATCGCCAGACGGCTTAATAAACAAAAACGCTATCCTAGAAATATATAAAATGTCCAATTTAAATAATGCTTAATTCAACGAGATGATAAATTTTGGGAAAATAATATGATATAGCCCTAGAAAAATTTTATTTATATGCCTTACTTCCGGAGAGAGTAGATTCTCGTTATTAAACAAGTCAACTCATTAGACAAATTCTAAAGAAAAAATTGTACAATTAAAATTTTTTATTTGCATTCGCGTCATGTGTAGTTCATATAAATCTTTTGCCCTTCTAGTATAAACACACACAGGAATAAATAGTAATATTGGAATAGGTTTACTGGAGATACCACGTAAAAAACGTGCCTATAATACTCTACCTCATAGGTGGTGCGGAAAAGAATATCAAAAAATTAAATTTAAATAAATATGATTCTTCAGGTAACTAAGTGGTTAGTGAAGTGATGAGAATCTAAATCTTGTCACTTTTGTGTATTGATTAATATATAAAATGACAGATTAATAAAAAATATTTGAATAATTTTTTGAAAGAAAATATTTTAGTAGAATGTATAAAATTATAAAAATTTGCATACTTTTAAATCAAATTATGTCAGCAATGAAAGAAGTCGACTTGTAAAAGAGTTTCAACAATGTTGGTACCTGGACTGATTACCTGAAAGGGTCGGTCGGCAAGGCGCCCTGCTGTGTAAAACTAGCCATTTATTGAAACAGATCTTTGTAAATAGGGTTGCCTAGTTTCACTTTATTTTCATTATTCAGTATTTTTTTTAAAAAGCAAATATTTTGATAAATATAAATTTTAAACAAAAATGACCGTGTCTTCCCCATAGAGCTCAATGTTGTCTTTGCACTGATATAAAAGTTTAAGCGAAAAATGCTCTCTCCTCGTCTAAAAATGCAATTTCCTTCGAAGAATGAACGATTAACTAAACACTAAACAATCACTTATTTTAAAAAATATTGTGTCTTCCGCAGAGACTTAGACATAATCTATCAATTGAAATGTCGATCTTTTTTTCAAAGTTGAAATTACGCCCGTAAAACGAAACTCTATTTAGCTCATTTTTCGGTCTGCTACTGGGCACTCTTAAGAACAGCAATTTGAAAATCGTGTTAAAATTCATCACACGATTATCCTGAAATGGTCTCGTGTTAATGGATCCGGAGCAAGATTAACCAAATGTTCCGGTTGAAAGAGGCGATTTTTAAAAATCCTGAAATCTACAAATAAAATCTATAAGTAATTTTCGAAGGTGGTCGAAAAAAGTAAAAATTTCCAAGGAATGGAAAAATTAAGCTTCTGAAAATGTTGCCTAAAAATCCACAAAAAATTCTGGGAAGAAAGATATTGAGTGTTTATAAAGGAATGCTTTAAGAGAGTCTATTAAAGCATTAATGTGACCCTATAAACATCGAATAAAAAAAGTGTATAACGAACTTTGGAGCGTATCTTGAAAACTGCTGAACTAATTGCTCCGAAATTCAGCAGATTTTTTAAGTGAGTTTGTGTATACACCTCTACCAAAATTTTAATTACGCCACGTCGAAAGTTTGCCAAAAAATGTTATCATAAAAAAACTTTTATAATTTATCAAAGTAAGTAACTGGTGAGAGGGAAACTTTATCTGATGAATAACTTTAGACCATTTTTTTTTCTAAAATGGTGTGCGTCGAGTCTCGTGTTCTTCAATCTTGTATCCAGAAAACGTGTTTGAGAACTTTTAAAGCAATTTACTTCACCTTGTTTAGTTTAGTTTTTTGCTTGTACCCGTTATTAATGACTCCCTTTACTCCCTTATTTTATTGTGGCTTTTATTTAATGTCGTTAAGCACGACTTTTTCCGCAGATAACTTCTCCAAAGCTTTTAAACTGATTTGACCTAGAACTTCAAACAATTTAAGCTCGTACGTGTACCTAAATGTCAGCACGATTATGTTCAACCATTTCAGATAAACTACATAAAGTTCACGCTTATTCGTTACAATATGCCTAAATGGGTCAGTTTCAGCGTGCTTCAAATTGAATCTTCCTGGGATAAACGTCTATCAACGAAGCGACACCACACTTCGCGAAACTAACCCAATTGAAACTAAAGCCGCCCCTTATCATCTGTATCCATAAGGATTACAGCGACGCAAATCCAGAAATTAAAGTCTTTCCTCCATTTGAGCGACATTAACACCGATGCACCGCTAAGCGGCATAATTAGAATGTCACTCCAAATTTAACTCCACCACTCGCGTTAAATTTAAATTTCACGATCCGGAATCGGCGCATTTTTATCAATGGAAACCGCTCTAAATTCGAAAAACCGCAGCAACGAGTTCATTTACACGGAACAAACAAATCATCGCCGCCAGGAAATGCAAACGAAAAATAAATTTCGTCTGCTTTTCGAGCAAACTTAATTGAAAGTAATAAATATTTATGTGTATTATATAATAAATTGGGTTTCTGTTAACAAAGCGACCTCATAACGCGAATTGTCTGTAAACATGGAGAATAAAAATGGCAGTGGCGGCTCGTCGCGACAAAGAAGCAAATGTCGGTGATAAGTCGACAATGAAGTTGCATTATCTTCATACGCTTCCGCTTCCTTTTACATCTAACCTTACAGAGTTCTGTTAAGCGGATTAGAAGTAAGTCACCTTGATGACGTCACGAGAGGTCGCTTTGTTCGCAGGAACGGTGAGTAGCGTCTAAACCAGTGGTTGCCAAACTTTTTTCAAAAACGACCGTTAGGTGCATCATCTAACGAGTGATGAAAAAACCCTTTCATTACTTGTTCGTTGGATTTTGTCACTAAAACGTATGTCTGCATTTGTTAAAAAAAGTGAGGTTAGAACCAAGTGAAGTAACGCATACTTGAATTAAAATTAATTTCGGATGTTAATGAAAACAAAAGTAATAATAATATTTATTGATTTCAACAGGAAGAAATTCCAATTACACAAACCAAAAAAAAATTAAACTCCTACAAAAAATAACTAGAAGATTGAAAAAAAAAAATTAAGTTACCTTAAACATAATGAGAGTACATCTTAAACATATAATACTAATCTACAATGTTTAGCAAGTTAGCAGAGATCAATAAAAATTAGAATTACAATTACAATTAAAGAAACCGCACATTAAATTAATTGGAGATCTATCTACTGTATTAGTTCTAACAGAATTAATATAGAAAGAAATATGTTGGCGAGCATTTAGTGGTGGTACAAGAAAATTAATTTTACCCAAGAGCACATAACGGTCAATTCTATTATGAAAAAGATTATATAAGAAGCGAATCGAGAGCATATTTGGCCGAGTATGCAGTGATATAAAATTAAAACTCTTCAAAAGATCTGAATGCTCTACACCACGTGCCGGTAAACACCGTCTTGTAAGAAAGCTAAGAATTTTAAAAATTTTCTTTGTACAGCTTCAATTTCCTTGTAGGGAAATACAGATTTTCCCATTAAGCGCTGCCCCCTGACTCACGACGAATAAATAAATTGGCCGGGGCTTATCTTTTGACTTTTCTTTCTTAATATTCGTAATCTTCTTTCTACGACAAGAAACTTAAAACATGGTCAAAATGGTACATTTTCGTAAAGAAATATACAAAAAAAGGCAAAATATAAGCCCGCCCACCCACCCTGATCTGGATTCCGATTAATTATTCATTCCTTGTCAGACCGAGGGGCGGAGCGTAATTGCAAAATCCATATCTGCTTAAAAAAAATTACCAATTTGATAAAGTTTTAAGTCTTTGGTTGTGAAAACAAAACTACGTACAGTCAGAAAAGCAAGACAAAATGCAAGCCCCGCCCACGCGCCCTATCTTAACTGTGATGATTTTTTTTATGCATGGGCGAGCCTTATATTTTGCTTTTTTTTTTAGTATACGTAATTTTCTTTTGATAATAAGAAACTGAAAACAAGTTAAAAAATGGGTTTCAAGTTTCTAAGAATAAATAAACTCATCACAATTGAGGTGGGGGTGGGTGGGCGGGGCTTGTCCTTTGATTTTTGTTATTTCTTAATATTCGTAATCTTCTTTCTACAACAAGAAATTTAAAACATGGTCAAAATGGTACATTTTCGTAAAGAAATATATTAAAAAAAAGGCAAAATATAAGTGGCGTCCCCTGCAGTAAATTCATCGTAGATTTTTGTCATATTTGAAACTATTCTATGAACATATTTTTTTGATGACGTTAGCAGTGTGATTTATTAGCTTACCGTTGCACTTGCTGTTCCCGCTGACGTTACTTTTAGAGCTAAAAATTGTCATTTATAATCTCCGGAGCCAAGTTGCCATTGATAGTAACGTTGATGTTCAACTTTTGTCGTATTTAAAGGGGTTGTAGAGGAAAAGTTGATTACTACAAAAATTTACCATTTTAGACATGTTTCTTATTGTCGAAATAAGTCTACACATACTAAGAAAAAAAGGCAAAATGTAGCCCCGCCCATCCGCCCTATCTCAATTGTGATGATTTTTTTTTATTCGTCGTGAGCCAAGGGGACGGAGCTTAACTGCAAAATCCTTATTTTTCTACGAGAAAGTAAAAACATGTTTTTGAGTATCGTGTTGTTCAAAGAATAGTATGTACATATATGTTAAGAAAAAAATAAAGCCGAAGATTGAGACCCACCCATACACGCCCCGGTGTCAATTCTCAATTGTGATGAATTTTTCATTCGTTGCCAGATCGAGGGCGGGGCTTAATTACAAGGTCGATATTTGTCTACAAGAATTTACCATTGTAAACATGTTTTAAGTTTCTTGTTCTGAAAAGACAACTACGTATATTAAGAAACAAGTCAAAATATAAGCCCCGCCCACCCGCCCTATCTCAATTGGGACGATTTTTTTTATTCGTCGTGAGCCAAGGGGACGGAGTTTAACTGCAAAATCCTTGTTGCCCTACGAAAAATTAAAAACATGTTTTTGAGTATCGTGTTGTTCAAAGAATACTGTGTATATTAAGAAAAAAATAAAGCCGAACATTAGGCCCCACCCATACCCGTCCCGATCTCATTTTTCAATTGTGATGAATTTTTCATTCGTTGCTAGCTCGAGGGGCGGGGCTTAATTGCAAGATCGTTATTTGTCTACAAGCATACCATTTTAAACATGTTTTAAGTTTCTTGTTCTAAAAAGACAACACGTATATTAAGAAAAAAATCAAAATATAAATCCCGCCCACCCGCCCTATCTCAATTGTGATGATTTTTGTATAATCGTCGAGGGTCAAAGGAGCGGAATTTAAATGCGAAATTCTTATTTTTTTCTCTCTCTAGAAGAAATTACCATGTAAGACGTTTTCTTTTGAGTATCGTGTTGTTCAAAGGATACTAGGTATGTTAAGAAAAAATTAAAGCCAAAGATTAAGCCCCACCCATAACTGCCCTGATCTAAATAGTAATGAAGTTTTCATTCGTTGGCAGACCTAGGGGCGGAGCCTAATTGCAAAATCCATATTTTCTTACAAAAGTTTACCATTTTAAATGTGTTTTAAGTTTCTAAAAATAAAAAAAATCGTCACCATTGGGATTGGGTGGGTGGGCGGGGTTTACATTTTGTCTTTTTTTCTTAATATACACAGTATTCCTTGAACAACACGATGCGCAAAAACATATTTTTAATTTCTTGTAAAGAAATAAGTATTTTGCAGTTAAGCTGAGTCCTCTTAGTTCAGGGCGAATGAAAAAAATCATCACAATTGAGACAGGGCGGGTGGGGGGGCTTATATTTTGCCTTTTTGTTTTAATATGTGCAGACTTCCTTTCACAACATGAAACTTCAAACATGTTTAAAATGGAAAATTTGTATCAGAAAATATCGATTTTCCAATTAGGCTCCGCCCCATAAGTGCAAAACCCATATTTCCTTGCATGAACCATTTCAACCATATTTTATGTTTCTTGTTATGAAAAGATGGCTATGGATTTTAAGAAAAAAAGGCAAAACATTAGGAAGTGTTGTAATGAAGTCCGTCGCCTGACTCTCCACTTTTATATACATTTTCTCGACCTTGGAGCTCTCCCGTTTCCGTCTGCCTGCCTTCCCGATTTTTTTTGTATGTTTTTGCAGAGTGATTTTGTATGTATTCTCTGGCTGTGCGAATGAGTTGTCGTTGTCACCCTTTGGTACTTGGTACCGGAGGGGGGACCGCCCCATCCCCCCCCCCCTCCTTACGCCCCCACTGGTCAAGTTTTTCCAATACGACTCCTTTTAAATTATAGTCAAAAACAATGGTGACAAGTTTTCTTGTATAAGAAACAACTTCGCATTTAGAGATATTCAACATTAATCTATTTCGAATACACCAATGGTAAAGCAGAATTAAGCAAAACTGAAGATAGTAACAATCATTGATAGAATTAATTTCCATGTATAATTTGAAATCATCAGCCAACATAAGTTTATTGCGGCGAATAGCATCAGGAAGATCGTTAGTAAAGAGCAAAAACAACAAAGGTCCTAAGTTCAATCTCTGTGGGACCCCAGAAGATGTAGTAAATGGTTTAGAACTAAAATTTCTGTACTTCACAAATGAGATTCTACCGATTAGATAAGAGATTAAAAGTTTCAATAACGGATTTGTAAAGCCAATATTACAGAGCTTTTGCAGTAATAAACAGTGATCTATTTTATCGAAAGCCTTTTCAAAATCAGTATATATGACATCACATTGTCCATTACCATCAATTACTTCCGACATATATTGGGAAAATACAGCTGAATTTGTAATGGTAGATTTTTTCTGCACAAAATCATGCTGACTAGATGAAATCAATAACTTCGTCGATGGGTAAATGTGATAACACAAAATTGATTCGAAAACCTTAGCAAAGTTACAAAAATACCTCTATAATTTGTCCCTGATCCTGCTGCCCTTTCTTAAAAATGGAACAAATATAACCTTTTTTCCAAAGTGAAGGAAAGACGGATTTCATTATTATTAAATTAAATATAATACAAAGTGGCTCAGCAAGAATCTGCGCACAGTCTTTAAGTAACAAAGAGGGAATTCCATCAATACCCATTGTGAAAGAATCCTTGGATTTTTTAAAATTTATCAGAACATCTTTAACAGTAATTTGGCACGATGGAATAGAAATATTGGAATTAATGTCAAAAATGAGCTGAAAATACTCCATAGGTTTAGAAGCAATAAACACACTATCGAAGAAGTCAGCAAAAGCGTCAACAATTTCAGATGGATCAGATAACCGGAAATTCTAGATGTTCGTTTTTTGCTTTGAATAAAGCTCCAGAACTTTTTGGAATCAACCGAAATGGATTGTTCTAAGTCGGATAAATATTTTTTGTAATGAAAATTAATAAGTGCTTTAGACTTGAAACGAAGTCGTTTAAATGAGTCATAAAATCGTGAACATCCACTCTTTTTGTATTTTTTAAAAGCACAATTTTTTAATCGAATAGAATGAATGACGTCACTAGTAAACCAAGGAGGGTAATATTGGCGATGGAGCTTGGAGGGAGAATATTTGGGCACGATTGAGTCAAATAAACTGTACAGAATATTATAAAATTTCGAACATGCTTCTTCCACAACAATATTATTTTTAAAACCCCAATCAATAGCCAAAAGTTGTTGGTAAAGAGATTTTGTTCAAATTTATAGATAGAGAAAGATGATGTAGATTTTCCTCGTCTAATGGAGAAAAGGCTTTATCAACCGGACAATAATTAAGATTGGAAAAAACTCAAGTCCAGAAGATGATTGTTACAATTAATAACTGAATTGCATTGGGACAAGCAGTATTGAAATCGTCTATCACTAAAAAGTGATTGTTATTAGAAAAAATCTCAAGGGAACTAAATGCGTATTTATTCCGCTGATTTTTACTTTATAGAGGTTTTAAAATCAGCGGGCTCCAAAGCTTGCACTTTTTGAACGTGGTGTGGATGTGATCGTTCTTTTAATGTACGATGCACTACAAACTCTGAAACTACAACTTCAGCAGCAAGTCGGCGAGTGCTGATGTCGGGCTTTTCTTCGACGCTTTCCAAAATTTGTTCTTCAGCTTGCAGTGTTCTTTCGGTCTATCTATCACGGCCGCGATCGTGAGTTTGAGGCGCGCGATTTGGAAAGATGTTAACCGAACACACGACGGCAACTAACTGATACATGACTGGCCCTTATCGTATTTTTGCATATTGCTTATTATTGGAAATAAATGTCTGAGTGACGTTTTTCCTTAATTTTAAAAAACCTTTCGCGGTTGTCCTTCCCCCAGTTTCTTAACCTCTAGTGTAGACCGTTCAAACAATACACTGTTGGATTAAGATAACGAAAAAGATTTTTTTGTTGCAGATGCCACAAATGGACTCTCGGTGGGGGTAATCTAATCACCAGATCATATCATATCAATAGCTGAAATGAATCAAAATAATAAAAATAAGATGTGTCGATTTTCTCGTTGACCGAGTGTGTGTGCGAGTGATTCAAGCGTGTTTAGTGTAATTTCAATGGAGGATTTCGGCGGAAAAGTCATCAGAGCTCCATCGCTGAAAAGAGGAAAGACTGAAGAAAGGATTACGGATAGGGTAAGTACTGTTGCGTCTGGTTTATCTCTCGTTTTAGCGACGATATATAAATCATTTAGCGTTTTTTTATAGACCCGAGTGAGAGGAACGTCAAAAGTAATCTAATTTTCGGTAATGCAGAAATATGAGGGGTGCCCAGATGTACGAATCGAATTTTATTTTTTCGGAGTGTTTTTAAAAATATTGCGACTCGAAGTGATCCACTTAAATGTCACTCGAGTCGAGTGCTTACATGATAAGCGTTTTACGGTTAACGGGAACTTTTACACATTAATATGCAAACGACGCGTTTAACAATTTCGGATGTCTTAATTTGGGAATTAGCGTAAAAAAAATTGTACTGTTAGCCCGATGCGGCAGCTCGAGGGGTGTTGTACGAAACCAAAATAAATCGTATTTTCTTCGATGTTGTAACAAGCGAGTCATTAAATGCTTTTTTTGCCACAATTGGGTTTCTATTACCATAAAAATTGAATTTAATTGACGCAAGCGGAATTGATTTCCTGTGTATGAATGCGGACGAGTATTGGATTGTTTACGCATGTTTTTAATTATTTCGTTGTAATTTGTGTTCATGGCGAGTTTATGACGAATGGGTTTATGTGGCAACGGCGGTCTGTTAACGGTTTGCTTGAGATTTTGCTACTTCTTCGATTCGCGGATAAATAGTTACCATTTATGTGAATGGGTACGATTTGCGAAGCTGTAATTATGTCGTTTCACGAAGACCATATAAGAGCACAGAATTGTAGCTGCACTTATTATTGAGTAGTGGTGATTTTAATAAGCATCTATGAGACTTGATTGAACTTTCTTAAAGCAAAGGTTAAACGTTTGAATCGAGAGAAGCAATTTAGGTAGTGTGCTGCAGACTTTCGAAGGACGGGATTAAGCGTATTATGTTCTTCATTATAAATAAAATGAGTCATGTGGTCTTGAAACTTGAGAAGATAATTCTTAATTACTACTCGAATTTTGCGGAAGTGGAGATAATGAATTAAAAAGAAAGTTTTGTGGTTCGAAAAAATCGACACTTGTAACCTAATTTCTACACATTCCTTTCGATTTTTTTTTTGTATGTATGTATGTATTTTCTTTTTTCACAAAAAGTATAGAAAAAATTCCAAATTTTTGGAATAACTAGTAGTGTGACGGAACTGTAGAACACCTGAAATATACAAAATTTTTCAATATATTTAGACAAACTTATAACAGTATTACTTGTCTTTTTCAATTTGTAGTTTTTAACGATTCATAAATGGCAATGTAATATCAAATTTGGATTTTTTTTTATTTTCGATGTAATCGAAAAACATCGATAGAAAATTTATGTGATCGTCTTACAGGGTACCGAAATTTTACATTATGCCTTTCTTGAGTGTAGAAAATGGTGAAATTTTCAAAAATGTGCTAAGAATTTTGAAATCGACTAGTATAAAATAATAATGTATCTAAAACTAAAATTCAAAATTAAAAAAAAAAAAAACGCGTAGCTTTAGCTTTTAATTTTTGTGACGACTGAATTTGTGTTTTTTGTAATAATTTAAATTTTTTTGTAAGAAACTGTTTATGTAATTATTTAAGTAGCAGATTGCAAATTTCGACGACTTGCGCGTTCTCTTAAAAAAATATGTACGGCCCAAAAAGCCCTACTATTGATTGTTTTCCCCTTTTCCGTTTTTTATATTTTTAAATTTCATTCAACTTTCAAGCACGTCTACTTGTGTGTATATCCAATACACGACCATTTATTTTCATTGTACCTAAGTTGGTAATTTTCTTTTGACGAACATACAAAATTCATAGAATACGAATGTGCAGACTCCCTTTTTACTTCTCGAATGTAAGCTAAGGAGGTAATAGGGTCCACCCGACATGTGGCTACTTTCAGGTTTTCCCATCGTTTCATGATCTCTAGTGTATGAAAAAGTAGGTCTCGCGTTTCAGTGTGTCTGTGTCAATGTTATTAGACAGATAATAATTGTTATAATTTTTAAAGATGGGGGAATGTATTGTGTAGACAGTATTTCAGGGACGAGGAAAGTTTTGTCTAAACAACTAGAAACCAATTTTTTCGTTGTATTTTTGCGACCTTTTTTGGTTGCCTTTTTTTGCTTTTTCTTCGGTTGTTTTTTTGTGCTTTTTGTCTCCTTTTTCCTTGATTTCCTTTCTTTTTGTTATATTTTACTGTTTTTTGTCCTCAATGTTCGGTTCTTTAGTTGCTTTTCTCTCATCGCAGTTTTTGGCCTTTTTTGTCGATTGTTTATCATTTTTTGTGGGCTTTGATTCTTCCACATTTTATTTTTGGCATTTTTTATAGATTTGTTCGACTCCGTTTTTTTTGCTTCTTTTGCCCGTTTTTTTAACAGCCCTTTTTTTGGATGGAATTTTTCGTCGAATTTTTTGCCTGTATTTTTATCGTCCTTTTTGTCTCACTTTTTGCCGCATTTTTAGGTCGTCGTTTTTGGTGTTCTTGTTGCTTCGTCTTTCTTGTTTTCTTTTTGACGCATTTTTCACTCTCTTTTTTATCGCACATTTTATTGGTGGCATTTTTATAAGTTTGTTCGACTCTGTTTTTTTTTTTGGTTTATTTTTTTGCTTCTTTTGTCCTTTTTTTAATAGCCCTTTTTTTAGATCGAATTTTTCGTCTAATTTTTTGCCTTTATTTTTATCGTCCTTTTTGTCTCACTTTTTGCCGCATTTTTAGGTCGTCGTTTTTGGTGTCCTTTGTTGCTTCGTCTTTCTTTTTTTTTTTTTTTTGACGCATTTTCGCTCTCTTTTTATCGCATGATTTTTGTCCCGTGTTTGATTCGTGATTTTTCGTTTCCTTTTCATTGCATTTTTTGTACATTATTTTTAGTTTTTTTTTTAATTGATTTCCTCAGTCTCTTTTTTAGCGCATTTTTTGTCCCATCTTATTATGTCCATGACCATGTCTGTAGTTTGAAAGTCCAAATTTGATTTTATTTTTAACTTAGAGCTTTTCTTTAAAAAAAATCGCAAAGTCAAATTTTCTAATTTATCCAAGAAGCTAGATTTGCTAGATGGTATTTAAAGTTCGAGAGAAGTTCTGTGTAAATAACATTAGACCAATTTTTTCTTGCATCTTTTGCAACTTTTTGGTTGTCTTTTTCCCACATTTTTTTCAATCATTTGGTTGTAGGCGGAGGGGTTTTTGTCTTTTTTTCTTTCATTCCCTCATGTTTTTGCCATATTTTTCTGTTTTTTTCTCCTCCTTGTGTTTTTTTTTGTTTCCTTTTTTCGTCACATTTTTGTGGATTTTTTGTCGTCTTTTTGTGGCTTTTTTCCTCACACTTTTTAGTGGTAGCATTTTTTATAGACTTGTTTGATTCTCTTTTTGTTAACGCAAGTTTTATGCAGCTTTTTTTGTGTCTTTGTGTTTTTTCGCATTTTTTGTGGGGCTTTCTTGATGTAATTTTCGTCGCATTTTTGTGCCCTTTTTTGTCGTTTCTTTATAGATGCTGGATCTTTTGCCCTTTTTAGTCGCTTTTTTTTATTGCATTTTTAATAAGATTTTATTTTCATCGTCTTTTTTTCTATTCCTTTTTTAAGTCGCATTTTTTGTGCCCTGTTTTCTCACATTTAACTCCCCCTTTTCGTATAATCAAATTTTATAATTTTTCGAAGAAGCTGGATTTGTTTTATTGTATTTCAGGGGCGAGGGAAGTTCTGTCGAAACAACTTTGGACACATTTTTTGTGCGTCTTTTGCCATTTTTTAAACAGCTGTTTTTTTTAAATCGCATTTTCCTCGATTTTTGTGCCTTTATTTTTATCCTCTTTTTGGTCTCTCTTTTGCCTTTTTAAGTCGCATTTTTTTTGTACCCTCTGTCGCTTCGTCTCGCTTTTTTGGCGCAAGTTTCGCCCTCATGATTTTTGTCCCGTTTTTGATTCGTGCTAAATAGTTGATAGTCATTACTTACATTACTACAAAAATTTATTAAAAATCACTTGAAATGTACTCATAGCATGTCTCTAGTTTAACACATTTGATTTTATTTTTAACTTTCAGAGGTTTTCATTAAAAAATCATAAAGTCAAATTTTCTGAATTATCCAACAAACTAGATTTACTTGATTGTATTTAAGGGGCGAAGAAAGTTCTGTCTAAACAGTATTAGAGTATTTTTTTGTTGTATCTTTTTCCAAATGTTTTCAGTCGTTTTGTTTTTGGTGCTTTTCTTGTTTATTTTTTTTAAGACCTTTTCTCTGGCATTTTCTT
Organism: Zophobas atratus; assembly: GCA_022388445.1. NCBI lineage: Eukaryota > Metazoa > Arthropoda > Insecta > Coleoptera > Tenebrionidae > Zophobas > Zophobas atratus. Next base: position 14,227,264 of record CM039446.1, read on the forward strand.
TCATTCCTTTTCTTTTTTGTCATGTTTTTCTGTCTTTTTGTCCTCCTTATGTTTTTTCTTCCCTTTTGGGGTCACATTTTTGTGGCTTTTTTGTCGCGTTTTTATTGTCGTTGTTTTACATTTTTGTGGTTTGTTCATCGTTTTTTTACGCGTTTTTATGGCTTTTTTCCTCACACTTGTTATTGGTGGCCTTTTTTCTAGCTTGTTTTACTTCTTTTTTTTGTTGCATTTTTTTATGGAGCCTTTTTTGCATCCTTGTGTTTTTCGCATTTTTTGTGCACTTTGTGGATGCTGGACCTCTTGCCCGTTTTTATCGTCCGTTTTTTTTAATCGCATTTTTCTTAAGATTTTATTTTTATCGTCTTTTTTCTCCCTTTACGCTTCGTTTTTTAAGTCGCATTTTTTATTTTATTATTTTTGTACCCTTTTTGATTGCTTTCTGTCGCATTTTTTGTCCTCTGTTATTTATCTCCCATTTTTTGTCGCTTTTTTCTTTATTTTTTGCGTCGTTTTTATCCTTATGTCCTTAGTTTAATAATAATCCACATTTAGTGTTATTTTATCTTATAAAATAAAATCGTAATATCAAATTTTATAGATACGAGTAATTGAAAAAGAGATATAGGAAACTGATTTATTAGATTCAGGTGGGAGAAGTTTTCTTTAAACAACTTTGGACCAATTGATTTATTCTAAATTTATCTTTAAAATTTAACACACTATACTTCATTACGACTTTATTTCTAAGATTGCGAATCTGAATTTACAAAAAAAGTTTATAAAATAAGCCGAAATATCCAATTTTGTCTTTGCTTCGGAGATTATACACAAAACAACTTCTAGTTTATCAAAGTTAATTTAGAAATTATAAAATATTGAATAAATTCTTTTATTTATCCTCTCCAGAAAGTTGATGACGTCATCCCGAAAACTAGTCTTCACTGAAGAGTGGATAAGAAATTTTACAAAGTTAGAAAACTGTTTTACTCCCTAAAACGTGAGCGACGAACTAATTTTGTTAATCTTAACATACCAAAGCTTTTAGGATATGAAAAAGTGAGTACAAATTTTGTTTCCGTCTTCGAAAATTGTTGGTATTTTTTTCTCTCTTAAACTTATAAAAACGGCATACTTTCACAGGAACTAGTCAATAAAACTAACTTCTTGTCGATAATAATTAATCGCCATAAAAACCAGAAACTTGTTCCTGAAATAACTGAATTCGTGTCTTGTACCGTTCGCAATATGCATTAGTAGAAAAAAAAAATCACCACTGTGTATTGTACATCTCGTTTTATTAGTTTTTTTTTCATCAAATTATGTTACATTATTCATCGCTATTTATATCCACATTTTCAGAGTCGACATATTAATCGAAATAAAAAATAATAATTCCTAACTCACCCACCTTTGATATTTATTATGCATCATTTTTACGTGCTCGCAGCATTTATCACATTCAAACCAGCGCATTTTCCAAATACAACGACTGACAATGTGGAATGTGGACTGGCAGACTTCAAAAATCACTAATACAATCATGCATGATAGTGATTAAGATTTACTGCCTTGCGTGTGTGTACGATAGGATTGGCCGAGGTCATAATTCATAAATCTCAATAATTAATAACACTTTACTTTTCGGACCCATTACCAAGTATACCAGTACTCTCGTTCGCACAAAACAAACAACTTTAATCCTCCACCGCACCGTATCCATATCTGCGTAACCATATCCGCCCATTAAAAATCCTCCATCTATTTAAGAAAACCCAAGCACGCAATCCCGTAATCCCGAGCCGTCCGCGCCATCAGCCCGAACATCAATTCCCAATTACCCTGATGGACGACGTGTCCGCCGCCTCCGACGCCACCCTTCCGATTATTATGCATATCGGCCATCGTTGACCATTTTCGAGCCGTCACGTCAGTCCCAGGATATCCAGCGCACACGTCCATACGTGTAAAATCGGAAAACCGTGTGTATCTAGTGGCCAAGAAACGAAACAATCGAGAGAGGGGCCGCCGCGGCTACCTGCGACGCCGCTCAGTCGATGTCTTGAAAGCGTGGAGTTCGCGTCGTCCGCACGTCGGTCTGTATGTGCGTGTGTGCGTGTGCGTTCGTCGGATGCCACCAGGAAGATGAACCTGCAACAGGTACGCACCCGACCCGGGGCCGCGCCGCCCCCAGCCTGCCCCGCCGCCGCCCCCGGTAACACGCTCGTTGCGTAACGGCGGCGGCCACTCGATGCGCTCGCGGGAAAACGCCCACCGGACGGGAGGATTCCCGCAGGGCGCGCCTCGGGGTCCCATCTTTTACACACTTTATATGGGTTTCTGATCTTCGCCGGGTGAAAGTTTTTTAATTGTCGATGATCGCTCCCGAAGATGAAAAGAAAATCGTGTTTCGGTGGCGTGGGAAGGTCCCGCGGCCATGTTTACACCGGTTCTGTCATTGGTAATGTGATATTTGTTCTTGTTGTAGGTGGGATTGGGAATGCAGTTTTAGGGATAGTTTGTTTTGATTGAGAAAAACGTCAGAATGATGCCCAGGAACTCCTCGCCGATTATCGAGAAGGAAATTTTTTGTACATACAAGGTAAAAGCGGCCGCCGCATCGGCCGGATTCGCTTCATAACAATGTAACGATTAACAGTCGGTGATCTGTGGGTGTTAACAACGTAATTAATTTTTTCTGGAATTTGTAAATCTGCTAATTTGGAGCCAGAAGATCGTATCTCTGCAGTAACCTTCTAAACCATAACTTGCGTTTTAACTCATTTTAATGTTTTTCTTCTGGTGGTTTTCGATGAACCGCGCCCAATGATAATTATCTTTTTTGCAATTAAGATTCCGCCGTGGTCCATAACCGGGCCTTGCCCATCTATGTATCCGTGACTGTCTGCAAACGTCTCATTGTCGCGGATTGACACACATCCGCCGACATCTCCAGACTCGGATCATATTGACTTTAGTGCGAGCCTTGCCCATCTATGTATATACTCGTGCAAATTTGCACTTGTAACGATATACAAACATCTACGCATACGAAAATTAAACATACTTATCAGCCAGCATATTGTCCAGGTTTAGTTCTATAGCTCGATGAAGTAATCGCGATGACACTGGAGAAAAAAGTGTGGCAGGTTGGCGGCCACCAACACAGAAATGTTAATCCCATGTGTCACCATCTGGACCCTTTCTATTCCAGACGCGAAAATCGTGCATACATTGGCCACCAGACTCGATCATACTACTCCCAAGATCAGACTAGAAAAATGTAGGTAAAAATCGCAGCGCGACCAACGCAGATTCGCGTTCGGCCAGCACGTCGTCCGGATTCGATCATATTGCTCGATGAAGTAATCGCGATGACACCGTAGGAAAAAGTGTGGCAGATTGGTGTCTGCCGTCCCACGGAAATGTAAATCGCGTCTGCAGAACATCTGGACGTCGTTGGGTTCCTGATTTTGTAATTTTTGCGCGTTTTGACGTTTCGAAATGGCAAAAGGTCGGCTAGGAGAAGGTTGCGAAATCCGGCGTCTGTCTGCGTTCGGTGGTTTCTAAACGTTACGTGTCGGCTATTGTTTCTGAGGTGGTTTCAGTAATTGGGTTAGAAGAATTGGAGAAAAATGCGGTTAATGGAGATTCGTGATTGTTATGAAAGGTTCATGCATGGTTATTTAGTAAAATTGATGATGGGTTTTGCATTTTTTGGAGAAATTGGTTTCGGTTTCGTTTATCGAGAAAGTGCGGACGTGGAGTTTGATTGGGTGATGTTGCAGTTTTGAGGCTGAATTCGAATTTGATTTTTAAATGAGGTTTAATTGATCGATGATCAATTATGAAGAAATGCGTTTTCAGCTGAATGTATGCGGAGAGTGAGGAAAATTATGTATGGAGCGTAGATTTCATGGCCATTGTGTCGAGTAATTGTAGATTTTCACCGAAGGTGTACTGAATGAGTGACAAATCGTGTCAAAAGCTTAATCTCTTTGTTATACATATGAGTTATACATTTGTATGTAACGTGATAAACCTGTTAACGAAACTGTATTGCTGGTATGTATTACGTGACACTTTAAAGAACATTCCTTAAATCATTTTGAATGATTATGTAATTAATTGAAATGATCATGTAACTGAAATAACTTTGTTAAGTTGCTTTAAAATTCCTAATGATTAATACAAATTCAGTAAAGATGAAATGATCGAATTGTGTAGTGTCGTTGATCGTTTTGTGTATGCGGAAGTCGGCTAAATATGATTCTCCTCATGCCCAACATAACGATCATTTAATTATCGTCAATACATTTAATAAGTATTTGCTCTTGAAGGAGTTACATTAGTATGTTTGTTTATTTTTTCAATCTTTTTTTCTTCGTGGGCGCACCAACGAAATTTAAAATTGGTAATTAATCATAATATAGAACTGCTGCATTCTCAAGGTGGCGCTAAGTGTTTCTGTAAACAAAACGATAAAATTTGGTAAAGTAACCTGTTTTGATTACAATAATTGTAACTGATCGTCATAGAAATATGTAAATATGGTTGATCATATTATTTTGATTATTGGTAAACGCTTTTACATTAAAAATAGTAAGAAAATAATATTATATATTAGAACTTGTGGACGCTATTTGTGTGCTTCCTGAATAACTCTTTGTCTTATTTATGACACGTGCCGGTCTGAAGGCGGTAATCGTTCGTTTCATACAGTCAGCAATCTGTCTATTATTTCTCCATAAAATTTTATTAGATATTATTAAAAGTTTTTGCTTACATATTGTCTTTCTTAGTAATTGTTTCCTATTTTAAAATTGTTTTTTTATTGGTATACAAGGCCAATGTTTCAGTTTTGCGTGGGAATACTACTTTTAAAGCTTTTAAAAAGCGCTTTCGGTTTCGTGCATCGATGTGAATTACGGTAGAACTTCTATATAACGGATTACTATTTTTTTTCACTAATCCGTCTACCCTAATGGGTGCCGGAGGAATTCCTAATTTAAAAAAATAAATTTAGTTATAAACGTGAGAATCTTTTGGGCGACCTTACCACGTTCCTACGTTTTTGTGGTAAATATAAAGAACAATTGTATAATTTGTTGTTAAATTGAGTGGCCAAACAATTACGGTTTTAATTGAGCTTTCGTAAATGGGCTCTTAAATTTCCAAGAAAAGTCAAAAGTTGTGAGTTTTAATTATTTGTTTATTTAGTTTTTGACAGGGATTTATATTTTATTTAGATATTGCCATTTTAACTTTGACGTATTTTAGCACATTTCTAACAATGTTACTCCGCATCATATTTGAATCGTGTTTCTGAGAGTTTTGATCAATAAAGAGAATTTATTTTCTTTAAATAGCAGCACTAATAGTAATAGTGTAATGTATATTTGCAATTTATATTATTATAACCCCTGTGAGTTAACAAATTCGAGGCGGATTCATAAATCACAAGTACAAGAGTATCTTATTATATATATTATACAAAATTAAAGTAGCAAACGTATTTTCTTCTGAAATATAAAATTATTATAAATAATTATAAAAACTCAGTCAAAATATATTTTCATATTATTTGATATTATGAAACAAAAAAAAAACATATCTAGCGTGGAATAAAAATGCCGAATCAATTTTCGAGAATAACAGTAAGAAAGCATTTATTTTATTTAGTAGAAACATAATAATAAGCTAAAAGTTACAGGTGAAAGATAGTAATAAAACAACAAAATAATAACTAACAAAAAAACGATGAGAGCTTATTTTTTGTCTTATAAATCAAGCGATTTAAAAAAATCTGATTTAACTTCTTGTATAAAACAAGAAAAAGCCAAATTACGAAAATATAACACATACTGTGGCGTTTAAAAAAAAAAGCGTAATCTTTCGGTTTCTCGACGTTTCATGATTCCCTAAATATGAAACAATAGGTTTCCCGTTTCCGTCCGTCCGTCTGTCTGTCTGTCTGTCTGTCTGTCTGTCTGTCGTCTATCGTCAGTGTCGATGTTATTAGATGATCTCCGAAACTATTGGACTAATTGTTTCAAGTTTTAGTTATAACTTAGGAATATAGAGGGTAAAACGATAACTATAATTTGTCTAAAACTGGTGGCTTATGAATCCGCCTCGATTTGTTTAATTTAACGCGGATCATAAAAAAACTAATTTTATAATTTTTTGAAGAAGCAGTATTTGTTGGACTGTAATTCAGGGACGAGGGAAGTTCTGTCTAGTATCTTAGACCATCTGTTTATTTTTAAAACGGGTATAACAAAACATTATTTAAAAATATTCGAGTAAACTTTGTAAACATAAACAATACTATTACTATTTATTAACGTAAATGATTATTTTATTTATTTTATAAATTTTTATTACTCAAATCTTACGAAACATGAGAATTAAAATAACCAAATAAAATATAAAGCGCTATTAAAAACTGAATAAACGTAATTAAAACTCAAAACTTCAGATTTTTGTTGCTGCTTTTAGAGTTTTAATTCCAAATAATTGAGAAACGAAAAAATAAAAAATTAAAAAAAATTGCTTTTTCCAACCCTGGATTGAAATATGATACACTAATTAATTTAGAAAAACACAAAATTTCGCAAAGAGACAAATTTTATAATTTTTCAAAGCGGGATTTCTTGGGCGAGGGAAGTCCTGTCGACCTTTTTTTTTACTGTTCCGGTGGCCAATGTTTCAGTTTTACGTGGAAACGCCACTTAAAATTTTTAAAACACTTTTGGTTTCTAACAGTGATGTAAAATACAATAGAACTTCTATATAGCGAATTCCTAATTTAAAAAATAAATTTAATTGAGAGTATTTTGTGTTCAACTCTAACATTATTACGTTTTTATAGTGTAATGAACAAATATATTTATAAGTATATATAAGTTATTGTTACATTTTAAATCGTCCAAAAAATTACAGCTGTTAAAATTTCTAAGTATATTGAGTACTTCTTGAAATTCTAATTACTTCTGTATTAAGCAGTAATAATCAAACCTCATGACATTGTACAATATAGAGCAGGTTAGGAAAAGTTAATAAAAAAAACTTGCCATTAAACTCGACTTTTACTGTTCATGAATATCTCAATAGAACAGCTATTGCCTGTTGTTAAATTTTCTACTTGAGTGTTTTGAATTGCGATGTTATATTTTGTAACTCAATAAAATAAAGAAAATACAAACAGAGAAGGATGACTTCTTGGTGCTAATTTTTCATTCGTTGTCAGATCGAGAGGCGGGGCTTAATTACAAGATCATATTTGTTTTAAGTTTCTTGTTCTGAAAAGACAACTACGTATATTAACAAAAAAAGCAAAATATAAGCCCCGCCCACCCATCCTGTCTCAATTGTGATGATTTTTTATAATCGTCGAGAGCCAAAAAAGCGGAATTTAAATGCAAAATTTTTCTTATTTCTCTCTCTACAAGAAATCGCCATGTGAAACATTTTTTTGAGTATCGTGTCATTCAAAGGATACTATGTGTATTAAGAAAAAATTAAAGCCAAGGATTAAGCCCCACCCATAACTGCCCTGATCTAAACAGTAATCAAGCTTTCATTCGTTGTCAGACCTAGGGGCGGAGCCGAATTGCAAAATCCATATTTTCTTACAAAAAATTACCATTTTAAACGTACTTATTAAGTTTCTAAAAATAAAAAAAATCATCACAATTGAGATGGGGTGGGAGGGCGGGGTTTATATTTTGCCTTGTTACTTTCCGAGCGTAAGCAACATTTTGAAATTTAATTTTTAATCTGCTAACCAGAATGCTTTGAAACGTTGCAGATGTTTTAAGGCTATAAAGAGCATCATAAATCTTTAGTCAAAAAATATTTGCTTATCCCCTCCAAAAACTTGATGACGTCAGCTCAAAAGTTTGTGGAATAAATCATATCTAAAATGTACAAAATATGATGAGTCTGTACTTGTGATCTATCACTCCATTCATATTTTTTGGATTTGCATATACAGGGTGACTCAAAAAAATTAATGAATGCGTAAATATATTTTATTGATTTAATCAGGAACTACAAAACCGAATGCTCTGAAATCTTGCAGATGTTTTAAGGTCATAAAGAGCATAATAAATGTTTAGTCAAAATATATTTGCTTATCCCTTCCAAAAACTTGATGACGTCAGCTCGAAAGTTTGCCGAATAAATCATATCTAAAATGTACAAAATATGATGAGTCTGTTCTTGTCATTTATCACTCCATTCATATTTTTTGGATTTGCATATACAGAGTGACTCAAAAAAAATTAATGAATGCGTAAATATATTTTATTGATTTAATCAGGAACTACAAAACCGAATGCTTTGAAATCTTGCAGATGTTTTAAGGTTATAAAGAGCATAATAAATTTTTAGTCAAAATATATTTGGTTATCTTCTACAAAAAACTGATGATGTCAGCTCAAAAGTTTGCCGAATAAATCGTATCTAAAATGTACAAAATATGATGAGTCTGTACTTGTGATTTATCATTCCATTCATATTTTTGGATTTGCATATGCAGGGTGACTCAAAAAAATTAATGAAGGCGTGAATTTATTTTATCGATTTAATCAGGAATTACAAAACCGAATGCTTTGAAATCTTGGGAATATTTTAAAGTTATTATAAGCATGGTAAACTTTTGTTCAAAATGTATTTGTTCATCCCTCCTAAAAAAATTGATGACGTCACCCTTAAATTTTGCTGAATAAATCCTATCTAAAATGCAAAAAATATGATGAGTTTGTACGTGTGATTTATCATTCCATTCATATTTTTTAGATTTTCTTAAGAGGTGGTTCAAAAAAATTAATGAAGTCAATTTATTTTATTGATTAAATTAAAGGCAACACTTATTATTAGTATTACACCCCAACCAACCCAATTTGGTAGACACAAAATTTGTTAAAGGAAAAACTCGGTTGAAACATAAGGGTAGCACGCTTATTTACATCGACTTTAACATTACAGACCTGCATTTGTTTTATGCGTTCACTTGGTTCCGCGAATGTGAAATAGACATGTTTATAATCAACCAATCGTGAATTTCACCGTCAAGAATTAAAATAAAACCCAATGTTTTATATAATAAGCGGAAGTCGAAGCAATAAAACCGATGGTCGTTTTATTTACAGTTTCTCTGTTTGACTCTCACGTATGCTGTTACGCCTGTCATCTTAAATTAAGAATGTTTATACATACACGATTTTCAGTTGCCTCTGATACGTATACGTGAGTAAATTGTTTCGTTATTTTATTGATTATTACAAATCAATATTCAAAACGACCCAATTCATTTTCCCGAAAATTTGAGAATATAATAATTTTATTCTTAGTATTACACTACATCTATCCCAACTGATATACGTGTCCTTGCAAAAATGTTGATGACGTCATCGCAATTTTTTTTTAAATTTCCACTACAAAAATGTAATGAGAAAAAAAAACACAATAGGCATGCAGTCGTCAAGTTTCCGACAGCGAGGGAAGTACTGTCTAAACTCTTTAGACCAATTTTTTTCTTAATATAATACATAGTATTCTTTGAACAACACGATGCTCAAAAACATGTTTTTAATTTCTCGTAAAGAAATAAATATTTTGCAGTTAATCTGAGTCCCGTTGCTTCAGGGCGAATGAAAAAAATCATCATAATTGAGATAGGGCCAGTGGGTGGGTTTACATTTTGCCTTTTTGTTTTAATATGTGTAGACTTCTTTTCACAACATGAAAATTAAAACATGTGTAAAATGGAAAATTTGTATCAGGAAATATCGATTTTCCAATTAGGCTCCGCCCCATAAGTGCAAAATCTATATTTCCTTGCACAAACCATTTAGCCATGTTTTAAGTTTCTTGTTATGAAAAGATGGCTATGTATGTTAAGAAAAAAAAAAGCAAAATATTAGGAAGTATTTGTAATGAAGTCCGTCGGCCGAGTCTCTATTTTTACAATTTTTCGACCTTTCTTGACGCCTAGAGTACGAAGAAATGGGTCTCCCGCTTCCGTCTGCTTGACTGTCTGTCTGCCGTCCGTGAGTTGTCGTTGTCACCCCTTGGTGAAGAAATCACCAAAAATGATCGTGGATTGTCTTTTGGATGTTAAAATTTCCAAAATGTTATAAAATTTTTCTTAATTAATTGTATATACAAGGATTAGCAATAAAGATCTCGAATTTTTGGGTTCTTGAAACGCGAGAAATCGTTGCGTATTTGATTTCCGAGTGCTTTATAATTAATTTTCTTGTAAATTCGTATAAGTGAAAATAAAACTACTTTAATTGACGCTCGTAAGTACATAATAAAGGCGATCTCTTCACTGTCATTAAAAACCTATAACAGATATTTATGTAATGTAATTGCTGTGTTTCACTTCTGTTACTTTCTGTTTTGACATGTTCTTGAACTGTATTTGGTTGTCACGGATGAATAAGCTGTTACTAAAAACGTAAATCCATTGCTGTAATTTTTAGTAGAAAACTTAAAAAATCAAACTCGGCGTTGATTCAGAAAAATTGTAAATAATTAACGTGAAATCAATTTATTTTGTGTGTTATTTTTCAAAATACAGACATTTATTTTTACAGACTGTTTGATTTTAGTTGACATTTGTAACGTTCATGATGAAACCAGTTTCTTTTTAGTGGGTTTCCCACAGCTGTTAAGTAATGTGTTCATTGTGTTTCAACTCATGTGTAAAAATTGTAGTCGTGAGAAATGAGTTTAAAAAACCTAAATTTCTCTTTTATCAATACTTCTGCTACATTTAGCCATTTTAAAAGCATCATTTTATCGCACAAATTCCGCATAAATAACAAACCATCGATCCGGACTTTAACCGTTCCACACACTTAAAATCTCTCCCCACAATCGCCAGTTCAGAAAACAAAGCATACACGGTATCACAAATTTCCAGATTAGTTTATTAGTGCATAAATCCATCGATAACACACGTAGCAGCCGTACACTGTAAAAATCCCACCAGAAAAAAATTACCATCCACAACGAACATACCTAATAATAAACACGAAACCAGTTTAATAACGTAAATTTGCGTAGTACAAAACACACAGACGTGACAAACTTGCAATCATTTCCAGCCCACCAAAAAATGCAAATCCGTGCCTCAGATTTCTCAATTCCTCGACTCCGTCATTTCAGTTTCGAAACCCCGCCTCGAAAACAAAAAAAGAAACACAACCACATTGGCCCCGGCACGTGTCTATTATTTAATAAGCGCCAATCAGAGCCCAATTTAACTTTGCCCCATTACCCAGAATTGGTCCACGTGTGGGCACCAATAGGGGAACGTAGGACGAAATCGTCCTTTGGTCACTCCATCACCGCCCACCGGCGCCATCGGTGCATAAACACCGATGACGTCACAGGTGCGAGATGCGTTTTTGCGCCATTACTCGGATTATTAGTCCGTTGCATGTTCTTTCATCAGTGGAATCCGGTGCAGAAGTGTAACGGCATTCATTACATACGATTTGCATTAATTAAATTTGTTTATTGATCGGGATTTCGCGAAGAACGCGATGAGTTCGGACGGTCAACGGGTTATTCAAATTAACGGTTAGTTAATTTAATTAGTTCGAAAGTAGCGATAATGGATTAGGTTTGGTCCTTAGAGCCGGATCATGAACCGGTCGAAATCTCGACGGAGTCTTATATTTTGACTTTTTCGTTTTGTTTTACTTTACGGGCGTATTAAGATATGGGAATGCGGAGTCCCTGGGGTGTTGCGGTCGTGCATTTTACAACGGCTCGGTGTTTATTTTATTCGGCAGGAAGAATTACGAGCAATAAAAGAAACGGGGTACTTGCTTCGGAGCGAAATGTAAATTTGCTTTTAGCTTAGAGCGAAGGCCTTTAAGTATAATGCGGCGATAGTTTTTGCCGAGAAATATGGACAATGAGAGTTGGCGTTTGATTATAGCCTTGAATAATAACACGTTTTGCAATTAATTTTGATTAAATAGCGAAAAGTTATGATGTGTTGTGAGCGAGTTTTGTAAAGGCGGTGTTGAGTGTTTGTTGTGGTCGAAAGGCAAGGTCACGGCAGGTGTTAAGAGATAGGTTTGGAATTTTTGACGTGTTTTCACATTTTACGGTAGTTTCCGAAGTTATCAGAGTTTACAGTTTTAAATAAATTAAGATTGTTTGAGGTTGTCGCAACATTTTGATTTATCGAAAGTAGTCACGTTTTAAGTCGCCTCAAATATTTTTTTTATAATTTAAATTTTTTTCTCGTACACGGCGTCTTTTTGGTATCGATTTCGTCTCGTTCAAAAATATTCTTATATTTTTCTTTTGTCTGTTAATAAAAATTCTCTTTTTGGATACACCGGGTGTTTCAGATTTTATTTAATACACATGCAATACCCATGTTTTATTTAAGAAAAAAACTTGGGAAGCTTGATAATTTGCGCATTTAATCACCCTGTATAAGTATGTAAGTTTAAACCTTGTTCGATTTTTGTAAGTACGTATGTTATGGCAAGATGGCAAACAAATTTTTCGCAGGCTTCGAGCGACCATTTTTTAAAATGGCGGAGTTGTGAGTTTTCATATATCACCCATTCTTTCATAAAAATGTAAATACCATAAAACTTGTTGGATCCAAAAATTCTTGTATCTGAAGTATGTTTTACATATTAAAAACATGACCAACCAGAGCGGAAATTTAAAGAATCACACGGTACTACCGAGTGTATCTGTATTTTCTGATATTTCTTGTTTGATATGTTATAAGATCATTGATTTTAAAAAAATGACATAAATTTTATCGAAGCTTATCAACATCAAGAAAACAGATTTTCTGTTTCTGTTTGATACATGTGATTTGGAAAAACTGAACACACTGGAATGTTAATGTGCTGTGCTCATTTGATATACGTGTTTTGTCGTTGCAGCTGTAAACAAGCTAATTTAAAATAGACGTTAGCACGTGCTTTCACTATATTTTAATTTTTTTGTAAAATATAAAAACTAGAGTTTTGTCGAATTAACGCCACGTGCTGTGTGTAATTTCTTTATTATTATTATTTTGTTTAAAGTTATTTTTATATTGAATTGATTAAAATCCTTAATCATTGCATACGCACAATAATTAAAATAATTACATAGTTTCATTAGCATTATCAACTTGAAAAATATGAGTCTTAATTATATTTGGTTGATCTTTTGCACTTTTAATACAGTTTGGCGAATTTTTGTTCAAAATATACACAAGAAAATATGTTTAAAAAAATTGGTCGAAGGTTTTAGACTGAACTTAGTTAGAAAGTACTTGATGTCTTAATTTGTGTTCAGTTGCGTTGTATAAGCAATTTTAAATTGCCGCGTTAAAAATTATAAAGTACGGCATTGGTCGTTTATGAAGTACGGTGTACATAAAAAAAAAACATCAAAAAAACTGAATAACTTGGATTAAAATACAGGCGATTTCATAAACCACAAGTATGGACGTATGTTATTTTATGGAATTTAAATAACATTTACAATGCTAAATTCGATGATGACATTATCACATTGTTGGCAAGACAAATTTTATCTGACATTTTACCATCTGCACGGTATTTCAAGAATGCCTATAAATTTTGAAAACAATTAATTCAGTAATTTCGGATATGTCCAATAAAAATCGATGCAGACGACAGATAGAAAGGCGAAAACGAAAAACTCCATTTTTCATTTTCAGAGATAACAAAACGTCTAAAAAACATGAAATTAGCCGTTCGTCCGATGGACCCAATTACAATACGTCCCCAGATCGAGAAGTAAGAAAATGAAGAAAATTATATTGTGCTGGTTTGTTTTTTGATAAGGCGTTGGTCGAGTTCAAAAATTATTCCAGAGAGCTGAAAAAACTATTTTTACTAAAATAAAATGTGTTCATTTTATTTTAGTAAAAATAGTTCGGAAGGAATGATTTACACTAATTTGCCAATGTGATTTATTGTGTTTTAAAACATTTTTTTTTATTTCATGTTATGCTGATTTTTTCTCAAGTCTTTTTTTTCGTGAATAAAATGGATCCAAAACTGATTTTTCTGTTAGATTTTTGTGGTTATAATCTCTATTCAGATATTTATTTAATCTTTCATATAACAAAGGAAAGCTCTAAAACGGCTCTAAAAAAAGCTACCGGACCGATTGTTGTCAAAATTTATGTGCATGTTAAAGAATATCGTGTAGATGGTAAAGCGCTGACCAAAATTTGTCTGATCATCCTCACCAGTACTAAAGAAGTCACTTTAAAATTTTCCTTTGTCAACACCATTTAAATTTTACGAAATAATATACTCTTGTATTTGTAGTTTATGAATGCACTCCGATTTTGTTTATTATTATTATTCTATTTATTGTTTAAACGGCTTTGTTCTTTAGTCACATAATATATAGCTTCTTTGCACATTGAATTTCCCAGGTGATTTCCGTCTGTCTGTCTATCTGTCTGTGTCAGTTTTTGTTAGACATATAATCTTCGAAACTACCGATTGTTGACGTCATCTCCAAAATATACAATTGTAAATTTTATTTAATTTTTATAATATAACATACATTTATACTAAAATAACATATTCCTGCACTTGCGGTTTACGAATCCGATTTTCCAATTTCTTTAATTTTAAATATATTTCTATTTCATAATACATATTTCTTTTTTTTTTTGATTTTTCACTTTTTCGATTGTTAAGATTTTTCAAGTTTTCATTTTGTAATTTTTCGTTTTTTATTTTTGATTTTTCAATTTTACAATTTCTCGCCTTCCAAAATTTTCAATTTTTCGTTCCTTCAATTTTTCTGTTTGCATCAGTTTTTCAATTTGGCAATTTTTCAATATTACAGATTTTCATTTTTCCAGTTTCTCAATTTGTCATTTTTCCCTTTTCCAATTTTTTGTTTCCGATTTTTATTTTTCATTTTCCCAATTTTTAAAATTCCACTTTTTCGATTTTATATCACAATTTTCCTTTTTTTGATTTCCTTTATGTTTTGTTGTTTCTTTCGATTTTACAATTTTTCCTTTATTAAATTTTTCAAATTTTCAGGTTTTTAGTAATACACTTTTTCGTCTTATTATTTTTGATTTTTCAATTTGACAATTTGTCGACTTCCAAATTTTACAATTTTTCAATATTACAATTTCTCATTTTTCAATTTTTCTCATTCCCGATTTTTAATTGTGCCCTTTTTCAATTTTCCGTCCCCTCAATTTTTTAACTCCCCGATTTGTATTTTGCATTTTCCTGATTTTTTATTTTTCATTTTCTTGATTTTATATCACAATTTTTTGTTTTTTCATTTCCTTAATTTTTGTTGTTTCTTTCGATTTTCCAATTTTTCGTTTATTCAATTTTTTAAATTTTCATGCCAATCGATTCCAATTCGTCGATTTTCCAATTTTAAAATTTTTCAGTTTGCAGTTTTTGGGTTTCCATCCCTTTTTTACTTTTTGGATTTTCAATTTTTCGTTAAACTTTAGATTTCTCAAATTTCGACAGTTTTATATTTTAAAATTTTGCAATTTTTTTCTATTTCTCGATGTTTCGATTTTTCAGTTATCCGATTTTTAATTTTTTTTTTAATTCTGGAGTTTCGATTCGTCGATTTTTCAGTTTTTCGATTTTTAAGTTTTAGTTTGGATTTCTCCATTTTTCAATTTTGCGATATTTGAATTGTTCAATGATTTAAATTTTAGATTTTTCTATTTCTGGATTTTTTGATTTTCCAGTTCTTCAGTATTTCTATTTTACAATTTTTCAAATTTTGACGTTGCTAAATTTTCAGTTTTCCGATTTTTCGATTAATATATAGGTATATATATTTTTATTTTACCGTTTCTCAAATTCGCAGTTCCGATTTTTCGGTTCTTCAATTCTTCAGTTTTTCGTTTTTTTTTTAAACTTTAGATTTTTCAATTTTCGACTGTTTTATATTTATTTTTTGAGAACTCGATTTATCGAGATTCGGATGTTTCGATGTTTTGATTGTCTCAGTTTTTGAATTTTTCGATGTTTCGATTTTTCGATTTATCGGTTATTGGTTTTCCCATTTTCGACTTGCGAACGTTTCGATTTTTCAGTTTTTCAGTTCCTCAATTTTTTGATTTTTCAGGGTCCAGATTTTTCAGTTTTTCGATTCTTTAGGTTTGCAATTTTTCGGCTTCTCGATTTCCCAATTTTTCAATTTTTTAATTCCCCAATTTTTGGATATTTCGTTCAATTTTGTGAGTTTTCTCAGTTTTTCGATCCTTCAATTATTCAATTTTGGGATTTTTTAGTATTTGGACTTTTGGATTTTTCACGTTCTGGATTTTTCGATTTCTCGACTTTTTACTTTTTGGATTTTCAATTTTTCGTTTTTTTAACTTTCGGTTCTCACAATCTCTCAACTTTTCGATATTTTAAGTTTTCAATTTTTAAAATTTTAAGTGTTTCGATTTCTCGAGTTTTCATTTCTTCTATATTTGAATTTTTCTATTTTCGAAATTTGTTATCATGTTTATTTTATACACAACTTATATTTATGATGTATTAGATGTTTTTACAGCAATTTAAATAATTTAAAAATTACTCATGTCATTGTAATAATTAAGAAAAATATACGGAAATGAAAAAAAAATTAAATTTGAATGTTTCAACAACTTAATAAATTTATGTCAGGAAAAAAAAATTAAGTCATTTTATTGTGCGCAGTGTATACCTTTAGAGATTTTCAAAATAATTATTTTATAGAAATTGTGAAATCCAGGCAATCGAGTAATTTTTCGAGTAATTACAGAATTACAAATTCACTTTAGACCAATGGCTACTATAATGTTTTCTGGACGTTTCTCCTGTCTGTCGATTCTTATTAGTCTGAAAATCGCCGCAATTACATTTAAATATTGGAAAATAACATTCCTGTACTTGTGGTTTATGAATCCGTCGTTAGTTTTTGCGTAGGCTTTCAGATTTCCGCAAAGAAATCCAGATTGGATAACAATATCGATTCGATTGCCTTATCCGTTTTTTTTTCTTACACTGTGACTGGTATTAGCAAAATATTTTAAGCTTTAAGTGTCAATAAAATTACACAGAAATTAAATTTTTTTAAATCAAAACTCAATGAATTTATAATATCAAAAATTGTGAAATTGAAGAGAAAGCTAATTAGATAAATAATTTATAGAAATTTTATAAAAAATGTCAAAATACTAATCAAAATTTGGTAGTTCCCGGAGGTTCAATAATTCATATTTATTCTTAGCTCAAAAATGTGTGGATTGTTTTGAAAGATAACTTTGTGTATCAAAATTTTGCAATCTTGGGAATTTCGTAACGAATTTCATTAAAATTTTGAAATTTTAGTAAAATATTGATGTTATGATAAGTCATTCGTTACTCTACAGAAAGTTGAAGACGTCTTCCCAGTGTAATAAATGCTTATTAAAAAAGATATGACCCGAATTTTAGTATTGTGTCTTAATTTTTAGAATTACACAAGATATTTAAAAATTTACAGCATGTGATGTTTTCGAAACGAAGAAATTTCGAATGAATAAGCACAGAGTTTTTCACTTTATTTTGAATTTAAAAGTTTCTAATTATTTTTTTTTTAAACATCTTCAAGTGAATATATTCCAAACTAGTGAAAGAATACTCTAGAACAAGCATCGAGTTGTGCTCATTTCTAAAGCCCATTCACACGTAACGGCATCTCCCCTGTTTTCTGCGTCCCCCAATCGCTAATAAATCAATATTTTTACAAGTGTTTTAATTATGGTTCAGTGGCAGGAAGATAAAATTGTGTGGTACTTCAGCGTTAATAATCACTGTATTGTAATAGCTCTCATAAAACGTATGTCAAGAAACCGCGTCATAAATAAAACGCTTGCCAATAGCGAATTATTAGCAATATACGTGTGAGTGGACCTTTACGAGTATGAAAATTTGGGACGTGAGCCGAAGGCGAATGTTACAATACCCCGGCAAACAAAGTGTGCAATTCCAGACGGGCAGAATTGATTGGAAAACCCGAAACGTGACCAAAATTGAAGAATTTTTATAGTTTTGAAGTGGTTTTATTCACAAAAGGTGTGAATTGTAGGAACACGTTTTATCAGTAGATATTAACTTGATCGATAATTGTCTAATTAGCAAACAATGCTGAAGATTTAATCAATGAAAGCACTTGTAATCGCATTAAACCCAAACTTTAATTGCGACAAAAATAGTTTGATCAGGTGGCTCGTACGATTTTTTAAATATGTACGTGTATGTTTTTTTTTTTTTATTTACAGCTCCCACATCACAATTCTTGCCTCATTTTTAATAACTTCCCTCGCGGAACTCAAAATGTGGAAATATTATCTAACCGCAATTATGCATTTGGAATTAGTTCAGAATAATTTCTTACATAACTTTCGTTTGAGTTTCGAAAATCCGGCCAAAGATGTATATGTCAATGTCAAAATAGTTCACACCTGCGTTGCTCATCGTCCTTGAAACTGAGATTTTCTAGTTTTATTGTTATTATGTCACATTGTCATATCACACCCGCATTAATTGTCTGTTTGTCCTGTAGTACTCAAGCACCTAAGCAAACACTCATTAAAACAACGTTGAATAATCCACCTAATCATGATTTTGCAAGTCTCCAGCCAGCATCATTTTTAAACTTCTCATTTACATTTACCTGTATTACATCACTGAATAAAATAATTCAAACGCGCAAATATTGACAGCAGAAATATGCATAAGAATAAAAAACGCGCAATATCTCGTAATCTTTTTATGGTCGATTGACAAAACACTGATGTAACACTTTTCGCGTATTATTGAGGTGACAATTTAAACAAACCGAGAAACGTTCTCTCACAATGGGTGAAAAGAATCACACGTGCTCTTTTTCCCATTCAAATACATTTCTTATTAATTTATCCTCGATCCGTAACGCAATAGTCGCATTTCTGTCGTGTCCGTTCCGAAGTTCATCGTTGGTACTTTTCATTTAAATACCGTTACGCACTGATAAAGTGCATGTAAATGGTTTCTAGTAACAATCCGTCAATTAACAATAGATTTCGATCTTTCTGTTTATCTTTATAATCGGCGTTAAATGCTCGTGAACGCAAATTTCAAATAAATTTGGTCTCGATACAAGTGAAATCGGATTTTCGTTTGTACTACTTATGTCAGAGTGACGAGCGACTTTGGGTTATTTGCAATTTTAAAATGCAGAGGAGTTTCATATTTTACGCACAATATATGTGTAGATTAATTGGGTAATCATTGAAAAAGTGTGTTGAATCCCGGCACGATAAATCATGTTACGGTGACCCTAATCGAAAATGACAGTTACAATTAATAATAATAATAGTAATAGTATTCCCATTAGACATACGTACATAAGTTTGTGTTGGGTTATGTCTTCTTTTTTACTTCCCAAGCTTAAACTAAGTTTGTTTGGTTAGCGCCCTTTCAGTTTCATAAAATATTACATTAATATATTTGTGTTTTATGAAACCGCCTTGTTTCTGTTTATTGTTGTTATAATTTTTAATTCCCGTGCTGCCGTAACCTGTTGATTGTCTTAGGTCAGATTTTCGACATTTTCGTTTTCAAATTAAAATTTGATAAAATTGCGAAAATATTCCATATTTCATTTTTGCTATTCTGGCAAGAATGTTTGGACACTTTAAAAAACTGAAACTGGAAGTAGCTTCTACAAGTCGAAATCCACAAACAAACGTGTTTAGGTAATTTTCGAAAGTGCTTTGAAATTGATTAAAAATTTCATAAGATAAAATTTGTGCTTTTGACAAAGTTACCTAAAAATCTACAAAAAATTCTGGGTATAGATTTCGACGCCCTGATTTGAAGAACATTGTCTGTTGACTGTTTCAGACCTAAATTTTCGAAATACATAATTGCTCTCAATTTTGAATTTTTAAAATATCCCCAAAATGGCCATATTTCATTTCGCGATTCTGGAATATGCGAAGAAATGAAGCTGAAAATAAATTGTGCAAGTCGAAATTAGCAACAAAAATTTGGTTAATTTTTGAAAATGATCAAAATTCCATAAGGTAAAATTCGACTTTTTTGGAAAAGTTGCCCAAAAATCTACAAAAAAAAAAGTGATGGGAAAAGGAAAAGTTTTTATAAAAACTCAAAAATGGTTTTGCAAATCGAAATCAATCAAAAAATGTCTTTAGGTAATTTTCGAAAGTACTTGAAAATGGTCAAATATTTCATAAAGTAAAATTTGAGTTTTTGGTAAAGTTGCTTAAACGTCCACAAAAAAACATTCCTGTTGGTTGTCTACGACCAAGATTTTCAAATCGTTTGATTTCAAAATAAAATTTTTATAAAATCTCAAAAATGATCATATTTAGTTTTTCTGAAAAAAATAGTTGCACTGTTCGGAAAATGTAGCTGAAAATAGTTCCTGCAAGTCGAATTCAACAAAAAAATGTCTCAGCAATTTTCGAAACTGCTCTGAGTAAAGTCAAAAATTTCCATAAAGTAAAATTTGATATTTTGGCAAAGTTGACCAAAGATCCACAAAAAAATCTTATATAAATAAATTTTGATGAACTGATTCGTTCATGATTGCCTCAGACTATGATTTTCGACATATTCGCCCTCAAAATAAAATTTTTAAAATATCCTCAAAATGATCTCATTTTGGCGTTTTGAAATATTCGAAAAACAAAGCTTCCAATAAGTTCTGCAAGTTGAAATTTACAAAAAATGTCTTTGGGGTATTTTTAAAAATTACTCCGAAAACTGTCAAAAATTTCGTAAGGTAAAATTTGGACTTTTTGGAAAGTTGCCTAAAAATTCGCAAAAATATGTGATACTATTTGATATAGATTTCGACGAGCTGATTCGGAAAACATTGCTTATTGATAATCTCTATCAAGATTTTTGAAATTTTTGGTTTCAAAATCAAATTGTTATAACATTCCAATAATGATCATATTTCATTTTGGCGATTTTGGAAAAATTATTTGGATTATTCGAAGAAGCGAAGTTGAAAATTGCTTCTGCAATCAACAAAAAAATGTCTTGGTAATTTTTAAAAGTGATTTCAAAAATAAAATTTTGGACCATCAATGTCTCAGACCAAGATTTTTGAAATTGTTCGGCTTCAAAATAAAATTTTCAAAATATCCGCATTTTATCTTGGTGATTCTGGAAAAATGGTGGGAATATTCGAAAGAATGAAATTAAAAATAACTTATCATATCGAAATTAACGAAAAATGTCTTTCGGTAATTTTGGAAAGTGGTCTGAAAAATCTCAAAAATATCAGAAAGTAAAATTTGAGCTGTTGCCAAAATTGCCTCAAATTCACAAAAAATTTTCTACGTATAAATCTCTACGAACTTACTCACAAAACATAGCCTGTTCATAGTCTCAAACCAAGATTAGATTTTTGAAATACACGTTTTCAAAGTTAAAGTTTATAAATTCCCAAAAATAGCCATATTTCAGTTTGGCGATTCTGTGGAAAATGTTGGAATATTCGAAATGGAGCTGAAAATAACGTCTGCAAGTCTAAATGAACAAAAAATGTCTAGTTAATTCTTGAAAGTGCTCTGAAAATGGTAAAATATTTCATATTAAAGGAAAATTTTAGTTTTTTGCAGAGTTGCCTAACAATCCACAAAAAATTCTGAAATGTAGATGTGGACAAGCTGACTCGAAAAACGTGCTTGTTGATTGTCTCAGACCAAGATTTTCGAAATATTTTGTTTCAGAATATTTTTTTTTTAATATCCTCAGGGTGACCCTACATGTTTCTCTTTGGCGATTTTGGAAAAAATGATTGAAGTATGAAGATGAAAATAACTTCTCCAAGTCGAAATATGCAAAAAAAAATGTCTCCAGGTAATTTTCAAAAAGTGATCTGATAAAGGTCAAAAATTCATAAAGTAAAATTTCAGCTTTTGGCAAAGTTTCCCAAGAATTCATAAAAACATTCTGAGATATAAATCGAATCGACGAGATTTTCGATATATTCGCTCTCAGAATTCAATTTTTAATATGACCATATTACATTTTGAAAATTCTGGAATAATAGTTGGAGTATTCGAAAAATGATGCTGGAAATAGCTTCTGCAAGTTGAAATCTACAAAAAATGTCTTTGGCTAATTTTTGAAAGTACTCTGAAAACCGTCAAAAATTTCAGAAGGTAAAATTTGAACTTTTAGCAAAATTGCCTAAATATTCTAAAAAAAATCTGGGATAGATATCTCGGCATCTGATTTTCGGAAAACATCGTCTGTTGATTATTTCAGATCAAGATTTTCGAAATGTTAGGTTGCAAAATCAAATTTTTATAAAATTCCAAAAATGTTCATCTTTCATTTTGGCGATTTTGGAAAAGTTGTTTGATTATTCGAAGAAAGGAAGCTAAAAATTGCATCTGCAAGTCGAAATCAACAAAAACATATTTTTAGATCACTTTCCAAAGTGCTCTGAAAACTGTCAAAAAATTTATAAGAGAAAAGTTGAGCTTTTCCAAAAGTTGCCAAAAAAAAACACAAAAATTCTGGAATATAAATCTCGACGAGCTGATTCGAAAAACAGTCTGCTGATTATCTCAGACCAAGATTTTCGTAATCTAAAATCTTATTTTAGCAATTTTGGGAAAATAGCTGAAATATTTGAACAAATGAAACTGAAAATAACTTCTGTATAAATGTCCTTCGGTAATTTTCGAAAGTGCTCTGAAATTGGTCAACAATTTGATGACGTAAAATTTGAGCTTTTGGCAAAGTTTTCTAACAACCCACAAAAAATTCTGGGAATAGGTCTTGGACCAAGGTTTTCGAAATTTTCAGTTTTGGATTGAAATTTTTATAAAAGCGCAAAAATGGCTATATTTCATTTTTACCGATTTTGGAAAAAATTGTTGGAATATTCGTAGAAATTAAGCTGAAAATAAGTTCTACAAGTCGAAATTAACGAAAGGATGTTTTTAGGTAATTTTCGAATGTGCTCTGAAAATGGTTTAACATTTGGTAATGTAAAATTTGAGCTTTTGGTAAAGTTGCCTAAAAAATTCAAAAATTCACAAAAAAGTCTTAGGTATAGATCTCGACTAGCTGATTCGAAAAACATTGCCTGTTTATTGTCTCGGACCAAGATTTTCGAAATATTCGGTTTGAAAATCAAATTTTTATAAAATGCCAAAATGGCCTTATTTCATTGTGGCGATTCGGGGAAAAATATTGGAATATTCGGAGAAATGGAGCTGAAAATATCGTCTGCAAGTCTAAATCGAACAAAAAATGTCTTTCGGTAATTTTCGAAAGTGTTCCGAAATGGTAAAAAATTTCAGTTGTCTAAAAACCCACAAAAAAATCTGGGATATAAATCTCGACGAGCTAATTCGTAAAATATAGTCTGTTGATTGTCTCAGACCGAAATTTTAGATATACTCGGTTTCAAAATCTAATTATTATAAAATGCCAAAAATGGTCAAATGTATTTCATTTTGACGATTCTGAAAAATGTTCAAATTGTCGAACAAATGAAGCAGAAAATAACTTTGGAAATCGAAATCCACCAAAATTTAATTATTCTCGACACTGCATCTGAAAAAGTGCCAAAAATGACAACATATTATTTAAATTTTTAAGAATCGAGAATTTGGTTTTCATGGCTATTTTGGATCATACTATAATGTTATTCCAAAAATAAGGACTATTGGACTTTTTAAGTTCAATTTGATGTTATCATGTAAACTAAACTTGAACACTATTTTGCGAACAGGTGATGACTCCATTTGTTCGGTAAACGACCTACATTTGACATAATGCGGCAATTCACGGAAACTATATTTCTTAGCACCACAAGCTAGATTATAGTTCTGCATATCCAATCGTAATTTAATGATCTATCAACATCCTTTTAAAAAAAATACGCGTTTCAATTAAAAAATATATATTTTGCAATATACTAAATTAGGCTTTTTCATTCAAGCTCAAAACAATGACGTTTATAGAATTTGAATATTTCTATACGTTTTCAAAGCATATAGCTAGAAATGTAGTTACTTATATTTATTCAGTAGTTTCGTGGTTTACTCTTACTAATAAACATTTATTCAAGTCTTTTAAAGAGAACCACATTAATTCAATCTTATTCTGATTCAGTATTAAGCCTTAATTGTTCTTACAGTAAGTATTCTTGGATATATTTGCAGCTCTAATGGACTTTTGGCTAAAATCGTAAAAATTATTACTAGTAGAAGCAACTGCAAAAA
Source organism: Zophobas atratus (assembly GCA_022388445.1). Classification (NCBI taxonomy): domain Eukaryota; kingdom Metazoa; phylum Arthropoda; class Insecta; order Coleoptera; family Tenebrionidae; genus Zophobas; species Zophobas atratus. The sequence goes on from CM039446.1 coordinate 14,251,559, forward strand.
GTGGTCCATGAGAGACTTAAAATGACAAGCGACCACAATATCATTAATGAAAATATGAATAATAAGGGGCGTAACAAGCACCCTTGTGGAATATTGTGTGAAATTCCATCTTTAAAGAAAATATCAAATACACATAAAAATTACTATAATAGAGAAATTAATTATTATAGTACGTTGCGTTTATCATGAGTGAGATCGTAATCTCCTTCTAGGCGCTTGTGACACCCAAGCGACACGACAAATCCCACGCCGCGCAATTTCCCTTTACAAAACGCCATTTCCGAACATTCCTTCGTCCATTTTCGGTCAAAAGCAATTTTCCAGACGGAAATGCACAGAAATTCACCGGCGAGAGTTCCACCGAATCAGGCATAAAAACCCATTGTGAATGTGTGTACACGGCACACATCGCGTTTTTTCAACGGCGGCTTCTTTCACCCAACCAAATAGAAAGTACACGTGAATATTTCGCCTAGCTCATTATACACTTACTTCGTCTTCAATAGCAATTTAGTGCAATTTCGATTTCTTCGACACGCCCTCGAGGAGAAAAAAACAAGCAAACGAAAAGCGACCGGTCGTGTACTGGCCGTAATGAATGATCGCGGATTTGCATTCGCATGTACGGAAACCTGTCGTGGCGCTTTTTTCGCGACTTAAGTCGAGTTCCTAGATAAGTAAGGTATGCGCGCGTCCTTGGAAGGCGACTCGATTGTAGGTTAGGTTTGGGAGTGAATTTGATTAATTAAAAAGAGCTTTCTATCGATGGTAATCTGGAGAGTGTTTGGTTTATTTGGTCACGGTCAATCTCGGCGGCGTTTTGTTAAGTAAATTGCTTTGTGGCGTTTTATGCGTGTTGTATATGGTAACTATTTAATGTCGGTGTACGTTTCATTCATTGCTCGGATTTGGCAGTGGATTTTGTAAGAGTTGGGTCGTGTGTGGTCTTTTATTATTACATATTTACTTGCGAATGAGGAAACCGAAAAATGTCATATGTGTTTCAGAAAGACTGGATTAAACTATTATTAAAATTGGTATTTAATTGATTTTAATTGAGTAAAGAGCCATTAAATGAGTAATTATTGAAAATAAATCGGTAATTGTAATAATTGCAAATTTTCTTCCATAAATTGAAAAGGTTATGTACGTTTTCACCCACATGAAAAAGGTTAATGGCATAAAAGATTCAGATTTGTTGGAGCGTTGAAACTACAACTCGAGAAAAAAATGACCTTTGTAATATTTACTTTCTCAACGTACACAAAAGAATTAAATTAATTTTTTCAGATTTATATTAGTAAATAAATTTCCATAGTTGCTATGAAGCAGACAAAAATATTTGCTAAGACTCTAGTGTAACCCTTATTATTATTAAATATAAACGGGCGCAACATTTCTGTATTCTGAATTTTCGATAAAATGGGATAAATTTGTCTTCATTTGATCAATAAAAGAATATAGTATTTGTGATAAAAATCAAGGCGCATTGATAAACCACGAGTACACGACTATATTATTTCATAAAGTTTAGATAGCCTTTACTACGCAAAATGACAAGGGAAAATCATAAAATTTTTGGGTGGGGATGATTAGACAAATTTTTGTTAGCAGTTTACCATCTACACGATTAACATACCATACATACACGTATAAACTTTGACAACGATTGGTCCGGAGTTTCGAAGACTCCGGGAATCATGAAACGTCAATATAATTGAAAGTTGTCAATATCTTTGGTACACAAAATGTCAATTTGCGGGAGTTCAATAAAATATTTGATTGCAATAAAATGTTTAATACAACATTAAAGTACCACGTTATCGACTCTACGCCAATTAGAGCTCGCTAATGGCATCATTAGAAGCGTGATTAATTTAAAATTATTTACGTTTAATTAAAATATTCTATAAGCTGACCGTAGAAATTCAAAGTAATCAGTATGACAGTTTTGGAATTAACCATCGAATAAATTCCCAAGTGACAGACAGAAACGGAAAGCCTGCATTTTTGTATTAGACAAATTGTGAAACTAACTCTTTTGTCTGTCTGTTAACGACTTTGACAATGTTCTAAACTACCGGACTGATTAATGTGATTAATGTGCAGATATTACAATACTAATCAAAATTTGCCTCATTATTTTCGCTTACAATTTGATGACGTCATTACAAAATTTTGCAGTCATTCCTTGGAAAAATATTTTAAAAGTAACGTGGTTCTCCATTTGTGATTTTTTAGTTCACCCGTATTTTTTTACCATGTACGTTTACATTTTTGAAAAAAAAACAAATCAAAATTGTAAAACATTTTTTTATTTAATTTAGAAACTATAAAACCGACTGCTCTGAAATCATGCAAATATTGTAAGTTTATCGTAAGCATCGTAAATCGCTAATTTCTTTGTTTATTCCCTCCAAAAATTTGATGACGTCATCTCAAAATTTTGCTGAATAAACCCTACCTAAAATTTATAGAATTCAAGGGCTTGATAATAAAAAATGAACGAATTAATTCATTTTATTTAATTAAATAAAAAACGCTTTAGCTCATTTTCCTAAAGTTATAGGGATAATTCTGATTAGTACTACACTGTACTTATCTAAAATATATACAGGGTAAGCCACTAGGCTAACTAACCAAAGTTGGATGGTTTTTTTGGTAGCATACATCAAAATTATTTTCGACGATACACAACTTATTACTTCCCGAGCGTAAGCGAAATTGAGTTCGTCAACCAACTCTCTACTTTTACGTTTTCTCGACCTTTCAAGACCCCTACAGTACGAAAAAATAAGTCTCCCGTTTCAGTCTGTCTGTCTGTCCGTCTGTCTGCCGTCGTTTTTCCTTTTTCGTCGGTTTTAAATTTTCCATATCACAATTTTTCGCTTTTTTATTTTCTTTCATTTTTAGTTTTTCAATTTTTCGATTTTACAATTTTTCATTTCTCGTTTTTAATTTTTCGCTTCTTCAATTTTTCGTTTCCTCAATTTTTCAAGTCCTTGATTTTTGTTTTTCATATTTTCGATTTTTTGACTTTCATTTTCTCGATTTTATAATTTTAAAATTGAAAAATCGAAACATTGAATAAAACTCGTGAAATTCTTTCTTCAGAGCCAAGAAGAATGAATCATGACAACGGAATAAGGGTGGGTGGGAGGGGTCTCTGTTTACTTTGTTTTAAATCTTGGATTCTACCGCTTGTTAAAATAGAATTCAATTCATGTTTTACCGTAAATAAAGTCGATGAAATGGAGACAAAAAGTGGGCGGAGCTGAGTTTAGGTTTTTCTAAAGAGTTTTATAAGCAAGCAGTAGCCCCGCTCACAGACCCCAGTGACTTCTGTTAATATTGTTCAATCTTATCTTGGCAAGTACTATCCCCGCCCACCCGCCCTGAGAAATCCAAAAAGTGAGAAATTAAAAGTTGGAATATCGAAAAACAGAAAAAAAAAGAAAAAGAAAAAAATTGCAAATCGAAAAATTGAAGAAACGAGAAACTGAAAAAATTAAAATTGAAAAAACAAAAAAATAAAGTCGAAACACTAAAAAATCGAATAAGTGAAAAATTGCACAATAGAAAAATTAAAAAATTTGCAAGCTGGAAAATTGAAAAACTGCAAATCGAAAAACTGAAGAAAAAATGAAGAATTGCAAAATTCAAGCAAAAAATCGAGTCGAGGGAAGTTCTGTCAAGATAATGTCGTACCATTTTTTTTTTTTGTAAAATACCCTATATATTTTTACATATTCTCATTGGCCTCTTTCATGGTTTTATAACCTTAATATATTTTTTATATTATGATGTGACATTATCACACTATTCCAATTTTTTTGAATTTATTAGCAATACAAAGATTCAAAAATTCACTGCAATAATGGTATTTTTACTTCATAAGTGTAAGCTAAGGAAGTATTGTAATTGAGTCTGTCGACCGACTCTCAGTTTTACGTTTTCTCGACGTTTCACAACCCCTACAGTACGAAGAAATAAGTCTCCCGTTTCCGTCTGTCTGTCCGTCCGTCCGTCTGTCTGTCCGTCCGTCCGTCTGTCTGTCTGTCCGTCCGTCCATCTGTCTGTCCGTTCGTCTATCTGCCCGTCCGTCTGTCTGTCCGTCTGTCTGCCCGTCCGTCTGTCCGTCTGTCTGCCGTCTCCGTCAAGTGGCGATTCTGGAAAATCGGTCGGAGTTAAGAATTAAATTGGCAAAATGAAATCTTACATTTTTTTGAAAAATCTGGATTTATTTACTTTCGATCAATTTTTTGATATTAGAATTGTTCGTTTTTCCTTTTTCTTCGATTTCAAATCGATTTGAAATTTTACAATACACAAATTTCCTATTTTTCATTTTCTTTCTTTTTCAGTTTTTCAATTTTTCGATTTTACAATTTTTCATTTTTCGATTTTTCAGTTTCTCGTTTTTAATTTTTCGATTTTTCAAGTTTTTGATTTGTGTTTTTCATATTCTCGATATTTTCATTTTCACGATTTCATATCACAATTTTTCCTTTTTATAATTTTAAAATTGAAAAATCGAAAGATTGAATGAAACTCGTGAGATTCTTTCTTCAGAGCCAATAAGAATGAATGATGAAAACGGAATAAGGGTGGGCGGGAGGGGCCCCTGTTTCCTTTGTTTTAAATTTTAGATTCTACGCCTTGTTAAAATGGAATTCAATTCACATTTTACAGTAAATAAAATAAGTGGGTGAAATGGAGACAAGAAGTGGGCGGAGCTGAGGTTAGGTTTTTCTAAAGAGTTTTATAAGCAAGCAGTAGCCCCGCCCACCGACTTCTTCTTCATTCCAGTGGCTACTCTTAATATAACTCAATCTTATCTTGGCAAGTACTAGCCCCGCCCACCCACCCTCTATCTTCTTAAAGGGTATGTGATTTGCCAAAATTAGTTTTATCGTAGAATGTACTAGGCCCGCCCACTATCTTAGGAAGTACTAACAAAACAAAATTAAAAATTAAAAAAATTGCAAATCGAAAAATTGTAAATAGAAAAATAGTAAAATCTGAAAACTGAAACATTCAAAAATTGAAAAATAGAAAAACTGAAAAATTTAAAAATGGAAAAACAAAAAAGAATGAAAAATTGAAAAATAGCAAATCGAAAAATTAAAGAAACGAGAAACTGAAAAAACAAAAAATAAAATAGAACAAATGAAAAGTTGCAAAATAGAAAAATTAAAACAATCAAAAGTTGGAAAATTAAAATTTTAAACTTGAAAACGCTAAAAATTGCAAATCGAAAACGTAAAAAATTGAAGAATTGAAAAATTCAAGCAAAAACGAACTGTTAAAATAATTTTTTTTATAAAAACACCTATATATATTTGCATATTCTCGTTGGCCTCTTTCAAGGTTTTACAACCTTAATGTGTTTTTGAAATTATGATGCGATATCGCCACATTATTCCAATTTTCTTGAATTTATTAGCAGTGGATTCAAAAAATCACTGTAATAATGTTATTTTCACTTAATAAGCGTAAGCCAAAGTATCGTAATAGGATCCATCGGACCACTTGTTATTTTCATGTTTTCTTGACGTTTCATGAATCTAAGAATACGAAAAAATAGGTCTTTCATTGTGTCGATTTTTATTACACAAATTTTCTTTTTTTTTTTTGGCTAACCAGTTTGATGACTTCCCCTCAATTCTTTTACTGAACACCATTTAAATTTTTGAAATTTCATGACATAATATCTTCCTATATTCGTGGTTTATGAATCCGCCTAGATTTTTTACCCCAGGCATCAAAATTTTTACAAAAAATCCAAGCTGTAATAGGCTCTTTTAATCGACGTTGAACACAACGATTCCATAGCGCAACGGTTAAAGTTGCCGAGACAAAATCCTCGAATTTGTGCCTTTTGTTTTTTTATTTCCAAGCTCCTAGAGTATGAAAAAATAGGTCCCTGTTTCCGTCCGTCTGTCCATAAAATTCGATGAAAATACGATTTCTGGCTAAAATTTGATGGTTTCCTGGGTATTTTCGGACTTATACGGTGCCGGAAAACTAAAAAACACAAAAAAAAGCTTGAAAAATAACGTTTATGGAGTTTTTTAAATTAATTTCAGGCATCTACAAACTCCAAAAAATGGAAAATTAACCCAATCGTCTCTTTTTCGCAAAATAAATCGAAGAACGCAAGGACGTTATGTTCATCAGAATCGTTAAAACAAGTCGAATATATTCAGAACGCATAAAATTCGACACAAATAATATTTCTAGCTAAAATTTGATGGTTTCCTTGGTAATTTGGGGTCCATTGGATGTCCAAAACGCAGGAAAATACTTGAAAAGTAACATTTCTGAAGTTTTTTAACGAATTTCTTGAATCTATGAAGGCTAGAATGTGTAAAATAACCCAATTGTCCCCTTTTCGCAAAATAAATCAATTCTGCACAGAATCTTCGAAACTACCGAACCGATTGTTGTCAAATTTTATATGGATGTTAGAAATATAGGGTAGATATCGTCTTGAGATTTACACGAAGAATATACATTTTCTAAAGAAAAATATAAAAAACAACTTTTTATATAATAGAAGCCTACATTTCCATTTTTGCGAAAGTGTCAAATTTTGTTGAAAATAATAATTGTACCTGAATCTGCGGGATTTTATTCGTTAATTAGTAACAAGTCTCATGTATTACACTCCATCATATCTAATTTCCAAATAACGCTTGCCATTTCCTCGACTCAAACTAAACCGAAACACTGCATTTGGTGCGCCCCTAATTGATAAATCGTTGCACGAGGCGTCGGTCGTGCGATCTGTAACTCGCAATATGGGTGTGTGGCTTTAATTCGATAATAACTCATCGCTTCAGCGGTACCAGAGCTGGGAATTTGTTATTTATGACGTGATTTCGTTGCAGATTAAATTGGAGAAGGTGTTAGGAGTGACGGTATCTAGCAATGCAGCTTTGGCCTCGGATAGCAACGGAACAATCGCCTATCCCGCAGGGTAAGATCGTAATTGCATGAGTTTAGAGATAAGGTTGCGGTTTTGTTGGCGTTGTGACAGCCGGTACCCATACGTGTGCGCGTACACGAACAGGTGTATCGTAACCAAGTACCGGAACTCTTAATGGATGAGTACGGAAAATAAATAGAGGCTTTCACTTGCGATTTATTTACCGCGTGTGTGTGAAAACTGCAAGTGATGATGATTAGAAATTCAACGGAGGGTTTCTTTTTTGCTGGCTCTTATTAAGAGCGAGTTGGATTAGCCGGGGATCAGACGCCGGGGATTCGGTGTTTATGAGGCTGGTTGGCTGTTCCGTCTGGAGTTTATAGATTTCGGGATGCTGCGTATGATGCTGGAATACCTTGTTAGGGTGAGAAACGGTAAAAATATGTTCTTTGGCTGGAAATAAGGGTTGGGTGGAATATTTAAGCTGTGGCGGTTGCGAATTGCGTGCTTTGGGTGAAACGGATAGTTGTGTGGAAGGAATGACCATCAACAAACGCATCATCTGAGCGAAAGGAGGACATCTTTAAATAACTACCTATCAATAAAAATAACAATTGGTGCTATGACCCTGCCAACATGTACTTTTATAGTTTGGCGCCTAGAATAATGTGCTTTCACAAGGTTATAGGTTTTACCTGCGGTCAAATTTCTTCCCTTTTTACGTTGCGGAAGCCGGTCACAGCAGATGTTTATGTGCTGATTTATTAATATGCATGGTATAAATTATAGAACCGATATAAAATTTGTTGTTTATTGGTTGGTAGTCTATTTATGTAAATCAATTTATTGGGGAGCTAACTACATGATTGAATAATCAAAAGCCACAAGTCAATTGACATTAGTTTTAAACGTTTTAAATAATATATTTTATTTTTAAACGTCATATAAACAAAGACTAATGTGACATCGTTGACAAGGTATAGGTGTCATCGCGACATAAATAATTGTTGCACATGAAATAGTTTGAACTGAATAAATTATCAAAATTGTCTCTTTATTATTGTGTGTATTTAGGAATCGATATCTTGTAGTTTTATTTTTACGATACACCGTTTACCAAACAGATGGAGTTGTAAAAGTAGATGATTTTCATGTGTTCATTTTCACATAGCTCAACAAATTGCACCCGTCCTTTCTGCTTAGGCTGACAGGAGTTTTCACTCTTGGGTCTCGTGTCGTCGTGCTTGTTTTTAGTTTTCTCGCATTTTTCCTGTGCTTTATTTTGATCGTTTATTCGACACGTTCTATAAATCAGTCTTTTTAAAAACTCTTACTTCGTTCAGATCCCGATTCTGAATTTAGTTTTCTCGTGATGGATATTTTTTTATTGTAAATAACTAATAAAATATATTTTTTTTTTTATTATTTTTATTCAGTATTAATACACTCAGTTGGCTTTGTAAACACGTGAATTGCACGTGATCACTCCATGTGTTCGGTAAACAGAGTAGTTCATCACATCTGAAAGCTCGGGAAATTCCAAACAATAGGACAATCTGGAAAAAAGTGGTTTTCTCCACTGTATAAAATACTTTACGTATACTTACTAGATATTTTTTATTCCGTACCTTTGCTAAACTGATCTTGAGAATAGCTGATTTTTTAGCCTGATAATTTTAGATGTCCACTTTCTGTCTAATTTGAAGGCGTAATCACAAGATTGAGAAGTGGCTGGACAATGAAGAACTTTACATTTAATAGTACCCTAGAGTACGAAAAAATAGTTCTCCCGATGGTTACCAAAGTTGTACGGTTTTTTGAGGACTATACTCTAAAAATATTTTTTTACTATACAGAGTGTTCTGTTTTTAAGGCGTAACACACAAAAATGTGTGAACTGAAATATCAGAAATATGGATACTTGAAAATTGTAATATTTTTATAAACACTCTGTACATGAAAATTGTATTTTATTTGTCTCACAACAAAGAACATAGCTTTATTAATCTCTCCGCAAAATATTATCGCACGGAATTTAAAAATGACCCTACTGTGATTTTTTTCCAAACCTTCGTTTCATCTAAAAAAAACTAAAAAGTTTTTGCGGAGAGATTAATAAAGCTATGTTCTTTGTTGTGAGACAAATAAAATAAAATTTTCATGTACAGAGTGTTTATAAAAATATTACAATTTTCAAGTATCCATATTTCTGATATTTCAGTTTTTTTAAATAGAATACCCTATATTTTGTTGTAGCATTATATGTATTTTATTCATTCTTCTCTTTCTTTTTTGTTAAGTATTTGCTATAGTTAAAGTTGATAGTTACTGCGATTTTTGACTTTTTTTAAGGGACACATCGACATATTAGAAGAATGAGAACATCAAATAGTGAAAATACAGTAATAAAATACGTTTTTTTTATAAGCACTGTATTCATTAATTAGTTATTAAACCTTAATGAGCTTTTTTATGAACCCTTCCATTACAAAAAAATTTCAAGAAAATTGAAATAACGTGGTAACGTCGCATCCAAATTTCAAAAATAAACTACATCGTTATAAAACCTAGTGAGAATATGTAAAAATATATAGGGTGTTTCATTTACAAAAACTAAGTTGCCTTGTTACTAATTTTAGAGTATAGTCGTCAAAGAACCGTACAAATTTTATCTTAATTTTTTTTTTCTATCTCTAATAACAATTAATGAGATGTTAACGACCGAGCTTAGTGACTCGCCCTTTGGGAACATCATGTAGATAATAAGACGTGACCAAAGTTTTATTTTTGTGGCCATCGACAGTTTTATGACATCTTGACAACATTTGTTGTTTATGATTCCACCTTGATTTTGTTTATTACTATTATAATTTTTATTGTTTAATTTTACTAATTGTACTTTACAAACATAACACGAAATTTGACAAGCGGCTCTAGTGGAGTAGATAATCGAACGCCCGCATTTCAAATGAAAGGCCCGGGTTTGAACTCGGTACCCTGGCATTTCTAATTATTTTTTTTATTGATGTAATCAAGAACGGTTCACGTAGTTTTTTTGGAAAATGTAAGAGTAGAGTATTGTCGCGCTCACCTACATTTACCAATAACATAATAATAACAGTTACTCGCACAAAATAAAATTAATTAATTAATGCGTAATAGTCGAATTCCTTTGAAGTGTAAACATAACTACTCGAAGCTAAACATGTACTCTGAGAATACATTTTTCCCTTTTGATTCCTCTTGGACTTTGCGCCCAACTTATCGAGATTATCATAAACAAAGATTCGCAATGTTGCTGCTGAATTTAATTTTAATTTACGAAATAAATCATTGCGAGTTGAAAGCATTTGTGAATCGCTCAAAAACACTCAAAATCTATAGTTAAAATAAAAATATAATGCGTTATTTTTATTTTAATCGTAACAGTCATAAAAACTGTTGCAAAGTCGACGCAAAGCCCCTTAATAGTTCCAGTTTTTTCTTAAAAAATAATAAATCGTTACGTAAGTCTTAATTTGTGTGACGTTTGAAAATAAAATGTTGTATTTTATTTGGAGTATAAGTGACTTTATGGCACTCGAATAGACCTAATCCAACTATTTTGAGAAACATTTCTTAGAGGATACGTCATTTGTCAAAATCAGTCTTGTTTTAGCAAGTCCTATGCCCGCCCACCCGCCTTTTATTTTCTTAGAGGGTAGGTCATTTAACAAAATCAGTTTTATCGTAGCAAGTATTAGTCCCGTCCACTCGCCTTTTATTTTCCTAGAGAGTAGATTGTTTGCCAAAATCAGTCTTATCTTGGCAAGTCCCAGGCCCGCCCACCCGCTCTTTATTTTCTTAGAGGGTATGTCATCTGCCAAAGTCAGTCTTATCTTGGCAAATACTAGCCCCGCCCACCCGCCTTTTATTGTCTTAGAGGGTATGTCATCTGCCAAAATCAGTCTTATCTTGGCGACAACTAGCCTCGCCCACTCACCCTTTATTTTCTTGGAGGGTAGGTCATTTAACAAAATCAGTTTTATCGTAGCAAGTATTATTCCCGTCCACTCGTCTTTTATTTTCCTAGAGAATAGATTGTTTGCCAAACTCAGTCTTATCTTGGCAAGTCCTAGCCCCGCCCACCCGCCCTTTCTTTTCTTAGAGAGTATGTCATCTGCCAAAGTCAGTCTTATCTTGGCAAATACTAGCCCCGCCCACCCGCCTTTTATTGTCTTAGAGGGTGTCATCTGCCAAAATCAGTCTTATCTTGGCGACAACTAGCCCCGCCCACTCACCCCTTTATTTTCTTGGAGGGTAGGTCATTTAACAAAATCAGTTTTATCTTAGCAAGGGTTAGCCCCGTCCACTGACCCTTTATTTTCCTAGAGAGTCGATTATTTGTCAAAATCAAACGTATCTTTGCAGGTAGCAGCCCTGCCCACCCGCTCTTTATTTTCTTACAGGGTATCTCATTTGGCAAAACTAGTCTTATCTTAACAAGTACTAGCCCCCTCTAGTCGCCGTTTATTTTCGTAGAAACTAGATCATGTGCCAAAATCAGTCTTATCTTGGCAAGTCCTAGCCCCGCCCACCCGCCCTTTATTTTCTTAGAGGGTATGTCATCTGCCAAAATCAGTCTTATCTTGGCAAATACTAGCCCCGCCCACCCGCCCTTTATTGTCTTAGAGGGTATGTCATCTGCCAAAATCAGTCTTATCTTGCCGAGAACTAATCCCGCCCACCCGCTCTTTATTTTCTTAGAGGGTAAATCACTTAACAAAATCAGTTTTATCTTAGCAACGATTAGCACCATCCACTAACCCTTTATTTTCCTAGAGAGCAGATTATTTGTCAAAATCAGTCGTATCTTGGCAGGTAGCAGCCCCGCCCATCCGCCCTTTATTTTCTTACAGGTTATCTTATTTGGCAAAACTAGTATTATTTTACTAAGTACTAGCCCCTCTACTCGCCGTTTATTTTCGTAGAGACTAGATTATTTGCCAAAATCAGTCTTATCTTGGCAAGTCCTAGCCCCGCCCACCCACCCTTTGTTTTCTTAGGGGGTATGTCATCTGCCAAAATCAGTCTTATCTTGACAAATAGTAACCCCGCCCACACGCCCTTTATTGTCTTAGAGGGTATGTCATCTGCCAAAATCAGTCTTATCTTGCCGAGAACTAATCCCGCCCATCCGCTCTTTATTTTCTTAGAGGGTAAATCTCTTAACATAATCAGTTTTATCTTAGCAAGGATTAGCACCATCCACTAACCCTTTATTTTCCTAGAGAGCAGATTAGTTGTCAAAATCTGTCGTAGGTAGCAGCCCCCCAATCCCCCCTTTATTTTTTTACAGGTTATCTCATTTGCTAAAACTAGTATTATCTTAACAAGTACTAGCCCTTCTACTCACCGTTTATTTTCGTAGAGACTGGATCATTTGCCAAAATCAGTCTTATCTTGGCAAGTCCTAGCCCCGCCCACCCGCCCTTTATTTTCTTAGGAGGTATGTCATATACCAAAATCAGCCTTATCTTTGCAAGAACTACGCCGTCCACTTGCCCTTTATTTTCTTAGATGGTAGGTCATTTAACAAAATCAGTTTTATCTTAGCAAGGATTAGCCCCGTCCACTGACCCTTTATTTTCCTAGAAAGCAGATTATTTGTCAAAATCAATCTTACCTTGGCAAGTGGTAGCCCCGCCCACATGTCTTTATTTTCTTACAGGGTATGTCGTTTGGCATCATCAGTCTTATCTTAGCAAGTATTAGCCCCGCCCACCCACCCTTTATTTTCTTAGAGGATATGTCATTTAGCAAAATCAGTGTTATCTTAGCAAGTCCTAAACATCTGAACCAGTTCTGACCAGATGACATACTCGATTGGAAATCCCTAAATTTTACTCTACTTAAGGTTTTGCAAACACTATAAAGATGGAGAAGATAGCAATTAAAAAATCAGAATATATTTTAATTTTCATTTTTAAAAATGAACTTGCCTTTATTTAAACAAATTATAGTTTTATCGTGAAAATCATAAACAATTTATAAAAACAAAATATGCCTTTAACTGAGTCAGTTATCCAAAAACTTTGAAAACATTTTAGGAAGGTAGGAAAAACGATAATTAAAAGATATTTGGACATATTTTAGCAAAAAAGAAACACTGATTGAAAGGTCTTAACAAATACTGCTCATGTTTTAGGTGAAATCTTAACTTTCTTAAATCTGCTGCAATTACTACAGTAGTAATAGAATGGAAAATACAAATACAAGTACGTTCTATTGGATAAAAAGGAAAATTTTTCAATGCAAAATCTAGGAAAATATTCTTAATCAGTTTTACAACATAATTTGTTCAACTTTTTCCTTTGTTTGTAAGATGTTTTCTTCCCGAGCGTAAACAACTGCATAGAACGTTTCATAACTTATTATTTTATCTTTATCATAGAGCATGAAAAAGTAGGTCCCCGTTTTCGTGTACGGTATAAAATCAATTCTTGATTTTTTATGCTAGATATTCTAGAGTCTACGCATTGAAAAAATAAATGTAGGTGAAACATTTTATAAAATAATAATGAAATTCACAAAATCATGTTTTTTTTTTTTTTTTGAAAAAAAAACCTGCATGTTTCAGTGTATCTCAGAGGCGGAGGAAGATATATTTAGTTAGACCAATTTTTAGGGAAGAAAATAATTGTCTTCATTAATAGTTATTTAACGAACGAGTTGGTTAGTGAAGGCAAAACAAAAATTATATTTAGACTAGCGAGCGAATTGAGCAAGATTGCTAACTAGTCATCAACCAACATGTTAGTTACAGTTACAATATTTTTTCGTTAATTCAAATTAAAAATTAAATTCTGCAACCAAATATACACTCTTGGCCATTCCGTTTCTGTGTCCCATTCTCTTATTTCAGAGTATTAATAAAATAAAATGGCAATTAAAAAATATGACCTACGTTTCAGCTGGCAATTATGATCGATCGTTGTAGACATTAATTCTGATAATTATCTATTTAGCTTCTTAAATATGCTCTAATTACTTTAGTGGTTACAGAGTTTTTCTAAATACAAATAAATTCCGTTGAATAGAGGGCAACATTTTTTAGTGGAAAATCTCGAAAAATTTATGATAGGATATTTTAACTTTTTTGTTAAGTGATACGATTTTTTTTAATAATTCTAGATATTTTATATAAATATAATAACCTATCAAAAATCCATTTTAAATGAAACTGTTATCTGCGCGTAAGACCAAGGTAACTGCATCACGAATTTAAAAAAAAATACCTCTGTTATGCAAATCTGTGCATATTTTGTAATTTCCCACTGCATAAAATTGCGAATTTTTAACAAAAAATTGTGCACGTAATCCGCTCATTCATTTAGTAGTTTAAAATTGATTTTTTCCGTGTACTTGGCGTTATCTTTTTTCCCAGCCTCTTGACCCATCGTTTTCCGTCCCAGTCACGTCACCACTCCGCCAAAACAAAACCTTCAAAATAAAACCAGACGTATGTAGGTGATCACCATCAACATCTCCCATTTCCCCGGAAAAACCCGCTAAATTATAGACCAAACCAGTAAAAACGTTTCCACAGTTCTCCACTGCAGCCACTCAAGTGAATAATTCATTTATGCGAGTCTCCATCGGTTTATTCTGTAAAAAAGCGCGCCGTAAACCCGTCTCTGCAAAAATACCTCTCCGCAAGACGCGACTAAATTAAAATTGAAAACTCTTTCCAAGTAGGAAACTCGGTAATTGCCCCAGAAACCTCCCGAGTTTAATAAGCCCCTCGTTACCGCCCATCAGGTGAGCAAAAATCGTTCCGAGTGACCAACTTCCGAACTTCCAACTACTTGTTGTCTACTTATCCTGGAAATTATCGACCTTCCGATCTTGTAGTTTCACTCATTTAATTGTTTAAGTGTTCGTTTGTTATTCTCGATGCGCAATTACAAAGATGGACCTTCTTTTTAATTGCCGACGATGGACGCAACGGTGAAAATCGAAAGCAAAGAGCAATTTATTCCGAGAAGAGACGTGCCGTTGTCCTGAATTTCGCCAATTATCCTCCGCGATTGTGCGGACTTGTTGCATAATAATAAACGTTTCCGAAGGATTCTGTTATCGATCAATGTACGTAAACAGACGGCGTGAAATTACTGTTTTATTTGGATTCTGGTTCGCCAACATTCGCTAATCAGTTGCATAATGGTTTATTTATAGATTTGCATGATTTGTGTGTTTGTTTTCGTGAGATTAGTAAAACTGTCGCCTTTGGAATAACAGTTCCGGATTAATTTGTTAGTTTGATTGATTGTATGTGACTTCTGTATTTTTATTGTTTATTTATTATTGCCTGCGGTACTAATTATTTATATATGTATTAGCTGGAATTAATATTAATGATGAAATAAGAATAATATATATATAACAAGAATTTTAATATATCAGCCACAGTCAAAATTAATTCAGAGCATATTATCCGAGTCAGCTCCAAATCCTCCATAGTCTCTCAAACAACAAAAGTTGTAATGAGGTGATCAAAAGTTTGACTGGAAAATTTTTATAACAAGTAAACTACATTGAAATTTAATTGCACAGTAATTCTATGCAAATAGGATTATTTACAAAATGCAAATTTTCAGCGTTATAATGGGAATATTTAAAAAATCTGCGTTACTGGATATGTCATGACTTAAATTAATAATGACGTTACTTGAGAGCGGATTGAATGCAATTTGCATATCCCGTATTTTTAATGTGGTAAATAAATGCTTTAGCATTATCTGAATTATTATCCTTTTTTTAGATTGATTGGCATAATGTGTATGATTGCATATTTGTATGTTTTACTTTGTCAGTTGAAAAAAAAATCGGAACTAGCTTTTTCCCTAAAATACCGCACCGTTTAGAAAAAAATGTTTGAAATTAAATATAAATTGTAATTAAATATATTATATAAAAATTTAGCTGTGATACGCAACGACCACGTAAAATTAGAGCATGGTCAGAATGGCTCCATTACAGTACGGTAGCTATTACGTGAGAAATAACTGCGACGCACTATGCGTACGTTTAACTTTTTCTTTCAATAGTTCAACTCTTGCTAAATTGTAAACGAGTTACGTACGCCAACAGCATTTCAGACACAGTTGTTTTTTCTTACAAATTATGCAAATAGGTTAAAAATAGTGTCATTGTCTTAAATGTTGCCGTGGGTGTACTTTGGTTACTAAACCAAATTTAATTTTTTAGAAGACGATTAAATCCCACACTAATTTTAATCAGTTCAAAGCTCTCGAAGATGTTGATTTACGAAAGCAAAATACTATTTAAAAATAAGTAACTTTTGATTCAAATATATATGATGTTGATGGGATAACAATACTTTTCGAGGAAAAATTGCAGATTTTATATAAAAAAAATTAATTGTTTAAACTGTGTTATTAATTTTAAAATTTGTTCAACATCGCCATACGGCTTTAACTCCCGACGTATTAGTGTAGGGGACAATATGGTACAGAAGCAAACCCTAGCTCGTTTTTATTCCGTCGTTATGTGAAGTTCTAGCGTCCATTATCCTTCCGCTACTACCCGACCTTCCAGAATAATTATAACAAGATAATACTTGCCCTCATATCGCTAACATGACTTTAAACTCCCTGATCCTGAAAATATTGTCAGTCGTTTGCCACCACGGTCACCTGATTTAAATCCAATTGAACATGTTTGGGACATGATGAATAAAAGATTGCGTCGTTTACCCATCTTCCCAACACGTGAGACGAATTACGTCTGGACCTTGCCTGAAGATGCAATCGATCATCTGATTTCCAGCTGGCCACTCGGTAAATTGTTTATCAAAATAAATGTGTTTATTCCCCCCAAAAAATTGATGACATCTCAAAATTTTGCCGAGGAAATTCTACCCAAAATGTGCAAAATATGATGAGTTTTTACCTGTGATTCATTATTGCATTAATATTTATTATTGATCAAATTATGGACGAATCACCCCATTTTTCCGAAAATGCGAAAATACAAACGTCTTTATTTAATAAGAATTATAATAATGATATTCAGAACATTTTATCGATTGTAGCTTACTACTGAATAGTTTTGAGCGCCTGTTTTGAGGGGACGAACTTATTCAAATCAAACTAATTTCTGCGTGACATTCTTCCGATGTATAAACATAAACACTTTCAAGTTAATTTTCTTATCGAAGACAACCTAAGGATAGTATAAGGATAAGTAATGGAGTCTGTCGGGCAATTTGGTACTTTCATATTTTCTCGATATTTCATAACCCATAGACAAGGCCGTAGTTAGGGGGAGGCTAGGTGATGCTGAGCCTCCATTAGATGTAGGCAAGTTATAATTAACCAATTGTGAATTTACAAAATCGAAAATCATAATAAAATGTAGTGTTTTATTCAATAAGCGGAAGTCAGAGCAATAAAAAAGTCTGGACCGTCGGCATTGTCACCCGGTTATTGCAATGCGTAGAAAACATCTTGTAGTTTAGTTTCTGTTTCACTCTCACGTCTACAGGTTGATAGGTGTTATCGCTATTTCGCCTTAAGGGTGCCCAGTAGCAGACTGAAAAATGAGCTAAATAGATTTTCATTTTACGGGCGTAATTTCAACTTTGAAAAAAGAGCGACATTTCAATTGATAGATTATGTCTAAATCTCTGGGGAAAACACAATATTTTTTAAAATACGTGATTGTTTAGTGTTTAATTAATCGTTCATTCTTCGAAAGAAATTCAGTTTTTAGACGAGGAGAGAGCATTTTTCGCTTGAACTTTTATAGCAGTGCAAAGACAACATTGAGCTCTATGGGGAAGACCCGGTCATTTTTGTTTAAAATTTATATTTATCAAAATATTTGCTTTTTAAAAAAATACTGACTAATGAAAATAAAGTGAAACTAGGCAACCCTATTTACAAAGTTTTCCGTTTCAATAAATGGGGCTGAGGTTTACACAGCAGGGAGCCTTGCCGACCCACCCTTTCAGGTAATCAGTACAGGTAATTTAGGTCATAAAACTCATAAATATTCTTAGCTGACCAACATTGTTGAAACTCTTTTACAGTCGACTTCATTCATTGCTGACATAATTTTATTGAAAAGTATGCAAATTTTTATAATTTTATATATTCTACTAAAATATTTTCTTTGAAAAAATTATTCAAATATTTTTTATTAATCTGTCATTTTATATATTAATCAATAGAATCAATACACAAAACTGACAAGATTTAGATTCTCATCACTTCACCAACCACTTATTTACCTGAACAATCATATTTATTTAAATTTAATTTTCCGCACCACCTATGAGGTAGAGTATTATAGGCACGTTTTTTACATGATATCTCCAGTAAACCTATTTCAATATTATTATTTATTCCTGTGTGTGTTTATACTAGAAGGGCAAAACATTTATATGAATTACACATGACGCGAATGCAAATAAAAAATTTTAATTGTACAATTTTTTCTTTACAATTTGTCTAATGGGTTGACTTGTTTAATAACGAGAATCTACTCTCTCCGGAAGTAAGACATATAAATAAAATTTTTCTAGGGCTCTATCATATTATTTTCCCAAAATTTATCATCTTGTTGAATGAAGCATTATTTAAATTGGACATTTTATATATTTTTACGATAGCGTTTTTGTTTATTAAGCCGTCTGGCGATGCCGCTAAAAATGTACAAAGTGCATTGTCTTATTGTCACTTTGGTGTTACTGCAAAATGCTTCAGTTGCCCTTGCTTCATTTTCTATGCAAAGATTTTGGGAGAGTACATGCTGAACTAGATTTGCAGGGATGTAAAATGTTTTTCACAGTACAGTAGGATTAGCCGTGTTACTTGTTCTCTCATTTTGCAAATTTTACCAAAATAACGTTCGGTTAGTCTAAAGGATTTTTCTGCGCACCATTCTGGATTATTGCGATCGCCAATTGTGTTTTGTTCGATTAAAAAGACATCAACGTTTGAAAGTTTTTTGAGAAATACTTTTTGCGCTGTGACATATCAGGTATTTCAACTGCCTCGTTAGATACGTCGTCGCCCGAGAACTTGTATGATCCACAGACCGGAGCGCGCTCAGGCCAATGTCGACTCTATAAGCCTCCAGAAATTCTGCGGGAATAGTTATTATTTAGATGCTTTTGTTAACACACGTCTCACATGCTTCACTCGATTTTGACACTCAACTATTTTTTGTTTAACTAAGAATTAATACTTTCATTGCGTTTGATACTAACGTCCTAAATTAGCAATACTAGTGGAACAGTAATCATGCAATAGATTTTTTTGGGAAAGTACAGTTATTTTTATGTTTTAGCAGTAATGTGTTCTGTTTTCTATTAATTTTTACATATTTTTAGTCACAATTTTGGTAGTTATTTTTTACTTTTATTTTTAGCAATAATAAATAGTCCAAACATGAAAAAATAAAAAGAAAATCAAAATTGGAAAATCTAAAATTTAGAAATCCAGAAATTGAACAATCGTATAATTGAAAAATCGAAACATCGAAAAATTAAAAAAAAAATGGAAAATCAGAAATTTAATGAATTCCGAAAATTGAAAAACTGAAATATGCATAGAAGAACTGAAAACTCGAGAAATCGAAAAATCTAAAATTTTAAAAATTGAAAAATTGCGAAATCGTATCAGTGAACCATCGGACAATTGAGAAATCGAAAAATAAAAAAAATGGAGAAATCGAAAATTTGAAGAATGGAAAAATTGAAACATCAAAAGTTGAAAAATCGAAAAACCGAGAAGCCGAAAAATCTTAATAATGTATTTATAAATCACAAGTTCAGGATTATGCTACTAAAAATTGATAACGTCATCTCAAAATTTTGCTGAATAAATTCTACTAAAAATGTGCAAAATATGATGAGTTTTTACTTGTAATTTATCATTGCATTCATATTTTTTTAGATTTGCTTATATACCTAGGTGGCTCAAAAAAATTAATGAATGAGTCAATTTATTCTATTGATTAAATCAGTCTCGACTCATTCCATTTTCCCAGAAATTTTTGGAATACTGTTATTTTTAGTCTAATCCACATTGATTTACGTGTCCTTGCAAAATGTTGATGATTTCATCACAAAATTGTGTACCTAAAGTAAAAATTTAACTCGAAAATGCTGGATATGTTTCATTGTATTTTAGGTGCGAGGGAATCTGTCGAAACAACTTTCCACCAATTTTTTTGCTGTTATATTTGAACATAAACAATTTATTTTATATATTTTTAAAACATTATAAAGAAAATAAAAAGTTGTGTTAGACTGAACCTTGTGGGTTTCTCAATCTATTTTCCGCGGCATTTTAAACTTTCAACTCAATTTCTTTCAAAATACATACATAGAAATGGATTTCGATGGTTATTTCTATAACTTTCGACTAATTTTTTTATTGCTAATACCCCGCACATTCCGTAGACCTACATCATATACCAGAATTTTCTGTCGGAGTGTAATCGTTTAGCCTATCTGACCCTGCTTTAAGACGTTGGGTACTCACCTTTCACCCTCTCGTTTGTTATATGACGCACACCCATTATTCAGTGGTTACGCGACAGCTTTGTCTTCGAGGACGTGAGTAGGATTTGCTGGAACCCCAAACTTGTACTTGGTAATCGACATTTCATATCGCCTTGGAGAATCTTTGTCAGCCTTTAACCACCCAAAAAAAGTATACATTAACTAAATGAGTCACTGAAATACTGATCGAAATTTCCAGTACCTAAATCGTATTCAAAAATGTCGCTAGATTCATGGTTGACAATAATAACAAATTCTTGAAACTGATGATACATAAGAATGTTCAATTTCGATGACGTGTCTAATGCAGTTCCTCCACAAGTCTTGACTTTGTCGCTTAATCTTGTGTTTTTTTTTTTTCTCTTCTTATTTTAAGTCGCTCCACGCCAACTGTATAGGATTAAACACACAGTAATACGGCGCCAGTCTTGTCTTAATACTCGTCTAGGACATGCATCCGTGCGGACTGGTCTTTATTACCCTTATTCCAACTGTCTTTGTAGGGGTATTTAACTTTGCCACAATAGGACCTTGCCATACAATGTTAGAGTTTGTGGACGTCTATATAACTGTAGTGAATTTCCACCCGGCGTGACCTTTTGATATATTTAGTATATCTTCAGCTGCATCGACTAAAAGAATAGCCGACGACCGCCTGAAGCTACGACGAATGTAGCGTTCTGGATTTGACAGGTTTACGAAACTTACTATTTTACCCAGAATTTCTCCACGCGCAGTTTTTCCCTGCCACTTGTTTAAGCGTGTTTCCCATTATTATAAAATACAAAGAACCGCTGGTATTCTGACTTAGAATTTTCCGAATTAACATATTTGCCGATTTTTTAAAAATAAAGTTGTGTAATAATAATAATAATACGGAACAATAGTTGAGTCTTTTGTTGATAAAATCTTGAGTCTAATTTTGAGTTGGACTTGGATGAAGATTTTTTAATTATGATTTTTATTTGAATTGTCTTGCTTTCTCAGTAATGTGAATTTAGGTACACATTTTTCATTGTTCGCAAACCAGTGATTTATTGCATTTGGAATTTTGAGTTTTATGAGAAAAATAGCGGAAACACCTGTGGGATTTACTGTTTTGGCTCCATAAATAAGAATATTTTATTTGTTGTTAATTTAAAACTTACGTGATATCGTCGTATATTAGAAAGCTTTAAACAGCCATAAAGGTCACCTACAATTAGTCTTAAATTAACTTTTATTTAAAAATTTAATGATGATTATAGATACTTAATTTCAAACGAAGATAATTTTATTCATGGAGGTGATTTCACGAAGACGAATGGAGGAAATACCCATCTGCTGTCGACAGGTTATTCTCCCCTATTAAAATCAAGATTACGTAAGAATTATGTACTTGAAAATTATTTTAAAAAACTGTTGTTACTATAGAAACAAACATACAAGTTTTTGTAGCAATTTGAAAAAAAAATCTTTGTATGGTGTCCGTAAAAACAGTGACACAGAGAATACCAGACATGTAGATACACAAAAAAATAATCGTAACCTTCACAAAACATCCATTCAATAATGTAGTTGTACCCACAAACAATAGTTTTTTTGTGGGAACCGGTCTGAGCTTATTAGTAGTAATTAGCGTAATTTACCCATCGAAAAGAAATAAACAATGAAGGTTCTCTAAACACGTCGTCGACACACGTCCGGAAAAGTATGTTGCATTTCAACAAATTAAAAATAATTACGTGTCATGTAACTACGAAGCTGTATTTTTCATCGTGATTCTCACCTTCGCGGTAATAGAGCATACTGTAATTCTATCTTATTTTGAAATTTGATCGGGTTTCTACAGATACGATCTGACTGACGCTTGAACGCAGGGTGTTCCGGCGAGTAAATCCGTCGGAAGTATCTCTGTAACGGTTCGACTTTGTTGAAAAAACAAAAACGGTTGAAAGGACTGAAAGGAGGACGTATTTTTTTTAGCTTTGCTTTGAAACGTGATTAGAGGCACCCCGTTTTTTTGTTTAAGAGGAGAGGTAGATTTAGGTTTATTTGTAATCGGAGATCTAACGGTAACATCACAGCGCTTTGTTAATTAATTAATATTAGTTATTAATTGTACTCAACTGTAATTAAATACAATTAGTGCATAAATCGTAATTACATAATAACCAATCACTAATCAGTTGATTAATTGAATTTAGTTACTAATAGCTAACTCCAAACAAGGAATTAACTATAATGAAATACGAATTGATTAATTAATTGGAGATAATTGTACCAGTTAGAAATATTATGGTATAACTAAATTTTCATATAGTTACCCGAGAACAAGTCGTAACTCGACACAGTTTTTAATTTTAAAAAATTATAAAATTTTAATGAATTTAGCGCCTAATTCACTTTGTTCAGCAAAGTATTATTGACAACATAACCTGAATAAGGGTTGTCTGTGGCTGAACTTAGAAAGTTAGGTTATGTTATGTCAACACGAATTAAATCCTGGTTGGATTTAAAATGATTTATATATGATAAGTAACATGCTTAATTGAATTTACAACAACTGCTGAAAGTGTTGACCCCCAGCTATGATACATAAATTGACTTGGCGTTTCATATTCTTAAATGGAGTAAGAACTTCCGGCGAAACACTCACACTCATGTATGATCCTCACTTTTTGGTCTTCAACTGTATCCATTGATTATTTAAAAGCAGTGTTTTTCAAAGTCGGGAATAAGAAATATCTACAGGTGTCAAATCAGGTGATCGAGGTGGATAATTTAAAAATAAAGAATACACTGGCCAAAAAAAAAATCATTAAAAACAGCATATTGATAGATGAAATTGAATATGACAATAATCAATTTCCTGTTTTCAATGGGCAGCAAAACTTGACAAAAAATCGCACGGTATAAATACAACTACAACATTGACGTGCACATTATTCAGTAGAAATTTTATTAATACAACGGGTGCACTCAGTCTACATGAAGATAATGCAGATAAGGTGGTTATGAATTGTCTATATTTAGTTTATTGTATTTATCTTAGGTTTAAATGCTCTTCAATGTTTTTTCAGCTTCTGCACAGATAATTGTAATTTAGAACCATAATTTTTCACATGAATGTCAAAGAGTTGTTTATCAATCATGGGTCAATGGTTTTAGACATTTCCTGTCTTTGAGTTTTTTTGCCGAAATTAACACATTGTTCCAGTGACAATAATTCAATTGCAAATTCAAAATAACCTGAAAGAATCTTCAAAATAAAACAATTTAATTCGTTAACAACTAAAGCAACTTTTATTTATACATTGGAATGCTTAGTAGAGATTTTCTAAAATTTTTCAAGCAAATTGTAAGTAGTTAATTCGAATTCCTGCAACTTATAATTATTCACATGAATACGAATTAATTATCTTAATTATCATTTACTTTGTAGTGTTTTTAATTAATTAAGATTTCTAATTAGAAATTAATTAATTAATTAAGTGTTAATTGTACTCAGTTGTAATTAATGGCAAAGTATTTAATCTCGATGTTTCAAAGAATACTTTCCAAAAAAAACCAAAATAACTATCTTTGCTAGTAAAGTATTAATTTGCGCTCTAAATACACAACCACGTTCATTTTAAGCTAGTGAATGTAAGTCGTAAATATCATCGAGCCTCGCTCTCCCCTGGTCTCATTTAAAAATGAACATGAGTTTCTTCTCACCAACCAGAACGGCTACAACCTTTAGAATGTTCCAAAGTACTTGTTGCGCCCAATCTCGCCTACATATTTATTTTTATTATATTATGTATACCGGGTGTTCCAGTATATCCGTTCCACTCAAATATCTTAATTATTTTTTAAAACATAAAAAACTGAAATTTGGCATGTTCAATATATGTAACACAGGCTATTAAATGGATACATTACTGGCGGCGTATTCAATTTCGCCGGAAATGACATCAATTTTCTTTTCTTTTAATACAAAAGGGTATAATTTTTCAGTACATTAAATAGTGTTTTAAAACGTCCTTTGAATATAAAAACAATGAAACCATCAAATGCATTTTTCTTAGTTTGCGAGGAATTTATCTAGTAAAACAGTGATATTTACATTTTCAATAGAGTTCCTAATACTTGCGGTAATTGAGATTGCAATGCCATAAAAACGGAGTCAGATTGGGACAACTATACTATAAAACATGTGTACCCAGCATATTCGATCTCGTATTTGGAATTCTCGTAAAAAATTACAAACACAATGCCCTGTTGATTTAAAAAGTTGACGCAAATGGACACTAACAGTAATTATGAAATAAATAATATTGTTACGAAATAAACCCATACGCCGCCCCGGTACTATGCCTATGGGTCTTCTAGTATATACGCGTTTCTTCTTGCAAGCGGATGTCGCGACGGGCCTGGAAAAAGTCTCGAAGCGGCGCTCGAAAAGCCTGGAAACGGAAGTCGCGAATGCCCAATTCGAGAAAGAGCTCGATCGCCGAAATAAGGATTTAAATAGACGTCACTTTCGGGAATGATTCATTCAGTCAAGA
The DNA here is from genome assembly GCA_022388445.1 of Zophobas atratus. NCBI lineage: Eukaryota > Metazoa > Arthropoda > Insecta > Coleoptera > Tenebrionidae > Zophobas > Zophobas atratus. The sequence goes on from CM039446.1 coordinate 14,276,598, forward strand.
AGTCGAGTGAGCGAATGCATTTAAGTTGCGAAGTTATTTTGTACGTAATAGTAAGTCGTGTAATTCGAGTTATTAAGGTTCATTCACAATGACAAAATTAGTAATTAGAATTAGCATTAGAATTAAGCTCAAAACCTTGCAAGGTGAAATATCATACAAACATTCACAATGAAATAAATTAGTAATTACTCTTAGCAATTAACGCAGAAGCTTGCAAGCTCCAAAGTTTTGCGTTAATTTCTGTATTAATTTTAATTTTGCGCCTGCGCACGAATGTTAACTAGTGTCCTAACCTACAATAAAATTGAAGAAACTCGGGAAAGAGTCAATTGTCAATAATGGTTTCAAGACGCAAAACATTACGACTTGCTGTGGCAGTGTTGTCAGATTAATTACTTACTATACGCAAAAAACAACGAAGATGGTGGGTAAGTAAAGCCAACAACCAAAAATACAGAATGCGATAGAGAATCTGCGTTCTGCGCTATTTGTATCATAGAGGGCGCTACAAAAATTAGTTTATTAATTTTATCATTGTGAATGTATGTTTTTGGAGATTTTCTGAGCTTAATTCTAATACTAATTCTAATTACTAATTTTGTCATTGTGAATGAAGCTTTAAGAAATACATTGTTGAGTTTTAGTCGCTCATCGTACCAATGTAGATGATTCTCTTTTTGCGGCAAAATATAACATGAGAACAAACCACACAAATATTTAAACAGAACTATTCTCGATAAATCGATTTATATATTCATTATTTTTTAACATCCAATGTAAACCCAACAAGTGATATTTGCCGAACTTTAGAATGACGTTGCCAAATTTTTAGAGATTAGCAAATAAATTCTAGTTACAAAAACCTCAAAACGTAGCAGAATTTTACAATTAAGCTCCGCCCCTCGGTTTATGACGAATAAAAAAAATCAACAGAATTGAGATAGGGTTAGTGGGCGGGGCTTATATTTTGCCTTTTTTTATATACATACAGAGCCATCTTTTCACAACAAGAAACTTAAAACATGGTTAAAATCGTACATTTTTGCAAGGAACTATGGATTTTGCAATTATGGGGCGGAGCCTACTTGAAAATCGATATTCATTTTAAACATGTTTTAAATTTCATGTTGTGAAAAGACGTCTACACATCTTAAAACAAAAAGCCAAAATGTAAGCCCGCCCACCCGCCCTATCGCAATTGTGATGATTTTTTTTATTCGCCGTGAACCAAGGGGACTCAGCTTAACTGTAAAATACTTATTTCTTTACAATAAATTAAAAGCATGTTTTTAAGCAAGAGTTGTTTAAATAATACTATGTATATTAAGAAAAAAAGAGAAAATATAAACCCCGCCCACCCACCCAATTTCAATTGTGATGATTTCTTTTAAACTTAAAGTACCTTTAAAATCGTAAATTTTTGTCAGGAAATATGTATTTTGCAATTAGCCCCTAGGTATGCCAACGAATGAAAACTTCATTACTATTTAGATCAAGGCAGCTATGCGTGGGACTTAATCTTTGGCTTTAATTTTTTCTTTTTATACATACATAGTATCCTTTGAATAACACGACGATCAAAAAATGTCTTACATGGTAATTTGTTGTAGAGAGAGAAGTACTAAGAATTTTGCATTTAAATTCCGCTCCTTTGCCTTTCGACGATTACACAAAAAGTCATCACAATTGAGATAGGGCGGGTGGGCGGGACTTATATTTTGCTTTTTTTTTCTCTTAATATACATAGCGATCTTTTCAGAACAAGAAACTTAAAACACGGAAAAAATTGTACGTTTTTGCAAGGAATTATGGATTTGGCAATTATTGGGCGGAGGCTAACTGCAAAATCGATATTTCCTTATACAAATTTTCCATTTTAAACATGTTTTAAGTTTCATGTTGTGAAAAGAAGTCTACACATTATATTAAAACAAAAAGGCAAAATGTAAGCCCGCCCACCCACCCTATTTCAATTGTGATGATTTTTTTTTATTCGCCGTGAACCAAGGGGGCAGAGCTTAACTGCAAAATACATTTCTTTACAAGAAATTAAAAACATGTTTTTGAGTATCGTGTTGTTGAAAGAATACTATGTATATTAAGAAAGGAGGTAAAATGTAAACATCGCCCATCCACCCCATCTGAATTATGATGATTTTTTATTCTTAGAAATTTAAAACACGTTTAAAATGGTAATTTTTTTTTAGGAAATATGGATCTTGCAATTAGGCTCCGCCCCTAGGTCTGCCAACGAATGAAAACTTCATTACTATTTAGATCAAGGCAGCTGTCGGTGGGGCTTAATGTTTGCCTTTATTTTTTTCTTAATATACTCTTTGAATAACACAATACTCAAAAACATGTCTTACATGGTAATTTCTTGTAGAGAAATAATCAGAATTTTGCAGTTAAGCTCCGCTCCTTTGTCTCTCAATGATTAAAAAAAATCATCACAATTGAGATAGGGCGGGTGGGCGGTGCTGATTTTTTTTTTGCCTTTTTTTGCTTAATATTACCTACGTAGTCGTCTTTTCGGAACAGGAAACTTAAAACATGCTTAAAATGGTAAATTCTTGTAAAAAAAATAATGAAAAAGTCATCACAATTGAGAATTGAGATCGGGGTGGGTGTGGGTGGGTTATAATCTTTGGCTTTATTGGCAACACGAAACTCAAAAACTTGTTTTTAATTTCTCTTAGAGAAATAAGGATTTTGCTCCGCTTGTTAAGCTCCGCCGTCTTGGCTCACGACGAATAAAAAAAAATATTACAATTGAGATAGGGTGGGTGGGCGGGCGGGGCTCCATTTTGCCTTTTTCTTTTTTCTTAATATGTGTAGACTTATTTCGACAACAAGAAACTTGTCTAAAATGTTTTTTCTACAACCCCTTTAAATACGCCAAGAACTGGACATCAAAGTTACTATCGACGACGACTTGGCAACGAAGTTTATAAATGACAATTTTCAACTCTAAAAGCAACGTCAGCGGGAACAGCAACTGCAACGGGAACCGAAGTCGACCAAAGACTTGTATTCGGTACCACAACAACGCTACTAAAATAGTGGTTCTCCGATTTAATTGTAGAATACCGGTTCTGGAGTTGTTTACCTGATTTGCGGATTTTTTTTAGTTTATAAGTTTATAATTTTGTTTAATAAAAACTGCACAGTAGACAGGAATATAAATATGGAGATCCCCCGGACTCAAGTTTATTAATTCGGAATACATTTTTAAGCGATATATGTATCTCATATTTTTAAATCGAACCGAGTGAGTTGGATTAGATTAGGATGAGTCTTGCACGAGTGACGACTGTGTATTTCACCCTTAAGCCCAAAAAATATAGCTAAAATATGTGATTGCCTACATTTTGTCCATTGTTTAATTTCAGATGCACGGTCGTTCTATTCAACACCAAAACCGAGCAACAGCATCACATAATCAACACCTCCCGCAAGACCATCACGTCGCTGGCCTTCTCCTCGTGCGGACGTTACGTAGTGACAGGTGAGCATTTGTCAAAGACGCGCCGACGAGCTCGATTAATGTTGGTTTCGCTCGCAGGCGAATGCGGCCACCAACCCGCAGTACGAGTATGGGACCTGTACTCGGACCCGACTCCGGGCCATCCTGGCCTGGCGCCCCAGCCACAACAGGTGGCCGAATTCGCCGGTCACAAGTACGGCGTGAACTGCGTCGCCTTCTCGCCTTCCGGCAAGTACGTGGTGAGCGTAGGCACCCAGCACGACATGATCGTGAACGTCTGGGACTGGAAGAACAACATCAAGGTGGCTAGCAATAAAGTTAGCACGAAAGTGAAATCGGTGGCGTTCGCGGATAACGGGAGCTATTTCGTGACGGTAGGGAACCGGCACGTGAAGTTCTGGTATTTGGAGTATGGGAAGTCGAAGGTGAGTGGGTTTTCGGGAGTTTCTTCTTCAGGCTTTTGTTCCTCGGTGTTATAAAATCACACTATAATTTTATTGAAACTTTGACATCGTGTGTGTCTAATTTAAATAAAAATAAACAACGACCTTTAGAGAAGGATTCATTCCAAAGAGAAATGATAATGAAAACGGGGAAAGTGATATATAGCACATTGACATATGGGGTCTGATGGAAGGTAGACCTGTTGGTGAAGCAACAGTTTTGTCACCTTTCCTGATGACAAGTCGAGATTGTGCTAAGTTTGTCGTTCGAAACCCATATAAGGAAGCGAAGAATTCGAAATCTTCAAGAAGTAATGACCTGAGAATCATACCTGTAAAGGAATGAAAGCATTGTAATTAAAAATGAACCGATTTAGTGTGATCTTGGGCGCCAGCGAGTTAACTGCTAACACCAACAGGCTTGATGTTCAACAATTCGTCGAAATATGCGACTACCTTTGTTAGTAGATGATGTATAAACAAAAAATTAAGATTACGGTGTTTGTAATTTACGTCGGCTGATGATATATTATTATTATCATAACGATGATTATGATGAATAGATATGAAAGAAACGAGCGAATTAAAAAAAAACACTTAATTCGATCATTCACGTCATCCGTAATGCCAAAAATGACTGAATAAGTAATTTATTTCTCGTCGGACGTCTACCAAGGTCGTTTATATGCAGAATTAACCTTGTGGCGTCGAACGCAAAGACTATTGCTTACCTCGTATCACTGAGGTTAAAAAAATGAAAAGGTGGTCCATGACTACACACACGGTGCTTCTAGCGCGTCGTTTAGGTTTATTTGTCACAGGAATACTTATTTTATAACAACTGTAAATCATTGAAGATTTTATAAAAATTTTCTTCTTAGGTATATCGGAACACTTGTTGAAGGTGACTATAACTTGATGGAATAAAGCAACTGCGATATCTGAATTACTAATTTGTCATTCAAAAAAATTTTAGACATAATTGCTAATTTACATTGAAATAATTAACTTCATACTATGATTAATTGATAATAAAATAGTCGCAGTAATTGTTGGTATCCAAGGCCTTAGTTAGGTACAATTGTTTACAACATAAAGAATTATTTATATTATTTTTATATAGGGTGTGCCAACAGTCTTATTATTCCTTACTTATTTATCGAGGACCACTGAATTCTTTAATGCCCTCTAATGAAACTGGTTTAGGATTATTTTCAAATACACAAAGGACTTAATTTAAAGTTTTTTTTTTTTAATGGAACATCCTATATAGTTTATAGATTATGATTGTTCACAAAAAGCAAGTTTTTTTTTTATATTTGGATTTTTCTGAAAAAAGTCAAGAATACAATTTTTGAAAATTAAAGACAAAGACTACCGTATGCTTAAGGTTGTTTTCACGCCGAAGTGAATTAAAAAATAACAAACAAATATTCCATCTTACGATTTTCATAAATAAGAAATATTGAAATTATTTTTCGGAGACTTTCAAGATAAGCTCGATTGTTGTGACTAAATAAAAATATTCAATTTTATCATTTTCAAAATAAAAAATTTTGCAATTATTTTTCACAGACAAAATTTTTCAGTCCGGCGTTCCAAGATATTTTCGTATTTCCAAATCCTTAAGGTTATTTCTATTCTGAAATAAACAGAAAAAGCCATGATAAAATTCCCTTAAGAATCAATCCATGGTCATGATTGTTTATTGTGGTCCCATAAGTCATCAAAATTAAAAACGTTGCTAGAATTAGTCAAAAACTGGAATTTTCGGCGAGTTATTAAATGAGATAAATATTTAAGTTGTTTCTACGGTGAAACGAATATGAAATAATGATGGCAAAATTCCATAAAAATCCATGCTAATGAAAGCTTGTAGCTATAGAAAAAAATATTTCGTCTTGCCATTTTCAAAAATCAAAAATATTGCTGTTATTTTTCAAAGACTAAATTTTGTACTAAATTGTACTGTTTTCGAAAATTGTAGACATTACTTTAGATACTTTTATTCCAAGACTGTAATTTTCTTTAGGGTATTGAATAAGATCGACGTTTAAGGGTGTTTCTACGCTGAACTGAACAAGAAATACTTATAGCAAAATTTCTTTAAAAAGCCATGGTAATGCTCGATTGTTGTGACTAAATAAAAATATTCAAATTTTATCATTTTCAAATATAAAAAAAATTGCAATTATTTTTCACAGACTAAATTTCTCAGTCCGGCGTTCCAAGATATTTTCGTATTTCCAAATCCTTAAGGTTATTTCTATTCTGAAATAAACAGAAAAAGCCATGATAAAATTCCCTTAAGAATCAATCCATGTCATGATTGTTTATTGCGGTCCCATAAGTCATCATTTCATTATTTTCAAAAATTAAAAACGTTGCTAAAATTAGTCAAAAACTGGAATTTTCGGCGAGTTATTAAATGAGATATATATTTAAGTTGTTTCTACGGTGAAACGAATATGAAATAATGATGGCAAAATTCCATAAAAATCCATGCTAATAAAAGCTTGTAGCTATAGAAAAAAATATTTCGTCTTGCCATTTTCAAAAATCAAAAATATTGCTGTTATTTTTCAAAGACTAAATTTTGTACTAAATTGTACTGTTTTTTTCGAAAATTGTAGACATTACTTTAGATACTTTTATTCCAAGACTGTAATTTTCTTTAGGGTATTGAATAAGATCGACGTTTAAGGGTGTTTCTACGCTGAACTGAACAAGAAATACTTATAGCAAAATTTCTTTAAAAAGCCATGGTAATGCTCGATTGTTGTGACTAAACAAAAATATTCTATTTTACCATTTTTAAAAATAAAAAATTTTGCAATTATTTTTCACAGACTAAATTTTTCAGTCCGACATTCCAAGATATTTTCGTATTTCCAAATCCTTAAGGTTATTTCTATTCTGAAATAAACAGAAAAAGCCAAGATAAAATTCCCTTAAGAATCAATCCATGGTCATGATTGTTTATTGTGGTCCCATAAGTCATCATTTCATTATTTTCAAAAATGAAAAACGTTGCTATAATTAGTCAAAAACTGGAATTTTGGGTGAGTTATTAAATGAGATAAATGTTTAATTTGTTTCTACCGTGAAATGAATAACAAATAACGATGACAAAATTCCATAAAAATCCATGCTAATGAGAGTTTGTTGTAATTATAGAAAAAAATATTTCGCCCTCCCATTTTCAAACATGAAAAATGTTGCAATTATTTTTCAAAGACTGAATTTTGTATTAAATTGTATTGTTTTCGAAAATTGTAGGCATTCCTTTAAATAATTGAATGAAATCGATGTTTAAGGGTGTTGGACGTAAAGGCTTTGAAAACACCCTTTTTTCGCGGCGATTTTACAATTCCAAAAAAATTATATTAAAATCTGGATCGAAGCTGACAAACGCATCAAAAGGTCACCTACCTTGTTTTGTTCAGCCTCCTGGGTTGGGGGTTTGTAGACCGCATGCACAAAGGAACCACGTGTCTAAGTCTCGCGACAACAATTCGCGATTGACGTCACACAAGATGGCAACTGCGTTCACTTAACGCCCACCTTAGCGATGTTACCTCTCTGAGGGTTTCTCGATAACTCTGTTCGATAACAGCGCCAACCCCAAGTACCGGGCCCTTTTGCTCGGTACTATGGCGCCTCTAGTGGAAAGTGACCAAAATACACTTGTCAGCAATCCGCGGGATAACAAACAAAATCAAAACAAAATATTAAACAAACTTCGAACCGGAACAAAGGGTGTTTCTACGCTGAACTGAGCAAGAAATACTTACAACAAAATTTCTTTAGAAAGCCAAGGTAACGATTGTAATGTTGGATTGTTGAGACTAAATAAAAATATTTCATTTTTCCATTTTCAAAAATAAAAAAATTTACAATTATTTTTCAAAAACTATTTTTTTAATATGATGTGCCAAGATATTTCCATATATTCCAATGCTTAAGGTTATTTGTACTTTGAAATATACATAAAGAAACACGACAAAATTCCACATATTCCTCATTCCATTGTACTACTTATTTTCGAAAATTAAAAACATTGCTATTATTTGTCAAAAAGTTATTAAATGAGATTGACGTTTAAGGTTGTTTCTACGTCGAAATGAATCAGAAATAACGATGGTAAAATTCTATAAAAATCCATGTTAATGAAAGTTCGTTGTAACTACAGAAAAAAATATTTCGTTATGCCATTTTCAAAAATAAAAATATTGCAATTATTTTTCGAAGATTAAATTCTTCAGTATGATGTTAAAAGAGATTGCGTATTTACTCGATACTTAAGGTGGTTGTGTCTACATAAAACATCATTTCATTGTGCTATTTTCGAAAATTTAAACATTTAAATTATTGTTTAAAATTTCAATTATTGTTCAAACACTAAAATTTTCAATATGACGTTAAAAGAGATCGCATATTTACGCTATGCTTAAGGTTGTTTCTACGCTGAAAGGAACAAAACATTACGATGACTAATTGTCCATAAAAAGCCACGTTAATGACGGTCTGTTGTGACTACATAAAAAATATTCCACGTTACCATTCTTGAACATGAAAAATATTGCAATTATTTTTCAAAACCCATCTTTTTCAGTAAGATGTTTCAAGAAATTGCATATTTACGCGATGCTTAAGGTTATTTCTACGCTGAAATTAGCAAGAAGTAAGATGGAAAATTTTTCGTAAATAACCCATGGTTAGAATTTGTTTTGATTACATTACAAGACTTGACGATTTAAAATATTGATTTTGTCTTCGAAAAACTGAACTTCTCAGAACGGTAAATAAGATCGTATATATACGCGAAACTTAATGTTGTTGGAAAGCTAAAATGAATACATAACAAACAAAAAATTGACAAAATTTCCACAATTTAGTGACACAGCTAAATACGAGTAAAATAATTTCGATTTAAAGTGTCGGTATATTTTGAATATTTTTGTTTATTTAGAATCAAAATATCTTAATGTTGGGCTAAAGGAAAATAAGTCTTATTTGCAAAATGATTGGTGTTTGTCGGAGCCCTGTTCTGGAACCTTCTTTCTTTGCCATTGACATGAGTGATGTATCTCTTTGTGCATAATTATCGCCTTATTCATACTAATTATATATGCATACTGTAGCCTGAAGAAGAAAACAGAATTCTACGAAACGCCGCGCATACATTCCTTCTCAAAACAATCGTCTGATTTTTTCTTTTTTTTTTTAGTACAAGGAGGCGGTGCCGCTGATGGGACGTTCGGCCATTTTGGGCGAACAAAGGAATAATTATTTCTGTGATGTCGCTTGCGGCAAGGCCCAGTGCGGCGATAGCACCTACGCTATCACCCGATCGGGGCTCTTGTGTGAATTCAACAATAGAAGACTTTTAGATAAATGGGTAGAATTAAGGGTGCGTACCGTCGTTCGTCCATTACGCGCCACTACAATCGCCGTTCTGATTTCAGACAACAAGTGCCAATTGTATAACTGTAGGTGAAAATTATATTTTTGTTGGTTGTGCCGAAGGAATAATTCGATGCTTTGATCCTGCCACACTTCGGTTCATCACGACGCTTCCGCGGACGCACTATTTGGGCGTGGACGTCAGCATGGGGACTAGTATAACGTGAGTGACACTTTTATGGGAGTTCAGTGACTTCGTAATGCGATGGGTTTGTTTTGATTGCAGTCACATGGCTTCGCCGCCACCGGACGCTAAATACCCTGATACAGTAGCTTTGACTTACAACGAAACTAACCACAAACTAACAAGTATATATAATGATCATTCCATCTACGTGTGGGACGTATATAATATTAAGAGGGTGAGTATTGGAGGGCGAGGTGGACGTTTAGACACGCAAGGTTGACGGTTTGGTTCATAATTTAGGCGCGGAGGAAATTTAATTAAATTTAGGTCTGTTTAGTTGTCTGTTGAAGCGTAGAGGTGAAATGAGGGTCTAGGTTGTTTGGGACAAATTTCCGTTGATCGCAAGTAATGAACAATTAAGGAGGGAAATGATTTGATGAGATAATTAAAATAACCAGTAAAATGACAAATTTAATGTTTAAAGTCAACCATTTATGTTACTGCATATATTTTTTTCATATTTTTCTTTGTACAAAAAATTTAACCATTTCTGCAGCTACAAATTGCGTATTTTTTCACAACAGGAACTACGCTCTTAACGAGCAACCCATTCTTCTGCTTCTTTTTTCCTTCTCCAACTTCTTCAGATTCCCTTCACCGATTTCTGTTAATTCTTCTCTCTTTAATATAGAATTCATCTGGAATCTTCTTGAACTCACGTTTTTTAATTTCTCTTTTCAACCTGAATAGGACACCAAAATGGATTTTTTGTTTCTTCTTTCAACCCAAAATTCTTAAGAATGTCGAATTCAGGATATTCAACTTTTCTACCAAAACAATTCTTGCATATTATCGCGATTGTAACTCTAGTGTTCAACATGAATACTGCATTAAAGTCGAAATTCTTCTATTTCTGTTTTTTTTTGTATCTCATACGCATAGAATATTCTTGGATTCACGACATTCAATTTTTTTTTTGTACCACTATTCTATATAAAAAAGGAAATTCTATAGGTTTTTTTCTTCAAATAGTATTCTTCTAAAAGCTTTTCTTTCTCTGATTCTTCTTCAGTTTTTCGGGTCCGCACAATAACTGATTGTGTTCATTTGTTCGGCCTTTCAACAAGTTTTAGAAAAATTTCTTTTTTCAGCTTGGATAGGACACCAAAGAGGAAAGTTGTTTGTTTCTTCTTCTTTCAACACTTCAATTCTTCCACAAGTTCGAATTCGCGATATTCGATTTATTCTTTCTGTCACAATCCAATGCAGAAGTGTAAATTCTATCACATCTTCTATTGGACAAATTCTTCTAGCCTCTTTTCGCTATTGAAACTCTTCTGTTCAACGTCAATACTGTCTTTAAGTCGAAAATTTTCTATTTCTGCTTCTTTCAGTATCGCATTCGCTTAAAATCTTCCTGGATTCACGATATTTAACTTTGTTTTTGTGCCACAATCTTATATAAAAATAGAAATTTTAGCGATTTTTTCTTCAAATAGTATTCTTCCAAAAGCTCTTCTTTTTTGTTTTTTCTCCATTTTTTCGAATCGCACAGCAACTGATTGCGATCATTCGTTCGAACTTTCAACAACTTGTAGAAAATTTTCTCAGGTTATTAAATTTTTCTTTTCAACTTGAGTAGGACACCAAAGTGGACATGTTTTCATTTCTCTTCTTTTAACACAATTCTTCTGGAATCTTGAATTTACGATGTTCATCAACTTCTTCTCTTTTTGAATTCACGCTGCTGAACTTCTTTCTTCCGTCTTGATGTGCGACTGAAGACGAAATTCGGTTTTTTATTTCTGTCTTGATTCTTCTAAAGTCTTCTTGAACTTGTTTGTGAGCTTTTCTTTTTTGAATCCTACACTAAAGTAGAAATTCTCTCTTCTATGTCTTCTATTCTTCAAGTAGAATCTTCTACGAATTGCTTGTATAAACCTCTACTGAATTTTCTATATTTCTTTAACATAATGTGTGAGAACCTCGTAGAAGTTTCTTCTTACACTCTTTTTCTACTTTAGAACCGTCTTTGAATATGGAATATTCTAGAAGTTCATCTGAAACCCTTCTTCAGTTGTTGGTTTTTAGTTATACGCTAATGTTCTCGAATGGCATGTTTAAAAAAATTCTTATTCTTTGTCAGCTGTCTTCTCTCTTCAACTTACATTCTATTTCTGAAGCCAAATCCTACTAACTTTTGCTGTTCTCGATTGGACGATTTTTTCCCAGATGCCAGTTCTAGAATTTCTTCGAAAATCTCTACATTCACCTTTTTTAATGCTGGGGTAGTTACAAACGTTTGAGATAGAACCTTCTTGCTCCTTTTATCATCAGTTCCCTAATCTTACGTCGAAATCTAATATTTCTATATATCTACTCTATTTTTCTTCGAATGAACTTTTCAAGAATAACTCTTTCGTTTCCTGTCATCTTCTAGAACTTTGAGGAAATTTCACACTTACATCGTAGGTAAGCGAAAAAAAATGTTTGCTGTCCCGGTGGGAATCGAACCACACATCTCCCACTTGCCGGGCGGGTGCCTTGACCACCAGGCTACAGAGCGGCTTATTTTTACTTCGCTTACCCAGCTATTATTGTGCCGTCGCAACATACTTTCTTTAATACTTGTCCTGTTTTCATTATTCCATTTTGCCAGGACTAGTGTTTTTCTGAATTTTAGAACCTTCACAGTGAAAATTAATTTCGCTTCTAAATAACATTATTCTAAGAGCATCTCAAACTCACGCTACTTAAATTTGTATGCATAGATACCACATTAAAATCGAAATTCTTCTGTTTCGTCCCCGCAATGGAGAATTCTTCTAGCATATTTTCTTTCTTCGGTTCACCGATTCTGTCGTTTCCAACTACAAAAGAAAAATCTAGAGGACTCGTTCAAAACTTTCTCCTATTTCGTCAACAGAACGTTTGGGAACGCCTTGGAAGTTTCTTTCAATACTCTCTTTCTCTGTTTTCTTCCTTTCATTTCCTTATCACCTTCTTCTGCCCTCGTTTGGAAGAATTCTTCTAGAACCTTCTCACTACTGATATTTTGTGTTCAACGTGGACATTATCCCAAAGTCGAAATTCTTCAATCTGTACCCCCTTGATCTAGAATCTTCGTGAATTCATAGTATTTAACATATTTTCCCTTCAACTTCAAGCCAATCCCGAACTGGAATTTCGTGGAAGTTTCCCAGTGCCTAGGCTTCCGTAATGCCTGACCTGACTTACTCTGACATGACATGGCATGACCTGACCGATCCCAGCTGCAAACCCTGTTTGAAACAAGGTTTGTGGCTGACTTGACTGACCTATCATGATCTAATCTAACATGACTTGTCCTGTCGTAATCTGACCTGACTTTACCTGACCTGACCTAACCTACGTGATGTCATCTAACCTGACCTGTCCTGACCTAATCTAGCCTGACTAGTCCTGACTAAGAGGTCTATTTTGTAACTCTTAACGATCTCGCTAGAGCATCGTTAACTTACGATAATCGTTCCCATAACGATTTTGGGACTGATAGCGATTTTGTAACATCTATCGTCTCGTTACATAGCGATCGTATCGTTAGAATGTCATCGTTCCGGAACGATAGGTTTCAGCTCACCGTTAGAAGTGTCAGAACACGTTAGAAAAGTATTTATACAATGAAGAGGAACGTTTTGGTGCAAATATGGGTAGAGAAGGTAAATGTAAGTAATTAATGTATGTTTGGATTAGGTTGATAACTTATTATAGGTATATTTTTTTTACTGCAGAGACAGAATGAGAAATTTGTCTCGGGTCTTAAGAGATGTAAACGACCCCTTGATCGTTCGAGAAGAAACCTTTAGGAAGACCTACCAACTGCCGCAGAGTTCTGTATTATTCACCAGAAGTTGCAGGAAAAATTATATACTCATGTGCTATTTCACACAACATCTTACGCATAAGAAATATCGAAAATGACGAGATCAATATTGTCTATGACAAGGAGAACGATAATAATGAAGAACTTGAATATGAAGAACACAATTTACTACATGAATGGCATATCGCAAGAAATAATTTAATAATACAGCATTTTCAATAATGTATTTATTATTTTTTTTACAACATAATGAAATTATTAAACAGTTCCTCTTTCACATAGTCTTAAATTTCTGGCCTTCTTTCAAACATTGAATTTCCAATCTACAAATCTCTGGAACACACAGTGACGTTTACTTACCAGGCAGTACATTGTAATTAGCGTGCTCATGTTATATTCTTGGTGTACTAAAAAACACAGAGGTTATGGTTTATTGTGTAACAGTATTTATAAAGATTAAACATCTCAGTTCTCATAATTGATTGGTCATGACTAAACAAGATGTTCACTTTGTCATAACCAAAGTGTTGATGTAAGCAGAACAATTGCTAATAGTTGTACGATAAATTATAGTAAAGTACACATTTTTTAAAAGAGTGAGTTCATTAATTACACATACCTCTCTGAACTGCTGAACACTTTTTTGTGGTCCTCCCACAGAATTTAGTTTTGTTACCAACCCTTCCCATATCTTTTCTAAAAGATCTGGCTTGTCCGCTACGAACTTTTGGGCCCTAAAATCTACAATACCTTCTAACTCCTCCACATACAACTCATGTTACTCTTGGGTAATACGCTGGGCCCTTTTACGTTTTTCCACTGCTCCCGTGAACGTATTGTAAACTGAATTTCGTGTTAGTGTGATTATTTTGATGTTTTTCTTTTATAATTATTGTTTACTTACATGTTATAAAGTTCACAAATTTGTCCAAACTTCAATCAGTAGCAAAACAAATGTCACATGTCACAACAGAGAACAACGTAATCTAGACGCTACACAAATTTAAATACTACCGATTCTAAAAACATTAGACTCATCGTTCCGCTAACGATTTCAAAGCTTTACGATTACGATAGTGTTTATAAAATTGGAAATTTGTACAATCTCGCTAAACTGATTTTACGATTGCTTCTAACGATTATCGTTTGGGAACGAGATCGTTCTGGAGCGATAAATTACAAAATAGACCCCTTAATCTAGCCTGACTTAGGGGTCTATTTTGTAATTTATCGCTCCAGAACGATCTCGTTCCCAAACGATAATCGTTAGAAGCAATCGTAAAATCAGGTTAGCGAGATTGTACAAATTTCCAATTTTATAAACACTATCGTAATCGTAAAGCTTTGAAATCGTTAGCGGAACGATGAATCTAATGTTTTTAGAATCGGTAGTATTTAAATTTGTGTAGCGTCTAGATTACGTTGTTCTCTGTTGTGACATGTGACATTTGTTTTGCTACTGATTGAAGTTTGGACAAATTTGTGAACTTATAACATGTAAGTAAACAATAATTATAAAAGAAAAACATCAAAATAATCACACTAACACGAAATTCAGTTTACAATACGTTCACGGGAGCAATGGAAAAACGTAAAAGGGCCCAGCGTATTACCCAAGAGTAACATGAGTTGTATGTGGAGGAGTTAGAAGGTAATGTAGATTTTAGGGCCCAAAAGTTCGTAGCGGACAAGCCAGATCTTTTAGAAAAGATATGGGAAGGGTTGATAGCAAAACTAAATTCTGTGGGAGGACCACAAAAAAGTTTTCAGCAGTTCAGAGAGGTATGTGTAATTAATGAATCTCCCGAACACTCTTTTTAAAAATGTGTACTTTACTATAATTTATCGTACAACTATTAGCAATTATTCTGCTTACATCAACACTTTGGTTATGACAAAGTGAACATCTTGTTTAGTCATGACCAATCAATTATGAGAACTGATATGTTTAATCTTTATAAATACTGTTACACAATAAACCATAACCTCTGTGTTTTTTAGTACACCAAGAATATAACATAGGGCACTCTAATTACAATGTACTGCCTGGTAAGTAAACGTCACTGTGTGTTCCAGAGATTTGTAGATTGGAAATTCAATGTTTGAAAGAAGGCCAGAAATTTAAGACTATGTGAAAGAGGAACTGTTTAATAATTTCATTATGTTGTAAAAAAAATAATAAATACATTATTGAAAATGCTGTATTATTAAATTATTTCTTGTGATATGCCATTCATGTAGTAAATTGTGTTCTTCATATTCAAGTTCTTCATTATTATCGTTCTCCTTGTCATAGACAATGTTGATCTCGTCATTTTCGATATTTCTTATGCGTAAGATTGTGTGAAACAGCACATGAGTATGTAATTTTTCCTGCAACTTCTGGTGAATAATACAGAACTCTGCGGCAGTATTTCTGGAAATGTATCTCTCGCCGCTTCCCATTACAGTTGGTAGGTCTTCCTAAAGGTTTCTTCTCGAACGATCAAGGGGTCGTTTACATCTCTTAAGACCCGAGACAAATTTCTCATTCTGTCTCTGCAATAAAAAAAATATACCTATAATAAGTTATCAACCTAATCCAAACATACATTAATTACTTACATTTACCTTCTCTACCCATATTTGCACCAAAACGTTCCTCTTCATTGTATAAATACTTTTCTAACGTGTTCTGACACTTCTAACGGTGAGCTGAAACCTATCGTTCCGGAACGATGACATTCTAACGATACGATCGCTATGTAACGAGACGATAGATGTTACAAAATCGCTATCAGTCCCAAAATCGTTATGGGAACGATTATCGTAAGTTAACGATGGTCTAGCGAGATCGTTAAGAGTTACAAAATAGACCTCTTATCTTGACCTGGCCCGACCTGTTCTAACCTGACTTTACCTGGCCTGACTTGACCTGACCTGACCTAATCTGACCTAACCTGACCGTTTGAAACAGAATTATTTTGTGTAGTGATCCTTGTCTTGAGCCTTCCGTCACCACAAATTTCATAAAACTCAACGTTAATAGAAGTGTTTAAACATAGCATATTTTGACCACAGGTAGGCAAATCCTTCTCATTCCTCTACCACTCGGCCTGCATCTGGGGCGTAGAAATGGCCCCGCCCAACAGCCCCCTTCCCCCCGGCAGCTTCCTCACGTGCAGTTCCGACGACACAATCCGCGTCTGGAGCCTCGACAAAATCACCGACCGCAACTCCAAAGCAATGTACCGCACCAACGTCTACAGCAACGAATTGCTCAAGGTCATCTACGTCGACAAAGACCTATCCTACATCAAGGACCTAGACCTGTCCACCAGCAACGCCGACAAACAAGAGACGTCGTACGACGGCCGCAACGGCGTCCGGTGCATTCGGGTGAGTCCGGACGGGAAGAACCTGGCCTCGGGCGACCGCTCGGGCAACATCCGCATCCACGACGCCGCCACCATGAAGGAGCTCTGCAAAATAGAAGCCCACGACGCCGAGGTGCTGTGCCTCGAGTACTGCGGCTTCAACTCGAATTTGAACCTCATGGCCAGCGCCAGTAGGGACCGGCTGTTGCACGTTTTCGACGTCAACCACGGATACGAGTTCCTGCAGACCCTGGACGACCACTCGTCATCGATCACGGCCGTGAGGTTCCTCAGCCACCATCGGAACCTCCAGATGGTGTCGTGCGGCGCCGACAAGAGTTTGATTTTCAGGTCGTTAAGCGACCTCGGGGGAAGCCCCAGTTCACGCGCGATCACAACGCTACGGGAAAAACGACGCTGTACGACATGGAGGTACGTAGGGTTTGGTTTGTCGGGGAGTGTGAAGAGTATTGGGTTTGTGGTTGCAGGTGGACACGGGCCAGAAGCACGTGATCACGGCTTGTCAGGACCGCAACGTGCGTATATATAGCGTGAACACGGGGAAGCACACGAAGAGCTTCAAGGGGAGTACGGGTGACGACGGGACTTTGATCAAGGTGGTTCTTGACAGGTCGGGGATTTACTTGGCGACGTCGTGCACGGATAAGTCGCTGTCGGTGTACGATTACTACTCGGGGAGTGCATGGCGACGATGTGCGGGCATTCGGAGTTGGCGACGGG
Organism: Zophobas atratus; assembly: GCA_022388445.1. Classification (NCBI taxonomy): domain Eukaryota; kingdom Metazoa; phylum Arthropoda; class Insecta; order Coleoptera; family Tenebrionidae; genus Zophobas; species Zophobas atratus. The sequence continues at coordinate 14,294,080 of CM039446.1, forward strand.
ACTGAGGTTTACGAACGACTGCCGTCGGCTGATTTCGGCTAGCGGCGACGGCTGTGTTTTCGTGTGGAAGGTGCCGCACGATATGGTGGTAACGATGCACGCGCGACTGAGTCAGCAAGCGATGAGGGAGGGGAAGACGTTGGAGAGTGATATTTTGAGCGAGAGCAGGGATATGTACGATGCGAGTGAGATGGATGCTAATTATAGGTGAGTGGAGGGAGTGCCCCACGCCAATAATATAAACACAACCGACTTCTGGTATTTCAGGTTTAGTATTGGCCAGTTGCCTCAATGGGCCAAGAAACAATTGAACGAGGACACTAGTCATTTGCCGCCACAAACCAAAAACGTGGCGGTCCCGAAAGGACGATGGGCTCAAAGGGCCGACAACCCCTTAGAAATGAAGAACTTTTACGCGAATAGTTCCTTGACGCTACCCGTGGATAGGAGGTTCGATTCGGACGGTTCCAAAGACAGTTCATTGGAGGAAACTCGCAAGGAGGTTGTGATTTCCAGAAGGGTATGTCCCCAAAACACGAATCATCCTATTTTAGTCCACTTTTCGCACTTTCCACCAGACCATGGATAACGTGACGATTACCCGAGGCGACAACCGGAGGGAAACAATGTCGGACACGATGACAGACACCGGCTTCGAGTCGACCGCACACGACGGAGACATCGATTCGGATCACGAGTACCGACACAGACCCCTGTATTACCCCAATCCAGCAGACTCAGCCAGGTAACCCATTTCTCTTCTTCGTTCTTCACACTCTTAATCATCCCCGTTCAGCGGTAGCGAGTTCACGGTCACCAACATCGACGCCGACGAGCTGCGCAAGTCGCAACGAAAAAAGAAAGGTACCGCGCCGCAGATTCTCATCCAGCAGACCTCGTCGACGTACGGCAGTCAGGATTCCGACGACGACGACGACGAGGCGTCGACGCCGAGCGGCGAGAACACCGACAGGAATCCGATGTCGTTGTTCTCCGTGAGTTCGGAGTCGTTGGACCAGTTGGGCAGCAGGGAGAAGTACCTGCAATCGACGTTCGAGAGCATGAGCGGCGCCGAGACAGAGTTGACGCCGGGGAAGACGTCCATTTCCAGCAAGTTCTTCACGCGCAGTCCGGATATAAATATGGCGGCGATCAACGCGGTGAAGCAGATCAAGAGCGATCCCGAGACGGTCATGAAAAGGCAGATGCTGAATAAGCGCATTGCGGAGACGAAGAAGAAGCTGGAAAGTGTAAGTGTTGGCTTTTGGGGATTTTTGTGTTATAATAGGCGCCCCCAAGGGTATGCGTCGTCTATAACATAATACAGTATCTGTTGATAGCGAAATGTACAAATTAAAAATGGTCATCATTCGAGAATAAATGTTCAAATTCACGTTGTGAGAAAATAATTTAACAGATGATAATTTCCAAGGTACTCCTTTCAGAATGGATCAAGGTTTAAGGTTATTTTAAATGCCAAAATGAACTGTTTTAAATCTCGAGTGATTGTATTAGAACCAAGAATAATTTTAACATGAACTGCTGATAAACAAATACTGAAAAAAATTACAAGTGTTGATGTCAAAGTTTTACACATAAAAAAATTATTGTAATGCAAAATAAACACGAAAAACCCTTCCCGTTTCGAGTCCACGGTGAAATTAATTTAGCTGATGATTCTTTTCTGGGATCTGCCTCCCAAGTTGGATCAATGTTTAAGATCAGTGTTACTGCCATAAACGGACTATTTTAAATCCAAAGTGAGAAGCTATAAGGTGTGAATAACAACTTAGGGAAAATCATACAGAACTTTAAGGGCCGGTTGCATAAACGCAAATCAAATTTATATATATAAATATCGCCTATATTTTTATTTTCATTTTCTTAATTACGGTTTCGCCGTGTTGTTTTTTGCTCAATGCGAAATTTTATTTTTAAATCCGGACACCACATTTAAAACAATTATCAGTTTCTGAAAGAAAACAAAATTTAGGGTTTGATACAATCGTCCCCGAGTGTCTATAACATTGTTACTATCTGATTTATTTTCAGCCTGAATCTGCATCATTACAAAAAATAAATTGGGCCTGAATAAGTGAATTTTCGCCATGTGTTTTATATGAACATTTACATTATTGGGGTTAAATTGTATTAGAACCAAGAACAATCTTAACCGAACTGTGATTTAACATACAGTGAAACTAAAACTGCAAGTATTGATGGAATAGTAAACATTTTACATATTTCAGATTAAAATTTTTCAAATTCAGGTTGTAAGAAAATATTTAGGTTGAAGAAAAAACCAGGCTATAAAAAATAACACTAAATGCAATACAAAATAAACATAAAGGACCCTCTCTTGGACTATTTTAAATCTAGAGTGAAAAGTCATAAAGTGTAAAAAATAACTTAGGGAAAATCATCCAGAACTTCAGATATGTTTCTTTTACTTATACGTGTAAAACCTAAATGTCACACAAAATAAACATTAAAAAAACTCCCGTTTGCAGTCCACGATGACATTAATTTAGCTAAAGATTCTTTTCTGAATTCCGCCTCTCAAAATAGATCAATGTTTAAGGTCAGTACAACTGCCACAAATGGACTATTTTAAATCTAGAGTGAGAAGTTATAAATTGTGACTAATAACTTTAGTAAAATCATCCAGAACTTTAGATATATCAATACTAAAATGAGTTCAGCGTCGTGTTTTACATGAACATTTACAGTATTATCGGTAAACTTGCATTATCATGATCGGATCTGCCGTACATTTCAAAACGCTAACACATGGGTGGAATTATTTTTATTTTTTAACTACGGTTTCGCGGCGATATTTTTTTCCGTGGTGCGAAATTAATTTTTTTAATCAGGACACCAAAGATTAGTTTAAAGAAAAAGATTTTTTTATGGTTTGATACAGTCGCCCCCAAGTGTCTTCAGTCTTAACCGAACTATGAAGTAACATACAATGAAACTAGAACTGCAAGTATTGATGGAATAGTCAAAGTTTTACAAATTTCAGATTAAAATGTTCAAATTCAAGCTATAAGAAAATAACACAGAAATGTAATACAAATTAAACATATAACTCCCCCCCTCCAATTCGAATCCACGAAATTAATTAGGCCGATGATTCTCTTCTGAGTTCTCTCTCTCAAAATGGATCAATGTTTGAGATCAGTATAACTGCCAAAAATGGGCTATTTTAAATCTAGAGTGAAAAGTCATAAAGTGTAAAAAGTAACTTAGGGAAAATCATCAGAACTTCAGATATGTTTCTTTTGCTTATACGTGTGAAACATAAATGTCACACAAAATAAACATTAAAAAAAACTCCCGTTCGTAGTTCACGATGACATTAATTTAGCTAAAGATTCTTTTCTGAATTCTGCCTCTCAAAATAGATCAATGTTTAAGATCAGTATAACTGCCACAAATGGTCTATTTTAAATCTAGAGTGATAAGTTATAAATTGTGACTAATAACTTTAGTAAAATCATCCAGAACTTTAGATAAATCAATACTAAAATGAGTTCAGCGTCGTGTTTTACATGAACATTTACAGTATTATCGGTAAAGTTGCGTTATCATGATCGGATCTGCCGTACATTCCAAAACGCTAACACATGGGTGATTGCCTACAACATTGGAATTATTTTTATTTTTTAACTACGGTTCCGCGGCGCTTTTTTTTCCGTGGTGCGAAATTAAATTTTTTAATCCGGACACCACAGATTAGTTAAAAAAAAAAAGATTTTTTTTATGGTTTGATACAGTCGCCCCCAAGTGTCTTCAATCTTAACCGAACTATGAAGTAACATACAATGAAACTCGAACTGCAAGTATTGATGGAATAGTCAAAGTTTTACATATTTCAGATTAAAATGTTCAAATTCAAGCTATAAGAAAATAACACATAAATATAATACAAAATAAACATAGAATTCCCCCCCCCCCCCCCCCCCCCCCAATTCGAATCCACGAAATTAATTAGGCTGATGATTCTCTTCTGAGTTCTGTCTCTGAAACTGGATCAATGTTTGAGATCAGTATAACTGCCAAAAATGGGCTATTTTAAATCTAGAGTGAAGAGTCATGAAGTGTAAAAAATAACTTAGGGAAAATCGTCCAGAACTTCAGATATATTTCTTTTACTTGTACGTGTAAAACGTAAATGTCACACAAAATAAACATTAAAAAAACTCCCGTTTGCAGTCCACGATGTCATTAATTTAGCTAAAGATTCTTTTCTGAATTCTGCCTCTCAAAATAGATCAATGTTCAAGATCAGTATAACTGCCACAAATGGACTATTTTAAATCTAGAGTGAGAAGTTATAAATTGTGACTAATAACTTTAGTAAAATCATTCAGAACTTTAGATATATCAATACTAAAATGAGTTCAGCGTCGTGTTTTACATGAACATTTACAGTATTATCGGTAAAGTTGCGTTATCACGATCGGATCTGCCGGACATTCCCAAACGCTAACACGTGGGTGATTGCCTACAATATTGGAATTATTTTTATTTTTTAACTACGGTTCCGCGGCGAAATTTTTTCCGTGGTGCGAAATTATTTTTTTTAATCCGGACACCACAGATTAGTTTAAAAAAAAGAAGATTTTTTTATGGTTTGATACAGTCGCCCCCAAGTGTCTTCAATGTTAACCGAACTATGAAGTAACATACAATGAAACTAGAACTGCAAGTATTGATGGAATAGTCAAAGTTTTACATATTTCAGATTAAAATGTTCAAATTCAAGCTATAAGAAAATAACACATAAATAAACATAGAACCCCCCCCCCCCATTCTAATCCACGAAATTAATTAGGTTGATGATTCTCTTCTGAGTTCTGTCTCTCAAAATGGATCAATGTTTGAGATCAGTATAACTGCCAAAAATGGACTATTCCAAATCTAGCGCGAAAAGTCAAAGTGTGAATAATAACTTAGGGGAAATCATCCAGAACTTTGGATATATCGTTACTAAAATGCGTTCAGCCTCGTGTTTTACATTTACAGTATAATTGAATTAGAACCATGAACGATTAAAAATCCTAATGTGAATGTAAAAACAATAAAACTAAACGGTGGAATCATCGAACTATCACAACATTTCAAATTAGAAAATCGTTCATAAACTGATCTTGCACCAAACCGTGGCGTCGAATGCGATTTATTATTCTTTAAACATTTGCCTTTTGGTGAAATTACAAATAAATTATGTACCCTGTTTTAAAATATGTTCGTATTTGTTCGCCAGGTGGGCCACACAAGTCCGTTGAAGTACAGCCAGTCCATCCACGACCTCTCCCACATCCCGGAACGCGACAAATGGTCGAAAAAACAAGGTAATGACGTTTGTTCATGCTTGCAGTACGAAAGTGAGCGACTAAACCCGAACGATAACCCGCGCCCTACTAACCCCGACGATGCCAACTTCATACCGATGAGTTGTTCGGTACCGACCGATTTGCAGCTGTGCGGCTGTTATATGCAAGACATAGCCAAAAATACATCACAGCTTTCACACATTCTCAACACTGCCTCTTTACACGCTGCCAATGTAGAATTAGCTAACGATCAACTGATCAGGCCGAGGAAGCTCAAACTGGATAAGACTCTAGTTAAGTATAAGTTGCACAAAAGCTTGCCGGTGTCGCCGGTCAGCGAGGAGCGCAGCTTCTCGGACTTCGTCCAACAACAAAAAGAGGAAACGTCGAATCGGAAGTCCTTTAGTTATTTCGTGGACTTTGAGAAGATCGACGCGAACGAAGGCTTCAGGCAGATTTGTAGCGACATCGAGAAGTTTTCGAAGGATTTTAACAAAAAGTACGACCAGATTGAGAAAGGGTTGGATAAGCACGAGGAGGAGGAGGGGAATTTTAGTTCGGACTCGTTGGAAGAGTACAGTTTTCGCTCAGTCGGTAACAAAAAGCTCAAAAATTCCGTGCCACCACGACGATGTGTCTCGTCCAACGAACTAAGCAACTATTTGAACGAAGATTGTCTTGAGGAGATACCCAAAAGTGAGAGTTTTTATTTGAACCCGAATATCCAGACCAGTCAGGATAGCATCCTAAGCGATGACAATTTTCTCGACGATTACCCAATGCAAGCCAAAAGCTACTGCAACAGTATGGAAAGTATCTTGTCGAACGAGTCAGACTGTAAGTCTGCTCCTTTGGAGGTTCTTTTCGCTCCTCAGAAACGCTTCCTTCAAGCTCCATCTTCTGTGGTTCACTCACAGTCTCTGCCGAAGAATCTCGGTAGTGGACCTCCGAGTCCGCGCAAGGCTCAAATGCGGACATCCCAAACCCAAACCGACTTTCCCACGACGGAAGAAGTAGTCGCCAAAAAAACTAACGCCAGTGCTGAGTTTCAAGAGAAACTGCTCCGGTTTGAGAACATAGCGAAAAAACCGGTGACTTTTTTCGTCGAGTCTGATCAAAAGGTGGTGCGTTCGAAGAATGTTAAGAACGAAGAAAAGAGACCTCTGTCGATGAAGAATAGCGAAACCGAAATGTACATACCGAGCTTAGAAACCAAGAACAAACAGTACAAGAGTAGATATTGTAACGTTTTGAACAACAAACCCGAATTTAATGTAGAGATTTTCGAAAGTGGTACCAAACACTACACCCCGAGTACGCTCAAGTTCGAGAAGAACACGAACCAAGTGCAAGAAACGTCCAGTTTAGACCGTCATTTGTTTACTAAGAGTCTGATCACGAGCGAGAAGATTTGTCACAAACCCCCGAAAGCCGTCCGTAGACATAGCTCAAAGACCCGAAAAACGAAAACTTCGTACGAATACGTAAAGAAGGAAGACTTCTACAATTCCAAGAGCAACAAGTTGAACAACCGTCACGTGACGGACGAGAACACCATCGAGTTAAGCTACAAAGAGAAAAACGTCGAGAAGGACCTGGAGACCAGTCCGAACACGAACATCCTGACCAAGTTGTACGACACTTTAGACAAGTCAGCGAAAGATTCAGACGTCAACCTAAACGTCAACTCGGAGCCGAAAACCTACGATTCGGTTAACCTCTGCTCCGAGGACAAGTTCGACAAGAGCAAGCGCTACGAGAGCATCCAGTTCGCTCTCGAGAACATCAAAATCCTGAACGAAATCCAGCGCAAGATCCAGAAAATCAACAGTCTGGTCGACATTTTCAAAAAGAACATGTGTTCGGGCAAGGTCCGAGCGCTGTCGAGCATGTACGAGAGCATGACGAGCTACTACAACGACTTAACTAAGTTGCAGGCCACGCCCATCAGGTTGCGCAAGCGCAACTTGAGTCTGCCGAGCTTCGTCGAGAGACGGCTGAGCGATGGTAAAGTCAAAAATGTTAACAGCGAGGGAGCGGAAGGTGATTATGGCGGCATGTTGGATGTGGAAAGCGCTTCTGTATAAACGAGCTGCAATGAGATTGATCGTTCGGTGGTCCCTTGCATGACACGCTTTTTATTTTAAGTTTTTCGTTAACCTGTTTTGCGTTTGGTTGGTGATTTTTTTTTTGCATGTTCACAGTTTATGTAGGCGAAAGCAGCCCGGATAGCAGTTTGCGTAGGTCGTGCAGCTTAAGCGATCTAAGCATGCAAAAGCCGACGGCGGGCAAAAATAAGATCGACCAAGGTAAGGCGGGTCTCACAATTTGTTAAAGTTAGAGTGTCGAAATTTGTGAAGCTTGATGTGTAACTTCGGTGGAGCGAGCGCAGTGAGCTAAATGGTGATTAGAAATACTTGCAAAAAATAATATCAGATGTATAGAGCACATATTTTTCGTTGGTGTAATGTTTCGGGCCATGTGTGATTGTGTCATTTTAATATCAACCATTCAGTAACCGCATGCTTTCTTTTGTTATTATTTATTTTTTTGTGGATTTTTGTGTATATAGCAATCGCCCCCAAGTCTGTTGAAACTTCATTACTACTGTCAGCAACTTTACTTCAAAGGAACCAACTCATTATTTTAGTAGAATTTTCATTGTTTGATACAGTCGTCCCCAAATGTCTGTTTATTAACACCTGAGAAACTAAAACCGCGCTAGCGAGGACGTTGTGACTACATAGGAATTTATTTGTTGTAGTTCGTTACCTCTCCTCGATGATTGTACTCTGTTGACGGTTATATCAGACATACCACATCTCTATACGTAAAAAACCTGCCGCATATTTACACTGTACGCCGTCTTCGCAAAACAAGGTCGCAATTTAACATCTGGTAAAACAAATGGCGTAAGAAAAGAACGGTTAGTTTTGACTAGAAACCATGTGTTTCGCTTCCGCCACATGATCTTGTGCATTTATTCCAATTAAAAAATCGAACTCTGGAATCTCTAGAATTTAGAACGATAACTGAATGAGTCTTAGAATTGTCACAAAGGAAGAAAGCAACATTTGATTACGCCACACTTTCAAGAATTTTAAACAGTAAAGAATTTACATGATTTTAAATTATGCATTGGATCCAGTTGAAAAAAAAAATCAGTTATTTTAACTGGTATCAATAAACTACTTTTTTAAATTCCAGTGAGAAGTCATGAAGTGTGAAAAATAACTTAAAATGTAAAATTATCCAGAACTTGATATATCATTACAGGGCTTCTACAAAACTTCTATTACAATCTTAAAAAAAAATACGTCGCAAATAAGTATGTGTTTAACAGAGACGGAACATTAAAAATTAATTTCCGTATTTTTTAAATTCAGACAGTATTGATCTTCAAATTGTTTTAATCTGATCCTACAGTAAATACATACACTCACATATTCCAAACCCCTACTACCAACCTATAGGGTGAAATTCGCTAGTTTCCTAAAAGCGTGATTGCCTGGCTGCGTTATTGGAATTATTTTTATTTTTTCTAATGCGGATTCGCGGCTTTGTTTTTTCTCAGCGCGAATTTTAATTTTTAAATCGGGACACCACACATTTAAGGAAATGTTTGTTTTGTTTCAATCGTTTTCAAGTTTTCCTGAAGAAAAGCTGTGTGCATTTCGCAGTTTCTAAAAAGTTAATCGAATTTTTATTATTTGATACAGTCGCCCCCAAGTGTCTATAGCATTGTTCTCCACGCGTTACGTGTATCATACACGTATAAATCATATTATAGTTGTAAAAGTTAAAAAATCTTGTTTAATAGAACGACTTACCTTTTTTTCATTTCCCGAGCGTAACCTAAGGAAGTATAGTAATCGAGTCCATCAAACGAATGGTCTTTTATATTTTCTCGACGTTTCATGGCCCCTAGAGTACGAAAAAAGTAGTCTCCCGTTTCCCCCTTGACTGTCTGTCTGTCTGGTGTCTGTGTCCATTTTTATTAGACACGTAATCTCCGAAACTGCTGGACCGATTGTTGTCAAATTTTGTATGTATATTGGAACTATCATGTAGATAGTTAAATGCTAACCAAAATTTTGCTAGTTATCCCCACCAACAATTTGATGACGTCATTTCAAAGAATTCTATGTTTATTTGATTTAACTGTTATAAAACAATCTAGTCCCGCAAGTGTAGTGTACGAATCCGCTTTGAGTTTTTCATTAACCGTCCAAATTTTTGCAAAAACAATGCACAGTATAATAACAGTTTACCATTAGCGTAACTAGTGGTTACGAGTCAGGGATGTGGACCGGACGTCGCGAGTTCCATTTCAAAGTTAGCCTTTCATTTTTTCTTTTTTTTTTTCTCCTTTTCTGTCGCACTGTGTATTATCTATGTTTATGACGTCATAACAAATTTTTTATTGATGAAATGACTCCACTTTCTTGAAAAGTTGAGAATACACCCCTCTTATTTTATTTAAAAATGTAAATTTTTAAATAAAAAGGCGCCAAATGTTTTTTTTGTTTTTTTTTTTATGTGAAACCTTGGGAGTCCCAACTGTCTTTTTTCTTATTGTGAAACCTTCTCGAGGGCTCTAAATGTCCTTTTTTTTAAGGATGTGGAACCTCGTGGGCCCCAAAAGTTTTTTTAAGAATGTGAAACCTCGGGAGTCCCAACTGTTTTCTTTTAAGAATGTGTACCTTCTCGGGGGTCCCAAATGTCTTTTTTTTATGTGGAACCTTCTCGAGGGCCCTAAATGTCTTTTTCTTAAGAATGTGGAACCTCCTCGTGGACCCCAAATATCTTTTTAAGAATGTGAAACCTTCTCTGGGGCCCGAAATGCCATTTTTTAAGAGTTGAAACCTCGGGGGTCCCAAATGTCTTTTTTTAAGAATGTAAAACCTTCTCGGAGGCCCCAAATATCCTTTTTAAGAATGTGAAATCTTCTCGGGGTTCCCAAGTGTCTTTTTTTTAAGAATGTGAAACCTTCTCGGGGACGCCAAATGTCTTTTTAATGTAAAACCTCGTGGGCCCCAAATGTCTCTTTTTTAGAATGTGAAACCTCGAGGATCCGAACTGTCTTTTTTTTTAAATGTGAAACCTTCTCGAAGGCCCGAAATATCTTTTTTAAGAATGTAAAACCTTCTCGGGGGTCCCAACAGGTTTTTTTGAAGAATGTGAAACCTTCTCGGGGTCCCAAGTGTCTTTTTTTAAGAATGTTAAACCTTCTAGGAGGCCCCAAATGTCTTCTTTTTAAGAATGTGAAACCTTGGAGGCCCCAAATATCTTTTTTAAGAATGTAAAACCTCGGGGGTCCCAAATGTCTTTTTTTAATATGAAACCTTCTCGGGAGTCCCAACTGTCTTTTAAAGATGTAAAAACTTTCTCGAGGGCACCAAATGTCTTTTTTTTAATATGAACCTTTTCGGGGGTCCCAACTGTTTTTTTTTTAAGAATGTTAATTAAACCTTCTCGGGGGGCTCAAATGTCTTCTTTTTAAGAATGTGAAACCTTGGAGGCCCCAAATATCTTTTTTAAGAATGTAAAACCTCGGGGGTCCCAAATGTCTTTTTTTTTTAATATGAAACCTTCTCGGGAGTCCCAACTGTCTTTTAAAGATGTAAAAACTTTCTCGAGGGCACCAAATGTCTTTTTTTTAATATGAAACCTTTTCGGGGGTCCCAAATAGTATATTATTAGCCAAGGTTGCAGAGCCAAGCATTCTAGACCGAGCACAAATTAGAACCCGAGACGCGCAGCGTCGAGGGCTCTAAGTGCGAGGTCTAGAAGTGGCTTTGCAACCGTGGTTAATATACTATTTTTTTCACTAGTAGAAACCATAAGACAATAAACTGAAAAATAAACGTTCAATTTTTTGACGCAACGTGATTTTGTTTTGATTTCTAATCAAACTTGATCTAAATCTTCAACACAAAGAAAACCGTTTATACTTGTCGCTGAGTTAATCATTTTATCTTCTACCGTCTACCAACTACCATGCGTATACTCAAGTAATGTTTGTAGCACACATTTGTTCATTTTTTAAGAAATAATCACATCAAACATTGCGTACATAACCTCAATTTTTCTTTTTGAACCCGTGGTAGCAAAAGTTGAATTTGCTACCACTAAATGAGTCGACATTTGCATGCGTCCAGGCTGCTAGTGAAAAATGTCTTTTTTTTTTTATGTGAAACCTCGAAGGCCCAAATATCTTTTTTAAGAATGTAAAACCTTCTCGGGGGTCCCGATAGGTTTTTTTTAAGAATGTGAAACCTTCTCGGGGGTCCCAAGTGTCTTTTTTTAAGAATGTGAAACCTTGGAGGCCTCAAATATCTTTTTAAGAATGTAAAACCTCGGGGGTCCCAAATGTCTTTTTTTAATATGAAACCTTCTCGGGAGTCCCAACTGTCTTTTAAAGATGTAAAAAACATTCTCGAGGGCACCAAATGTCTTTTTTTTTAATATGAAACCTTTTTGGGAGTCCCAAATATCTTTTTTAAGAATGTAAAACCTTCTTGGGAGTCCCAACAGGTTTTTTTTAAGAATGTGAAACCTTCTCGGGGTCCCAAATGTCTTTTTTTTATGTGAAACCTTCTCGAGGGCCCTAAATGTCTTTTTCTTAAGAATGTGGAACCTCCTCGTGGACCCCAAATATCTTTTTAAGAATGTGAAACCTTCTCTGGGGCCCGAAATGCCATTTTTTAATGTAAAACCTCGTGGGCCCCAAATGTCTCTTTTTTAGAATGTGAAACCTCGAGGATCCGAACTGTCTTTTTTTTAAATGTGAAACCTTCTCGAAGGCCCGAAATATCTTTTTTAAGAATGTAAAACCTTCTCGGGGGTCCCAATAGGTTTTTTTGAAGAATGTGAAACCTTCTCGGGGGTCCCAAGTGTTCTTTTTTAAGAATGTTAAACCTTCTGGGAGGCCCCAAATGTCTTCTTTTTAAGAATGTGAAACCTTGGAGGCCCCAAATATCTTTTTTAAGAATGTAAAACCTCGGGGTCCCAAATGTCTTTTTTTAATATGAAACCTTCTCGGGAGTCCCAACTGTCTTTTAAAGATGTAAAAACTTTCTCGAGGGCACCAAATGTCTTTTTTTTAATATGAACCTTTTCGGGGGTCCCAACTGTTTTTTTTTAAGAATGTTAATTAAACCTTCTCGGGGGGCTCAAATGTCTTCTTTTTAAGAATGTGAAACCTTGGAGGCCCCAAATATCTTTTTAAGAATGTAAAACCTCGGGGTTCCCAAATGTCTTTTTTTTTTAATATGAAACCTTTTCGGGGGTCCCAAATGTCTTTTTTTTTAATGTGAAACCTCGAAGGCCCCAAATATCTTTTTTAAGAATGTAAAACCTTCTCGGGGGTCCCGATAGGTTTTTTTTAAGAATGTGAAACCTTCTCGGGGGTCCCAAGTGTCTTTTTTTAAGAATGTTAAACCTTCTCGGAGGCCCCAAATGTCTTCTTTTTAAGAATGTGAAACCTCGGAGGCCCCAAATATCTTTTTAAGAATGTAAAACCTTCTCGGGGGTCGCAACTGGTTTTGTTTAAGAATGTGAAACCTTGTCGGGGCCCACATGTTTTTTTTTAATGTGAAACCTGGGGGTCCCAACTGTCATTTTAAAATGTAAAACCTTCTCGGGGACGCCAAATGAATTTTTTTATGTAAAACCTTCTCGGGGTCCCAACTGTCTTTCTTAAAAATGTAAAACCGCAGCGGCGCTAAATATCTTTTTTTTATGTGAATCCTTCTCGGGGGCCCTAAGTGGCCTTTTCTTAAGAATGTGGAACCTCCTCGTGGACCCCAAATATCTTTTTAAGAATGTGAAATCTTCGGGAACGTCAGATGTCTTTTTTTAAAAATGTGAAACCTTCTCGGAGGCTCCAACTGTCTTTTTTAAAAATGTAAAACCTTTCCACGGCCCCAAATGTCTTTTAATGTGAAACTTTTTCCGAGGTCCCAACTATCTTTTTTTAAGAATGTGAAACCTCGGGGGTCCCAACTGTCTTTTTTCAAGAATGTGAAACCTTCTCGGGGGCCCCAAATGTCTTTTTTTCAAGAATGTGGAACCTTATTTTTTTTGTATTACACTGCGACTAGTACCTTCTATACTGGTTTTACTCCGTAGCGATTATCAAAAAAAAGTAAAATTCCGCAGAATCAAATTGTATCATTTTTCAGAGAAGCAGTATTTGTTGCACTGTACAGAAGCGAGGAAAGTTCCGTCGAAATACCTTTCGACTATTTTTTTTTTTTGTAATTGAAAGGTCCAGAGGTCTTAAAGATTTTAATTGCATACATTTTGAAAGTCGCAGAACATTTCATGGAACTTTCCCGTTTTCAAGCAGTCGCCCCCAAGTGTTCGTAAATTTGCAATGCTCAAGTGTCGTTACAACTGATACTGATTTCACTGGCAAAGAAAGCTTGTCATTGTGCACTAACCCTAACTATCCACGTCTCAGTTTCTTAAATAATAATAAAAATTGGTCGAAGATTATTTAGACTCTAAAGTTACGACGTGAAATTGCAAAACATGTGCACATTACTATTATTAAATAGAATTTGAAAATCTTTGAATATTTTATGAAATTTTGAAATTTTTGATCTTAAGGGAAACAAACCATCTTTAATAAAATTTTCACATTTTAGTATAGTCGCCCCCAAGTGTCTATAATATCGACTTAGACTAATATAGATGCGATGGAAACTTGCGACGAAACCCGGAGATCGGTATCGGTTCGGTTTAGGTACCTACTGTTCTCGGTTGAATACGGATCAGTCACTTTTCCAATTCATCTTTTTTTCTTCTTTTCGTCTACTTCTTTCACTCACGTCCGCCTCAGTAGCGCGAAAAATAAGTCAATTGTTCCCTGAAAAATCACATTAGAGTGCAAAACGTTAAAAAACTTCTTTCGAATAGTTATTTTCATGAAATACTTGTCGCATCAATGTAAATGAAGCTTATTTTTTACGACTCCCAAATCAATTTGTACAAGTTGTAAATGTTTATAAGTATTATTTTTTGCAAGTTCATCACGCCCAGTCTGTACAGTAAAATGCAGCAAAAATTCCTTCACTAACCCGTAGTTACCCATCACGACTCCCAACATCGTGTCCAACTTAAACGTTGTATGTGACACACCCCGTAAAATCGCCCCGAACTGTGAGACCTACTTTGGCATGAGCACGCCTAGCTTCATTAACCCCGACACACCCAAAACCTTCCCTAACCCATTCCAATTTCTAGTTTCAGGGAAGAAACCGTCGGCGAGTGGTCGAACCAGCGCCAGGTACTCGAAAAATAACGCGATGATCACCAGGAGCAGATCCAGCGGGGTCCTGAATCAGTCGGACTCGGAGAACGAAGCCGACAAGAAGATGTCCAGGTTGATGCGGCCGACGATCAGTTCGCACAACAAAATCAACAACAAGACGCTGCAGAGTAGGAAGAAACAGTCGTATTCGACGAGCAACTTGAACACCGTGGGGGTGGACAACGTGTCGACTTCGGACGACGAGATCGAGGTGCAGCCGGCGAAGCCGGCGGTACCGCCGAGGAGTCGGACGTACGAGAACGGGCCTCCGACGGTGATGCCGAGGAGGCACCTGAATAACAAAGAAAAACCAAAAGGTAACTGGTATTGGCGGTTTATAATGTGTTGTACTTAATCAGAGTTTGATTTCCAGCATCCCGCCACACCATCCATTTCGAAAAACTCAAGGTGGATTTGGACAGCACCCTCACGAACGACGACGACATAGACTTATCGACCGTCGAGAGTAAGCGCTTTGACCCGAGTCGTAGTCAATTGTCTGAATTAACCTCGATTTTAGTTTCCCACCAGCTGTGCGACGACGTGATCCAGCAGCTGACCAAAGCTGCCGATAAGGTAGTGGAACTGTATAACCGGCTCAACGAGACGGAAACCGACACTCACGACACGACCGTCGCCAAGATGGACATGGTGAAGAACCTGGAGATGTCCATCTTGAACACCCACAAAATCCTGCATGATTGTATCTTCAAGAAGCTGAAACAGAGCAACGGCAACGTGGACGTCAACCAGACGGACACGGTGAAGAAGTTGAACGATTTGGTGTCAAAGGGACCCAGCGGCCCGAATTCGGTGGTCAGCATGATGGAGCAATACTCGGATATTCTACTAGACATGGTACAACAAAAAATTCATAATTCTAACATTTGATAGTGTTAGTTTTTGTTATGATTCTGTGATTGTCTTAGTTGTACGGAGCGAATCTCATGTTATTTGTATATCGTGATTGATGGATTAATTAATTGTTATGAAACATTCCAGATTGTCGGCTGTAACATTTATGATGTACTGAAACGATAGGCCAAATGAACGTGTGCAAATTAGGGATTTTTTTAAGAGGAATTGTTTCTGTGCTTCCCCTAATCCGGTAGTATTTTTTATACAAACTTTATATTGATTGTATTTTATGGTTGTTTTAATGCAGTGTGAATTGATCTTTTATCAAACTACAATGTAACTTTTATTTATACTGTACAATTTTTATTTAATATGTAATTTTTTAACAGATGGTATGTAGTTATCAAACTGTCAATTCTGTATAGGCTCACCCATGATGTAACCTCAGACTGTAATTTCGTAAATGAATGTAGGTTCGTAAAATTAAACGATTAAACAACTAATTCTGAAATTTTCTTAGGATGCTATATCATAACATAACCTCACTTTCTCGTTAAGCAGGAGCTCTGCCTGGGCTAGGCTTGATCCGTTTATCGAACTAACGTGTGGAACTGACGTACTTCCATCGTCCGTGCGACCAAATATACGGCTTGTACAATAAATAACCTACAGTTTTCAATTTCACGCTGTTGTATTTGATTTGCACGAATTTTGACGTTACGTTGCACAGGCAGTTTTAATTTGCGACTGTGAGGTTATCTGGGCCAAAGTTACTCAAGTGTGAAGAAATCTTTAACCCTTTCCAGTTTTAACTCTGTTCCAACGAGCTTTGAGTAAAAAAGGACCAGTATTTTTTCATAGTGTGATAAAACGATTTTAGGTAACTAAAATGTCAATTT
Source organism: Zophobas atratus (assembly GCA_022388445.1). NCBI lineage: Eukaryota > Metazoa > Arthropoda > Insecta > Coleoptera > Tenebrionidae > Zophobas > Zophobas atratus. Next base: position 14,310,498 of record CM039446.1, read on the forward strand.
TGGAATATTCGGGAGCACTCGCAGCACAAGGAAGAGCATCCTGGAAGAACGTGCACAACTGTAAACTATGCCCCTACTTTTCAACATCATTTTTCCTTATGTTGAACCACGTGAGGCGACACCGTTCATCCCTGGAAAAATTCATGTGTGAAAAGGCCAAAATTGAAGCCTTTTTTTGTAAAGATTGCAAATTTAAAACAAAATTAACGCTTCAGTTCAAAAAGCACATTAATAAACATCACGGAATTAACAAAGAATCTAGAAAAGGTTCATCAAGTAACGATTTTCGTATACGAACCTACGTTTGCAATAAATGCAACTTTGAAACAAATCTCTCATTAAAAAAGATTCAGCATAGTTCAGAATGTACAAGAAAGAAGCAAAATCTTCAAAGTGTGAGTTTTCCAAACGAGAGCGGCACATTTAATTCCGATTTCAAGCAAATCAATAAAATACGTTGGCATAATTGCGCTGAATGTACCTACCAGGGTAAATGCAAAAATAATGCACTACATCATGTAGCAGATTGCCATTTATCAAAGCGCTATGCATGTGAAAAGTGTCCATTTAAGTGTAGATGGAAATCGACTTTCAGAGTCCACCTAAACCAAAAGCACTTAGCTGAAGAACACGTTGAATGGTACAAGTGCGATAAATACCCATTCAAGGCGAAAAACAGAACTTATTTAAATAGGCACACAAAGGACAAATACTTGAAAGACGAAGACGTTAAGTGGTACAATTGCAATGAGTGTCCTTACAGAACTAAGTATAAATCTTCACTAAAGACACACGTAATTGCAAAACATCTAGATGATGAACAAATTAAGTGGTACGAATGTAAACAAGTATCAAGTTTAAAAACTCACATAAAAATTAAACATTTGAACGAATATTACGAATGTAAAGAGAATGCACGTTGTGATAACCCAAACTTCCCGCCTCTAAATTTTGACCTTGAAACAGTTTGAGAGGCCCGCGAAAAATTCAAAAATTCAAAGTTTGGCCTTGGCTGTGATCGTCTAACAAATGAGAACCTACGTTGTGTGTTTTTTTTTTTTTTGGGTTTTAAAAATGGCGGGAAGAAGTTCTTTCATACAAGTGCATACACGGTCGAGAGCGCAAGAAATAATAGATAAAATTAGGAGCCTTCCTAAGGAGGAAAAAGAAACGAAGAACGACAGACGCTCGATTTGCCCTTCTGGCGAGTCCGCTGGGCCAAGGTGTCATCGGTCTTCATTCCCCAAAACCCCCTGGGGTTTTATTCACCGACATATTACATGTCAAACACCCTAAGATATGTGAAAGAAAAACACTCGCGAATTGACAGACATACACATATGAAAACCGAACAAACACAAGACCTACACATATGTAAATTGGATGGCAGAACCCGAATCATTATGAGAGTGTGGCGATCGAACAAAACATAGAACAAAATATATCAATTTCATTTACGAGCACAGCAAAATACCCAGAGGGGGCGTTGTAGCGCAAGTAGAGGTTGGGACTCCTGATCGTCACTGTTCTCTCCCACGACGGTGATTCTATCTACACCAACGCCTGCTCACACGCATCTCTCCATTACGAACGTGCCCTGCGAAACGAGGCGGTTACGATCGCAGATCCGTAGTGGGGTCCCGGCTATCACGAAACCGGCAGCGTTAAAAACCCGCGACCGCCCCCTGAAGCTATACAACACCCGCGGACTTGTGCAGGTGACGCGATTGATCCCGTCAGTTTGAGAAGAAGTCGCGCGCCTCACGTACACTACGAGTTATGTGTCATTTACCTTTAATTTCATTTAAATGTTCAATCTCTATGACTCTAATTTTAAATGACAACCGAACAAGTGTTAAAGTTTCAACAAAGAGCAATAAACCACATTTAAATTCGCCACACACTCTTACGAAAATTCAACAACAAATAATTCTTAATTGAGATCAAATTTGGACATCCGATAATTTATATGAGAGAAACATTCATCAACAAAACATTTACATGATCAAAACTTAGCAAAGATTTATAAAACAAGATCTGGTGTGAAATAAACTTGTGCAAATAAAATATCATGTTAGGTCAAAACTGTAGAGCATGGAAATTTACGTTCAATTCAAATTATACAACAAGGAAAATTACTGAAACTGAAATTGTGAGATAAAGAAAAATTGCATGAGGTGAGACATTACAAAGTTAACAAATTTACATGAGATTAATAATAATTCGTGTCCAGTCAAGTTATTGGTTAAAACTCAAAACGTGAAAATATTTAGCTGCATTGTGGGCCATTATTACACATACATTTCCCCAAACAAAACACATAAACAAACATGGCAGACAAGCTGCAGTTGCAAAATGGCGTTGGACGAATTCGTCATTCCAAATAATAGGCGTCGAAAATATGCGATGCAAAAATACGATGAATCCTGTGGCGTTGTATAAACGAAGTGCTAAATCCAAAGAATAAAGGCACGTCCCCCCATGACCCACAATGTTGTAATTTTGTTCAATAGATTCAGTTAAAACATGTGCTCGTTTAAAAGAAAGAAAATGGACGCCTCAAAATGGCCGCTGCCTGAACAAAGAACGGTGAGAATAACAACTCGTTTGCCGCCATCCAAAATACAGATTTCACAAATATAGCTAAATAAAGCATGGCCCGAACTAGAAATCACTTCCTGTAAAGCCCTACTGCGATGGATTTTAAATGAAAGATAAAAAAACGAGATTAGTGGAAAAACAAGCGCACGCGTCGCTGCGTCACGAGGTCAGAAGCATCGTCGGGGCTTGAAATTCGCCGCGAAACAGGTGTTCAAAACATACCTCTCCAAAGATGCGAAGATTTCGACACGGCTTACCGCCAAAAGGAACGCAAAAACCTCGTCGTAAGAACGATGAGAAATCAGGAACACCCAATGGCTCAACGGTGGCTGCTAGGTTTTCCAATGGAACGGATCAACACTGGAAACGCAAAAACAACAGCAAAAGGCACAGAATAATTCACAATTAAAAATACAACCTGTTGCTCGAAGCGCTCGAAAAGAAGTGGTCTGTTCTCTCCAAGCGATCAAAAGGAAGTGGGTGATCTTACACGAGACAAAAACACCCTAACATTTGCGCATGTCTGTTTCTTTGGGGTTGGTTGCCAACCTTCTTTTCTTCTTCTCACCAACCGTTTCTTGTGCGCGCGGAATTCGTTTGAAATTTAAAAATTCGAATTGGATCCTTACAACGTACAAAAGTAAAACAAGAGCTAAATTAAAATTGCATGCAAGTCAAAAGATAAATGTCACTTACAGGGTAATGTAAATAACCCCCATTTGGATGTAACTGGAGCCAAACGGTACAACTGCGAGCACTGACCTTTCAAAGTTAAAACTATATCATGTTTTTATAGACACAAAAAAAAACAAGATTTAGTTGACCGTAAGGTTATTCTAGTATTAAGGTGGATGTATACTTTTTTAAATATTTATGTCAGCACTCTGTAACGTGTTACATGTTGTGACTACTTTTTCATTGATTAAATGTTTTATTAAAAAAAAATTAATGGCGTATTTTTTACGTTACTATGATAACTCAAGCATCCGGCCAAATAATACGTGAACAAAATTTTAAAACTGGCGAAAAATTTAAACCTTGAACGGTCATCGGATTGCGCAGTTGAAAAATCCTCTCCCGCCTTTTAACAGTGAAGTCAAATGTTACGAAACAATAAATATTTTAATATCACAATTTTAAAAACGCAAGGGAAAAAATAGTTGTAATCAATGTTGGGGACAGATACTTTTAAAAGTATCTAGATACAGATATACTTAGATATAATAACTGAAAACATGTTTATGTATTTTTTTATGTATTGTTTAATGAATTTTTTAAAATTAACAACATTTCGAACGTATTGTCACCTAAATTATTTCTTGTTGGTGTCAGAATTTGGTTTCCGCTACTAAACACCCGTTCCACAGGTGCAGAAGAAGGGATTGTGGTATTAAATTTAAAAAATAAACATTTTGCTGTAGCATAGTTATTCAAGACTGAAAAATCTTTTCTTTTTTCCTGCAAATAGGCCATCGTACGCTTAAAAATAATATTTTTTTGTTTGTATTCCCATACTACAGTGTCCAAATTGTGTTTGAGTATATCTAATAATTATCTCCAGCATTAAAATTAATATTTCAAAAGAATACGGGAAATGATTATTCTGTGCTGAAGGTCTGTTGTCGGCAACCTGTCATAAATTATTATTCTTCAATATCAGCTTACGATGTTTTTATGACCATGTCCGGTAATCGTCTATCACGGTGCGGCAGGTATACACATTTTAGGAAGAATTGCTGGTTCCGGCAAAATAAGTACAATTTCTTAGAAAGGTATTTACAGCCCTTATAGGATCAAAGGCTGCCTGGCAGGCCGGAATCACCAGAGTGCAACTTTAAATTTTCAGATTTTTGTTGAAACTCATTTTATTTTAATCTCGTTTCACGATTTCTGAGAATATATCACGATAAATTATTCTACCGAGGGTTGTAAAAATATTAATTTTATTGTCCAAGATTTACACTTAAACATAATCGGCACATTCTAGGGCAAAACGGACTTGCCAAGCCCGCCTCGCGTTAGGTTCAACAATGAAAAAGTGAAGAAATGACACATGTGGCAACAGGAAAAGATGCTACATTTGTCTGAAAAATAAAGGTATAAAACAGTAACAAATATGCGATTTATGCGAGAGAAATGTATGTATTCAACATTCGATTAGTCGATTACAGAACTAATTTATGCTAATTGAAAAAATTAATCATTATGTAACACGCAATTATTATTTTCTAAAAATAATAACATACCTTAAACAAATATTTTTACTATTAAAATTACTCTTATTTAATAACACAAACACAACCAGCGGGCCTACCGGACCCGGGTTGCTCAGGTACACAGATAAAATGCATTGCCCCGATAAGCATAAAACGCAGTGAATAGTGAATTGTGGTTTATGGTTTTTAAAATACCATCTTACCATGGCTTAGATTTATTACCCCCCGGATTATATTTAAAGATGTGTAACTATTGAAGGCTACAATGTAGGAAATGATGGTATTTAAAATATGAAAATTTCCGTGACAGAACACTATTAGTGGACCTCTTACCTCTATTTTTGTTTATGTGACCAAAATAACCAACATGAAGTATCAAAAATTACTATTAGTATAACTCAACTAATAACTACTGAAAAAAAAGTGAAATAAAAAAATGTATTTGTATCTGCGCCATTAATTTTGTATCTAGATACCCAAAAATGTATCTAGATACTTTATTTAGATACAAGTATCTAGATACTGCCCAACACTATTGGAGACTAGACGTGGATGCTTAAAATGTTGAACAACATATGCGCAATATCCAGTCAGTTCAGTCTCTTTATTCTATTTAAATTTTTATTCAACTAAGCAATTCATTGGATTTTCCAGTCAATAATGTTCGGTTACAATTTAATGTGTACTTGTGTAGTTAACTTTGTCTCATATATTGTTGTAAAAGACTTGTTTTCCGTGAATAAATCAAATCAAATTCTGTTTTTTTTTTTAATTTTAATGAAAACTAGTTATAGCTCAACAAAAAATATATGTATATAAATTCAACTTAGTACTAACATATTCGGCTTATGATCAACTAAATCCCAACGTGTTTTTTTTTGTGTCTATAGAAAGACGCTTCACTTTTACTGTTGTAAGGACAACGTTTGCATTTGTACCATTTAGCTTCAGTTCCATCCAAATGGAGGTTATTTACATGACGCCTTAAATGACACTTGTTTTTCGCCTTATATGGACAATAACCGCACTGATATGATCTAATTTCCAAATGAACATTTACATGCATATTTAACTGAGTTCTTGTTTTACTTTTGTATGGACAGTCTTTACATTCGTACCACTTAACTTCCGCTTCATCCAAATGTCGACAGTTAATATGACTTTTTAAATTTGATGGTTGTTTACTTTTGTATGGGCACTTTTCACACTTATACCACTTAATTTTTTCTTCTTCTAGATGTTTTGCGGTGATGTGTATTCTTAAAGATTTTTCGTACTTACTTTTGAAAGAGCACTCATCACATCTGAACCATTTAACGTCCTCTCCATTTAAGTGTACGTTGTTTATGTGTCTTTTTATATTAGCTTTTGTTCTGGTTTGGAATGAACATTTTTGGCACTTGTGCCATTCAACTTCTTGTTCATTTAAATGGAGTACGTTTATGTGCTTCTTTAAATCTCCTTTATGTTTAGTTTTAAATGGACACTTGTCGCAAGCATATCGTTTGTTCAAAGTGTGATTTATTACATGACGTTTTAAATAACGTTTGACTTTGGTTTTGTAGCCACATTTTTTACAGTAATACCAACGTGTTCCGTCAGTTTGGTCGAAATTGAAACAATATGTGAACTTCTGTTTTGGAGACCTCACACTCTGAAGATTTTCTTTCGTTTTCGTGCATGCTGAAGTATGTTGAAGCCACTTGAACGAGAAATTTGTTTCAAAGTTGCACTTTTTGCAAACGTAGGTGTGTATGCGGAAGTCCACATTTGATGAATGTTTTCTAGATTCTGTCTGAAGGCCGTGATGTTTATTAACGTGTTGTTTGAACAGAGGCGTTAGTTCTGTTTTAAAGTCGCAGTCTTTACAGTAATACAATTCGAGTTCGGCGTTTTCGCACGTAAATTTTTCCGGAGATGTAAGGTGCCGCTTCACGTGGTTGGTCATGAGAAAAAACGATGATGTAAAGTAGGAGCATAGTTTACAGTTGTGCACGTTTTTCCATGAAGACCTTCCCTGTTTTGGGGTGCTTCGGAATATTCCAAAATTGACATCTTGTTAGTTGTCTAAAATTGTTTTATCACACTATGGAAGTAAATTGTATTTTTCTTACCCAAAGGTCGTTGGAGCAGTGTCAAAACCAGAAAGAATTAAAAATTTCTCCATGCACGTGCAACTAAAAGAACCGCAAATTGAAACCACGGCAACATAACCTCAAACTTCAAAACGACAAACCAGAAACCTAGAAATTGTCACATTCTTAGACCTTGTATTACTAGACGGAGCACTCTTGTAATCGCCTTCTTTCGAAAAGTGTTCGACATGAACTTGAACATTTTAGCAGTGATTTTAGTAAGTAATTCAACATTCTATGATTTTTTTTAATATTTGCCGCTACATATAAAAATTATTATAAATATTAGGATTATTTTATCTTCCTTATTAGTGTGAAATATTTTGTTCATTTTATCTGTTCACGCCTGAATATTTCTGCATAGGCAACCCATTTTGCGTTTTATAAACAGCTTTGATGAATTTTTATTTTTAAATAATAATGAACGCATAGATAGCAATGATCAGAACCAAAATTAGGACAAATTATTTGTGTCTGCCAAATATTTTCAATTTTCGTTTGCTTTAAAATGTTTTCGAATTCTGAAAAAACATGCTATTAATATTGGGAAAGTGTGACAAAAATTTTGATGCTGCTGTTCGTCTCTACGCCAGGCAATATCCTAATAGAAGAACTTCCTCAAATCAAGCGTTTAGAAAATTTGAAAAAAAAGTACGAGAATTTGGGCAATTAAAAAACAATAAAGTTTGAGGTCGAACTGTAACAGTGTCTGAGAATAAAGCTGTTCTAATTGAAATTGTAGCAGAAAATCTCCACGTGAGTCAAAGACATATTGCAAGAGAAATGGAGATTAGTTTGGGTTCGGTTTTCAACATCTCAAAGGGAAACCGATTTCATCCATACCATGTGACAATTGTCCAACATTTAACAGAACGCGATTTTATCCGACGGTTAGTGTTTTGCGAATTCGTGAGGGCTCAATTACGAGACAATCAAGTTTTTTTATTTAACGTTTTGTTTACGGACGAAGCCATATTTACCAATAATGGGTGTGTAAACAGACACGACTCACAATACTATGCCCAGCAAAATCCCCATTGGTATCAGGAAAAGCACTTCCAAGAAGTTTTCAAAGTTAATGCTTGGTGTGGAATTGTTGGTAACCACGTCATTAGTCCATATTTTTTTGAAGGAAATTTAAACGGACCTACCTTATGTATCTAAATTTTTTAAAGAATATTTTACCTAAACTGTTGGAAAACGTGGAGCTAGACATACGAAGGATCATTATCAGAGAGACGTTAGGAACTATTTACACCGAGGGTTTGGACCAAGACTTATTGCTAGAGAAGAAGAGTACGCTTGGCCTGATCTAACGCCATTAGATTTTTTTCTTTGGGGGAAGGTGAAAAATGACGTTTATAGTGTCCCAATCGAAAATGAAAACCACTTACGTGAAAGGATAATAGCGTCATGTAGACAGTGTTGGGCAGTATCTAGATACTTGTCTCTAAATAAAGTATCTAGATACATTTTTGGGTATCTAGTATCTGTATCTAGATAAAATCGAATTTAAGCACAAAATATATCTGTATCTAGATACAAAATTAATGGCGCATATACAGATACATTTTTTTATTTCACTTTTTTTTCAGTAGTTATTAGTTGAGTTACACTAGTAATAATTTTTGATACTTGATGTTGGTGATTTTGGTCACATAAACAAAAATAGAGATAAGAGGTCCACTAAAATAGTGTTCTGTCACGGAAATTTTCATATTTTAAATACCATCATTTCCTACATTGTAACTTTCAGTACTTATACATCTTTAAAAAATCCTGAGGGGTAATAAATCTAAGCCATGATAAGATGGTATTTTAAAAACCATAAACCACAATTCACTATTCACTGCGTTTTACACTTATCGGGGCAATGTATTTTATCTGTGTACCTGAGCAATCCGGGTCCGGTAGGCCCGCTGGTTGTATTTGTGTTATTAAATAAGAGTAATTTTAGTAGTAAAAATTTTTGTTTAAGGTAGGTATGTTATTATTTTTAGAAAATAATAATTACGTGTTACATAATGATTAATTTTTAGAGTGTTATATCCCCCTCTTCCTTTTCTTCCCCAATCTGTCCTGGTTGTAGTGCTGCTGTTGATCCAGAAATTGCAGTGGTTTGTGATGGATGTGAGCGCCCGATGCACTTATCTTGCTTAGGGTTACTACCTGATGAAGTTGCTATCATATCTCGTGCTCACAGGCGGTTGGGTCACTTGAAATTATTGTGTGCTGATTGTAGTGATAAATTTAAAGTTCCCCTTTATCATCACTTTGTGAAGGATAACATGTACAGTGATGTTATTTCTGATGCCATAAAATCTGCAATTTCTAGAGAATCGGAGTTGTTACACAGTAAAATTATTAACTTGCATCAAGAAGTCGAAAACTTAAAATTGAGCAATATTGATCTTGTCAAAATGGTCTCGAACAATTTGGAGCCTAAAAAATCTTGTACTGTAACAGATGTGCATTTAAAGCCCTCCTACGCTCAGATATCTCAAATTAATAGTAATGGTAAGGTATTCATTAAGCCGAAAGACACTACACAATCGGTACACAAAACTAAGGGAGACATAATGAATAAAATTGACCCTTTAAAATCCAATGTTAATGTAACATCTGTTAAATCTGTCTCTTCAGGTGGCGTTATACTTACTTGCAATTCGGTAGAAGCGGATAAATTGGAAAATTTAGCTTGTAATAATTTGTCAGATAAATATCAAGCTAAGAAACTTTCAAATGTTAAACCAGTGGTAAGGATTGTAGGAATACCGTCTTATATGGATCAGATTTCAGCATTTAGTAGCCTACTAAAACAAAACGAAAATATCTTTAATAAGCCGGTTTCAGAATATAAATGTATTAAATTTTGGGAAACCAAAAAAAATAAGGATATATTTCAATGCATTGTTCAAGTTGACATTGATACTTATTATAATTTGAAGTGTGTTAATAGTGTGTTGGTTGTTTAAATACGTGCTCAGTCTATGATGATGTGAATGTTAAAAGATGTTATAAATGTAATGCTTTTAATCATACAAAGAAATATTGCAGAAATAATCCTACCTGCTCTTTTTGTGCTGGCTCACATGAGTTGAATGACTGTGCCTTAAATGAAAGTAATCTAGATTTAAAAAAGTGTGTTAATTGTCTAAAGCTTAAAGAGAAATCTAGTCAAATTAACTCTGATAACATTGATTGCTCCCATGCGGCTTGGGAATATAGCGTTTGTTGTGCTTTCAAAAATATTGTTAATAAGTTAAACAAAGATGTTTTTGGACTAAACCAAGAGTGTAATTTTTTACGTCAATAATAAGCAGCGGTGAGAGTCTTAGACATTCTTCTATACTCCAGTCTTCCTTAAACACATCCTCTCTAAATAAAAATACCCATTCTATCTATGTAAATGCATCTGGCAGTCACAAGGAGAGTATGATATGTTGTGCATACCAAAATGTTCGTGGTCTTAGGACTAAATCTATAGAATTCTTTAATAATATTTCATCTTGTAACATTGATGTCATTGCTATTACTGAAACCTGGATATCTGATGATATTTTTAGTAGTGAACTGTTTCCCGGTAATTATGTTGTTTTTTGTAAAGATCGTAATTTAATGTCAGAGGGTATATATTCGTGGAGGAGGTGTACTAGTGGCTCTTAACTCTTCTCTAAAAGTCACAATGCTTGATTTATCTATCATTACAAATTCGGTTCCTTCTATTGACATTGTTGGGGTAAAATTATTTAAAAAGGCTTATAATAAGCTTTTTATATTTGTGATCTATATTCCTCCATCTGTAAGTCTCAATGATATGGAATTATTTTTCGAAACATTCAATTCCACTCTTCAGTTACTCGACAGTGACAATATTATTATACTTGGGGACTTTAATGTTCCTAATTTTATGCATGGAATTTCTGATCGTTCCAGCCGATTGTTATATAATTTTCAGCAGTTCCACAATCTTCGGCAACACAACAACATCTTTAATTTTCGTAACTGCATGCTTGATCTGGTATTCTCAAATGTCACCTGTGAGGTTGATCAACTTTGTAATCCGTTTGTACATGAGGATCGCCATCACCCGGCGTTGTATATTAAATTAAGTCTCCCAACTAGTGCTTATTCGGAATTTATCATAAATGATAGCTTAAATTCATACAACTTTAAGAAAGCCAATTTTGGTCGCCTTTATGAATTACTTACTAAAATGGATTGGTCTGCTTTATATAACTCTATTTCGTCAGATGAAGGTTGTTCAATTTTTTATAATCAGTTGTATGAGGCATTCAGACAGACGGTCCCAATTCTTAAGATTAAATCAGCTAACAAGCAGTATCCCCCATGGTTTACAAGCCATGTTACTTCTTTATTACGGCAAAAATCGAAAGCATTTTCACAATACAAAAACTTAAAAACGCGTGAGTCATATGAAACATTTAAATTTCTTCGCACAAAATGTAAGACCACTATTAATAATGCCTACAAAGATTATATTTTAAATATAGAAAGTAGTCTTCAAAATGAGCCTAAGAAACTTTGGGGGTATGTTCAAAGAAGGAAATGTTTATCGAGAATTCCAGGCATAATGAAATATAATGATTGTACTCTTGATAGTCCTGTTTGTATTGTTAACGCATTTGCGGATTACTTTAACTCAGTGTATTGCACGTCTAAACAACCTGTTAATTTCACCGATCAGTATGTTAATGCAAATGAATGTATTACTCTGCCACTTGTCACTGAAGATGAGGTTTCTTCAGCGTTGAAAAAATCTAAGAATAGTTTCACTATGGGCCCTGACGGAATCCCAAGTTTCCTGTTAAAAGACTGTGCTTGTGTGTTTGCTAAACCCTTGGCTTTTATATTCAATGTAATTATAAAAACATCCATTTTTCCATTAAGTTGGAAAACAGCAATAATCTGTCCTTCCTTCAAAAAGGGTGATTTAGCAGATGTTTCCAACTACCGACCTATTTCTTTGTTGAATAATTTTGCCAAAATTTTTGAAAGTATTCTATACAAATACATTTATAGAGAGGTTAAAAGATATATCAGTCCTTATCAGCACGGTTTTATGGAGAAACGTTCGACTGTAACGAACTTTGTCTGTTTTAGTCAATTTACTATAGAGGCTGTTGATAACAAACGTCAAGTTGATACTATTTATCTGGACTTCCAAAAAGCATTTGACCAGTTGGATTATTATTTGCTCCTAAAAAAATTAAATTACTTTGGTTTCTCGGATTCTCTGATTACATTATTGGAATCATATTTGGTTGGCAGATCTCAGTACGTACAGTATCGTTGTCATAGGTCGGAGAAGATTTTTCCCGCATCAGGTGTGCCCCAAGGCTCGAATTTAGGGCCTCTGCTCTTTTTATTGTTTATAAATGACCTTGCTGATGTTATCAAAAGTGACAAATTGCTGTATGCTGATGATTGTAAAATCTTTAAAATTGTAAATTCCATAGAGGATTGTAAATCTCTTCAAAATGATATAGATGCTATTCAAAACTGGTGTCTAAGTAATCATCTTTTTTTGAATATCGGAAAATGTTTGGTTGTTACTTATTCTCGTAAACTCGCAGCTATTATATCTCACTATCTCATTAATAACGTGAATATCAATCGTGTCGGCTCGGTAATGGATCTTGGGGTATTGTTTGATTCAGAGTTGACATTTGTCCCTCATATTGATAATATGGTGACTAAGGCTTACAAAGTTTTGGGTTTTATTTACAGAAATGCCAGAGAATTTCACCAAATAAGAACCTTAAAAATACTGTTTTTCTCACTTGTAAGAACTAGATTGGAGTATGGTTCAGTTGTGTGGCATTCCATGTATAAAGTCCACATACAGAAGATTGAGAGTGTCCAAAGAGGATTTCTAAAGTTTTTGGCATTTCGTGAGAGTGGGGTGTATCCTTCAAGAGGTTATTGCCATTCACTTCTATTGAGCAGGTTTAATATTGTTTCACTCAATACGAGGCGAATAATCTCTCATGTTAGATTTTTAATACACTTGATTAACAACAAAATTGATTGCATATGGCTTCTTAGTAAAATTAACTTTTCGGTACCTAGATACACCACTCGACAATAAAATATGTTCTATTGCTCCAGTTGCAGAAGTAATTTGCTTATGATGTCTCCTATAGTTGGTATGTGTCGTTTCTTTAATAATATATCCATGAGGTGTGATTTAATAGACACATTTTCAAATATTGTTGATTGCATAATAAATGAATATGGTTTTTAATTTTGGTGAATATTGTTATCCAATGTATTATTTTCCTGATTTAATTGTCTTTCCCTGTTAATTGGTTTTTCTTACTGTTGGGAAAGATACTAATAATAATAATAATAATAATAATAATAATAATAATAATTTTTTCAATTAGCACAAATTAGTTCTGTAATCGACTAATCAAATGTTCAAAACATACATTTCTCTCGCATAAATCGCATATTTGTTACTGTTTTATACCTTTATTTTTCAGACAAATGTAGCATCTTTTCCTGTTGCCACATGTGTCATTTCTTCACTTTTTCATTGTTAGACCTAACGCGAAGCGGGCTTGGCAGGTCCGTTTTGCCCTAGAATGTGCCGATTATCTTTAAGTGTAAATCTTGGGCAATAAAATTAATATTTTTATAACCCTCGGTAGAATAATTTATCGTGATATATTCTCAGAAATCGTGAAACGAAATTAAAATAACATGAGTTTCAACAAAAATCTGAAAATTTAAAGTTGCACTCTGGTGATTCCGGCCTGCCAGGCAGCCTTTGATCCTATAAGGGGTTTAAATACCTTTCTAAGAAATTGTACTTATTTTGCCTTAAACGGAACTAGCAATTCTTCCTAAAATGTATATACCTGCCGCACCGGGATAGACGATTACCGGACATGGTCATAAAAACATCGTAAGCCGATAGATACTTTTATCTTCCATATATCTATATCTGTATCTAGATACTTTTAAAAGTATCTGTCCCCAACACTGCATGTAGATTTATAACTCCCGACATGTTAGATAGAGTTTGTAGAAATTTTGAACGTAGGATAAGACGTTGTGAAGATAGTGCATGGAGGCGGGTATTTTGAACATTTATTATAAAATCGTTTTCGTTGTGATCTGATGCATTGATAAATTGTGTATTAATTTTTTCAATTTTGTAATTTTTTTTCTGTGACTGCTATGACTGCTTATTAAAAAAAATTGGAAGAAGTCGTGTCTGGAGTATATAATATGTTGCTTATGCAAAAATTGACAGGCGTGAACAGATAAAATGAACATCCTGTCCTGTATATATGTACTATTCTACTCTGTATATTTAGCTGGTTTGGCCAATTTGACGAAAAATGTATAACCACATGTCAAAGCGAAAAACGTTACGTAAATTGGGTTAATAGCATCACTTACCTACCACTATTTATAATAACACAACCTACAAATTTATGTATGTATCCCATGGAGGAAAGAATTATAATTTTTTCCTCCATGATGTATACCGGATGTCTGGAAAATGGTTGATCAAATGTACGTTATGTACAGGAATTCGGGAGTTCCAAAAAAATAATAAAAAACTCTTTATGATGTAGATTACAATAAAAACGTAATTTTATACCTGTAATAACCCAAACTTCCCGCCTTTAAATTGACCTTGGAAAAGTTTGAAAGGCTCGCGAAAAATTCAAAAAAAGTTTGGCCTTGGCTGTGATCGTCTAACAAATAGGAACCTACGTTGTGTGTGTTTGTTTTTGAAAATTGGCGGGATGACGTTCTTTCATACAAGCGCATAAACTGCGTGTGAGTTGAGAGCGCAAGAAATTATAGACAAAATTAGGGAGGTCGAAATCCTTCCTTAGGAGGAAAAGAAACGAAGAGCGAAAGGGACTCAGCTTGCCCTTCTGGCGACTCCGCAGGGTCAAGGTGTCATCGGTCTTCATTCCCAAAAACCCTCTGGGGTTTTATTCACCGAAATATTACATTTCAAAAACTTAAGATATATGAAAAAAGGACACTCGTGAATTGACAGACATATACATATGAAAAACGAACAAACGCAAAATTCTATACATCTGTTTGGAATCAATGCAAATATTTGAATATCACAAATTTAATAAAACAAAGCAAAATCCGACTTAAGTAACTGGATGCAAATACACAAGTTATTACGAGCGTGTGGCGGCAGATTTTTAATGTTACGGGAGTTAACAGGAGCACAACAAAAGTACCCCTGGGGTGTTGTAACACAAGCGGTGTTTGGGGCTACCGGTCTGGAACTGTTTTCCCTCACGACTGTGATTCTATATATCGCAAAGCCTACCCCACACGCATATCTCCATTACGAACGTGCCCTGCGGAACTAGGCCATTACGGTCGTCCGACCCGCAAGAGATCTCGACTATTGGTCCAAGTCGAGAAATTTACAACATCGGCGGCCGCCCCTGAATCTATCCAAACCTGTGGACTTGTACAGGTGGCACGATAAATCTCGCCAGCTCGATTAGGAACCGAACTTCGCTTCTGCCACGTTTTCTGTGTCATTTAACCTCAATTTCATTTTAAAATATTCAATCTCTTATAACTCTGATATTAACAACAACTGAACAAGTGTTAAAGTTTCAGAGAGCAATAAACAACATTTAAATTCACCATATAATCTTGTGAAAATTTAACCAACAAATAATTCTTATGCGAGATTAAAAATTAGACATCAAATAATTTATATGATAGAAACATTCATCAACAAAGTATTTACAAAACAAAACTTAGCAAGGATTTATGAAACAAAAGATCTGGTGTGAAATGAATTTGTACAAATAGAAATATTATGTGAGGTTAAAACTGTAGAACATGAAATTTACGTTCAATTAAAATTATATAACAAAGGAAAATTACTGAGGTTAAAATTGTGAGATTAAAGAAATATTGTATGAGGTGAAAATTTGCAGAGTTAACAAAATTTACATGAGATTATTATTTACCACACTTTATCAACGGTTCAAACAAAGGGTTTACATTATGCCAAATTATATCATGATCTAAATGATTGGTTACTTCAGAAAAACAATTTACTTTGAGACTTTAAAATACCGCCAACTGGCTATCCCAACAAAACACATAATAAACAAACACAAAAATATCCAATCATCGCTCCGAGGGAAAAAGCCCTCTCGGTGATGTAAATTTTAAAATCGTTGCGAGGAAAAAGCGTCTCGGTGATGCTATTAATCTCTAGCGTTGTGATGGCATGGCTCGATGAATTAATCAATCTGTGACGTTGTCAGGCATGCTCCGATTAATCATAATAACGATGATAACCACCTAAGGGAAGAAAATATCATAACCCCCGCCAGTTTGCAGTATAATGAACTTATTTAACTGCCGTAAATGAACTATTAGCAATCTTGTGTGAAGCATTAAGAAGTGTTATAATGTAACGCTTAGGTATATGCATCCAGAAGCTTATTCGTAATTAAGCAATAAGGTGTTTTCCTGATTAAGTGAATTTCATGAAATCTTCTAGCAAGTGGTTTATTTAAATAATCCTGATCGTTAAATTGTGTTTGCACTAGCTGAATATTAAGAAAAACTAACTTGATTGGTGAATTTACAAACAAATTTACAGCACGTGTCTCACGTCGACCGGAAGTCCGCATTTCTCCGATTAAGAGGCCGCAAGAATTAACCGCGCGGGTTGGGGACAACTGTATCAGTATGAAAATTACGATTGATTGTCGTTAAACAAAGGCTTCCTCCCGTTTTATTACCTACCAAACCAACTAATTTAAACCTAGCGCTTACCACGTGGTTACACTCACACCAGCAGATTCCGAATGAATCTACCCATGCAGTTTCTCTCTCTACCAAACAACCAACCCTCTAACTAAAAACTCCCTAGCGCTAAATTGTCACGCTACCAAACAAGCATCTCCGTGCACCAGGTTTCCTATGTTTAACGATTTCCTTTTTGTGATTGAATTTTTTTTTTCAAATTCAAATTATTCAAGTGTGATTTCGCGCCGTTGTTAATTAATTTCAGCGCGAAAACTTTGATTTAAATTCGGTCACCACATACCTAAAAGTAAAATTGGCAACACTGCATGCGTCTAATGCGTGAATACCAAAAACAAAATCAACAAAAGAAAAATCTATTAAAGCATAACCAAAAAGACACTAGAGAAAATGTTCAAAATTCAAGCAAGCTCGTAATGTTTTCAAATTTTGATCATTTTTTGTGAAAGTTAGTCATCAGTATTTGCTAAGATAAAACTGATTTTGGCAAATGACATACCCTCAAGAAAAAAGAGGGTGGGTGGGCGGGGCTAGTACTTGCTAATATCCGACTGATTTTGGCAAATCACATATCCTCCAAGAAAAGAGGGGGCGGGCGGGCGGGGCTAGTACCAGCCTTCTAAAATAAGACCGAATTTGGCAAATGACATTCTCCAAGAAAACAAAGGGATGGCGGGTGGGGCTGGTACCTGTTAAGATAAGACTCATTTTAGCAAATGACGTATTCTGTAAGAAATTTAGTTAAATTATTGCAAGAAAAGACACTAGAAGCTCCAAAACCCTTTCAAACTCTTTCCAAACAGGAATACCTAGAACCTCAAGATTGTTTTAAATTTTTTATAAAAAAACGGGGTCGCATAATTAACTCAAAAACACGTCAGGTCAGAATTTTTTAAAAATAAAATACCAAAGTCCCCCAAGATTGTTTTAAATAATTTATAAAAAAATCTCCATGGCCTACCAAAATAATACACAATGGGTACCCAAGAGTCTTCCGAATTAAAAAAAAAACACTGCGGCACTCAACACAAGTTCAAAAGATTTTTTCAAGTTCATCCAGCAACAAAACATCAGATTCCTTTAAAATTATCCGAAGATAAAACACCAGGGAACCTAAAATTAACTGCGAATATTTTAAACGTAGGGTTTTGAAGACTGACAATTTTTGATACGTCAAACATTTTTAAGTCAAACACTGTTCTCAAATGAAATTTTATCAAATTATTACAAAAACGACACAACTAGATATATATTAAATGGTAATTAAACATGCTCATGGACGGGACAAATATTAACTCAGAGTTTTATTACTAGTTATTGTAATAATGAATCTGTTGTTTTGTTGTTAAACGTAGCAAAAGAACCAATTTTAAAATCATTATAACCCCACCAAAATGTGAGAAGGAGTTTTTTACTATTTTTCGTAGACTCACCAGTTGATGGTTAAGAACGTAGCGGAGAATTAATCCGCAATTTTCCAGACATCCGGTATATTATGTACAAATGTTTATTTATAAATTGAAGCGTAATAAACATTATTGGACAGTTGTTCATACTTTTATTAGCTAAATTGAAAACACATTAAACTGTTTACGGGACATTATTTTATACATCTGACCGTGTTCCTCTGAAATTTGCACTCCCCAAGTTATGATTCGGATGAAATCAATTAAAATTGCAAAATAATCAAAATTTCATTTTACTACAGTATGGATTTATATGATGTTATGTTCAATAAATCAAAATTATTTAAAGAAGATAATTTACATCGTGAATCGAATTCCCCATTTCATAAATAAACACATCAAGTACATAATATATTATAGTCGAAATTATAATGTTGTCTTCGTACACACTTCGCTGTGTGAAGAGTGCCCGAGAATAATGGTTCAAAATTCAAGCCGTAGAACACACATTTCATTTACTCTCTCATATACAGGATGTTCATTTTATTTGTTAGCGCCTGACAATTTTTGCATAGGCAACATCACCAGAGACGACTTTGTCCAATTTATTTTTTTTTTTAATAAGCAATCATAGCAATCACAGAAAAAAAAATGTTCAAAATGCCTGCCTCTACTATCTTCACAAAGTCGTAACCTACGTTCAAAATTTCTACGAAGTCTATCTAACATGTCGGGAGTTATAGATCTGCATGACGTTATTATCCTTTCACGTAAGTGGCTTTCATTTTCGATTGGGACACTATAAACGTCATTTTTCACCTTCCTCCAAAGAAAAAAAATCTAATGGCGTTAGATCAGGGCTCCGTGCAGGCCAAGCCTACTCTTATTCTCTAGCAATAAGTCTTGGTCCAAATGCTCTGTGTAAATAGTACCTAACGTCTCTCTGATAATGAGCGGGAGCGCCATCATTTTGAAACCACACTATTCTTCGTATATCTAGCTCTACGTTTTCCACCAGTTCAGGTAAAATATTCTTTAAAAAATTTAGATACATAGGTCCGTTTAAATTTCCTTCAAAAAATTGTGGACCAATGACGTGGTTAGCAACAATTCCACACCAAGCATTAACTTTGATAACTTCTTGGAAGTGCTTTTCCTGATACCAATTTTGCTGGGCCTAATAATGTGAGTTGTGTCTGTTTACACACCCGTTATTGGTAATTGTGGCTTCATCTGTAAACGAAACGTTAAATAAAAAATCTTGATTGTCTCGTAATCGAGCCCTCACGAATTCGCAAAACACTAACCGTCGATAAAATCGCATAAAATCGGTTTGCCTTTAAGATAGAGTCGCTTCATTGTCCGGCGCTGTTACAGTTCGATTTATCACTTTTTTTTTTTTTTGAATTGCTCAAATTCTCGTAAATTTTTTTCAAGTTTTATAAACGCTTAACTTGAGGGAATTCTTCAATTGGGATATTCCCTGGCGTAGAGACGTACAGCAGCATCAAAATTTTTGTCACACTTTCCAAATATTAATAGCATGTCTGTCGAAAACCTTTCAAAGCAAACGAAAATTGAAAATATTTGGCTGACAGAACTATTTGTCATAATTTTGGTCCTGACACTTACTGTCTATGCGTTCATTATTATTTAAAAATAAAAATTAATCAAATCTGTCTATGAAACGTAAAATGGGTTGCCTATGCATAAATATTCTGACCACTGAATCAGATAAAAAATGAACAGCCTGTACAAAACTTGATTTTTTTTGTCTTTTTGTTTTAATAATGTATATTTATTTTTTAATAGTGTTATATTTATTTAATGTATGGAATGCAAAAAATAAAACAAATATTGTACAACCTTAATGAAAATATAATAAACTATAATACATCATAGAATACCACTTTAACAAAAATTATACTTATACACAAATTAACACTACCACACCCAACTAAATTCAACTAAATCCAAGATGGTCCATTTTTACTTTTGTAAGGACAGTGTTCACATTTGTACCATTTAGCTTCAATTTAATCCTAATGGTGGTTATTTATATGTGACTTTAAACCACTATTGTTTTTCGTTTTATATGGACAATAATCGCACTGATACGCTTTGATTTCCAAATGGACCTTTACATGCCTTGTTAACTGAGTTTTCGTTTTACTTTTGTATGAACAATTTGCACATTTATACCACTTAACTTCTCCTTCGCCCAAATGTCGATAATTTACATGACTTTTTAAATTCGATGCATGTTTAGTTTTGAATGAACACTGTTCACATTCATACCACTTAACGTCTTCGTCGTCCAAATGTCGAAAATTCACATGATTTTTTAAATTCGACGCATGTTTAGTTTTGTATGCGCAACTTTCACATTTGTACCACTTAATTTTTTCTTCGTCTAGATGCTGTGCAGCTACGTGTACGTTTAAGGATCTTTTATGCTTAGTTTTGAAAGAACATTCGTTGCAGTCATACCATTTAACGTCTTCTTTGTTCAAGTGTAAGTTGTTCATGTGCTTTTTTAAATTAGTGTTTGTTTTAGTCTTGAATGAACATTTTTGACACTTGTGCCATTCAATATCTTGTTCATCTAAGTGAAGTAGATTTATGTGCTTTCTTAGATCTGTTTTATGTTTACTTTTAAACGGACACTTGTCACATGCATGCCGCTTGTTCAAAGTGTGGTTTCTAACATGTCGCCTTAAATTATGTTGGAGTTTAGCTTTGTAAGAACATTTAACACAGTAATACCAACGTGTTCCGTTAGTTTGCTCGAAATTGAAACTGTATATGATATTATTGTCTTTCAGAGAACTAACAATTTGAAGATTTTCCTTATTTCTCGCGCATGCTGAAGTATGGTGAAGCCACTTTAAGGAGAAATTTGTTTCAAAGTTGCACTTTTTGCAAACGTAGATTTGTATGTGGAAATCCTCACTTGATAAATCCTCTCCGCATTCTTTCTTCAGGTTAAAGCCATGATATTTATTAATGTGTTGTTTGAACAAAAGCGATAGTTCTGTTTTAAAATCGCAGTCTTTACAGTAATACACTTCAATTTTGGCGTTTTCACACGTAAAATCTTCCAGAGATGAACGGTGTCGCCTCACATGGTCCGTCATAAGAAAAAATGATGTTGTAAAGTAGGGGCATAGTTTACAGTTGTGTATTTCTAAAGTTAACATTGAAGTTGCCTAAAATCGTTTTATCACAGTATGAAAGAATACTGGTGCATTTCTTACCCAAAATTTCGCGGAACACATGCAACTTGGACGCACATAACAGCACAATCACAAATTAAATCCACTAGTGCAACATAACCTCAAACCTCAAATCATTGGTCCAAAACAGTAAACAATGCAGTAAACTGTCATATTAAAAGACCTTATATTATTAGTAGACGTTACACAAATCTCATGTGTGCGTGACTTAGCAGTGCCACAGAATATCATACAGTAAGGACAGCTTTTGAAAGCCCCATAAGAAATACACGTAACCGACCAAAACAACAATAATCGACCGTTGGGTAAGGACATGACCTTGAATTTTGGCTTGAAACTGCAGTGGCAAATCTTGTTACTAAATAAAAATTACCACCATGTCAACATTGTGCGTCAAATTTGACATTTTAGATGTTTGGTATTTAATATTGTAACTGTGATTTATTATTTTTACTGAATAGAAAATGCGCGTTCGAACAAATAAATAGAATAAATAATATTGTGGAAACTGTACACAGGGCACAGGGGTGCAGTATGCTGGTATGGACACAGTTACGAGGGCTGCTTTTATATATCGGCCACATGAAGGTAAAATTGAGTTGGTAGAAAATAGTGAAGTAAATCGTTTTTCTAGGGCTGCAACATAAAAGGTGAATGCTTCATGTAGCATCTTAAGCCCGCCACTCACGTTCCAACGCCGCAGTACAATTGTGTTGGATACGACGAAATTAAAGTGTTTTTGAACGTATGTGTATGCGAACAAGCAAATCGGTTGGATGTGGACGGTCGGTGAACAAGTCTGTCTACAACAATACAATCGTGTTGTATTGGATGGAAATTTGATCATGTGTGGACATGACTCGACAGTGTATGTTATTCAAACCGTGAGAGCAGCTATAAAAGTACATTTTCGTCATTTTGTCGGACATGTTGTCATCACGATCGCAAATTTTTAACTACAAGGTCGTAACGTGTGTGTACTGCTGCTTTTTAACAGAATTGTACAATAGTTGCATCCAATACAATCGTACTGGAACGTTGGAACGTGAATGGCCAGCTTTAGGATTACCAAGATGGTGGATCATCATCAAAGGCGTTGAAGTGACAGAAGTTTATCATATATGATGACATTACGTGCAACGGCAAAATAACTACATGTTTCACAGGTATATTTCATCAAGCATTTCTTCATTAAGTATCCACAGACATAACTTAAAGAATTTTGTTCTCCCATGTCCAGATGTCTGTAGTCTGTCATATTTACTTCCACAGATTTATGTGCAAAAGTTGTTCAGCTTAAAACTCTATTAATAATTTGACACTGGTTACTTTCTTTAGATTCAATTGCTAGTAAAATAGATCCTAAATCATTACAACTATTGGCATTTTCACTGTGCTGTAAAAATTGGATACCAAATAATTTTTTATTGATTATAGAATGTACTTCTTTATATTTCTTATCTTACAGATTCCAAGGGAAATTTAAAGAAGCCCCTGAAGCAGGTTTTTTCATTGCGCCTGCAATCACGAGGTGGTCTACCACTGTAGTCCATGTTACTATGAAAAGGTTCTCAGAATCACTTCACTAATTTAACTAACAACAAAAATTCAACCAAAAACATCAAAGTACTTTTCCCAGGGAAGATGAAAACAACAGCGTTCACTTTCTGACTCTTCAAACGGTTCACACTTGGCGAAAATTGAAGGCATTGACAAAATAGGTAGTTGATATGTTTATGTTGAAATTAACTTGCTAAAGTGATAGACTTTTATTAATGAATAAAATAAATATAAGCACAATTCATTTTTATCGTTCAAAATGGTATTTTTTCGTAGTCTTCATACCACACTCCAAAAATTGGTTTCAGTTCATTCGATGTTTATATCAGTTCTTTTTACATTGTTTTACGGACGAGCTGTATTTGTAATTTAGGCAACCAATATTCCACTTCGTTTCAAAAATCCCGCCTAATCAAAACGGTTGGGTAAGGACCAGAGACTTTAAATATGTATAGACCGGCTATGTGGCCTAAAACTTGAAGCCGGCAGTCGCCATATTGCTTAGTCCCAAAATCGCGCCGAATTTAAAATGTCAACAATTTCAAAGTTATTAAAACACGATCTTAACAAGTTTATTTGGAATAGTAAGGTGTTGCCGAAGAAATAAAATACCTTTTTGACTACTTTTTTGTTTCGAATTACGATACCACCGTACACCGCAGCTTACTGGCATTTTCGTTCAAAGTTCACTTAATTTATTAAATACTGTCGTAACAAACGCGACACCATTGACCAGGAGCTAGGTCCAATAAACAAAAAAAAAAACAACAAATAACAGCCACACTCAGCACCCAACAAACAGACTTTCCTACTTCTATTAACGAAAACTCGAAAACTGAGAACGATAGTTCCGTTTAAAGGTTAAGTTGGGTTAGGACTGACAGAAAGGGACCAGCAATGGCGGCGATTTCTGTTGACAGAACTGCTTCACGAAATACAATAGAATCTAGGGTGACAGCCAGTCTATATATATTTGAAGTCTTTGGTAAGGACACGTTGTTCCAATATTTGACGAGCTGTCTCTACTGTATGGTATACTGTGGCAGTGCCAGAATACGTCGTTTTTAACATGGTACTTGTGTACTTGTACCATGGTTTTTAAGAGGGTGGACACGAAATGACAGTTTCAACTTTAAAATATTTTAGGTTATATGTTATATGACTGGTTGTCAGAAACACGTGTATGGCAAAATTGTTTACCAACATGGGTAATGGGGTTGTGACTGACGAGAATCCTAAGCACTAAATTAATGGAGCGCACACCCACAAGATTATTGTGTAGTTAGTAAGTTATTAAAAACTGGAATATTCTGGGTAGATCATAGACCCAAACATAAAAGAAATCAATTAAATGAGAGTTAAAAAGGATTATGAATCAAACAAACATTGAAAAATTTGCGTATTTCAAAGAAGGGAATACGGTTTCTGTCGAAGTTTGTATAAATGAATAAAGACCAGCGAACAGTAAGATAAATGTATATTGATAGTGACAAGTGATATGATAAATAAGAATAGAATATTATGTGACCGTGCGGTCGAGATAGATGAATGTTAGTTACCAATGAAGAATGTGAATGTATGAGTTAAGAATTATGAATGAATGCTACCCTGTGTTCCAAAGTGGGGGTGGCTCTGGCTCCCACCCTTATGGGTGGGGAGGGGTGAAACAGGTCCCCGCCAGAAGCACTAACAGTTTCTGACATTCTGGTAATATACAGGGTGTGTCAGAAATAAGTACATTAATTTTAACCAGTAACAGAACTCGTGAAACGGAACAACTTTTTTATCTACCATTTTTTCGAAAACTCAAGTCGAATTTCGAATTTTCCCACCCATATATTCACGAGCCGTCTATGTTCACCTTAAATAATAACTTAAATAATAACAACACTACAACAATGAAGAAGGTACCCTAGCAACCGTTTTGACACTGAAAATCATTTTTATGTCAAGCGTATGTTATTAAACGTTGTCTCCTTAAAGTTTGTTTGGCACAGATTTCTAATTTATAGACCAAATGTGTTGAAATGGCTTTGTTTTCAAATCTGGAATGCACCGATATCGTTTTAACGTACGGTGAAGCTCGGGGAAACGGCACTCGCGCCCAAAGAATTTTTTCAGAAAGCCTCCCAAATCGTCGTCTGCCAAATATGCGCACTTTTAAGAACGTTGCAGCATCTTCGAGAGTACGGATCTTTTAAACCTGCACCTCAGGATCGGGGTAAGCTACGTAGTAAGATAATTGCTAATATTGAAGAGGCTGTTTTGAAGAGTGTCGAAGCTCGACCGGGCACTAGCACGCATCACTGTCTAGTGTGATGTATCGGAGAGTAGTATTTGGAGGATACTCAGAGAACAAATGTACCCCTTTCAGGACCAGAAGGTTCAGTTACTGAAACTAACAGACTTACCACGTAGGGAAAACTTTTGTGAGTGGGTTAATAGAAAAATAAACGAACAAGCAAATTTTGTATCTCTTATACCATCAACTGATGAGGTCGGTTACACGAGGGAAGGTGTAATCCACACCCACATTTGGGCCGATGAAATTCCGTACGTCATTAGGGAGCGGGATTTTCAATTTCTATCTAAATGTTTGTCACATTGACAAGATTAGGAAAATACGTATCCTAGTAACTGTTTTTGACCATAAATTATTATTAATTATAATAATTATTAGTGTCCATGGGTGACTGAGGATCCATGGGCGGGTAACCTTAATTGGGATAAAACTTTCACAATTTTTAACTTGATAATTACAAAGTTCTTGACAAAACTCTATCAAATAAAGTTGTTGAGTTCAATGAGCTCTATAACTGATTAAAATTAATGTACTTATTTCTGAGACACCCTGTATATTCGTGACCTCACACTTAGTTTAAAAAGTACTTCGCCTCTTCCTTCACCGGACTTCGGAAATGCTGTGACAGATGAAGTAGTCAAAGTAGTGCTACCAACGGTATCTCATTTAAATTACCAAATGGGTTGCAAGTTCTCGAACCACGTTACCAACTTAACTGTACCCCTGCTGCACACTGATAACACAAATGTTAAACCGACGGGTAACTTCAATGGAAAAGAAAAGTACACCACCACAATTAAAAAAAAAATATTCCATAAAACATTTACATATTTATTTATTAGAAATTTCATGAAAATATAGTAACAAAATATAGTAAATTAAATACTTAAATGTTTCTTTTTGTGCTTATACATAGATGACCTATTTTTACTTTGGAATGAACAGTGCTCACATTTGTACCATTTAACGTCCGTTCCACTCAAATGACGATTATTTAGGTGAACCTTTAAACACTCACTGCGTTTCGCCTTGTATGGACAATAATCGCACTGATACGATCTAATTTCCAAATGGACTACTAAATGTCGTTTTAAATTTTGTTTCGTTTTGCCTTTGTATGAACACCTCGGACATTCATAACTTACTGTTTTTTTTAAATGACCCCTTTTTGAGTGTTTCGTTAACGATGGCTTATATTTAGTTTTGAACGGACAATCTTTGCATTTATACCACTTGACTTTATCTTCATCCAGATGTATGCAACGTACATGACGTTTTACAGACGACGAACGTTTACTTTTGTATGGACAATCTCCGCATTCGTACCATTTAACGTTGTCTTCGTTCAAGTGTACGAAGTTTTTGTGTATCTGTAAACCGTATTTAACCCTAGTCTTGAAAGTGCACTTTTCGCACTTGTACAATTCACTGTTTTCAACATTTAGATGGATAGGATTTATGTTGATTCCTAAAGGTGTTTTTGATCTGGTTATGTATGGACGATACACTGTGACGCTCGCTTTCGAAAGACTCACACTTGGGATATTTTCTTTCTTTCCTGTGCATGCTGAAGTATGTTGGATCCACTTCAATAAGAGATTTGTTTCGAAATCACATTTTTCGCAAACATATTTTTGTATTCGGAAGTTCTCACTAGGTAAATCTTCTCCAGGCTCTCTTTTAATACCGTGACATTTCTCGATGTGTTGTTTGAACAGAATCGTTAGTTCTGTTTTAAAATCGCAGTCTTTACAATAAAACACTTCAATTTCGGCGTTTCCGCAAGTAAATTTTTCCAGGGATGAACGGTGTCGCCTCACGTGGTTGATCATAAGGAAAAGCGAAGGTGTAAATTATGAACAGAGTTTACAGTTGTGCACGTTTTTCCAGGAAGATCTCCAACTTGTTGCGAATGCTTTACAGTATTCCAAAGTTGACATTTTGGCTACCTAAAACTGTTTTATTACACCATGCAAGAATACTAGCACTTTCTTTACTTACCCAAATTTCGTTGGAACACTATTCAAATCGGAAAAATTTCTTCACACACACTCAAGCAACTTAGACGCGCTTAACCTCGAAAATCGACAACTGAAACAGTGTAACTGGTAGACTTTCCCACGTTGAAAGGGTATATAAACATATTCTCCCCTCCCTGGAACGTCACGTACAGAAACTTAAAATTCAATCGACCAATGACAGAAAAGTGGGCATGAGACTGAGTCCTCGCCCATCCCATCCCCCACTCTAGCTTGCATTAATTTGATTTGTTTATTTTTTTGCTTCTTATGAATTCCTCATCTGTTGTTTGTCAAATATATTGTGATCAAAATTTTTCGTAAACTTTTATGTAAATGACTCAAAGCATAAAATTGATTAGGTAACTAAATATGTACTACGAATGGCTATGGCTACGTAGGTATACGTTATGTACTACATTAAATTTTTTTTAAAAATATGGAAACACCTACTTAATTTGAATATGTTTAACAAAACGAAATTAAATTTTTTATTACTTATTTACTGTTAAAGAACAGGTCTTGTAACGATTATTTGAAATATAAGAATTCAAATTATAATTAAGTAAATTAAGTATGTAAGAAAATGCTGTTTACACAGTATTTGTATTTTAGCTATGATTTTTATTAAACCAACTGATTATTTTTAAATGTTTTTCAAAATTTTTCATTAGAAACGATTCGCGCTTGTCGCACAACACATGTTTTAACATCGACACAGGTTATTGGAGCAAATTTTAAATTCTCTATTATACCTGGATCTATATCCACATTTAGAAATTCTCCTCCCAAAATTTACTCACAAGCGACAAGTTATTAAAACCTCGGTGGGCATTTTTTTCCAAAACAGATTAAATTTCTGAAAAACTTTTTCGCCTATTTTACCTTGGACATTGTATATTTTTTGAAAACAATTAGTTACGAGCTGAATAGCATCTACCAGTGCTAAATTGTGGCATTTCAGTTTTAAATTTATTTTATTGAATAAAACAGGAATTGCAAAACTGAACACTTTGAAATCTTGCAGCTATTTTAAAGTTATTGTAAGCATGGCAAATTGGTGATTAAAATATATCTGTTTATTTTCTATTCCGTGTTTATTCTGTTTAGCTAGAATCAACAGTTCAGGAATACTTACTATCTAAATCTGTTTACAGCTATACCCGAATAGCAAAAGGTCGAGTTGTACATACTTTTAGTTATTGGGAGATTAAGAGGTTAGCGCTAGCATTACCATAAATACTAATTTCTTATGAAGTATAGTTTAGGTCCTTGACAAATTACCAGGAACCGAAGTTTAATCCCTTTAACGACGTCGGTTTAAAATTTTTGTACCTAACAGCTGGGAGCAGTGTTGGGCAGTATCTAGATACTTGTATCTAAATAAAGTATCTAGATACATTTTTGGGTATCTAGTATCTGTCTAGATAAAATCGAATTTAAGCATAAAATATCTGTATTTAGATACAAAATTAATGGCGCAGATATAGATACATTTTTTTATTTCACTTTTTTTCAGTAGTTATTAGTTGAGTTATACTAGTAGTAATTTTTGATGCTTCATGTTGGTGATTTTGGTCACATAAACAAAAATAGAGGTAAGAGGTCCACTAATAGTGTTCTGTCACGGAAATTTTCATATTTTAAATACCACCATTTCCCACATTGTAGCCTTCAGTACTTATACATCTTTAAATATAATCCTGAAGGGTAATAAATCTAAGCCATGGTAAGATGGTATTTTAAAAACCATAAACCACAATTTACTATTCACTGCGTTTTACCCTTATCGGGATAATGCATTTTATCTGTGTACCTGAGCAACCCGGGTCCGGTAGGGCCGCTGGTTGTATTTGTGTTATTAAATAAGAGTAATTTTAATAGTAAAAATATTTGTTTAAGGTATGTTATTATTTTTAGAAAATAATAATTACGTGTTACATAATGATTAATTTTTTCAATTAGCACAAATTAGTTCTGTAATCGACTAATCAAATGTTCAATACATACATTTCTCTCGCATAAATCGCATATTTGTTACTGTTTTATACCTTTATTTTTCAGACAAATGTAGCATCTTTTCCTGTTGCCACATGTGTCATTTCTTCACTTTTTCATTGTTGGACTTAACGCGAGGCGGGCTTGGCAGGTCCGTTTTGCCCTAGAATGTGCCGATTATGTTTAAGTGTAAATCTTGGGCAATAAAATTAATATTTTTACAACCCTCGGTAGAATAATTTATCGTGATATATTCTCAGAAATCGTGAAACGAGATTAAAATAAAATGAGTTTCAACAAAAATCTGAAAATTTAAAGTTGCACTCTGGTGATTCCGGCCTGCCAGGCAGCCTTTGATCCTATAAGGGGTTTAAATACCTTTCTAAGAAATTGTACTTATTTTGCCTTAAACGGAACCAGCAATTCTTCCTAAAATGTATATACCCGTCGCACCGGGATAGACGATTACCGGACATGGTCATAAAAACATGGTAAGCCGATATTGAAGAATAATAATTTATGACAGGTTGCCGACAACTGACCTTCAGCACAGAATAATCATTTCCCGTATTCTTTTGAAATATTAATTTTAATGCTGGAGATAATTAAGTATTAGATATACTCAAACACAATTTGGACACTGTAGTATGGGAATAAAAACAAAAAAAAATATTGTTTTTAAGCGTACGTAATAAATATTGCACAATTTGCGACACATCAAACAGCGAAGCGATGGCCTATTTGCAGGACAACAGAAAAGATTTTTCAGTCTTGAATAACTATGCTACAGTAAAATGTTTATTTTTTAAATTTAATATCACAATCCCTTCGTTTGCACCTGTAGAACGGGTGTTTAGTAGCGGAAGCCAAATTCTGACACCAAGAAGAAATAATTTAGGTGTTTTCTTGTATCTGTATCTAGATACTTTTAAAAGTATCTGTCCCCAACACTATCCATTGTTGTACGATTGGAGCAAAAAATTCCCCTGGTTTAGAACCAAATTTTGTCAGGAGAGAGTTGACAGTATGTAAATGGTTGCCACGTGGTCGTGACGTGCACGTTATTCATGTTTAGAGTCATTTTATTAGTGGTTCAACAGTGTTTTAATTTAATATTAGGGTCGGTCTTGGGAGAAGTGTAGTGGAATTAAAGAAAAAATTATAAACCAGTATTTACGTATCAATGTTTTTTTTTTGCTATCAAGGCAAGGGATGCAAAATTTTCCAAAAAAATTTATATATTGGTTATACAATGAGTGAAAAAATGTATAAACAAATTTTGTGTTTGATTTAAATTTATCAATTAATAAAATTAATTACTAAATATGATTTTATTGATTAAATTTTATATTTCATTAATATTATTTATCTAACAACACATTTTTTGAATTTTATTCAAACTAAAAATCCAGATTTTGTGCATAAACTAGTAACTTTAAATCCAACATAAAACCATTTTAAATTTCACGGTCTGTTAAATGGTGTTAGTAATTTTTGTTTTTGTTAAGTTTACGCCAGGTTTGCACCACGGTGACGATACTATGTGTTTTCTAGGGGCTATAATGAAAATATATTTTTGCTTTTTCCAATGACAGCTTTAACTATTTTCATTAAAATTGGTATAATTTTCAAAAGAAGGGATTGTCTTTATGGATGGGTCAATTAAAACTTTGTAAACTTATAAAGAATGAACAAAAAAAAAAAAACGAAAAAAACAACAACAAAAAAAAAACAACAAAAAAACGTGTTTTTAAACATAAAAACGAACAGATTTTTTAAAAAACCGTTTTTTACATCCCTAGTTTTGGATCTCTTGTGAAAGACTGCAGTTTAGACTATATGTAGCTTGAAATAAAGTACTCCTATTACTTAAAATAGGAGCCAAGTACTAGGCATATGTGTATCTTTAATAAGCTGTTTTTTCCTGACAATGTGCTTCTTATCTCATTTAATTTTTGGCGGATTTTTTTCAAATTTTGTGTTTACCTTTATTGAACAACGGAGATTCCGTTTTATCCGAAAAAATTATAGATTGTTGTAATCTTTAATTTTAAATTTATTATTTCACTTGAGGTAGTTGAAAATTTTGAAGAAAATCAAGTATTACGTTGAAATAAACTTCGCAATAGATTATTAATTATTCTTCTTTGACAAATCCACTCTTGAAGTAGCAGAAAAAAAAGATTTTAATGACTGCATTAGAAACAACCTTATTAGCCATGAAAACATTTGCTTGTTTTTCTAAAAAAAAAAAAAAATGTTCAATTCTGACTTAACAACTAATTTCTCGCGCTTTTGTCACTTTTGAAGTTTCAACTACGTGCTTCTTTTAAAATGCTAAAATTTCAATTTTATGAGAAAAGAGATAATCTTTGTGTATGGGGAATGTCCCAAAAGTATTCCTGATACGATTCGAGTTCTGAGGCAATGGTTTTTCTGAAGAAAATATGACAAAATTCAGAGTTAAACATATGTGCTTAATTTCTTTGAAGATACAGGGAGTGTTCGTGGACCAAAATGTGAGTTCGTAATAGGTAGGTAACGGAAAATCGACAGACGGTGGCAGCAGTTCTGAAAGAAGTGAATGAAAATCCAAACATTAGTATAAGATCTTTGGCGAAACAATTAGAAATTCCAGTTTCAGTTACTTCCATTGAACGTATTTTAAAAAAGAATGAATATCATCCGTACAAAATTTCTTTGCACCAAGAATTCTCGACAGCAGATAAAGAAACCGGATAAAATTTTTGTAGAAATTTGTTAAGAATAATTCACGCTGATCCAAATTATCCTTTTTCAATATTATTTTCAGATTAGTCTTCTTTTCGTAGCGATAGTGTAGTGAGTAGATAGTGCCTAGGATTAGTGGGGTAATAAATCATGTTGACAGGTGACGTTATCTTGACAGATGTCAATCAAGATAACGATCTTAATGGATTTTTGACGTGTGCTGTCAATCAAGATGCCGATCTTAATGGATTTTGATTACTCATAATTTAATTTTTAATCGCGAACGTAATTAAATTAATTATATCATTATTAAATTTAATTAGATCACTATTAATTTGCAATTGAATCAATGATTAAAATACTAATTACACCATCATTAATTCATTCTGAATATAATACGATTTGATGTGGGTTAATATCTGAAGCGTTTTGATAATTCTTTGATCGATTGCATTATTAACTAAAAATTAGATCGTAATGACCATTAGCCCGTGCCAATAGCTCAATAATGATGACGCACTCTATGCAAGCGACTCATTATCTACAAGCACAGACTTGTTTCTGCATGTATTTTCTTGTTATACCCATTCTCCGAAGTCATTAATCACTAGCCCCACGGCAACATCTCATTATGATGTTTGTCCATTAGCTTTTTGTTATTAAAGACATACCGACGACGCACTTTTTGCAGACGAATCATCATCTACAAGCACAGACTTGTTTCTGCATGTATTTTCTTGTTATACTCCCTCTCCGAAGTCGTTAACCACTGTATATAAATAGAAGAAGGGTGATGAATACACATTTTACTCTTATTAGTTGTTGTGTCGGTTCAGCTGGTGTTTCGTTTTGCAATTCTACCAAGTGTCAGTTGTGTCTGATTGTTTGTTATTATTATTAGTTGTTGCAGTGCTAGTGTCTGTGTAAATAATAATAAGATAAGTTATAATAACTCTGTTTTATTTATTAAAGGTTAGTAATTCTTTTTTTTGTTTATTTGTGTAGATAAATATGTACGGATTTAAACGTTCTGGTGATATTCCCGAAGAGTTCTCACAAGTCATCAAAAGGAGAAAGAAAAACACCAGTGCAGGCGAGGATCTTCACGCACAAGAAGAACGTTCCTTGGTTAACGTCGAAGACGCTGTACATACCAAACACCAAAACATGATGAAGAGGAATTCTCCTATGAAAATGGAAACATCTGAAATCAGTCTCCCATCTTCTCCCGTGCCACCGCGTGCAATGGAGGGTGAATCTATGATAACTGTTGATGAATGGAACAATGTCGAGCAGTCAATCGATGCAGCGGCGAAAGCTTTGGAAAAAGAGAAGCTACGAAGAAAAGTAACAAATGAAAAGTATCGATTGGTTGATGAAACAATTTTACCATTGACTAGATCCGGTAGCAAATTTATAAGTATCGGTATGCAACCATTCAAGGATTACGAACCAGTAATCAAGATGTACAATCCGAGCCTCACAGCTGCAGCCGTTTTTAATCATCAAGAATTTATCGAATTTCTGGAGAAGCTGGAGGTCACAGAGGACAAAATTCGTGATATTCCGAAAGATGTGATGCTGTTCGAAACAAGGAAGTATGACGTTATTCTAAAGAAGGGGATGGTATTGCAGTTCAAGTCAACAAGTGAAGAAGATGTATATCAATCTCTTTTTCTACAACACGCTACGATTGGAACTCTGTTGGCTCTAAAAGAATATTTCTTGGGGCATTTGAGACAGCGTGCATTTAAACAGAAGTTACTACCTGATTACGACCAATTTGTGACAAACGTTGCTTTACATCTGATGGAACATGGAAATAGTGATTCTGATAAAGGAGTGGACAAGGCTATCCTCACAATCATCCAGGACACCTATGAACATGATCCGATGTTATACGACATGTGGATGAAGACACCTTATACTATAAAATCTCACATAGAAAAGAAGTTAAGCCATTTTCGCTCTACATAATGATTTTAATTGCCCCTCTGTTGTGTAAAATAAATAAATAAATAAATAAATGAAATGAGCAATCTAGTTTTTCTTATTATTGTTATATCAGTTGTGCACAAAAGGTGTATCTCTATATGAAGTTGTACGTCTCAGTGAAATTCGCATTTTACTCTTTAACCTGTTGGAGAGAATAACTCTTTTACCTGATAGAGAAAACAAGTTAAAATGGATTATCAATTCAAAGCACCTTTCACAGCAATAATAGCTGGTCCAACAAGTTGTGGTAAATATCACTTTGTTCACAGATTTTTAAAGCACTTAAATTATTTGTGTGATACCGTTTTCAAAAAAGTGATTTGGTGTTACGACGAATGGCAGCCATTATATCAAGAATCGCAACTTTTTATCGAGTATCATCAAGGAATACCGGATATGTCCACATTTGATGGATCCGAACCGGTGCTTATGATATTAGACGACCTAATGCGTGAGACGAATGCAAGCATTGTGGATATTTTTACAAAAGGTAGTCATCATCGTCAAATTAGTGTATTTTACATAACGCAAAATTTGTTTCACCAAGGCAGAGGCCAAAGAGATATATCTCTTAATGCCAATTACATAATATATTTCAAGAACCCAAGAGATCGCGCTCAGATCACTTATTTGGCTAGACAGATATTTCCTGAAAACGTAAAATTTATACAAGAGGTTTATAAAGATGCAACATCGAAACCTCATACGTATTTACTAATTGACTTAAAGCAGGACACACCAGATGATTACCGCATTCGGACAATATTTTATCTGACGAAGAACCAACTTTTGTCTATTTGCAAAAAACACATAAAAATAGCAAGTTGCGATAAAAAAAATCATTTGGCTGTGAGATGTCGCGCACGTTACACAATAACGCTCCGCTTTTAAAATTTCTTCACAAAACAAAACCTCAATATAGAAAAGCAGTTTTAGCGTCTGCAGACAAGGAGTTAATACATTGCATATGTGAGTGTGCGCACAACACTTTATTAGGGAAAGTTCCTTTATCGAAAACGCAGAAAGCTAAGTTAGGTAAATATAAAAAACTTTGCGTCAACTGGTTAAGCGACGAATTTCCAGAGGGGAAAAGAAAAAATTGTTAGTACAAAAAGGCGGAGCATTCCTACCATTGCTACTTGCTTCAATTATCTCTGGAGTTTTGGGAGGACTTTTGAATAAATAAATAAACAGATAGATATATTCGTTTAACAATGGAACACGCTAAGAAAATGGTATTGGTAGATCCGTCGTTACTGGAGAAAATGAGCCAATTTCAAAAAAACGCACCCGATCCGATATCGCGCTTCGATCAAGAAATGCAATTAATATTAAATAAAAGAAACAACGACGACCGTGAGAAGTGGTTGTTGTACAATCAAATTCTTCAAAAATATTTAAATGTATTGAATCACACTCGAAGGCCTGTCGAACTACCCATGATAGAAGATTCGGTAAAACAAAAGAAAGAAATAGTTGACTCTGATGATGGTTTCCAAAATATTGTATCAGTTTTACCTAAATCGCGTTCAAGTAAAGCTTTGCTCTTACTTCATAAGTTAAAAGACGGCGGAGTGACGTGGAGTGACAACGGCGTCGTCAGTTTTGAAGGACGCAGTATAGAAGATTCGAATATAATCGATCTAGTGTATGACCTTGTACGGAGTAGTAGATCAACAACGGAACCCAAAGGTTGGGAGGAATTTGTAAAAGTGCTCAAACAAGTAAACGTTCCATGTTAAAAAAAAATAGCCGCATATCAGATGCTGTAACACCCGTATCAAGTTCAATTGGGAATAATACAACGAAATCTAAGAATCGACGAAAGATTAAGTGGTCACCTTATACGCCATGAGTATACCAGATATGCTTAATAGACGGTATTATACAACAACGGACCCCATCAGTTTTTCCGGAATAAATAAAATTCGTAAAGCCACAAACTTGCCGCATCAACGCATTCAGGATTGGCTCGAAAAACAAGACGCATACACCTTACATAAGCAAATTCGTCGCAAGTTTAAGAGAAATAGGTATTTAGTGACGAATATCAATGACTTATTTCAGGCTGATTTAATTGACATGAGAAAATTAGCATCGTATAATGAAGGTGTGAAGTATCTATTGACTGTCATTGACGTGTTCTCTAAGTTCGCTTATGTCATACCGTTATACAGCAAAACTGGTTCTGATGTAGCTGCAGCTTTTGAAGAAATTTTTACCGAACAAATCCCTGGCAATATACAGACCGATAAAGGAAAAGAGTTTTTAGCTAAAAATGTTCAAAAACTGTTTAAGAAGAACGATATAAACTTTTACGTTGCGAAAAATCCCGACGTAAAGGCAGCCGTTATTGAACGTTTTAACAGAACATTAAAATCAAAAATGTACAAATATTTTACTCATGCAAATACTTTTAAATACATAGATGTTTTACAAAATTTTGTCGTTTCTTACAACAATACCTTTCATCAAACTATAAAAATGGCTCCTGTCGACGTAAATTCCGATAATATCTTGGAAGTTTATCACAATATTAAAAATTCCACGTCGACTGTTAGCAAAAGAACTCGTACGAAGAAATATAAAATTGGCGATTACGTTAGAATCGGTAAATATAAGCATGCTTTTGAGAAAGGTTATGAGACAAATTGGAGTGGGGAGATTTTTAAAATTACGGATGTAATAAATCGAGACCCTGTAGTATATAAAATCAGTGATATTATGAACGAGCCTATAGAGGGTGTTTTCTATCATCCCGAACTTCAAAGAATAAAGTACAACCCGGACGACGTGTTTCAAGTTGACAAAGTTTTGAAAAAGCGTTATAAAAACGGTCGCTGTGAAGTATTCGTGCAGTGGAAAAATTACCCGAAAAAATTCAACAGCTGGATCCCGATTGAAACGCTAACGCAAATATGAATAATTCAGACGAGTTTTATCTTACGCTCTTGTCTAATAGTTCCCTGAACTATTTTCCAAAAAATACATCGGCCAATTTTTGTACGCAACTTCCAAAAACTATACATTTAGAAGGAGAGTGGTGTGTTGGTTTATCAGAAATACAGTTACCGTGTTCATTTTTCACTGTCAACGATGGTGAAAATGTTATATATTGTGAATATAAAATTATCATTAAAAAGAAATCAAACAAAGCTGTCTTGGCTGGTTATTTTAACGATGAGAGACTATCGGCCTGGATAGATAGTAACGTATCGCGAGGTTATACATTAGAAAAATTGTTATCAAAATTTGAAAATCTGAATAAACCAATTGAAATACACGCTCACTATAAGACTAAGATAGATGCGGGTAACTACGAGTCAGTAGAGGGAATCTTAAAGGCGCTAAATGAGGTTAATATTTTGCAAAAAGATTGTGTTGAATTTTGACTAAACAATGGTAGTAAACGTATACATGTAGCGAGCTCTAGCACGGAGATGACTTCTTTAAGGTTATCGTCGAAACTAAGTTTACAATTGGGGTTCGAGCCCGATGTTAACATTCTGAATAAAATCTCTACATACCCTAGTAATATATTATTGGGTTTACCATCGCAACTGTTTATATACAGTGATATTATAGAACCTCAACTGATTGGTGATGTTTTTGCAAAAGTTTTGCGAATTGTCGTAGTGGATAACAACAAGTATACATATGGCACGCATCGAGTACAGTTCTTTTCGCAGCCTCATTATACTCCTGTGCTAAAAAGAGAATTTGAACATATCGAAATTGATATAAGGACAGCTACTGGAGAGCGCACGCCATTTCAGTTTGGGACTGAAATTTTAAAAGAATATTATAATGACCTGTCATTACCACGATTACTACATAGGTCAGGCCGGTTCAGGTGTAGGATCCATTTATAAAGGCGCTGTTTACCAAAAAGGTCGAGGTTTTGGTAGTTTTTTAAGAGGTTTATTTCGAACAGTTTTCCCGTTAGTAAAAAGTGGTTTGAAAACTATTGGTAAAGAAGCACTTCGTTCTGGATCTTACTTCATCAACGACGTTGCAAACAACGTACCACCGAAAGAGGCATTCAATTCACGTGTATCAGAGAGTGTGGGTAATTTGAAACGCAAAGCAGAAACAAAAATCGACGATCTCGTCGGTTCAGGTGTTACAAAAAGACGTCGCCGCAAACAATCACGTCAGATGCGATTGCCAGTCCGCAGAGTAAAGAAGTCGTCGCGATCGTCTGATATTTTTGATTGATTAATTTTTTTTAATATTACGAGCAATGGCTTTTCTACATCCGCGAAGTTGTGAGCGCATTAAAACAGAATTGGATTTATTTGCTTTACCTTCAACACAAACCAGTATCGAGAGTGGGCAATGGATCGAGTACAAAACATTGTCAAGTATTTCAGACGACGCACCTTTAGAATTTATGATCAGCAGCGGCGATGAATATATTGATTTATCCCAAACGTTGATATCGCTTACTGTGAAAATAACTAAAGAGGATGGTACAAACCTACCCGACGACGTTAACATTGCGCCCGTAAATAATATTTTACACTCTATGTTTAGTCAAGTCGATGTTTACCTAAATCAAAAACTAATTTCGCCGCCTAACAATACATATGCGTATAAATGTTACTTAGAAACACTTCTAAATTACGGACCAGCAGCCAAAAAATCACATTTAACATGTGGATTATGGTACATCGATACACCAGGAGATATGGACACGGCCGATGGAAAAAAAAATATCGGCTTTAAAGCTAGGAATCATTTCACAAAGAAAAGTCAGCAAATTGATTTAATTGGTCACTTAAATTGTGATATATTTAATCAAGAAAAATTTCTGATCAACGGTGTCGAGCTACGTGTAAAGTTTGTAAGGTCTCGGAACAGTTTTGCTTTGATTGGAGCTGATGGTACTTACCAAATGGGTTGCAAGTTCTCGAACCACGTTACCAACTTAACTGTACCCCTGCTGCACACTGATAACACAAATGTTAAACCGACGGGTAACTTCAATGGAAAAGAAAAGTACACCACCACAATTAAAAAAAAAATATTCTATAAAACATTTACATATTTATTTATTACAAATTTAATGAAAATATAGTTACAAAATATGGTAAATTAAATACTTAAGTGTTTCTTTTTGTGCTTATACATAGATGACCTATTTTTACTTTGGAATGAACAGTGCTCGCATTTGTACCATTTAACGTCCGTTCCACTCAAATGACGATTATTTAGGTGAACCTTTAAACACTCACTGCGTTTCGCCTTGTATGGACAATAATCGCACTGATATGATCTAATTTCCAAATGGACCACTAAATGTCGTTTTAAATTTTGTTTCGTTTTGCCTTTGTATGAACACCTCGGACATTCATAACTTACTGTTTTTTTTAAATGACCCCTTTTTGAGTGTTTCGTTAACGATGGCTTATATTTAGTTTTGAACGGACAATCTTTGCATTTATACCACTTGACTTTATCTTCATCCAGATGTATGCAACGTACATGACGTTTTACAGACGACGAACGTTTACTTTTGTATGGACAATCTCCGCATTCGTACCATTTAACGTTTTCTTCGTTCAAGTGTACGAAGTTTTTGTGTATCTGTAAACCGTATTTAACCCTAGTCTTGAAAGTGCACTTTTCGCACTTGTACAATTCACTGTTTTCAACATTTAGATGGATAGGATTTATGTTGATTCCTAAAGTTGTTTTTGCTCTGGTTATATATGGACGATACACTGTGACGCTCGCTTTCGAAAGACTCCACATTGGGAGATTTTCTTTCTTTCCTGCGCATGCTGAAGTATGTTGGATCCACTTCAATAAGAGATTTGTTTCGAATTCACATTTTTCGCAAACATATTTTTGTATTCGGAAGTTCTCACTAGGTAAATCTTCTCCAGGCTCTCTTTTAATACCGTGAAATTTCTCGATGTGTTGTTTGAACAGAATCGTTAGTTCTGTTTTAAAATCGCAGTCTTTACAATAAAACACTTCAAGTTCGGCGTTTCCGCAAGTAAATTCTTCCAGGGATGCACGGTGTCGCCTCACGTGGTTGATCATAAGGAAAAGCGAAGGTGTAAAGTATGCACAGAGTTTACAGTTGTGCACGTTTTTCCAGGAAGATCTCCAACTTGTTGCGAATGCTTTACAGTATTCCAAAGTTGACATTTTGGCTACCTAAAACTGTTTTATTACACCATGCAAGAATACTAGCACTTTCTTTACTTACCCAAATTTCGTTGGAACACTATTAAAATCGGAAATGATGAAAAATTTCTTCACACACACAAGCAACTTATACGCATTTAACCTCGAAAATTAAAACGATAAATGAAACAGTGTAACTAGTAGACTTTCCCATGTTTAAGGGGTATATATACATATTCTCCCCTCCCTGGAACGTCACGTACAGAAACTTAAAATTCAAAGGACCAACCACAGAAAAGCGGACACGAGACTGGGTCCTCGCCCATCCCATCCCCCACTCTAGCTTGCATTAATTTGATTTGTTTATTTTTTTGCTTCTTATCAATTCCTCATCTGTTGTTTGTCAAATATATTGTGATCAAAATTTTTCGTAAACTTTTTTATGTAAATGACTCAAAGTCATAAAATTAATTACGTAACTAAATATGTA
This sequence comes from Zophobas atratus, assembly GCA_022388445.1. Classification (NCBI taxonomy): domain Eukaryota; kingdom Metazoa; phylum Arthropoda; class Insecta; order Coleoptera; family Tenebrionidae; genus Zophobas; species Zophobas atratus. Next base: position 14,351,136 of record CM039446.1, read on the forward strand.
CTATGAATGGCTATGGCTACGTAGGTATACGTTATATACTACATTAAAAAAAATATAAAAAATATGGAAATATCTACTTAATTTGAATATGTCTAACAAAACAAAATTATATTTTTTATTACTTATTTACTGTTAAAGAACAGGTCTTGTAACGTTTATTTGAAATATAAGAATTCAAATTATACCTTAATTAAGTAAATTAAGTATGTAAGAAAATGCTGTTTACACAGTATTTGTATTTTAGCTATGATTTTTATTAAACCAACTGATTATTAAATGTAGTTTTTAACAAAATTTTTCATTAGAAACGATTCGCGCTTCTCGCACAACACATGTTTTAACATCGACACAGGTTATTGGAGCAAATTTTAAATTCTCTATTATACCTGGATCTATATCCACATTTAGAAATTCTCCTCCCCAAATTTACTCACAAGCGACAATTTATTAAAACCTAGGTGGGCATTTTTTTTCAAAACAGATTAAATTTATGACAAACTTTTTCACCTATTTTACCTTGAACATTGGATATTTCTTGAAAACAATTAGTTACCAGCTGAATAGCATCTACCAGTGCTAAATTGTGGCATTTCAGTTTTAAATTTATTTTATTGAATAAAACAAGAATTGCAAAACTGAACACTTTGAAATCTTGCAGATGTTTTAAAGTTATTGTAAGCATGGTAAATTGGTGATTAAAATGTATCTGTTTATTTTCTATTCCCTATTTATTCTGTTTAGCTAGAATCAACAGTTCAGGAATACTTACTATCTACTTCTGTTTACAGCTACACCCGAATAGCAAAAGGCTTAGGGTCGAGTTGTACATACTTTTAGTTATTGGGAGATTAAGAGCTTAGCGCTAGCATTACCATAAATACTAATTTCTTATGAAGTAGAGTTTAGGTCCTTGACAAATTACCAGGAACCGAAGTTTAATCCCTTTAACGACGTCGGTTTAAAATTTTTGTACCTAACAGCTGGAAGCAGTGTTGGGCAGTATCTAGATACTTTTTATCTGTGTACCTGAGCAACCCGGATGCGGTAGGCCCGCTGTATGTATTTGTGTTATTAAATAAGAGTAATTTTGATAGTAAAAATATTTGTTTAAGGTATGTTATTATTTTTAGAAAATAATAGTTGCGTGTTACATAATGATTAATTTTTTCAATTAGCACAAATTAGTTCTGTAATCGACTAATCGAATGTTCAATACATACATTTCTCTCGCATAAATCGCATATTTGTTACTGTTTTATACCTTTATTTTTCAGACAAATGTAGCATCTTTTCCTGTTGTCACATGTGTCATTTCTTCACTTTTTCATTGTTGGACCTAACGCGAGGCGTTCTTGGCAGGTTCGTTTTGCCCTAGAATGTGCCGATTATGTTTAAGTGTAAATCTTGGGCAATAAAATTAGTATTTTTACAACCCTCGGTAGAATAATATCGTGATATATTCTCAGAAATCGTGAAACGAGATTAATATAAAATGAGTTTCAACAAAAATCTGAAAATTTAAAGTTGCACTCTGGTCATTCCGGCCTGCCAGGCAGCTTTTGATCCTATAAGGGGTTTAAATACCTTTCTAAGAAATTGTACTTATTTTGCCTTAAACGGAACGAGCAATTCTTCCTAAAATGTATATACCCGTCGCACCGGGATAGACGATTACCGGACATGGTCATAAAAACATCGTAAGCCGATAGTGAAGAATAATAATTTATGACAGGTTGCCGACAACAGACCTTCAGCACAGAATAATCATTTTCCGTATTCTTTTGAAATATTAATTTTAATGCTGGAGATAATTATTCGATATAGTTAAACACAATTTGGACACTGTAGTATGGGAATAAAAACAAATAAAAATATTCTTTTTAAGCGTACGTAATAAATATTGCTCAATTTGCGACACATCAAACAGCGAAGCGATGGCCTATTTGCAGGAAAAAACAAAAGCTTTTTCAGTCTTGAATAACTATGCTACAGTAAAATGTTTATTTTTTAAATTTAATACCACAATCCCTTCTTCTGCATCTGTGGAACGGGTGTTTAGTAGCGGAAACCAAATTCTGACACCAAGAAAAAATAATTTAGGTGACAATACGTTCGAAATGTTGTTAATTTTAAAAAATTCATTAAACAATACATAAAAAACACATTTTCAGTTATTTTATTCGCCAAAGCTTCAAAAAGAATCTGTTTTCTTGTATTTTTATCTAGACACATTTTGAAAAAATCGAAAACAATCTGTATCTAGATACTTTTATCTTCCATATATGTATCTAGATACTTTTAAAAGTATCTGTCCCCAACACTGTATGTATAGGTATATATTTTAATAATATACTCAGATAACTACTTTATTTTTTTTCAGTTTTTACATTTGAAAAAGCATTAAAATAATTGTAAACGTCGATTTTTTACACTATTAAATTTTCATAAAAACCTGTCGAAATCCAAAGAATTGGTACGGTACTTTTCAAAAGCCAGAAAAACCAAGTTTGCCAATCTTTGATGCATCATTGGATGCGCCGGGCGATCTATTCTGGTTAAATCAGACAATGTAAATTCACAAACAGCTGTACTGCATCCAAAAATTCGTGCAGTGGCCAATAACACTAGGTATATAACAACCAATTTGTTTGAGTTTATTTTTTTGTATGTTTAGTAGTAGGCTATGGAATAAAATGTGACATGACAGTTCGTTCTTTTATATGGTCAACATCAACGTCAGGGTGATATTGCCAAATAACATTATATTGAAATTTAATTATTAATTTGAAATTTATAATGTGTAAGTCTTCTAGGGGGGGCAACCACAACTGCTAGGGGGGGCTCAGCCCCATCTTCCCCCCTGTAGCTACGGGGCTGCTTCTATATTTGAACTATGTACTTTCCCTGTTGTTTCGACACCGCGAGCGGATGTGACCTGGTTGATAACAACCCAAAATACGTTGCACAGCTTTCGTTGTTGCCTTTGTAAAAATTTACAGTGTGTTAAACATAGTGATTTGATTGTCAGTGTGATTGACAGTAACGTTAGATTTCCAAGAAAAATTAATTTTCCATTTCATATTTATGTACCTTCAGTACCAAATTCAAGTGATTTAAGTCTCTTATATGTGAAAATTTTAAATGCGAAGTTGCTATGTTTTATGTTTCGACAAATTATATAATATTATCCGAGAAAGCTGCTAAAATGTTTCTGAGTTGCATTTCTATAAAAGTCAGGTCAAACAATGGAATGTAAACTATTACCGTTCGCACTCTCAGGGAGAAGGAATCAAGGTGGTTCACAAAGCGAGGGTGTGTGACGGGCCGTTAAAAATTCAGTTCGCGAGAAATTCGCAATAAAAAGAAGAAAAACAAATCGTCCCAACATAAAAACAAAATTAATAAAAATTGCAAACCTTATTTACTTAACACGCCTATCCAAACCTGCATGTAGTACCATTCAGACAGACCATCAGAATCGACCACCAATCCTCAAACGTAAAAACAAAATTCGCATATTCGCAAATATCAAATATCACTGCGCTTGTCAGACAGTGCGAACAACATGTGCAGAACTGTACCCCATAAAAACCGCCAATCGCAATTACTTTCATTACAATTCGTACCCACACTGAAACAGCAGTAGGCGAAACCCAGACGCATAAAATACAGGTCAAAGAATACCGCCTCTACTAACAGAGATGCAGCAGGTTGACATAACGAAGCGATGACTACATGGGAACCATGATGCAAGTTGAAATTTTAAACAACAAATAATTCTTATGCGAGATTAAAATTGGACATCAGATAATTTATACAGTGGAAACATTCATCAAAACAAAACTTACCAAAGATGTATGACACAAAAGATCTGGTGTGAAATAAACTTGTGCAGATAAAAATATTATGTGAGGTTAAAACTGCAAAGCTTGGAAATTTACGTTCAAATAAAATTATACAACAAAAAAAAATTTACTGAAGTTAACGCTGTGAGATTGAGAAATATTGTATGAGGTGAAAAATTGCAAAATTAACAAAAATTACATGAACTTAATACTTGCCACACCTTATCAACGATTCAAACAAAGAGTTTACATTATGATAAATTATGTCATGATCTAAGTGATTGGTTACTTAAAAAAAAACTTTGAGAGTTTAAAATACCGCGAACTGGTTAACCCAACAAGACACATAATAAATAAACAAAAATATCCAACCATCGTTGCGAGGAAAAAGCGTCTCGGTGATGTAATTTTTTTATCGTTGCGAGGGAATACCTCGATGGTGTTATTAATCCCTAGCGTGGCGAGGACATGCCTCGATGAAGTAATCAATCTTTAGCGTTGCGAGGACAAGCCTCGATGATGTAATCAATCTTTAGCGTTGCGAGGACATGCCTCAGTGATGTAATCATGATAACGACGATAATAACGACGATAACCGCCTAAGGGAAGAAATTATTTTAACCTCCCGTCAGTTCGCAGTATGAATTTTGTTGATTTAACTGCCATAAATGACTATTAGCGATCTTGTGTGAAGAACTAAGAAGTGTTATAATGTAACACTTGCGTATATGCATCCAGAAACTTATTCGTAGTTGGTTAAACAAAGAATTATTATTCTGACTAAATGAACTTCATGAAATCTTCTAACAAGTGGTTTATTTAAATAATCTTGATTGTTAAATTGTGTTAACACTAGCTGACGATTAAGAAAACTAACTTGATTGGTGAATTTACAAACAATAAAACAAATTTACAGCACGTGTTCCGCGTTGAAAGATTGTTTTTTGATTAAAAGCCGCAAGAATTAGCCGCGCGGGTTGGGGAAAAGTGTGTTGTCATAGAAGTTACGATTGATTGTCGTTAAACAAAGGCTTCCTCCCTTTTATTAACCACCAAACCAACTAATTTAAACTAGCTCTTACCACATCCAGACTGACGCTCCGCCATGCCGCCCTCTGTCTCTACCAAGCCGCCCTCTAACTAAAACATACAGAACTACCTTGGGGCTTGGGCACTACATGCAAATTTGGTTGCATTTGTTTAACGATTTTTGATTAAATTTTTTCTTTCAAATCCAAATTATTCAAATGTGATTTCGCGCCGCTGTTATTTAATTGCAGCGCGAAAATTTTGATTTAAATTCGGTCATCACAATATATGTTCCGTCTCTGCGTATAAGTTTTGTTTTTTCTTTTTTTTTTCTTATTTTTCTTTTGTTAGTACCGATGTAAACGCTTCGCTCTGAACCCTCGCTAAACGCCGTATAGTGTGTTGCGGCCTATAAACATATAGTCGGAGACTAGTCGGAGAGACTGGACGCCCGAGTCTTACCCTTCCACAATTGAATTCGAACTGACAACGGTAACGGTTTTGCCTTCGTATGTTGACCACAAAAAAAATCCGCCACAACCCGAAGAAGCATGGACAAGCTAACCTTCCCTCGGTAAGTCTATTTTTCTGGCACTGATAAAGCTACATGTTTTTTTTTAGTCCTTGGGTTAGCCGGATTAGCGGGGGTGCAACGGGTCTAACGTGTTTTTTGTTAGTTTTTCTTCGCATCGCTATCGGGTAGTGGTTTAATTTGCATTTTTTTTATTTGCGTCATAACCATCATCACAAACATCTTATAATAGAGTCGTTGAAGTGAATACGTTAGCAAAAGAGGCTACACATAACCTCGATTCACGCGATAGCTTATTTGTAGCAGTTGGTAATCTTGAACACTTGAGTTCTGAATTTTATAAGTACCATAACACGATCATCGGCTTAATAGACGCAGATGCTTTTAGTGCAGAGGACGATATTCGAAAGTTGTTCGACTCAATATATTTTAAAATCAAAAAGTCCGCTGAAACCAAGGATTCACCTTCGGTTGCCCCCGCCCCGCAATCTAATATCAAGCTGTCCAAAATGGAGCTGCCTAGCTTTTCTGGGGATATCACGACATTTGCCACATTCATGGACATGTTTAATAATCTAATTTATAAATCTACTGACCTAACCTAATTATTTGCTCTCGTCATTGAAAGGCGAAGTCAGAGTTGTTATTGAAAATCTGCCGGTTACCGAGAACACTTAAGTAACCGCATATTCTGAACTCAATAATCGCTATAAAAATACTAAATAGACAAGCTTCTGTTCAGTCGCATTTGTGCATGGACAGACTCACAGGTAGCTCTAGTTTGTGTTAAATCGCCTCCGCACCACTGGGAGACATTCGTCTCCAATCGCGTCTCGTTTATTCAGGAGCATCTGCCCTCCGCATCGTGGTCCTATGTACCATCTGGTCAGAACCCTGCGGACATAGGATCTAGGGTAGCATACCCTCATGAGTTGCTGCTGAACAATTCCCTATGGTGGGCGGGACCTTCGTTTCTAAATAAAAACATCAATAAAATTAGTTACTGCAAGAAAAAAATTGTTACATGACATTTATATTTTCAAATGAGCAATTGTATAATATATCGGCAAAGGTAACTTGTCGAAAAAATATTATACTGAGCAGAATATTTTTATCGTTTATTGAATAAGTAGTTACAAAAAAAAGTAAATTGGATTCTTAAATGTCTCTTTTTGTGCTTATACAGTTGTAACAGGCATGAGATGCCAAAACTGTGACTCAGTGTTTCATCTACCAAGAAACTGTCATCACATAAAATACTAAATGGGTTGTAAGATCTTGAACCACGTTACCAAGTTAACTGTACCCATGCTCCATACTGACAACACAAATGTCAAACCGACGACTAACTTCAATGGAAAACAAAAGTACCCCACCACAGTTAAAAAAAATACATATAACATTTACATATTTCTTTATCAGAACTTTATTGAAAAAGTAGTTAGAAAACGTAAAGTAAATTAAATTCTTAAATGACGATTTTATGTCACCTTTTAAATACGCATTGCGTGCCGCCTTGTATGCACAATAATCGCACGCGTACGATCTGATCTCCAAATGGACCATTAAATGTCGTTTCAAATTTTGTTGTGTTTTGCCTTTGTATGAACATTTCGCACATTTATACCGTCCTGTTTTTTATTGTGCTTCATTAAAGATGAATTATATTTAGTTCTGAACGGACACTCTTTGCATTTGGATGTATACAACGTACATGACGTTTTAAATTTGACGAGCGTTTTGTTTTGTATAAACAATTTCCACATTCGTACCATTTGGCGTTTTTTTTTTTCGTTCAAGTGGACGAAGTTTATGTGGCACTTTTCGCACTTGTACTGTTCACCATCTTCGTCATCCAAATGGATTCGATTTATGTGGATTCCTAAAGGTCTTTTCGATCTAGTTTCATATGGACTGTGACCCTCTCTTTCGACAGACTCGCAATTTCGAGATTTTCTTTTCTTCCTGTGCATGCTGTAGTATGTTGAAGCCACTTCAATATGAGATTTGTTTGGAAATCACATTTTTCGCAAACGTAGTGTTGTATGCAGAAGTCGTCTCTAGGTAGATCTTCTCCAGGCTCTCTTTTAAGGCCGTGAAATTGAACAATACACTTCAATTTCGGCTTTTCCGCAAGTAAACTTTTCCAGGGATGAACGGTGTCGCCGCACGTGGTTGATCATTAGAAAAACCGAAGTTGTAAAGTATGCACATAGTTTACAGTTGTGCAGGTTTTTACATGAAGATCTCCAGCTTGTTCCGCATGCTCTACAGTATTCCAAAGTTGACATTTTGGCTACCTAAAACTGTTTTATTACACCATGCAACAATACTAGCACTTTTTTACTCACCCAAATTTCGTGGGAACACTATTAACACGGGAAACGAGAAAAATTTCTTCACATACGAGCAACTTAGACGCACCCAACTTCAAAAGACGACAACTGAAACAGTGAAACTGGTATACTTTTTCACGTGGAAGGAATATATATTTACATATTCTCCCCTCCGCGGAACTTCACGTACAAAAGCTTAAAATTCACACGACCGAACACAGAACAATGGACATGAGCTTAGGTCATCGCTTATCCCATCCCCCACTCTAACTTACTTTAATTTTTGCTGGTCCCTCCCCCGGAGAGGAAGGTGGATGGCTCGTACCCAGTCGCCTGCACTCCATTTGGCGGGTTTCGTGCTGATCCATAATCTAGACGCGGAGTCCTGGCTGGCACAGGTGAGTGCTTTAGAGAATATTCCTTTCTCCATAAGCTCTTTGTGACTTCCTGCAGGGAAGTGCGACACCATCTTCTATAGACGCGACCGGAAGGCCGAGACCCGCTGGGATGATAACATAGCTCCCATCACTGGATCGTCAGCTGTTCGACTCTCTAACCCTGACAACTTGCGAAGAAAAATATTGGGGATGGAAACCGCTAACTCACATACTCCTAAACCGCCCTCTCTACATCTATGATATATATGGATATTCGAAAGGCCTTTGATTCAGTTTCCCACCACTCCATAATCAGAGGCCTTCGAAGATTCCAGATATCGCCTTATCTTATTAATTACATTCAGGCAACACTTACCTCGTCATCTACCATTTTTTGTGTTGGCCAAAAGGAGTCGGAATCGGTCCCGATTAACAGAGGCGTACGCCAGGGGATCCTATGAGTCCTCTGTTATTCAGCATCGTGTTGGATGAACTAGTCGGGAAGCTGTCTGATATTTCTGAGGGCTGTTCAATGGGCGATGGGGTCAACTGCTCCGTAATTGCTTTCGCCGACGACCTTGTTCTCCTCGCCGAGACCGAGAGGAGTCTTCAGCGCTCCATCAATATTTCCACCGAATTTTTTACCCACAGGGGTATGGCCGTAAACCCTACGAAATGTTACGCCCTTATCAAACAAAATATTAATGGCGCAGTAGTGCCACTCACCAATTCCTCCATTACCATCCAGGGTCGACAGGTCACTCACGTGTCTGTTGTCAACCCGATTCGCTATTTGGGACACCAGTTTGTAAGCCAAGGACAGATGAAACCTTGCTTGTCCAACTACCCCGTATGGCTTCAAAGGTTAGTCGCCCTCCCGCTGAAACCGGATCAAAAATTCTCTCTGCTCAAGACCTATCTGCTTCCCAGGATAATGCACTCCTTGATGGGCACCAAGGTCACCAAGGAAGTCCTGGGAACCCTGGACAAGATGAACAGACACTACACTAAGAAAATCTTACATTTACATCTACATACCTCTAACGAGCTAATCCATGCTCCCATTAGGGAAGGCGGGTTAGGGGTATGTCAACTAACTGTTTCTGTTCCTCAGATTCTTCTTAGTTGATTGTCCAGGTTGCAGAGTAAAGAGGCTCTTGATCTGGTGGTTGCGGCCATGTTAACGTCGCGGCGGGTTTCCGACTTCAGGGTGCGCTTACAAAAAATGGTGTCCCAATTCCCTGCTGGAGGACATAGGGAACTTATGGAGAAGGGCGTATTTTCGAAGGGTCTTACCTGTGCCAATCAGGACTCCGCTTCCAGATATTGGATAGGTACGAGACCTGCTAAATGGAGCGCCGGCGATTGGGTGCGAGCCGTCCATTTTCGAACTACCAATTTGCCGACAGTTGGCATACCATCCAATCCTGTTGAGCTTCGGGGTTGCCGCGGAGGGTGCGGTGCGATGGAGACCGTGTGTCACATCCTGCAGAAATGCCCGGTGGCACATGATGAGCGGATCCAACGACACGACGCGGTAGTGAAGAAAATCGCTGCCCACTGCGTTCGGGAAGGCTGGCGTGTTGAGGAAGAGCCGCGAGTGAGGCACGACGACGGGACGCTCTACAAACCGGACCTCGTCATTTTTAAGACTGAGGCCCGAGCGGTAGTCGCGGACGCCCAGGTTTCTTGGGAGACGGGATCTTCGATGCAGGAAGTCTGGAACAAGAAGAAGGCCGTTTACGGCAACGCGAAGTTCTTGGCAGCAGCGCGGAAGAAATGGCCGAATACACATTTTACGTTCTTACCTGTCATCTTGGGAGCGAGGGGTATCTGGCCTTCCTGTAATTCCCCGACTGAGACTGAGCTAAACATCAAGCCACCACTCAAGCGCAGCTGCGTGGCATCAACGTTTAAGTGGGGCTGCTCTGCACACAAGACCTGCATGCGAAGAATTTGGAAACTTTCCGCCTCTCAGCGCTTCCGTCAGGGATCCGATTAGGGTGTTCCTGCAACTTATTAATATCTTTAGGGATAATCGACTACCGCCGTATAATGTCCACTTACCGTCGTGCTGCTTGCCTTTCCATCTTCGTATTGGTGCTTTGGAACATCTAGAACGCTTCTTGGGTGAATATCGACTCAGGGGTTCTTCATGGGCACTTTTGCAGGGCTCTGAAACACATAATAGGAACATCAGTGGGTGAATCGAGAAAGATGTCACTTACCAAGCACGGCGACGAGGATTCCGAATGGGGTCCAATTTCGGGTGGCGTTGGAGCGGCGTAGTCTGAAACAGAAGTAATTTAAATTATTAAAAACACCTTAATTAACTAACAACTTATTATTATCCTTATTTACATCTTATTAATAATATCCTAATTAACATCTTATTATTATTATTCTAATTAACATCGTATTATTATCATCCTAATTAACATCTTATTATAACATCTTATTATTATTATCCTAATTATTGCAGTAATACATCTTAATTAACATCACCATTATTATCTATATATATAAAAATGGATGTTGGTATATATATCTGTGATCGATAGACTCCGAAATCGTTTGACCGATCACCATGAAATTTGGCACATGTAAGTGGTTTTTCATGGAGAAGGTTTTTGTGGTATCCGCTTTGCTGTAACTAGCCACTAGATGGCGCTACAGCACATCAACTTCTACACCGTTCAACCGATTCTCACAAAAATTGGTACACGTTGGCATTTGACTATGGAGAATATTTTCGCCCTATCCATTTTTCTGTAACTCGCCACTAGATGGCGCTGCAATACATCAACTTCTGTACCAATCAACCGATCCTCATGAAAATTGATATACGTTGGTATTTGACCATGGAGAATATTTTCGCGCTATCGATTTTGCTATAACTTGCCACTAGATGGCACTGCAGCACATCAACCTCTCTGTTAAAATATTATGAACTAAGTGAATCAGCGGCACCCATATATCTAATACTACTATATTGCTATCAGGCCTCAAAAGAGTCCGAAAACACAACGGCAGAGCAATATATCGGACCTCTTTGTCTCTGTATAATACCAAACAGTACTGCTCATATACTCGTGCTTGCTTGATTTTTAGTCGATAATGTGACTAGATGTGTTTTGACATTTCATACGTTCGCTTCTATTTTGTGTACGTGCGCACAGACCCTCGGTACTTTTCTAGACAGAAAACAATATCTTCCGTCTCCCTTTGTCCGTGAACACCGTTTCTATGTTACTTCTGAAGAGTTCGCAAGTATTAGATATATGGTGGCACCAATGACAACATTGTTTTCGTTGGTATTACAACAAAAATCGTATTGACCGCAAAAGAAAATAATTAGTGATGTTCACTGTCTACAATCCTCAGTAATAACAAAGAGTGAATTACTAGAGATTATTAAAAATGCCACCCAAAAAATCAAACTGATTCCGCCATAGAAATAATATTATATGGAAGTAACTTAGAGAGAGACGCGCGTTGTCAACACAGTGGGACAGAGATAGGGCTCTCTGGGTGGCAAAACATTGACGCGAAACTGCAGAGCACTGTTTCTGGAGGTTTCTTTCGTGCTGTCTCATGGTCTTTGAAGGTATATTTTTGCAAATTTACGTTTTTTAAGCTCAAGTTACCTTATTTAAATGTCTACAGTCTTCTTGAGTTGTATTTTATCGGAGTATTTGTTAAGCATCTTCAAATCGTGTTGTGCGTATAATTGCATAGAACGTACAAAGACAGCAATCCTGTTTCATTTCATAGGTAATAATCACATACACAGACGAAGGATTTCGTAAATAATTTAAAAAATTTGTTAGATTCCCTAAACATTCCGAGTTAAGAAAAAAACGGTTTATTGCTACAAAAAGAGGGAATTTCATATTTATTGATTATTGTTTTAGTTATTTGTACGTGGATTTAGAAAATAAATTTTAGTAGAAAATTCCACACAATTTAATATGTTTAATTTAATTAGGCACCCTGTCACTTTTATCGAAAGTTTAATTATTTTTATCCTAAAAATTTCAGAATTACCAATGAACGTACACTACAAGATTAGTTAACTTTAGAAGATTACTGTACTAACTGAATTCGTAATATATTGTAGATTCTCTATACATTTCATTTTATTAAAAGGCTATCTCCACCACTTAACATGATTTTTGTTGTTTCACATTACACATAATTTTAATGTAAACTGTAAAAATATAGTTTTCATTAACAGACGTTTGTTATAATTGATTGTTTGAACAAATTCGTAAGAAAACGTATTAATTCCCGTTCAAATGAAGCGTTTCTTGCCACCCAGCACGTGATACGTGGTCAGCCGTCCTTTCCCCACTGATGCATAACCGCTCTAGCTATTTCTTTCTTATGTTGATTACACTCGCTCGCGTATGGAAACGTATACAAGGCTCCATCCATTCCTTTATTAGATCAATGGATTCCGCGCATTCCAATGGTTCCTACTGATTTGCCCTTTACATTCAAACGACTACAGTTTCCTGTGCGTCTTGCTTTCGCGATGACAATCAACAAAGCCCAAGGGCAGTCTCTGCGCGTTGCCGGATTAAATTTAGGAAATCCATGTTTTTCGCATGGTCAACTGTATGTTGCTTGCTCCAGAGTAGGAACTCCAAAAACTCTGTACGTCTATACACCAAATCGAAAAACCAAAAATATTGTTTACCCACTAGCATTACGATAGATGTTAGTATTGATTAAAATGTGTTCAAGTTGTTTCAGTTATATAGCGAATACAATAATAAAAAATTTTGTTCATTCACGTGAATTACTAATACAAAAATGTGTACATTATATATACTAATGAAAATAGATGGAATAGCATCAATATGAGTTATCTTATTATTCAGTTTTCTACAACGCATTCTGCGCTCCAGACCATATTTTTATATCCACATATATACAAAGTAAATATATACACAAGCAGGACAACGTCTGCCGGGTTCCGCTAGTATAACTATATAACTAACTTAATATATCCTAATTCTAATCATATTTACTCCTTAATTTACATCTTATTACCTAATTCTGTATTATAAATCTTAATTATACATTTTAAACTTACATCCTAATTATAAATATCTTAATATATATCCTAACTAATTAATGTTAGTGCGCTTATTAATTTAAGTCTAAAATTAACATCTCAAACTTCCTACATCATAATTTTAATTTACTAGGGTTTTTCTTATAATATACTTTAGGAGTAATATCTTAACATCTATTTATATTGTGCATTATGTACAATCCTCCTGTGGAGGTTTTATATCTTATTAATTTCGTAGGACTAATAGTTATATATATATTAATAGGTTATATTATGTACAGTCCTCCTTGGAGGTTTTTTTATTAATTAATTAGGCGCTATAGGAATTAGACTTGTTAGTATAGGCCTAACAATATTTTAATAACTTTTTACTGATTTTCATATTTATTCACTTTTAGGTAAAACCAGAAATGCTTTATGTGTTCAGATTACGTATGACAATAAAGTTTTTGAATAGCGTGGATGAGCTCGTTTGAGGTATGAAGATGGAGATGTAATATCTTCTTTACTTATTGCCTGTTGATTTTGTCTAGGCTAACCAAGATTTCCTTCGTCACCCTGGTCCCCATCAAAGAATGAAAGATCTGCGGGAGCAGGAAAGACTTGGGCAACAGGAACTTTTGGCCTGGTTTTATTGGAAGAACAACCAGCCTCTGTAGCCATACCGGATAATTCAACAGGCAGGGCTTAATTTGTCCATGAGTTCTGAAGTCGTATCCCAGATAACGGACGAGATTAATATCGGTGACTTGACGCCCTTGGATGTTCACTGAGGATTTGGTGAGTGGTATGACTTATACCATTGATTTTACTCTTAATCAGGGCGTAGTATTTCGCAGGGTTCATTGCCCTATATTCGGCAAGAAGAACGATGTCATCCGCAAAGGCCGATACGGAACATGTGTTAATACAGAGTTAACGTGGACTCTTCTTGACCAACATAAAAAATCGTGGACGATGTGGTAAGTGTCGCCTCGACGTAGTCTATAATGTAATAAGGTGCCTGGACGCGTCGAAGACCTCTGATTATAAAGTGTTGAGATACCGAATCAAAGGCCTTCCGCAAGTCCATCGATGTGAAACTGAGATCCTTCCGTGTTTGCGTCCTATCATTGATCAGTCCAGAATGAGGGAGTTTGCAAATGTCCCGTCTGTCTTAACAAAGCCCCTGTGATTATTATCAAGACACACCGCGGTTGAAAGTCGGTTGGCCAAGAGGCGGTGTAGGAGGCGTTGCACCGTGGAACCGACTGACATTGGACGCCACTTCGAGTGTTTTTCCTGTTTTTCCTCGGCTTAGGAATTAATATCGTCTTCATCTCCTTCCATTCAATGGGTTGGTACCTCCTGACTAGAATGAGATTAAAGAGTACTTGCTTCAACGTGGGATCGTGGTCATGAGCGAGGCCATCCATTCCGGGCGTTATAGGAGAAAAGTCTACCTAGATGCTGGAAGATTTCGTATGATAGGGGTGCTCATCGACTGCCGACATCTCAGGATAGACATCTGGACTGTCCAATAGATGTCCTGAACCCTCTTGTACTCCACCATGCGCTTTTGAATTCTATTGAAAGAAGTTCTTAAAGGCGACTTACCCGGGGCGTGTTTACGTTTTTTAGCCCTCTCTTCTAGTGGAAATATCAGTAAGAGCATTTGCTCTATAACGTCTCCCCAGGCATTGAGATCGGTGTTGTTGATCGTTCGCAGCCAATGTTGTAGAGGGTATCGTGATTTTATTTAATGGAGGTTCGAGAAAATTGATTCAACATGTGATCTTACAATCGCCACCGGTGTAAGAAGATGTTCAGGTTGTGGTTGAGTATCTGATGTAGAAGCACCACTTATTCGAACAGAAGGAGACAGATGAAGAGCAGGTCGAGAGGAAAAAGAATTGTCCATGATGGAATGTTGGTTGCAACCGTTCTCATCGAATGTGAAGGAGGTAACCCACACCTACTGATTAACATCCGCGTAGCCACAAAACACTCTCCACCGTAGTCCGGTTCCTCCGACCCTAATGTAGATATAAAATTTTTGCGGGGATGCTTCTGGACAAGTGGAGCCATAATGTTTGAAGGTCCGGCGATCTGCGACCCCTTATAAGCCTGGACTGTATGATCTGACGACCACCTCGGTAGTATAGGGTTCCGAATGCGAAATGGGGATTTAAGACGATATAGAATACGGAGTGACTATTCGTACACACAGTATGTACGAATAACTACAGCGCTAATCGTACATACAGTGTGTGCAAATAGTATGCGCGCTGTTCATACTTACATGTAGGTACGTCCACACTCCACATACAAATGATACCAACACATGTTCACACCATTTGTTTACTCTCTTTACTGTGAATATTCTGTAGTTTGACTACGTTGAACATTTAATGTTCATCGTCAAATGCATAGAGATTTTGTATATTGGTATCACTCAGTAATTAGGCGTACTAACACAAGTCGAACAATTGTTTTACAAATGTAAGGATAACCTCAAAGCTTTTGGCGCCACAAATCTTCAACTTACCTTCAAAACTCCAATTCAAATTTAATGATTTTTACGAGTGTTGCACATCTTTTCTAAAACAAAATGGTATAGTTATGCTCTTACAAATCTGTGGCTACAAATCGCAAAATGGATACAAGTGACAAAGAAGAAAAAGCTGTATTATGTCAAATACAAGCAAAATCGTAACACTGACAGGCATTAGAAATAAATCCCAGAGACTAAGTAGTAGGTACTTCTACGTATTATCATAAGAAACAAAACAGTGCTAACAAACTTCACTTTTATTTTTTGTACAAAATATTTTTTTTCAAAAAAAATAACTTTAAAACAAAACAATGGAACTATTTTAAGGGGATTATAAGAACTAAAAAAACATGGTTTAATTAATAGAACATCTCCAAGTGTTCAGTATCATACTAAAGATTCTCGCTTACACTGCAAACAGTACAAAACCAATCACCTTTCAGTTTTCGCTTGATATTGGCACATTTCTTATGACGTTGGGACAGGTATGCTGCACAAGCAATAAGTCTAGAACATAATTTTGCTGCTTTTTCATATTTTTTGTTAGCACTAACAGCTGTAGCTGTTGGAGATGCGAAATCCAATATTGTTACTTGTATGCATGCATCATTTGCATACAGATTTTCAATATTGCTAGACGCTCTGTGATGACTTAAATAAAGATTCTTCTTCCAACGACTAAGCATCAAATTTTCATCATACGGATTCAAACCCATTTTTTCTCTTAAAGCCAAAATGTGGAAACATGGCAATAGCATTTGGTTAGAAAAATTGCAGTCACATTTGTCCATTTTTACTTTAATTTCGGGCTTTGCATTTTTTTTTAATATATTTAATATAAAATTGCTGCAGTAAATGCTTACAAGCAAAAGGAGTTGTGATATTTCCATTGATAAGTATCCCGTTTAAATTCAATTATTTTCTGCTAAAGGAGTAAATCGTGAACTTCTTTCTCTTTCAATTGGCAATGAAGATAACACCTTCTTGAAATCAGTGAAAGACTGGTCCAAAGAAGACAGTTTTTCAATACCTGCTTTCAGCATTTGATTAATACATATTTTTTATCTATTGGTTGTATTGTTACCAAATTTTAGGCAACGACGACGATATGCACAGATCCACTGCTCCTTTATGTCGTGCCAATGTTTCTCATAATATGCCGTAACTTTGGGAAAATTGAAACTTATTAAATTCTAGTTCTATATACCCTTCGTCCTATGGCTGTGTGTTATCCTCTGTATCAAATTCAGGCACTGTTCTCTGTGAGCAGACGAAATCTTCATTTTATCCACAGTAATTTCCCTTCGAAACGTCTTTAGGGTGTGGTACAAGTATAATAACAGCTTAGCATCTGGAAATTCCTGATTGAAAATGTGATGGTTAGAGAGCGGAAAATATGCAGCAAAATTTTGGGAAATATGATCATATGATATGCATCAAATTTATGCAAATATGCAATAACTTTCTTAATATATGCAGAGATATGCAGTTGCATATGCTCCAAAAATAAAAAAAAGCGTAATAACCGAACTAAATTTATTTACAAATTGCAAAAACACCTTACCTTTTATTACAAAAAATACATAAATCACATTGCAAAGTGTTTAATTAGATCTCACTGACAAATAAATGACATTTTTTAAGATAATATTCTTATACTAAAAAATAAATATAGGTAAACAGAACGAATTAAAAAATAGTAGTAATCGACTATTTAATTACTATTTTGGTAACAATTTATTTTTAAATATTTTTCGAAATATTCTAACAAATATTTTTCCGGTGATTCTAAAGTATGTATTTGTAAATAGAAAAACTGCGTACTGCGTCCACAGATGTAAAAATACTTATCGGATTAGAGCAGGCACAACAAAACACAGTTCCTTCTTGAAGAATAAGTTCAGGAAAAGGTTTAATTCATAAATTAATTTGAGTTATCTACATATTGACACACATCTCTATCGCTTTAAATATTTAAGTGCAAACTCACGATGAAAAATAATAGGATAACGTCCCTTCGACCACCATAAAACATACCATTAATACACTTAAGTAACGAACAAAAATATTGAAATGAACGGTATTTCCAAAAGTAATTAGGACCCGAATTTACCTGGATGGCTTAACACCCAGTGGTTCCTCCAAACTACCATAAAACCCAAACCTTTCCCAGTTATTTGAAGCTCAGGACAATATTTGCAATATGATTCATAAAATTTCGTCTTTCTAGAAAAATGCCGATCCAATGGCATTTTTTTTTTTCAAGGTAGCACAAAAATTGATAAAAATGCAAAATATGCACCCGTTACGTGACATATGCAGCAGAAGGCAAATATATGCAAATATGCAATTTTTTTATAGCTGTATTCAATTTTAATTAGCATGATTCGTTCACATATTAAATATCAAGGCTTATATGCAAAAAATAACGGATATGCAAATTTCATAAAATCCGCTCTCTAGACTGATGGTCCTTCATGTCCTTATCAGTGAAAGTAGTTTTTGTTGTCTCCCAGTTTGCATTTTCTTTTTTGAATAACTGAGTCACTTCGCCTAAAGTAGTTTCGTCCTCATCAACCAACAAAAAAGAACACATAATTTCACTATGTCCATTTCCATCAACAGTGAGTACAACGGCATTCTCAGATTATTGAGTTTGTAGGTGCCATCGCACATTCATATTTCCGGAAAGTACTTAAACATTTGTTTCATTGTCTTACTTTGGTAGTAAATTGCTCTTAGATTTTTGTCGCTATTTAGGAAAATTTTTACTGAGTCTCCTTCTTGAATAAGTTTCGGCATAATCTCTTCGAGTTTGTTTGTGTTTAATGGTGCTTTAGCAATTGGCTTTATATTTCTAACGTCTTTCAGGGTTACGGTTTTGTTTGTTTTTGACATAATATAGTTTTGTGCGTCTTTCGAATTGGCTTTCATTTGCATAAGATGCACTATTTTTTCTTTGTCGCTTGGATACAGTTTGTGATTTCTAGCATAAATTTGTAAGAAGATTCTTCAAGTTTGTGATTATGCTCATTGTTAATTTCTGTAATGCATAACTGATGATTATCGTTAATACTTATTTTTATTCTAGCTGGACAATTATCTTGCATCGTTTTGTGTCTTCTTTGGCCGCTTGACTTATTCTTAAAATTTTTCGCTCCTTTGGCGCATGCATAATCAATTTATAATGTTGCACGTCATCACTAGGTACAGTTAGCGGCCTTTTTCTTCTTTGCTTCGGAAATTCTTGTACTACTTCACTACTTGTAAAAATATATATAATTCATGTCTTCGTAATTTTTTAAAGTTACCGCCCACTCTTCGTAAGGTTCGAAAGTTTTTCCTACTGTTAACATATTGTAACTTTAGGGTTCCCATACGTCCGGATTTTCCCGGACATGTTCTGGCTTTTCGACTGTCCGGGGAGGTCCGGCCGGATTTTGATATTTCTGTCCGGGTTACTTCGACAACTGGTGGTGACACTTTTAACTAAAGAATTTTATGTTGTTTTTTCTGCAATAAATTTTTTTATAAGTACTTGTAACATTTTTGTACCAAAGTGTCCGGTTTTGTCCGGATTTTTAAAATTTTATGCCCTAGAATTAACTTGTAGAATATGGTAACCCTATAACTTTATTATCTTGTTATAGAAAAGATGTGAAGTACTTGTAAAAATTATTAAACTTAATCTGGAATGCCTGGAGTTTGAAAGTACGGTGGGAACATTTGTGGTGGCAAAAGTTTGAAGTTATGCTTATAATAACTGTAAAGCTTTGATTGAACTTGTGTTAATACGCGTAATTACTGAATGAGACTGATATACATACACATATCTTTTATCTGTTTGATGATAGTCACTATATATTTAACGAAATCAAACTGAAAAATAGCCACAGTCAGAATCGTTCGTGTGTGGGCGTACAATTGTGTGTACAAATAGCGCTGTACTTATTCGTACACACTGTGTGTATAAATAGCTCTTGTACTATTCGTACATACTGTGTGTACGAATAGTCACTCCGTATAGAATATGCTGAATTATTATGGATTTCCTCGGTATTATAGGGTGCAACGAAGGGCAGATCGTGTATACTTGGCATTTGTTCCTCTACAGTATTTTCGCCATGCGTGACAGGGGCGGAGCGAGGAGAAGAAATTATGTCGTTAGGGACAACGGAAGAAGGCAGTACAGGAATTGGTTCTGATCCGGGCAACGGTTCAGCTGGTTTAGCCGATGCATTGCTTTACAGCATGTTTATAATTACCTTATACGTCGTGAGACTTTTCCTGTACTCGACCCTATTCTTCCGTTACTAGTATGTTTAATTTCGTATTCGGCCATCTCTTCTAGCTGGATTTCTAGGGTGACCGCGGCTGGATAGTTTTCGTGTTCCTGAACGAATAATTCCGGATAATGTGAAGAATCTCCCGCCACACGGCACACATACTCTTTCACGACCTACTGGAATACTATAGGGAGCAGCTTCGACTCTCTCCACGATGCATACAGAAGATTCTTCTGGTGCTTGCATGCAACATGGGGAAGCCGTAATCGCAGAGGAGTCGGCGCTAGGATCAAGGTCTTTTTCAGTCGGGGTTAGGGTGTAGTAAGAGTAGCGCCGTCAGGCTGGGTCTCTAATAAAGAAGAATTGTCATTTTTAACTACGCTGTCGGTAGCAATAGGGGCGTCCAATTCGCTTTCTAGTTAAACAGAATTATCCCTTTCAATAACGCCCTCGGTAGAAATAGGGGCTTTTGATTCGTTTGAGTTTGCGATTTCGCCGGCCACGGATGCGTAATAGAAAATGTCCTTCCACAAGAACAAGCAGACGAGTGCTCCTACTTCCCGATCTGTGGCTGTTCGACAACTTTCTGGAATTCTTCCTTGTGTCTACACAATCCTTGCATGGATCAATATACTTTACCGCAAAAAGGGCAGGGGTACTTATGATCAGGTATATCGTTGAATAAAGGGGTACCAGAGTCATCAGAACATCCGGCCTCTCTACGGCGTTTGAGGCTGGTGGCATGTTTAAAGGTTTTGCCACACCCACATTTGAAGTTAGGGGTCAATATCTCTTTCGCTAGGTTTATATGGCCTGGCAGAACTTCCCCAGATGGCGGTGGAATTTTGCACACTCTCCTATGGTTATTGTATGAAATTATGTTTTTGAATTCCCTCTTACAAAAACAAACTATTTTAGACGCCATAGCTCGAGAGTTACGAATCAATCGATTAAGATGATACAAAAAAAAATGACAAGAAAAAACAAAATATCTAAAATAAGCGAGTTAAAAACGAAGAATGAAACAATACTTATGCCTTAAAAGGCAAGTGTAAAGATAAAAACGGACAAGAACCAAGAAAACACGTTAAAATTCCAAAACGGAAAGTCAAAACGAACAAATTAAAATAAGGCGCTCTTTAATCTAAACTCAGATAAGTTGATAGTATATTTGATTAGTGATCTTGTTTTACAGATGAACCGGCAAGGTAACCAAAGCGAGAAGATAGTACCCGTAAACGCTGTAAAGGCTCCAGCAGAACCTGAAAGAAAAACCTCCCTTCCAACGAAATGTCGGAAGAAGGCTCTGAGGTACTCAGAGGTTTCAAGGCCGGCCCCGATTTGAACGATCTGAAGATGTTCGCAGGTGCGTATCGTCTATTTCAAAACTTTGTCCGTTCAAATCGGACCACTAATCGCCGAGTTTTGCAAAAATTGCAAGGGCGTCGCGGGCGTCTTCAACCAAAACAAATCAAAAATTTTCCAGAAAGCCGAAACTGCCGGAAAAACGCTAAGAGGCCTAGCACAGCGCGAGAAAACTGATGACAACACGTATACTTCCCTTAATAATAGATTTCCGGCGCCGCTGTCATTCACGACGTCCAAAAATAAGGGAAGAATATCTAAATTAATAATATTTTTTAATTCCAGACGCTCTGTGGACGCTTTCCCTAAAAGAGCAACAAAAAAAAAGTGAAAACCTAACCCAGGCGATAGATTCTGAACCACCAAACAGTCCCAGGAAGACGTCTGCACATGGAGGAACAAAAATTCCCGGAAGGATAATATCTTCAGGAGAGCGCTATTAGTGTAGAATTCTTTAAATGTACCCAATGTTATTAATAAAGTACGAAGTAGCAAAAACCTAGATAATTTTTATCCCTGTTATCGCCTGATATACTCCAACACGCTGGTTTTTAATTATTCGAAGATTTTCCCGAACTCTTGTCAATTCAAAACTCAATTTCTCGGAAACCGTCCGTTGGATAGAAAAACGAAAATCACAGCGACAATCGTTGTCACGTGCGCGTCTTTCAATACCCGTATAGGGCACAGATTTAAAAACTGGACCTAATTAATTCTCGGAGTGTCCCGTGCTTCTGTACCTTTAAAACTCGATATCTCGAGAACTAAAAGGCCGGGAACGAAAAGGAAAACACTCACGTGACCCTTGAGACGTGCCCCAACGATTAAGACCATTTTATCAAAATCAGACCCGAATCACAAATTCACACTTTGGAAATCGACGGAGCCGAGGTGAAACACGTCCGACCCCGCCGTATACCCGCGTCCGAGCGTCCGCGACGCGCCGCTCCCGACCTAAGACACCACTTCCGATGGCATGAGGGTGTCCGCACAAGCCTAGGTCGACCAGACGTGTTTCTATTTCAGCGGCACTAGTCGGCCCAAGGCTTAGCACCGAGGCACGCCGCCCCATGCGTTATAGGCGAAATTCCAGACCGTTGTCCACCGTCCCAGCGGAATTTCGTTGCAACCTCCTCAATAACATCCAGTTTTGAATAATTGCGAGTATAATTAGTAAATATAAGATCATGTGTTAACTAACTATATAATAGGAGTAAGAGATATACGGTTCTAACTCAAATTGATTGCGATGATACAAATGTTAATTTAGAAACACGCCGCAGAAATCCACTTATTTAGGTTTTACTTCTTTATTCTAGTAACGACATTTAACGTGAGGATGATTTTTCCTAAGTTATTATTCACATTTTATAACTTCTCGTCCGACATTTTAAAATTATACCTTTGTAAATAAGTTTTCGTTGTTGATTGGCGTAGATTAAACCAGGCCGATGAAAAAAATTATTAGCGATATAATACTTAATAATTTATTAACAAACTCCTTAAAAAGGGTAGAAATATGGATGTGCTATATTTAGGCTACGGGTGATGGTAACAGGAGTTCTTCCGGTTGGTACCTGAAGGCGGAAGGGTTGAGAAGCGAGACAGAGAGAATCGGTTGATGTCAAAGCTCTTTCTGTTCCTTATTTTGATGTCACTTCAGTGATGCATCGTTACAAATTTTCTTGTCATTAGTATTGCAGTCTGTTTTGGAATTTTTTTATATTTTACTTCCCGTTTCGTAAGTAGAGTACCCGGACAGACGTGGCCGATATTACGAGACGATAGGGATGTTATCATCTGCATGTGGTGGATTTCGCTCGTTGAGTTGTGGTATGACGTAAGGTGTAAAAAGTGAAATGGGTAGTCACTTCGGCTAACGATCCTAACCCCATTGTTATGTTTATAAATTTGAGGTTCCAGTATAGTTGCTTGAAAGAGCATTAATTGGTATGTAGATTCACAAGATGTCATCCATGGATTTTTGTGAGTACTGTGATTTCAAAAGTTAATCAGTTGCTATCTCTTAGACTGTTCTTCCCACCTTGGGAGTAACCAGTTAGAGCTATTCACCTCTTTCAATCGTGACATATTATTGATATTCGACGACTTATCTGTGTACCTATCATTATTTTTTTAAATTGTATTGATGTTTGTGACTTGTTTAAACTCCATATTAATCTTAATACTTATTAAAATAAAAAAAATAGATTTTCTCTTCTGCACGATGAAGGTACTGCGTATCTGTGTACCAAAACACATACTAATAAATCATTTAACCTCTTTAAAGTTTTTTTTATTTTAATGTTAAGATTGATATCTATATTTGGGTTTGATGATTTTCACACCTCGTTAAGTAACAACTTATAAATACTCAACTTAAATAATGTAACTTCCAAATCGTCCGCCATTTTGTCGAGCTTTTGGAAAGGTAAAGATTGGGATTACAATAACAAATTCTATTGTATGTACGCATATTAAATTTTGCGTGTTGATGACGTCATGAGTTACTCGGTGTCATTCCAATTGAGACAACGTTATTCAAATTTTTCTTTCAGTTCTACAAACTTTGATTTAAAATTTTGTAATTACTTCTGCAGGAAAATCAACATATTTTACTTCCTTTTAGGTGTAAAGAAAATATTCATGCACTTCATCATTTATCCTGCAGTGAACTAGGTAAGTACTTTTGTTATTAAAAAAATCGAAATATCATTTTCGACGTAAGACTGTTACCTTATTATTCCTCTGTACTGGTTTTAAGAGTGCTCCAAAAAGGTCGTTACGTTTGTGTTTTTGTGGAAACCATAATATTATGGTGTGTGTGTGTGTGTGTGTGTTTATATTAGCCTTTTCGACATGCACGTGTGGCAATGAGCTTACCTGTTTGTTTTTCCATGTTTGCCCCTATATGTCCACTGTTCTGGGTACTCGAAGTTTAAGGTTATGTACCAGAGGGTTTTAATTGTCAATGACAGATATTGGCGGTTTTAGTTTGTGGGGTTAGGTGCGTTAATGTTGTTTTTAATTTTTAACTCTTTTTTAACTATCTTGGAACGAGATTTGGGTAAGAAGACGGCCAGTTCTCTTCCATAGCGTGATGAAATGGTTTTAGGTTGCCAAAATGTCAGCTCTGGAATATTGTGAAACGTTCGGATTATGTAGGAAGTCTTCATGGAAAAATGTTCACAAATGTAAATTATGCCCCTATTTTACAACTGTCCTTACCCTTATGATCAACCACGTGAGACGACACCGTTTTCTCGTGGAACAATTTACTTGCGACAACGCCAAAATTGAAGCTTATTACTGTAAAGATTGCGATTTTAAGACGGAACTAACAGTTTTGTTCAAAGAACACATTAATAAATATCATGGGCTTAAGAGAGAATCTAGAGACGATTTATTAAGTGAGGACTTCCACATACAAAATTACGTCTGCGAAAAATGCGACTTTGAAACAAATCTCTCGATGAAGTGGCTTCAGCATACTTTAACATGCACGAGAAATAAAGAAAATCCTCAAAGTGTGACTTCTTCGTCACAGAATGACACATACAGTTTCGATTTCAAGCGAACTGACGAAACAAGTTGGTATTACTGTGTGCAATGTTCCTACAAAGCTAAACTCAAAGGTACTTTAAAATCTCATATTATGAGAAAACACGAGATGAACAAGCGATATGCATGCGAGAAATGTCCATTTAAATGTAGATGGAAATCACTTTTAAAAATACACATAAATCGAATTCACTTAGATGAACAAGATGTTGAATGGCATAAGTGCAATAAGTGTGTATTCAAGGCCAAAGCAAAAAGTAATTTAAGGAGCCATGTAAAAAGACGTCACTTGAACGATGAAGACGTTATATGGTATAAATGCAATGAGTGTGTTTTTAAAAGTAAAGCTAAAGGTGATCTAAAAAAACACGCAATTAGAAAACATCTAGACGAAGAAAAAATTAACTGGCACGAATGTGAACAATGCCCATTTAAAGGTAAATGTGCGTGGGATTTAAAAAGCCATATTGTTTTTAGACATTTGGATGAAGAAAACGTTAAGTGGCATCAGTGTCATTATTGTCCATATAAGGCGAAATCCAATGCTATTTTAAAGTCCCATATAAATCATCGCCATTTGGATGAAACTGAAATTAAATGGTACAAATGCAATGAGTGTTCTTTCAGAACGAAATATAAACATTATCTAAAGAAACACGCAATTACAAAACATCTAGGGGAACCCGGGGTGGAACGGGGTACCGGGGCGGAATGGGAAAGCGCCATGACGCTCGCCACAAATAACGGAGACACATGAGCATCACGCACAACGTTGTGTTCGCTGCGCCCCATTATATGGAGTGGTCGTTGTCAGTGTGAAAGTGCGTTTGATTTGGATTCTATCGAAGGTCAACAAAAAAGCTTGCGAATTCTAAGTTTTGCTATGCGACACAAAGGTAATTACATTGTACACTATTTTTTGTTCGGAAATGGACATTATATGTTTGCTTCAACATACTTTTGGCTATCCAAAACTGTATTGATAACTCGAGTTCAACAAACATAACCTCCCATAATACTGATGTGTATGTGAGCGGTGCTTCGGGGCGCAATGGGTGGGGCACAATGGGGTATACCCCATTCCGCCTCTGATCATATTTGTACTTCTCATATTAGTAGGTATTATTGTTCCTACTGCAGATGGTGCGTACATATATAAAAAAAAAAGAGCCGGCAGTCCTGGTCTACGGATGCTATGAACCAAGCTGTGGATGCGGTTATTAGTGGACAAATGGGATACATGATGGCATCTAACCGATTTAACGTGCCATCATCAACACTGGAGCGATATGTTCAGAAAAGACGGAAGAATCCAGGAGCTGTTGTTGATAAAACGTCACGAAAATATCACACTGTTTTCACTGCTGAGCAAGAGCTAGAGCTTGTAGCTTACTTGAAAGATATGCAAAAACAACTCTTCGGCATGACTATGAAAGAGTTTCGTAGACTAGCATATCAGCTAGCAGAAAAGAATAATTGCAGCCATAAGTTTAACAAAACTTTGGAAATGGCGGGAGAAGACTGGGTTAGGGGCTTTTTGACGCGTCACCATGATTTAAGCCTTAGAAAACCAGAAGCAACATCTGGAGCAAGGGCTATGGGTTTTAACAGAGTAGCTGTATTGCCATGATTTATACTCTAACTCCAATGAAGGGTGGTGTTGTTGTAGTATCTGTAAGAAATGGGCACATTTGACGTGTGCTGGTCTAGACAGTGATGACGATGAAAGTGTTCCCATCTGTGAGCTGTGCCAATAATTAGTACCCCATTGTACCCCGGGGAGTGGGGCAGAATGGGAAATTTCCCTTTTTTTTTCAAACATAAATTTTTAATAGTAATTATTAATTTAGATAAGTTTAAATACAGAGTCTTGGTAGAAAAAGGATTAAATAAACCTACAAAATGGCAAATAATTGTGTAGTTTCATTCAAGCTCTCACAAATTGCAACCAAAGCTTAGGTATCCCGTTCCACCCCGGGTTCCCCTAGATGAAGAAAAAATTAACTGGCACGGATGTGAAAAATGCCCATATAAAACTAAATATGCGTCGAATTTAAAAAAGCATAAGATGTTTAAACATTTGGATCAAGAAAACATTAAGTGATATCAATGTGTTCATTGTTCATTTAAGACGAAATTCAATGCTACTTTGAAGTGCCATATAAATTACCGCCATTTGGATGAAACTGAAGCTAAATGGTACAAATGCGAACACTGCCTTTACAAGAGTAAAAATCATTCATCTTTTTATTCGCACAGAAAGGAACAAATTGGGATTTAATTAACCATAAGCCGGAAAGAAATTTTAATTTGTATACATATGTTGTTTGTTAGCCACTACTTTTTTTTAACCACTTATTCAGTCGTCTACAATGTACTATGTTATGTGACTTGATTTTTTCATTAAGATCATAAATTAAAGTTCTATTTTTGTTACATTAAATAAATGTAACAGTTTTAAAAAATAAAATTACATTAGTAGAACACATAGATGCAAAGTTTGTTACGCAATTACAAAATAAGGAATTATCCTAAAATTTATTATTGTTTCAATTTAGGATCTAAATATCTTGGGTCTCTCGAGGAACACAGAGGGTGGATGGACCTTGTTGGCAGGTTGCACTAAGAACGCAGCAAGGTTGATTGGTGGACTCTTAAGGTGTTGTGTCTTCAGATCAGGCTGCTTTTTTCCTTCTTCCAAGTCTTCAATGATATCTTGAGTCTGGACCAGGTGTTCTTTATTTATTGTTAATAGTTTATGTATTTTTGGTGGAGCCAAATTTGCCGCCATCGGACTAGAGTATCTGGCTCTAACCGGTAGTGTTGCTGTTCTTCTAAATGTCAGTGGATTTTGTTTTGGTCTCTATGTTCTCTCCCGATTTGAACTGGTTTCTGGTCGATCGGTTTTTCCAATTTTCTGGCTTGACTTTTCTTTCTTTAATCCTGGAAATTGTCCCTTCAATTGTTCTGCAGTTTGTGCTTTGTATCTAATACGATTGGCACATTTTTGTATTAGAAACTTGACAGTATTTTTCCCATTCAGAATTCAAATTTTCTTGTGATATTTACTAGTGAATCTAGCTCGGTTCTCTTTATATGTATGATTTGGTTTGATGAGCGTCCAAACTAATTAATTTGATCAGGTGATCCTTATTTGGTAAAATTATTGGTACTCTTGAGTGTACGCAAAAAGCCATTGTTTCAGTCTTTCACTTACACGAAGTTCTCCATGTTTGTCTATAATAGACATAAAATTGACAGTTTCTTCGGCTTTTTATTTACCTTCTTTTTCCGTAGTGTACTTAAGTCTTATGTCTTAAACACGTCTTCTTGTATGTGTATTATAATTTGCTTGGATTCTTTCCACAACTATTGTCCAACTTATGTTTTTTGTATCGGCATGACGCGAACTGTTTTCATGAGTAAGGAATATCTTGTTCTCACTTTGACTGACCGAGTTTGATTAAATAATTTCACTTCTTCGGACAACCGCGGTAACTGGTTGGTTTCTCTCTTTTTATACGTCCAGGTCTTTGGCATCAAATTTTCTGTTCTCTTTGTTTCGATGTTTTTGTTTCGCTGGAATGTTTTTTTCGTGGTTTTTTTGCATTAATTTTTCATTACTGAGGATTTGTCGCAATGCTGGTGTCTCTTCGATTTTCCCCAATTTTGCAGATTGCTGATCTTCTATTTTTGGGATCATAGTTTTTATATTCTCCCGCGCCTAGTAATACATCAGTTGCACCCTTTTTTGGAAGACTGGATCGTCTTGATGCAAGTCGGCCTCACCGGAAGATAAATTTCGATGTCTTCTAACACAGATTGTGTAATTTTTGGTAATACTAACAGTTCTGTTTTGAGTGTAAAATCACTTGGAAATAGTGATTCCTGTAAAATAAAAACGTAGGTTCATGAAAATTAACTGGGCAACCGACAGCGATAAATGAGGATAAACTTTTCAAATTGTACCTCAACTTAAAAATACCAGGACATTTCGGTAGAATTCTTGCTTAGAACAACCAGTAATTAAGACATCCTAATCCGAACTGGAGACATTCCATTTATTGGTATATTGAATAGGCCGTATCCTGCTTAAATTTATCTTAATTGTCCGCTATGTAACTCTTCAGGTAGCATCTTTCTAGCAGCTACTCATTTTGTCATTTAGTCGTTTCATTCTTAATTTTGTCAGTCCTTATTTTGGTGCTGCATGGCAAGTGAACTTCAAATCCAAAATGTCAAAAGAATTTACAAATGTCACGGCTGGATAAAAAAGAACCCTGAACTAGTGTTAATTAGATAAAAATTCTCAATATTCTTACGAAATAAACCCATAGACCACCCAGGTCCGACGCCTATGGACCGTCGAGAAGTTTTTAGTATGAACGGCCATGATAATGGTGACTCATCATTGGTGACGCGGCTCAGCGACGTTCGAAAAGCCTGGAAGCGGAAGTCGCGAATACCTAATTCGAGAAAAACCTCGATCGTCGAAGTGTGGGTTCAAACAGAGGCCGCCTTCGGGAACGATTATTATTCAGTCAGCGAGTCCACAGCAAGTCGAGTCGAGTGAACCCCGGAGTTATTCTGTACATAATTGCTGTAATAAATAGTTAGTCGTGTAACTCCGATTTTATTCACCAATCAACGTAATAATATGTATTTTTCGGGGTGTGCTGAAAAAAGGTAAGTAACCCAAGCAGCAGACTGTCGTCTAATTCACGTCAATTTTTGGTCATAACTCGTCGGTGACGTCATTGGCCCAAAAAATCACGTGATAATGACGAGATTTTTATGACTTACTTCTGACGTCAATTAATGACGTCAAAAGGCCGTCCTTTCTTGGTCATTTTTTTATAATTATGTGATCAATTAGATGTGGATCGTCGTATTCTTTAAAAAGTAGCCTTCATAATGCTTAATTATCTTTAGAGCAAAAAAAAACAACGGCTTTATTAGAAATACACCAAAGACAAGTTTTTTCATCTAATAATTTCTAATCAAATAATTATTTCTGAAAACTTGTTTATACTCTGGAAGTGTTATTTTGTAAGTACCTGCTTGGCAAATTATAAATAGAACATCCGGGGTTGAATAGTGAAAAGACCCCACGACACAAACAAAGTCATAAAAATTCTTTGTCCATTGTCCCTAAAACGGGACAAGGTTTTGAAGAATTCCTTCGTCGAATTTTGATTTTATAAAGACGTTTATAAAGTGATGATGGTTACCAAAAAAATTAGAGTAATTTAATATTTAGTT
Source organism: Zophobas atratus (assembly GCA_022388445.1). Taxonomy (NCBI): domain Eukaryota; kingdom Metazoa; phylum Arthropoda; class Insecta; order Coleoptera; family Tenebrionidae; genus Zophobas; species Zophobas atratus. Next base: position 14,381,345 of record CM039446.1, read on the forward strand.
TTATTAAATTTATTTCATCTAATGAAAAAATAATGCTCAACTTCCGTATTTACCATACAATACATCAGATGTTTGAGGCGTGCATTCGGACTTTCCCTTTTTTCGGTATTTATGTTTATTGCACTTCACAATGAAGCATCCCAATATTTCCAGTTGGTTCTCAACTGCCGAACCTTTCTCGTGTATCCGTTACTCACTTCATTTTTAACGCAGTTTTGTGAAAATTTCTGTACAGTGTGGGTTATACTTATTTACACTAGGTAAGTTAATATCTAATAAAGTAATCATTTTAATTTTTACATGTTTCTGTTATTTTTGATAACAGTACGTAGATAACAAAAGTAGTTTTTTTTAAGAAAGACCACCATTAATCACTGAAGATACTCCTACTGATTATGAAGAACTTACGGTGATTGTTTTTGAAAATGAGACGCCATAAAATATTGTAAAGGAATGTTACTGCAATTTTTTATGAACTAATGCGAATGTAATGAACATAATTTTATTCTAGATTTAAAACAAATACAAAACACATGTGCGAAACGAAAGAAATGCTGAAGGAAACGAGTGAAAAAATCTCCCAACATGGAAACGTCATCAAATCTGACAACTGAAAAAGAAAACAAAAATAGAAGTTATGCCGCCAAGACCACACCTAAACAAATTTTGACGAATTACAAGATTATCTTTGCCTATTAGAATAAGCAGATTTCTTTGTAAGTTAAAAAAATACAATGAATTCATATATGTATACATATAACATAGTTGTTCCGGCTCGAGGAACCAATGTTGCGGCTTGAAGTGCCAATGTTTCGTACAATCCGAATCGTAGTACCAACGTTTTTTGTAATCCGGTTGATACGACCATGTATGGTCTTCCGAATTGTACCTTGATATTGCTCGAGGACCTTTGTTTGTTATAATTGAAATAATGGACAGCGTTCGGTTTTGATGTTTAATATAGGGCGGTTACAGAAGTACTAAAATTACAGTGCTATTTACAAAATCAGGTAAAGATACCCAAAAGGGTCAGTGGCCGCTTCCGGAAATGCAACACATAATATTGGATATTATATACAGGTAGATGCCTGTAATACTACGATATTTTTGATAACTTACTATACATGGCATATTTCGCTTCATTGTAAAAAGTATTGACAACGAGATTTTCCTGATAGGCTATACGTTTTTGTCAATGCAACCATTTTACGATTATCCGTTAGAGGTTAGATTCAAGTAAATTTAGCATTTTTAAAATGCAGAATTTGTCTTCTGCTTTAAGCTGTAATCCCTTAAATTTAATAATTTGGCTATTATTGCTCATAGACGAAAAAATGATTGCATTTCCATTAATCCATGCAGTCTAATGGGTTTTTCTTTTCAGTGCAATAAATTAAGGCAAACATAAAAAAGTTAGGTTATTAATATGATTGTTAAAACAGAATTAATTCTTAACGGTACTTTTTTGTGTGTTGGGGACAGTCAAGTCGTCGTGAATTAGAAAGTTTTACAGTGTATTTTCAAAGCAAGTAACTTCAACAATGCGATTCAACTGTCTTTTCCCTTTATTCTAGTTTTTTTTTTTATATATTTTTTGTAAATAGATTTGTTTGTGTTTTTAAGACTGATTTATAGTTTATTATAGTTTTCTTTTAATATTCTTTGTAACTAAATAGATTTCTTTGTGTTTTTAAAACTGATTTTTCTTTAAATAGCATATTTTATTGCAACGTTTATTTTTGATTATATATTGTATATTATCCTTTTTTTTTTTTTGTTTATAGTCATTTGACTCGTAATGTAGATTTGTTTGTGTTCTTAAAAGTAGTTTATCATTAATTTGTTTAATTGACATATATTTTTTATTTGTTTATTGAAGTTCATTGTTGGTTGTACAGAACTGTAGTAAATTTAATTTTTTTACACTAATTTGTTTTAACATTAATTAATACATATTTTGTTTTGGTGTTTACCTGGTGATTATAACGAATTATAATATTTTATTTAAGGTAAATAACATAAAAATATAAAAGTATTTCAGCGTTTTATTTATTGCATATTTTTTTCTAAAAATCTAAATATAAAAAACGTCTTAAAATGGACAATAAATGCCGTCTATAAGACGTCAGTACATCACGTCAATAGTTCGTTACAAAATGACGACTCTAAGACGTCAGTACATCACGTCAATAGTTCGTCAGAAAATGACGTCATCTGGACGAGACATTTGACCGTCATTGGTACGTCAATATCACGTGAAATCTTTGGTCACTATGACGTAATTGATGACCATTGATTCACGTGAAAAAGACGACATCATGTTGCCTGGGAAGGTATCCAAATTTTTATCATTGTTATATTTTTGAATTTGTCACATTTATTTTTCTTAGTTCCAGTTTCAAACAATTGGTTTAATCTATTGATATGTTATTCCTTTCAATTAAACGCGCGAAGTAAAGTATGCACAATATGAATTCATTTTGTTGTTCAGGTGAAACAAAGTTTTGGATAATTCAACATATTGGGACAAGTCTCCACAAAATTAAGCTAAAGAATTCTACTAATGTGAACTCACAAAGTCTGCTCGCAGGAACTTTCTCCAACATCCAGAAGATGACAGCTTAATAAGAATATTGTTTCGAATTGTGTGAGATATTCCTTTATCAAAACTGAATAATCGCAAGTTATGATCATTTCTTAAAAAGCTTACAACGAAGTCAGTTCCCGATGAAAGTACCTTCAGAGAAAACTACGTCTACAAAGTGTTTCAAAAAAAAGCAGGTTATTCGTCAAATTATAGCCGATAATTTATTTTCACGTCTATGAAACAACCGATTCATGATAACGTTGTGCCGCAGATTTGTTAATTAGAACTTTGACCAATAAAAATGTGGTACTTAACATTTGATTAGCACAAAAGCTTTGGAAAAGACAGATAATAACACCATTGCAAGGTGATTCATGAAGGTTTAACGAACTTTTTTTTTCCGGAACCAGTTCCAGTTGAGAAAATCATATTAATGTCATCACATGTTGCTACATACATGTGTAAAGCTTTATTCAACCTCAAAATATTTTCTCCCCGCTTATTCCATATTACGGAGTACATGCGTAGCTCATGATATATATAGAGTGGCTGAGGAAATTAGAAATTTATTTCCAATAGTAAATGACTTACAACAATGTTAAAAAAATTTCAGCTTTGCGAGGACAACTTTATAGAAGTGCCTCTTCGCCTGCCTGGAGAATTCCTGGGCCTGGTTAAGTAGCGAAAATATAACATCAACATAACGTCTCTATGCCAATTTCCGCTTCAAGCAACTATAATGGCGACATAACAATGATACGACTTTGTTGTTCTTTTGTTATATTCTCGCTATGTACATATTACAAGATTGTGGATCTATAAGAGGGCGCTGAGTGTTACATCTCAGAACACAGAAAGAAAAATCTAACAGTATTATATCCCATAGTTATATTACTGTTGTGTTTAACGTTACAAAAAATGTAACATTACGGTTACATAACATCAGTATAATAATGTTATGTAACACTGTTATGATGACGTCATGTTGCAGTTGTATAAAATTATAACAAAATTTATTGCTGTTACATAACAGTGTTAATGGAGCACTAATATTACGTAAGTGTAACGGTACTATATAACACTATGGTCGTGACGTTATGTTGCACTTATATAAGAAAAATATAACAAAATTTGTTGTTGTTATATAACACTGTAATAGTGAAGTTGCATTACATAAGTGTAACAGTATTATATAATATTGTGATGGTAATATTATGTTGGAGTTAACTATGAAAGTTAGAAAAAAATTGTTTTCATTATGCCGGTTCTCTGGAAAATGGCAGATTAACTCTTCACTAGGCTCTTAACAATCAACTGGTGAGTCTGGGAAAAATAGTAATAAATGTATAAGAACGGATCCTTGTTTCAATCTTCTTTCTATAAATTTTGGAATTAAAAATATCTAAACGCTTAATTTTTCACATTAAACAAATATAGTACTACAAAATTAAAATGCATAATAACACAATTTTTCTCAATGAAGTCAAAATGATACAGTGGGGAGTGAGATGAGTGTACCTGTTCACTGTCACCTGGTTGAGTTTCCACGTCGATTGTTCTGTCATTAGCTGTTACAGTTTTTGAAGTTATATGGAACGAGTATATTCATTCACTTATTATAGTGGAAGAAGACGGTTTTAGTCAACCAAAATATTAGTTTTGGAGAAGTCAGAAGTTTTTAGAACATGGGGAAGATCTTGACGGAAAAACGTTCACATATATAAAAAATATCCCTATCTTATAACGTGAAATTTTATTAATACGACAGGACGTCACAACAAACTTAAAGTGGGGAATAGCATGCACCATGAGCCTACCCATTTATTGTACTATGTTTGCCCCTCCATGTTTACTGTTCTATGATGGGTCGTTTCAATTCCTAAGGTTATGTACCGGAAGTTGCACTGGCGGTTTTAATTAATCCGGTTATGTCCATCCAAATTACACGTGTGTGGAGAAATTTTTAATCCTTTCCCGTTTTATGACGAGATTTGGGTAAGAAAAATGCCATTATTCTTCCTTAATGTAATAAACCGGTTTTAGGTACTCAAAATGTCAAGTTTGGAATACTGTGAAGCAATCGCAACAGGTAGGAGTTCTTCTTGGAAAAACGTCCACAACTGTGAATTATGCTCCTACTTTACACTATCATTCTTTCTTATGACGAACCACATGAGGCGACATCGTTCTTGTCTGGAAAAATTTTCGTGCGAAAACACTAAAATTGAAGTGTATTACTGTAAGGATTGTGATTTTAAAACAGAACTAACGATTTTGTTCAAACAACACATTAATGAAGATCACGGCCTTAAGAGAAAATTTAGAAAGGATTTATCAAGTGAAGACTTCTGCATACGAAGCTACCTTTGCGAAAAATGCAACTTCGAAACAAATTTCTCATTAAAGTGGTTTGAGCATACTTCAGTATGCACGGGGACGAAAGAAAATCTTCAAAATGTGAGTTTTGTGAAAGAGAATGTGATATACAGTTTTGATTCCTAGCAAACTGACAAAACACGTTGGTATTACTGCACCGAATGTTCCTACAAAAGCAAAGTCAAACGTAATTTCAAACGTCATGTTATAAGAAATCATAATTCGAATAAGCGATATGCATGTGACAAGTGTCCGTATAAAACTAAAGATAAATCAAATTTGAAAAGGCACATAAATCTGCGCCATGTAGATGAACAAAAAGTTGAATGGCACAATTGCCAAAATTGTCCATTCAAGACCAAATTAAAAAGTAGCTTATTTAGACACATAAAGAACTTACACTTGAACAACAAAAACGTCAGGTGGTATGAATGCAATGAGTGTTCTTTCAAAACTAAGCGTAAAGAAAACTTAAACATACACGTAACTGTAAAACATCTAGACGAAGAAAAAATTAAGTGGCACAAATGTGAAAATTGTTCATACAAATGTAATCATGCATCGAGTTTAAAACGTCATGTCATTCATCAACATTTGAAGGAAGGAGAAGTTAAGTGGTACGAATGTAACGATTGTTCATACAAAAGTAAAATGAAAGAAGATTTAAAAAAGCATGGAACTGTCCATTTGGAGATCAAACCGTATCAGTGCGATTATTGTCCATTTAAGACAAAACACCCGCATAGTTTAAAGCGTCATATAAATAACCACCATTACGATAGAATTGAAGCTAAGTAGTACAAATGCAAACAGTTGTCTTTACAACACAAATAAAACATTTGCCATATTTATCTGAGTTGTAGTTGCGTGCGTGGTGCTAGTAAAGTGAATGTATATAATTGTATATTTTATTGTGCTAGTAGTTTTTTTCAGCATTTGTGTAAGCACTCTATGTTTTATATTTTGTGACAATCTTTTTTTTTTTAAATCGTGAGAAAAAACGAATTTAATCTTTAATTACTTTACATGAAATACCTCGAGTAAATACACAGCTTTCAAAAAGTAAAAATGCGTTATTTGAAGACATACATACATTATTTGCCAAAATAAAAAAATGCAGCAACACTCCATTGTTTTTTGAAAATACAACTGACAAGACCGTAGTATTTGATATGAGGTTTGACATGAGGGAGAAATGATTGTACCGCCGCAGCAAGTGTGCAAAAATAGCATTTATTTCCAATTGCAGCGTGTGTGCAGTCTGGAAGCGCGGAGTGTACAAAATACTTCCATTTACCATGGTGATTCACTGGTGTAGCTTGTCGACAAACTTGCAATTGTCCATACCCGTTTCATTCGTTATGAAGGAGAATTCTCCAGTGATGCGTAGTTGATGGTGATACTGATAAGTTAGTCGGCTGGTGGGCATTAGAGGTCATTGTTGATTGATGTCCGCAGGCCTAATAAGATTATGATTAGTACGTTATCCCAGCTATGAGATATCATTTTTTAATCATCCCACTGTATTGCGGCTAATAGGGTGTAGTTTTGGCAATCTTTTCGGCATTCGGTAACGGCCGCAGGGACGCCATTCACCAAGTGCTTTCTTCTTCATCATGTAGGGGACTGCCCAAGGAACTCTTAGAGGTGTGATACTAGCCTAAAGCTAGCAGATACTGAAATGGAGCTTTGGCAGCTTAGAGTAGACGTGGTGCTTTCGTAAAGTTCAAATACTCAGCCAAACGATTATGGCTCATTTGATGTAAATTTTTTGACATTACATACACAAAATATATATAACGTTGTTAAAAAATAAACATATATTATTAAAACTCATGACATAGTGTATAATAATGTGGCAGAAAATTGAAATATTGAATGGGCCATGTCGTAATTCACTTTACTTGGAACGAGTACACCTGTGCATTGTTTCCCGCATGATCTCTCACATCTATTTTTCGGCCGCAGACTGTGTCATAGATGTTTAAACAAATTTTTAAAAAGCCTGGCTTTGTGAACGATTTAAAAAATCTGCTCAGTAAAGTGATAAAACATGGCCTAATAGAATATAGGTATAATTAAAAAATAAATAGAAACTGCGTAGTTTACGTATACCGACGAAGCGCCGATATGACAGTTTTTAATTTTGATCTTCATTATCATTAAGTAATTAATACATACCAGTTTCAAGAAATATGTATGTTCCAACACTATGACAATGTGGAACGAAAAATTGCAGAATATTTTAAGTTGTTTGTAAAATCCAACATATTGCACGATCTTGCCAGATTCCAGTTCTTAAACACATCCGTACAATTTATACATATTAAGAAGAAACATTCTTAAAGCAAAAATATTATGACAAAATAAAACTATTTATTCTAATTTGAAACTAAAACTTAACAATAGATCCAAAGATCTAACAATTTTCCAAAAACCAACTGTTGTACCTACTTATCAATCTTTACCTGCCCTAACCGATATTTTATAATCCCCTCTTGTTTATGGGTACTAATAAATGACCAACACAGCTGTACCGACATTTATTATTAACAATAGTCGGTATAATCCGTAAGCTTCTGAAAATTTAATAAATTAATGTTCCAATGAAGTTGTGTTGCTAAAGTTAAAACTGAATTTAACGATTACAAAGTAAAATTAGATAAATACTAGGCGGTCAGTTTTTAATAATAGAAAGCAAACCTGGCAACACAGGTAGTTGCGACACACGTTAATCACGTGACATAGTGAAAGGCGCAGTTGCCATTTGAGTTATTAATGTAAATATACAGATCCCATTTAAAAGTCCACCTACATCTTGTGAACGGATGGAGAAATTGAAGTTGTTTGTAATACAGGACCACCATTATTGTTTTTAAACAGTTCGAAAAAGACACTCGGGATCACTGACATTCCTTCGATTTCTAAAAAAAGGCACTCAGAGTGCCCGAGATTCTTTAAAATTCCTTGAAGTAAAACACAATCGGAGCCCCCTAGATTTTTGTTAATTAATAAAAAAACCGAATATCCTCCGGATTTCTTTAAATTGTCATTTTGTGTAAAAAATTTGAATAGTCTAACACGAAAAAGCTTCTAACATATCAAAAAGAAAATTTTTTAAACAGAATATGTTGCGACAAAATAATTACTTGATTTATAATTTTATTAACTGGCTGATGGCCAACGCTTGAAAATGTTTTTTTTTTTTATAACAAAGTTAAGATTAAAACTTCATTTTTGTCTTCTTCTTAAATTTATTTCATTGGACGTTTCGGCAAGATGTCCTTTGCCTTTTTCAACCTGTCGGTTACAAAATCAGAATAAGGTTATGTATATTACTTTCACTTACAATTATTCGTCCATGAACATTGTACATGGATTTTTTTTTAACTAAAAAAAATTGATAAAAACAAATAAAAACAAATTTTTCAAGCGTAGGCCAGCAGCCAATTGATAAAATTACAAATCAAGTAAAATCAAACTGGCCAAAAACGAAATTAGCAATGAATGACAAAATCATTACAACAACAGCTTTTCATTTAAGTATAACATTCTTTTTATTTTACGATTCTAAGATTGTGGCATTTGCAGGCCCAAGGGTTAACCCCGTCCGGCAAACACCCCACCACTGTTTACGTCCGGGGGCTGAAGGTATATAAACAACCTCCCTTTATCGTCCTTTCATTATGTCCGAGTTTTCCGAGCTGTGAAGTTGGACAAGTGTTACAATGGACGGATCTTCTGGTAAGTACTTTGACTTTAAACTATTTTATTTTTTGTTTTTAAAGCATGCACTAATATCTATTTTCTTCATTTCAGGAAGCGACTTCGCCACCGCTGGCCCTTCGAAGAAGCGGTCCTTCGACTGCGTCTCTCCCGCTGAGACGCAAGAGGAGAGGCCGCCGAAACGGAGACCCCAATCCATCCATCCTCAACCTCCTCGTTCTCCTTCGCCTATAATTCCCCCTTTTATTGTTCCATATTTCATCCCCAATCCTGTTGACAACATTCCTATTCCCCACATCCCCACACCTGCCCACCTCGATCCCCCGCGAAGATTTCGCCCAAGGGTGCCAGCCCACTCGAGGGCTGTGAAGACCCTGCTGCCGCTCTTCATCGCTCAGGCGCCGTCATCTCAGAAGGTATGTATTAATTTCGTGTTATTTTGGATGTAATGGACTAATAGACATTTGTTTTTCAGACTGTGCCGCCAGGGACGGAGCTGCCGCCTCTCCCCGACATGGACGACGGCCTCAAGCCACTGTCGGAGTATCAGGCTTTCTGCGTGTGGAGGGCCCAATGGGAGAGGCAATACTACCAGGAACGGAGGCTGACCCATCGAACCCTCGATGCGGCTCTGTTCCTCCATAGTTATTGCCTCAGCTTGGACGGTGGCTTTAGGTTAGTGTAGGTTAGGTTATGTTAGGTTTACATGTATATATAGTTATAGGTTAGGTTAGTTTAGTTTAGTTATATGTGTATATATAATTATAGGTTAGGTTAGTTTAGTTTAGTTATTTGTGTATATATAGTTATAGGTTAGGTTAGGTTAGTTTAGTTATATGTGTATATATAGTTATAAGTTAGGTTAGTTTAGTTTTATGTATATATAAATATCGGTTATTTTAACTTAGTTTTATGTATATATATAGTTATAGGTTAGGTTTTTAGTTTTATGTGTATATACAGTTTTAGGTTAGGTTATTTTAGTTTTAGTTGTACATAATGCACATAAATATTTTTAATATGTTTATTAAAATCTGCAAACAAAAATTTTTTTTTTCTTTTAACATAACCACATTTTTTTCTGGTTTAAATTGTCGGAGATTTCGGAACTACTATGACTACGTGGCGTTGCACCGAAATAGAAATCATTGTTGCCATTTCACCTAAATATCCAGTTCCAGTTAAAACTCGGCGATCACGATATTGAAATTCTGTGAACGATATTGTTTTTAGTAAGTTGCAGATATGACGCACATAGTTATTTATTTCATTTTTAATTGAATTAAAATTATATACAAAATGATGAAAGTTGAGTGAAATTAACAAATAAGTATCACTATTACACGGCAGTTCGTACATAGGGTAAAACAGCTGCTTTTAAAACAGATTTTGTTGAAAATAATTTCAAAGGCCTCCACTGTCGGATTCAATATATGATTGTTTTCCGGGTTGGGACCGTGTCAAATGAGTTCTTGGGCTCAACGTTTCGCACACTTTCGTAAGTGGCATCGTCAGGAGCAGGGTTGAGAAATTCGGAAGAAGACAAAAGAACACGGCAACTCAGTATGTCAACCAAACCTTTTGAGGAGAGTTTCGCCTGTGGCATAATTTACATACTGAGTTACCGAGAAGAAAAATTCTTAAAGCAAAAATATTATGATAAAATAAAACTATTTAATCTAATGTAAAACTAAAAGAAAATACTAGATCCAAAGATGTAACAATTTTCTAAAAACCAACTGTTTTATTTGTCAACCTTTACCTGCGCTTATCGATATTTTATAATCCCCTGTTTTTCGTCGGTACTCGATTACGAGGATAATAAATGATCAGCACAGCTGTACATACCAACATTTATTAACAATATAAGGACTCGGCTAAAATTCTTCCTTCGCTTATGCTCAGGAAGTAATAAACATAAAACATCGGAGGTTCCCGAGATTATTTCGCATTTTTTAAAAACCGTACTCCGGGTTTGTATACACTCAAAAATCGCGATACCATGGAACCTCTAGATTTGCTTTAGATTTGCAGTAATTTTGTGTAAAAATTAAAGATTTTCTAAAACAAAAAAGCTTCAAACATATTAAGATGATAAATTCTTAAAATGAAAAGATTGTGAAAAAGATTATTGCAATAGTATTTTTTTCATTTAAATCCAAAATAAGAAACAAAATATTGTAATGAAGCGAATTTTCGTGGACCGGAAAACCGTACCACCGTCACCGGTTTTTTTTTTGTCGTCGCCGTCACAAGTCGGCAACGTCGTGTACGTGTCGTGTACCGCCACCGCGCTTCCCTCCCGGGTCGCCGTACCGACCTCGCCCGATTTCCAGGTCCAATTTCGCCGCCCCAAGTCCAGGAGGAGCCCGTCCTGAAGTAAGTCTCTGCCCAGGAGGAGCGACCGTGCCGAACATGTTATTATTTTACTTGTCGTTTTATTGCTGTAGATAATTAAGATTAGCCGCAAGATTTGTTAGTCTAGCCGTGTAGTTGGTGGCAGGGAATAAACCTTATTTTTTGTGTAAAATATTCCTTGCCGTTTTATTTTACTCTCTTGTTTTCGCGGGCACTCAACACCTGAGATCCGTGTCCCCGACTTGAGAGCAACCCCAGCGCTCCCTCCCCTGGAGAAGCCGGACGTATTTTTTAAATCAGCGACACAACTCTGCCCAAGGCTTGACACCCTGGTGCGCCGCCACCACACGTTATCGGCGAGATTCCGGACCGTCCGTCCGTCCTACCCGGAGTTTCGTCGCGATGTCTAAACAAATTTTCAAAGATAACAATATTGAAAAACTGTTTTGCTTTCCAATCTTTTACCTGCCCTGCGTATTTGATATTCTCCTGTTAATTGTAAGTCCTCGATAAAGAAGATAATAAATGACCAACACAGCGGTCCACCAAACGTTCATCAACAATGTTTGGTATAATTTGTAAATTTTTCAGTATTGAATAAATTAAGGTTCTTAAATAATTGTCTTGAATGTTTGACCAAACTAAAATTTTTACCGACTACGAAATTAGCTAAAGACTAACAGGCCGGTCAGTCTTCATAATAGTAAACAAACCTGTCAACACTGGTATTAATGATATACATTGATTTCGTGACGTTGCACCGAAGTAGAAAGCGCTGTTGCCATTTCACCTAAATATCCAAGTTCCAGTTAAAATTCGGCGACCACGATATTGAAATTCTGTGAACGATATTGTTTTTAGTAAATTGCAGATATGATGCACGTAGTTATTTATTTCATTTTTAATTGAATTAAAATTATAAACAAAATGATGAAAGTTGAGTGAAATAAACAAATAAATATCAGTATTATACGGGAGTTCGTACATAGGGTAAAACAGCTGCTTTTAAAACAGATTTTGTTGAAAATAATTTCAGAGGCCTCCACTGTCGGATTCAATATATGATTGTTTTCCGGGTTGGGACCGTGTCAAATGAGTTCTTGTTCTCAACGTTTCGCACACTTTCGTAAGTGGCATCGTCAGGAGCAGGGTTGAGAAATTCGGAAGAAGTCAAAAGAACACGGTAACTCAGTATGTCAACCATACCTTCTGAGGAGAGTTTCGCCTGTGGCATAATTTACATACTGAGTTACCGAGAAGAAAAATTCTTAAAGCAAAAATATTATGACAAAATAAAACTATTTAATCTGATGTAAAACTAAAAGAAAATACTAGATCCAAAGATGTAACAATTTTCTAAAAACCAACTGTTTTATTTGTCAACCTTTACCTGCGCTTATCGATATATTATAATCCCCTGTTGTTCGTCGGTACTCGATTACGAGGATAATAAATGATCAGCACAGGCTGTACATTCCAATTTATTAACAATAGTCCGTAAAATGGACATATTCTGGTTGTGCCCGCTACCTGAGTTTTCCAGCTCAAAAAGTCCGAATTGCCCACATTTAACTGTAGGTGATTGTTCGGAGTTGCGCCCACTACCTGGATATATTATCACACCTACCTTTTTCATAATTTCTAAGCATGGTGTTTTTCTTGATGAGAGAAAAAAAGTGAAACATTTTGAAGAGCGACAACAAATGCTTGCAAATCGTTCCACGCGAAATATAATAACTCATTTAGTTCTTGTTATCCTAATAGTTTTACGTTTTCGAAATATTAAAGAAATTTGTCTTTATGTACAAATTTGGTTTTCATTTTGATCAAGAAAAACACCATGCTTAGAAATTATAAACAATGTAGGTGTGATAACATTTTCAGGTAGTGGGCGCAACTTGGAACAATCACCTACAATAAAATGTGGGCAATTCGGACTTTTTGAGCTGGAAAGCTCAGGTAGCGGGCGAAACTCCGATATAATAATAATAATAATAATAATAATTAGCAACACTTATGAACTTAATCGAAGATACGACACCCTATTACACTTATATTCCGTCTCCATTCCTTGAAAATAACAAATACAAATTATACTGGGATCGCACAATACTTACAGACTTAAACATTACAGCTAACAGACCAGACATCATACTTATCAAAAAACACACGAACGAAGCCATTCTTATTGACATTGCTATTCCTAACACAAACAATATTATTCAAACATACGACACCAAGATTTCAAAATATCTACAATTATCGATAGAAATGAAATCCATGTTGAATCTTAAAAAAATTTCAATTCTACCCCTAGTTATCTCTAATGTAGGTGTAGTTCCAAATAGCTTAGTTGAGAATTTAAAGTCTTTGCATTTGAATGATTCAATAATTGTCAAAATTCAAAAAGCTGTTTTGTTAGGAACATGTCATATTGTTCGTAAGTTTCTTGAACAGTCTGATCATGTCAGTCAGATTAGATTAGCACCAGTAGGTCAGAGTAGTGTAGGTCACTTTTCATGTGATGCGCGGATAAATGGTCGGTAGTTACGCTGGACTTTTGGGGATGGGGTGAGATTAGAGAATAATAGCAGACTAATTTGTATGCTGTAATTCTAGAATCTCGAAAGTTGTTCTGTTAATCTAATCAATTCATATCATTACTTGGTCTTAGTACCCGTAATGATAGAAGTCTTGCCTGAATGCCGGTCATTTCCGGGTCAGTGGTGGGTCTTAATAATAATAATAACTTTGACCAAAATAAATAAAAAAATAACAAGTAAACAAAAATAAATAAATAATGCATACTCAAAAGGAAAAAAAAAACAGATTCAGTATTACTGATTTACAATCTGTCCCTCTGTTGAAAAGATATAAGATATGAAATACAAGTTGTAAAATATGAAAGAGGAACATAATTTTTTTATACATAGTTTTAAAGGTGCAGACTTTAAAAAAGATTTAAATTTAATTTTAATTTTATTTCTGTTTGCTCAGCCAATAAGAGATCCTTTACAGATTTGATGATGCAATGGTTATTTAAGTTGGAATAATCACGTAAAACGTTATTTATGACATGTGCAGCTAAATATGAAAATGACGATTTATATGAACTCAAAGAATGAGACGGTATGTGAACAGTCAGATCCATTTGTCGCAGTCATGTGCAGAACTACGAATTGAAATTTTATTTTGCAGTTAGTGAGGATTATTATAAAGTCGGATCTTTATTATGAGTTTTATAAAGTGATGAAAACGTCTTTTATGCATTTTCATGCAGCCTAAATTCCGTACAAAAAGTGTAATGTGTGTCTCACGTGGAATAGAATAAATATATCTCACACAAAACTTTTGAATCTTTTGCAAACGATATTTGTCCACACAAGATAGACAGGGACCATATACTATGTCAGCATAGTTTAAATGTGATAGTATCAAAGCATCAGTCAACAGGCGTTTGGAGCGAATGTCTAAAAGGTTCTTATCAGGGGAAATCAATTTGAAGCCATTAAATATATGTAGTTTGGCAGATCTTATTTATATGGTCAGTAAATTTGAGCTGATTATCAATATGTAACCCAAGACTTTTAACTACTCGGGCAGAAGAAATAGTGGTACCTCCAATATGAAGATTAGGATCTGAGAGTATTTGGTGTGACCAAAGTAATTGAAATAGTTTTTGCAAGATTTAAGGAAAGACAGTTTTTACAACTCCATTCACGTGAACGTTCAAGATCTGAGTTAATTTTTTCTGGAGCGTCATGTCCAGATACAGGATTAAAAAAATTATAAATTTGAAAGTCGTCAGCATACATATGAAGTTGACAATGTTGAAGATATTTAGGGAAGTCAACCGTATAAATATAAAACAAGACAGGACCTAGTAAAGATCCTTGAGGTACACTACTTTTTATTGTAAGAGGTTTAGAAATAGAACCATGACAGGTTACGACTTCAGATCTATTAAGAAGGTAGTTTTCGAGCCAAGTTACGCAGTTTTCAGAAAGGCCATAATATTTTAATTTAGCAAGCAATAACTTAAACTTAACCGCATCGAATGCTTTAGACATGTCCAGTAAAGTAAGTGAAGTTACTTTACTGTCACAGCAGCCTTTCAATACGTCATCAATTAGGGAACTTAAAACAGTGGTCGTGCTAAAGTGAGTTCTGAAGCCTGATTGAACAGTAGGAAGAATATTTGCCTGAGATATAAATATATTTAATTGTTGGAAGAGGGCTGATTCTGCTATTTTCAGCAATGTACTAAGTAAACTGATTGGTCTGAGATATTTAAGACAGGTTGGAGCACCGTTTTTTGGAATTGGTTTTACCAAGGCACATTTCCATTGGCTAGGAATTTGACTTAGTTCAAAAGAGTAATTGATGATGTGAGTTAGAGGATGTAAAGAGCAATTTGCAACATTTTACCTGATACTACATCAAGGCCAGCAGAGTAAGAAGAGTAAGTTATTGTTTTGAAATGAGTTCACTAATCGTGTCAGTATTTACGGGATGATAAGAAAATTTTGAGTTGTTATCATAAAATTGAGATGAGAATTCGGATAGATACTCTACATCAGGAGTTGATTGGGGAATACTTGCGATAAATACACCAATTTATTAACAATATGTCCATTTTACGGAATATTGTTAATAAATGTTGGTATGTACAGCTGTGCTGATCATTTATTATCCTCGTAATCGAGTACCGACGAAAAACAGGGGATTATAAAATATCGATAGGTAAAGGTTGACAAATAAAACAGTTGGTTTTTAAAAAATTGTTACATCTTTGGATCTAGTATTTTCTTTTAGTTTTACATTAGATTAAATAGTTTTATTTTGTCATAATATTTTTGCTTTAAGAATTTTTCTTCTCGGTAACTCAGTATGTAAATTATGCCACAGACGAAACTTTCCTCAGAAGGTATGGTTGACATACTGAGTTACCGTGTTCTTTTGTCTTCTTCCGAATTTCTCAACCCTGCTCCTGACGATGCCACTTACGAAAGTGTGCGAAACGTTGAGCCCAAGAACTCATTTGACACGGTCCCAACCCGGAAAACAACCATATATTGAATCCGACAGTGGAGGCCTTTGAAATTATTTTCAACAAAATCTGTTTTAAAAGCAGCTGTTTTACCTTATGTACGAACTGCCGTATAATAGTGATACTTATTTGTTAATTTCACTCAACTTTCATCATTTTGTATATAATTTTAATTCAATTAAAAATGAAATAAATAACTATGTGCGTCATATCTGCAACTTACTAAAAACAATATCGTTCACAGAATTTCAATATCGTGATCGCCGAGTTTTAACTGGAACTGGATATTTAGGTGAAATGGCAACAATTATTTCTATTTCGGTGCAACGTCACGTAGTCATAGTAGTTCCGAAATCTCCGACAATTTAAACCAGAAAAAAATGTGGTTATGTTATAAGAAAAAAAAAATTTTTGTTTGCTGATTTTTATAAACATATTAAAAATATTTATGTACATTATGTACAACTAAAACTAAAATAACCTAACCTAAAACTGTATATACACATAAAAGTAAAAACCTAACCTATAACTATATATACACATAAAACTAAGTTAAAATAACCGATATTTATATATACACAAAACTAAACTAACCTAACCTATAACTATATAGTTGTTATACCGCTTACACAGTCCCGACTCGCTATATCTAGTGAACGTTACCAGACCTTTTGAGACGTTACCAGACCCGGGTTCGGGTCTGATAACGTTTAACCATGTATATCGCCTTCTTGGGCCCAGTACAATTAAAAATTGAAATAAAAAAGTGGGTCTGGTAAAACTGTTGAACGTCAAATTTTATACAGAAATAGTTCATTCCCCTTTTCTGCAGAGGGCGTCGTGTCGCTTAGCTGTATATAATATCTGCCTGCATAAAATCGTCCACATCAGACCAACGTTACCAGATCCGTAAATCTGCAACACTGCATTCTAGCAGATCAGTTCAGTATTTAAGAAAATCATGAGTACTATTCTTATTCTACTTGTATCTGACTGCTTGCATTAAGTAAAAATATGTTATTTGAATTAATAAAGAATTTTTACAATGAATCGTTTGAGGAATGGCTAGTTTCATGTTTTCTCGATGTTACATAACTCTTATTAGACCTAGAATATGAAAAATTATGTCTTTCATTGCCATTTGTCGGCCGTTCTTGTTAGAGACAATTTCCAAAATTATATACTATACAGATTATTTTGAAATTCAAGATACAGTTTAGGATTATCGTGGAGACGGGGGTAAAATGCTTATTAACTAAATACATAATTCAGCCTTATGTTTAATAAAAATAATAAAAATAAGTTTTTTTAGTTGAAATATACCATATGTTCGAAAAAAAAAAATAGCCCGGGACCGTAGCTATCTTATTTTTTTGAATAGATCAAATTAAATCATTTTAAATGTATTGCGATCTTAATTGTAAAACTGATTTTTAATTTTCTTTTTTTTGCCTATGACATTCAACTTTTGTTTTTTAAATGACATCCTAGATATTTTTTTTAATTCTTGTGATGTTTTTTTCTGAATACATTGATGTACTATGTTTCGCATTTTGTTAAAAAGCTGTGGTAAAAATTAATTTAATTTTTATAGCAAGGTAACTGTAACTGAAAAATGTACCAAAATTTTTGTTACATAGCAAGTTTAACACGGTTTATAACACTTATTAATGTATAGGAGTTTTAAATTTGAAAATTAAACTTCTATACGAAAACATTATTAATTCAAGACATTTTATTGCAAATATGATGTATTAAATTATTAATGTTTGAAAATATTAACGTATTATGTACACAATGATACATCAATAAATTTAGAAAAAATCTCTACATGAATCTTAAAAAAATATTCAGGGTGTTTGGTGTAATTTAAAAAACAAAAGTTGTATGTCGTAGATAAAAACAAATGAAAGTTAAAAATTATTTTTTTTAAATCAGATGGTTGTATTTATATGTAGTAGACGATATATGTAAATTTTTTGAAAAATTATAAAAATTATACAACATTTGACAATTAATTTCAGAAATTAGAAAACGACTCCTCAAAATTTTGCATAATTATGCCTTGGTGCTCATTCACAATGGGCATAAAGCATAAGGATGTCATAAGCATTAATGCATATGGATTTATATTTAGTGCTCTATGGTTGTATTCGTTCACAATGAGCATAAGTGCTCATTCACAATAGGCATAAAGCATAAGGATTTCCTAAGCATTATGCTCATTGTAAACGAATAGAAGCATAGAGCACTAAACATAAATTCTTATGCATTAATGCTTATGACATCCTTATGCTTTATGCCCATTGTGAATGAGCACTTACAGTTATAATGAACGTGGTCAGGTCAGGTCACCAAAGCGTTTAACTGAATGTAATTTGAAAAGTGCAAAATTGTATACTTCTGTAAGTGTAGTTTTTTTTAATCCTCTCTTATTTTCAAATTCGCTATAATGATCTACGTATCCATATTTTACTTAATTTTTATTTGAAGATAGGAACTTGATTATATTCTAAATTAATTGATCCTCACTTAATATTAATTGAAAGAGATCATTCTTTTAGCTACATCTAATTTGTACATCTATTGGTAGATTTCGACAACAATCTTTTTAAAGCAACATTTAGTATTTATTCCATTTTTTTTAATGAATATATTTGTCGGTAAATGTTTTATTTATTTCTGTTCGTTAGAATTTCGCAATTAGTTGATTTTTTACTTACTGAGCGTAAGTAAAGGAAGTATTGTAATCAAGTCCATCGGCCGACTCTCTACTTCTACGTTTTCTCGACCTTTCATTACCCCTACAGGACGAAGAAATAGGTCTCCCATTTCCGTCTGTCCGTCTGTCTGCAGCCTCGGATTTTTATTGGGCAGATAATCTCCGAAAGTACGGGGCGATTGTTGTCAAATTTTGTATTTACGAGTATATTAGGAATATCATGTAGATGGTAAAACGCTAACCAAAATTTGTCTAATCGTCCTCACCAACAATGTGATGACGTCACTTTAAAATTTCACATAGTAAATGGGTTTTAAATTGTATGAAATAACATAGTCCTACACATGTAGTTTATGACTTCGTATTGAGTTTTACCCGAAAAGTGCAGAATTTTTGAAAAAAATCAAAATTATGAACATCAAAATTTTGCGGTATAAATCCGCATTTTATTCATATTTTTTGAATTTGCATAAACAGGATGACACAAAAAAATATTGAATGCGTGATTTATTTTATTAATTTAATCAGGAACTGCAAAACCGAATGTTTTAAAATCATGGAGATGTTTAAGATTATCATAAACATGGTAAATCTTTGATCAGAATGTATTTGCTCATCCACCCTAAAAAACAATTGATGACATCACCTCAAAATTTTGCTAAATAAATCCTATCTTAAATATGCAAAATATGATGACTTTATACTTGTGATTTATCACTACATTAATATTTTTTAGATTTCGTTATACAGCTGTCTCAAAAAAATTAATGACTGAAAATTAGTATTTTCTTAAAATTCAAACAATAACGCTTGGCAAACAGGTATCAAATACCCGCAAGAGCGTCTAAAATGCGAGGATAGCAGTTTTTTGTTCCATAGCTACCTATCCTTTAATAATTTTTGAATTATTTTCGCAATAATTTATCGGTTTGGCTAACCAGACGTATTTCGGAGATGAATTTTTGCATACAGTATTTATTTTTCATGTTTAATCAAGTGATGCAAATTAATTAAACTTAATTATTTCAAAATTAAATTAAGGCATGGAAAATTTACTTTTTCAAGATAATGATTATTCTCACCGGTTCATATTAATCCTCACCTATCAAAATACTTACATTTCAAATTTCATAACAATCCGTTCAAAAATACCTGAATTATTGCGCCCGAAAGTGTTACGTGGGACACCCGGTATACTTAGATGGAAAACAGACAATCTAGAGAAAGATGAAAGTCTTAAAATGTGTCTCAGCAAGCATAAGGATTATTTTGCAGAATTCAAATGGTTCAGACAAAATATGTACACGAAAACTAAAATGATACATGGACTTCACATGCACTAATTTCATTGTAGCGTTTGCCACGCTAAGTATTATTAAGGGATCGAGATCCTTCGAGGGCCTGTAAATTTGCAAACGTTTTATGCATTGAGTTTTGACACTAAGATTACCGATAATTCATGAAATTATTTTTTTCTATTTAACAACATAGACAGAGACAAGCTTAAAATTACAGAAAATTATAGAGCATTTTGTTGTGCTTCTAAAGTTGCCAGCTAGGCTTAAAAACATTTTTTGGTGATTCTGTCTCGAAATCATTCATTAATTACGGCTATTAATAAGCGAGATATATATTAATGGGTTAATACAGCAATCAGATATACCCCCGCGCACTTGATGTGAAATTTTTTATTTAAATGTTCTAAATATCATGAAATTTGAAACTGATTTTCAGCAGTTTCGTGTATGAAATTGCAATCACCGGAGAAGTATTGCAACCAACTCGTTTGTTAATAGGCGATTATTAATCGCCCTTATTAACAAGTATTGATTAAATAATTGCTATGGAGCATTGTAACTTTTTTGAAGAGGGTCTTTTTATAACTAGTTTAGCGTTCTTAAATTTTTTAATTAATAATTTGAAATATTAAAGTTACTCTTAAAAAATATGCAATTTTAGATCTATAAATCAATCTTAAAGTTTCTAACACATATTGTACCATTTTGTGGTTAAAATTTCGATTTTTTTAGGATTTTAATATTAAAAAATCTTAATTTGTGATTTATGTTATGTGTAAGAAAAGCTTAGATATCATTTAAAAACTTTATGAAATAAACTAGAAAATTTTTGTGCTAACATTTTTTTTACAAATCTGTAAGCCTAAGGTCAAATAAAAATTGCATTAATAAATCCCAAGTGTAAAATTATGTTATATTATAAATTTTTTAAAATTTTAGGTGGGAATAGGTATCCAAATTTTGGTTGAACTAACTCGATAGACATGTACAACTAGTAAAAAGAAAATGTTACTAATGTCTGTCAAACTTGCATATCTGTTAATAAAAAAAATCGCCTTGGCGTTAATTTTATTAATGAGTTATCCGTTTGTCATGGCACTAATGGCGTCAAAAAGACAGGCAGATAAGATATATTTTTGGTTTTTATTATTTTCTTTTGTGACACTTTTGCATATCCACTGGTTGTAAATTCAACTTTCAAGATACACAAGAAATTTTACAGATCAATACAATGTGAAGCGATTTTCCATAAATTTAATGTGGCAACAATGTCGGGATTGATAACGTCGGTTTACTGTGCTATTTATACTGAAACGGGACTCAGAAAGCTGTTGAACATAGTGGGTCTGGTAACGTTGGATGAATATGGTGTTAACATTTTTCAAGGAATAATTTTACCCCTCTACTTTTTTTTAAGTTTGTTATTGCAAAAACCATTAAATTTATTATATTATACTCGGAAAAACAGCCGGGCTTGGTAACGTCTGTTTAATATGTTGGGCTTGGTAACGACGGTTGGATACGTATATATATATACACATATAACTAAACTAACCTAACCTAACCTATAACTATATATACACATATAACTAAACTAAACAAACCTAACCTACAACTATATATACATGTAAACCTAACATAACCTAACCTACACTAACCTAAAGCCACCGTCCAAGCTGAGGCAATAACTATGCAGGAACAGAGCCGCATCGAGGGTTCGATGGGTCAGCCTCCGTTCCTGGTAGAATTGCCTCTCCCATTGGGCCCTCCACACGCAGAAAGCCTGATACTCCGACAGTGGCTTGAGGTCGTCGTCCATGTCGGGGAGAGGCGGCAGCTCCGTCCCTGGCGGCACAGTCTGCAAAACAAATGTATATTAGTCCATTACATCCAAAATAACACGAAATAAATACATACCTTCTGAGATGACGGCGCCTGAGCGATGAAGAGCGGCAGCAGGGTCTTCACAGCCCTCGAGTGGGCTGGCACCCTTGGGCGAAATCTTCGCGGGGGATCGAGGTGGGCAGGTGTGGGGATGTGGGGAATAGGAATGTTGTCAACAGGATTGGGGATGAAATATGGAAAAATAAAAGGGGGAATTATAGGCGAAGGAGAACGAGGAGGTTGAGGATGGATGGATTGGGGGTCGATCCCCGGTCTCCGTTTCGGCGGCCTCTCCTCTTGCGTCTCAGCGGGAGAGACGCAGTCGAAGGACCGCTTCTTCGAAGGGCCAGCGGTGGCGAAGTCGCTTCCTGAAACGAAGAAAATAGATATTAGTGCATGCTTTAAAAACAAAAAATAAAATAGTTTAAAGTCAAAGTACTTACCAGAAGATCCGTCCATTGTAACACTTGTCCAACTTCACAGCTCGGAAAACTCAGACATAATGAAAGGACGATAAAGGGAGGTTGTTTATATACCTTCAGTCCCCGGACGTAAACAGTGGTGGGGTGTTTGCCGGGCGGGGTTAACCCTTGGGCCTGCAAATGCCACAATCTTAAAATCGTAAAATAAAAAGAATGTTATACTTGAATAAAAAGCTGTTGTTGTAATTATTTTGTTATTCATTGCTAATTTCGTTTTTGGCCAGTTTGATTTTACTTGATTTGTAATTTTATCAATTGGCTGCTGGCCTAAGCTTGAAAAATTTGTTTTTATTTGTTTTTATCAATTTTTTTTTATTTAAAAAAAATCAGTGTTCATGGACGAATAATTGAAAGTGAAAGTAATATACATAACCTTATTATGATTTTGTAACCGACAGGTTAAAAAGGTAAGGGACATCTTGCCGAAACGTCCAATGAAATAAATATAAGAAGAAGACAAAAATGAAGTTTTAATGTTAACTTTGTTATAAAAAAAAACATTTTCAAGCTTAGGGCAGCAGCCAGTTAATAAAATTATAAATCAAGTAATTCTTTTGTCGCAATATATTCTTTTTAAAAAATTTTCTTTTTGAAATGTTAGAAGCTTTTTAGTGTTATACTATTTAAATTTTTTACAAAAAATGACAATTTAAAAGAAATTCGGAGGATATTCGGTTTTTTTCTTAATTAACAAAAATCTAGGGGTATCCGATTGTGTTTTACTTTAAGGAATTTTATAGAATCTCGGGCACTCTGAGTGCCTTTTTTTAGAATTCGAAGGAATGTCAGTGATCCCGAGTGTCTTTTTCGAACTGTTCAAAAACAATAATGGTAGTCCTCTATTACAAACAACTTCAATATCTCCATCCGTTCACAAGATGCAGGTGGAATTTTAAATGGGTCCGGTATATTTACATTAATAGCTCAAATGGCAACTGCGCCTTTCACTATGTCACGTGACCAACGTGTGTTGCAACTACCAGTGTTGCCAGGTTTGCGTTCTATTATTAAAAACTGACCGCCTTAGTAGTATTTATCTAATTTTACTTTGTAATCGTTAAATTCAGTTTTAACTTTAGCAACACAACTTCATTGGAACATTAATTTATTAAATTTTCAGAAGCTTACGGATTATACCGACTATTGTTAATAAATGTCGGTACAGCTGTGTTGGTCAATCATTAGTACCCATAAACAAGAGGGGATTGTAAAATATCGGTTAGGGTAGGTAAAGATTGATAAGTAGGTACAACAGTTGGTTTTTGGAAAATTGTTAGATCTTTGGATCTATTGTTAAGTTTTAGTTTCAAATTAGAATAACTAGTTTTATTTTGTCATAATATTTTTGCTTTAAGAATTTTTCTTCTTAATGTGTATAAATTGTACGGATGTGTTTAAGAACTGGAATCTGGCAAGATCGTGCAATATGTTGGATTTTACAAACAACTTAAAATATTCTGCAATTTTTCGTTCCACATGGTCATAGTGTTGGATCACCCATATTTCTTGAAACTGGTATGTATTAATTACTTAATGATAATGAAGATCAAAATTAAAAACTGTCATATCGGCGCTTCAATAATCATAATACAATTTCAAGATTTCCGGTGAAATGTTACTTTTTTGTATCTATGATCGTTTTCCGGGTTAGGACCGTCTCAATTGAGTTTTGGGCTCAATATCTCGCACACTTTCGTAAATCGCATCTTCAGGAGCACCACTGAGAAATTCGGAAACAGGCAAAAGAGCACGGTAACTGAGTATGTGAACCATACCAGAGGCGAAACTCTTCGCGGAAAATTCGAACTCCCGCACTCTGGTGAATGCGCGAAAGCCATTAAAAAAGGTCATAAGTGCAGAAAATTGTTTCGAACATCCATGATACAGCCTGTGGCAGAAAAACACGGTTTCCGAAACCGAAACCTCAATTCTACTGAGAATATGCGAAGTCTGTTGGGGAAAAAGTTGCGACGCCAACGTTTAGTTCTTAATAGTAAGGATGATCTCTTCGTGGCCATGACGGATGCGTGCTATATATCACCTGAAAACTACAACAAAAATTCATACCTTTTTATGTCCAAACGAGTGGCCAAGCTAATGGGGCAAAGCATTAGTTGTTTTATTGTCATATTTATTTATGTAATTTACTAAATAAACTGTTATAATTTTGTGTCGTAAATTCAAATTATTATCTGCAGTTTTTTGACTTACCATCTTACGTTGATTGATTTTATTGTAAGTCTCACAAGCGAATGTCGTGGAAGTCGTGGAACTGTAAACAATACACATGTGCTTATTCCAAGTAAAGTGAATTACGAAATGGCTTATTCCGTATTTTAATTGTCTGCCGCACTGTGTCCTGAGTTTTAACAATGTATGTTTGTTTTATAAAAACTTTTAATCACTTATGTAAATAATGCATTAAAATGCACATCACATGGGTCACCATTTTCTGGCAGAGTATTTAGACTTTACGAAAGCAAAAGCACCACATCAACTCAATGCTGCCAAAGCTCAGCTTGAGTATATGCTAGCTGGTACCACGCCTCTAACAGCCATTAAGGTAGTTCGCTTTATGCGATAAAGGAGAAAAGCACTTGGAGAACCGCGGCCTTGCGGCGATTACCGAAGGCCGATAGGAGTGACAGTGCGAGAACTACACACTACATCCTATCAGCTCCAATGCAATGAGATGATCAAAAATTGATATTTGGTAGATAACGCTCTGCCCATAGTCTTATTAGTAGAGAGCGGATTTATAAGCACAAAAAATTAAGAATAAGCGCTTAAATAAGCACAACATTTTCAATAAAAAATTTTCATTTTAATCAAAAAAGCATTAAATAAGCAAAACACTTTCATTAAAAAAGTTTTATTTTAAGCAAAAAAGCATTAAAAACATAATCATATTACAAATCAAAGAACACTTGTTAGAACTTTGTATAAAATTTTATTACAATAATCCTAGACTTTATATTTTACACACGTATTTCAGTTTTCTTTAAAACAACTTATGATTGTAATATGTTACAAGTTGTCCACTGTAAAATTTTTTCGCCGATTATTTAAAATGTGTTTAAAATTAATTAAAAAGTCCCCCAATCTTCTCTTAACATTTTCATCGAGTTTGGGTCGGGCAGTGGGAAGTATTTTATCACAGCTATGGCGGAAGCTTGAACGATACAATAAAACATTCGTATTATTTGCGGGAATATGCAAGTAAATATCAGATTGGCACTTTTCTCCCCTATTTTTCACTTTGTTGCATCTATAGTAGATATTTACGTCATCACCAACAAGATCATTTTATTATTATTAGGTTTCTTAAATTTTTATTGCTTCTTCAGGCAGCGTTTTGTGCTGAAATTCCCCATCAAACTCCCAACGTTTGTCAGTTTTTTTAAACGTTTCGGAGGCCCTGGTTGACTTGTTGCTTTTTCATTCTCAGATTCGGATGAAGCATATTCAACAACATTCGAAATCTGCACAAAATATTGTGATAACCCAAACTTCCCGCGTTAAATTGATCTCGAAAAAGTTTGAAAAGCCCGCGAAAAATTCAAAATTTGGCCTGGGCTGTGATCCTCTAACAAAATGGAAACCTACGTTGTGTGTTTTTTTTAAGTGGCGGGAAGACGTTCTTCCATACAAGTGAGCATACACTGTGTGTGAGTCGAGAGCGCAAGAAATAATAGACAACATTTTTGGGAGGGGCTAAAATGGCACCCCTCTCGGGAGGAAAGAAGCTGCGAAGATTCACTCCTAAGTCCCAAAAACCCCCTATCGTATATTCACGACATATTACATTTCAAATGAAACACCTTAAAAATATGAGAGCAAAGACAACCGCGAATTAACAGACATCCACATATGAAATCCAAACAAGTACAAAACCCTACGTTTATGTTTTGAATCAATGCGAATATTTAAAGATCACAAATTTAATGGAAACAAAGCAAAATCTAAATTAAAGTAACTGGATGCAAATACACAAGTCATTACGTTCGTGTGGCGTCAAATGTAAAGTTACGGCAGTTAACAGAAGCACAAAAAAAGTACCCTGGGGCGTTCTAGCATAAGTGGAGTTTGGGGCTACCGGTTCGGGCTGGTCGTGTCCCCAAAGCAAACACTTCCTCACAGAACACCTATGATGATTGTGGCCTGCCCCACGTTGGACGCCAAATTTTGCCACGATACTTTTCCACTATGCAGACTGATTGGGCAAGGGCCGACTGTTGGCAAAATAGATTCCGGCTATTGCAGCTCAGGGGCCGTGGGACGTATTAAAAAAAAACTCGACCCAGTGCTGCCGTCCTTAATGGTCAGCACACCATAAAAAAAATAAATTCTGGGCGCCAGGACCCTTATTACAGAATACCGGGTGTCCGGATCCAAAACACCCGTAAGTCGGCCTACGACTTACCTGTTTACACACCTGTGATCTGTAAGGCTTTGGGGGTGCACTCGCGTAACCACAAAAACTATACTGTACTAGTATGAGTGTATATTAAAAATAAAATGGTTACTATAATAAGTTGAGCAATAAATTTAACTAGCGTTATTCCTAGCTCTAGTGAGCACACTCTACATAAGATTAAGTTAGAATTAATGCCTACAAATAAGACGTTTGATCAAACGAGGCTCTTAAAAGTAACTAAACTTAGTGACAATCATATTACGCCAACAATTATCTATAGGTAACAAAACCATGCAATAAATTAAATTAAGATGATGGTGATAGCTAATTAATCGAATTAATTGCAAGTAATACAGATTTAATACAAATTACATTAAGATTTAATATGAATGACCTAAGATTTAATATGAGTGGAATTGAGATCTAATACGAGTTAAATAAGATTTAATACAAGTTAAAATAAGAAGAAAAACATTAAAGTGGTTAAAACAAGAAAAACACGACGAAACGATAAGCCGAGATCGTACCGCGATAAGCGACGCACAAAAACCTATTTCGTTAAACACGTGAGAAGGAAAACTGCATGCCTGACCTTATGATCTGGGTAACCTTCGTCAAGGGCAACTCCACAGAATGGCCGTTGTGGAGAAGAATTCCTTCGCTCAACCTGTTCCTGGAAATGAAGTAGAGCTGCACGTTCCGATGAACGGGATGTAGAAAGCGCAGTTCAGTCCAAGATCAGCATAAAAGCAGCATGAAAACGGGTTAAGAACAGCATAAGAGCTGCTTAAGAGGATCTTAAAAGAGGCCCTGCAAGGGAGAACGACCCACTCGTTAGGGTTTATTCGGCCAAAAAAAAACGACTTACTTAGATGGTGGTGGCCTCGTGGTGCGGGAGAATAAGTAGAAACGCCCTAAATCCGGCTCTGCCGATATAGTACGGTGGTCTTCCAACAGTATGACACCGACTACTCATAGGGTGGTGAATTCCAGGGATTAATCCGACTATGCGAAAACCAATACTATGCCCTCGAAAATTCACACACCATTCCTACCATCACTCCACCTCTAACACCAAGCAACTAATGAATTCCAGACGGAAGTGGAATTTTTCCCTTGCGAGAAAGTGGGGCAATTTTGCTGATGGTGTGGGAAGCGGGAAAATACTACCTCAAAATCCTTTTAGAAAAACTATACCCTTTTCAAATATTCCCCCTCCTGCATTTCCGTTATGGCACAGCGTACGCGCTAATTGCTACACGAGGCTGTCAACGTACAGGGGGGAAGTATAGTCAACCTCCACAACAATATCTCAGGTCGTGCTACGACAGCCAGGCACTAAAATAGCCAAAAAATACCACAATCAACTCGTGCCGAAATCACACCGTGACAACCTCGATGGTGTTATTAATCCCTAGCGTTGCGAGGGGATGCCTCGATGAAGTAATCAAACTGTAGTGTTGCGAGGACAAGCCTCAGTGATGTAATCATGATAACGACGATAATAACGGTGATAACCGCCTAAGGGAAGAAATTATTTTAACCCCCCGCCAGTTCGCAGTATTAATTTTGTTGATTTAACTGCCGTAAATGACTATTAGCGATCTTGTGTGAAGAATTAAGAAGTGTTATAATGTAACACTTACGTATATGCATCCAGAAACTTATTCGTAGTTTGTTAAACAAAGAATTATTATTCTGACTAAATGAACTTCATGAAATCTTCTAGCAAGTGGTTTATTTAAACAATCCTGATTGTTAAATTGAATTAACACTAGCTGACGATTAAGAAAACTAACTTGATTGGTGAATTTACAAACAATAAAACAAATTTACAGCACGTGTTCCTCATTGAAATATAGCATGTATTTTGATGAAAATCAGCAAGAATTATCCGCGGGGGTTGGGGAAAACTGCGTCTTCCTAGAAGTTACGATTGTTTGTCGTTAAACAAACGCTTCCTCCCATTTATTAACTACCAAACCAACTAATTTAAACTAGCTCTTACCACGTGTTTCCAATCACAAAAACACATCCAGACTGACGCTCCGCCATGCCGCCCTCTTTCTCTGCCAAGCCGCCCTCTAATTAAAACATACATAACTACCTTGGGGCTTGGTTGCCTATGTTTAACGATTTTTAATTGAATTTTTTCTTTCAAATTCAAATTATTCAAATGTGATTTCGCGCCGCTGAAAATTTTGATTTAAATTCGGTCACCACAATATATGTTCCGTCTCTGGGTACAAGTTTTGTTTTTTCGTTTTTTTTTCTTATTTTTCTTTTATCAGTACCGATGTAAACGCTTCGCTCGCAACTCTTGCTAAACGCCGTATAATGTGTTGCGGCCTATAAACATATAGTCGGAGACTAGTCGGAGAGACTGGACGCCCGAGTCTTTCCCTACCACAATTGAATTTGAACCGACAACGGTAACGGTTTTGCCTTCAGATGTTGACCACAAAAAAATTCCGCCACATGCCCCAGAAGCACGGGCAACCTAACCTTTTCTGGGTAAGTCCATTTTTCTGGCACTGATAAAGCTACATGTTTTTTTTTTAGTCCTTCGGTTAGCTGGATTAGCGAGGGTTGCAACGGGTCTAACGTGTTTTTTGTTAGTTTTTCTTCGCATGGCCATGGGGTAGTGGTTTATTTTGCCTTTTTTTTTGCTTCATAACCATCATCACAAACATCTTACAATGGAGTCGTTGAAGTGAATACGTTAGCAAAAAAGGCTGCACATAACCTCTTGAACACTTGAGTTCTGAATATAAGTACCACAACACGATCATTGGTCTAATAGACACAGATGCTTTTAGTGCAGAGGATGATATTCGAAAGTTGTTCGACTCGATATATTTTAAAATTAAAAAGTCCGCTGAAACGAAGAAATCATTTTCGGTTGCT
Source organism: Zophobas atratus (assembly GCA_022388445.1). NCBI lineage: Eukaryota > Metazoa > Arthropoda > Insecta > Coleoptera > Tenebrionidae > Zophobas > Zophobas atratus. Next base: position 14,411,152 of record CM039446.1, read on the forward strand.
CCCGCCCCTAAATCTAATATCAAGCTACACACAGTACAGCTGCCGAACTTTTCTGGAGATATCACGACATTTGCCCCGTTCATGGACATGTTTAGTTCATAAATCTACTGACCTAACCTAATTATTTGGTTTCGTCATTGAAAGGCGAAGCTAGAGCCCTTATTGAAAATCTGCCGGTTACCGAGAACACTTATCTAACCGCATACTCTAAACTCAATAATCGCTATAAAAATGGTAGACAAATACTGCATGCCCATTGGAATGCGATTGATAATGCCGTGAAAATTAATTCGGACCATCCTCAGGAAATTCGAAGTCTGATAAGACACATTCTCAAAACATTTAAATGCTATATGTAATTTTATGTTCCCTAATTCCTACGTATCACAAACTTTACCAGTTTTTAGAGCAACACCGTAGCGCTTTAGGCAATGCGTCTCCTGCTAAACCCCAAATAAAAAAGTTTGGTTCTCAGAAATCTGTAACGGTACAGTCACGCTTTACCACCTCATTACTGGCTAAGTCGGATTCTTTAAAATGTCGTATTTGTAATTTGCATCATTTAATTTATCGATGTCAGGAATTTCTTGCGAAAGCCCGCCGAGAACGCTACTCTATTGCTAAATTAAAGCGCTTATGCCTTAATTGCCTGGGCAATCGTTATTTGAGTAACACGTGTCAGTCTTCTCATAGTTGTTGTCAATGCGTCAGAGGCATCATACTCTGCTACATTTTAACTCGGAACTCGCGGGCGATTCTCAGGAATCTAAATCAGCGGAAGCTAACCCCTTAACAATTTAGAGTCGGGCTCGCCTGCTACGGGAATTTTATTGGCCCCTGCCTTAATAGAAGTTTTTGCCAAAAACGGAAGCTATAAAATCCTTACAGTGCTTTTCGATTGTGGATCACAAAGGACCTAATTTTTCAAAAAGTCTTCAAAGGGCTTTGTCCAGGGGGGGGGGACATGGGACATTTTCTGCTCCTTACTTCGCCATTCGTACCTTGTTGAAATTGAGGGAGCAAGATGGCTCATTATTCCCCTTAGCCGCTGCCGCTGTGCAGACAGACACTTACATGGACGATATTGTCACCGGCAGTAACTCATATCAAGAGACTTTAAAGTTGAAAGTGGAACTTATTGCTCTTCTCCAGCGCGGAGGTTCTGAGCTACGCAAATGGGCCTCCAACGATCCTTCTCTAATCTCGGATCTCCCCACCTCTCATGTTTTCATATATTTCGATCCGTTGGGTATTTTAATCCCGCTTACACTCTTCATCAAGCATTGAACCAACGAATTTGGACCCGTAAGTTAGCTTGGAACGATTGGCTCCATCTAGATATTTTACGCGCGTTTTTTACGATAATTTTCAACCGTGTGAACTTCATGGTTTCGCTGATAGCATAGAAAAGAGCTACGCCGTTGTATTCTATTTGTGGTTTAGCTTCGCATCGCAAGAACAGCATACTCATTTTGTTTATGCTAAATCCAAAGTAGCACCGCTCAAGAAGATTACTATTCCGAGATTGGAGTTGTCTGCTGCAGTTTTGTTAATTCGTCTCCTTAATTTTGTTTGTCAAATTTACAAAGACAAACTTCTGTTCTGTCGCATTTGTGCATGGACAGACTCACAGGTAGCTCTAGTTTGCGTTAAATCGCCTCCGCACCACTGGGAGACATTCGTCTCCAATCGCGTCTCGTTTATTCAGGAGCATCTGCCCTCCGCATCGTGGTCTCATGTACCATCTGGTCAGAACCCTGCGGACATAGTATCTAGGGTAGCATACCCTCATGAGTTGCTGCTGAACAATTCCTGTGGTGGGTGGGACCTTCGTTTCTATATAAAAACATCATTAAAATTAAAATGTTAAACCGACGGGTAACTTCAATGGAAAACAAAAGTACCCCAATAAATTCTTAAATGACGATTTTATGTCACTTTTAAATACGCATTGCGTGCCGCCTTGTATGCACAATAATCGCATGCGTACGATCTGATCTCCAAATCGACCATTAAATGTCGTTTCAAATTTTGTTTTGTTTTGCCTTTGTATGAACATTTCGCACATTTATATCGTCCTTTTTTTTGTGCTTCATTAAAGATGAATTATATTTAGTTCTGACGTTTTAAATCCGACGAGCGTTTTGTTTTGTATAAAGAATTTTCACATTCGTACCATCTGGCGTTTTTTTTTTCGTTCAAGTGAACGAAGTTTATAATGACTCTTTTCGCACTTGTACTATTCACCATCTTCGTCATCTAAATGGATACGATGTATGTAGGTAAATGTCTTTTCGATCTAGTTTCATATGGAAAACTCACTGTGACCCTCTCTTTCGACAGACTCGCACTTTCGAGATTTTCTTTTCTTCCTGTGCATGCTGTAGTATGTTGAAGCCACTTCATTAGAGATTTGTTTGGAAATCACATTTTTCGCAAACGTAGTTTTGTATGCAGAAGTCGTCTCTAGGTAGATCTTCTCCAGGCTCTTTTTTAAGGCCGTGAAATTGAATAATACACTTCAATTTCGGCTTTTCCGCAAGTAAACTTTTCCAGGGATGAACGGTGTCGCCGCACGTGGTTGATCATTAGAAAAACCGAAGTTGTAAAGTATGCATATAGTTTACAGTTGTGCAGGTTTTTACATGAAGATCTCCAGCTTGTTCCGAATGCTTTACAGTATTCCAAAGTTGACATTTTGGCTACCTAAAACTGTTTTATTACACCATGGAACAATACTAGTACTTTTTTACTTACCCAAAGTTCGTTGGAACACTATTAACACGGGAAACGATGAAAAATTTCTTCACACACGAGCAACTTAGACGCACCCAACATCAAAAGACGACAACTGAAACAGTGAAACTGGTATACTTCTCCACGTGGAAGGAATATATATTTACATATTCTCCCCTCCGCGGAACTTCAAGTACAAAAACACAGAACAATGGTCATCGTTTATCCCATCCCCCATTCTAACTTTCTTTAATTTGATTGATTTATTGTGTTACTTTTATATACGCATAATATGCACACATTTTTGCTGGCCCCTCTCCCGGGGAGGGAGGTGGATGGCTCGTACTCAGTCTCACTCCATTTGGCGAGTTTCGTGCTGATCCACGATCTAGACGCTGAGTCCTGGCTGGCGCAGGTGAGTGCTTTAAAGAATACTCCTTTCTCCATAAGCTCTTTGTGACTTCCTGCAGAGAAGTGCGACACCATCTTCTGTAGACGCGACCTGAAAGCCGAGCCCCGCTGGGATGATAACATAGCCGCCATGACTGGATCGTCAGCTGTTCGACTCTCCAACCCTTACAACTTGCGAAGAAGAATATTGGGGATAGAAACCGCTAACTCATATACTCCTAAACCGCCCTCTCTTACTGCCGAGGCAGTATCTTTCCTGTGTTCTCCTGGTGACACAATTAATCCTCCCTCTCAAGAGGGCTCCAGTATTGACGTGGCTATTCCAGTCCAGCTCCAAATCGCTAACTTGGACGGTTTCGACGCTGGCGCTCCTCCTACGGTTAAGGCTTCGCCATGTTGTGTTGAAGCAGTGGGAGAAGTCCAAACGAATATCGAGGAGGGGGCCAAAGATATTTTAGGAGATGCGGTGCTTGGTCGTGGCAGAGTATGTATCACATGTGACGCGCGTTTTCACACATTCTCCTCCTTGCGAGAACACGAGCGGTCCCATCATCCTGAACTGCTTGTTCGCGAGGTAGAATACCATCCGTCTGCGGTCTCCATGAAACAACAGTTAGAGGAAATGGCCGCATACGAGATTAAACGCGGGTCGAACATCAAGACCATGGCTAGAGATCTTGGTATTATTATTATTATTATTATTTGAAATTGAACAACAGGTACATGACCCAATTATAGTCCAATTATTAATGAAACTGATATTACCGGCAGCTAATATAGCACAGCTATCATACTGTGGTGCCCTAAAGGTATATTAGTCAGCTAGCAGGTGAATATTAAAACAGTTCAAAGGTATCACAAAACTGGTGGTAGTTGTTGCACATCTCGCTAATGGGAGAGTATTTCAGTACATTAAGACGAGGAGTGGTATGACGGTAGACCAGATCAGATACCGTAGAGGTCTCTCCATGTATAAAGTCATGCTTCGCATGTTTAGAAACTCTTTCCACTTATTAGAACCCGTATCCCAGATAAGCCCTGCTACACCGTCGTCACATTCACCTGTTCCGTGTTCGAGCCCCACTCCTATTACGTCGTCATCTGCTGACCTCACCGTTGAAGATCCTCCCGGTTGCCTGGTTGGCAGCAAACCTATTAGTCTTCCGCTTAGGTCACCCTGTACTACCGAGGTGCCTACTACGCCATATCGTCAGGACCGCTCATCTTCTAGGTCCCCCTATACTACCGAGGTGCCTACTACTCCACATTGTCAGGACCGCTCATCTTCTAGGTCCCCCTATACTACCGAGGTACCCACCCGGTCCTATCTTCCTGGCCCTGATTGTTCTCAGATCGCCGGTCCATCGCGTGGGTTAATTCCTCTGGTGGAACATCCTCCTTGTCGTGCTCCTCAAATTTCACCTTCTGTCAACCCGAATGAAACCACTGTGGAGAGAGTTTTGACTTTGGTTTCTCCGGAGTTTACGCAAAACTATGCCGACACGAATCTCCAGGTATGGGATAACGCCTCAGTGCTCGGCACCATCATTCCCGAGCAAATCTCCATTTTGAGCAGCCCCCCTAAACGTCTCCCCCCGCTCTCTCCTCCGGTATCGAGAGCTACTGTTCGCCCCATCTCAGGAGATCCCCTCCCTCTATCCCCGGTTGCGGCAGTTCAATCTTTTGTTCGTACAGTCTTCGCCAAACAACTTCGTAGTCGTTCCAGATACCCCTTAGAGCAATGGTTGGATAAAATCAACATCCCTGATCCAGCGGCTTGGGTGGACACTATCGAAGACATGCTTTTGTTGTTGTTTCCTCTGGACGAAAGAGCGAAACAAAAGAAGGTTTCGGCTGGTAAGTCTGCTGCGAACAATGGTGCCGCTAATAGGAACCAGAAACGCATGGCGGATTACAAGAGCACGCAGGACCTGTACGCCAAGGATCGCAAGAGACTGGCTGACAAAATAGCTTCCGGCGAGCCTCTCGATGTACCTACAATCTACCCGGAGATGTCTGCCATAATGGAGGTCCATGGAAACGTTTTCCTCTCCGAGTCTCCTCCCGACGACCATCCCTTCCAAACACCTTCGGCCAGCATCGAAACAGAATTTTCCCCAGTTTCAGCTGAGGAGGTTTCTGCGGCCAAGAAGGGTTGGCCACGTTCCGCTCCTGGTCGGGATGGGGTGACGGTGCCTGCTGTGTCCAAGTGCAGCAACAACATCCTGGCTGCGCTTTTTAATCTCATTTTAGTCAGCAGGTACCAACCGGTGGAGTGGCGTGCCATGCGAACGGTGCTGATCCCAAAGCCTGGTAAGAACAGGAAAGACGCCTCTAATTGGAGACCGATTACGATTGGGTCGTCTATTCAGCGGCTGTGTCACCGCATTCTCGCAAACCGCTTATCATCTCTGGTCCGGCTCAACAGTAATCAGCGAGGTTTCGTGAAGACGGACGGAACCCTTGCCAACACTCTTATTCTTGACTCCTTAATTAATGGTAGGACGCAGGCTAGGAAGGGAACATCTATGATATCTATGGATATTCGAAAGGCCTTTGACTCAGTTTCCCACCACTCCATAATCAGAGGCCTTCGAAGATTCCAGATATCGCCTTATCTTATTAATTACATTCAGGCAACACTTACCTCGTCATCTACCATTTTTTGTGTTGGCCAAAAGGAGTCGGAATCGGTCCTCTATTAACAGAGGCGTACGCCAGGGGGATCCTATGAGTCCTCTGTTATTCAACATCGTGTTGGATGAGCTAGTCGGGAAGCTGTCTGATATGTCTGAGGGCTGTTCAATGGGCGATCGGGTCAACTGCTCCGTAATTGCTTTCGCCGACGACCTTGTTCTCCTCGCCGAGACCGAGAGGAGTCTTCAGCGCTCCATCAATATTTCCATCGAATTTTTTTACCCACAGGGGTATGGCCGTAAACCCTACGAAATGTTACGCCCTTATCAAACAAAATATTAATGGCGCAGTAGTGCCACTCACCAATTCCTCCATTACCATCCAGGGTCGACAGGTCACTCACGTGTCTGATGTCAACCCGATTCGCTATTTGGGACACCAATTTGGAAGCCAAGGACAGATGAAACCTTGCTTGTCCAACTACCCCGTATGGCTCCAAAGGTTAGTCGCCCTCCGCTGAAACCGGATCAAAAATTCTCTCTGCTCAAGACCTACCTGCTTCCCAGGATAATGCACTCCTTGATGAGCACCAAGGTCACCAAGGAAGTCCTGGAAACCCTGGACAAGATGAACAGACAGTACATTAAGAAAATCTTACATTTACATCTACATACCTCTAACGAGCTAATCCATGCTCCCATTAGGGAAGGCGGGTTAGGGGTATGTCAACTAACTGTTTCTGTTCCTCAGATTCTTCTTAGTAGATTGTCCAGGTTGCAGATTAGAGAGGCTCTTGATCCGGTGGTTGCGGCCATGTTAACGTCGCGGCGGGTTTCCGACTTCAGGGTGCGCTTACAAAAAATGGTGTCCCAATTCCCTGCTGGAGGACATAGGGAACTTATGGAGAAGGGCGTATTTTCGAAGGGTCTTACCTGTGCCAATCAGGACTCCACTTCCAGATATTGGATAGGTACGAGACCTGCTAAATGCAGCGCCGGCGATTGGGTGCGAGCCGTCCATCTTCGCACTACCAATTTGCCGACAGTTGGCATACCATCCAATCCTGTTGAGCTTCGGGGTTGCCGCGGAGGGTGCGGTGCGATGGAGACCGTGTGTCACATCCTGCAGAAATGCCCGGTGGCACATGATGAGCGGATCCAACGACACGACGCGGTAGTGAAGAAAATCGCTGCCCACTGCGTTCGGGAAGGCTGGCGTGTTGAGGAAGAGCCGGGAGTGAGACACGACGACGGAACGCTCTACAAACCGGGCCTCGTCATTTTTAAGACTGAGGTCCGAGCGGTAGTCGCGACGCCCAGGTTTCTTGGGAGACGGGATCTTCGATGCAGGAAGTCTGGAACAAGAAGAAAGCCGTTTACGGCAACGCGAATTTCTTGGCAGCAGCGCGGAAGAAATAGCCGAATACACATTTTACGTTCTTACCTGTCATCTTGGGAGCGATGGGAGACTGAGCTTAACATCAAGCCACCACTCAAGCGCAGCTGCGTGGCATCAACGTTGAAGTGGGGCTGCTCTGCACACAAGACCTTCATGCGAAGAATTTGGAAACTTCCCGCCTCTCAGTGCTTCCGTCAGGGATCCGATTAGGGTGTTCCTGCAACTTATTAATATCTTTAGGGATAATCAACTACCGCCGTATAATGTCCACTTACCGTCGTGCTGCTTGCCTTTCCATCTTCGTATTGGTGCTTTGGAACATCTAGAACGCTTCTTGGGTGAATATCGACTCAGGGGTTCTTCATGGGCACTTTTGCAGGGCTCTGAAACACATAATAGGAACATCAGTGGGTGAATCCAGAAAGATGTCACTTACCAAGCACGGCGACGATGATTCCGAATGGGGTCCAATTTCGGGTGGCGTTGGAGCGGCGTAGTCTGAAACAGAAGTAATTTAAATTATTAAAAACACCTTAATTAACTAACAACTTATTACTATCCTTATTTACATCTTATTATAACATCTTATTATTATTATCCTAATTATTGTAGTAATACATCTTAATTATCATCACCATAATTATATAACTATATAACTAACTTAATATATCCTAATTCTAATCATATTTACTCCTTAATTTACATCTTATTACCTAATTATGTATTATAAATCTTAATTATACATTTTAGACTTACATCCTAATTATAAATATCTTAATATATATCCTAACTAATTAATGTTAGTGCGCTTATTAATTTAAGTCTAAAATTAACATCTCAAACTTCCTACATCTTAATTTTAATTTACTAGGGTTTTTCTTATAATATACTTTAGGAGTAATATCTTAACATCTATTTATAATGTGCATTATGTACAATCCTCCTGTGGAGGTTTTATATCTTATTAATTTCGTAGGACTAATAGTTATATTAATAGTCATATTCCTTTATTTGCATTCATATTGTGCGTTATGTACAGTCCTCCTTGGAGGCTTTTTTATTAATTAATTAGGCGCTATAGGAATTAGACTTGTTAGTATAGGCCTAACAATATTTTAATAACTTTTTACTGATTTTCATATTTATTCACTTTTAGGTAAAACCAGAAATGGTTTATGTGTTCAGATTACGTATGACAATAAAGTTTTTGAACAGCGTGGATGAGCTCGTTTGAAGTATGAAGATGGAGATGTAATATCTTCTTTACTTATTGCCTGTTGATTTTGTCTAGGCTAACCAAGATTTCCTTCGTCACCGTGGTCCCCATCAAAGAATGAAAGATCTGCGGGAGCAGGAAAGACTTGGGCAACCGGAACTTTTGGTCTGGTTTTAGGGGAAGAACAACCAGCCTCTGTAGCCATACCGGATAATTCAACAGGCAGGGCTTAATTTGTCCATGAGTTCTGAAGTCGTATCCCAGATAACGGACGAGATTAATATCGGTGACTTGACGCCCTTAGATGTTCACTGAAGATTTGGTGAGTGGTGTGACTTATACCATTGATTTTACTCTTAATCAGGGCGTAGTATTTCGCAGGGTTCATTGCCCTATAAGTAAAGAAGTTAACAGCCCCATCTATTGAACTCTGGAGGTCCTTCACGTGCTCGGCAAGAAGAACGATGTCATCTGCAAAGGCCGATACGGAACATGTGTTAATACAGATTGACGTGGACTCCTCTTGACCAACATAAAAAATCGTGGACGATGTGGTAAGTGTCACCTCGACGTAGTCTATAATGTAAGAAGGTGCCTGGACGCGTCGATGGCCCCTGATTATGGAGTGTTGAGATACCGAATCAAAGGCCTTCCGCAAGTCCATCGATGTGAAACTGACATCCTTCCGTGCTTGCGTCCTATCATTGATCAGTCCAGAATGAGAGAGTTTGCAAATGTCCCGTCCGTCTTAACAAAGCCCCTGTGATTATTATCAAGACACACCGCGGTTGAAAGTCGGTTGGCCAAGAGTCGGTGTAGGAGGCGTTGCACCGTGGAACCAATTGACATTGGACGCCATTTCGAGTGTTTTCCCTGTTTTTCCTCGGGTTAGGATTTAATAGCGTCTTCATCTCCTTCCATTCAATGGGTTGGTACCTCCTGACTAGAATGAGATTAAAGAGTACTTGCTTCAACGTGCGATCTTGGTCATGGTTACCCCGTCCCGACCCGGAGCCGAGCGAGGCCATTCATTCCGGGTGTTATAGGAGAAAATTCTACCCAGATGCTGGAATGTTTCGTATGATAGGGGTGCTCATCGACTGCCGACATCTCAGGATAGACATCTGGACTGTCCAAAGGTTCCCCGTCCTATAGATGTCCTGAACCCTCTTGTACTCCACCGTGCGCTTTTGAGTTCTATTGAAAGAAGTTCTTAAAGGCGACTTACCCGGAGCGTGTTTACGTTTTTTAGCCCTCTCTTCTAGTAGAAATATTAGCAGAAGTATTTCCTCTATGACATCTCCCCAGGCATTGAGATCGGTGTTGTTGATCGTTCGCAGCCATTGTTGTAGAGGGTATCGTAATTTTATTTTATGGAGGTTCGAGAAAATTGATTCAACATGTGATCTTACAATCGCCACCGGGATAAGAAGTTGTTCAGGTTGTGGTTGAGTATCTGATGTAGAAGCACCACTTATTTCGAACAGGAGGAGACAGATGAAGAGCAGGTCGAGAGGAAAAAGAATTATCATGATGGAATGTTGGTTGCAACCGTTCTCATCGAATGTGGAGGAGGAAACCCACACCTACTGATTAACATCCGCGTAGCCACAAAACGCTCTCCACCGTAGTCCGGTTCCTCCGACCCTAATGTAGATATACAATTTTTGCGGGGATGCTTCTGGACAAGTGGAGCCATAATGTTTGAAGGTCCGGCGATCTGCGACCCGTATAAGCCTGGACTGTACGATCTCACGACCACCTCGGTAGTATAGGGTGCAACGAAGGGCAGATCGTGTATACTTATCATTTGTTTCTCGATAGTATTCTCGGCATGCGTGACAGGGGCGGGGCGAGGAGAAGAAATTATGTCGTTAGGGACAACGGAAGAAGGCAGTAGAGGAATTGGTTCTGATCCGGGCAGCGGCTCAGCTGGTTTAGCCGATAAATTGCTTTTCAGCATGTTTATAATTACCTTATACGTCGTGAGACTTCTCCTGAACTTGATCTTATTCTTCCGTTGCTACCATGTTTAATTTCGTATTCGGCCATCTCTTCTAGGGTGACCGCGGCTGGATAGTTTTCGTGTTCCTGAACGAATAATTCCGGATTTTCGGATCTCTCGTGGACCCATAGGGAAGATAATGTGAAGAATCTCCCGCCACACGGCACACAGTCTCTTTTACGACCTACTGGAATACTATAGGGAGCAGCTTCGACTTTCTCCACGAAACATACAGAAGATTCTCCCGGTGCTTGCATGCAACATGGGGAAGCCGTAATCGCAGAGGATCAAAATCTTTTTCAGTCGAGGTTAGGAGCGTAGTAAGAGTAGCGTCGTCAGTCTGGGTCTCTAATAAAGAAGCATTGTCATTTGTAATTACGCCCTCGGTAGCAATACGGGCGTCCAATTCGCTTTCAGTTAAAAGAGAATTATTCCTTTCAATAACGCCCTCGAATCGTTTGCGGTTGCGATTTCGCCGGCCACGGAAGCGTGATATAAATCGGGATAGGCCTTCCGCATATGCTGTCTCAGGCTCGGATATGTTCCTTCCACAAGAGCAAGCACACGAGTGCTCCTCCTTCCCGATCTGTGGCTGTTCGACAAGTTTGTGGCACTCCTTCTTGTGTCTACACAACCTTTGCATGGATCGATATACTTTACCGCAAAATGAGCTAGGGTACTTAAAATCAGGTGTATCGTTGACTAAAGGGGTACCTAAGTTATCAGAACATCCGGTCTGTCTATGATGTTTGAGGCTGGTGGCGTGTTTGAAGGTTTTGTCACACCCACATTTATAGGAGGTAGAGGGCAATATCTCTTCCGTCAGGTTTATGTGGCCTGGCAGAACCTCCCCAGATGGCGGTGGGACTTTTGGTTATTGTATGAAAGCAGAACCAGGAAAAAAAACCCTTTCCAACGAAACGTCGCGGTACTGACAGGTTTCAAGGCCGGCTCCGATTTGAACGGCCCGAAGATATTAGCAGGTGCCTATCGACCACTTTAAAACTTTTTCTGTTCAAATCGAACCAGTAATAGCCGAGTTTTGCAAAAATTGCAAATCGAAATGCTGGGAATGTTATTTTCGAACACCTAGCCTCCTCCCGAATCCGGATAACATCGGCATCGCGACGCTGATTTTTTGTGAGGATGTCAAATTGAACCTCGCCTAGCACAGCGTGAGAAAACTGATGACAACACGTATACTTCCCTTGATAATAGATTTCCGGCGCCGCTGTCATTCACGACGTCCAGAAACAAGGGAAGAATATCTAAATTAATAATATTTTTTAATTACAGACGCTCGCTCTGTGAACGCTTTCCCTAAAAGGGCAACAAAAAAAAAAATGAAAACCTAACCCAGGCGATAGATCCCGAACCAACGAAGAGTCCCAGGAAGACGTCTGCACCCCGGGAAACCCGTAGGGATGCCGCACATGGAGGAACAAAAATTCCCGGAAGGACAATATCTTCAAGAGGGCGCTATTAGTGTAGAATTCTTTAAATGTACTCAATGTTATTAATAAAGTACGAAGTAGCAAAAAAAAAAGATAATTTTTATCACTGTTATCGCCTGATATACTCCAACACGGTGATTTTTAGTTATACGAAAATTTTCCCGAACTTTTGTCAATTCAAAAATCAATTTCTCGGAAACCGTCCGTAGGATAGAAAAACGAAAATCGCAGCGACAATCCGTGTCACGTGCTGCGTTTTTTAATACCCATATAGGGCACAGATTGAAAAACTCGACCTAATTAATTCTCGGAGTGTCCCGTGCTTCTGCACCTTTAAAACTCGATATCTCGAGAACTAAAAGGCCGGGAACGAAAAGGAAAACACTCACGTGACCCTTGAGACGTGCCCCAACGATTAAGACCATTTTATCAAAATCAGACCCGAATCACAAATTCACACTTTGGAAATCGACGGAGCCGAGGTGAAACACGTCCGACCCTACCGTATACCCGCGTCCGAGCGTCCGCGACCGCTGCTTCCGACCTAAGGCACCACTTCCGATGGCGTGAGGGTGTCCGCACAAGGTCGACCAGACGTGTTTCTATTTCAGCGGCATTAGTCGCCCCAAGGCTTGGCACTGAGGAACGCCGACCCATGCGTTATAGGCGAAATTCCGGACCGTTACCCACCGTCCCACCGGGATTTCGTCGCAACCTCCTCAATAACATCCAGTTTTGAATAATTGCGAGTGTAATTTGTAAATATAAGATAATGTATTAACTAAATATATAATAGGAGTAAGAGATATACAGTTAGTAGTTATATAGTGGGGGTTCTAGACCAGGTCAAATGAGGTCAAACTGGTCCAGCTCCCCCATTACTTTTCATCGAGCGGTCATTGACCTTTCATTTGTTGTCGACCTTGTCGTTGCACGTGGCTGACCTTGCCAGCTGGTCCAGCTCCCCCATTACTTTTCAAGCGGTCATTGACCTTTCATTTGTTGTCGAGCTTGTCGGTGCACGTGGCTGACCTTGCCAGCTGGTCCAGCTCCCCCATTACTTTTCATCGGGCGATCATTGACCTAGTCGTTGCTCGACCTTGGTCGTTTATTGCCCTCGTTCATCTCGAGATCTATCCCCTCTTTTCGTTTAGGTCGGGGAGGGATCTCGGACGCAATCTCGCATCCCCACTTCCGTTTTATACTTGTATAAAAGTCGATGGATTCGTCTGTAGGAATTACGTTTATTGCCCTTGGTCATCTCGAGATCTATCCCCTCTTTTTTTTTAGGTCGGGTCGCTGCACGGGGCTGGCCTTGGCTGACTTGCCTTAGGACTTCACGTGCCTGACCTGTACGTTTTGGCAATGCCTTTTACTCGATCGACCTGACCCGTTTTTCCATAGTCAGGTTGGCCGAGCGGTCTAAGGCGTCAGATTTAAGCTCTGATTCTCGAAAGGGAGCGTGGGTTCGAATCCCACACCTGACAGTTTTTTTTTTTTTCGTTCGTTATTTTGACGTTTTGTGTTGCGATTAAATAAAACACAGTTTAATATAGTATTATTTATTGAGGAAACCTTGAATACAACCAATTGTAAATACATTTAGCATTGTTTAAAGAACAGTAACATTTTTTATTATTAGCAATATGTTTATCACATGCTGGGATTTCTTTAGATAATTTCACAGAGTCTTCAATTGTTTCGAGGTTCACAATTTTGGGGCAGTCTTTTCCTAGCGTTTCCCTAAGGTAATTTTCTTTACATTTTCCTTTTACATATAAGATCTCCACTGCATATTCCTTGATGTATTTGAACAAAATTTCTTTTACAGATATCTGCTCCTTGAAGCCGTCATTAAATCTCAACATGTGATGATAACGTTCTAGATATCTAGCTTGTTTCTTCGTTCTTTCATCGATTTCTTTGAGTTGTTTTGTAGATTTGAATGTTTCGTGTATTGTGTTAATTCCATCGTAAATCGCAAGTTCTTTTACAATGAATTCAGGTAGACAAAAACCTTGTACGTCGACTACAACCAACTTCATCGTATCAATTATGTCAACTGACTGAGAGAAAAGCGACTATGTAATTTTTTTTTATCAATCCAACTGTTGTGGGTGTTATTAAATCCTAACCATTTAACATAAAGTTGATTACCTTTCTTTTTTAAAACTTTTTCAACGAGATATACACCTGGATGCTTAACTTTCAATAGTTCCATTTCATAGAAACCACCTAAAATGTTTTCACCCTTTTCATCTTTCAAAAAATATGTGGTGGGATTAGTGAGATTAATTTTTCTTATTATGAAAATCTCATTTGACCAATTGGGTGTGTATCCCTTATCGAATATTCCGCGATACTTACTTATTCTTACGTTATCACCAACTTTAAATTTTGATTTATTGCTAACTATTTTAATCTGAGTATAAGCAGCTTTTAGAATAGCGTTTTCATTACTTTTGTTAACTTGTGACGGTTTCATTTTTATAGTACGATGATAAGAATTATTATATCGATGTACCACATTTGCCAATAAATCTAACCATTTATAATTTCCTTGCAAACTAAATTCTTTCCACATTAAATTTTTTAATGTGCGATTTACTCTTTCGACGATTGAGGCTTTTTTAAACTGTAGACATTGTAATGATTAATTTTGTATTTTTTCATAAGATTTTGAAACTTTACGTTGTAGAATTCTTTTCCTTGATCTGTTTGTAAATTTTTGGGTAACCGTACGATTTTGGATAAAATTGTTTCCATTGCAGTGGCGATTTGTTGAGCATCTTTTGACTTTACAGGGACAGCCCACACGTATTTTGAGAAACAGTCAATAACAACAAGTATATATTTGTATCCTCTGTTTATCTTAGCATACGGTATCATTTCCACTAGATCTGCTTGTAATGTTTCATTAATACCTTTTATTATAACCTTGCGTCGTTTAAAATTAATTCTTACGGGTTTGTGCAATTCTGCAACAATATCTCTTTTAATGGGAGTTGGCTCATACACCTTCTTGCGTTTCATTTTTATCAGTCTTATGTATATAATGTGCTTTCTCGGCACTAACTAACGATTCTTCAAAATTAACAGGACATTTTATTATCATTTCTGCGAACAAATTTGGTACATTTTCTGTTTTATTTACAGCATATTTCAACGATATTCGATCACCGTTACGTAGTACAAATCCTTTCAATTCTTCTTTACTAAAAAATTTGTTATTTACATAAACATTTATTTCATTAATGGTAATATTCAATTTTGTAAGGGTTCCAATTTCTAAAGGAAACGTATAGTGCGTTTCTTTAGAATTTAATACATACGTGTTTTCCACGGTTTTATCGGATTCGAAGCGAAATATCAGATTATAGAACATATAGTTTGAAATAGTAATCATATCATTGTCGATAGAACCTGAAAGTTTAGCATGTTTTAACAAATGACGCCCGAATTTATCCAGAGTCATATTAAGCAATAATTTTAGCTTCGCGTAGTTCTTCTATTATAGAAACGATTTCGTTTTGATGACCCGAATGGCCTGCTGTCTGGGAAGCGACTAACAACTTCAGTCTTTCAACTAATTCATTTGGATCTTCCCAATACACAATAATCAACTTTATTTGTGTTTACTTCTTTAAATAGTACTTGACCACCTTTCTTCGGTTTTTTATACTTCGTGAGAGTTGAGAATAATGGTCCTATAATATTTTTGTATTTCATCGAACTTGTACCCAATATTCGATCATTTTCATCGAAATTTCTTCGATATGCATTGGTTTTTTCTAAAATTTTTTTGTAAATTTCCTTGTCTTCCGTAGTAAAATGAACAGGCTTCTTTTTAAAAATAAGTTCATAAATTCCAGGAGTCCCTTTAAAGATTTCATTGTCTATTTTTATATCTGGACCTATAAATTGTACCTCCTTCGAACCAATATAAAATTTCTCTGAGAAAGTGTCATGTCTTACGCCTGTTCTGTGATCAAATTTACTTTCTGCATCGTGATGCATTTCGTCAATATATTTTCTGGGTAATTCATCAAAATCATTTAAATATTCGTTGTAAACGTCTGTATCAACGATGTTTTTAATATAATTTTTACTTAACTGAACAGATTTTTCAAGAACCTCATTGAAGTTATAATTATCATTGTCTTCCTCGGGAATGTATTGGAACACATTGTCCTGTGCATCTGTTTTATTTATTGATTCTTCGAAATCTTCCTGTGATAAAACATCATATTTTGAACTAATCGGACTCATTCGATCTTCTTTTTCATTTTTGATGGCATCGATTCTTTTCACAAGGTTAGCAACTTTTGTAGCAATTCTTTTTTGTCTTGGCGTGAAAATTTCTGCTTGCTTTGGTGTAGTAACAATAGTTTTTTTCTCACGAACAGGAGACAGAATTGTATTTTCTAACTTTCGCTTTGTAGGTGTACTGTGCTCAATGTTCGACACATTTTTTGTTTTCACATCTTGATTACTTTTTATTGGATTTTCACTCCGTCTCTCAATTAATGTTTCCAAATGTTTAGTGAGGGGTTCATACTTTTTCTCTTCATTTCGTTGAGTTGCTTTAATTAGTTCTAATTTTCTTTGTAAATCTTTTCTTTTCTTAATCAGTTTCCTTTTTAAATCAACCACATCTGATATTTTTGAATCCATGTCTCCTAAGGCTTCCGAAAATACAAATAAACTGAATCTATTTATTTGAATGATAGGCTTATATACCTATGCAAAATTTCACAAACATTCTATAAAAATACTTTATTCAATAGTACAGATGCACATGTTTTGTTTTGCAATGATCTCTTATATGATCTTTATAGTAGCAGTATATACATGGTAAGTTAGGAGTATCTGTTTCACCTCCACATTTTGGACATTTATATTTTACAGGAACTGGCATGTTGAATGTTCAACATACTTCTATAGACTGAAATTATGAAAATGGATCAATAAAATTATCAAATCCTTTTCTAAACCGACCACTACGAATTTCGTTCTCTTTATCGACTACTAAAAAATCATAACTGTTTTGCCAGCAAAATGAACACATTTCTTTAAATTTATCAAATGAGATATCAGTGCCGATATGATCATCATAGATATGGGGCAAGTTTAAATTATCTTGCTTAAATAAAATGATAAAATTTGCGTTGTCTCTTATTAAATGCTTAGGAATACATGTGTAGATTTGACATAAATAAAAACAATCTATATTTCTGTGTCGTCCCATGCTAAAATATTCTTTCATTAAATTTTGCTTGTCACATGCCACATCGTCAAAAATAAAGACAGAATTAGTTTTAGCTTTGTGCGGTGGTGGTATGTTGTTATTGTCGAAATTGCTGAAACTATAAAAATTTATACCTTTAATAGGTTTTAGAAGATTTTCCAAATATTGATATTTTGGTTGGAAAAGAGATTTAGAATACACATAGACATTTTCAAATCTTAAACCATTTGGATGTTCGATTAAACCTATCATAACATTAGTCTTTCCGCAGTTAGACGGTCCGACAATAATACATCTTACTGTAGATGGTAAAAGATCCCCATGTCTTTTATTCCCACTATTAATTTTGATATCGTTATTATTTATCGGCAATTTGAGGTTTTGAGGTGTCAAACGCATTTCGACATCTGATTAAGAAACTGACATGTGGGGGGGTATAAATACTAAATTTTTCTACGTTTCCGTTAGTAGTTTAGCTGATCCGAAAGTTTGAGTATAAATGAAGATTACGAAGCGAAAAAGGAACAGTCGTCGGATTGAGACCTACAGAAAGAGATATTGTGGACGTGGGATCGTAAATTCGGTTATTAATAAATTACCGTTTGAACTTCATATTCCCGGTTATAACTTTTGTGGACCAGGAACTAAATTAGAAAAACGATTAGCAAGAGGAGATAAAGGCCGGAATCAATTAGATGAAGCTTGCAAATTTCACGATATAGCTTATGGTGAACATAAAGATTTGGAAAATCGACATAAGGCCGATAAAGTTCTGTTAGATAAAGCGAAACTTAGACTACGTTCTTCGGACGCTTCTTTGGGCGAAAAAGCTGCTGCTTTAGGTGTTGCGGCTGCGATGAAAGCTAAAATAAAACTCGGTATGGGTTGTCGAGTCAAAAGACAAACTAGCAAACGTGGAAAAGTCTTGAATTTTAATGATTTAAGAAAATCCGCCAGACTTGCTTTAAAAAATAAGAAATTTAAGAATATGAACGATGCTGTAAAAGTGGCCATGAGAGCAGTAAAATCATCAAAAGGAAAAAAGAGAGTGAGACCTGTTCGTCACAGACGTATAATACCCATACCGAAAAGTGGTGGATTTTTACCTCTACTACCAATATTTGCCGCTTTAGGCGCTCTGGGATCTCTAGGTGGTGGCGCAGCAGCCATTGCAAAAGCTGTTAACGATGCTAAATCAGCTAAAGAACAGTTGAAAGAAAATCAACGACACAATCAGAAAATGGAGTCGATAGCTGTAGGAAAGTCAGGAAGTGGATTATATTTGAAACCATATAAAAGAGGATATGGTCTTTTTTTAGCTCCATCAAAATTTCAAAAGAACTCCCGATAAATATTCCAAAACATGCTCTCACCAACATCGACATTTACAAATATGTAAAGCGTTTGAAAATTCCCCGCTTCAGAGGAGTTTTTATGAAAAATTCACTTCCAAATAAAGTACGCCTTAATGAGTGTGGTATATTAAATTTAGACAATAAGGAAGGTCCTGGAACACATTGGACAGCTTATAAAAAAACTCGAAACGAAGTTATATACTTTGATAGTTATGGAGATTTGAGACCACCTCTTGAACTGATCAAATATTTACAAAGCAACGGTTTCTGTAATATAGTATATAATTATGAATCTTTACAGACTTTTAATAGTATTAATTGTGGACATTTGTGTTTAAGATTCCTATATAACTGCTACAAATAAAATTGTTTGAAATTCGAGCGTTTTAGTTGAACTGTTAGTGTCGTCGAAGTAAGTTGCACGATGTCCAACGTATTCTCATTGGATGGAAACAGTTCTGTACTTTCGAGCAGATACTATCCACCAATTATCTTGGAAGATTATAACTATGCTTTAGGATTAGAAAGTTTGGTTACTTGGAATTCTTTTCCAAATATCGATAGCAATAACAACAAATTTTATTTTTTTACACCAGACAAAAAAGAGCATTACATAGAAATTCCCGAGGGTTCTTACGAGATAGAAGACATTGAGTCGTATTTAAATAAAGAAATCAAAAACTATATGGAACATTATTTTCAATGCGAAATTGACAAACACGGAAATAGAATAAAGAAATTTAAAATGTTAACACCAAGCTTAATAATTAGAGGAAATAATAATACTTTAAAATCGGAAGTTAAATGTACTCTTGATATAAATTTTTCAAGAAAGGATTCGTTAGGGAATTTATTGGGATTTAAGGATACCATTCTGAAAGCGCATAAAACTCATATATCAGATTTTCCAGCAAAAATTTTAAAGGTAAATGCTCTTTGCGTTTATTGCAATATAGTAACTGGTTCATACAAGAACGGAAGTCCCGTTCACGTTATCCATCAATTTTTTCCAACAGTACCACCCGGTTACAAAATAGTGGAACGACCATTAAATGTGATATATCTACCAATTAATACGAAACAAATAGATGAAATAATCGTTAAAATAACAGATCAAGAAGGTAATATTGTTAGTTTCAGAGGTGAAGAGGTAGGTGTACGGTTGCATCTTAAGAAGGTCACGTGATGGGTATTATATTTAATGAAAATCTAAAAAACCGAAATTCGGTATATATAAGTAGGGCAATGAAAAAGAGATCAGTCAGTCCTTTGAGAAGGGTCAAACGTTTAACTTTAGGCAATCGTAAATTTCTTGAATCTCTAGGATTAACGGTCTTGAAATAATATTTTTATTGAATATATAAATCAGCAATGAATTTTGAAATATTAAACGTAAGCGAAAAAGCTGCCTATGATCATTCAATTTATTATGGAGAAAGACATACACACCTACCTTATTCTAACAGTTCATTTAACTACGATGATGAAATAAGAATTCCTATTGAACATCAAGATTTATACACTTTTCCACATTTGAGTACATTGCATATAGAGGGTAAGGTTATTGTGAAGAATGAAATCGACGAAATTGTACAGAAACCAGAAATCAAATTTGTAAATAATGGCGTTCTTCTGATGTTTAATCAAATAAGATATGAAATTGCTGGAGTCGTTGTGGATAGTATTAGAAATCCTGGGTTAGCGTCTACCATGAAAGGATATGTAACGTATAACAGTAATGAAAGCGTAGCTCTAGAGAATGCTGGATGGTTTCCCAAAAAAGATTCGAATATAATTAAGGAAAATGGAACTTTTGAAGTTTCGATTCCATTAAAAATGATTTTTGGTTTTTGTGAAGATTTTAAAAAGACCATTTTGAATGTAAGACAGGAGCTTGTTTTGGTTCGTTCTAATACCGATGTGAATGCTTTAATTTCCTCAAATGATAAATACAAAATTAAAGTAGAACTTAGTAAAATATGCTGGAAAATGCATCACTTGTCCGTGTCCGATGCCGAAAGGATCGCATTAATCGATATTGTAAGAAGCAACAGGGAATTGGATATTATGTTTAGAAGTAAAGAATTACATGAATTTGCTCCACCAGTACAATCGATAACAAATACTTGGACTATTAAAACTTCCTTAGAAAAACCTCAGTACATACTTTTTGCATTACAGCAAGGAAGAAAAAACCAATTGAAGAAAAACTACAGTCAGTTTGATCATTGTAATCTGAGACATGTAAAATTGTACCTTAATGATACCATGTATCCCTACGACAACCTGAATGTTGATTTCACAAATAATCGGTATGCAATTCTCTATGATATGTTTAAAGAATTCCAGACATCGTTCTTATCCAAACAAACCAGCGAACCATTATTCGATAAGGATGAATTTAAAGAAAAGACGCCTATAATAGTAATCGACTGTTCTAAACAAACGGAAGCTTTGAAGAGAGGCCCCGTCACAATCACTTTGTGGTTTGAGACGATCTCTGGTATTCCTGCTGACACTACAGCCTACTGTCTTATTCTTCACGACCGAATGGTAAAATACATCCCTGCACAAGATGTCGTCAGAGTGTTGTAAATAATTTAACCTGTTATTGTATTATTATTATGTTTGGGGGTAAATAAAACTACATATAACCCATTTCTGTGTGTTTTATTCATGGCTACCAGAAATTACATGTAAAGTTTTCTTATAATCATCTAACTTAATCGAGGGCCATTTTGTTGAATCCGGTCCCTCAGTCCATCCTAATGGTATTTCAGGATTGGCTTCTCCTTTGACAATGTTCTTTTTGATCCAGTTGAAAATTCTTCGGTGCTCCTGATTTTGAGAAGGTTGAAATGCGAAAGAATCGTAATTGATTATTTCTAAAGACTCATAGAAAGTACTGAGCGCTTTATGGTTTGCCAAATACGCAGCCCGACACATAAATTCATCCACGCACTGGTCGATCCTTCGATAATTTTTCCGGATATTCTCAACAGGATAGAATATATCTCCAAGATTCTGCCAACGATTATCACTCAATAATTTATAAATAAAACATTTATACGTTAGACTATTGTCCAAATAGTTGGTGGTCATCAAAAACTCCAAAGCAGCATAATTTAAATTTTCAATTTGGTCTCTTTCGCATACATGTAGAAATGCATCAATGTAACCATCGACACATTGTTTTCTTTGTAGCAGAATACAAATGTCAAGTGTATAAAAGTCACTTTCACTTTCGGCAATCCATTTAAACACTTCGTCCGGTACAATAAAATCTTTTTTATCGATGAGATGAAGGAATAAATTTAATTTCGTTCGATCACTCGCAGCGGCTTTAAGATATGTTTTGTACACATTTTCGGATGCACAAAATGCTTGTAAATCAACAAATTGTCTCAAGTCAGACATTGTTGTAATCATAAAATAACCAACATCGAATAAATCATCTGTGAAATTTAATTGCTTATATATGGCAATCCCCACTTTTTTTAACTTACGTGCGAAATATGATATCCCCAAGGTTTCGTATCCGTTGCAAATCTTGTGACAATCCTTTTATCATCATTTGGGCTGAGAACTACTTTTTCTTGTTTTACTGTGTAAACAGTATGATGTTTGGACTTGATGAGTCTTTGTGATTTTTCGTAACTTCGATTATTAAATAAACATTCTTTGTAATTTTCAAACGTTATTGTTTTAAGTGATGCTTTTGTACTACCTTTGGATTTTTTAACTAATTTTTTATTGAAATCGTCACTTGCAATTCTATATGCGTACATTTTAGATCTGAGACCCACAAATTCTAGCATAATCTTACCGTTATTTTCATCTTTCATTAAACCTGGTACTTTCTTATTTTTCAGTTCTATATCATAAATATTATATAAATCATAGTCAGAAGTATCAAATCGATGTGAGTCTTTCTTAATATATTTGTATATATCGTCTACGTGAAATTCATAAATTAGGCTGTCAGTGTCGGTATAAAGTAACTTAGCATTATTTTTAAATGTTTTTTTAATATAGTCATAATGAAATTCATAGAGAAAAGTTTTAGAAATATCTAAAATGCAAAAACCAACATAAATTGGTTTATTCAAAAATACTTCTAATTTACTCATTTCGATTATTGCTGAATCATCGTCAAATACAACAGAACTGTGAAAATTTGGTTTAGATATAAGAGAACGAACTCCCCATCTTCCCTCCCATTTACTAACCAATCGAATATCGCGATGTTTTCTTACATTTTCCATGCATTTACCATAAATAGCATTAATCATTAATTTAAAAAAATCTTTTTCAAAATCGTTCTTTGCTTGCTGCCTAAGTTTTGTATTTAAATCTATATATTCCTTTAACCACGCAGATTGTTTGAATTTCATAACACGATGTACACATTTTATTTTCATACCAAATTTTGTATACATTTTTAAATTCCGATAATGAATAATATAATTTTTCTTGGGATATAAAGTCAACAATAACTTCTTAAGTTTAGATCTTGAAATGGGCGGTATCATATGCTCTGGAGCTAATGGTAAATCACTATGAATTTCATGTAAATCTATTGGATAATCTAAATCGCATTCAATAATATAACCGATTGCTGAATTTTCTGGGGTATCTAAGATATCAGCTATATTGAAATTTTCTACAAACTCAAATTCTCCATACGGTAAGTATTGAGACATTGCCGCTCCGTAAAGGTTGTTAACATCAAAATACAAATTTTGTTCAAATACATCAAGGAATATGCAGTGGAGATCTTATATGTAAAAGGAAAATGTAAAGAAAATTACCTTAGGGAAACGCTAGGAAAAGACTGCCCCAAAATTGTGAACCTCGAAACAATTGAAGACTCTGTGAAATTATCTAAAGAAATCCCAGCATGTGATAAACATATTGCTAATAATAAAAAATGTTACTGTTCTTTAAACAATGCTAAATGTATTTACAATTGGTTGTATTCAAGGTTTCCTCAATAAATGATACTATATTAAACTGTGTTTTATTTAATCGCAACACAAAACGTCAAAATAACGAACGAAAAAAAAAAAAAACTGTCAGGTGTGGGATTCGAACCCACGCTCCCTTTCGAGAATCAGAGCTTAAATCTGACGCCTTAGACCGCTCGGCCAACCTGACTATGGAAAAACGGGTCAGGTCGATCGAGTAAAAGGCATTGCCAAAACGTACAGGTCAGGCACGTGAAGTCCTAAGGCAAGTCAGCCAAGGCCAGCCCCGTGCAGCGACCCGACCTAAAAAAAAAGAGGGGATAGATCTCGAGATGACCAAGGGCAATAAACGTAATTCCTACAGACGAATCCATCGACTTTTATACAAGTATAAAACGGAAGTGGGGATGCGAGATTGCGTCCGAGATCCCTCCCCGACCTAAACGAAAAGAGGGGATAGATCTCGAGATGAACGAGGGCAATAAACGACCAAGGTCGAGCAACGACTAGGTCAATGATCGCCCGATGAAAAGTAATGGGGGAGCTGGACCAGCTGGCAAGGTCAGCCACGTGCACCGACAAGCTCGACAACAAATGAAAGGTCAATGACCGCTTGAAAAGTAATGGGGGAGCTGGACCAGCTGGCAAGGTCAGCCACGTGCAACGACAAGGTCGACAACAAATGAAAGGTCAATGACCGCTCGATGAAAAGTAATGGGGGAGCTGGACCAGTTTGACCTCATTTGACCTGGTCTAGAACCCCCACTATATAACTACTACAGTTCTAACTCAAATTGATTGCGATGATACAAATGTTAATTTATAAACACGCCGCAGAAATCCACTTATTTGTGTTTTACTTCTTTATTCTAGTAACGACATCTAACGTGAGGATGATTTTTCCTAAGTTATTATTCACATTTTATAACTTCTCGTCCGACATTTTAAAATTGTACGTTTGTAAATAAGTTTTCGATGTTGATTTGAGTATATTAAACCAGGCCGATGAAAAAAATTATTAGCGATATAATAGTCATTTATTCACAAACTCCTTAAAATGGGTAGAAATATTCATGTGCTATATTTAGGCTGCGGGTGACGGTAACTGGAGTTCTTCCGGTTGGTACCTGAAGGCGGAAGGGTTGAGAAGCGAGACAGAGAAAATCGGTTGATGCCAAAGCTCTTTCTGTTTCTTATTTTCATGTCACCGAGCTTCAGTGGTGCATCGTTACAAGTTTTCTTGTTATAAGTATTGCAGTCTGTTTTGTGACTTTTTTTATATTTTACTTCCCGTTTCGTAAGTAGAGTACCCGGACAGATGTGGCCGATATTACGAGACGATAGGGATGTTATCATCTGCATGTGGCGGATTTCGCTCGATGAGTTGTGGTATGACGTAAGGTGTAAAAAGTGAGATGGGTAGTCACTTCGGCTAACGATCCTCACCCCATTGTTATGTTTATAAATTTGAGGTTCCAGTATAGTTACTTGAAAGGGCATTAATTGGTTTGCAGATTCACAAGATGTCATCCATGGATTTTTGTGAGTACTGTGATTTCAAAAGTTAATCAGTTGCTATCTCTCAGACTGTTCTTCCCACCTTGGGAGAAACCAGTTAGAGCTATTCACCTCTTTCAATCGTTGCGTATTATTGCTATTCGACGACTTATCTGTGTACCTATCCTTATTTTTTTAAATTGTATTGATGTTTGTTACTTGTTTAAACTCCATATTAATATTAATACTTATTAAAATAAAAAAAAAAATAGAGTGTAAACAATTTATTAGCAGGCAGTGCTACACGTGTTTCGGTACAAGATTTTCTCTTCTGCACGATGAAGGAACTGTGTACCTGTGTACCGGAACACATACTAATAAATCATTTAACCTCTTTAAAGTTTTTTTTATTTTAATGTTAAGATTGATACCTATATTTGGTTTTGATGATTTTCACACCTCGTTAACAACTTATAAATACTGAACTTAAATAATGTAACTGCCAAATCGTCCGCCATTTTGTCGAGCTTTTGGAAAGGTAAAGATTGGGATAACAATAACAAATTCTATTGTATGTACGCATATTAAATTTCGCGTGTTGATGACGTCATGAGTTACTCGGTGTCATTCCAATGGAGACAGCGTTATTCAAATTTTTCTTTCAGTTCTACAAACTTTGATTTACAACTTTTGTAATTACTTCTGCAGGAAAATCAACATATTTTACTTCCTTTTAGGTGTAACGAAAATATTCATGCACTTCATCATTTATCCTGCAGTGAACTAGGCAAGTACTTTTGTTATTCAAAAAATCGAAATATCATTTTCGACGTAAGACTGTTACCTTATTATTCCTCTGTACTGGTTTTAAGAGTGCTCCAAAAAGGTCGTTACGTTTGTGTTTTTGTGGAAACCATAATATTATGGTGTGTGTGTGTGTGTGTGTTTATATTAGCCTTTTCGACATGCACGTGCGGGAATGAGCCTACCTATTTGTTTTTCCATGTTTGCCCCTATATGTCAACTGTTCTGTGTGTAATCGAAGTTTAAGGTTATGTACCAGAGGGTTTTAACTGTCAATGACAGATATTGGCGGTTTTAGTTTGTGGGGTTAGGTGCGTCAATGTTGTTTTTAATTTTTAACTCTTTTTTAACTGTCTTCGAACGAGATTTGGGTAAGAAGACGGCCACTTCTCTTCCATGGCGTGATGAAATGGTTTTAGGTTGCCAAAATGTCA
The DNA here is from genome assembly GCA_022388445.1 of Zophobas atratus. Lineage (NCBI taxonomy): Eukaryota > Metazoa > Arthropoda > Insecta > Coleoptera > Tenebrionidae > Zophobas > Zophobas atratus. The sequence goes on from CM039446.1 coordinate 14,437,314, forward strand.
GCTCTGGAATACTGTGAAACGTTCGGAACATGTGGGAAGTCTTCATGGAAAAATGTTCACAAATGTAAATTATGCCCCTATTTTACAACTGTCCTTACCCTTATGATCAACCACGTGAGACGACACCGTTTTCTCGTGGAAAATTTACTTGCGACAACGCCAAAATTGAAGCTTATTACTGTAAAGATTGCGATTTTAAGACGGAACTAACAGTTTTGTTCAAAGAACACATTAATAAATATCATGGGCGTAAGAGTGAATCTAGAGACGCTTTATTAAGTGAGGACTTCCACATACAAAATTACGTCTGCGAAAAATGCGACTTTGAAACAAATCTCTCGTTGAGGTGGCTTCAGCATACTTTAACATGCACGAGAAATAAAGAAAATCCTCAAAGTGTGATTTATTCGTCACAGAATGACACATACAGTTTCGATTTCAAGCGAACTGACGAAACAAGTTGGTATTACTGTGTGCAATGTTCCTACAAAGCTAAACTCAAAGGTACTTTAAAATCTCATATTATGAGAAAACACGAGATGAACAAGCGATATGCATGCGAAAACTGTCCATTTAAATGTAGATGGAAATCACTTTTAAAAATACACATAAATCGAATTCACTTAGATGAACATGATGTTGAATGGCACAAGTGCAACAAGTGTGTATTCAAGGCCAAAGCAAAAAGTAATTTAACGAGTCATGTAAAAAGACGTCACTTGAACGATGAAGACGTTAGATGGTATAAATGCAATGAGTGTCTTTTTAAAACTAAAGCTAAAAGTGATCTAAAGAAACACGCAATTAGAAAACATCTAGACGAAGAAAAAATTAACTGGCACGAATGTGAACAATGCCCATTTAAAAGTAAATGTGCGTGGGATTCAAAAAGGCATATTGTTTTTAGACATTAGGATGAAGAAAACGTTAAGTGGCATCAGTGTCATTATTGTCCATATAAGGCGAAATCCAATGCTATTTTAAAGTGCCATATAAATCATCGCCATTTGGATGAAACTGAAATTAAATGGTACAAATGCCATGAGTGTCGTTTCAAAACTAAGTATAAAGTTTGTTTAGAGAGACCCGCAGTTACAAAACATCTAGACCAAGAAAAAATTAACTGGCACGAATGTGAAAAATGCTCATATAAAACTAAATATGCGTCGGATTTAAAAAGGCATACGATTTTGAGACATTTGGATGAAGAAAACGTTAAGTGGTATCAATGTGTTCATTATCCATTTAAGACGAAATTCAATCCTACATTAAAGTGCCATATAAATAGCCGCCATTTGGATGAAACTGAAGCTAAATGGTACAAATGCGAACACTGCGATTACAATACTAAAAATCACTCATCTTTTTATTCGCACAGAAAGAAACAAATTGGGATTTAGTTAATCATAAACCAGAAAGGAATTTTAATTTGTATACATATGTTGTTTGTTTAGCCACTACTTTTTTTAACCATTTATTCAGTCGTCTACAATGTACTGTGTTATGTGACGTGGTTTTTTCATTAAGATCATAAATTAAAGTTCTATTTTTGTTACATTAAATAAATGTAACAGTTTTAAAAAATAAAGTTACATTAGTAGAACACATAGATGCAAAGTTTGTTACGCAATTACAAAATAAGGAATTATCATAAAATTTATTATTGTTTCAATTTAGGATCTAAATATCTTGGGTCTCTCGAGGAACACAGAGGGTGGATGGACCTTGTTGGCAGGTTGCATTAAGAACGCAGCAAGGTTGATTGGTGGACTCTTAAGGTGTTGTGTCTTCAGATCAGGCTGCTTTTTTCCTTCTTCCAAGCCTTCAATGATATCTTGAGTCTGGACCAGGTGTTCTTTATTTATTGTTAATAGTTTATGTATTTTTGGTGGAGCCAAATTTGCTGCCATCGGACTAGAGTATCTGGCTCTAACCGGTAGTGTTGCTGTTGTTCTAAATGTCAGTGGATTTTGTTTTGGTCTCTATGTTCTCTCCCGATTTGAACTGGTTTCTGGTCGAGCGGTTTTTCCAATTTTCTGGCTTGACTTTTCTTTCTTTAATCCTGGAAATTGTCCCTTCAATTGTTCTGCAGTTTGCTTTGTATCTAAGACGATTGACATATTTTTGTATTAGAAACTTGACAGTATTTTTCCCATTCAGAATTCAAATTTTCTTGTGATATTTACTAGTGAATCTAGCTCGGTTCTCTTTATATGTATGATTTGATTTGATGAGCGTCCAAACTAATTAATTTGATCAGGTGATCTTGTTGGCGGAAATGAAAACACCACGGAATCGGTTACTAACGTATATTACATTATGGCACATTACAAGAGAATATTCGACGAGCGTAACATAGTCGCGCTGGTAGCCACGCGGACGGTCGTACCAGAAGAGTCTAAAAATATGGCGTCTTCAAGTGGCGCTGTGTCGCTCTGCGCAACATAGCCGTCTCGTGAAGGCGACTACACGAGCGAGCCTCGCACGGCCGACACTAGGTGTCGCTCCAACACTTCCCCTCGAGGTGACGGTCGTGTAAAAATGTCCACTAATCAACAACGTCAAGTCCGCACGACTTCGCGCACCTCACATGCTTCGGCTTTGACAGTCCTTTAGTTAAGAAGTCCGCAACTTGATCGTCTGTGGGCACATAACTAACCCTGACTTGTCCGTTCTTGAGAACATCGCGCACGAAATGATGGCGGATGTCTATGTGTTTGCTTCTCCCGTGGAAGGTGGGATTTTCAGCAAGCTGCAGGCAACTTCGGTTGTCGCAATGAATGACCAAGTTAGCTAGGTCGTCAAACCCCAGCTCCCGGAGAAACCTCTGCAAGTACAGACCCTCCTTGACGCACTCCGACAGGGCCATGTACTCCGCCTCCGTTGTGGATAATGCAACCGTCCGTTGCTTCTTCGCTTCCCACGACAAAGGCCCACCGTTCAAAAGGAATACATAACCGGTGTACGATCTCCGGTCCTCAGTGCTCGCTCCCCAGTCGGCGTCGGCGAATGCCCTGATTGGCCCATCGTCCGCTCCGAATGCGAGCCCCACGTTCATCGTCCCCTTCAGGTATCGCAGAACTCTTTTGGCTGCCCTCCAGTGCTCTGGGCCATAGCAGTTGTTAAACTGCCCCAGACGAATCACAGCGAAGGCGATGTCGGGCCTCGTAGTCGATGATAAGTAAATGAGCGCCCCCACGAGCTCGCGGTACGGGAGCGCGAGATCCTCTTGACTCTGGTCGATGTTTTTCTCTAGCTTCGTCCCTAGATCGATCGGCGTTGCGACCGGCTTGCAGTCAGACATGCCGAATCGCGAAAGTACGTCCTTTATGTACCCTCGCTGATGCATCGTTACCCGGCCGTCCTCTCTCTGAAACTCCACGCCCAAACAGTGCTTTACATCTCCCAGGGCCTTAATTTCGAATCGTTGGGCCAACTCTCTTCCTATTTCGGCGATCTTCTTTCGGTTGCGGGACGCGATCAATATGTCGTCCACATAGATCGCGATTAACACCACGTCCCGCCCTGATTTTAGGCGAAACAAACACGGGTCTGAGGCTGTCGGGATTGCGCCGAGCCCTTTCAGAGTCGAGTCCAACTTTGTGTACCAGTTCCTACCGGCCTGTCGTAGGCCGTAGAGCGATTTCTTGAGCAAACAAACTCTATCGCCTTTGCGCAACTCCTGGAGCAGACTGGTGGCCTTCGCTACAATCGAGCTGTCGGTCTCGTTGTCGATGATGCTGCCAAGGGCCCTCTGAAGCTCCTTCGGCGGTTCCATGAATACTTCCTCGTTCAGCTCGCCGTTCAGATACGCAGTTTCGACATCAAACTGCTTAATTGCCATGTCGTGGCGGGCGGCAAGGGAAGCCATCAGCCTAATGGAGCTGAAACGAGCAACAGGAGCAAATGTCTCGGTAAAGTGTATACCTGGTTGTTGGCTGAAGCCCTGGGCGACTAATCTAGCCTTCCTTCTCTCAAAGGTTCCTTCCGATTTGTACTTGTTTCTGAGGACGATGCGACTCCCCACCACCTTGTCTCGCTGTGGACGCTCCACCAAAGCGAAAGTGTCGTTCTTGATGATGGACGTTAGCTCAGCCACTATGGCTCGTCGCCATTCGTCTGCATCGGGACCGCTCAGCGCCTTTTTCATTGCAACCTCGGATACGAAGCTTTGTTCGATGGCATCGACGATGTTGGCACCGGGATTCGGCACCGTCCGAAATTGCTTCCTGGGTCGGCCACGTCGACCTGTTCTTACAATTCTCGGGCGACCTGGAGCCCTCGCACGATCCGCATTGTTGTCATCGTCGATGATGTCGCGCTCGTCATCTTCTTCAGCAGTCGTCACGTCCCGCTCCGACCTATCGTTCGATTCACCGTCGGCGTAGACGCCGTCTGGGACGTCGGCGGGGCGATGGACCTCGACCTCGACCTCGATGACGTTCCGCGGGTCGTTGACCGTCGCCGGCGGCGCTCCACCAGCTGGAGGAGGGTGCACGATGTCGACCGAACGCCGAACCTCCGGCGAAGTCTCTCTGCTCTGTTGGGTCTGAGCAGGATTGTCGACGTGACGCCGTTCCTTGTCGTCCTCTACGAACACGACGTCGCGGTTTATCAGTACGGTCCTTTCTACTGGTGACCAGATTCGGTATGCCTTGGATTCGTCGGCATAACCCAAGAAAACGCCTTCTTCTCCTCGCGGGTCGAACTTCCCTTTCCCCGGTCGCCTGTCTAGGTAGTATACCCTGCTGCCGAAAGCTCTGAAATTGGAGATGTCGGGTTTCTTACCGGTCCATGCCTCGTACGGGGTTCCACCACCCAGGCATCTGGTGGGCAGGCGATTTCGCAGGTAATTGGCAGTGTTAACCGCCTCCGCCCAGAACGAGTCCGGTAACCCGGCGTCAATCAAGAGACACCTGGCCGTGTCTAGGAGCGTGCGGTTCTTCCGTTCCGCGGTGCCGTTTTGCTCCGGATTGTACGGCGCCGTCAGTCTCCTCGTAATTCCTCGCGCCTTGAGGAACCGGTCGAAGTCGCGGCTTGTGTACTCGCCGCCGTTGTCCGACTGTAAGCACTTGACGGTTTTCCCCGTCTGGTTCTCGACGAGAGCCAAGTACTCCGTCGTGGCCTGGAACACCTCGCTGGTTAGAGCACTTTGGGAAGGGGGACCTGGACAACTTCCCCTGGATGCAGATGTCGCACTTAACCGCCTCCGCACAATCCTTCAGCTGGACGCCGCTCACTCGATTATTTCGTATGGCCTCGACGAGGTCCCTCGCGTTCGCGTGTCCCGATCGCTTGTGCAACAGTTCGAGCGGAATTTTGTCCTCACCACAAGCCGAGCGCGCATCATGCTTGTGTCCGCTCACGTAGTATAGGTCTCCTATTCGTTCCGCACACAACAGCACGTTGCCGTCTGGATCCACTACCACCGCTTCGTCGCGCCGAAAACTAACCTCGAGTCCGCGGTCCGTGATTTTGCTCACGGACATTAGATTGGTCCTCAGATCGGGCACATGCAGAGTCTCACTCAACGAAACGTTTGCTGTTTCGCCTAACACGCGAGCCGCGAACTGCACCGTACCAACACCCAATGTCGCGGTAGACGATTCGTTCGCGAGGTTCCAAATACCTGTTTTCGATCTATCGATCTTCGTGAATTGGCCCCCATCATTGCACAAATGCGCTGAGGCCCCACTGTCCAGGCACCAGTCCGAGCTTGGTTTGGCGGTTTCTTCGCGCTCACTCATTCGCAAACATACGTTCCTTGCGTGTTTCGCGCTCCTTTCCTTGCTCCGGCACTCTGATGCCTTGTGCCCTAGTCGCCCGCATTTGAAGCAGCGAAGTTTGGAGCCCCCGTTGTTCCGTCTTCCGTTGGGACTTCCGCCAGCTTCCGCTCTCTCCTTGTTTTCCCGCCAGCCGCCATTTTTGTTATCCCGCCAACCGCCATTTTTGTTATCCCGCCAACCGCCATTTTTGTTGGCGACCATGGCGCCGGACGTGCCGCTTCCGCCGCGTGCGCAGTTCTTGCGCGCGTCGCTCTATTCCACGACCTTAATGCGCAGCGCTTCCGGCGACGGTAAATCATCTCGCGATTCGATCGCACATCTAAAAACCTCGAAACTCGCGGGTAGGCTGTAAATTAGTGAGATGGCCAGGAGATCCGGATTGATGTCGACGTCCATGTCGTTCAGTTTATCCACGGAGTCGAAGAACTCGCGCAGATGCTCGCGCACGTCGCCCCCATCGTCCATTTTGCATAAGATCAAGCGTTTCAAGAGTGTCGCTTTTCTCGCAGGCCCCTTCGACTGGTAGATCTCCTCCAGGCGTAGCCACATGCTTCTGGACGTGTCGCAATTCTTTATTTGCTTCAGTTCTGTCGGACTGATCGAGAGCACAATATCCGACCTCGCCTTGCTGTCGTTCTTGACCCATTCAGCAATGGCCGCCGCGTTCGTCGCTGTTGCCTCAGGCTTGACGCAAGTACCGCTCACGTACTCCCACAGGTCGCCTTTGATCAGCACCGCCTGCATTTGTAATTTCCACGTATCGAAGTTGTCCTTCCGCAGCAACTCGATGCGCGACGAATTTCCGGCGTTCATCTTGACGGCGTACTTTAACACAACACGTGCACACACTTCAGTACCTTCGAATATACGCGATTCCGTTTATTCGCGCTCTGGGCCCATAACCTGTTGGCGGAAATGAAAACACCACGGAATCGGTTACTAACGTATATTACATTATGGCACATTACAAGAGAATATTCGACGAGCGTAACATAGTCGCGCTGGTAGCCACGCGGACGGTCGTACCAGAAGAGTCTAAAAATATGGCGTCTTCAAGTGGCGCTGTGTCGCTCTGCGCAATATAGCCGTCTCGTGAAGGCGACTACACGAGCGAGCCTCGCACGGCCGACACTAGGTGTCGCTCCAACATGATCCTTATTTGGTAAAATTATTGGAACTCTTGAGTGTACGCAAAAAGTCATTGTTTCAGTCTTTCACTTACACGAAGTTCTCCATGTTTGTCTATAATAGACATAAAATTGACAGTTTGTTCGGCTTTTTATTTACCTTCTTTTTCCGTAGTGTACTTAAGTCTTATGTCTTAAACACGTCTTCTTGTATGTGTATTAGAATTTACTTGGTTTCTTTCCTCAACTATTGTCCAACTTATGTTTTTTGTATCGGCATGACGCGAACTGTTTTCATGAGTAAGGAATATCTTGTTCTCACTTTGACTGACCGAGTTTGATTAAATAATTTCACTTCTGCGGACAACCGCGGTAACTGGTTGGTTTCTCTCTTTTTATACGTCCCATTTTGCAGCCAATCCAGGTCTTTGGCATCAGATTTCCTGTTCTCTTTGTTTCGATGTTTTTGTTTCGCTGGAATGTTTTTTTCGTGGTTTTCTTTTCATTAATTTTTCATTACTGAGGATTTGTCGCGATGCTGGCGTCTCTTCGATTTTCCCCAATTTTGCAGATTGCTGATCTTCTATTTTTGGGATCATAGTTTTATATTCTCCCGCGCCTAGTAATACATCAGTTGCACCCTTTTTTGGAAGACTGGATCGTCTTGATGCAAGTCGGCCTCACCGGAAGATAGATTTCGATGTCTTCTAACACAGATTGTGTAATTTTTGGTAATACTAAAAGTTCTATTTTGAGTGTAAAATCACTCGGAAATAGTGATTCCTGTAAAATAAGAACGTAGGTTCATGAAAATTAACTGGGCAACCGACAGCGATAAATGAGGATAAACTTTTCAAATTGTACCTCAACTTAAAAATACCAGGACATTTCGGTAGAATTCTTGCTTAGAACAACCAGTAATTAAGACATCCTAATCCGAACTGGAGACATTCCATTTATTGGTATATTGAATAGGCCGTATCCTGCTTAAATTTATCTTAATTGTCCGTTATGTAACTCTTCAGGTAGCATCTTTCTAGCAGCTACTCATTTTGTCATTTAGTCGTTTCATTCTTAATTTTGTCAGTCCTTATTTTGGTGCTGCATGGCAAGTGAACTTCAAATCCAAAATGCCAAAAGAATTTACAAATGTCACGGCTGGATAAAAAAGAACCCTGAACTAGTGTTAATTAGATAAAAATTCTCAATATTCTTACGAAATAAACCCATAGACCACCCAGGTCCGACGCCTATGGACCGTCGAGAACTTTTTAGGATGGACGGCAATGATGGGTGACTCATCATTGGTGACGCGGCTCAGCGACGTTCGAAAAGCCTGGAAGCGGAAGTCGCGAATACCTAATTCGAGAAAAACCTCTATCGTCGAAGTGTGGGTTTAAACATAGGCCGCCTTCGGGAACGATTATTATTCAGTCAGCGAGTCCAGTCAGCAAGTCGAGTCGAGTGAACCACGTATTTATTCTTTAATTAATCGCTGTAATAATTGGTCGTGTAATTCGAGTTATTAAGAAATAAATTGTTGAGTTTTACCCACGCCGATTGTGTTCACCGATCAACGTAACAATATGTATTTTGCACAGTGTGCTGGAAAAAGGTAAGTAAGGTATCCAAATTTTTATCATTATTATATGTATTTTTGAACTTGTCACATTTATTTTTATTAGTTTCAGTTTCAAACAATTGGTTTAATCTAATTATTCCTTTCAATTAACCGCGCGAAGTAAAGTATGTACAATATGAATTAATTTTGTTGTTCACGTCGCCGGTGAAAACATTTCTGGATAATTCAGCATATTGGGACAAGTCTTCGCAAAATTAAACTGAAGAATTCTACTAATGTGAAGTCACAAAGTCTGCTCGCAGAATCTTTCTCCAATATCCAGAAGATGACAGCTTAACAAGAATATTGTTTCGAATTGTGTGAGATATTCCTTTGTTAAAACTGGATAAACGTAAGTTATGATCACTTCTTAAAAAGCACACCATGAGTCAGTTCCAGACGTAAGTACCTTAAAAGAAAACTACGCAGACAATAGTAATAACAATAACATTTGTAACTAGTTGATCTTGGAAACCACACAGTCTATTATAATAAATAATTAATTAAACGCCCCAAAACAGAGATGCCGTGTTGAAATTTAGATGTGGCCTGCTTCTCTGATTACGATTTTACGTTTCATTAATTTCTTTTTCATGATGGCTGTAAATGGTTGTAAAATTCAACGTTATTAGAAAACGCTAATATAAGTACATTTAATTTTTTACAAAAAAATTAAACAGTAAACAATTGTCCTATGAAAACATGAACAACGCTTTTTAAAATGTCTCTGTGAAAATTACACTTAACTGCAATAATTACACCTGAAAATCAGCTTTAAATCATTAAAACCAATGCAACTAAACTGCCCAATTTCAAATATTTCACATTAAAGTCACTAGATAACCAAAGTACGGCAGTTGAATGTCCCAATGTGTAAGAAAGAGAGGTACCTTGCGTTGCTCGCTCTCATACGGTAACAAGACAAACGACCACCCATGAAAACGGGTTAGTAAAAATAGCGAGTTGTATTTACTGATTGACATCTATACTGTGGTGGTACGCTGCGATTGGCGGTACCAGCGTACCAGGCGCACCTTTGGTTGCCTAGCTGTTCGGCGTCAAGAAGTCTACAATATTTACCCCATACTTCATAATGGAATTTTCGGAGTTCTACGTAACCTGGAGGTAGTCAGAGACTCCTGTGGTACGAAGACTAGTTTAGCTGGACCCAGACTTCTTGTGATCTTTGTTCTAAAAGAAACTGTGAAGCTTATAGACAAAAGTATTACACTGTGGTGTCCTGATTTGAAAATGAAATTTCACACTAAGAGAAGGAAACAAACCCAGGAAAATCCCATTTGTTGAATTGTGTTGAATTTTAACATAATGCAAACTCCGCACAGCCTCCGCGAGTATAATTAGGAAATACAGAATAATTAATTAACTAAGTATTTGTTTTCAAATCTTAAGTGTAGTCTGAGTTACTTTCCGAAATGTAGGCAACATTTCGATTAACAAGAGATGTAAATTTACACCCGCACAATTTAAGTCTGTCGATCGCACAGTTGCAACGAATACATTCGCAGTGCAATTTTATCACATGAAAGAGGTCCGATATATTGCTTCGATTTTCGAATTCCTTTGGGACACGTAGCATAATAAGAGTAAGAGATATATATCTAACTCAAGTTGATGGCAATGATACATGTGTTATTTTAGAAACACGCCGCAGAAATCCACTTATTTAGGTTTCACTTCTTGATTATAGTAACGTCGGGATGATTTTTCCTAAGTTATTATTCACATTTTATAACTTCTCGTCCGACATTTTAAAATTGTACCTTTGTAAATAATTTTTCCGTGTTGTTTGGGCAATATTAAAACAGGTCGATGGATAAAATTACTCCTGATATAATATATCATTCACAAATTCCTTAAAAAGCATAGAAATCTTCAAGTGCTATATTTAGGCTCCGGGTGACGGTAACGAGAGTTCTTCCGGTTGGTGTCACCGAGCGTCAGTTGCGGTTGGCAATACGATTTGTGTGAGCGGATTCGTGAGTTACGCAATCTTCGGGCAGAATGGAGTGCAACGTAACAAGTTTTCTTGTTATTAGTGTTGTAGTCTGTTATGACTTTTGCTATATTTTAGTTTCGGTTTCGTAAGTAGGGTACCCGAACAGACGTGACCGGCATTACGAGAGCATAGGGATGTTGCTATTTGGCAGACTTCGCTCGTTGAGGTGTGGTATGACGTAAGGTGTAAAAAGGGAGGTAGGCAGTCACTTCGGCTAAGGTTGCTAACCCCATTGTTATGTTTTAAAACTTGAGGTTCCAGAATAGTTTAAACTATTCTTCCCACTTTGGGGTAACCAGTTGGAGCTATTCACCTCTTTCATTCGTTGTATATTATCGGTAGTCGACGATTTATTTATATACCTATCCTTATTTTTTTAATTTGTATTGATGTTTGTTACTTGTTTAAACTCCATATTAATCTTAATACTTATTAAAGTAAAAAACTTTAGAGTTTAAATGATTTATTAATAGGCACTGCTACACGTGTTTCGGTACAAGAGTTTCTCTTCTGCCCGAAGAGGGTAATGTGTACCGGAATACGTGTAGCAGTACCTACTAATAAATCATTTAACCTCTTTAAAGTTTTTTTATTTTAATGCTAAGATTGATGCCTATCCTTGGGCTCAATGATTTTCATACCTGATTAAGTAACAACTTATAAATATTGAACTTAATTAATGTAACTGCCAAATCGTCCGCCATTTTATCGAACTATTGGAAAGGTAAAGACAAATACTATTGTATGTACGTATTTAAATTTCGCGTATTGATGACGTCATAAGTTACTCGGTGTCATTTCTGTGGAGACAAGTTTCATGCACTTCATCATTTATCCTCAGTGGACTAGGTACTTTTGTTATTAAAAAAATCGAAATATCATTTTCGACGTAAGACTGTTACCTTATTATTCCTGAGTATTCTGCATTACTTGAACGGTCAAAGAGACAGACCTTCTAGCGATGGTTTCGGTTTTAAAAGTGCTCCAAAGAGGTTGTTACGTTTGTGTTTTTGTGAAAACCACAAAACTTGACTTTATGACATCATAATCTCCAGTTTCACACAGAAGATGGTACATTTGTAATTAACTCATAATATTATGGTGTGTGTGTGTTTATATTAGCCTTTTCGACATCCACGTGTGCCAATGAACCTACCTGTTTGTTTTTCCATGTTTGCCACTATATGTCCACTGTTCTGTGGGTAATTGAATTTTAGGGTTATGTACCAGAGGGTTTTAATTGGCAATGAGAGATATTGGCGGTTTTAATTTGTGGGGATACGTGCGTCAATGTTGTTTTTAATTTTTAATACTCTTTAACTGTCTTCGAACGAGATTTGGGTAAGAAGACGGTCAGTTTTCTTCTATAGTGTGATAAAATGGTTTTAGGTTGCCAAAATGTCAGCTCTGGAATACTGTGAAACGCAGGGCCGCCGCTAGGACTTTTGGCGCCCGAGTGCAAGTTTGAATTTGGCGCCTCTCTTCAATATAGATGATAGGATTTTTTTAAGTAAAAATTGTGTTAAAATAAGTGGAAAATTAAGGGCCAGTCTTTAACACGTTAAAATTAAAATTTATTTCGTATCAAATGAACAAACAAATACCTTTATCGAACACAAATCTATTTTGCTAATAAAAAAACATAAATACATATATATGTATCCATATCATATAACTGAATTCAGAAAAAAGAAACGAAAAAAAAAAACTTAAAGCATACAAATAATATAATCAAATATTTTTTTTTACTAAACCAAATTAATGTTTCTAGATTTCATACTGGTAAATTCTGCAACTATTTTTTTATGTTCAAATTGTCTTAACAGTTCATGTTCAATTGTAACAATAGACAAGTTACTTAGCCTGCCTTGATTCATAGTTGATCTGAGGTAATTTATTTTCAGTTTTGAAAAGATCGCTGGCTAGATGCAACCGAAAATGGTGGTGTAAGCAAAATTCTTAATGCTATTGATGTATCGGAAAACTTGAGATTAAATTGTTTTCACACAAATACGTAAAATTTGATAGGATCTTCTAACGGTTTAGCTGAAGAGTGCAATTTTAAAACTTTAATCTTATTAAATACGCCAATGTCGGTCACCAAGGAAATCAACTGTAAGTTTTAAATGTAACATGTCTTCTTCTGAGGATTTAAAACAAATTATTAAAAAATTTAAATACATTATCATATGTGTTTAGTTCCTCAAATCTATTATTTAAAGAACACAAAGTTTTGACCAGATTTCGGTAAAAAAAAATATTTTAAAATTAATTTTTGGATCCACGACAACTTCGCCATTCTGCTCGCAATCAAAATGTTGCGGTTTTCTTCTTGGACGCACGGTTTGGATTGGCGAAAAAAATGGTTCAACATTAATTTCATAGGCAAGTTTGTCTGCTTCAGTTATAATTTTAGCAAAACTTTCATCTGAACGATATTTGGTACAGTAACTTATTACATCTTTAAGGAAATTGATACATACTTTGATGTTGATGTTAGTATTCTGCATCATTTTGGTTAAGATGTTGATTTGATTCAAAATATCAAATCAAACTATCTTTGAACAAATAAATTTATAGTTTTGCATGTTTAAAGCTAATAAATAAGCTTCATGTGTTATGGTACAATGCCATGAAGAAGTATCTTCATATATTTCCAGCAAATCATCAAAGATTTTGCAAATGTGATACCGTATAGGTAAATAAAATAAAATTATCGTCTGTTTCTCCGAACAGTGCAAACTCCAAACTGCAAGTGCAAATAACAACTACGTTGCATTTGCCAGTTCGGATACCAACTAATTTTTGAAGTAATATTCTTTCCACACCTGTCTGTTAATCACTAAAATAATTTAATTCATTGCTAACATCCTCGTTCACGTTCCGACAAACAACACCCGCAATTCTCGAAACTTATTCCTTTATGCTTTACCGATCTACAAGTTTGTTCACTATGTACTATAAAAAATAGATGTTTATTGATTTATCGATGACCAGATCACCTAAACAATATTTCTTTCTTTGCTTTTTCCCAAAGTCCCAATAAACCCTTTTTTTGATTGGTAGATTTTTTTATTATTGTGAGAATTTTGAAAAGTGCTGCTTTGCTTGCCAATTTGCCGCCCCCCTTTGGCAGCGCCCGCGTGCGGTGCACGCCTTGCACCCCCGCTTACGGCGGCCCTGGTGAAACGTTCGCAACACGTGGGAAGTCTTCATGGAAAAATGTTCACAGATGTAAATTATGCCCCTATTTTACAACCGCTGTTTTCCTTATGATCAACCACGTGAGACGACACCGTTTCCCTCTGGAAAAATTTACTTGCGACAACGCCAAAATTGAAGCTTATTTTTGTAAAAATTGCGATTTTAAGACGGAACTAACAGTTTTGTTCAAAGAACACATTATTAAATATCATGGGCTTAAGAAGGAATCTAGAGACGATTTATTAAGTGAGGACTTCCGCATACAAACCTATGTTTGCGAAAAATGCGACTTTGAAACAAATTTCTCGTTAAAGTGGATACAGCATATTTCAGCGTGCACGAAAAAGAAAGAAAATCTTCAAAGTGTGACTTCTCCGTCACAAAATGACACATACAGTTTCAATTTCAAGCGAACTGACGAAACAAGTTGGCACTACTGTGTGCAATGTTCCTACAAAGCTAAACTCAAAGGTACTTTAAAATCTCATATTATGACAAAACACGAGATGAACAAGCGATATGCATGCGAAAAGTGTCCATTTAAATGTAGATGGAAATCACATTTAAAAATACACATAAATCGAACTCATTTAGATGAACAAGATGTTGAATGGCACAAGTGCAAAAAATGTCCATTCAAGGCCAAAACAAAACGTGATTTAGTTAGCCATGTAAAAAGACGTCACTTGAATGACGAAGACGTTAGATGGTATAAATGCAATGAGTGTCGTTTCAAAACTACACATAAACATTATCTAAAGATACACGCAATTAGAAAGCATCTAGACGAAGAAAAAATTAACTGGCACGAATGTAAACAATGCCCATTTAAAACTAAAGGGGCGTCTGATTTAAAAAATCATATGGTTTTTAAACATTTGGATGAAGACTACGTTAAGTGGTATCAATGTGTTCATTGTCCATGTAAGACGAAATCCAATGCTACTTTAAAATGCCATATAAATCACCGCCATTTGGATGAAACTGAAATTAAAATGTACAAATGCGATGAGTGCTCTTTCAAAACGAAATATGAACATCATCTAAAGAAACACGCAATTACAAAACATCTAGACGAAGAAAAAATTAATTGGCACCAATGTGAACAATGCCCATTTAAAACTAAATATGCGTGGAATTTAAAAAGTCATATGATTTTTAGACATTTGAATGAGGAAAACGTTAAGTGGTATCAATGTGTTTATTGTCCATTTAAGGCGAAATTAAATGCCATTTTAAAGTGCCATATAAATTACCGCCATTTGGATGAAACTGAAGCTAAATGGTACAAATGCGAACACTGTCCTTACAAAAGTAAAAATCGTTCATCTTCTTATTCGCACAGAAATAAACATATTGGGATTTAATTGACCATAAGGCGGAAAAGAACTTTAATTTGTATACATTTGTATGCACATGTAGTTTTTTTGGCCATTTATTCAGTCCGCTGTAATGTACTATGTTATGTGACTTGGTTTTTTCGTTAAAATCTTAAATTTACATTAAATAAATGTAACAGTTTTAAAAAACAAAAATACATTATTAGAACACATAGCTTCAAAGTTACACAATTACAAAATAGGGAATTATTATAAAATTTATTATTCTTTCAGTTTAGGATCTATATATCTTGGATCTCTCGAGGAACACAGAGGGTGAATAGACCTTGTTGACGGGTTGCATTTGGAAGGCAGCGAGGTTTATCGGTAGACTCATAAGGTACTCAAAATTCGTTGTAAACGGGCATCATGTGGACACCCTTCTCCTGATGTCATGGTCTGGTTCGTTGTTTTTTGTTCGTGTCACGCAGATGTATCCTTCGCAGTGTTGTTTCTTCATATCAGACTGTTTTGTTTTCTTCTTCCAATTTTTCAATGATATCTTGAGTCTGGACCACGGGTTCTTTATTTAGTGTTTATCGTTTATGTATTTTTGGTGGACCCAAATTTGCTGCCATCTGGCTCTAACCGGTAGTGTTCTTCTTCTTCTAAGTGTCAATGGATTTTGTTTTTTTCTCTATGTACTTCCCCTGATTTGAATTGTTTTCTGGGCGACCGGTTTTTTCCAATTTTTTGTCTTGACTTTGCTTTCTTTGATGCTGGAAATTACCTCTTCAATTGTTCTGTAGTTAGTCTTAGAAGACGATTGATACATTTGAGTATTAGAAACTTGAGAGTATTTTTCCCATTCAGAATTCAAATTTTCTTTTGCTGGTGCATCCAGCTCGGTTCTCTTTATATGTATAACTTGGTTTGATGAGCGTCCAAACTAATTTATTTGATCCGGTGATTCTTATTTGTTAAAATTTTTGGAACTCTTGAGTGTACGCAAGAAGCCATTGTTTCAGTCTTTCACTTACACGAAATTCTCCATCTTTGTCTATAATAGACATAAAATTGACAGTTTGTTCGGCTTTTTATTTACCTTCTTCTTTTTTCGTTGTGTACTTACGTACTTATGTCTTGAACACGTCTTCTTGTGTGTGTATTAGAATTTGCTTGGTTTTTTTCCACGACTATTGTCCAACTTATGTTTTTTGTATCGGCATGACGCGAACTGTTTTCATGAGCATGGAATATCTTGTTCTCACTTTGACTGCCCGAGTTTGATTAAATAATTTCACTTCTTCGTATAACCGTGGTAACTGGTTGGTTTCTCTCGTGGTATACGTCCCATTTTGCAGCCAATCCAGGTACTTGGCATCAGATTTTCTATTCTCTTAGTTTTGATTGTTCTGTTTCGCTGGAATGTTTTTTCGTGGTTTTCTTCGCATAATTTTTCATTACTGAGGATTTGTCGCGATGCTTGCGTCTCTTCGATTTTCCCCAATTTTGCAGTTTGCTGATCTTCTATTTTTGGGATCATACTTTTTATATTCTCCCGCGCCTAGTAATACATCATTTGCACCCTTTTTTGGAAGACTGGATCCTGTTGATGCAAGTCGGCCTCACCGGAAGATAGATTTCGTTGTCTTCTAACACGAATTGTGTAATTTTTGGTAGTACTAACAGATCTATTTTGAGTGTAAAATTACTCGGAAATCTTGAACTGCATTCTACAATTATTTTAGAGTGCGTTTTGTTTGGTGTTGCATCCTGCCAACTTTTCTTTGGGCATTGTTGAGAGCTACTTCGGCATTATTAATTATTGCTTGACCTTTTCGTACTTAATTTTACTCACCTGTTGGCCACAAAATACCTAAAATAAAAGTGTTGCCTTTAACTTAAATATGTAGCATTAAATTTACAATATTATTAAAATAAGTTTCTTGAATGATATACATATCTTACCTACAGCTTGGTTCACGGATCTTGCCATTGTATTACTAGCTGTCCATTCAAGTTGGTTTGTAGTCAGTAAATACGATTTTCCTGGGCCACCGACAGCCATAAATGAAGATATTTCTTTAATGGTGTAGTAATATAAATTTTACGGCAGGTAAATCCGAATTTTGTCCCACACACAATACACAGGAAAAACGATTGTTGTAGTTTATAGCACTTTAGCCATGAAACTAAAATTTACATTTTAGAAAGCAGCAGATGTGTAAAAACCAAATTTATTACAATTTAAAAAAACGTTTAGGCTAGATAAATTTGATTTTATGACAAAATAGGCGAAAAACCACGATTTAGGCTTTTAAAAGTCAAAATAGGCAATTAGGCAAAATAAAACATAGCTAGATCATTTTGTTTTGTCGAAAAACATCTAGATTTTTGTTTATTTTTAGTTTCCTTGATTAAAAACAAAGAGGTGTTTTGCCTAAAAATTTTTTTAAAACAATAGCATACATATGCATATTTTGCATATTTTTCAATTTTATTGCACATTTACCAATTAAATGCATATTTAGACAATTTTTTGCAAAAGTTTCAAATTGTACCGCTACTCAAAAACACCAGGACATTTCGGTAGAATTCTTACGTGGAAAAACCAGTAAGACATCCTAATCCGAACTGGAGATATTCCGTTCATTGGTATTTTGAATAACTAGGCCGCATCCTGCTTGAAATTATCGGCTCAGCGACGTTTTAAAATCCTGGGAGCGGAAGTCGCGGATATTAATTCGAGAAAGACCTCGTTCGCCGAAGTATGTGTTTAAACAGAGGCCGCCTTCGTGAACGATTATTATTCAGTCAGTGAGTCCAGTCAGCAAGTCCAGTCCAGTGAACCCAGGAGTTATTCTGTATATAATCGCTGTAATAGTTATTCGTGTAATTCCAGTTATTAAGAAATATATTGTTGAGTTTTACCCACGCCGATTTTATTCACCGATCAACGTAACAATATGTATTTTGCAGAGTGTTCTGAAAAAAGGTAAGTAAGGTATCCAAATTTTTATCATTGTTATATTTTTTAATTTGTCACATTTATTTTTCTTAGTTCCAATTTCAAACAATTTGTTTAATCTATTGATATGTTATCGCTTTCAATTAAACGCGCTAAGCTGAAGAATTCTACTAATGTAAAGTCACAAAGTCTGCTCGCAGAATCTTTCTTCAACATCCAGAAGACGACAGGTTAACAAGAATATTGTTTCGAATTGTATGAGATATTCCTTTATCAAAACTAAACAACCCCAAATTACGATTATTTCTTAAAAAAGTACCATGAAGTCAGTTTCCGATGAAAGTATCTTAACAAAAAACCATGTAGACAAAGTGTTTCAAAAAGAAAGCAGGTTATTCGTCAAATTATAAGTTTTTATTTTTATATCAATGAAACAACCGGTTCATGTGGACGTTGTGCCAATAAAAAATGTGGTACTTAACATTAGATTAGCACAAAAGCTTTGGAAAAGACAGATAATAACACCATTGCAAGGTGATTCATGAAGGTTTAACGAACTTTTTTCTTCCGGAACCAGTTCCAGTTGAGAAAATCATATTAATGTCATCACATGTTGCTACATACATGTGTAAAGCTTTATTCAACTTCAAAATATTTTCTCCTCGCTTATTCCATATTACGGAGTACATGCGTAGCTCATGATATATGTAGAGTGGCTGAGGAAATTAGAAATTTATTTCCAATAGTAAATGACTTACAATAATGAAAAAAAAAATTTCAGCTTTGCGATGACAACTTTATAGAAGTGCCTCTTCGCCTGCCCGGAGAATTCCTAGGCCTGGTTAAGTAGCGAAAACATAACATCAACATAACGTCTCTATTCCAATTTCCGCTTCAAGCAACTATAATGGCGACATAACATTGATAGGGCTTTGTTGTTCTTTTGTTATATTCTCGCTCTGTATATATTACAAGATTGTGGATCTATAAGAGGGCGCTGAGTGTTGTATTTAGATTGTGGATCTATAAGATTAGCTCTCCACTACGCTCTTAACAATCAACTGGTGAGTCTGGGAAAAATAGTAATAAAATGTATAAGAACGGATCCTTATTTCAATCTTCTTGCTATGAATTTTGGAGTTAAAAATATCTAAACGTTTAATTTTTCATCTTAAACAAATATAGTGCTCCAAAATTAAAATGCATAATAACACAATTGTACGCAATGAAGTTAAGATGATACTGTGGGGAGTGAGATGAGTGTACCTGTTCATTGTCACCTGGTTGACTTTCCACGTCGATTGTTCTGTCACTAGCTGTTACAGTTTTTGAAGTTATATGGAACGAGTATATTCATTCACTTATTATAGTGTAAGAAGACGGTTTTAGTCAACCAAAATATTAGTTTTGGAGAAGTCCGAAGTTTTTAGAACATGGGGAAGATCTTCACGGAAAAACGTTCACATATATAAAAAATATCCCTATCTTATAACGTGAAATTTTATTAATACGACAGGACGTCACAACAAACTTAAAGTGGGGAATAGCATGCACCATGAGCCTACCCATTTATTGTACTATATTTGCCCCTCCATGTTTACTGTTCTATGATGGGTCGTTTCAATTCCTAAGGTTATGTACCGGAAGTTGCACTGGCGGTTTTAATTAATGCAGTTATGTCCATCCAAGTTACACGTGAGTGGAGAAATTTTTAATCCTTTCCCGTTTTATCTGTGCTGCAACGAGATTTGGGTAAGAAAAATGCCATTATTCTTCCTTAATGTAATAAACTGGTTTTAGGTAGTCAAAATGTCAAGTTTGGATTACTGTGAAGCAATCGCAACAGGTAGGAGGTCTTCTTGGAAAAACGTGCACAACTGTGAATTATGCTCCTACTTTACACTATCATTCTTTCTTATGACGAACCACATCAGGCGACATCGTTCTTGTCTGGAAAAATTTTCGTGCGAAAACACTAAAATTGAAGTGTATTACTGTAAGGATTGTGATTTTAAAACAGAACTAACGATTTTGTTCAAACAACATATTAATGAAGATCACGGCCTTAAGAGAAAATTTAGAAAGGATTTATCAAGTGAAGACTTCTGCATACGAAGCTACCTTTGCGAAAAATGCAACTTCGAAACAAATTTCTCATTAAAGTGGTTTGACCATACTTCAGTATGCACGGGGACGAAAGAAAATCTTCAAAATGTGAGTTTTGTGAAAGAGAATGTGATATATAGTTTTGATTCCGAGCAAACTGACAAAACACCTTGGTATTACTGCACCGAATGTTCCTACAAAAGCAAAGTCAAACGTAATTTCAAACGTCATATTATAAGAAATCATAATTCGAATAAGCGATATGCATGTGACAAGTGTCCGTATAAAACTAAAGATAAATCAAATTTGAAAAGGCATATAAATCTGCGCCATGTAGATGAACAAAAAG
The DNA here is from genome assembly GCA_022388445.1 of Zophobas atratus. Taxonomy (NCBI): domain Eukaryota; kingdom Metazoa; phylum Arthropoda; class Insecta; order Coleoptera; family Tenebrionidae; genus Zophobas; species Zophobas atratus. Next base: position 14,457,814 of record CM039446.1, read on the forward strand.
GTGAATGGCACAATTGCCAAAATTGTCCATTCAAGACCAAATTAAAAAGTAGCTTATCTAGACACATAAAGAACTTACACTTGAACAACAAAAACGTCAGGTGGTATGAATGCAATGAGTGTTCTTTCAAAACTAAGCGTAAAGAAAACTTAAACATACACGTAACTGTAAAACATCTAGACGAAGAAAAAATTAAGTGGCACAAATGTGAAAATTGTTCATACAAATGTAATCATGCATCGAGTTTAAAACGTCACGTCATTCATCAACATTTGAAGGAAGGAGAAGTTAAGTGGTATGAATGTAACGATTGTTCATACAAAAGTAAAATGAAAGAAGATTTAAAAAAAGCATGGAACTGTCCATTTGGAGATCAAACCGTATCAGTGCGATTATTGTCCATTTAAGACAAAACACCCGCATAGTTTAAAGCGTCATATAAATAACCACCATTACGATAGAATTGAAGCTAAGTAGTACAAATGCAAATAGTGTCTTTACGACACAAATAAAACACTTGCCATATTTATCTGAGTTGTAGTTGCGTGCGTGGTGCTAGTAAGGTGAATGTATATAATTGTATATTTTATTGTGCTAGTAGTTTTTTTCAGCATTTGTGTAAGCACTCTATGTTTTATATTTTGTGACAATCTTTTTTTTTAAATCGTGAGAAAAAAGGAATTTAATCTTTAATTACTTTACATGAAATACCTCGAATAAATACACAGCTTTCAAAAAGTAGAAATGCGTTATTTGAAGACATAGACACATTATTTGCCAAAATAAAAAAATGCAGCAACACTCCATTGTTTTTTGAAAATACAACTCACAAGACCGTAGTATTTGATATGAGGTTTGACATGAGGGAGAAATGATTGTACCGTCGCAGCAAGTGTGCAAAAATAGCATTTATTTTTCACTCGTATATAATGTTTGTTTTATATCCATGATTTGATAAACGTAAAGCGGCATTTTATATCCGGGGCACAATGAGCGGGCATAAAGAGTTATTACGCCCTCTTATTATGCCCTATTTTGCTAAACCGAATTAAACAAAAATTAAAAAAAAATTATTGTTTATTTTTAACTACTTATTTATTTTTTGACAATTTATTTAATAACGAAGATACAAATTACAATTTACAAACTTGCTATTCATACCAAACAATTCAGGTAAACTTAAACTTTTCGGAGGTGCCTCTATTGGAATTATTTCTGCCACTGCTAGCACCGAATAACGTATTATATAAAAATCTTGAATTGTGTTCACTCATCCTTTAACTACCTTTACAGCATAAAACATTCGTATTTAAATTAATTACAATCATCAAAAAATAACTTAGTTTACCTTCTGAAGTAAATATCTGTTGTCGGAAGCATCTTTTAGAAATTGCATGAATTGTTCGCCAGTCAAAACTCGGGAATTTTTTGGCACATAACCTTTCGGGTTTTTTATAGAAATATGTCAAACGATGATATAATTAGAAATGTCTATGTTGTCGTTTACTCTTAAAGTTGTCTTGACCATCGAGTATTTTCACCATAAGGAACTGGGTGAATATTTTTCTGACTAAAAATGAAGAACACAGTTAAATAATTATTTGATAAACAGAATAACTCACCAATTCTTGGAAGTAAGCCACTTCTTAATCTTCCAATTAAGGAAAATTTTGTATTCTTTTTCATATATGAATCCTGATGTTCCAGGTAACACATTTTCATTGGCTTTTTGCGCTTTCTTCATAATGTTTTCTGGAATTTCACAATTTTCCTCATTCATTTCCGCGGTCGAAAATATACGTGTTGACACCGCGAATAGACGCCGTGTTTGCAATAAACATAGAATCTCCTTGACAACAAAATCAACGCCACGTAATTTTTTTTTTACGAATTAATTATATTATATAAATTAGTCTTTTTTTTAGATTTTCTCGTGAAAAATAAAAGTTTGTATGCACCACGGGCACAACTTGATGTTTATAAATCTCGGGCAACTTACAAAATCTCGGGCCAGAGGCCCTCGATTTTGTAAACGTTGCCCTCGAATATAAATATCTTCTTTGTGCCCTTGGTACATAAATAACTATTATTTCCAATTGCAGCGTGTGTGCAGTCTGGAAGCGCGGAGTGTACAAAATACTTCCATTTACCATGGTGATTCACTGGTGTAGCTTGTCGACAAACTTGCAATGGTCCATACCCGTTTCATTCGTTATGAAGGAGAATTCTCCAGGGATGCGTAGTTGATGGTGATACTGATAAATTAGTCGGCTGGTGGGCATTAGAGGTCATTCTTGATTGATGTCCGCAGGCCTAATAAGATTATGATTAGCACGTTATCCCAGCTATGAGGTATCATTTTTTAATCATCCCACTGTATTGCGGCTAATAGGGTGTAGTTTTGGCAATCTTTTCGGCATTCGGTAACGGCCGCAGGGACGCCATTCACCGAGTGCTTTCTTCTTCATCATGTAGGGGACTGCCCAAGGAACTCTTAGAGGTGTGATACTAGCCTAAAGCTAGCAGATACTGAAATGGAGCTTTGGCAGCTTAGAGTAGACGTAGTGCTTTCGTAAAGTTCAAATACTCAGCCAAACGATTATGGTTCATTTGATGTAAATTTTTTGACATTACATACACAAAATATATATAACGTTGTTAAAAAATAAACATATATTATTAAAACTCATGACATAGTGTATAATAATGTGGCAGAAAATTGAAATATGGAATGGGCCATGTCGTAATTCACTTTACTTGGAATGAGTACACCTGTGCATTGTTTCCTGGATGATCTCTCACATCTATTTTTCGGCCGCAGACTGTGTCATAGATGTTTAAACAAATTTTTAAAAAGCCTGGCTTTGTGAACGATTTAAAAAATCTGCTCAGTAAAATGATAAAACATGGCCTAATAGAATATAGGCATAATTAAAAAATAAATAGAAACTGCGTAGTTTACATATACTGACGAAGCGCCGATATGACAGTTTTTAATTTTGATCTTCATTATCATTAAGTAATTAATACATACCAGTTTCAAGAAATATGGATGATCCAACACTATGACAATGTCGAACGAAAAATTGCAGAATATTTTAAGTTGTTTGTAAAATCCAACATATTGCACGATATTGCCAGACCCCAGTTCTTAAACACATCCGAGCAATTTATACATATTAAGAAGAAAAATTCTTAAAGCAAAAATATTATGACAAAATAAAACTATTTATTCTAATTTGAAACTAAAACTTAAAAATAGATCCAAAGATCTAACAATTTTCCAAAAACCAACTGTTGTACCTACTTATCAATCTTTACCTGCCCTAACCGATATTTTATAATCCCCTCTTGTTTATGGGTACTAATGATTCACCAACACAGCTGTACCGACATTTATTATTAACAATCGTCGGTATAATCCGTAAGCTTCTGAAAATTTAATAAATTAATGTTCCAATGAAGTTGTGTTGGTAAAGTTAAAATTGAATTTAATGATTACAAAGTAAAATTAGATAAATACTACCAAGGCGGTCAGTTTTTAATAATAGAAAGCAAACCTGGCAACACAGGTAGTTGCGACACACGTTGATCACGTGACATAGTGAAAGGCGCGGTTGCCATTTGAGCTATTAACGTAAATATATAGGAACATAATAATGCTAATCAGTCTAAGCCAGTGTAAATTCAATAAATTAAAGCGTTTCGGTAATACCTCCTGCGATGTATGTCTATCAGGATATACACCATTTTCTCGAAATGCCATGAATGGTTGTAACTCAAGTTGATGGCAATGATATAAATGTTAATTTAGAAGCAGGCCGCAGAAATCCACTTATTTAGGATGAGTTTTTATAAGTTATTATTCACATTTTATAACTTTGCGTTCGAGATTTTAAAATTGTACGTTTGTAAAAACGTTTTCGGTGCTAATCGGAGAAGAATAAACCAGGTTGATGAATAAAATTTCTAGCGATATAATAATCATTTATTCACAAACTCCTTAAAGAGCGTAGAAAACTTCATGTGCCATATTTAGGCACCGGGTGACGGTAACGGGAGTTCCATCGGTTGGTACCTGAAGGTGGAAGGGTGGTGAAAAGAGACAGAGAGAATCGGTTGTTGCCAAGGAGCTTTAGATGTATCTCCCTCTATACGTTTAGCAAACCAAAATGCGATCGCATCTGCCCACTCGTAACTTGACATTCCTATACCTTCGAACATTTGCGTATACCAACGTGCGTGAATGGTTCAAGAACACCGAATTTTTAAACCCGTTATTAAATTGGCAACTTGTGTATGCGGAACTTATCCGAGCGAGTTCGAGAATCGACTCCCAGTACGCAAACTTCATGTGGAAGGAAGCGCATTGTTACAAGTTTGCTGTTTATTGTTATTAGTGTTGTAGTTTGCCATGAGGCTATGACTTTTGTCATATTTTAGTTTCCGTTTGGTAGTTAGGGCACCAGGCCAAGATTGGCCGAATGAACACATTAATAAATATCATGGGCTTAAGAGAGAATCTAGAGACGATTTATTAAGTGAGGACTACCACAATCAAAATTATGTCTGCGAAAAATGCGACTTTGAAACAAATTTCTCTTTAAAGTGGATTCAGCATACTTCAGCATGCACGGAAATGAAAGAAAATCGTCAAAGTGTAACTTCTCCATCACTGAATGACACCTACGATTTCGATTTCAAGCCAACTGACGAAACAAGTTGGTATTACTGTACCCAATGTTCCTACAAAGCTAAACTCAAAGGTGCTTTAAAATGTCATGCCATGATAAAACACGATTTGAACAACCGATATGCATGCGAAAAGTGTCGAGTTAAATGTGCATGGAAATTTATGTTAAGGATACAAATAAATCGATTCCACTTAGATGAACAAGATGTTGTAACGAAGCGAATTTTCGCGGGCCGGAAATGGTGACGCGTACCGCGAGAGCCGGGAGTAAATTCGCGATCGCCGCGCCGCGGCGGCGGAAGAAGATCATTCTGGCCTGAAACTCCAAGGAGTGCGGAAGTGCTGGGTGAAGAAGAGTTTGGATTTTGAGAAGTGTGGGAGAAGTGCGCAGTTCGACCCTCCGACCCACCGTAAGTACTTTTTGGGTCATCTGCCCGTGTTTGTACCGGTTTTGGAATCGCCGCCCCCGAGCGAAAAACCGTGTCACCGTCACCGCGTTTTTTTTTTGTCACCGTCGAAAGTCGACACCGTCGTGCACGCGTCGTTACCGTCACCGCGCTCCCCTCCCGGGTCGCCGCGCCGTCTTCTCGCGATTTCCAGGTTCAAGGTCGCCGCCCCCAGAGCCCCGAGGAGCCCGGCCTGAAGGAAGTCGCCACCCAGGAGGAACGACCGTGCCGGACGTTTAATTCTTTTTTTTGTTGTAAAACCGTTTTATATTTATTTAAGTTGCTTAGCCGTAAGATTTATTATTTTAGACCGTGTAGCTGGTGTTAGGGAATAAACCCTATTTTGTTATAAAATATCCTCGCCGTTTTATTTATTATTTTCGAGTTTTCGCGGCGGCTAATCACCTGAATTCCGTGTCTCCGGCTTTAGAGCACCCCGGCGCTCCCTCCCCCGGAGACATCAGCGATACTAGTCGACCGAAAGCTTGGCACTCAAGTACGCCGCCACCCCATACGTTATCGGCGAGATTCCGGATCGTCACCGGACCGTCCGTCCCATCACCCGGAATTTCGTCGCAATGTTGAATGGCACATGTGCAAAAAATGTCCATTTAAGGCTAAAGCAAAAAGTGATTTGGCTAACCATGTAAAAAGACGGCACTTGAACGACGAAAACATTAAATGGTACAAATGCAATGAATGTCCTTACAAAACTAAATATAAATATTATCTACAAAAACACTTGAACAAGGAAGACGTTAAATGGAACAACTGTTATGAGTGTCCTTACAAAACTAAGTATAAAGCTTCTCTAAAGAAACACGCTATTTCAAGACATCTAGAAGAAAAAAAAATATTTGGTATCAGTGCCAGTATTGCCCACATAAGACGAAACGGAGTGTTGATTTAAAAAATCGTGTAAATTACCGCCATTTACCTTAGATGAAAATGCAGCCAAATGGTACAAATGCCAACACTGTCCTTTCAAAAGTAAAAATAACTCATCTTTTTATCAACACAGAAAAAAACATGTTGGGATTTAGTGAACCATTTAGTTGTATACAATGTGTTATATGACTTGATCTTTTCAATAAGATGATAAAAAAAATAAAGTTTTATTTTGTACATTAAATTAATATGACGCTTTTAAAAAATATATGTATAGACATTACTAGAACATATAGGTTTAACACATAATATTTAATTTTTGGCTTCATAACGAGACAGCATTACGAAGTGAGCACACGTTGTGTCATCAATGTTCTAAAATAGACTGCGTACTATACGCATTACGACTACAGATGTAAGCAATGTATATTTGTCTCCTTCGCGTTCGTAATCGAGCTATTACGAATTAGTGTTTTTAATTGCAATTATACTTTGCTATGGAAGGTTACAATTATTATACACATTGATCCTAACATTGGATGTGGCTTGGGCCCTTGGGTTAATACCAGATGACTGATTGTCATAATATTTTGACGAAAACTTAAACTTCAACTGTTTCAATCTGACATTCATGGTATCAATTACTACAAAATTCTCCCAAATTGTATTAATTCCAAAATTTGTTTTAAACTGAGAAAAGAAATACGAAATAGAAAAAGTAGTAAAAAATACGCGTGTGCAAAAATAGCATTTATTTCCAATTGCTGAGTGTATGCAGTCTGCAAGCACGGAGTGTACAAAAATCTTTTAGTTTGCTGGTGTAGCTTATCGACAAACTTGTAATGGTCTGTGTCTGTTTCGTTAGCTATAAAGAAGAATCCTCCGGGGATGCTTAGTTGATGTTGTTGACTGGTCTGCGTTATAGGCCATTCTTGATTAATGTCAGCAGGCCTAATAAGACTATGGGCAGAGCGTTATCTACCAAATATCATTTTTTGATCATCTCATTGCATTGGAGCTGATAGGATGTAGTGTGTAGTTCTCGCACTGTTACTCGTATCGGTCTTCGGTAATCGCCGCAATTACGCGATTCTCCAAGTGCTTTTCTCCTTTATCGTATAAAGCGAACTGCCTTAATGGCAGTTAGAGGGGTGGTACCAGCTAGCATATACTCAAGCTGAGCTTTAGCAGCATTGAGTTGATGTGGTGCTTTTGCTTTCGTAAAGTCTAAATACTCTGCCAGAAAATGGTGACCCATTTGATGTGCATTTTAATGCATTATTTACATAAGTGATTAAAAGTTTTTATAAAACAGACATACTTTGTTAAAACTCAGAACACACTGCATAATAGTGCGGCAGACAATTGAAATACGGAATAAGCCATTTCGTAATTCACTTTACTTGGAATAAGCACATGTGTATTGTTTACAGTTCCACGACTTCCACGTGCATTCGCTTGTGAGACTGACAATAAAATCAATCAACGTAAGATGGTAAATCAAAAAACTGCATATAATAATTTGAATTTACGACACAAAATTATAACAGTTTATTAAGTAAATTACATAAATAAATATAAAAATAAAACAACTAATGCTTTGCCCCATTAGCTTGACCACTCGTTTGGACATAGAAAGGTATAAATTTTTGTTGTAGTTTTCAGGTGATATATAGCACGCATCCGTCATGGCCGCGAAGAGATCATCCTTACTATTAAGAACTAAACGTTGGCGTCGCAACTTTTTCACCAACAGACTTCGCATATTCTCAGTAGAATTGAGGTTTCGGTTTCGACTTTACATCATGATTTTCGACCCATGTTGCTATTCTATGACGAGCAGTGTGAACTGGGCAGTTGTTCTGTTGGAATATAAATTCATCATTTGGGAAGCCCTTCTAACCGATGGCAGCATGCCATTTTCGAGAATCTGAAATTTTTTGTCGGAAACCGTATTTTTCTGCCACAGGCTGTATCATGGATGTTTGAAACAATTTTCTGCACTCATGACCTTTTTTGATGGCTTTCGCGCATTCACCAGGGTACGGGAGTTCGAACTTTCTGCGAAGAGTTTCGCCTCTGGTATGGTTCACATACTCAGTTACCGTGCTCTTTTGCCTGCTTCCGAATTTCTCAATCGTGCTCCTGAAGATGCCCCTACGAAAGTGTGCGGGATATTGAGCTCAAAAACTCAACTGACACGGCCCTAACCCTGAAAACGATCATATATACAAAAAAGTAAAATTTCACCGGAAATCTTGAATTTGTAGCATTATTATTGAAGCTCCGATATGACAGTTTTTAATTTTGATCTTCATTATCATTAAGTAATTAATACATACCAGTTTCAAGAAATATGAATGATCCAACACTATATGACAATGTGGAACGAAAAATTGCAGAATATTTTAAGTTGTTTGTAAAATCCAACATATTGCACGATCTTACCAGATTCCAGTTCTTAAACACATCCGTACAATTTATACATATTAAGAAGAAAAATTCTTAAAGCAAAAATATTATGACAAAATAAAACTATTTATTCTAAAACTAAAACCTCACAATAGATCCAAAAATCTAACAATTTTCCAAAAACCAACTGTTGTACCTACTTATCAATCTTTACCTGCCCTAATCGATATTTTATAATCCCCTCTTGTTAATGGGCACTAATGATTGACCAATACAGCTGTACCAACATTTATTAACAATAGTCGGTGTAATCCGTAAACTTCTGAAAATTTAATAAATTAATGTTCCAAGGAAATTGTGTTGCTAAAGTTAAAACTGAATTTAACGATTACAAAGTAAAATTAGATAAATACTACCAAGGCGGTCAGTTTTTAATAATAGAAAGCAAACATGGCAACACAGGTAGTTGCAACACACGTTGATCACGTGACATAGTGAAAGGCGCAGTTGCCATTTGAGCTATTAATGTAAATATACAGATCCCATTTAAAATTCCACCTACATCTTGTAAACGGATGGAGATATTGAAGTTGTTTGTAATAAAGGACTACCATTATTGTTTTTAAACAGTTCGAAAAAGACACTCGGGATCACTGACATTCCTTTGAATTCTAAAAAAAGGCACTCAGAGTGCCCGAGATTCTTTAAAATTCCTTAAAGTAAAACACAATCGGAGCCCCCTAGATTTTTGTTAATTAAGAAAAAAACAGAATATCCTCCGGATTTCTTTTAAATTGAACGTGATTTTGTGTTAAAAATTTGAATAGTCTAGCACGAAAAAGCTTCTAACATATCAAAAAGAAAATTTTTTAAAAAGCATATATTGCGACAAAATAATTACTTGATTTATAATTTTATTAACTGGCTGCTGGCCTACGCTTGAAAATGTTTTTTTTTATAACAAAGTTAACATTAAAACTTCATTTTTGTCTTCTTAAATTTATTTCATTGGACGTTTCGGCAAGATGTCATTTGTCTTTTTCAACCTGTCGGTTACAAAATCAGAATAAAGTTATATATATTACTTTCACTTACAATTATTCGTCCATGAACATTGTACATGGATTTTTTTTTAACTAAAAAAAAAACAATGTAAAAACAAATAAAAACAAATTTTTCAAGCGTAGGCCAGCAGCCTATTGATAAAATTACAAATCAAGTAAAATCAAACTGGCCAAAAGCGAAATTAGCAATGAATAACAAAAATAATTACAACAACAGTTTTTTATTTAAGTATAACATTCTTTTTATTTTACGATTTTAAGATTGTAGCATTTGCAGACCCAAGGGTTAACCCCGCCCGGCAAACACCCCACCACTGTTTACGTCCAGGGGCTGAAGGTATATAAACAACCTCCCTTTATCGTCCTTTCATTATGTCCGAGTTTTCCGAGCTGTGAAGTTGGACAAGTGTTACAATGGATGGATCTTCTGGTAAGTACTTTGACTTTAAACTATTTTATTTTTTGTTTTTAAAACATGCACTAATATCTATTTTCTTCATTTCAGGAAGCGACTTCGCCACCGCTGGCCCTTCGAAGAAGCGGTCCTTCGACTGCGTCTCTCCCGCTGAGACGCAAGAGGAGTGGCCGCCGAAACGGAGACCGGGGATCGACCCCCAATCCATCCATCCTCAACCTCCTCGTTCTCCTTCGCCTATAATTCCCCCTTTTATTTTTCCATATTTCATCCCCAATCCTGTTGACAACATTCCTATTCCCCACATCCCCACACCTGCCCACCTCGATCCCCCGCGAAGATTTCGCCCAAGGGTGCCAGCCCACTCGAGGGCTGTGAAGACCCTGCTGCCGCTCTTCATCGCTCAGGCGCCGTCATCTCAGAAGGTATGCATTTATTTCGTGTTATTTTGGATCTAATGGACTAATATACATTTGTTTTGCAGACTGTGCCGCCAGGGACGGAGCTGCCGCCTCTCCCCGACATGGACGACGGCCTCAAGCCACTGTCGGAGTATCAGGCTTTCTGCGTGTGGAGGGCCCAATGGGAGAGGCAATACTACCAGGAACGAAGGCTGACCCATCGAAGCCTCGATGCGGCGCTGTTCCTGGATAGTTATTACCTCAGCTTGGACGGTGGCTTTAGGTTAGTGTAGGTTAGGTTATGTTAGGTTTACATGTAAATGTAGTTATAGGTTAGGTTAGTTTAGTTTAGTTATATGTGTAGTAGGTGTTATAGGTATAGGTTAGGTTAGGTTAGGTTAGGTTAGTTTAGTTATATGTGTATATATATAGTTATAGGTTAGGTTAGTTTAGTTTAGTTATATGTGTATATATAATTATAGGTTAGGTTAGTTTAGTTTTATGTATATATAAATATCGGTTATTTTAACTTAATTTTATGTGTATATATAGTTATAGGTTAGGTTTTTAGTTTTATGTGTATATACAGTTTTAGGTTAGGTTATTTTAGTTTTAGTTGTACATAATGTACATAAATATTTTGAATATGTTTATAAAAATCAGCAAACAAAAATTGTTTTTTTTTTCTTATAACATAACCACATTTTTTTCTGGTTGAAATTGTCGGAGATTTCGGAACTACAGAATTGATTCCTTTTCCCGAAATTCGTTCGAATTATTTGAGAAAAACACAGTGGGGCCCTAAGATTTTTCTAAATAAAGAAGACAATCAGCATTCTTAAATTTGTTTATAATAAAAAACGATGAATGCAGACACACGGAAACATGAAGCTACATTTTTCGTATTATAGGGGTCATGAACACAAAGAAGTAGCCATTGGGCCGATGGACTCGGCTAAAATTCTTCCTTCGCTTATGCTCAGGAAGTAATAAACATAAAACATCGGAGGTTCCCGAGATTATTTCCCATTTTTTAAAAACGGTACTCCGGGTTTGTATACACTTATCAAAAATCGCGATACCATGGAACCTCTAGATTTGCTTTAGATTTGCAGTAATTTTGTGTAAAAATTAAAGATTATCTAAAACAAAAAAGCTTCAAACATATTAAGATGATAAATTCTTAAAATGAAAATATTGTGAAAAAGATAATTTCAATAGAATTTTTTTCATTTAAATCCAAAATAAGAAACAAAATATTGTAATGAAGCGAATTTTCGTGGGCCGGAAAACCGTACCACCGTCACCGGTTTTTTTTTGTCGTCGCCGTCACAAGTCGGCAACGTCGTGTACGCGTCGTGTACCGCCACCGCGCTCCCCTCCCGGGTCGCCGTACCGACCTCGCCCGATTTCCAGGTCCAATTTCGCCGCCCCCAGTCCAGGAGGAGCCCGTCCTGAAGTAAGTCTCTGCCCAGGAGGAGCGACCGTGCCGAACGTGTTATTATTTTACTTGTCGTTTTATTGCTGTAGATAATTAAGATTAGCCGCAAGATTTGTTAGTCTAGCCGTGTAGTTGGTGGCAGGGAATAAATCTTATTTTTTGTGTAAAATATTCCTTGCCGTTTTATTTTACTCTCTTGTTTTCGCGGGCGCTCAGCACCTGAGATCCGTGTCTCCGGCTTGAGAGCAACCCCGGCGCTCCCTCCCCTGGAGAAGCCAGACGTATCCAACAATTAAATATATTTATATCTCAGGCAAATATTCTTCCTACTGTTCAATCAGGCTTCAGAACTCATTTTAGCACGACCACTGTTTTAAGTTCCCTAATTGATGACGTATTGAAAGGCTGCTGTGACAGTAAATTAACTTCACTTACTTTACTGGACATGTCTAAAGCGTTCAATGCGGTTAACTTTAAGTTATTGCTTGCTTGTTGTAAGAACTGTCTTTCCTTAAATCTTGCAAAAACTATTTCAATTACTTTGGGCACACCAAATACTCTCAGATCCTAATCTTCATATTGGAGGTACCACTATTTCTTCTGCCCGAGTGGTTAAAAGTCTTGGGTTACATATTGATAATCAGCTAAAATTTACTGACCATATAAATAAGATCTGCCAAACTATATTTAATGGCTTCAAATTGATTTCCCCTGATAAGAACCTTTTAGACATTCGCTCCAAACGCCCGTTGACTGATGCTTTGATACTATCACATTTAAACTATGCTGACATAGTATATGGTCCCTGTCTATCTTGTGTGGACAAATATCGTTTACAAAAGATTCAAAATTTTTGTGTGAGATATATTTATTCTATTCCACGTGAGACACACATTACACTTTTTGTACGGAATTTAGGCTGCATGAAATTGCATGAAAGACGTTTTCATCACTTTATAAAACTCATAATAACGTCCCGACTTCATAATAATCCTCACTAACTGCAAAATAAAATTTCAATTCGTAGTTCTGCACATGACTGCGACAAATGGATCTGACTGTTCACATACCGTCTCATTCTTTGAGTTCATATAAATCGTCATTTTCATATTTAGCTGCACATGTCATAAATAACGTTTTACGTCATTATTCCAACTTAAATAGCCATTGCATCATCAAATCTGTAAAGGATCTCTTATTGGCTGAGCAAGCAGAAATAAAATTAAAATTAAATTTAAATCTTTTTTAAAGTCTGCACCTTTAAAACTATCTATAAAAAAATTATGTTCCTCTTTCATATTTTACAACTTGTATTTCATATCTCATATCTTTTCAACATAGGGACAGATTGTAAATCAGTGATACTGAATCTGTTTTTTTTCCTTTTGAGTATGCATTATTTATTTATTTTTGTTTACTTGTATTTTTTTTTATTTATGGTACTCAATAAAGTTATTATTATTATTATTATTATATCCGAGTTTCGCCCGCTACCTGAGCTTTCCAGCTCAAAAAGTCCTAATTGCCTACATTTGATTGTAGGTGATTGTTCCAAGTTGCGCCCACTACCTGGAAATATTATCACACCTACATTGTTTATAATTTCTAAGCATGGTGTTTTTCTTGATGAAATGAAAACCAAATTTGTACATAAAGACAAATTTCTTTAATATTTCGAAAATGTGAAACTATTAGGATAACAAGAACTAAATGAGTTATTATATTTCGCGTGGAACGATTTGCAAGCATTTGTTGTCGCTCTTCAAAATTTTTCACTTTTTTTCTCTCATTAAGAAAAACACCATGCTTAAAAATTATGAAAAAGGTAGTTGTGATAATATTTCCAGGTAGTGGGCGCAACTCGGAACAATCACCTACAGTAAAATGTGGGCAATTCGGACTTTTTGAGCTGGAAAACTCAGGTAGCGGGCACAACCCGAATATGTCCATTTTACGGACTTTTGTTAATAAATGTTGGTATGTACAGCTGTACTGATCATTTATTATCCTCATAATCGAGTACCGACGAACAACAGGGGATTATAAAATATCGATAAGCGCAGGTAAAGGTTGACAAATAAAACAGTTGGTTTTTAGAAAATTGTTACATCTTTGGATCTAGTATTTTCTTTTAGTTTTACATTAGATTAAATAGTTTTATTTTGTCATAATATTTTTGCTTTAAGAATTTTTCTTCTCGGTAACTCAGTATGTAAATTATGCCACAGGCGAATCTCTCCTCAGAAGGTATGGTTGACATACTGAGTTGCCGTGTTCTTTTGTCTTCTTCCGAATTTCTTAACCCTGCTCCTGACGATGCCACTTACGAAAGTGTGCGAAACGTTGAGCCCAAGAACTCATTTGACACGGTCCCAGCCCGGAAAACAATCATATATTGAATCCGACAGTGGAGGCCTTTGAAATTATTTTCAACAAAATCTGTTTTAAAAGCAGCTGTTTTACCCTATGTACGAACTGCCGTATAATAGTGATACTTATTTGTTAATTTCACTCAACTTTCATCATTTTGTATATAATTTTAATTCAATTAAAAATGAAATAAATAACTATGTGCGTCATATCTGCAACTTACTAAAAACAATATCGTTCACAGAATTTCAATATCGTGATCGCCGAGTTTTAACTGGAACTGGATATTTAGGTGAAATGGCAACAATGATTTCTATTTCGGTGCAACGCCACGTAGTCATAGTACTTCCGAAATCTCCGACAATTTAAACCAGAAAAAAATGTGGTTATGTTATAAGAAAAAAAAACAATTTTTGTTTGCTGATTTTTATAAACATATTAAAAATATTTATGTACATTATGTACAACTAAAACTAAAATAACCTAACCTAAAACTGTATATACACATAAAACTAAAAACCTAACCTATAACTATATATACACATAAAATTAAGTTAAAATAACCGATATTTATATATACATAAAACTAAACTAACCTAACCTAACCTACAACTATGTATACACATATAACTAAACTAACCTAACCTAACCTATAACTATATATACACAAGTAACTAAACTAAACTAACCTAACCTATAATTATATATACACATATAGTTGTTATACCGCTTACACAGTCCCGACTCGCTATATCTAGTAAACGTTACCAGACCTTTTGAGACGTTACCAGACCCGGGTTCGGGTCTGATAACGTTTAACCATGTATATCGCCTTCTTGGACCCAGTACAATTAAAAATTGAAATAAAAAAGTGGGTCTGGTAAAACTGTTGAACGTCAAATTTTATACAGAAATAGTTCATTCCCCTTTTCTGCAGAGGGCGTCGTGTCGCTTAGCTGTATATAATATCTGCCTGCATAAAATCGTCCACATCGGACCAACGTTACCAGATCCGTAAATCTGCAACACTGCATTCTAGCAGATCAGTTCAGTATTTAAGAAAATCATGAGTACTTTTCTTATTCTACTTGTATCTGACTGCTTGCATTAAGTAAAAATATGTTATTTGAATTAATAAAGAATTTTTACAATGAATCGTTTGAGGAATGGCTAGTTTCATGTTTTCTCGATGTTACATAACTCTTATTAGACCTAGAATATGAAAAATTATGTCTTTCATTGCCATTTGTCCGCCGTTCTTGTTAGAGACAATTTCCAAAATTATATACTATACAGATTATTTTGAAATTCAAGATACAGTTTAGGATTATCGTGGAGACGGGGGTAAAATGCTTATTAACTAAATACATAATTCAGCCTTATGTTTAATAAAAATAATAAAAATAAGGTTTTTTAGTTGAAATATACCATATGTTCGAAAAAAAAAAAATAGCCCGGGACCGTAGCTATCTTATTTCTTTGAATAGATCAAATTAAATTATTTTAAATGTATTGCGATCTTAATTGTAAAACTGATTTTTAATTTTCTTTTTTTTGCCTATGACATTCAACTTTTGTTTTTTAAATGACATCCTAGATATTTTTTTTAATTCTTGTGATGTTTTTTTCTGAATACATTGATGTACTATGTTTCGCATTTTGTTAAAAAGCTGTGGTAAAAATTAATTTAATTTTTATAGCAAGGTAACTGTAACTGAAAAATGTACCAAAATTTTTGTTACATAGCAAGTTTAACACGGTTTATAACACTTATTAATGTATAGGAGTTTTAAATTTGAAAATTAAACTTCTATATGAAAACATTATTAACTCAAGACATTTTATTGCAAATATGATGTATTAAATTATTAATGTTTGAAAATATTAACGTATTATGTACACTATGATACATCAATAAATTTAGAAAAAATCTCTACATGAATCTTAAAAAAATATTCAGGGTGTTTGGTGTAATTTAAAAAACAAAAGTTGTATGGTCGTAGATAAAAACAAATGAAAGTTAAAAATTATTTTTTTTAAATCAGATCGTTGTATTTATATTTAGTAGACGATATATGTAAATTTTTTGAAAAATTATAAAAATTATACAACATTTGACAATTAATTTCAGAAATTAGAAAACGACTCCTCAAAATTTTGCATAATTATGCCTTAGTGCTCATTCACAATGGGCATAAAGCATAAGGATGTCATAAGCATTAATGCATATGGATTTATGTTTAGTGCTCTATGATTGTATTCGTTCACAATGAGCATAAGTGCTCATTCACAATAGGCATAAAGCATAAGGATGTCCTAAGCATTATGCTCATTGTAAACGAATAGAAGCATAGAGTACTAAACATAAATTCTTATGCATTAATGCTTATGACATCCTTATGCTTTATGCCCATTGTGAATGAGCACTTACAGTTATAATGAACGTGGTCAGGTCAGGTCACCAAAGCGTTTAACTGAATGTAATTTGAAAAGTGCAAAATTGTATACTTCTGTAAGTGTAGTTTTTTTTAATCCTCTCTTATTTTCAAATTCGCTATAATGATCTACGTATCCATATTTTACTTAATTTTTATTTGAAGATAGGAACTTGATTATATTCTAAATTAATTGATCCTCACTTAATATTAATTGAAAGAGATCATTCTTTTAGCTACATCTAATTTGTACATCTATTGGTAGATTTCGACAACAATCTTTTTAAAGCAACATTTAGTTTTTATTCATTTTTTTTTAATGAATATATTTGTCGGTAAATGTTTTATTTATTTCTGTTCGTTAGAATTTCGCAATTAGTTGATTTTTTACTTACTGAGCGTAAGTAAAGGAAGTATTGTAATCAAGTCCATCGGCCGACTCTCTACTTCTACGTTTTCTCGACCTATCATTACCCCTACAGGACGAAGAAATAGGTCTCCCATTTCCGTCTGTCCGTCTGTCTGCAGCCCCGGATTTTTATTGGGTAGATAATCTCCGAAAGTACGGGGCGATTGTTGTCAAATTTTGTATTTACGAGTATATTAGGAATATCATGTAGATGGCAAAACGCTAACCACAATTTGTCTAATCGTCCTCACCAACAATGTGATGACGTCACTTTAAAATTTCACATAGTAAATGGGTTTTAAATTGTATGAAATAACATAGTCCTACACATGTAGTTTATGACTTCGTATTGAGTTTTACCCGAAAAGTGCAGAATTTTTGAAAAAAATCAAAATTATGAACATCAAAATTTTGCGGTATAAATCCGCATTTTATTCATATTTTTTGAATTTGCATAAACAGGATGACACAAAAAAAATATTGAATGCGTGATTTATTTTATTAATTTAATCAGGAACTGCAAAACCGAATGTTTTAAAATCATGGAGATGTTTAAGATTATCATAAACATGGTAAATCTTTGATCAGAATGTATTTGCTCATCCACCCTAAAAAACAATTGATGACATCACCTCAAAATTTTGCTAAATAAATCCTATCTTAAATATGCAAAATATGATGACTTTATACTTGTGATTTATCACTACATTAATATTTTTTAGATTTAGTTATACAGCTGTCTCAAAAAAATTAATGACTGAAAATTAGTATTTTTTTAAAATTCAAACAATAACGCTTGGCAAACAGGTATCAAATACCCGCAAGAGTGTCTAAAATGCGAGGATAGCAGCTTTTTTTTTCCATAGCTACCTATCCTTTAATAATTTTTGAATTATTTTCGCAATAATTTATCGGTTTGGCTAACCAGACGTATTTCGGAGATGAATTTTTGCATACAGTATTTATTTTTCATGTTTAATCAAGTGATGCAAATTAATTAAACTTAATTATTTCAAAATTAAATTAAGGCATGGAAAATTTACTTTTTCAAGATAATGATTATTCTCACCGGTTCATATTAATCCTCACCTATCAAAATACTTACATTTCAAATTTCATAACAATCCGTTCAAAAATACCTGAGTTATTGCGCCCGAAAATGTTACGTGGGACACCCGGTATACTTAGATGGGAAACAGACAATCTAGAGAAAGATGAAAGTCTTAAAATGTGTCTCAGCAAGCATAAGGATTATTTTGCAGAATTCAAATGGTTCAGACAAAATATGTACACGAAAACTAAAATGATACATGGACTTCACATGCACTAATTTCATTGTAGCGTTTGCCACGCTAAGTATTATTAAGGGATCGAGATCCTTCGAGGGCCTGTAAATTTGCAAACGTTTTATGCATTGAGTTTTGACACTAAGATTACCGATAATTCGTGAAATTATTTTTTCTATTTAACAATATAGACAGAGATAAGCTTAAAATTGCAGAAAATTATAGAGCATTTTGTTGTGCTTCTAAAGCTGCCAGCTAGGCTTAAAAACATTTTTTGGTGATTCTGTCTCGAAATCATTCATTAATTACGGCTATTAATAAACGATTTATATATTAATGGGTTAATACAGCAATCAGATATACCCCCGCGCACTTGATGTGAAATTTTTTATTTAAATGTTATAAATATCATGAAATTTGGAACTGATTTTTAGCAGTTTCGTGTATGAAATTGCAATCACCGGAGAAGTATTGCAACCAACTCGTTTGTTAATAGGCGATTATTAATCGCCCTTATTAACAAGTATTGATTAAATAATTGCTATGGAGCATTGTAACTATTTTGAAGAGGGTCTTTTTATTACTAGTTTAGCGTTCTTAAATTTTTTAATTAATAATTTGAAATATTAAAGTTACTCTTAAAGAATATGCAATTTTAGATCTCTAAATCAATCTTAAAGTTTCTAACACATATTGTACCATTTTGTGGTAAAAATTTCGATTTTTTTAGGATGTTAATATTAAAAAATCTTAATTTGTGATTTATGTTATGTGTAAGAAAAGCTTAGATACCTATCATTTAAAAACTTTATGAAATAAACTAGAACATTTTTGTGCTAACATTTTTTTTACAAATCTGTAAGCCTAAGGTCAAATAAAAATTGCATTAATAAATCGCAAGTGTAAAATTATGTTATTTTATAAATTTTCTTAAAATTTTAGGTGGGAATAGGTATCCAAATTTTGGTTGAACTAACTCGATAGACATGTTCAACTAGTAAAAAGAAAATGTTACTAATGTCTATCAAACTTGCATATCTGTTAATAAAAAAATCGCCTTGGCGTTTATTTTATTAATGAGTTATCCGTTTGTCATGGCACTCATGGCGTCAAAAAGACAGCCAGATAAGATATATTTTTGGTTTTCCTTATTTTCTTTTGTGACACTTTTGCATATCAACTGGTTGTAAATCCAACTTTCAAGATACACAAGAAATTTTACAGATCAATACAATGTGAAGCGATTTTCCATAAATTTAATGTGGCAACAATGTCGGGATTGATAACGTCGGTTTACTGTGTTATTTATACTGAAATGGGACTGAGAAAGCGGTTGGACATAGTGGGTCTGGTAACGTTGGATGAATATGGTGTTAACTTTTTTCAAGGAATAATTTTACCCCTCTACTTTTTTTTAAGTTTGTTATTGCAAAAACCATTAAATTTATTATATTATACTCGGAAAAACAGCCCGGGCTTGGTAACGTCTGTTTAATATGTTGGGTCTGGTAACGACGGTTGGATACGTATATATATATCTAAACTAAACTAACCTAACCTATAACTATATATACATGTAAACCTAACATAACCTAACCTACACTAACCTAAAGCCACCGTCCAAGCTGAGGCAATAACTATGCAGGAACAGAGCCGCATCGAGGGTTCGATGGGTCAGCCTCCGTTCCTGGTAGTATTGCCTCTCCCATTGGGCCCCCCACACGCAGAAAGCCTGATACTCCGACAGTGGCTTGAGGCCGTCGTCCATGTCGGGGAGAGGCGGCAGCTCCGTCCCTGGCGGCACAGTCTGCAAAACAAATGTCTATTAGTCCATTACATCCAAAATAACACGGAATTAATACATACCTTCTGAGATGACGGCGCCTGAGCGATGAAGAGCGGCAGCAGGGCCTTCACAGCCCTCGAGTGGGCTGGCACCCTTGGGCGAAATCTTCGCGGGGGATCGAGGTGGGCAGGTGTGGGGATGTGGGGAATAGGAATGTTGTCAACAGGATTGGGGATGAAATATGGAACAATAAAAGGGGGAATTATAGGCGAAGGAGAACGAGGAGGTTGAGAATGGATGGATTGGGGGTCGATCCCCGGTCTCCGTTTCGGCGGCCTCTCCTCTTGCGTCTCAGCGGGAGAGACGCAGTCGAAGAACCGCTTCTTCGAAGGGCCAGCGGTGGCGAAGTCGCTTCCTGAAATGAAGAAAATAGATATTAGTGCATGCTTTAAAAACAAAAAATAAAATAGTTTAAAGTCAAAGTACTTACCAGAAGATCCGTCCATTGTAACACTTGTCCAACTTCACAGCTCGGAAAACTCGGACGTAATGAAAGGACGATAAAGGGAGGTTGTTTATATACCTTCAGCCCCCGGACGTAAACAGTGGTGGGGTGTTTGCCGGGCGGGGTTAACCCTTGGGCCTGCAAATGCCACAATCTTAAAATCGTAAAATAAAAAGAATGTTATACTTAAATAAAAAGCTGTTGTAGTAATTATTTTGTTATTCATTGCTAATTTCGTTTTTGGCCAGTTTGGTTTTACTTGATTTGTAATTTTATCAATTGGCTGCTGGCCTACGCTTTAAAAATTTGTTTTTATTTGTTTTTAACATTTTTTTTTTTTAGTTAAAAAAAATCCATGTACAGTGTTCATGGACGAATAATTGTAAGTGAAAGTAATATATATAACCTTATTATGATTTTGTAACCGACAGGTTGAAAAAGGCAAGGGACATCTTGCCGAAACGTCCAATGAAATAAATATAAGAAGAAGACAAAAATGAAGTTTTAATGTTAACTGTGTTATAAAAAAAAAACATTTTCTAGCTTAGGGCAGCAGCCAGTTAATAAAATTATAAATCAAGTAATTCTTTTGTCGCAATATATTCTTTTTAAAAAATTTTCTTTTTGAAATGTTAGAAGCTTTTTAGTATTAGACTATTTACATTTTTTACACAAAATGACAATTTAAAAGAAATTCGGAAGATATTAAATAAGATTAATTAACAAAAATCTAGGGGGCTCCGATTGTGTTTTACTTTTAAAGAATCTCGGGCACTCTGAGTGCCTTTTTTTAGAATTCGAAGGAATGTCAGTGATCCCGAGTGTCTTTTTCGAACTGTTTAAAAATAATAATGGTAGTCCTCTATTACAAACAACTTCAATATCTCCATCCGTTCACAAGATGTAGGTGGAATTTTCAATGGGATCTGTATATTTACATTAATAGCTCAAAGGGCAACTGGGCCTTTCACTATGTCACGTGACCAACGTGTGTTGCAACTACCTGTGTTGCCAGGTTTGCTTTCTATTATTAAAAACTGACAGCCTTGGTAGTATTTATCTAATTTTACTTTGTAATCTTTAAATTCAGTTTTAACTTTAGCAACACAACTTCATTGGAACATTAATTTATTAAATTTTCAGAAGCTTACGGATTATACCGACTATTGTTAATAATAAATGTCGGTACAGCTGTGTTGGTCATTTATTAGTACCCATAAACAAGAGGGGATTATAAAATATCGGTTAGGGCAGGTAAAGATTGATAAGTAGGTACAACAGTTGGTTTCTGGAAAATTGTTAGATTTTTGGATCTATTGTTAAGTTTTAGTTTCAAATTAGAATAACTAGTTTTATTTTGTCATAATATTTTTGCTTTAAGAATTTTTCTTCTTAATATGTATAAATTGTACGGATGTGTTTAAAAACTGGAATCTGGCAAGATCGTGCAATATGTTGGATTTTACAAACAACTTAAAATATTCTGCAATTTTTCGTTCCACATTGTCATAGTGTTGGATCATCCATAGTTCTTGAAACTGGTATGTATTAATTACTTAATGATAATGAAGATCAAAATTAAAAACTGTCATACCGGCGCTTCAATAATCATAATACAAATTCAAGATTTCCGGTGAAATTTTACTTTTTTATTTGTATCTATGATCGTTTTCCGGGTTAGGACCGTCTCAATTGAGTTTTGGGCTCAATATCTCGCACACTTTCGTAAGTGGCATCTTCAGGAGCACTACTGAGAAATTCGGAAGCAGGCAAAAGAGCACGGTAACTGAGTATGTGAACCATACCAGAGGCGAAACTCTTCGCGGAAAATTCGAACTCCCGCATTCTGGTGAATGCGCGAAAGCCATCAAAAAGGTCATAAGTGCAGAAAATTGTTTCGAACATCCATGAAACAGCCTGTGGCAGAAAAATACGGTTTCCGACAAAAAATTGCAGATTCTCGAAAATGGTATGCTGCCATCGGTTAGAAGGGCTTCCAAAATGATGAATTTATATTCCAACAGAACAACTGCCCAGTTCACACTGCTCGTCATAGAATAGCAGCCTGGGTCGAAAATCATGATGTAAAGTCGAAACCGAAACCTCAATTCTACTGAGAATATGCGAAGTCTGTTGGTGAAAAAGTTGCGACGCTAACTTTTAGTTCTTAATAGTAAGGATGATCTCTTCGCGGCCATGACGGATGCGTGCTATATATCACCTGAAAACAAAAATTTATACCTTTCTATATCCAAACGAGTGGCCAAGCAAATGGGGCAAAGCATTGGTTGTTTTATTGTTAAATTTATTTATGTAATTTACTTAATAAACTGTTATAATTTTGTGTCGTAAATTCAAATTATTATCTGCAGTTTTTTGACTTACCATCTGACGTTGATTGATTTTATTGTAAGTCTCACAAGCGAATGACGTGGAAGTCGTGGAACTGTAAACAATACACATGTGCTTATTCCAAGTAAAGTGAATTACGAAATGGCTTATTCCGTATTTTAATTGTTTGCCGCACTATTATGCACTGTGTCCTGAGTTTTAACAATGTATGTTTGTTTTATAAAAACTTTTAATCACTTATGTAAATAATGCATTAAAATGCACATCAAATGGGTCACCATTTTCTGGCAGAGTATTTAGACTTTACGAAAGCAAAAGCACCACATCAACTCAATGCTGCCAAAGCTCAGCTTGAGTATATTCTAGCTGGTACCACGCCTCTAATAGCCATTAACGCAGTTCGCTTTATGCGATAAAGGAGAAAAGCACTTGGAGAACCGCGTCTTTGCGGCGATTACCGAAGACCGATAGGAGTGACAGTGCGAGAACTACACACCACATCCTATCAGCTCCAATGCAATGAGATGATCAAAAAATGATATTTGGTAGATAACGCTCTGCCCATAGTCTTATTAGTAGAGAGCGGATTTATAAGCACAAAAAAATAAAGAATAAGCGCTTAAATAAGCACAACATTTTCAATAAAAAAGTTTTATTTTAATCAAAAAAGCTTTAAATAAGCAAAACACATTCATTAAAAAAGTTTTATTTTAAGCAAAAAAGCATTAAAAAGATAATCATATTACAAATCAAAGAACACTTGTTAGAACTTTGGATAAAATTTTATTACAATAATCCTAGACTTTATATTTTACACACGTATTTCAGTTTTCGTTAAAACAATTTATGATTGTAATATGTTCCAAGTTGTCCACTGTAAAATTTTTTCGCCGATCATTTAAAATGTGTTTAAAATTAATTAAAAAGTCCCCCAATCTTCTCTTAACATTTTCATCGAGTTTGGGTCGGGCAGTGGGAAGTATTTTATCACAGCTATGGCGGAAGCTTGAACGATACAATAAAACATTCGTATTATTTGCGGGAATATGCAAGTAAATATCAGATTGGCACTTTTCTCCCGTACTTTTCACTTTGTTGCATCTATAGTAGATATTTACGTTATCACCAACAAGATTTTTTTATATTATTAGGTTTCTTTAATTTTTATTGCTTCTTCAGGCAGCGTTTTGTGCTGAAATTCCCTATCAAACTCCCAACGTTTGTCAGTTTTTTTAAACGTTTCGGAGGCCCGGTTGTTGCGTTTTCATTCTCAGATTCGGATGAAGCATATTCAACAACATTCGAAATCTGCACAAAATATTGTGATAACCTAAACTTCCCGCGTTAAATTGATTATTTGTGGTTTAGCAAGTAGCACCGCTTAAGAAGATTACTATTCCGAGATGTCTGCTGCAGTTTCGTTAATTCGTCTCCTTAATTTTGTTTGTCAAATTTACAAAGACAAGCTTCTGTTCAGTCGCATTTGTGCATGGACAGACTCACAGGTAGCTCTAGTTTGTGTTAAATCGCCTCCGCACCACTGGAAGACATTCGTCTCCAATTTCGTCTCGTTTATTCAGGAGCATCTGCCCTCCGCATCGTGGTCTTATGTACCATCTGGTCAGAACCCTGCGGACATAGGATCTAGAGTAGCATACCCTCATGAGTTGCTGCTGAACAATTCCCTATGGTGGGCGGGACCTTCGTTTCTAAATAAAAACATCAATAAAATTAGTTACTGTAAGAAAAAAATTGTTACATGACATTTATATTTTCAAATGAGCAATTGTATAATATATCGGCAAAGGTAACTTGTCGAAAAAATATTATACTGAGCAGAATATTGTTATCGTTTATTGAATAAGTAGTTACAAAATATAAAGTAAATTAAATTCTTAAATGTCTCTTTTTGTACTTATACAGTTGTAACAGACATCAGATGCCAAAAATGGACCTCAATGTTTCATCTACCAAGAAACTGTCATCACATAAAATACCAAATTAATGGGTTGTAAGATCTTGAACCACGTTACCAAGTTAATTGTATAGTAGCTGTCACAATAAGTTGAACGCCTCAAGCGTTTAATAAACCCCTAACCACAGCTTATAGATGCCATAAATTTGGGCCGAATG
Source organism: Zophobas atratus (assembly GCA_022388445.1). NCBI lineage: Eukaryota > Metazoa > Arthropoda > Insecta > Coleoptera > Tenebrionidae > Zophobas > Zophobas atratus. Next base: position 14,482,850 of record CM039446.1, read on the forward strand.
CCGCGTACCATTCAGTTAGTACTCAAATAAGGGATAAGCTGTGCCCAAACAGTGGAGACTGATAAAAATTACCACCATCCTAATCACTTCAATAAATGGTAGCACGACCGCGCTGCAGGCAGCATTCGGTCTAATTTGACGGCCACTATACCCCTGCTGCATACTGACAACAGAAATGTCAAACCGACGGGTAACTTCAATGGAAAACAAAAGTATCCCACTACAGTTAAAAAAAAATACTTGTAACATTTACATATGTCTTTATCAGAACTTTATTGAAAAAGTAGTTACAAAACATAAAGTAAATTAAATTCTTAAATGACGATTTTATGTCACCTTTAAATACGCATTGCGTGTCACCTTGTATGCACAATAATCGCACGCGTACGATCTGATCTCCAAATGGACCATTAAATGTAATTTCAAATTTTATTTTGTTTTGCCTTTGGATGAACATTTCGTACATTTATACCGTCCTGGTTTTTTCTTAAATGACTACTTTTTCCACATTCGATCCATTTGGCATTTTCTTCGTTCAAGTGGACGAATTTTATTTGGCACTTTTCGCACTTGTACTGTTCACCATCTTCGTCATCCAAATGGATACGATTTATGTGGTTTTCTAAAGGTCTTTTCGATCTAGTTTCATATGGACAACTCACTGTGACCCCCTCTTTCGACAGACTAGCACTTTCGAGATTTTCTTTTCTTCCTGTGCATGCTGTAGTATGTTGAAGCCACTTCAATATGAGATTTGTTTGGAAATCACATTTTTCGCAAACGTAGTGTTGTATGCAGAAGTCGTCATTAGGTAGATCTTCTCCCGGCTCTCTTTTAAGGCCGTGAAATTGAATAATACACTTCAGTTTCGGCTTTTCCGTAAGTAAACTTTTCCAGGGATGAACGGTGTCGCCTCACGTGGTTGATCATTAGAAAAACCGAAGTTGTAAAGGATGCTCATAGTTTACAGTTGTGCAGGTTTTTCCATGAGGATCTCCAGCTTGTTCCGAATGCTTTACAGTATTCCAAAGTTGACATTTTGGCTATCTAAAACTGTTTTATTACACCATGCAACAATACTAGCACTTTTTTATTCACCCAAATTTCGTTGGAACACTATTAAGGGGATGTTTGCTAAAATAAAACTGTCGGATTTTTAATTTTACTGTGTCACTGTCTTCACAAGAAGTTTGCGTGTAGAAAAATAAAGACGAGAAGTAGTGGTAAGATGGTTGAAACGCAGGAAAGCTGGGGTGTAATTTAAAATTTATGACACCCATAATCTCTGGTAACAGTTCGGCACCCGCTTGTCGTGTATTTATTGTTCGATTTTCGTTCCTCAACAGTTCAATTTTCATATACGAATTTATAAAAATGACCACAAGAAATTAATAAGAAATAAAAATCTGAATGTGTACAAAAATGAACTTCGAAAAATTAAGACAACAAATAGTAAGTCAAAGCAATTATAATCTAATTGGGAAACTGATTGATTTACAACAAAAAAAAAACACTCACCCGAATAATTATAAATGCAGTTATTTTTCGGTCACAAAACAATCACTTTCGCAACACTTAAAAAGATTTGTGGCAAGTAAAACAAAATTAATTTTAAGTGTCCAAATGATTCTACTGAGTGTGTCGCTATACTGAAATGCAATGAGAAAATCACCAATTTCTGCATCAGTACGTAACTATATGTCATGATGTAATGCAAATTATAAAATAAACTAGAGACCAATAATTTGTTTCGTTTTATTTTATGCGTATTTATAAATATACCCAATTATTTTACTTAAAACTAAGTACTTCAATTATTTGGTTTACATATTTCAATTATGACTGGTTCCCTAGCTAGTTAGTATCGGCTAAGTTCAAACTTAAGAGGTATAGAAACTACCCGTGTATACTGAATGGTTATCCGGCTAATTATAAGGTTTATGGTAATCTTTTATTCAAGAAAATAAAATTCTTTCAGGTAATACACTTTGATCTTTGACAAAAAGCCGAGAAGCAATAGGATTGGTGATTATATAAAGTAACAATAATAAAATTTCTATTAGTAACATTGACTTACACTTTATGTAAGTGTATAAAAATAGCGGCGGGTCTAAAAAACAATAATATTTATATGTACAGAAATTAGGAAATAAAAGCATAATAATAGTAAAACTAATCAAATGATGATTAAACTGCATTTTGTGTCTGTAGTTTTAGTGGGTTTTTGACATAATAATTCTGATAAAAGTTTTTTCGACTTTCGTGGCTTTGAAAGTCTTCGACTTTCGTCCCATTTCAAAATTTACTCTTTATATATTTCAATGGTCACAACGAGTTCACTAACTACACTGAAGCAAATTTATGCAAAGATTAAATTTGTCACCGAAAAGATGTCGGAAGTAATAAATTATCCCATCGGTCCAAGAACGTTCGGTGGATGTTATACCCCAATCCGAGAGAGACCGCAGTAAGAGACAGCAAATGGAACGAATAAAATAAAGCTTCAAACATGATCAGTTTTAAATCAAAATTATGAAGTTTTATAAATCGAGCATTCTTTTTTCTTTTTGAAATATCATAGTAAACACTTCAAAAAAAGTCCATAACTTACTTTAATGTGAATTTTATAACTATGGTCGGCACAGTCGGACCTATTATTAGTGTGATTTTGAGCATATTTGCGATTTTATTAGAGCAAAACAGGTCATTTTTTCTCCAATTTTATAAGTTCCGGACACTAATAGCATATCAAAGATATTGTAAAAAAAAATTGGGTTTAGATTCCAACTAGTTGTCTAGTATTTGTGAAACAAAATCTACTGTAAATTCACTGAAAACTATACCGATAGCATCACCTTAACATGGGAAACGAGAAAAATTTCTTCACATACGAGCAACTTAGACGCACCCAACTTCAAAAGACGACAACTGAAACAGTGAAACTGGTATACTTCTCCACGTGGAAGGAATATATATTTACATATTCTCCCCTCCGCGGAACTTCACGTACAAAAGCTTAAAATTCACACGACCGAACACAGAACAATGGACATGAGCTTAGGTCATCGCTTATCCCATCCCCCACTCTAACTTACTTTAATTTTTGTTGGTCCCTCCCCCGGAGAGGAAGGTGGATGGCTCGTACCCAGTCGCCTGCACTCCATTTGGCGGGTTTCGTGCTGATCCATAATCTAGACGCGGAGTCCTGGCTGGCACAGGTGAGTGCTTTAGAGAATATTCCTTTCTCCATAAGCTCTTTGTGACTTCCTGCAGGGAAGTGCGACACCATCTTCTGTAGACGCGACCGGAAGGCCGAGACCCGCTGGGATGATAACATAGCCCCCATCACTGGATCGTCAGCTTTTCGACTCTCTAACCCTGACAACTTGCGAAGAAAAATATTGGGGATGGAAACCGCTAACTCACATACTCCTAAACCGCCCTCTCTACATCTATGATATATATGGATATTCGAAAGGCCTTTGATTCAGTTTCCCACCACTCCATAATCAGAGGCCTTCGAAGATTCCAGATATCGCCTTATCTTATTAATTACATTCAGGCAACACTTACCTCGTCATCTACCATTTTTTGTGTTGGCCAAAAGGAGTCGGAATCGGTCCCGATTAACAGAGGCGTACGCCAGGGGGATCCTATGAGTCCTCTGTTATTCAACATCGTGTTGGATGAGCTAGTCGAGAAGCTGTCTGATATGTCTGAGGGCTGTTCAATGGGCGATCGGGTCAACTGCTCCGTAATTGTTTTCGCCGACGACCTTGTTCTCCTCGCCGCGTCCTATCATTGATCAGTCCAGAATGAGAGAGTTTGCAAATGTCCCGTCCATTCAATGGGTTGGTACCTCCTGAATAGAATGAGATTAAAGAGTACTTGCTTCAACGTGGGATCGTGGTCATGGTTACCCCGTCCCGACCCGGAGCCGAGCGAGGCCATCCATTCCGGGCGTTATAGGAGAAAAGTCTACCCAGATGCTGGAAGATTTCGTATGATAGGGGTGCTCATCGACTGCCGACATCTCAGGATATACATCTGGATCGTCCAAAGGTTCCCCGTCCTATAGATGTCCTGAACTGAACTTGTACTCCACCATGCGCTTTTGAGTTCTATTGAAAGAAGTTCTTAAAGGTGACTTACCCGGGGCGTGTTTACGTTTTTTAGCCCTCTCTTCTAGTGGAAATATCAGCAAGAGCATTTCCTCTATGACGTCTCCCCAGGCATTGAGATCGGTGTTGTTGATCGTTCGCAGCCACTGTTGTAGAGGGTATCGTGATTTTATTTTATGGAGGTTCGAGAAAATTGATTCAACATGTGATCTTACAATCGCCACCGGGGTAAGAAGATGTTCAGGTTGTGGTTGAGTATCTGATGTAGAAGCACCACTTATTCGAACAGAAGGAGACAGATGACGAGCAGGTCGAGAGAAAAAAAATTATCCATGATGGAATGTTGGTCGCAACCATTCTCATCGAATGTAAAGGAGGTAACCCACACCTGCTGATTAACATTCGCGTAGTCACAAAACACTCTGCACCGTAGTTCTGTCCAGTTCTTCCGACCCTAATGGAGATATTAAATTTTTGCGGGTATGTTTCTGGACAGGTGAAGCCATAATATGGGAACGCCCGGCGATCTGCGACCCGTATAAGCCTGGACTGTACGATCTGACGACCACCTCGGTAGTATAGGGTTCCGAATGTGAAATAGGGATTTAAGACGATATAGAATATGCAGAATTATTATGGATTTTCTCGGTATTATAGGGTGCAACGATGGGCAGATCGTGTATACTTGGCACTTGTTCCTCGATAGTATTCTCGGCATGCGTGACAGGGACGGAGCGAGTAGAAGAAATTATGTCGTTAGGGACAACGGAAGAAGGCAGTACAGGAATTGGTTCTGATCCGGGCAACGGCTCAGCTGGTTTAGCCGATAAATTGCTTTTCAGCATGTTTATTACCTTATACGTCGTGAGACTTCTCCTGAACTTGATCTTATTCTTCCGTTGCTACCAAGTTTAATTTCGTATTCGGTCATCTCTTCTAGCTGGGTTTGTAGTGTGACCGCGGCTGAATAGTTTTCGTGTTCCTGAACGAATAATTCCGGGTTTTCGGACCTCTCGTGGACCCATAGGGAAGATAATGTGAAGAATCTCCCACCACACGGCAAACATACTCTTTCACGACCTACTGGAATACTATAGGGAGCAGCTAGGACTCTCTCCACGGTACATACACAAGATTCTCCCGGTGCTTGCATGCAACACGGGGACGCCGTAATCGCAGAGGAGTAGGCGCTAGGGTCAAGGTCTTTTTCAGTCGGGGTTAGGAGCGTAGTAAGAGTAGCGTCGTCAGTCTGGGTCTCTAATAAAGAAGCATTGTCATTTGGGGCGTCCAATTCGCTTTCGGTTAAAAGAGAATTATTCCTTTCAATAACGCCCTCGAATCGTTTGCGGTTGCGATTTCGCCAGCCACGGAAGCGTGATATAAATCGGGATGGGCCTTCCGCATATGCTATCTCAGGCTCGGATATGTTCCTTCCACAAGAGCAAGCACACGAGTGCTCCTCCATCCCGATCTGTGGCTGTTCGACAAGTTTGTGGCACTCCTTCTTGTGTCTACACAACCCTTGCATGGATCGATATACTTTACCGCAAAATGAGCTAGGGTACTTAAGATCAGGTGTATCGTTGACTAAAGGGGTACCTAAGTCATCAGAACATCCGGCCTCTCTATGATGTTTGGGGATGGTGGCGTGTTTGAAGGTTTTGTCACACCCACATTTGAAGGAGTTAGAGGGAAATATCTCTTCCGCCAGGTTTATGTGGCCTGGCAGAACCTCCCCAAATGGCGGTGGGACTTTTGGTTATTGTATGAAAGCAGAACCAGGAAAAAAAACCCTTTCCAACGAAACGTCGCGGTACTGACAGGTTTCAAGGCCGGTTCCGATTTGAACGGCCCGAAGATATTAGCAGGTGCGTATCGTCCACTTTAAAACTTTTTCCGTTCAAATCGAACCAGTAATAGCCGAGTTTTGCAAAAATTGCAAGGGCGTCGCGGGCGTCGAAATGCTGGGAATGTTGTTTTCGAACACCTAGCCTCCTCCCGAATCCGGATAACATCGGCGTCGCGATGCTGATTTTTTGTGAGGATGTCAAATCGAACCTCGCCTAGCACAGCGCGAGAAAACTGATGACAACACGTATACTTCCCTTGATAATAAATTTCCGGCGCCGCTGTCATTCACGACGTCCAGAAACAAGGGAAGAAAATCTAAATTAATAATATTTTTTAATTACAGACGCTCGCTCTGTGAACGCTTTCCCTAAAAGGGCAACAAAAAAAAAATGAAATCCTAACCCAGGCGAAAGATCCCGAACCACCGAAGAGTTCCAGGAAGACGTCGGCACCTTCGGGAAACCCGTAGGGATGCCGCACATGGAGGAATAAAAATTCCCGGAAGGACAATATCTTCAGCAGGGAGCTATAAGTGAAGAATTCTTTAAATGTACCCAATGTTATTAATAAAGTACGAAGTAGCAAAAACCTAGATAATTTTTATCACTGTTATCGCCTGATATACTCCAACTCGCTGGTTTTTAATTATTCGAAAATTATCCCGAACTCTTGTCAATTCAAAAAACAATTTCTCGGAAACCGTCCGTGGGATAGAAAAACGAAAATAACAGCGACAATCCTTGTCACGTGCCGCGTCTTTTAATACCCGTATAGGGCGCAGATTGAAAAACTCGATCTAATTAATTCTCGGATTTTCCCGTGCTTCTGCACATTTAAAACTCGATATCTTGAGAAGTAAAAGGCCGGGAAGGAAAAGGAAAACACTCACGTGACCCTTGAGACGTGCCCTAACGATTAAGACTGTTTTTTCAAAATCAGACACTAATCACAAATTCACACTTTGGAAATCGACGGAGCCGAGGTGAAACACGTCCGACCCCGCCGTATACCCGCGCCCGAGCGTCCGCGACCGCTGCTCCCGACTTAAGACACCACTTCCGATGGCGTAAGGGTGTCCGCGCAAGCCTAGCTCGACCAGACGTGTTTCTATTTCAGCGGCACTAGTCGGCTCAAAGCTTGGCACCGAGGCACGCCGCCACATGCGTTGTAGGCGAAATTTCGGACCGTTACCCACCGTCCCACCGGAATTTCGTCGGAACCTCCTCAATAACATCAGTTTGGAATAATTGCGAGTATAATTAATAAATATAAGATCATGTATTAACTAACGATATAATAGGAGTAAGAGATATATGGTTCTAACTCAAATTGATTGCGATGATACAAATGTTAATTTAGAAACACGCCGCAGAAATCCACTTATTTAGATTTTACTTCTTGATTCTAGTAACGACATCTAACGTCGGGATCATTTTTCCAAAGTTGTTATTCACATTTTATAACTTCTTGTCCGACATTTTAAAATTGTACGTTTGTAAATAAGTTTTCGATGTTGATTGGAGTATATTAAACCAGGCCGATGAAAAAAATTATTAGCGATATAATAATAATTTATTCACAAACTCCTTAAAAAGGGTAGAAATCTTCATGTGCTATATTTAGGCTGCGGGTGACGGTAAAGGGAGTTCTTCCGGTTGGTACCTGAAGGCGGAAGGGTCGAGAAGCGAGACAGAGAGAATCGGTTGATGCCAAAGCTCTTTCTGTTCCTTATTTTGATGTCACCGAGCTTCAGTGGTGCATCCTTACAAGTTTTCTTGTTATTAGTATTGCAGTCTGTTTTGTGACTTTTTTTATATTTTACTTCCCGTTTCGTAAGTAGAGTACCCGGACAGACGTGGCCGATATTACGAGACGATAGGGATGTTATCATCTGCATGTGGTGGATTTCGCTCGTTGAGTTGTGGTATGACGTAAAGTGTAAAAAGTGAGATGGGTAGTCACTTCGGCTAACGATCCTAACCCCATTGTTATGTTTATAAATTTGAGGTTCCAGTACAGTTGCTTGAAAGATCATTAATTGGTTTCTAGATTCACAAGATGTCATCCATGGATTTTTGTGAGTACTGTGATTTCAAAAGTTCATTAGTTGCTATCTCTTAGACTGTTCTTCCCACCTTGGGAGTAACCAGTTAGAGCTATTCACCTCTTTCAATCGTTGCATATTATTGCTAATCGACGACTTATCTGTGTACCTATCCTTATTTTTTTAAATTGTATTGATGTTTGTTACTTGTTTAAACTCCATATTAATCTTAATACTTATTAAAACAAAAAAAATAGAGCGTAAATAATTTATTATCAGGCAGTGCTACAAGTGTTTCGGTACAAGATTTTCTCTTCTGCACAAAGAGAACACATACTAATAAATCATTTAACCTCTTTAAAGTTTTTTTTATTTTAATGTTAAGATTGATACCTATATTTGGGTTTGATGATTTTCAAACCTCGTTAAGTAACAACTTATAAATACTGAACTTAAATAATGTAACTGCCAAATCGTCTGCCATTTTGTCGAGCTTTTCGAAAGGTAAAGACTCACATTTGGGATTACAATAACAAATTCTATTGTATGTACACATATTAAATTTCGCGTGTTGATGACGTCATGAGTTACTCGGTGTCATTCCAATGGAGACAACGTTATTCAAATTTTTCTTTCAGTGCAATAAACTTTGATTTAAAACTTTTTCAGTTACTTCTGCAGGAAAATCAACATGTTTTACTTCCTTTTAGGTGTAACGAAAATATTCAAGCACTTCATCATTTATCCTGCAGTGAACTAGGTAAGTACTTTTGTTACTCAAAAAATCGAAACATTATTTTCGACGTAAGACTGTTACCTTATTATTCCTCTGTACTGATTTTAAGAGTGCTCCAAAAAGGTCGTTACGTTTGTGTTTTTGCGGAAACCATAATATTATGGTGTGTGTGTGTTTATATTAGCCTTTTCGACATGCACGTGTGGCAATGAGCTTACCTGTTTGTTTTTCCATGTTTGCCCCTATATGTCCACTGTTCTGTGGGTACTCGAAGTTTAAGGTTATGTACCAGAGGGTTTTAATTGTCAATGACCGATATTGGCGGTTTTAGTTTGTGGGGTTAGGTGCGTCAATGTGGTTTTTAATTTTTAACTCTTTTTTAACTGTTTTCGAACGAGATTTGGGTAAGAAGACGGCCAGTTCTCTTCCATAGCGTGATGAAATGGTTTTAGGTTGCCAAAATGTCAGCTCTAGAATACTATGAAATGTTCGGAACATGTGGGAAGTCTTCATGGAAAAATGTTCACAAATGTAAATTATGCCCCCATTTTACAACTGTCCCGACCCTTATGATCAACCACGTGAGACGACACCGTTTTCCCGTGGAACAATTTACTTGCGACAACGCCAAAATTGAAGCTTATTATTGTAAAGATTGCGATTTTAAAACGGAACTAACAGTTTTGTTCAAAGAACATATTAATAAATATCATGGGCTTAAGAGAGAAACTAGAGACGATTTATTAAGTGAGGACTTCTACATACAAAATTACGTCTGCGAAAAATGCGACTTTGAAACAAATCTCTCGTTGAAGTGGCTTCAGCATACGTTAACATGCACGAGAAATAAAGAAAATCATCAAAGTGTGACTTCTTCGTCACAGAATGACACATACAGTTTCGATTTCAAGCGAACTGACGAAACAAGTTGGTATTACTGTGTGCAATGTTCCTACAAAGCTAAACTCAAAGGTACTTTAAAATCTCATATTACGAGAAAACACGAAATGAACAAGCATTATGCATGCGAAAAGTGTCCATTTAAATGTAGATGGAAATCACTTTTAAAAATACACATAAATCGAATTCACTTAGATGAACATGATCTTGAATGGCACAAGTGCAACAAGTGTGGATTCAAGGCCAAAGCAAAAAGCAATTTAACGAGCCATGTAAAAAGACGTCACTTGAACGATGAAGACGTTAGATGGTATAAATGCAATGAGTGTCTTTTTAAAACTAAAGCTAAAAGTGATCTAAAGAAACACACAATTAGAAAACATCTAGACGAAGAAAAAATTAACTGGCACGAATGTGAACAATGCCCATTTAAAAGTAAATGTGCGTGGGATTTAAAAAAGCATATTGTTTTTAGACATTTGGATGAAGAAAACGTTAAGTGGCATCAGTGTCATTATTGTCCATATAAGGCGAAATCCAATGCTATTTTAAAGTGCCATATAAATCATCGCCATTTGGATGAAACTGAAATTAAATGGTACAAATGCAATGAGTGTCGTTTCAAAACTAAGTATAAAGTTTGTTTAGAGAGACACGCAGATTCAAAACATCTAGACCAAGAAAAAATTAACTGGCACGGATGTGAAAAATGCTCATATAAAACTAAATATGCGTCGGATTTAAAAAGGCATACGATTTTGAGACATTCGGATGAAGAAAACTTTAAGTGGTATCAATGTGTTCATTCATTTAAGACGAAATTCAATCCTACATTAAAGTGCCATATAAATAGCCGCCATTTGGATGAAACTGAAGCTAAATGGTACAAATGCGACCACTGCCCTTACAAAAGTAAAAATCGTTCATCTTTTTATTCGCACAGAAAGAAACATATTGGGATTTAATTAACCATAAGCCGGAAAGGAATTTTAATTTGTATACATATGTTGTTTGTTTAGCCACTACTTATTTTAACCATTTATTCAGTCGTCTACAATGTACTATGTTATGTGACTTGGTTTTTTCATTAAGATCATAAATTAAAGTTCTATTTTAGTTACATTAAATAAATGTAACAGTTTTAAAAAATAAAATTCCATTAGTAGAACACATAGACGCAAAGTTTGTTACGCAATTACAAAATAAGGAATTATCATAAAATTTATTATTGTTTCAATTTAGGATCTAAATATCTTGGGTCTCCCGTGGAACACAGAGAGTGGATGGGCCTTGTTGACGGGTTGCCTTAGGGACGCAGCGAGGTTAATTAGTGGACACTTAAGGTGTTGTTTCTTGAGATCAGGCTGCTTTTTTTCTGCTTCCAATTCTTAAATGATATCTTGAGTCTGGACCAGGTGTTCTTTATTTAGTGTTTATCGTTTATGTATTTTTGGTGGCGCCAAATTTGCCGCCATCGGACTAGAGTATCTGGCCCTAAACGGTCGTGTTTTTGTTCTTCTATGTGTCAGTGGATTTTGTTTTGGTCTCTATGTACGTCTCCCGATTTGAACTGGTTTCTGGTCGAGCGGTTTTTTTAATTTTCTGTTTTGGCTTTTCTTTCTTTGATCCTGGAAATTGTCCCTTCAATTGTTCTGTATGTTGTGCTTTGTATCTAAGACGATTGACACATTTGTGTATTAGAAACTTGACAGTATTTTTCCCATTCAGAATTCAAATTTTCTTCTGATATTTGCTAGTGCATCTAGCTCGGTTCTCTTTATATGTATAACTTGGTTTGATGAGCGTCCAAACTAATTAATTTGATCAGGTGACCCTTATTTGGAAAAATTATTGGAACTCTTGAGAGTACGCAAGAAGCCATTGTTTCAGTCTTTCACTTACACGAAGTTCTCCATGTTTGTCTATAATAGACATAAAATTGACAGTGTGTTCAACTTTTTATTTACCTTCTTTTTTCGTAGTTTACTTAAGTCTTGTCTTGAACACGTCTTCTTGTATGTGTATTAGAATTTGCTTGGTTTCTTTCCACAACTATTGTCCAACTTATGTTTTTTGTATCGGCATGACGCGAACTGTTTTCATGAGTAAGAAATATCTTGTTCTCACTTTGACTGACCGAGTTTGATCAAATAATTTCACCTCTTCGGATAACCGCGGTAACTGGTTGGTTTCTCTCTTGGTATACGTCCCATTTTGCCGACAATCCAGGTCCTTGGCATCAAATTTTCTATTCTCTTAGTTTCGATTGTTCTGTTTCGCTGGAATCTTTTTTTCGTGGTTTTCTTGGCATAATTCTTCATTACTGAGGATATGTCGCGATGCTGATGTCTCTTCGAATTTCCCCAATTTTGCAGTTTGCTGATCTTCTATTTTTGTGATCATACTTTTTATATTCTTCTGCGTCTAGTAATACATCAGTTGCACCCTTTTTTGGAAGACTGGATCCTCTTGATGCAAGTCTGCTTCACCGGTAGATAGATTTCGATGTTTTCTTCTAGCACAGATTGTGTAATTTTTGGTAATACTAACAGTTCTATTTTGAGTGTAAAATTACTCGGAAATCTTGGACAGCATTCTACAATTATTTTAGAGTGCGTTTTGTTTGGTGTTGCGTCTGGCCAACTTTTCCTGGGGCATTGTTGAGAGTTGCTTCGGTATTATTAATTATTACTTGACATTTTCGTACTTAATTTCACTCCCTTTCCCTTTAACTTAAATATCTAGCATTAAATTTACAATATTTTTAAGTAAAATAAGTTTCTTGAATAATATACATATCTTACCTACAGCTTGGTTCACACATCTTGCTACTGTATTGCTAGCTGTCCTTTCAAGTTGGTTTGTAGTCAGTAAACACGGTTTTCCTGGAAAACGGATTCCTGAAAAATAAAATCGTAGGTTCATGAAAATGAATTTTACGCCGGGTAAATCCGAATTTTGTCCCACACACAATAGACAGGAAAAACCATTGTTGCAGTGATAGCACTTTAGCCATGAAACTAAAATTTACATTTTAGAAAGCTGCAGATGTGTAAAAACTAAAATTTATTTCAAATTAAAAAGAAACCGTTTAGGCTAGATAAATTTGATTTTAGGACAAAATAGGCGAAAAACCACGATTTAGGCCTTTAAAAGTCAAAACAGGCAATTATGTAAAATAAAACATAGCTAGATCGCTTTGATTTGTCGAGAAACATAGATTTATTCTTATTTTTAGTTTTCTTGAATCAAAACAAAGAGGTGTTTTGCCTAAAATCCTGTCTCTAATAATTTCTTTTTTTCAATACGTTTTAAAAAATGCATAACTTGCATATTTTTCAATTTTATTGCAGAGTTACCAATTAAGTGCACATTGAAGTAAATTTTTGTAAACTTTTCAAATTGTACCTCAACTTAAAAATACCATTACATTTCGGTAGAATTCTTGCTTAGAACAACCAGTAATTAAGACATCCTAATCCGAACTGGAGACTTTCCATTTATTGGTATATTGAATAGGCTGTATCCTGCTTAAATTTATCTAAATTGTCCGTTATGTAACTCTTCAGGTAGCATCTTTCTAGCAGCTACTCATTTTGTCATTTAGTCGTTTCATTCTTAATTTTGTCAGTTCGTATTTTGGTGCTGCATGGCAAGTGAACTTCAAATCCAAAATGCGAAAAGAATTTACAAATGTCACGGCTGGATAAAAAAGAACCCTGAACTAGTGTTAATTAGATTCAAATTCTCAATATTGTAACCCGGTCTAGCCAGACCGGTGTGGGTCCCAACAATATTAATGTGAGAATAAACAAAATGATTGCTCTTACCTTTTTGATGGCGGCGTCGACACCAGGTCACATAATTCACTGTTGAAGTCGCGAACCGTGAAGAGGGGTTGTCAAAAAAAAAGGAAGAAAACTACAAAGTAGTCTCGACCAGCCTCCTTTATTATTCGCACACGTTTAGAAAATTATTCAAAGCAAAACACAAAAACAAAGACAACCTTAACTATGAACACAAACTGAATTTAAATTAAAAGCTGGCAATTTAACACAAACCTACACAAAAACACAAGAATCAACCCGCAGGAGAAGTTCCCGACCGACCACTTCAGAACCGAAACAGTAACTAAATTTTTGGACAAAATTTTGAAGCCAAGTCGTACCTTCCTGATTAGAGGGGGTACTTCTTAGCCAACCACCTCCCTTCGGGGGCGGTTTCGCGCCGGGGGCTTTTTCCCACAGCTTTGACCTAAAAAGCGAGCAAGGACTTTGAGCGGGTGGTCTGTCGGCAACTTCGTCCAATTCATAGAAATATCCTTCCCGTACAATCGGCTTACAACAAACGTAAGTTACAGAGGTACTCTGTGCCCATTGTAAACGGTGAGAATTTCCTATCTCGAACCCTAATAAAAATTACCTCGCTTCGGAATTTGCTGGCCGATTTCTTCGGCCCATGCTCGAAGCGGCAATGCAAAACACGCCTCTACAAATCCGGAAGTGAGACAATCTGTCCGGCCGAAACTAAAGCTCTTTTCTCAAAAAACCCTATTACTATTTACAATTATCAAATCTACAATCAAGGAAAAACATCTATCTCTACGAATAAGTTCCGCGCAAAGACTGACATATCTGGTGCTTAATGGCTTCGATCAAAAACGTTTCAATTTCATAGCTCTAAACGATGGGATTCCACGTTATTGCTGGGGCCCATTGTATAAAGTGCATTAAACCGAAAACGTGCTCGGTCTATGGGGATTTTTGGGAACTTGGGTACGGACGGATATTGCAGGGTAATTTTGGAATTTTGGGCAGTAAGATGGGACGGAGTAATAAACCATTATTCAACAGAAATGACATCTTCGTTTTCTGGAAAAGTTCCCATCAGAAAAATGCGTCGGTTGCCTCTAATAAACGCGATGGTTTGCAAGTGTTACATCACCCCTTCCTTAAGACGAAACAATTTTTTCCCGATTATTCGAATAAATTGATGAGTTTCCTTTACAATAACCTAATATCTACAAAACTCAGGGTCTCCTTGAGTTTCTAAACAAGCGCGTTTCCTTGTAAAACAGTTCGTTCACACAAGCCTCTGAGTCTATCGACTTAGCGCTAACTTTGTCACTTCACAACAACGTCACTTTGCACAAATGTCCGTTTTCATGAAGTCCAACTCTCCTGCTACACTAATGAGTAGGTGAAGCCAGTCTGGGATAAGCGAGTCGTCCAGACTCCAGGTTCAGCAATTGCATCCATGCTGTTCCGTCCGGTAGTCTCAGTGCGATCGAGACAGTCCGGGAGACTCCGGGCGAGCTCCGGGGGGGACTACGGAGAGTGGCAAATGGATCCGGGGCAGTTCCGGGTGAGTCTGGGTAGACTTCGGGTGGATCCGGGCAGAATCCGGTAGAGTCCGGGTGGCTCCGGGCAAATCCGGGTTGGTTTCCGGGCAGTCCTGGTGATTCCGAGTGCGACGTCCAGTGATTCCGGGGTGGCTTCCAGCTATCCTGGCCTGATGTCGGGCGACTCCGGGCGATCCATTGGCGGGTGGTGCTGTAACAGGATAAAACGCGAGTATCCGTGCTTCACGAATTTTGACACTCTCACCTTTTCACCTTTGCACCTCGCTCCACGGCGAGGAATTCCTTCTCGATTCCGAACTTCCCGTCCTAGGCCTGCGATTCATTCTGGACACCGTACTCTTTCATGGAGACACTGTCTTGGGCTTCCTTAGCGCTACGGGGGAGAAATGACAAGAGAAAAAAAAAGAAAAAGAAATTGATTGGGGCTTCAGCACCTGCAAAAAGACTAATTAATAAGTGTCCACAACATTTATATACGACTCCTGCGAATCCATGGTTGGTCATCTACTGGTCCTTGACTTCTAGAAATCCGTTCTACTGGGGGTTCATGCACCTCAACTACTACCTCGATGCTTGAACTACGGGAGTGTTACTAATTACTACGGTTTCCGGGATTTCTATGGATTTCGCAGGATTTGCTGGTTCAGTGATGGGGGACTTGCAGGGCTCACAAACAGGGGGGTTGTGTGACTGGGGGCGGCAAAACAAGTATGTCGTTTAGCATGCGTCTACGATTACGTGTTTCCTTAACTCTTACGGGGATATCAGCTAATTGGTCAGGCACTTCTTCAGTCGCAAGGCACAACTTGAGTCGACTGACGTGGACCGTTTCCTCTTTTTTTTTCCCGTGGATCTTGCGAATCCGTGCGTTGACTCCTCTTAAGCCAATGATGCGATACAGTCCCGTCCATGAATTCGCTAGCTTCTTGCTAATTCCTATCTTGACTTCTTTCCTTGCAAATGGTACGCGATACGGTGGTTTCGTGATGGGTGAGTCACTAGATAACCAAAGTACGGCAGTTCAATGTTCCAATGTGTAAGAAAGAGAAGTACCTTGCGTTGCGCGCCCTCATACGGTCACAAGACAAACGACCACTCATGAAAACGGGTCAGTAAAAATAGCGAGTTGTCTTTACTGATTGATATCTATACTGTGGTGTTACGCTGCGATTGGCGGTACCAGCGTACCAGGCGCACCTTTGGTTGCCTAGCTGTTCGGCGTCAAGAGGTCTACAATACTTACCCCATACTTCATAATGGAATTTTCGGAGTTCTACGTAACCTGGAGGTAGTCAGAGACTCCTGATGTACGAAGACTAGTTTAGCTGGCCCCAGACTTCTTGTGATCTCTGTTCTAAAAGAAACTGTGAAGCTTATAGACAAAAGTACTACACTGTGGTGTCCTGATTTGAAAACAAAATTTCACACTAAGGAAAGGAAACAAACCCAGGAAAATCCCATTTGAAAAACAAAAATTATTTTAATAATATACTCTGGTAATAATTAGAGAAGGTAAGAGGACATGGAATGCAAGGCATGTCAAATTTGTTACTCCTTGTTTTGGTGCGTCACAATATAGCCATGTGTTGAATTTTAACATAATGCAAACTCCGCACAGCCTCCGCGAGTATAATTAGTAAATATAGAATCGTTTATTAACTAAGTATTTGTTTTCAAATCGAAAGTGAAGCCTAAGTTACCGTCGGAAATGTAGACAACATTTCGATTAACAGGAGATGTAAATTTACACCCGCATAATTTAAGTTAGTCAATCGCACAATTGCAACGAATACATTCGCAGTACAATCTTATCACATGAAAGAGGTCCGATATATTGCTTCGATTTTCGAATTCCTTTGGGACACCTAGCATAATAGGAGTAAGAGATATATATCTAACTCAAGTTGATGGCAATGATACATGTGTTAATTTAGAAACACGCCGCAGAAATCCACTTTTTTAGGTTTCACTTCTTGATTATAGTAACGTCGGGATGATTTTTCCTAAGTTGTTATTCACATTTTATAACTTCTCGTCCGACATTTTAAAATTGTACGTTTGTAAATAATTTTTCCGTGTTGTTTGGGCAATATTAAACCAGGTCGATGGATAAAATTACTCCTGATATAATATATCATTCACAAATTCCTTAAAAAGCATAGAAATCTTCAAGTGCTATATTTAGGCTCCGGGTGACGGTAACGGGAGTTCTTCCGGTTGGTGTCACCGAGCGTCAGTTGCGGTTGTCAATACGATTTGTGTGAACGGATTCGTGAGTTACGCAATGTTCGGGCAGAATGGAGTGCAACGTAACAAGTTTTCTTGTTATTAGTGTTGTAGTCTGTTATGACTTTTGCTACATTTTAGTTTCGGTTTCGTAAGTAGGGTACCCGAACAGACGTGACCGGCATTATGAGAGCATAGGGATGTTGCTATTTGGCAGATTTCGCTCGTTGAGGTGTGGTATGACGTAAGGTGTAAAAAGGGAGGTAGGCAGTCACTTCAGCTAAGGTTGCTAACCCCATTGTTATGTTTATAAATTTGAGGTTCCAGAATAGTTCAAACTATTCTTCCCACTTTGGGGTAACCAGTTGGAGCTATTCACCTCTTTCATTCGTTGTATATTATCGGTAGTCGACGATTCATTTATATACCTATCCTTATTTTTTTAATTTGTATTGATGTTTGTTACTTGTTTAAACTCCATATTAATCTTAATACTTATTAAAGTAAAAAACTTTAGAGTTTAAATGATTTATTAATAGGCACTGCTACACGTGTTTCGGTACAAGAGTTTCTCTTCTGCCCTAAGAGGGTAATGTGTACCGAAATACGTGTAGCAGTACCTAGTAATAAATCATTTAACCTCTTTAAAGTTCTTTTATTTTAATGTTAAGATTGATACCTATCCTTGGGCTCAATGATTTTCATACCTGGTTAAGTAACAACTTATAAAAATTGCACTTAATTAATGTAACTGCCAAATCGTCCGCCATTTTATCGAACTATTGGAAAGGTAAAGACAAATACTATTGTATGTACGTATTTAAATTTCGCGTATTGATGACGTCATAAGTTGCTCGGTGTCATTTCTGTGGAGACAAGTTTCATGCACTTCATCATTTATCCTCAGTGGACTAGGTACTTTTGTTATTAAAAAAATCGAAATATCGTTTCCGACGTAAGACTGTTACCTTATTATTCCTGAGTATTCTGCATTACTTGAACGGTCAAAGAGACAGACCTTCTAGCGATGGTTTCGGTTTTAAAAGTGCTCCAAAGAGATTGTTACGTTTGTGTTTTTGTGAAAACCACAAAACTTGACTTTATGAAATCATAAACTCCAGTTTCACACAGAAGATGGTACATTTGTAACTAACTCATAATATTATGGTGTGTGTGTGTTTATATTAGCCTTTTCGACATCCACGTGTGCCAATGAACCTACCTGTTTGTTTTTCCATGTTTGCCGCTATATGTCCACTGTTCTGTGGGTAATTGAATTTTAAGGTTATGTACCAGAAGGTTTTAATTGTCAATGAGAGATATTGGCGGTTTCAATTTGTGGGGTTACGTGCGTCAATGTTGTTTTTAATTTTTAATACTCTTTAACTGTCTTCGAACGAGATTTGGGTAAGAAGACGGTCAGTTTTCTTCTATAGTGTGATAAAATGGTTTTAGGTTGCCAAAATGTCAGCTCTGGAATACTGTGAAGCGTTCGCCACACGTGGGAAGTCTTCATGGAAAAATGTTCACAGATGTAAATTATGCCCCTATTTTACAACCGCTGTTTTCCTTATGATCAACCACGTCAGACGACACCGTTTCCCTCAGGAAAAATTTACTTGCGACAACGCCAAAATTGAAGCTTATTTTTGTAAAAATTGCGATTTTAAGACGGAACTAACAGTTTTGTTCAAAGAACACATTATTAAATATCATGGGCTTAAGAAGGAATCTAGAGACGATTTATTAAGTGAGGACTTCAGCATACAAACCTATGTTTGCGAAAAATGCGACTTTGAAACAAATTTCTCGTTAAAGTGGATTCAGCATATTTCAGCGTGCACGAAAAAGAAAGAAAATCCTCAAAGTGTGACTTCTCCGTCACAGAATGACACATACAGTTTCAATTTCAAGCGAACTGACGAAACAAGTTGGTACTACTGTGTGCAATGTTCCTACAAAGCTAAACTCAAAGGTACTTTAAAATATCATATCATGACAAAACACGAGATGAACAAGCGATATTCATGCGAAAAGTGTCCATTTAAATGTAGATGGAAATCACATTTAAAAATACACATAAATCGAACTCACTTAGATGAACAAGATGTTGAATGGCACAAGTGCAACAAGTGTGTATTCAAGGCCAAAGCAAAAAGTAATTTAACGAACCATGTAAAAAGACGTCACTTGAACGATGAAGACGTTAGATGGTATAAATGCAATGAATGTCTTTTTAAAACTAAAGCTAAAGGTGATCTAAAGAAACACGCAATTAGAAAACATCTAGACGAAGAAAAAATTAACTGGCACGAATGTAAACAATGCCCATTTAAAACTAAAGTGGCGTCTGATTTAAAAAGTCATATGGTTTTTAGACATTTGGATGAAGAAAACGTTAAATGGTATCAATGTGTTCATTGTCCATTTAAGACGAAATCCAATGCTACTTTAAAATGCCATATAAATCACCGCCATTTGGATGAAACTGAAATTAAAATATACAAATGCGATGAGTGTTCTTTCAAAACGAAATATGAACATCATCTAAAGAAACATGCAACTACAAAACATCTAGACGAAGAAAAAATTAATTGGCACGAATGTGAACTATGCCCATTTAAAACTAAATATGCGTGGAATTTAAAAAGTCATATGATTTTTAGACATTTGGATGAAGAAAACGTTAAGTGGTATCAATGTGTTTATTGTCCATTTAAGGCGAAATTAAATGGCATTTTAAAGTGCCATATAAATTACCGCCATTTGGATGAAACTGAAGCTAAATGGTACAAATGCGAAGACTGTCCTTACAAAAGTAAAAATCGTTCATCTTCTTATTCGCACAGAAAGAAACATATTGGGATTTAATTAACCATAAGGCGGAAAAGAACTATTCAGTTCGCTACAATGTACTATGTTATGTGACTTGGTTTTTCCATTAAAATCTTAAATTTACATTAAATAAATATAACAGTTTTAAAAAACAAAAATACGTTATTAGAACACATAGCTTCAAAGTTACACAATTACAAAATAGGGAATTATTATAAAATTTATTATTGTTTCAATTTAGGATCTAAATATCTTGGGTCTCTCGAGGAACACAGAGGGTGTGTTAGTTATATGAGGCCCGTGGAACGAAAACACGAACAAACAGTTAACACATTTATTATACAAACACAAGCAAATACGAGTATACATTACAGTGAACTTAGACACACGCGCGCGGACCACCGACCAGCCATTTGTGTGACGTTCGTCTTCGTCATGGCTACGTCATCGCTGGCGCAGTCGCGCAGACTACCGCCGAACACGCACTCCATCTATGTTTCCTAACCCTTCCCCTCGTGTTAAAGGGTCGCGAGTAACCGCACTTTAGTCCTCTAGCCTAGAACACTCAAACCGCTAGCCCGCACGCACTCGACATGTTTCGATCTCGACAGTCCTGTGGTCAGGAAATCCGACACTTGTTCTTCAGTACACACGTTGTCCAATTTCAACACATTGTCTCTTAGGACCTCGTGCACAAAGGGAGGTCAATATGTTTACTACGCGCCTAGAAAACCGTGTTTTCCGCTAGTTTCAACGAATTTTTATTGTCACAACGAACAGTAACGTGAGAAAGTAACCCGACTTCGCTCAATTCGAAGACATTCGATTCGGGTCTCGGCACTTGATTGAATTCCCCCCTGGGTTGTCCCCTCTCTCCAGTTCTGACGACCTTAGGGCGACCGGGTCCTCGTTGTGTTTGGGGCTGCACCTGGGGTGGTTCGTTACCGTCGTCGTCGATCGGGATCGGTTCATCTCGCGTCACTTCCTCGATTTCCGCATTAATCTGAGGTGGGTTTTCTAGTATGGGATCTGCGCCTAAATTCTCGTCGACTTCTTCAGGAATCTCTCGCTCCTCGCGAGCACGAAATCTGATGTCGACAAATTTCTTCGTGTTGTTCACTTCCTCGCAACATCTATTGACTTCAATTTCGCGGGGTCGTTCGAAGAATCTTCTAAAAACTTCACGTCTCTGCTGATGATGACTTTGTGTTTCTTAAGAGACCAAATGCGATACCCCTTGTGAGAGTTGTCGTATCCGAGAAAAATCCCCTCTTCTCCTCGGGAGAAAATTTTCAGTTATCCGGTTCGCGATTCAGGTAATAGACTTTTGACCCAAATATCCTAAAGTTCGAGATGTTCGGCACCTTACCGGTCCACACTTCGTATGGGGTTTTGTCATCTAGACTTTTCGTCGGAAGCCTGTTTCTAACATAGTTCGCGGTGTTAACCGCCTCTGCCCAGAATGAGTCAGGCAACCTGGCATCCAAGAGAAGACATCTTGCCGTTTCCAACAGTGTCCGGTTCTTCCTCTTCGCGACTCCATTCTGTTCCGGGTTGTAAGGAACGATCAACCGTCTGTTGATGCCTTTGGACTTAAGGTAAGCATTGAATTCGCCGCCCGTATATTCGCCTCCGTTATCGGACTGAAGGCACTTAACTGTCCGCACTTTTGATTTTCCATCAGCGTGATGAAATCCTTAGTCGCTTGAAGTGTATCGCTTTTATATCTTAGGAAGCGAAGTTCTGTCCATCTCGACTTGTCATCGATGAACTCGATAAAGTACCTGGCCTTGCCTAGAGATTCGGTTCGCATGGGCCCACAAATATCAGTGTGTACCATATCCAACACCTCTGTGTTCCGATTCGACTTTTTGGGAAACGGGGTCCTTATCATCTTCCCCTGAAGACATGTCACGCACTCGAAGTTGCCACTGTTAGGTTTTAAGCGAACTCCACGTACGACATTTTGCGAAACGGCACTCAACAAATCCTTCGCGTTCGCGTGTCCTGATCGCTTATGCAACAGCTCAAGCGATATGATGCCATCGCTGTCGATCGGTTTCGAGAATGCTACGCGAGCGTTGTGCTCGTCTTCGCTTACAAAATATAAATCCCCGACCCTTTTGGCAACAAGGTGTATTTTACCTTTTGAGTCCGCAATTGTTGCCTCATTTTTCCGAAAATTCAGGCTGAAGCCCCGATCCGCGATTCTGCTCACCGAAAGAAGATTCGTCCGCAGATTAGGCACGAATAATGTCTCTTCAAGTGTCACCACAGTCTCTTTGCCGCGCACATTTGATTTGAACCGCACTAGTCCTTCGCCAGAAATGTCCGTTGTAGAGTTGTTAGCGAGATTTAAAGTTCCGCGATTACGTTCGTTAAGTTTTTCGAAACTTCGCGCGTCACAACACAAGTGCGCCCTCGCGCCTAAAGTCACTAGATAGATAAAGTAGCGCAATTGGGCGCCATATTGTGTCCGCGCCAAATTCAAAATAAATAAATAAAAATTAACGGACTCGATACTTTCGTACAAAACGTAAATGTAGATTTTTTTCAAATAAGCATTTATTTATGTTTAAGCGTTATTTGTTCAATGCACTTAAATGCTATTGATAAACATAAGGGGTGAGTAAAAAATATAGATGAGAAGCCTTGCAATACCAGTTTATTAACAAAATTTCGGCCGCAATAGTTTCCTTCCTTCTGCTCGCTTTGCTTCGAATTCTTGTTCAGAAAAATGTAACTAAAAGTAAATAGTATTTAACATTGTGCAATTACATATTCTACCTTTAAACAAATTACTTCGCAAATTCTGGAGTTGTCGTTCAAATCGTCCCGGCCTATTAAATTCTCCTCTTCTAGCCCTATGACTAACACCTGCAACAATTTAAATTAGTTGAGAAAACTCAATTGAAAACTCAGTTGTAACCTACCTGTTGGAAGACGAAACAATCGGCTTTTATTTCCACACAAAGGATCACAACGTGGCATTTTAAAATAAGAGTCATAAAACACCACAAAAAAACACAAACAACTTTACAAAAAACACAAACAACTTTGCAAAACAGGTGATGCGTTAAACAGCGTTTGACAATTAACATTGACGTTTGTCAGTCGCCATATTGTGTCCGAAATACACGTTCTCTCTCTAACACATTGAAACATTCAATTGCGGTACTTTGGTTATCTAGGGACTTTACTCGCGCCACTGTCCAGGCACCATCTAGCGTCGGCGGAAAAGGTTAACCTGTCCTTTGAAGCGTTTAGACAGATATTTGCGAATTTCGCCCTGCCATTTTTGTTGTGGCTCCAACATTCCGCCGCTTTATGACCCTTCTTCTTACACTTAAAGCAGCGAATCTCTTTCCAGTCTCCCTGTTTTGCGCCATTCGTGCTGCCCCCATCTACTCTGTCCTTGTTTCGCCGCCACTGGTTTTTGGTTATCATTGCGTCAGAGGAGTTCTGTCGACCATTGCTGCCGCGCATGCTGTTCTTGCGCACGTCACTCTCTTCTACAATTTTAATACGCAGAATCTCGGGGGTGAGGAGTTCATCCCGCGATTCAATCGCGCATCGGAACATTTCGAAATTCGCGGGCAAGCTGTATAACAATAGAATTGCTAAAAGATTGGGATTTATTGCGATCTCCATATCGCCAAGCTTGTACACTGTATCAAAAAATTCGCGCAAATGCTCGCGCACGTCGCCGTTTTCAGGCATTTGTGTGTGACGTTCGTCTTCCTCATGGCTACGTCATCGCTGGCGCAGTCGCGCAGACTACTGCCGAACACGCACTCCATCTATGTTTCCTAACATGGTGAGTGGACCTTGTTGACGGGTTGCATTTGGAAGGCAGCGAGGGTTATCGGTAGACTCATAAGGTACTTAAAATGCGTTGTAAACGGGCATCATGTGGACACCTTTCTCCTGATGTCACGGTTGTGTTCGTTGTTTTTTGTTCATGTCACGCAGATGTATCCTTCGCTGTGTTGTTTCTTCATATCAGACTGTTTTGTTTTCTTCTTCCAATTCTTCAATGATATCTTGAGTCTGGACCACGTGTTCTTTATTTGGTGTTTATCGTTTATGTATTTTTAGTGGGGCCAAATTTGCCGCCATCGGACTAGAGTATCTGGCTCTAACCGGTAGTGTTGTTGTTCTTCTAAAGGTCAGTGGATTTTGTTTTGGTCTTTATGTACTTCTCCCGATTTGAATTGGTTTCTGGTGGTCCAGTTTTTCCAATTTTTTGTCTTGACTTTGCTTTTTTTGAGGCTGGAAATTACCCCTTCAATTATTCTGTAGTTTGTGCTATATATATCTAAGACGATTGATACATTTGAGTATTAGAAACTTGAAAGTATTTTTCCCATTCAGAATTCAAATTTTCTTCTGAAATTTGCTAGTGCACCTAGCTCGGCTCTCTTTATATGTATAACTTGGTTTGATGAGCGTCCAAACTAATTAATTTGATCAGGTGATCCTTATTTGGTAAAATTATTGGACCTCTTGAGTGTACGCAAGAAGCCATTGTTTTAGTCTTTCACTTACACGAAGTTCTCCATGTTTGTCTATAATAATAGACATAAAATTGACATTTTGTTCGGCTTTTTATTTACCTTCTTTTTGGGTAGTGTACTTAAGTCTTATGTCTTGAACACGTCTTGTTGTATGTGTATTAGAATTTGCTTGGTTTCTTTCCACAACTATTGGCCAACTGATGTTTTTTGTATCGGCATGAAGCGAACTGTTTTCATGAGTAAGGAATATCTTGTTCCCACTTTGACTGACCGAGTTTGATTAAATAATTTCACTTCTTCGGATAACCGCGGTAACTCGTTGGTTTCTCTCTTGGTATACGTCCCATTTTGCAGCCAATCCAGGTCCTTGGCATTAAACATTTTCTGTTCTCTTAGTTTGGATGTTTTTGTTTCACTGGAATGTTTTTTTCGTGGTTTTCTTCGCATAATTTTTCATTACTGAGGATTTGTCGCGATGCTGGCGACTCTTCAATTTTCTCCAATTTTGCAGTTTGCTGATCTTCTATTTTTAGGATCATACTTTTTATATTCTTCCGCGTCTAGTAGTACATCAGTTGCACCCTTTTTTGGAAGACTGGATCCTCTTGATGCAAGTCGGCCTCACCGGAAGATAGATTTCGATGTCTTCTAACACAGATTGTGTAATTTTTGGTAGTACTAACAGTTCTATTTTGAGTGTAAAATCAGTCGGAAATCTTGGACTGCATTCTACAATTATTTTTGACTGCGTTTTTTTTTGGTGTTGCATCTTTCCAGCTTTTCCTGGGGCATTGTTAATTATTGCTTGACCTTTTCGTACTTAATTTCACTCACCTGTTGGCCACAAAATACCTAAAATAAAAGTGTTCCCTTTAACTTAAATATCTAGCATTAAATTTACAATATTTTTAAGTAAAATAAGTTTCTTGAATAATATACAGCTTGGTTCACGGATCTTGTCATTGTATTACTAGCTGTCCTTTCAAGTTGGTTTGTAGTCAATAAATATGGTTTTCCTTGAAAACGGATTACTGAAAAATAAAAACGTAAGTTCATGAAAATGAACTGGGCAACCGACAGCGATAAAGGAGAATATTTCTTGAATAGGTTAGTAATATAAATTTTACGCCAGGTAAATCCGATTTTTGTCCCACACACAAGAGACAGGAAAAACCATTGTTGCAGTTATAGAACCTTAGCCATGAAACTAAAATTTACATTTTAGAAAGCTGCAGATGTGTAAAAACTAAAATTTATTTCAAATTAAGAAAAAACCGTTTAGGCTAGATAAATCTGATTTTAGGACAAAATAGGCGAAAAACCACCATTTTGGCATTTAAAAGTCAAAATAGGCAATTAGGTAAAATAAAACATAGCTAGATCGTTTTGATTTGTCGAGAAACACCGATTTTTGCTTATTTTTAGTTTCCTTGAATCGAAACAAAGAGGTGTTTTGCCAAAAATCCTGTATCTAATAATTTCTTTTTTTAAACAATAGGTTTAAAAAAATGCATATTTTGCATATTTTTCAATTTTATTGCACATTTACCAATTAAGTGCATATTTAGGCAAATTTTTGTAAAATTTGCAAATTGTACCCCAACTCAAAAATACCAGGACATTTCGGTAGAATTCTGATTTAGAACAACCCGTAATTAAGACATCCTAATCCGAATTGGAGACATCCCATTTATTGGTATATTGAATAGGCTGTATCGTGCGTAAATTTATCTTAATTGTCCGTTATGTAACTGTTCAGGTAGCATCTTTCTAGCAGTTACTCATTAAGTCATTTAGTCGTTTCATTCTTAATTTTGTCAGTCCGTATTTTGGTGCTGCATGGCAAGTGAACTTCAAATCCAAAATGCCAAAAGAATTTACAAATGTCACGGCTGGATAAAAAAGAACCCTGAATTAGTGTTAATTAGATAAAAATTCTCAATATTCTTACGAAATAAACCTATTGACCACCCAGGTACGACGTCTATGGACCGTCGAGAACTTTCTAGGATGGACGGCAATGATGGATGACTCATCATTGGTGACGCGGTTCAGCGATGTTCGAAAAGCTTGGAAGCGGAAGTCGCGAATACCTAATTCGAGAAAGACCTCGATCGTCGAAGTGTGGGTTTAAACATAGGCCGCCTTCGGTAACGATTATTATTCAGTCATCGAGTCCAGTCAGCAAGTCGAGTCGAGTGAACCACGTAATTATTCGGTATTTAATCGCTGTAATAATTAGTTGTGTAATTCGAGTTATTAAGAAATAAATTGTTGAGTTTTACCCACGCCGATTGTGTTCACCGATCAACGTAACAATATGTATTTTGTAGAGTGTGTTGAAAAAAGGTAAGTAAGGTATACAAATTTTTATCATTGTTATATTTTTGAATTTGTCACATTTATTTTTCTTAGTTCCAATTTCAAACAATTAATCTATTGATATGTTATCGCTTTCAATTAAACGCACTAAGCTGAAGAATTCTACTAATGTAAAGTCGCAAAGTCTGCTCGCAGAATCTTTCTTCAACATCCAGACGACGACAGCTTAACAAGAATATTGTTTCGAATTGTATGAGATATTCCTTTATCAAAACTGAACAACCCCAAATTACGATTATTTCTTAAGAAAATACCATGAAGTCAGTTTCCGATGAAAGTATCTTAACAAAAAACTACGTAGACAAAGTGTTTCAAAAGAAAGCAGGTTATTCGTTAAATTATAGGTGTTATTTTTATATCTATGAAACAACCGATTCATGTGGACGTTGTGCCGGAGATTTGTTAATTAGAACTTTGACCAATAAAAAATGTGGTATTTAACATTTGATTAGCACAAAAGCTTTGGAAAAGACAGATAATAACACCATTGCAAGGTGATTCATGAAGGTTTAACGAACTTTTTTTTCCGGTACCAGTTACAGTTGAGAAAATCATATTAATGTCATCACATGTTGCTACATACATGTGTAAAGCTTTATTCAACTTCAAAATATTTTCTCCTCGCTTATTCCATATTACGGAGTACATGCGTAGCTCATGATATATGTAGAGTGGCTGAGGAAATTAGAAATTTATTTCCAATAGTAAATGACTTACAATAATGTTAAAAAAATTTCAGCTTTGCGAGGACAACTTTATAGAACTGCCTCTTCGCCTGCACGGAGAATTCCTAGGCCTGGTTAAGTAGCGAAAACATAACATCAACATAACGTCTCTATTCCAATTTCCGCTTCAAGCAACTATAATGGCGACATAACAATGATAGGGCTTTGTTGTTCTTTTGTTATATTCTCGCTATGTATATATTACAAGATTGTGTGGATCTATAAGAGGGCGCTGAGTGTTATATCTCACAACACAGAAGATTAGCTCTCCACTACGCTCTTAACAATCAACTGGTGAGTCTGGGAAAAATAGTAATAAAATGTATAAGAACGGATCCTTATTTCAATCTTCTTGCTATGAATTTTGGAGTTAAAAATATCTAAACGTTTAATTTTTCATGTTAAACAAATATAGTGCTCCAAAATTAAAATGCATAATAACACAATTGTACGCAATGAAGTTAAGATGATACTGTGGGGAGTGAGATGAGTGTACCTGTTCATTGTCACCTGGTTGACTTTCTACGTCGATTGTTCTGTCACTAGCTGTTACAGTTTTTGAAGTTATATGGAACGAGTATATTCATTCACTTATTATAGTGTAAGAAGACGGTTTTAGTCAACCAAAATATTAGTTTTGGAGAAGTCCGAAGTTTTTAGAACATGGGGAAGATCTTCACGGAAAAACGTTCACATATATAAAAAATATCCCTATCTTATAACGTGAAATTTTATTAATACGACAGGACGTCACAACAAACTTAAAGTGGGGAATAGCATGCACCATGAGCCTACCCATTTATTGTACTATGTTTGTCCCTCCATGTTTACTGTTCTATGATGGGTCGTTTCAATTCCTAAGGTTATGTAGCGGAAGTTGCACTGGCGGTTTTAATTAATGCGGTTATGTCCATCCAAGTTACACGTGTGTGGAGAAATTTTTAATCCTTTCCGGTTTTATCTGTGCTCCAACGAGATTTGAGTAAGAAAAATGCCATTATTCTTCCTTAATGTAATAAACTGGTTTTAGGTAGTCAAAATGTCAAGTTTGGAATACTGTGAAGCAATCGCAACAGGTAGGAGTTCTTCTTGGAAAAACGTCCACAACTGTGAATTATGCTCATACTTTACACTATCATTCTTTCTTATGACGAACCACATGAGGCGACATCGTTCTTGTCTGGAAAAATTTTCGTGCGAAAACACTAAAATTGAAGTGTATTACTGTAAGGATTGTGATTTTAAAACAGAACTAACGATTTTGTTCAAACAACACATTAATGAACATCACGGCCTTAAGAGAGAATTTAGAAAGGATTTATCAAGTGAGGACTTCCGCATACGAAACTACCTTTGCGAAAAATGCAACTTCGAAACAAATTTCTCGTTAAAGTGGCTTGAGCATACTTCAGTATGCACGGGGACGAAAGAAAATCTTCAAAATGTGAGTTTTCTGAAAGAGAATGTGACATACAGTTTTGATTCCGAGCAAACTGACGAAACATGTTGGTATTACTGTACCGAATGTTCATACAAATATAAAGTCAGACGTTATTTCAAATATCATATAAGAAATCACAATTTGTGTAAGCGATTTGCATGTGACAAGTGTGAATATAAAACTAATGTTAAATCACATTTGAAATCGCACATAAATCTACGCCATTTAGATGAACAAAAAGTTGAATGGCACAATTGCCAAAATTGTCCATTCAAGACCAAATTAAAAAAGTAGCTTATCTAGACACATAAAGAACTTACACTTGAACAACAAAAACGTCAGGTGGTATGAATGCAATGAGTGTTCTTTCAAAACTAAGCGTAAAGAAAACTTAAACATACACGTAACTGTAAAACATCTAGACGAAGAAAAAATTAAATGGCACAAATGTGAAAATTGTTCATACAAATGTAATCATGCATCGAGTTTAAAACGTCATGTCATTCATCAACATTTGAAGGAAGGAGAAGTTAAGTGGTACGAATGTAACGATTGTTCATACAAAAGTAAAATGAAAGAAGATTTAAAAAAGCATGGAACTGTCCATTTGGAGATCAAACCGTATCAGTGCGATTATTGTCCATTTAAGACAAAACACCCGCATAGTTTAAAGCGTCATATAAATAACCACCATTACGATAGAATTCAAGCTAGGTAGTACAAATGCAAACAGTGTCTTTACAACACAAATAAAGCACTTGCCATATTTATCTGAGTTGTAGTTGAGTGCGTGGTGCTAGTAAGGTGAATGTATATTGTTACGAAATACACCCTTACGCCGCCCCAGTACGACGCCTATGGCGGTCGAGAGCCTTCTGGACGTACGCACGGCGCTGATGGGTGAATCATCGCTGTTGACGGTGTCGACGGCCGAGAGGCGGGCGCATAAAGACAGGTCTGGAGCGTCTCGAAGCGGCGTCCAGGGGAGTCTCGAAGCGGAGTCGCGATGGATGTTCGTGAAGGATCTCGATCAGAGACTATGGGTTTAAATAGAGGCGACCGTAGGTAATGGAGTCATTCATCCAGTGAAGACAGTCGAGAGCGCCGGAATAATTTCTGTACATATTCGTCGCAATAGATAGTGTTGTAATTCGAACTGAAGAAATAAATTTTTGAGTTTTACCAACGCCCGATTTATTATTCGCCCGTCAGTCGTAACACTGGTGTCAGAAGTGGGATTAATTGTGAAATAAATCGGGATTCGAATTTGTGTTGGTGCTACTAGGGGAGACCGGAACAAAGTGAACTTTCGAGAAAATTCTCTAGCGCGACGTCCGTCAAGACTCTAGAAGTTTCTAGAAGAAAATTTTATGCCGACTACCACAAGAGCGCAAACAGCCAACATGGAGGAACAACTGACCAAAATGATGAAAATGTTGAGCGAAAATCAAAGAATAATGGAAGAAAATAGAAAAGAAAATCGCAGAATAATGGAAGAAAATCAAAGGATATTGGAAGAAAGTAGAAAAGAAGATCGCAGAATAATGGAAGACAATCGAAGAATAATGGAAGAAAATCAAAGAATAATGGAAGAAAGTAGAAAAGAAGATCGAAGAATAATGGAAGAAAATCTAAAAGCTATGCAAACTACACTTTTGAACAGCCGAAGTGAAATCCTCCAAGTCATGCGAAATGAAGTGGACGAGGTGAGAAATGAAATGGAAAACAAGATCAAGGAGCTCGAAGAAAGGTTGCAAACACCACGACCTACAATTACGACCCCTGCAGAATTCAGTCCGGTGAGAGTTCAACCCCCTATTTTCGATGGGCAGACGTCGTGGACTACTTATAAGAAGCAATTTGAAGCTGCGGCCTTGTCGAATAGCTGGAATGACCAACAGAAAGCGACCGCTTTGGTAGTAGCACTACGAGGTGCGGCCCTGGAGATTCTACAGACATTATCAGAAGAGAACCAGAAGGACTATACCGCCTTGACGACCGCCCTTGAACTCAGATTTGGAGATGAACACCTCCGGCAAGTTTTCGTAGCGCAGCTTAAATCTAGGATTCAGAAGAGTAGTGAATCTCTTCAGGAGTTTGCGGCTGATGTTAAACGCTTGGTACACCTCGCCTATCCTGAAGCTCCGCAAGACTTCCAAGACAGACTGGCAGCAGAAACCTTCGTAAACGGCGTAAGAGATAGTGAGGTAAGAAGAGTCCTGCAAATCTCTGGGTTCAAGAAACCATCCGAGGCGCTGATTCGAGCGTTAGAAGTGGACGCCGCAAACAACAGCTCACCTCGTTCCAACGTTAAGATACGAGGCATTGGGGTTGAGGGCGAAGTAAACCCTATTCAAGAGAGTCTCGACAAAATGAGCGAGAACTTTGAGAAACTCGCCCGCGAAATAATTGCCGAAATCAAGACGGGCAGTTCTAGACAACATGGAGGGCGCCTAGAATGTTACAGGTGTGGGCGTCAAGGGCATGTTAGGAGGGATTGCCGTGTTAGATCGCCAGGGCCGATGAGGAGATCGCAGCCACGACCTCGTCTACATCAGGAGCAGGAAAACTAAAGGCAGTCGGTACCTCGGGGCGCGTACTGGCTGCTAAAAGAGAAGCCCCAACAACTGTAATGGTTAGAAGTATCGCGGGGAGCGTCGATAGTCCGACAATCAGCGGAAAAATCAATGGACGGGAATCGAAGATCATCATCGACACAGGAGCCGAAGTGTCCCTTGCACGCAGATCCAGGTTACAAAATTGTCAGATTAAATCAGTATGTACCGCCACGAATGTGAAGACGGTCACGGGAGAAACAACACCGGTTCTGGGTACAGCGGTGGTGAATGTAGAGCTCGGTCGACTCCGAATAAGGCATGAAGTTCTGGTGGCGGAAATCGCTGACGATTTCATTCTGGGAATGGACCTAATCAGCCGGTATGGTTTAATGATCTATCCAGAACAGAAAATTCTGCGTTTTGGAGCCGAAGAATTTGTGCTGGGACGTCCGAATGTGGAAGCTGCAACGGTCAGACTAGTGGTCTGTCAGACAACGAAGGTAGATGGTAATGCAGAAGTCATCGTTCCCGCCAGAGTAGAGACAAACCCCGGATACAGTTTGGGGATGGTGCAGCCGGCAAGTGACTCGACCCACAAGCTCCTGATCGCGAGCACCCTAGTCAAAACCGACCGTGACATACCCATACGTGTGGCAAACGTGTTTCCCAATGCAGTCAATATTAGAAAAGGGGAGATTATTGGAATGTGTGAGCCAGTCGCCTGAGTGTTGAACTGCGAGGAAGAAGACGTTGAGAATGAGTCTAAGGACGGGGATACCAAAGGCTTGGAGGTCAACTGGGACCAGCTGTCTGCTCGTGAGAGAAAACTGGCCAAAGGACTCATTCGTAGGCACCGTAATGTCTTCGCCTCAGAGGAGGAACCATTCGGGAAGACCAACATCGTAGAACACCGAATAAACACTGGTGACACGTAACCGATCCGTCAGGCTCCTCGAAGACTACCCCTAGCCAAACAAGAAGAAGCTACAAGACTCGTGGACAACATGTTGAGAGATGGGGTAATCGAAGAATCCAACAGCGCGTGGTCATCTCCAGTAGTCTTGGTTACCAAGAAGGACGGGACTACCCGATTTTGCGTCGATTACAGGAAACTGAACGACGTCACGAAGAAAGACAGTTACCCCCTTCCTCGAATAGACGATACCTTGACGACCTTATCCGGCTCGGCGTGGTTTTCGACCTTGGACTTGAAGAGTGGCTACTGGCAAGTAGGCTTGCACCCGGACGACAAAGAAAAGACTGCGTTCTCCACCGGAAGTGGCCTCTATCACTTCACCGTTATGCCCTTCGGGTTATGTAATGCGCCAGCAACATTCGAGCGGCTGATGGAGATGGTGCTAAAAGGATT
This sequence comes from Zophobas atratus, assembly GCA_022388445.1. Taxonomy (NCBI): domain Eukaryota; kingdom Metazoa; phylum Arthropoda; class Insecta; order Coleoptera; family Tenebrionidae; genus Zophobas; species Zophobas atratus. The sequence continues at coordinate 14,515,917 of CM039446.1, forward strand.
GACATGGAAGACCTGTCTGGTATACCTCGACGACGTCATGATTATGGGCAAAACGTTTGACGACCATCTGAAGAATCTCGAGGAGGTGCTAGAACGAATGGAAAAGGCTTGTTTGAAACTAAATCACAAGAAATGCTCGCTCTTCCAGAAAAGAGTCGAATTCCTGGGCCATATCGTGTCGGAGAAAGGAATAGAAACCAACCCGACGAAAGTTCTTGCTATCCGGGATTGGCCCATACCAAGAGACAAGCATGAACTACGAAGCTTCTTGGGACTCTGCACATATTACCGACGATTTGTAGAAGGGTATGCCGACATCGCAGCACCGTTACACCAACTGACGGAGCAGAAGGCGACTTTCAAGTGGAGCAGTACATGTGAGATGGCCTTTAAGAGACTGAAGACGGCTTTGTGCACCAGCCCCATTTTGGCTTACCCCAGGGACAAAGGAATGTTCGTCCTCGATACCGATGCGAGTAACTCGGGAGTTGGGGCCGTATTGTCGCAGATACAAGATGGGGAGGAAAGGGTTATCGAATATTTTAGTAAATTACATTCCAAACCAGAGAGAAATTACTGTGCCACAAGGAAGGAACTGCTAGCCATTGTCAAAGCCGTCAACCACTTCCACAAGTATCTATACGGACAGGAGTTTCTGATTAGGACCGACCACGCTGCCCTCTCGTGGCTACTGCGGATAAAGAATCCCGAGGGCCAAGTAGCGCGTTGGCTGGAAAGACTACAGCAGTACCACTTTAGGATCAAGCACCGAGCGGGTCGACTTCACAACAACGCTGACGCTTTGTCAAGACGTCCGTGTGGAGAGTGCAAGCACTGCGACAGGATCGACGCGGAAGAAGGGAACCTGCCCGTTCGTCGGACGATTTTTGAGCAAGATGAAGAATGGACAACGGCGCGGTTAAAGCGTGAGCAAGAAGCAGACGACATAATCGGACCAATACTAAAGTGGAAGGAGGAAGGAGTCGAACGACCCGGCTGGGCAGAATTGTCCGACCAATCCCCCAGTTTGAAGGCGTTATGGGCCCAATGGGATTCCTTGGTCATGGAAAATGGGCTCTTGAAGCGAAAGTGGGAGAGTCCTGATGGGCGTACCTCTAAGACGATGCTGGTCCTCCCCAAGGTAAAGGTTTCCAAGGTCTTAGAGGAAGTTCATGCCGGAACATCTGGAGCCCACTTCGGAGTGAACAAAACTTTGTCGAAAATCCGGGAGAGGTTTTATTGGGTAGGTTATCGTGACGATGTCGAAAGTTGGTGTCGCAAGTGTACGACGTGTGCGGCCAGCCAAGGTCCTCATACCAGGGCAAGGGGAAAGATGAAGAAATATAATGTTGGGGCACCTTTCGAAAGAATCGCCATCGATGTGGCCGGTCCGTTCCCTGTAACAAACGACGGCAACAAGTTTATCCTGGTGGCTAGCGACTACTCCAGCAAGTGGCCAGATGCCTATGCCATTCCAAATCAGGAAGCCGTCACGGTCGCGAAAGTACTGGTTGACAATTGGATCAGTAGATTTGGCGTCCCCTTGGAACTTCACTCAGACCAGGGACGCAATTTCGAATCCAACGTCTTCCAAAGAGTGATGCAGCTACTGGGAATACGCAAGACAAGGACAACGCCACTACATCCACAGTCCGACGGCATGGTGGAAAGGTTCAATCGGACTATGGAGCAACACCTTTCGAAAGTGGTAGAAGAGCACCAAAGGGATTGGGACCAGCACCTTACACTATTCTTGTTGGCCTACCGCGCAGCTATCCACGACACCACGGGTCAAACACCTGCTCACGTTGTATTTGGGAAGGAATTGCGGCTGCCCTGTGACCTAGTCTTTGGATTGCCATCCGAAGAACCAATGGAAGTACGTGACTACGTGGACGAACTGAAAGAGAAGTTGGTCAACGTGCATGAACTAGTGGGGGGTCGGATCAAGATTGCCAGTGACCGAATGAAGACACGTTACGATGTGAAGGCCAACTGTGGCGGATTCCAGGAAGGTGACTTAGTGTGGCTGTATAACCCCCGACGGAAAAAGGGACGTTGTCCAAAACTGGCTCCTGACTGGGAAGGTCCATACACTATCGTCACTAGAATAAATGACGTAGTTTATCGGATCCAACGTGGACCAAAGACGAAGATGAAGATCGTTCATCTCGATCGACTAAAACGGTACGAAGGAAACAACGAAGACGCTTCCGATCGGGACGATCGGATTTGAAGAGGGGGGCAGTGTTACGAAATACACCCTTACGCCGCCCCAGTACGACGCCTATGGCGGTCGAGAGCCTTCTGGACGTACGCACGGCGCTGATGGGTGAATCATCGCTGTTGACGGTGTCGACGGCCGAGAGGCGGGCGCATAAAGACAGGTCTGGAGCGTCTCGAAGCGGCGTCCAGGGAGTCTCGAAGCGGAGTCGCGATGATGTTCGTGAAGGATCTCGATCAGAGACTATGGGTTTAAATAGAGGCGACCGTAGGTAATGGAGTCATTCATCCAGTGAAGACAGTCGAGAGCGCCGGAATAATTTCTGTACATATTCGTCGCAATAGATAGTGTTGTAATTCGACCTGAAGAAATAAATTTTTGAGTTTTACCAACGCCCGATTTATTATTCGCCCGTCAGTCGTAACAATATAATTGTATATTTTATTGTGCTAGTAGTTTTTTTCAGCATTTGTGTAAGCACTCTATGTTTTATATTTTGTGACAATCTTTTTTTTTTAAATCGTGAGAAAAAACGAATTTAATCTTTAATTACTTTACATTAAATACCTCGAGTAAATACACAGCTTTCAAAAAGTAAAAATGCGTTATTTGAAGACATACATACATTATTTGCCAAAATAAAAAAATGCAGCAACACTCCATTGTTTTTTGAAAATACAACTGACAAGACCGTAGTATTTGATATGAGGTTTGACATGAGGGAGAAATGATTGTACCGCCGCAGCAAGTGTGCAAAAATAGCATTTATTTCCAATTGCAGCGTGTGTGCAGTCTGGAAGCGCGGAGTGTACAAAATACTTCCATTTACCATGGTGATTCACTGGTGTAGCTTGTCGACAAACTTGCAATGGTCCATACCCGTTTCATTCGTTATGAAAGAGAATTCTCCAGGGATGCGTAGTTGATAGTGATACTGATAAGTTAGTCGGCTGGTGGGCATTAGAGGTCATTCTTGATTGATGTCCGCAGGCCTAATAAGATTATGATTAGTACGTTATCCCAGCTATGAGATATCATTTTTTAATCATCCCACTGTATTGCGGCTAATAGGGTGTAGTTTTGGCAATCTTTTCGGCATTCGGTAACGGCCGCAGGCACGCCATTCACCAAGTGCTTTCTTCTTCATCATGTAGGGGACTGCCCAAGGAACTCTTAGAGATGTGATCCAAGCCTAAAGCTAGCAGATACTGAAATGGAGCTTTGGCAGCTTAGAGTAGACGTGGTGCTTTCGTAAAGTTCAAATACTCAGCCAAACGATTATGGTTCATTTGATGTAAATTTTTTGACATTACATACACAAAATATATATAACGTTGTTAAAAAATAAACATATATTATTAAAACTCATGACATAGTGTATAATAATGTGCGTAGTTTACGTATACCGACGAAGCGCCGATATGACAGTTTTTAATTTTGATCTTCATTATCATTAAGTAATTAATACATACCAGTTTCAAGAAATATGGATGATCCAACACTATGACAATGTGGAACGAAAAATTGCAGAATATTTTAAGTTGTTTGTAAAATCCAACATATTGCACGATCTTGCCAGATTCCAGTTCTTAAAAAAATTCTTAAACCAAAAATATTATGACAAAATAAAACTATTTATTCTAATTTGACACTAAAACTTAACAATAGATCCAAAGATCTAACAATTTTCCAAAAACCAACTGTTGTACCTACTTATCAATCTTTACCTGCCCTAACCGATATTTTATAATCCCCTCTTGTTTATGGGTACTAATGAAGGACCCACACAGCTGTACCGACATTTATTATTAACAATAGTCGGTATAATCCGTAAGCTTCTGAAAATTTAATAAATTAATGTTCCAATGAAGTTGTGTTGCTAAAGTTAAAACTGAATTTAACGATTACAAAATAAAATTAGATAAATACTACCAAGGCGGTCAGTTTTTAATAATAGAAAGCAAACCTGGCAACACAGGTAGTTGCGACACACGTTGATCACGTGACATAGTGAAAGGCGCAGTTGCCATTTGAGTTATTAATGTAAATATACAGATCCCATTTAAAATTCCACCTACATCTTACGAACGGATGGAGATATTGAAGTTGTTTGTAATAGGGGACTACCATAATTGTTTTTAAACAGTTCGAAAAAGACACTCGGGATCACTGACATTCCTTCGAATTCAAAAAAAGGCACTCAGAGTGCCCGAGATTCTATAAAATTCCTTAAAATAAAACACAATCGGAGCCCCCTAGTTTTTTGATAATTAATAAAAAAACGAATATCCTCCGGATTTCTTTTAAATTGTCATTTTGTCTAAAAAATTTAAATAGTCTAACACTAAAAAGCTTCTAACATATCAAAAAGAAAATAAAAAAATATATATATTGCGACAAAATAATTACTTGATTTATAATTTTATTAACTGGCTGCTGGCCTACGCCTGAAAATGTTTTTTTTTTTATAACAAAGTTAAGATTAAAACTTCATTTTTGTCTTCTTCTTAAATTTATTTCATTGGACGTTTCGGCAAGATGTCCTTTGCCTTTTTCAACCTGTCGGTTACAAAATCAGAATAAGGTTATGTATATTACTTTCACTTACAATTATTCGTCCATGAACATTGTACATGGATTTTTTTTAACTAAAAAAAAATTGATAAAAACAAATAAAAACAAATTTTTCAAGCGTAGGCCAGCAGCCAATTGATAAAATTACAAATCAAGTAAAATCAAACTGGCCAAAAACGAAATTAGCAATGAATAACAAAATAATTACAACAACAGCTTTTTATTTAAGTATAACATTCTTATTATTTTACGATTTTAAGATTGTGGCATTTACAGGCCCAAGGGTTAACCCCGCCCGGCAAACACCCCACCACTGTTTACGTCCGGGGCTGAAGGTATATAAACAACCTCCCTTTATCGTCCTTTCATTATGTCCGAGCTTTCCGAGCTGTGAAGTTGGACAAGTGTTACAATGGACGGATTTTCTGGTAAGTACTTTGACTTTAAACGAAATATTTTATCTTTTGTTTTTAAAGCATGCACTAATATCTATTTTCTTCATTTCAGGAAGCGACTTCGCCACCGCTGGCCCTTCGAAGAAGCGGTCCTTCGACTGCGTCTCTCCCGCTGAGACGCAAGAGGAGGGGCCGCCGAAACGGAGACCGGGGATCGACCTCCAATCCATCCGTCCCCAACCTCCTCGTTCTCCTTCGCCTATAATTCCCCCTTTTATTTTTCCATATTTCATCCCCAATCCTGTTGGCAACATTCCTATTCCCCACATCCCCACACCTGCCCACCTCGATCCCCCGCGAAGATTTCGCCCAAGGGTGCCAGCCCACTCGAGGGCTGTGAAGACCCTGCTGCCGCTCTTCATCGCTCAGGCGCCGTCATCTCAGAAGGTATGTATTTATTTCGTGTTATTTTGGATGTAATGGACTAATATACATTTGTTTTGCAGACTGTGCCGCCAGGGACGGAGCTGCCGCCTCTCCCCGACATGAACGACGGCGTCAAGCCACTGTCGGAGTATCAGGCTTTCTGCGTGTGGAGGGCCCAATGGGAGAGGCAATTCTACCAGGAACGGAGGCTGACCCATCGAACCCTCGATGCGGCTCTGTTCCTGCATAGTTATTGCCTCAGCTTGGACGGTGGCTTTAGGTTAGTGTAGGTTAGGTTATGTTAGGTTTACATGTATATATAGTTATAGGTTAGGTTAGTTTAGTTTAGTTATATGTGTATATATAATTATAGGTTAGGTTAGTTTAGTTTTATGTAGATATAGTTATCGGTTATTTTAACTTAGTTTTAAGTGTATATATAGTTACAGGTTAGGTTTTTAGTTTTATGTGTATATACAGTTTTAGGTTAGATTATTTTAGTTTTACTTGTACATAATGTACCTAAATATTTTTAATATGTTTATAAAAATCAGCAAACAAAAAAATTTTTTTTTCTTATAACATAACCACATTTTTTTCTGGTTTAAATTGTCGCAGATTTCGGAACTACAGAATTGATTTCTTTTCCCGAAATTCGTTCGAATTATTTGAGAAAAACACAGTGGGGGCCCTAATATTTTTCTAAATAAAAAAAGGCAATCAGCATTCTTAAAATTGTTTATAATGAAAAACGATGAATGCAAACACACGGAAACAGGAAGCTACATTTTTCGTATTATAGGGGTCATGAATACAAAGAAGTAGCGATTGGGCCGATGGACTCGGCTAAAATTCTTCCTTCGCTTATGCTCAGGAAGTAATAAACATAAAACATCGGAGGTTTCCGAGATTATTTCGCATTTTTTAAAAACGGTACTCCGGGTTTGTATACACTTATCAAAAATCGCGATACCATGGAACCCCTAGATTTGCTTTAGATTTGCAGTAATTTTGTGTAAAAATTAAAGATTATCTAAAACAAAAAAGCTTCAAACATATTAAGATGATAAATTCTTAAAATGAAAATATTGTGAAAAAGATTATTGCAATAGTATTTTTTCATTTAAATCCAAAATAAGAAACAAAATATTGTCATGAAGCGAATTTTCGTGGGCCGGAAAACCGTACCACCGTCACCGGTTTTTTTTTTCGTCGCCGTCAGAAGTCGGCAACGTCGTGTACGCGTCGTGTACCGCCACCGCGCTCCCCTCCCGGGTCGCCGTACCGACCTCGCCCGATTTCCAAGTCCAATTTCGCCGCCCCCAAATCCAGGAGGAGCACGTCCTGAAGTAAGTCTCTGCCCAGAAGGAGCGACCGTGCCGAACGTGTTATTATTTTACTTGTTGTTTTATTGCTGTAGATAATTAAGATTAGCCGCAAGATTTGTTAGTCTAGCCGTGTAGTTGGTGGCAGGGAATAAATCTAATTTTTTGTGTAAAATATTCCTTGGCTTTTTATTTTACTCTCTTGTTTTCGCGGGCGCTCAGCACCTGAGATCCGTGTCCCCGGCTTGAGAGCAACCCCGGCGCTCCCTCCCCTGGAGAAGCCGGACGTATTTTTTAAATCAGCGACACTACTCTGCCCAAGGCTTGACACCCTGGTGCGCCGCCACCACACGTTATCGGCGAGATTCCGGACCGTCCGTCCGTCCTACCCGGAATTTCGTCGCGATGTCTAAACAACTTTTCAAAGATAACAATACTGAAAAACTGTGTTGCTTTCCAACCTTTTACCTGCCCTGCGTATTTGATATTCTCCTGTTAATTGTAAGTCCTCGATAAAGAAGATAATAAATGACCAACACAGCGGTCCGCCAAACGTTCATCAACAATGTTTGGTATAATTTGTAAATTTTTCAGTATTGAATAAATTAAGGTTCTTAAATAATTGTCTTGAATGTTTGACCAAACTAAAATTTTACCGACTACGAAATTAGGTAAAGACTAACAGGCCGGTCAGTTTTCATAATAGTAAACAAACCTGTCAACACTGGTATTTATGATATACATTGATTTCGTGACGTTGCACCGAAGTAGATAACGCTGTTGCCATTTCACCTAAATATCCAAGTTCCAGTTAAAATTCGGCGACCACGATATTGAAATTCTGTGAACGATATTGTTTTTAATAAGTTGCAGATACGATGCACGTAGTTATTTATTTCATTTTTAATTGAATTAAAATTATAAACAAAATGATGAAAGTTGAGTGAAATAAACAAATAAATATCAGTATTATACGGGAGTTCGTACATAGGGTAAAATAGCTGCTTTTAAAACAGATTTTGTTGAAAATAATTTCAGAAGCCTCCACTGTCGGATTCAATATATGATTGTTTTCCGGGTTGGGACCGTGTCAAATGAGTTCTTGTTCTCAACGTTTCGCACACTTTCGTAAGTGGCATCGTCAGGAGCAGGCTTGAGAAATTCGGAAGAAGACAAAAGAACACGGTAACTCAGTATGTCAACCATACCTTCTGAGGAGAGTTTCGCCTGTGGCATAATTTACATACTGAGTTACCGAGAAGAAAAATTATTATGACAAAATAAAACTATTTAATCTGATGTAAAACTAAAAGAAAATACTAGATCCAAAGATGTAACAATTTTCTAAAAACCAACTGTTTTATTTGTCAACCTTTACCTGCGCTTATCGATATTTTATAATCCCCTGTTGTTCGTCGGTACTCGATTACGAGGATAATAAATGATCAGCACAGCTGTACATACCAATTTATTAACAATAGTCCGTAAAATGGACATATTCTGGTTGTGCCCGCTACCTGAGTTTTCCAGCTCAAAAAGTCCGAATTGCCCACATTTTACTGTAGGTGATTGTTCCGAGTTGCGCCCACTACCTGGAAATATTATCACACCTACCTTTTTCATAATTTCTAAGCATGGTGTTTTTCTTGATGAGAGAAAAAAAGTGAAACATTTTGAAGAGCGACAACAAATGCTTACAAATCGTTCCACGCGAAATATAATAACTCATTTAGTTCTTGTTATCCTAATAGTTTTACGTTTTCGAAATATAAAAGAAATTTGTCTTTATGTACAAATTTGGTTTTCATTTCATCAAGAAAAACACCATGCTTAGAAATTATAAACAATGTAGGTGTGATAATATTTCCAGATAGTGGGCGCAACTTGGAACAATCACTTACAATAAAATGTGGGCAATTCGGACTTTTTGAGCTGGAAAGCTCAGGTAGCGGGCGAAACTCGGATATAATAATAATAATAATAATAACTTTATTGAGTACCATAAATAAAAAAAAAATACAAGTAAACAAAAATAAATTAATAATGCATACTCAAAAAGGAAAAAAAAAACAGATTCAGCATTACTGATTTACAATCTGTCCCTATGTTGAAAAGGTATGAAATATGAAATACAAGTTGTAAAATATGAAAGAGGAACATATTTTTTTTATAGATAGTTTTAACGGTGCAGACTTTAAAAATGATTTAAATTTAATTTTAATTTTATTTCTGCTTGCTCAGCCAATAAGAGATCCTTTACAGATTTGATGATGCAATGGTTATTTAAGTTGGAATAATGACATAAAAGGTTATTTATGACATGTGCAGCTAAATATGAAAATGACGATTTATATGAACTCAAAGAATGAGACGGTATGTGAACAGTCAGATCCATTTGTCGCAGTCATGTGCAGAACTACGAATTGAAATTTTATTTTGCAGTTAGTGAGGATTATTATGAAGTCGGATCTTTATTATGAGTTTTATAAAGTGATGAGAACGTCTTTCATGCATTTTCATGCAGCCTAAATTCCGTACAAAAAGTGTAATGTGTGTCTCACTTGGAATAGAATAAATATATCTCACACCAAAGTTTTGAATATTTTGCAAACGATATTTGTCCACACAAGACAGAAAGGGACCATATACTATGTCAGCATAGTTTAAATGTGATTGTATCAAAGCATCAGTCAACAGGCGTTTGGAGCGAATGTCTAAAAGGTTCTTATCAGGGGAAATCAATTTGAAGCCATTAAATATAGTTTGGCAGATCTTATTTATATGGTCAGTAAATTTTAGCTGATTATCAATATGTAACCCAAGACTTTTAACCACTCGGGCAGAAGAAATAGTGGTACCTCCAATATGAAGATTAGGATGTGAGAGTATTTGGTGTGCCCAAAGTAATTGCAATAGTTTTTGCAAGATTTAAGGAAAGACAGTTCTTACAACTCCATTCACGTGAACGTTCAAGATCTGAGTTAATTTTTTCTGGAGCGTCATGTTCAGATACAGGATTAAAAAAATAATAAATTTGAAAGTCGTCAGCATACATATGAAGTTGACAATGTTGAAGATATTTAGGGAAGTCAACCGTATAATTATAAAACAAGACAGGACCTAGTACAGATCCTTGAGGTATACCACTTTTTATTGTAAGAGGTTTAGAAATAGAACCATGACAGGTTACGACTTCAGATCTATTAAGAAGGTAGTTTTCGAGCCAAGTTACGCAGAGTCCAGAAAGGGCATAATATTTTAGTTTAGCAAGCAATAACTTAAACTTAACCGCATCGAATGCTTTAGACATGTCCAGTAAAGTAAGCGAAGCTACTTTACTGTGACAGCAGCCTTTCAATACGTCATCAATTAGGGAACTTAAAACAGTGATCGTGCTAAAGTGAGTTCTGAAGCCTGATTGAACAGTAGGAAGAATATTTGCCTGAGATATAAATATATTTAATTGTTGGAAGAGGGCTGATTCTGCTATTTTCAGCAATGTACTAAGTAAGCTGATTGGTCTGAGATATTTAAGGCAGGTTGGAGCACCTTTTTTTTGGAATTGGTTTTACCAAGGCACATTTCCATTGGCTAGGAATTTGACTTAGTTCAAAAGAGTAATTGATGATGTGAGTTAGAGGATGTAAAATCCATGGAAGAGCAATTTGCAACATTTTACCTGATACTCCATCAAGGCCAGCAGAGTAAGAAGAGTAAGTTATTGTTTTGAAATGAGTTCACTAATTGTGTCAGTATTTACGGGATGATAAGAAAATTTTGAGTTGTTATCATAAAATTGAGATGAGAATTCGGATAGAAACTCTACATCAGGAGTTGATTGGGGAATACTTACGATAAATACACCAATTTATTAACAATATGTCCAATTTACGGAATATTGTTAATACATGTTGGTATGTACAGCTGTGCTGATCATTTATTATCCTCGTAATCCAGTACCGACGAAAAACAGGGGATTATAAAATATCGATAAGCGCAGGTAAAGGTTGACAAATAAAACAGTTGGTTTTTAGAAAATTGTTACATCTTTGGATCTAGTATTTTCTTTTAGTTTTACATTAGATTAAATAGTTTTATTTTGTCATAATATTTTTGCTTCAAGAATTTTTCTTCTCGGTAACTCAGTATGTAAATTATGATACAGGCGAAACTTTCCTCAGAAGGTATGGTTGACATACTGAGTTACCGTGTTCTTTTGTCTTCTTCCGAATTTCTCAAGCCTGCTCCTGACGATGCCACTTACGAAAGTGTGCGAAACGTAGAGAACAAGAACTCATTTGACACGGTCCCAACCCGGAAAACAATCATATATTTAATCCGACAGTGGAGGCCTCTGAAATTATTTTCTACAAAATCTGTTTTAAAAGCAGCTGTTTTACCCTATGTACGAACTGCCGTATAATAGTGATACTTATTTGTTTATTTCACTCAACTTTCATCATTTTGTATATAATTTTAATTCAATTAAAAATGAAATAAATAACTATGTGCGTCATATCTGCAACTTACTAAAAACAATATCGTTCACAGAATTTCAATATCGTGATCGCCGAGTTTTAACTGGAACTGGATATTTAGGTGAAATGGCAACAATGATTTCTATTTCGGTGCAACGCCACGTAGTCATAGTACTTCCGAAATCTCCGACAATTTAAACCAGAAAAAAATGTGGTTATGTTATAAGAAAAAAAAACAATTTTTGTTTGCTGATTTTTATAAACATATTAAAAATATTTATGTACATTATGTACAACTAAAACTAAAATAACCTAACCTAAAACTGTATATACACATAAAACTAAAAACCTAACCTATAACTATATATACACATAAAATTAAGTTAAAATAACCGAAATTTATATATACATAAAACTAAACTAACCTAACTTAACCTATAACTATGTATACACATATAACTAAACTAACCTAACCTAACCTATAACTATATATAACGCTTTCGTACCATTCTGAACCATACATATGTTCGCGAACGCTCCATCCTGAACCAGCTGGGCAAACCTGAACCGCATATATGGTTCAGGTTTGCAAACCCTTATAAAACACTTTACAGAGACCTGTAAAGTGAGTAGGATCATTTTACAAATGGTTCAGTTTTGTACGGAACTCCAAACTTTAGTTCTCACTTTTGCCACGTCAGGCGATGATGGCGCTGTAGTTGCTTCTATTTGTATATTCGTATAAGAACAATTCCGAACCATGTACACTGTACATGCGCATACCATAATTATGCGGTTTGTGGTGTGGTGTTCCCCGTGTTCATGGTTTGTGTGTGTGTGTATTGTGCAACTTTATGTACAATACTTATTTCTTTTTGTACAATGAACACCAGAGGAGCCATCCTTGTTGCCCTGGCAAATAAAAAACCGTCTCAAAGTAAGTATACCTATCAGATTTTTTATGACGGAAATGTGTAGGTTATAATATGTAATAAAATTTAGTAATTTTGGCCTAGGTGTTCTATTCTTTTTTTTAAACTTTAACAAGGTCAGTCTCTACGTTTTTCTGTTGTAGGATGTTTAATACATAATTCACAATGTAATATCTCCATTATTAACAGACTTATTTTTATGAAATTTTAAATACAATTTCCACACATTTTTCTATACAACATAATTGCAGTTTTACATAATGTACCAGAAGCATTTTTTTTAATGTTGGTAAAACGTTTCATCACGTATTTTTAAAAATCAATATCTCAGTTATTTATGGAAATTTCGGAACGCAGTTTTCGCCACTGTTTTCAGCTTATAGAACTCTAGACACTACCCACGAAATATTATCGACTTTTTTTTTGTCAGAAATGCTTTTATTGTCATTTCATCAAAATGCTAAAAATAAGATGAATATAACTGCTCTTGAGTTATATAACGCAAGTTATGAACAAGCTATATTTTAAATTTCATAACAATATGTTTGTTAATAATGGAGGTATTACTTTCCGAAAACATGTTGAAACTTCCATGCGCCAAACCTAGTGACTCCTCTTAACGACCTCTTATGGATTAAATTTATAGTTTTTATCTTAAATGTTGACGAATGTTTTTTTTGAAAATCTCAATAGTGCAATAGATATCTGATTTATTCTAGATTCGCCTACATATAATGTGGTTGCAGTTGCAAATAATTATTTAATGTAATGTGTAAATGTGCAGATAACATCCCAATTTATCACTTTTGTTTGTTATTAGGTGTTTCTGTGAGTCCAAGTGAAAATTTCAATGAAGACAATGTAGTCGAAAAGCTAGAATCCTTCGAAAACCATACGAATAAACTTTTATATGGCTTTGATGATAAAAATACTGTAGATAATGAAAAGTCCACATCAGACTATAAAAAATTTAAACGTGTGCAAGAGTGGGTTGATACAATTCCAGAAGGAGATACGACTATTCAAAATAACGTGAAAAAAATAAAAGTTTTATCAAGTATTGTATTAAAGAAAGGGACCACTATTTCAAAAATTACACAAAATGCATTTCTTGATGACAACAAAGAAGCAACCGAATCAATCATTTCTGCTTCAATTCAAAGCAATAGCTGTATCAAGGACTTAGACAAATTTTCTTCTGTAGATGATTCATTAGCGGATCCCGATTATGCTCCATCCTCAGATGAAGAAAGGGTATGTTTTGTCTGACTGTTATGAGGGTGTTTTCAGATTAGGTGAATGAGTGGATTAGATAAAAAAAATTAAGGTACTGGTTGCGTTCAGATTTGACTTTGATAAACGGTGTTTAAGAAATAGCAAATAAATGCAAAAATCTATATTCTAATTCGCCTCGATTCTCGACAACAATTTTTATCGTGTTGGGAATTCTCAAACGTTTCTGTCGTAACAGTACCTACCTACTACTAATCTAAAATGAAAGCAACAGTATTTTTTACACTTATTTTAAAAACATAAGAATTCAGATTATAAGTTGTATCTAGGTATAATGTTGCTTTTGTTTTTAGAGTTCTGAGATTCTGCAACAAGGAGCAATTATATATCAAGAAAGCAAGAAGTCATCGAATAAAAACGTTGAAAATTCATTCAAGGAATTGCTACTTCAAGAATCAATAGAGGTAGAAAAATATTTACACATTGCACATTACATCTATTTTTTTGTTTAATATTTTGAAAAAGTAATCATGTACTCGTATCTTAATTTTATAATAATTTTAGGAGAAAGGAGTTAATTATGGTTTCTCAATTGAAAATCCTCCAGAGGAATTTCCAGTTTCAAAGTTAAAAGAGGTAAAAAATATTGTAAACTGACCGGCAAAAAAAAAAAACGGGAACCCGGAAATATATCGCAAAACCACTTTAAAAATTATTAATTTAACTAGTGATTGTTATTTTATTAAAGAACCATTGACTGTTGACACAGGATGTACAGGATTAGCAAAATAGAAACAAATAAATACAAAATTTAATTTAATTTAAGAAAGCAACAGAAACAATGCAATATTTCAGGGTGACCGTTTTTTTCCCGCTCAGTATTATGTTGATTATTTCATATTTATTAACAATAATTGAATATTTTATGTTTATAATGATTTTAGGAAGGAGTTGAAAAGGTTGAAAAACAGAACTATAAGGACCGAAGAGATTTTTGTATGTTTTGCGAAAAAGACGTTTCACATTTTGCGAGACATATTAGCACCTGGCATTCTTCCGAAATTGAGGTAGCACGCATATTGTCTCTAAAAGATCCCAAGGAGAAAAGAATCGAATATTCGAACTTGAGGAAAAGGGGAAATTTTCTCCGGAATCGAACAAACATTAAATTAAGACCCGTTAAGAGACTTCAGTCGAGAATAGCGGCATCAACAGCTGAAGATTTCTTACCCTGCAAACATTGTCTAGGGTTTTACAAAAAAAAGAGCCTGTATAGACACTCAAAAAGATGCTCTCAAAACGCTGACAACTTACAAAAAAGACAAACTTCTCAGAGTGATGGTCAGACGACTTTATTGTTAGGAACTTTTCTTAAACACGACCAACTATTAAATGCAGAATTATTCCCACGTATGCGAGCCGATGAGATCTCATTAATTGCGAAAAAGGATCCTCTGATTTGTCAGTATGCTTATTCATACATAAAGGGTAGAAGAAGCAAAGGAAATCTGGATCTTGTTAGACAAAATGTTAGAAGATTGGCAAAACTGTTGAGATTTGCAAAAAAGCGAGACTGTAATATAAAATTATTGATCGATATATTACATCCATGTTATTTTAAAATGATAATTGAGGGAGTCAACGAAATGGCACAGTATAACCATGCAACTGAAAAATACGACTCCCCTACGTTAGCCATGAATTTTGGGACTTTACTCAAAAAATGTTGTGATCTGGCTTTCGTTGAATTACTTCAAAAACCCAACACCCGCGAACAGCGGGAAGAGGTAAATATCCTAAAAACTCTTATTGTATCGCAATGGGCGGACGAAGTCTCGGCTCAGGCTGGCACCAATTTAAATGAGAATAAATGGAACAAAGAAGAGCTTCTTCCTTTAACGACTGATCTGAAAAAATTGAACGATTATCTCACTCTTTCTGCCGAGCAAGAATATAATAAACTAAAAAACAATAGTAATTCTGAGTCATATTATACATTAAAAGACATTTTGTACACTCAAATTTTGCTTCTTAATAGGCGTCGCCCTGCTGAAGTGGCGCAATTGAAAATACAAACCTACAAAACGATTAATTTAAACTCTTCAAAACACGACACAGAATTTGAAAGCTGCTTAACAGAAACTGAAAAAATTTTATTAAACACGTATAGTCGTTTCATCATTAGAGGAAAGCGCGGTCGTGGTGTACCAATCTTGTTATCCCCTAGAATGAAGCAACATTTTGAACTGTTGGTAACCGTTCGTGATAAATTTGTAAAGGATAACGATTACATTTTCCATACGAAAGGTAAAGGATTTATAGATGGTACGAAAACTTTAAGCAAATATGTAAATAAATGTGGCGTCACACGTGCAAAAAGTATAACGGCCACGCTTCTTCGTAAACATTTGGCCACTATTACACAACTCTTGCAGTTTTCTAACAACGATATGGAACAGTTGTCGAAGTTTATGGGTCATACACTCAAAACCCACTGCAATGTTTATAGAATGTCGGATAGTATATATCAGACCGCAAAAGTGTCAAAGCTTCTTCTACTGATGATGGAAGGAGGTGCTGAAAATTTCAAAGGAAAACAATTGGACGAAATTGATATTGAGTTGGCCCCCGTGGTGGACAATGAAAATGTCTTTGAGCAACTTATTGAAGATCCCCCACATCCTAATGACGACATACAAGACATAGACGTAAATAGCATTCCTATAACCCCCGAAGAAAAGGATAGGAAGGTTATTGGCAAAAAGATAATAGAAAGACAGTCTTGGACAGATAAGCAGAAAAGAATAATTTCTAAATATTTTGAGGGAAATATTAAAAGAAAAGAAGCGCCGAAACAAGCAGAAGTGAAAAAATTTGTCGACTTATATCCAGAATTATTTAGAGACAGGAAATGGACATCTATCAAGGCAGTAGTGTACAATATTTATACCCGCAAATTAAAGGTTAAATAATATTTGATTTTCATGGTCATATACTATAACCTTGTATCAAAAATTTTTACATTTAATATTAAATATATTTCTCATGTTTCTTATTTATTCTAATAGCAATAACAAATATCACAGCAAACTAAGAACGAATCTGTAGAAAATATTTGAATGTTTGTGTGAAACTACAAAATATGTAATAATTTTTTCAAAATTCCGTTTCATTTTGAAATGATATTGAAAAAAGGTCTCTCGACCCTAAAAATATTTATGTTATAAATTAAACTAAAAAAAATTCCTATAATTTATGTCTTTACCATTTTTTTTTTGTAAAATGAATAGTTTTAGCGTACGAGCGTCGCAAAGTCTACTTCAATACGCGTTGTGGTCCCAAAACTCATTTCTACATCGCCATGAGGTAGAGTAAGTGGCGCGTTTTTTTCGTAGTATCCTCAGTATGCCTAATCTATATGTAATGCATTATTACAAAATTTAGTTCAATCTCCCTCGTTTCACTATTCTTGATGGATCAGGTTTTGCAAGTTCTCACCGTCTGCAGTACCCAACGAAACGTCCCAGTTAGAAATTTCTTCCACGTTATCCGCGAAATGATTCAGCTTCGTTGTAATTCCTCAATTTCGTCGTGCGAGAACAGTATCCGTTTCTTTCTCTTCATCGTTTTCTTGCAGTGGAACTTGCGAATTATTACAGGTGCCATTGCAATTCGTGCATATAATGGAGCACTTTAGTCGTGCCTTCCTGCATCAACAGGCTTCCCAACATTTGTTTTTATACTTGCAAGAAATAAGTTTTAACAGGGTTTTCGGAGTTGGGACTCGAGTGTGGTGCAGGAATTAGCCCATTCTTGCTTGTTTTTCCATCCCCATCGCTCTGCATTTTGTCCAACTCTATACTATGTTACAAAATTATGTAATTACGTCATCAACATTTTAAAAAGGACACATATCAATTTGAATGAATGTAGGACAATACAGTACAATCTTTCAACGCAGCTATATAATCTGATAAAAATGATTTCTCCAAAAATTACAACCAAGGGCAGAAGAAAAAACTTAAAACAAGAAACAAGACACTAATTTGTAATAGTCGGCTAAAAAAATATTGTAAATAAATGTCCCGAATAGGCATCTTTTTGCAACGCTGAGAATCAATTTTGTTGCAGGTAGTACTTAAACACTTCACGTAAAAATCTTTTACCACAATCACATTAGAATTGAAATTTTTTCCACACTTATGAAACATATAAAGTACCACTTTATCCACTATTGGAATAATGAAATTACTTTATTACCACTGGAATGATGAAAAATACAATCTTAAATCATAGTTATTTATTTGTTTATTATAATATTAACATTAATATTTATATTACTAGACATTTCCTTTTTTGTTTCATCGTTTCCATTAATAACAAGCTTGTAATTTTCATCAGTTTCAGAACGCATAGTGCTTGTCGAAGTTTTTGATAAATCTGTAGAAACAATGGATGTCTCCTCTTGTAAGGAACGACAAGTACCAAGAGTACCTTGGATCTTCCTTGCGATATCAAGCTTATTAGATATAGAATCATCAATATAACTTTCTGCTACAGCGGAGCTTTTCCACCCACCATGTCCTTTTATTGTCGTGAGGTCAGCACCTTTATTAGCCAGTAAAGTTGTCGAAGTGGGCCTCATGCAATGGCCGCTATAAGCTTCTGCTTTTGCCAAATTCAAAAATGAAGCAACTCTTGAAGGAACTTTCGACAAAGTGTTGATTCCAACAGGTTGCGAAGTACATTTTTGATTAGTGTATCGCAAAAAGAATCTGTCGTTGGATATGTCTTCGGATATAAGGACATGTATTTTCTACACGTCTAGACAGAATTGATAGAGAATCCTTCTTCTATAATTTCGAATTTTCATGAAATGCCGGTCTTGGTATCTGGTATCGAAATAAGCAGATATGCGCTCCTGTCTTCTACATGACTGATTTTCAAATTTGTCAGTAAGGTTAACCGCTATTACCTTAATCATCATTTCATCAAATATTCTTTATCGCAAGCCATTGTCAAAAATTCTTCCACGTGTGAGCTTTCTTCGCCTTGTACCCTCTCGACTTACTCTTCAGATAGGCAGTGAGCTTACTATATTTTCTACTGTCTATGTTTTTATGGACCTTTATAGCGGCCTTCAGCATCGAGTACGTCGACCACATTGATGAAATTGCATATTTCTTCTTCAAATTTAAGAAATACGATAACTTCCTCCTTTATTGTCATTACTCCTCGTTTTTCATTCCATTCAATAAATGCGGAAAATACTTTTTCATAATGTTCCCTGGCCTTCGCAAGCAATAATTGAAGAGTTGCTTCTTCAGCTTCCTGAAGGATTATCTCGGGAACAAAATTGCTTTTTTGCATTTTTCACCAACTTTACAAGTTTTCACAAATGGAGTCAATAAACAATAGAATCTACATAGCGCGTTTTATCTACTTAAGAATATTAAATGTTTGGACATTCTGGCGTGGATAAAACGCTGTCTAAAACACTAATACAATAAATAATTATTAATATTAAGATGAAATAAAATTCAATTATTCACATCAGTTAGCAATCAATTAAACGACAATGTCATGTTTTTGAAATATCACATTTTTGTCAAAAATGTATCGAATCTAATATTTCTAAGTCACGTATCCGTCTCAATATATTATGTCACTTATCTCTATAATGTGTACTAGAACAAAACTAATTGCAGATTTATAATCAGCATCTTCAACTTAGTCCACTTATTTTTTTTCTTGATGATTTTTGGTTGTCGATTTTTGGTGTATTAAAAATCAACTTTTCACCTCGTTATATTTTTTACTAAATATTCTAAAGTGTGATCACCATTAAATTGTCGCTTTCTTAAAACCTCTGATCTTCGTATCCGCTGCTTGTTTTCTAGATAGTTTTCAAAACAACAACTAAGAGTTTGAGGTTGACGCATTAATTTTGCATAAATTGAGTGAAAATCTAAATTTAATCTTCAAAAAACTTACTGAAATGTGCCAAAAACAAATCAGAAAACTGTTCAAAAATGCTTGAAACGATTCAAATAGATGTGTTAAAAAAACATAAAAAACGAACATGCAAACCAACCCGCGTATCCAACAGAACGTTGTTACTGTGGCTTAAAGAGCAAACCTTTTTTTACTATCGGTACTGTAAACACTGAAATTTATGTGAGGAATGTCTTAATAAACTATTACTACTTCTAATGGAAAAGCACAAGAATTCAACACTGTTTTGGCCAGACCTGCATACGTTTCATTATTAAAAAACAGAAATAGAATATCAAAAAAATTCTGTCGAAATGGTGCTACATTGGAACCCTCTGAATTACCCTTATAGTTCAGACCAATCAAAAAATATTGGGCCAATATTAAACGAAACCTTCAAAAAACATTTCAGACCGCTACTTTACTAACCGACTTTGAAAACAAGTGGATCCAAGTATCAGCCTAATTCAAAATCAGTCCGTACAAAATGCTATGTGCAATGTAAAAAGAAAAGTTAAACTTTTTAGTCGTCAAAGATTAAGGCAAGACTATTAACGCAATGTAATTTAATAATTAATTAAGTCTAAATTTTACACTAAAATGGTGTTTTTGCTTTTAAGTCATTTTTTTATTTTGTAGCATTTTTAGTAGAAACGACGATTTAATAGTGATCACTGATCGCTCTTTAGTTATATTCATTTCGTTTATCTACAGTTATGGCGCTGCAGAATAACTTTCTTAACAGGAATTCTGGAAAACAAATACGAGTCAGAATTGCGCAATACTGATTAAAAATGTTTGTAAACAGTGGTTCAGGATTGTGCAAAATCAGGGATCAGGAATGTATCATTTATTTTGTATAAACTTACAAACTAGTTTTTAAATTTTTCAATGTATATTTCTTATAAATGGAAAATAAGTATGATAATATTCGTTTATATGCCAGAAATAAGTCTGTAATTGTTTGTTTTATAGGTGGTTCAGAATTGTATCAAACTGCAACTGGTTCAGGAAAGATACAATGATATATATATATATATACACAAATAACTAAACTAAACTAACCTAACCTATAATTATATATACACATAAAACTAAACTAAACTAACCTAACCTATAACTATATATACATGTAAACCTAACATAACCTAACCTACACTAACCTAAAGCCACCGTCCAAGCTGAGGCAATAACTATGCAGGAACAGAGCCGCATCGAGGGTTCGATGGGTCAGCCTCCGCTCCTGGTAGTATTGCCTCTCCCATTGGGCCCTCCACACGCAGAAAGCCTGATACTCCGACAGTGGCTTGAGGCCGTCGTCCATGTCGGGGAGAGGCGGCAGCTCCGTCCCTGGCGGCACAGTCTGCAAAACAAATGTCTATTAGTCCATTACATCCAAAATAACACGAAATTAATACATACCTTCTGAGATGAGGGCGCCTGAGCGATGAAGAGCGGCAGCAGGGTCTTCACAGCCCTCGAGTGGGCTGGCACCCTTGGGCGAAATCTTCGCGGGGGATCGAGGTGGGCAGGTGTGGGGATGTGGGGAATAGGAATGTTGTCAACAGGATTGGGGATGAAATATGGAACAATAAAAGGGGGAATTATAGGCGAAGGAGAACGAGGAGGTTGAGGATGGATGGATTGGGGGTCGATCCCCGGTCTCCGTTTCGGCGGCCTCTCCTCTTGCGTCTCAGCGGGAGAGACGCAGTCGAAGGACCGCTTCTTCGAAGGGCCAGCGGTGGCGAAGCCGCTTCCTGAAATGAAGAAAATAGATATTAGTGCATGCTTTAAAAACAAAAAATAAAATAGTTTAAAGTTAAAGTACTTACCAGAAGATCCGTCCATTGTAACACTTGTCCAACTTCACAGCTCGGAAAACTCGGACATAATGAAAGGACGATAAAGGGAGGTTGTTTATATACCTTCAGCCCCCGGACGTAAACAGTGGTGGGGTGTTTGCCGGGCGGGGTTAACCCTTGGGCCTGCAAATGCCACAATCTTAAAATCGTAAAATAAAAAGAATGTTATACTTAAATAAAAAGCTGTTGTTGTAATTATTTTGTTATTCATTGCTAATTTCGTTTTTGGCCAGTTTGATTTTACTTGATTTGTAATTTTATCAGTTGGCTGCTGGCCTAAGCTTGAAAAATTTGTTTTTATTTGTTTTTATCAATTTTTTTTTAGTTAAAAAAAAATCAGTGTTCATGGACGAATAATTGAAAGTGAAAGTAATATACATAACCTTATTATGATTTTGTAACCGACAGGTTAAAAAAGGCAAGGGACATCTTGCCGAAACGTCCAATGAAATAAATATATGAAGAAGACAAAAATGAAGTTTTAATGTTAACTTTGTTATAAAAAAACATTTTCAAGCTTAGGGCAGCAGCCAGTTAATAAAATTATAAATCAAGTAATTCTTTTGTCGCAATATATTCTTTTTAAAAAATTTTCTTTTTGAAATGTTAGAAGCTTTTTAGTGTTAGACTATTTAAATTTTTTACAAAAAATGACAATTTAAAAGAAATTCGGAGGATATTCGGTTTTTTTCTTAATTAACAAAAATCTAGGGGTATCCGATTGTGTTTTACTTTAAGGAATTTTATAGAATCTCGGGCACTCTCAGTGCCTTTTTTTAGAATTCGAAGGAATGTCAGTGATCCCGAGTGTCTTTTTCGAACTGTTCAAAAACAATAATGGTAGTCCTCTATTACAAACAACTTCAATATCTCCATCCGTTCACAAGATGCAGGTGGAATTTTAAATGGGTCCGGTATATTTACATTAATAGCTCAAATGGCAACTGCGCCTTTCACTATGTCACGTGACCAACGTGTGTTGCAACTACCTGTGTTGCCAGGTTTGCTTTCTATTATTAAAAACTGACCGCCTTAGTAGTATTTATCTAATTTTACTTTGTAATCGTTAAATTCAGTTTTAACTTTAGCAACACAACTTCATTGGAACATTAATTTATTAAATTTTCAGAAGCTTACGGATTATACCGACTATTGTTAATAAATGTCGGTACAGCTGTGTTGGTCAATCATTAGTACCCATAAACAAGAGGGGATTGTAAAATATCGGTTAGGGTAGGTAAAGATTGATAAGTAGGTACAACAGTTGGTTTTTGGAAAATTGTTAGATCTTTGGATCTATTGTTAAGTTTTAGTTTCAAATTAGAATAACTAGTTTTATTTTGTCATAATATTTTTGCTTTAAGAATTTTTCTTCTTAAGATGTATAAATTGTACGGATGTGTTTAAGAACTGGAATCTGGCAAGATCGTGCAATATGTTGGATTTTACAAACAACTTAAAATATTCTGCAATTTTTCGTTCCACATGGTCATAGTGTTGGATCAGCCATATTTCTTGAAACTGGTATGTATTAATTACTTAATGATAATGAAGATCAAAATTAAAAACTGTCATATCGGCGCTTCAATAATCATAATACAAATTCAAGATTTCCGGTGAAATGTTACTTTTTTGTATCTATGATCGTTTTCCGGATTAGGACCGTCTCAATTGAGTTTTGGGCTCAATATCTCGCACATTTTCGTAAATCGCATCTTCAGGAGCACCACTGAGAAATTCGGAAGCAGGCAAAAGAGCACGGTAACTGAGTATGTGAACCATACCAGAGGCGAAACTCTTCGCGGAAAATTCGAACTCCCGCACTCTGGTGAATGCGCGAAAGCAATCAAAAAAGGTCATAAGTGCAGAAAATTGTTTCGAACATCCATGATACAGCCTGTGGCAGAAAAATACGGTTTCCGACAAAAAATTTCAGATTCTCGAAAATGGCATGTTGCCATCGGTTAGAAGGGCTTCCCAAATAATGAATTTATATTCCAACAGACCAACTGCCCAGTTTACACTGCTCGTCATAGAATAGCAGCCAGGGTCGAAAATCATGATGTAAAGTCGTAACCGAAACCTCAATTCTACTGAGAATATGCGAAGTCTGTTGGTGAAAAAGTTGCGACGCCAACGTTTAGTTCTTAATAGTAAGGATGATCTTTTCGCGGCCATGACGGATGCGTGCTATATATCACCTGAAAACAAAAATGTATACCTTTCTATGTCCAAACGAGTGGCCAAGCTAATGGGGCAAAGCATTAGTTGTTTTATTGTTAAATTTATTTATGTAATTTACTTAATAAACTGTTATAATTTTGTGTCGTAAATTCAAATTATTATCTGCAGTTTTTTGACTTACCATCTTACGTTGATTGATTTTATTGTAAGTCTCACAAGCGAATGACGTGGAAGTCGTGGAACTGTAAACAATACACATGTGCTTATTCCAAGTAAAGTGAATTACGAAATGGCTTATTCCGTATTTTAATTGTCTGCCGCACTATTATGCACTGTGTCCTGAGTTTTAACAATGTATGTTTGTTTCATAAAAACTTTTAATCACTTATGTAAATAATGCATTAAAATGCACATCAAATGGGTCACCATTTTCTGGCAGAGTATTTAGACTTTACGAAAGCAAAAGCACCACATCAACTCAATGCTGCCAAAGCTCAGCTTGAGTATATGCTAGCTGGTACCACGCCTCTAACAGCCATTAAGGCAGTTCGCTTTATGCGATAAAGGAGAAAAGCACTTGGAGAACCGCGTCCTTGCGGCGATTACCGACGACCGATAGGAGTGACAGTGCGAGAACTACACACTACATCCTATCAGCTCCAATGCAATGAGATGATCAAAAAATGATATTTGGTAGATAACGCTCTGTCCATAGTCTTATTAGTAGAGAGCGGATTTATAAGCACAACATTAACAAAACACAACAAAATTAAGAATAAGCGCTTAAATAAGCACAACATTTTCAATAAAAAGGTTTTATTTTAATCAAAAAAGCATTAAATAAGCAAAACACTTTCATTAAAAAAGTTTTATTTTAAGCAAAAAAGCATTAAAAACATAATCATATTACAAATCAAAGAATACTTGTTAGAACTTTGGATAAAATTTTATTACAATAATCCTAGACTTTATATTTTACACACGTATTTCAGTTTTCTTTAAAACAATTTATGATTGTAAAATGTTCCAAGTTGTCCACTGTAAAATTTTTTCGGCCATCATTTAAAATGTGTTTAAAATTAATTAAAAAGTCCCCCAATCTTCTCTTAACATTTTCATCTAGTTTGGGTCGGGCAGTGGGAAGTATTTTATCACAGCTATGGCGGAAGCTTGAACGATACAATAAAACATTCGTATTATTTGCGGGAATATACAAGTAAATATCAGATTGGCACTTTTCTCCCCTACTTTTCACTTTGTTGCATCTATGGTAGATATTTACGTCATCACCAACAAGATCATTTTTATATTATTAGGTTTCTTAAATTTTTATTGCTTCTTCAGGCAGCGTTTTGTGCTGAAATTCCCCATCAAACTCCCAACGTTTGTCAGTTTTTTTAAACGTTTCGGAGGCCCTGGTTGACTTGTTGCTTTTTCATTCTCAGATTCGGATGAAGCATATTCAACAACATTCGAAATCTGCACAAAATATTGTGATAACCCAAACTTCCCGCGTTAAATTGATCTCGAAAAAGTTTGAAAAGCCCGCGAAAAATTCAAAATTTGGCCTGGGCTGTGATCCTCTAACAAAATGGAAACCTACGTTGTGTGTTTTTTTTAAGTGGCGGGAAGACGTTCTTCCATACAAGTGAGCATACACTGTGTGTGAGTCGAGAGCGCAAGAAATAATAGACAACATTTTTGGGAGGGGCTAAAATGGCACCCTCTCGGGAGGAAAGAAGCTGCGAAGATTCACTCCTAAGCCCCAAAAACCCCCTATCGTATATTCACGACATATTACATTTCAAATGAAACACCTTAAAAATATGAGAGCAAAGACAACCGCGAATTAACAGACATCCACATATGAAATCCAAACAAGTACAAAACCCTACGTTTATGTTTTGAATCAATGCGAATATTTAAAGATCACAAATTTAATGGAAACAAAGCAAAATCTAAATGAAAGTAACTGGATGCAAATACACAAGTCATTACGTTCGTGTGGCGTCAAATGTAAAGTTACGGCAGTTAACAGAAGCACAAAAAAAGTACCCCTGGGGCGTTCTAGCATAAGTGGAGTTTGGGGCTACCGGTTCGGGCTGGTCGTGTCCCCAAAGCAAACACTTCCTCACAGAACACCTATGATGATTGTGGCCTGCCCCACGTTGGGCGCCAAATTTTGCCACGATACTTTTCCACTATGCAGACTGATTGGGCAAGGGCCGACTGTTGGCAAAATAGATTCCGGCTATTGCAGCTCAGGGGCCGTGGGACGTATTAAAAAAAAACTCGACCCAGTGCTGCCGTCCTTAATGGTCAGCACACCCATACGCAATCAAACAAAAAAAATAAATTCTGGGCGCCAGGATCCTTATTACAGAATACCGGGTGTCCGGATCCAAAACACCCGTAAGTCGGCCTACGACTTACCTGATTACACACCTGTGATCTGTGAGGCTTTGGGGGTGCACTCGCGTAACCACAAAAACTATACTGTACTAATATGAGTGTATATTAAAAATAAAATGGTTACTATAATAAGTTGAGCAATAAATTTAACTAGCGTTATTCCTAGCTCTAGTGAGCACACTCTACATAAGATTAAGTTAGAATTAATGCCTACAAATAAGACGTTTGATCAAACGAGGCTCTTAAAAGTAACTAAACTTAGTGACAATCATATTACGCTAACAATTATCTATAAGTAACAAAAACATGCAATAAATTAAATTAAGATGATGGTGATAGCTAATTAATCGAATTAATTGCAAGTAATACAGATTTAATACAAATTACATTAAGATTTAATATGAATGACCTAAGATTTAATATGAGTGGAATTGAGATCTAATACGAGTTAAATAAGATTTAATACAAGTTAAAATAAGAATAAAAACATTAAAGTGGTTAAAACAAGAAAAACACGACGAAACGATAAGCCGAGATCGTACCGCGATAAGCGACGCACAAAAACCTATTTCGTTAAACACGTGAGAAGGAAAACTGCATGCCTGACCTTATGATCTGGGTAACCTTCGTCAAGGGCAACTCCACAGAATGGCCGTTGTGGAGAAGAATTCCTTCGCTCAACCTGTTCCTGGAAATGAAGTAGAGCTGCACGTTCCGATGAACGGGATGTAGAAAGCGCAGTTCAGTCCAAGATCAGCATAAAAGCAGCATGAAAACGGGTTAAGAACAGCATAAGAGCTGCTTAAGAGGATCTTAAAAGAGGCCCTGCAAGGGAGAACGACCCACTCGTTAGGGTTTATTCGGCCAAAAAAAAACGACTTACTTAGATGGTGGTGGCCTCGTGGTGCGGGAGAATAAGTAGAAACGCCCTAAATCCGGCTCTGCCGATATAGTACGGTGGTCTTCCAACAGTATGACACCGACTACTCATAGGGTGGTGAATTCCAGGGATTAATCCGACTATGCGAAAACCAATACTATGCCCTCGAAAATTCACACACCATTCCTACCATCACTCCACCTCTAACACCAAGCAACTAATGAATTCCAGACGGAAGTGGAATTTTTCCCTTGCGAGAAAGTGGGGCAATTTTGCTGATGGTGTGGGAAGCGGGAAAATACTACCTCAAAATCCTTTTAGAAAAACGATACCCTTTTCAAATATTCCCCCTCCTGCATTTCCGTTATGGCACAGCGTACGCGCTAATAGCTACACGAGGCTGTCAACGTACAGGGGGGAAGTATAGTCAACCTCCACAACAATATCTCAGGGCGTGCTGCGACAGCCAGGCGCTAAAATAGCCAAAAAATACCACAATCAACTCGTGCCGAAATCACACCGTGACAACCTCGATGGTGTTATTAATCCCTAGCGTTGCGAGGGGATGCCTCGATGAAGTAATCAATCTGTAGTGTTGCGAGGACAAGCCTCAGTGATGTAATCATGATAACGACGATAATAACGGTGATAACCGCCTAAGGGAAGAAATTATTTTAACCCCCCGCCAGTTCGCAGTATTAATTTTGTTGATTTAACTGCCGTAAATGACTATTAGCGATCTTGTGTGAAGAATTAAGAAGTGTTATAATGTAACACTTACGTATATGCATCCAGAAACTTATTCGTAGTTTGTTAAACAAAGTATTATTATTCTGACTAAATGAACTTCATGAAATCTTCTAGCAAGTGGTTTATTTAAACAATCCTGATTGTTAAATTGAATTAACACTAGCTGACGATTAAGAAAACTAACTTGATTGGTGAATTTACAAACAATAAAACAAATTTACAGCACGTGTTCCTCATTGAAATATAGCATGTATTTTGATGAAAATCCGCAAGAATTATCCGCGGGGGTTGGGGAAAACTGCGTCTTCCTAGAAGTTACGATTGTTTGTCGTTAAACAAACGCTTCCTCCCATTTATTAACTACCAAACCAACTAATTTAAACTAGCTCTTACCACGTGTTTCCAATCACAAAAACACATCCAGACTGACGCTCCGCCATGCCGCCCTCTGTCTCTGCCAAGCCGCCCTCTAATTAAAACATACATAACTACCTTGGGGCTTGGTTGCCTATGTTTAACGATTTTTAATTGAATTTTTTCTTTCAAATTCAAATTATTCAAATGTGATTTCGCGCCGCTGAAAATTTTGATTTAAATTCGGTCACCACAATATATGTTCCGTCTCTGGGTACAAGTTTTGTTTTTTCGTTTTTTTTCTTATTTTTCTTTTATCAGTACCGATGTAAACGCTTCGCTCGCAACTCTTGCTAAACGCCGTATAATGTGTTGCGGCCTATAAACATATAGTCGGAGACTAGTCGGAGAGACTGGACGCCCGAGTCTTTCCCTACCACAATTGAATTCGAACCGACAACGGTAACGGTTTTGCCTTCATATGTTGACCACAAAAAAATTCCGCCACATGCCCCAGAAGCACGGGCAACCTAACCTTTTCTGGGTAAGTCCATTTTTCTGGCACTGATAAAGCTACATGTTTTTTTTTTAGTCCTTCGGTTAGCTGGATTAGCGAGGGTTGCAACGGGTCTAACGTGTTTTTTGTTAGTTTTTCTTCGCATGGCCATGGGGTAGTGGTTTATTTTGCCTTTTTTTTGCTTCATAACCATCATCACAAACATCTTACAATGGAGTCGTTGAAGTGAATACGTTAGCAAAAAAGGCTGCACATAACCTCTTGAACACTTGAGTTCTGAATATAAGTACCACAACACGATCATTGGTCTAATAGACACAGATGCTTTTAGTGCAGAGGATGATATTCGAAAGTTGTTCGACTCGATATATTTTAAAATTAAAAAGTCCGCTGAAACGAAGAAATCATTTTCGGTTGCTCCCGCCCCTAAATCTAATATCAAGCTACACACAGTACAGCTGCCGAACTTTTCTGGAGATATCACGACATTTGCCCCGTTCATGGACATGTTTAGTTCATAAATCTACTGACCTAACCTAATTATTTGGTTTCGTCATTGAAAGGCGAAGCTAGAGCCCTTATTGAAAATCTGCCGGTTACCGAGAACACTTATCTAACCGCATACTCTGAACTCAATAATCGCTATAAAAATGATAGACAAATACTGCATGCCCATTGGAATGCGATTGATAATGCCGTGAAAATTAATTCGGACCATCCTCAGGAAATTCGAAGTCTGATAAGACACATTCTCAAAACATTTAAATGCTATATGTAATTTTATGTTCCCTATAGATCTTGCGGACTATATTTTATTCAATTTCATTCTTAAAAAATTCGACGAGACCTTGATAACTCGCTTCGAACTTTATCACAATTCGAAAGAAATTCCTACGTATCACAAACTTTACCAGTTTTTAGAGCAACACCGTAGCGCTTTAGGCAATGCGTCTCCTGCTAAACCCCAAATAAAAAAGTTTGGTTCTCAGAAACCTGTAACGGTACAGTCACGCTTTACCACCTCATTACTGGCTAAGTCGGATTCTTTAAAATGTCGTATTTCTAATTTGCATCATTTAATTTATCGATGTCAGGAATTTCTTGCGAAAGCCCGCCGAGAACGCTACTCTATTGCTAAATTAAAGCGCTTATGCCTTAATTGCCTGGGCAATCGTCATTTGAGTAACGCGTGTCAGTCTTCTCATAGTTGTCGTCAATGCGTCAGAGGCATCATACTCTGCTACATTTTAACTCGGAACTCGCGGGCGATTCTCAGGAATCTAAATCAGCGGAAGCTAACCCCTTAACAATTTAAGAGTGGGGCTCGCCTGCTACGGGAATTTTATTGGCCCCTGCCTTAATAGAAGTTTTTGCCAAAAAACGGAAGCTGTAAAATCCTTACAGTGCTTTTCGATTGTGGATCACAAAGTACCTAATTTTTCAAAAAGTCTTCAAAGGGCTTTGTCCAGGGGGGGACATGGGACATTTTCTGCTCCTTACTTCCCCATTCGTACCTTGTTGAAATTGAGCAAGCAAGATGGCTCATTATTCCCCTTAGCCGCTGCCGCTCTGCAGACAGACATTTACATGGACGATATTGTCACCGGTAGTAACTCAAATCAAGAGACTTTAAAGTTGAAAGCGGAACTTATTGCTCTCCTCCAGCGCGGAGGTTTTGAGCTACGCGAATGGGCCTCCAACGATCCTTCTCTAATCTCGGATCTCCCCGCCTCTCATGTTTTCATATATTTCGATCCGTTGGGTATTTTAATCCCGCTTACACTCTTCATCAAGCATTGAATCAACGAATTTGGACCCTTAAGTTAGCTTGGAACGATTAGCCCCTTCTAGATATTTTACGCGCGTTTTTTGCGATAATTTTCAACCGTGTGAACTTCATGGTTTCGCTGATAGCTCAGAAAAGGGCTACGCTGTTGTAGTCTATTTGTGGTTTAGCTTCGCATCGCAAGAACAGCATACTCATTTTGTTTATGCTAAGTCCAAAGTAGTACCGCTCAAGAAGATTACTATTCCGAGATTGGAGCTGTCTGCCCCAGTTTTGTTAACTCGTCTCCTTAATTTTGTTTGTCATATTTACAAAGACAAACTTCTGTTCAGTCGCATTTGTGTATGGACAGACTCACAGGTAGCTCTAATTTGCGTTAAATCGCCTCCGCACCACTGGGAGACATTCGTCTCCAATCGTGTCTCGTTTATTCAGGGGCATCTGCCCTCCGCATCATGGTCCCATGTACCATTTGGTCAGAACCCTGCGGACATTGGATCTAGGGTAGCATACCCTCATGAGTTGCTGCTGAACCCTATGGTGGGCGGGACCTTCGTTTCTAAATAAAAACATCATTAAAATTAGTTACTGTAAGAAAAAAATTGTTACATGATATTTATATTTTCAAATGCGCAATTGTATAATGTATCGGTAAAGGTAAGTTGTAGAAAAAATATTACTCTGAGCAGAATATTTTTACCGTTTATTGAATAAGTAGTTACAAAACATAAAGTAAATTGTATTCTTAAATGTCTCTTTTTGTGCTTATACAGTTGTAACAGGCATCAGATGCCAAAACTGTGACTCAATGTTTCATCTACCAAGAAACTGTCATCACATAAAATACCAAATGGGTTGTAAGATCTTGAACCACGTTACCAAGTTAACTGTACCCCTGCTGCATACTGACAACACAAATGTCAAACCGACGGGTACTTCAATGGAAAACAAAAGTACCCCACCACAGTTAAAAAAAGTTCATATAACATTTACATATTTCTTTATCAGAGCTTTATTGAAAAAGTAGTTACAAAACATAAAGCAAATTAAAATCTTAAACGACGATTTTATGTCACCCTTTAAATACGCATTGCGTGTCGCCTTGTATGCACAATAATCGCACGCGTACGATCTGATCTCCAAATCGACCTTCAAATGTCGTTTCAAATTTTGTTGTGTTTTGCCTTTGTATGAACATTTCGCACATTTATAGCGTCCTGTTTTTTTTATATGCTTCATTAAAGATGAATTATATTTAGTTCTGAACGGACACTCCGTGCATTCAGATGTATGCAACGTACATGACGTTTTAAATTCGACGAACGTTTTGTTTCGTATAAACAATTTCCACATTCGTACCATTTGGCGTTTTTTTTCGTTCAAGTGGACGAAGTTTATGTGGTACTTTTCGCACTTCTACTGTTCACCATCTTCGTCATCCAAATGGATTCGATTTATGTGGATTCCTAAAGGTCTTTTCGATCTAGTTTCATATGGATAACTTACTGTGACCCTCTCTTTCGACAGACTAGCACTTTCGAGATTTTCTTTTCTTCCTGTGCATGCTGTAGTATGTTGAAGCTACTTCAATATGAGATTTGTTTGGAAATCACATTTTTCGCAAACGTAGTTTTGTATGCAGAAGTCGTCACTAGGTAGATCTTCTCCAGGGTCTCTTTTAAGGCCGTGAAATTGAGTAATACACTTCAATTTCGGCTTTTCCGCAAGTAAACTTTCCCAGGGATGAACGGTGTCGCCTCACGTGGTTGATCATTAGAAAAACCGAAGTTGTAAAGAATGCACATAGTTTACAGTTGTGCAGGTTTTTCTATGAAGATCTCCAGCTTGTTCCGAATGCTTTACAGTATTCGAAAGTTGATATTTTGTCTACCTAAAACTGTTTTATTACATCATGGAACGATACTAGTACTTTTTTACCCAAACTTCGTTGGAACACTAATAACACGGGAAACGATGAAAAATTTCTTCATATACGAGCAACTTCGACCCACCCAACTTCAAAAGACGACAACTGAAACAGTGAAACTGGTATACTTCTCCACGTGGAAGGAACATATATTTACATATTCTCCCTTCCGCGGAACTTCACGTACAAAAACACAGAACAATGGACATGAGCTTGGGTCATCGCTTATTCCATCCCTCATTCTACCTTTCTTTAATTTGATTGATTTATTATGTTACTTTTATATACGCATAATATGTATCGTATTCAGTCGCACTCCATTTGGCGAGTTTCGTGCTGATCCACGATCTAGACGCTGAGTCCTGGCTGGCGCAGGTGAGAGCTTTAAAGAAGACTCCTTTCTCCATAAGCTCTTTCTGACCTCCTGCAGGAAAGTGCGACACCATCTTCTGTAGACGCGACCGGAAGGCCGAGACCCGCTGGGATGTTAACATAGCCGCAACCACTGGATCATCAGCTGTTCGACTCTTTAACCCGGACATCCTGCGAAGAAGAATATTGGAGTTAGAAACCGCTAACTCACATACTCTTAAACCGCCCCCGCTTAAGGTAGGGTGGATGAGTTCGTTTGAGATATGAAGATGGAGATGTAATATCTTCTTTACTTATTGCCTGTTGATTTTGTCTAGGCTGACCAAGACTTCCTTCGTCACCCTGATCCCCATCAAAGAATGAAAGATCTGCGGGAGCAGGAAAGACTTGGGCAACAGGAACTTATGGTCTGGTTTTAGGGAAAAAGCAACCGGCCTCTGTAGCCATATCGGATAATTCAACAGGCAGGGCTTAATTTGTCCATGAGTTCTGAAGTCGTATCCCATATAACGGACGGGATTAATATCGGCGACTTGACGCCCTTGGATGTTCACTGAGGATTAGGTGAGTGGTATGACTTATACCATTGATTTTACTCTTAATCAGGGCGTAGTATTTCGCAGGGTTCATTGCCCTATAAGTAAAGAAGTTAACAGCCCCATCTATTGAACTCTGGAGGTCCTTCACGTGTTCGGCAAGAAGAACGATGTCATCCGCAAAGGCCGATACGGAACATGTGTTAATACAGATAGACGTGGACTCTTCTTGACCAACATAAAAAATCGTGGACGACGTGGTAAGTGTCACCTCGACGTAGTCTATAATGTAAGAAGGTGCCTGGACGCGTCGATGGCCCCTGATTATGGAGTGTTGAGATACCGAATCAAAGGCCCTCCGCAAGTCCATCTATATAAGACTGACATCCTTCCGTGCTTGCGTCCTATCATTGATCAGTCCAGAATGAGAGAGTTTGCAAATGTCCCGTCCGTCTTAACAAAGCCCCTTTGATTATTATCAAGACACACCGCGGTTGAAAGTCCGTTGGCCAAGAGGCGGTGTAGGAGGCGTTGCACCGTGGAACCAATTGACATTGGACGCCATTTCGAGTGTTTTTCCTGTTTTTCCTCGGCTTAGGAATTAATATCGTCTTCATCTCCTTCCATTCAATGGGTTGGTACCTCCTGACTAGAATGAGATTAAAGAGTACTTGCTGCAACGTGGGATCGTGGTCATGGTTACCCCGTCCCGACCCGGAGCCGAGCGAGGCCATCCATTCCGGGCGTTCTAGGAGAAAATTCTACCCAGATGCTGGAAGATTTCGTATGATAGGGGTGCTCATCGACTGCCGACATCTCAGGATAGACATCTGGGACGTCCAAAGGTTCCCCGTCCTATAGATGTCCTGAACCCTTTTGTACTCCACCATGCGCTTTTGAGTTCTATTGAAAGAAGTTCTTAAAGGCGACTTACCCGGGGCGTGTTTAACGTTTTTTAGCCCTCTCTTCTAGTGGGAATATCAGCAAGAGCATTGCCTCTATAACGTCTCCCCAGGCATTGAGATCGGTGTTATTGATCGTTCGCAGCCACTGTTGTAGAGGGTATCGTGATTTTATTTTATGGAGGTTCGAGAAAATTGATTCAACATGTAATCTTACAATCGCCACCGGGGTAAGAAGATGTTCAGATTGTGGTTGAGTATCTGATGTAGAAGCACCACTTATTCGAACAGAAGGAGACAGATGAAGAGCAGGTCGAGAGGAAAAAGAATTGTCCATGATGGAATGTTGGTTGCAACCGTTCTGATCGAATGTGGAGGAGGTAACCCACACCTACAGATTAACATCCGCGTAGCCACAAAACACTCTCCACCGTAGTCCGGTTCCTTCGACCCTACTGTAGATATAAAATATTTGCGGGGATGCTTCTGACAAGTGGAGCCATAATGTTTGAAGGTCCGGCGATCTGCGACCCGTATAAGCCTGGACTGTACGATCTGACGACCACCTCGGTAGTATAGGGTTCCGAATGCGAAATGGAGATTTAAGACGACATAGAATATGCAGAATTATTATGGATTTCCTCGGTATTATAGGGTGCAACGAAGGACAGATCGTGTATACTTGATACTTGTTCCTCGATAGTATTCTCGGCAAGCGTGACAGGGGCGGAGTGAGGAGAAGAAATTATGTCGTTAGGGACAACGGAAGAAAGCAGTACAGGAATTGGTTCTGATCCGGGCAACGGCTCAGCTGGTTTAACCGATAAATTGCTTTTCAGCATGTTTATAATTACCTTATACGTCGTGAGACTTCTCCTGAACTTGATCTTATTCTTCCGTTGCTACCATGTTTAATTTCGTATTCGGCCATCTCTTCTAGCTGGGCTTCTAGGGTGACCGCGGTTGGATAGTTTTCGTGTTCCTGAACGAATAATTCCGGATAATGTGAAGAATCTCCCGCTACACGGCACACATACTCTTTCACGACCTACTGGAATACTGTAGGGAGCAGCTTCGACTCTCTCCACGATACATATAGAAGATTCTTCTGGTGCTTGCATGCAACATGGGGAAGCCGTAATCGCAGAGGAGTCGACGCTAGGGTCAAGATCTTTTTCAGTCGGGTTAGGAGCGTAGTAAGAGTAGCGTCGTCAGTCTGGGTCTCTAATAAAGAAGAATTGTCATTTTTAATTACGCCCTCGGTAGCAATACGGGCCTCCAATTGCGCTTTCTATTAAAAGAGGATTATTCCTTTCAATAACGCCCTCGATTCGTTTGCGATTGTGATCTCGCCGGCCACGGAAGCGTGATATAAATCGGGATGGGCCTTCCGCATATGCTGTCTCAGGCTCGGATATGTAGAAAATGTCCTTCCACAAGAGCAAGCACACGAGTGCTCCTCCTTCCCGATCTGTGGCTGTTCGACAACTTTGTGGCACTCCTTCTTGTGTCTACACAACGCTTGCATGGATCGATACACTTTACCGCAAAATGGGCTAGGGCACTTAAGATCAGGTGTATCGTTGACTAAAGGGGTACCTAAGTCATCAGAACATCCGGCCTGTCTATGATGTTTAAGGCTGGTGGCGTGTTTGAAGGTTTTGTCACACCCACATTTGAAGGAGTTAGAGGGCAATATCTCTTCCTTTATGTGGCCTGGCAGAACCTCCCCAGATGGCGGTGGGACATTTGGTTATTGTATGAAAGCAGAACCAGGAAAAAAACCCTTTCCAACGAAACGTCGCGGTACTGACAGGTTTCAAGGCCGGTTCCGATTTGAACGGCCCGAAGATATTAGCAGGTGCGTATCGTCCACTTTAAAACCTTTTCCGTTCAAATCGAACCACTAATAGCCGAGTTTTGCAAAAATTGCAAGGGCGTCGCGGGCGTCGAAATGCTGGGAATGTTATTTTCGAACACCTAGCCTCCTCTCGAATCCGGATAACATTGGCGTCGCGACGCTGATTTTTTGTGAGGATGTCAAATCGAACCTCGCCTAGCACAGCGCGAGAAAACTGATGACAACACATATACATACTTCCCTTGATAATAGATTTCCGGCGCCGCTGTCATTTACGACGTCCAGAAACAAGGGAAGAATATCTAAATTAATAATATTTTTTAATTACAGACGCTCGCTCTGTGGACGCTTTCCCTAAAAGGGCAACAAAAAAAAATGAAAACCTAACCCAGGTGATAGATCCCGAACCACCGAAGAGTCCCAGGAAGACGTCTGCACCTTCGGGAAACCCGTAGGGATGCCGCACATGGAGGAACAAAAATTCCCGGAAGGGCAATATCTTTAAGAGGGCGCTATTACTGTAGAATTCTTTAAATGTACCCAATGTTATTAATAAAGTACGAAGTAGCAAAAACCTAGATAATTTTTATCACTTTTATCGCCTGATATATTCCAACGCGCTGGTTTTTAGTTATACGAAAATTTTCCCGAACTCTTGTCAATTCAAAAAACAATTTCTCGGAAACCGTCTGTGGGATAGAAAAACGAAAATAACAGCGGCAATCCTTGCCACGTGCCGCGTCTTTTAATACCCGTATAGGGTGCAGATTGAAAAACTCGATCTAATTAATTCTCGGATTTTCCCGTGCTTTTGCACTTTTAAAACTCGATATCTTGAGAAGTAAAAGGCCGGGAAGGAAAAGGAAAACACTCATGTGACTCTTGAGACGTGCCCTAACGATTAAGACCATTTATCAAAATCAGACACTAATCACAAATTCACATTTTGGAAATCGACGGAGCCGAGGTGAAACACGTCCGACCCCGCCGTATACCCGCGCCCGAGCGTCCGCGACCGCTGCTCCCGACCTAAGACCCACTTCCGATAGCGTGAGGGTGTCCGCGCAAGCCTAGGTCGACCAGACGTGTTTCTATTTCAGCGGCACTAGTCGGCTCAAGTCTTGGCACCGAGGCACGCCGCCCCTAGTGTCCCCGTAGAGAGAGTTCCGCAATTGCTTTACTCATTACTTTGGACTTAAAATGGCGGCTCGGCATCAGCTGGAAGAAAGCTAGTTTTGCTTGTTGTTTTGATTGTTGTTTTTTGGGCAAAAACAGGGCGCGAATGTGTGTATAGTGCGTGTATATATAATATGTATATAATATTATTTACTTGGAAAACATGGGAATAAGTTTATAGATAAAAAAAAATTCTTACCAATAGTGCCAGTATTACAAGTAGTAAGAGTATTGCGATGAGTATTTTGGCAAACAAAATGCAATAAGACATTTCAGTATTTCTGCGTTTCATTGACCTTTCGTTCGTATACCTAAATTCTTGTTATATCATTAAGATCCAAATTAAAACAGTATTATAACCTGGATGATGTGAATAAAATTGGGAAATAATACTTTGTTTCGATTAAAAAATTGCCCTTCGTTTTACTTTTATTATAAAAAATTTATTGTACCACAATTTATTATTATTCATATCTCCCATCAACTTGGTCCGTTTAAAGTTGGCGCGTGGTGTTGGAGTTACAATGGCGGAGGTTTGCGGAACTCTCTCTACAGGGACACTAGCCGCCCCATGCGTTGTAGGCGAAATTCTGGACCGTTACCCACCGTCCCACCGGAATTTCGTCGGAACCTCCTCAATAACATCAGTTTGGAATAATTGCGAGTATAATTAGTAAATATAAGATCATGTATTAACTCACTATATAATAGGAGTAAGAGATATATGGTTCTAACTCAAATTGATTGCGATGATACAAATGTTAATTTAAAAACACGCCGCAGAAATCCACTTATTTAGATTTTACTTCTTGATTCTAGTAACGACATCTAACGTCGGGATGATTTTTCCTAAGTTATTATTCACATTTTATAACTTCTTGTCCGACATTTTAAAATTGTACGTTTGTAAATAAGTTTTCGATGTTGATTGGAGTATATTAAACCAGGCCGATGAAAAAAATTATTAGCGATATAATAATCATTTATTTACAAACTCCTTAAAAAGGGTAGAAATCTTCATGTGCTATATTTAGGCTGCGGGTGACGGTAAAGGGAGTTCTTCCGGTTGGTACCTGAAGGCGGAAGGGCCGAGAAGCGAGACAGAGAGAATCGGTTGATGCCAAAGCTCTTTCTGTTCCTTATTTTGATGTCACCGAGCTTCAGTGGTGCATCCTTACAAGTTTTCTTGTTATTAGTATTGCAGTCTGTTTAGTGACTTTTTTTATATTTTCCTTCCCGTTTCGTAAGTAGAGTACCCGGACAGACGTGGTCGACATTACGAGACGATAGGGATGTTATCATCTGCATGTGGCGGATTTCTCTCGTTGAGTTGTGGTATGACGTAAGGTGTAAAAAGTGAGATGGGTAGTCACTTCGGCTAACGATCCTAACCCCATTGTTATGTTTATAAATTTGAGGTTCCAGTATAGTTGCTTGAAAGGGCATTAATTGGTTTGCAGATTCACAAGATGTCATCCATGGATTTTTGTGAGTACTGTGATTTCAAAAGTTAATTAGTTTCTATCTCTCAGACTGTTCTTCCCACCTTGGGAGTAACCAGTTAGAGCGTTTCACCTCTTTCAATCGTTGCATATTATTGCTATTCGACGACTTATCTGTGTACCTATCCTTATTTTTTTAAATTGTATTGATGTTTGTTAATTGTTTAAACTCCATATTAATCTTAATACCTATTAAAATAAAAAAAAAATAGAGTGTAAATAATTTATTAGCAGGCAGTGCTACACGTGTTTCGGTACAAGATTTTCTCTTCTGCACGAAGAAGGTACTGTGTACCTGTGTACCAGAACACATACTAATAAATCATTTAACCTCTTTGAAGTTTTTTTTATTTTAATGTTAAGATTGATACCCGTATTTGGGTTTGATGATTTTCACACCTCGTTAAGTAACAACTTATAAATACTGAACTTAAATAATGTAACTGCCAAATCGTCCGCCATTTTGTCGAGCTTTTCGAAAGGTAAAGACTTACATCTGGGATTACAATAACAAATTCTATTGTATGTACGCATATTAAATTTCGCGTGTTGATGACGTCATGAGTTACTCGGTGTCATTCCAATGGAGACAACGTTATTCAAATTTTTCTTTCAGTTCTACAAACTTTGATTTAAAACTTTTGTAATTACTTCTGCAGGAAAATCAACATATTTTACTTCCTTTTAGGTGTAACGAAAATATTCAAGCACTTCATCATTTATCCTGCAGTGAATTAGGTAAGTACTTTTGTTATTAAAAAAATCGAAACGTCACTTTCGACGTAAGACTGTTACCTTATTATTCCTCTGTACTGGTTTTAAGAGTGCTCCAAAAAGGTCGTTACGTTTGTGTTTTTGTGGAAACAATAATATTATGGTGTGTGTGTGTGTGTTTTTTTATATTAGCCTTGTCGACATCCACGTGTGGCAATGAACCTACCTGTTTGTTTTTCCATGTTTGGCGCTATATGCGCACTGTTCTGTGGGTAATTTAATTTTAAGGTTATGTACCAGAGGGTTTTAATTGTCAATGAGAAATATTGGCGGTTGTAATTTGTGGGGTTACGTGCGTCAATGTTGTTTTTAATTTTGAATACTCTTTAACTGTCTTCGAACGAGACTTGGGTAAGAAGACGGTCAGTTTTCTTCTATAGCGTGATAAAATGGTTTTAGGTTGCCAAAATGTCAGCTCTGGAATACTGTGAAACGTTCGGAACATGTGGGAAGTCTTCATGGAAAAATGTTCACAAATGTAAAGTATGCCACCACTTTACAACTGTCCTTACCCTTATGATCAACCACGTGAGACGACACCGTTTTCCCGTGGAACAATTTACGTGCGACAACGCCAAAATTGAAGCTTATTACTGTAAAGATTGCGATTTTAAAACAGAACTAACAGTTTTGTTCAAAGAACACATTAATAAATATCATGGGCTTAAGAGAGAATCTAGAGACGATTTATTAAGTGAGGACTTCCACATACAAAATTACGTCTGCGAAAAATGCGACTTTGAAACAAATCTTTCGTTGAAGTGGCTTCAGCATTCTTTAACATGCACGAGAAATAAAGAAAATTCTCGAAGTGTGACTTCTTCGTCACAGAATGACACATACAGTTTCGATTTCAAGCGAACTGACGAAACAAGTTGGTATTACTGTGTGCAATGTTCCTACAAAGCTAAACTCAAAGGTACTTTAAAATCTCATATTATGACAAAACACGAGATGAACAAGCGATATGCATGCGAAAAGTGTCCATTTAAATGTAGAGGGAAATCACATTTAAAAATACACATAAATCGAACTCATTTAGATGAACAAGATGTTGAATGGCACAAGTGCAACAAGTGTGTATTCAAGGCCAAAGCAAAAAGTAATTTAACGAGACATGTAAAAAGACGTCACTTGAACGATGAAGACGTTAGATGGTATAAATGCAATGAGTGTCTTTTTAAAACTAAAGCTAAAAGTGATCTAAAGAAACACGCAATTAGAAAACATCTAGACGAAGAAAAAATTAACTGGCACAAATGTGAACAATGCCCATTTAAAAGTAAATGTGCGTGGGATTTAAAAAGGCATATTGTTTTTAGACATTTGGATGAAGAAAA
This sequence comes from Zophobas atratus, assembly GCA_022388445.1. NCBI lineage: Eukaryota > Metazoa > Arthropoda > Insecta > Coleoptera > Tenebrionidae > Zophobas > Zophobas atratus. The sequence goes on from CM039446.1 coordinate 14,556,633, forward strand.
CGTTAAGTGGCATCAGTGTCATTATTGTCCATATAAGGCGAAATCCAATGCTATTTTAAAGTGCCATATAAATCATCGCCATTTGGATGAAACTGAAATTAAATGGTACAAATGCAATGAGTGTCGTTTCAAAACTAAGTATAAAGTTTGTTTAGAGAGACACGCAGTTACAAAACATCTAGACCAAGAAAAAATTAACTGGCACGAATGTGAAAAATGCTCATATAAAACTAAATATGCGTCGGATTTAAAAAGGCATACGATTTTGAGACATTTGGATGAAGAAAACGTTAAGTGGTATCAATGTGTTCATTGTCCATTTAAGACGAGATTAAATCCTACATTAAAGTGCCATATAAATAGCCGCCATTTGGATGAAACTGAAGCTAAATGGTACAAATGCGAACACTGCCCTTACAAAAGTAAAAATCGTTCATCTTTTTATTCGCACAGAAAGAAACATATTGGGATTTAATTAACCATAAGCCGGAAAGGAATTTTAATTTGTATACATATGTTGTTTGTTTAGCCACTACTTTTTTTAACCATTTATTCAGTCGTCTACAATGTACTGTGTTATGTGACGTGGTTTTTTCATTAAGATCATAAATTAAAGTTCTATTTTTGTTACATTAAATAAATGTAACAGTTTTAAAAAATAAAATTACATTAGTAGAACACATAGATGCAAAGTTTTTTACGCAATAAAAAATAAGGAATTATCATAAAATTTACTATTGTTTCAATTTAGGATCTAAATATCTTGGGTCTCTCGAAGAACACAGAGGGTGGATGGACTTTGTTGATTACTGCATTAGGAACGCAGCGAGGTTAATTGGTGGACACTTAAGGTGTTGTTTCTTCAGATCAGGGTGCTTTTTCCTGCTTCCAATTCTTCAATGACATCTTGAGTCTGGACCAGGTGTTCTTTATTTAATGTTTATCGTTTATGTATTTTTGGTGGAGCCAAATTTGCCCCCATCGGACTAGAGTATCTGGCCCTAAACGGTAGTGTTGTTGTTCTTCTATGTGTTAGTGGATTTGGTTTTAGTCTCTATGTACTTCCCCCGATTTGAACTGGTTTCTGGTCGAGCGGTTTTTCTAATTTTCTGTTTTGGCTTTTCTTTCTTTGATCCTGGAAATTGTCCCTTCAATTGTTCTGTATGTTGTGCTTTGTATCTAAGACGATTGACACATTTGTATATTAGAAACTTGACAGTATTTTTCCCATTCAGAATTCAAATTTCCTTCTGATATTTGCTAGTGCATCTAGCTCGGTTCTCTTTATATGTATAACTGGGTTTGATGAGCGTCCAAACAAATTAATCTGATCAAGTGATCCTTATTTCATAAAATTATTGGAACTCTTGAGTGTACGCAAGAAGCCATTGTTTCAGTCTTTCACTTACACGAAGTTATCCATCTTTGTCTATAATAGACATGAAATTGACAGTTTGTTCGGCTTTTTATTTACCTTCTTTTTTCGTAGTGTACTTTAAGTCTTATATCTTGGACACGTCTTCTTGTATGTGTATTAAAATTTGCTTGGTTTCTTTCCACGACTATTGTGCAACTTATGTTTTTTGAATCGGCATGACGCGAACTGTTTTCGTGAGCGAGGAATATCTTGTTCTCACTTTGACTGCCCGAATTTGATTAAATAATTTCACTTCTTTGGATAACCGCGGTAACTGGTTGGTTTCTCTCTTGGTAGACGTCCCATTTTGCAGCCAATCCAGGTCCTTGGCATCAAATTTTCTGTTCTCTTTGTTTCGATGTTTTTGTTTCGCTGGAATGTTTTTTTCGTGGTTTTCTTCGCATAATTTTTCATTACTGAGGATTTGTCGCGATGCTGGCGTCTCTTCAATTTTCTCCAATTTTGCAGTTTGCTGATCTTCTATTTTTGGGATCATACTTTTTATATTTTCCCGGGCCTAGTAATACCTCTGTTGCAACCTTTTTTGGAAGACTGGATCCTCTACATGCTAGTCGGCCTCACCGGAAGATAGATTTCGATGTCTTCTTACACAGATTGTGTAATTTTTGGTAGTACTAGCAGTTCTATTTTAAGTGTAAAATCACTCGGAAACCTTGCATTCTACAATTATTTTAGACTGCGTTTTTTTGGTGTTGCATCTTTCCACCTTTTCCCGGGGCATTGTTAGAGCTGCTTCGGCATTATTAATTATTGCTTGACCTTTTCGTACTTAATTTCACTCACCTGTTGGCCACAAAATACCTAAAATGAAAGTGTTCCCTTTAATTTAAATATCTAGCTTTAAATTTACAATATTTTTAAGTAAAATAAGTTTCTTGAATAATATACAGCTTGGTTCACGGATCTTGCCATTGTATTACTAGCTGTTCTTTCAAGTTGGTTTGTAGTCAATAAATACGGTTTTCCTGGAAAACGGATCCCTGTAAAATAAAAACGTAGGTTCATGAAAATGAACTGGGCAACAGACAGCGATAAATGAGGATATTTCTTGATTAGGGTAGTAATAAATTTTACGGCAGGTAAATCCGAATTTTGTCTCACACACAATAGACAGGAAAAACCATTGTTGCAGTTATAGCACTTTAGCCATGAAACTAAAATTTACATTTTAGAAAGCTGCAGATGTGTAAAAACTAAAATTTATTTCAAATTAAGAAGAAACCGTTTAGGTTAGATAAATCTGATTTTAGGACAAAATAGGCGAAAAACCACCATTTTGGCCTTTAAAAGTCAAAATAGGCAATTAGGTAAAATAAAACATACCTTGATCGTTTTGATTTGTCGAGAAACACCGATTTTTGCTTATTTTTAGTTTCCTTGAATCAAAACAGAGAGGTGTTTTGCCAAAAATCCTGTCTCTAATAATTTCTTTTTGTAAACAACAAGTTTTAAAAAATGCATATTTTGCAAATTTTTCAATTTTATTGCACATTTACCAATTAAGTGCACATTTAAGCAAATTTTTGTAAACTTTTCAAATTATACCCCAACTTAAAAATACCAGGTCATTTCGGTAGAATTCTTGCTTAGAACAACCAGTATTTAAGACCTCCTAATCCGAACTGGAGACATTCCATTTATTGGTATATTGAGTAGGCCGTATCCTGCTTAAATTTATCTTAATTGTCCTTTATGTAACTTTTCAGGTAGCATCTTTCTAGCAGCTACTCATTTTGTCATTTAGTCGTTTCATTCTTAATTTTGTCAGTCCGTATTTTGGTGCTGCATGGCAAGTGAACTTCAAATCCAAAATTACAAATGTCACGTCTGGATAAAAAAGTACCCCAAACTAGTGTTAATTAGATAAAAATTCTCAATATTCTTACGAAATAAAACCGTAGACCACCCAGGTACGACGCCCATGGACCGTCGAGAACTTTTTAGGATGGACGGCAATGATGGGTGACTCATCATTGGTGACGCGGCTCAGCGACGTTCGAAAAGCCTGGAAGTGGAACTCGCGAATACCTAATTCGAGAAAAACCTCGATCGTCGAAGTGTGGGTTTAAACATAGGCCGCCTTCGGGAACCATTATTATTCAGTCAGCGAGTCCAGTCAGCAAGTCGAGTCGAGTGAACCACGTAATTATTCTGTATTTAATCGCTGTAATAATTAGTCGTGTAGTTCGAGTTATTAAGAAATAAATTCTCGAGTTTTACCCACGCCGATCGTGTTCAGCGATCAACGTAACAATATGTATTTTGTAGAGTGTGCTGAAAAAAAGGTAAGTAAGGTATCTAAATTTGTATCATTAATGTATTTTTGAACTTGTCACATTTATTTTTATTAGTTTCAGTTTCAAACAATTGGTTTAATCTATTGATATGTTATTGCTTTCAATTAACCGCGCGAAGTAAAGTATGTACAATATGAATTAATTTTGTTGTTCACGTCGCCGGTGAAAAAATTTTTCGATAATTCAGCATATTGGGACAAGTCTTCACAAAATCAAGCTGAAGAATTCTATTCATGTGAAGTCACAAAGTCTGCTCGCAGAATCTTTCTCCAATATCCAGAAGATGACAGCTTAACAAGAATATTGATTCGAATTGTGTGAGATATTCCTGAATAATCCCAAGTTATGATCACTTCTTAAAAAGCATACCATGAAGTCAGTTCCAGATGAAAGTACCTTAGGAGAAAACTACGTAGACAATAGTAATAACAATAACATTTGTAACTGATCTTGGAAACCACACAGTCTATTATAATAAATAATTAATTCAGCGCCCCATAACAGAGATGCCGTGTTGAAATTTAGATGTGGCCCGCTTCTCTGATTACGATTTTACGTTTCGTTAATTTCTTTTTCATTATGGCTGTAAATGGTTGTAAAATTCAACGTTATTAGAAAACGCAAATATATATATATTTAATTTTTTTACAAAAAAATTAAACAGTAAACAATAGTACTATGCAAACGTGAACAACGCGTTTTAAAATGTCTCTGTGAAAATTACACATAACTGCAATAATTACACCGAAAGATCAGCCTTAAATCATCAAAACCAATGCAACTAAACTGCCCAATTTCAAATATTTCATATTAAAGTCACTAGATAACCAAAGGACGACAGTTCAATGTCCCAGTGTGTAAGAAAGAGAAGTACCTTGCGTTGCGCGCCCTCATACGGTCACAAGACAAACGACCACCCATGAAAACGGGTCAGTAAAAATAGCGAGTTGTCTCTACTGATTGATATCTATACTGTGGTGGTACGCTGCAATTGGCGGTACCAGCGTACCAGGCGCACCTTCGGTTGCCTAGCTGTTCAGCGTCAAGAAGTCTACAATACTTCCCCCATACTTCATAATGGAATTTTCGGAGTTCTACGTAACCTGGAGGTAGTTAGAGACTCCTGTGGTACGAAGACTAGTTTAACTAGATCTAGACTTCTTATGATCTTTGTTCTAAAAGAAACTGTGAAGCTGATAGACAAAAGTACTACACTGTGGTGTCCTGATTTGAAAACGAAATTTCACACTAAGAAAAGGAAACAACCCCAGGAAAATCCCATTTGAAAAACAAAAATCATTTTAATAATGTACTCTGGTAATTAGAGAAGGTAAGAGGACATGGAATGCCAGGCATGTCAAATTTGTTACTCTTTGTTTTGGTGCGTCACAATCTAGCCATGTGAATAATGCAAACTCCGCACAGCCCCCGCGAGTATAATTAACAAATATAGAATCATTTATTAACTAAGTATTTGTTTTCAAATCGTAAGTGAAGTCTAAGTTACCGTTGGAAATGTAGACATTTCGATTAACAAAAGATGTAAATTTACACCAGCATAATTTCAGTCAGTCAATCGCACAATTGCAACGAATACATTCGCAGTAAAATCTTATCACATGAAAGAGGTCCGATAAATTGTTTCGATTTTTGAATTCCTTTAGGACACGTAGCATAATAAGAGTAAGACATATATATATAACTCAAGTTGATGGCAATGATACATGTGTTAATTTAGAAACACGCCGCAGAAATCCATTTATTTAGGTTTCATTTCTTTATTCTAGTAACGTCGGGATGATTTTTCCTAAGTTATTATTCACATTTTATAACTTCTCGTTCGACATTTTAAAATTGTACCTTTGTAAATAAGTTTTCGGTGTTGTTTGGGCAATATTAAACCAGGTCGATGAATAAAATTACTAGTGATATAATAATTATTTATTCACAAATTCCTTGAAAAGCATAGAAATCTTCAAGGGCTATATTTAGGCTCCGGGTGACGGTAACGGGAGTTCTTCCGGTTGGTGTCACCGAGCGTCAGTTGCGGTTGGCAATACGATTGGTGTGAGCGGATTCGTGAGTTACGCAATCTTCGGGCAGAATGGAGTGCATCGTAACAAGTTTTCTTGTTATTAGTGTTGTAGTCTGTTACGACTTTTGCTATATTTTAGATTCGATTTCGTAAGTAGGGTACCCGGACAGACGTGACCGGCATTACGAGAGCATAGGGATGTTGCTATTTGGCAGATTTCGCTCGTTGAGGTGTGGTATGATGTAAGGTGTAAAAAGGTAGGTAGGCAGTCACGTCGACTAAGGTTTCTAACCCCATTGTTATGTTTATAAATTTGAGGTTCCAGAATAGTTCAAACTATTCTTCGCACTTTGGGGTAACCAGTTGGAGCTATTCACCTCTTTCATTTGTTGTATATTATTGGTAGTCGACGATTTATTTATATACCTATTCTTATTTTTTTAATTTGTATTGATGTTTGTTACTTGTTTAAACTCCATATTAATCTTAATACTTATTAAAGTAAAAAACTTTACACGTGTTTCGGTACAAGAATTTCTCTTCTGCCCGAAGAGGGTACTGTGTACCGAAATACGTGCAGCAGTACCTACTAATAAATCATTTAACCTCTTTAAAGTTTTTTTATTTTAATGTTAAGATTGATACCTATCCTTGGGCTCATTGATTTTCATACCTGGTTAAGTAACAACTTATACAGGGTTAGTCACGAGAGAATTACTTCTGAAATTTATTTTTACGCAACCCAAAATACGAATACCATGTGCCATTTGATACTAACTGAATTTAAAATGAAATGCTTAATCCATGATTGCTTTGAGTTTGACAATCTCATTTTGACAATTGTGGAAAAGGAGGTTACGCGAGTGTCCATGGTGGTACCGCAGCCAGTCGGAAATCTCCTCCGGCGCCGCTAATAAATTTGTCAGTGTCAGCCTCTTGGTCTTTTCCAACCGATTAATCACGAGAAAATTATTTCTAAAAATTCCTTTTACGGCTTTTATTCAAAGGTTACAACACAAACTCAAACAAGTAAGTAAATATAATTTAGCTACTAATCTGTTGAAAATGTTGGGCATTTTGGGGAGATGCTACGGCTTTTTTGTAAATGGATGGCCGAAGAAGTCCAGAGGTTGTAGATTTGCACTTCGAAGAGGCTCTAGGTGACGCAGAGATGGCGAATTAACACAGGCACATTAGCGGCGAACAACATTGGTAGAGCACTTACGGCTTCAGTATAGCCCAGATTGATCTGACTGTATGTCGTCGATCCAAGGGGGCTCTAGAAGCGAGTCAACGATGAAACAAAATGTTAAAAATTAATTAACGTCAAAGTGACACCGCCAAAGCAAAGCAATCATGGATTAGGCATTTCATTTTAAATTTAGATAATATCAAGTGGTACGGGGTATTAGTATTTTGGGTTGCGTAAAAATAATTTTCAGAAGTAATTCTCTCGTGACTAACCCTGTATATATTGAACCTAAAAAATGTAACTGCCAAATCGTCCGCTATTTTATCGAACTATTGGAAAGGTAAAGACAAATTCTATTGCATATACGCATTTAAATTTCGCGTATTGATGACGTCAAAAGTTACTCGGTGTCATTTCTGTGGAGACAAGTTTATTCAGATAGTTTATTTCAGTTCTACCAACCTTGATTTAAAATATTCATGCACTTCATCATTTATCTTCAGTGGACTAGGAACTTTTGTTATTCAAAAAATCGAAATATTATTTTCGACGTAAGACTGTTACCTTATTATTCCTGTGTATTCTGCATTACTTGAACGGTTAGAGACAGACCTTCTAGCGATGGTTTCGGTTTTAAAAGTGCTCCAAAGAGGTTCTTAGGTTTGTATTTTCGTGGAAACCACAAAACTTAACTTTATGAAATCACAAACTCCAGTTTCACACAGAAGTGTGGCAATGAACCTACCTGTTTGTTTTTCCATGTTTGCCGCTATATGTTCATTGTTCTGTGGGTAATTGAATTTTAAGGTTATGTACCAGAGGGTTTTAATTGTCAATGAGAGAAATTGGCGGTTTTAATTTGTGGAGTTACGTGCGTCAATGTTGTTTTTAATTTTTAATATTCTTTAACTGTCTTCGAACGTGATTTGGGTAAGAAGACGGGCAGTTTTCTTCTATAGTGTGATAGAATGGTTTTAGGTTGCCAAAATGTCAGCTCTGGAATACTGTGAAACGTTCGCAACACGTGGGAAGTCTTCCTGGAAAAATGTTCACAGATGTAAATTATGCCCCTATTTTACAACTGCTGTTTTCCTTATGATCAACCACGTCAGACGACACCGTTTCCCTCTGGAAAAATTTACTTGCGACAACGCCAAAATTGAAGCTTATTTTTGTAAAATTTGCGATTTTAAGACGGAACTAACAGTTTTGTTCAAAGAACACATTATTAAATATCATGGGCTTAAGAAGGAATCTAGAGACGATTTATTAAGTGAGGACTTCCGCATACACACCTATGTTTGCGAAAAATGCGACTTTGAAACAAATTTCTCGTTAAAGTGGATTCAGCATATTTCAGCGTGCACGAAAAAGAAAGAATATCCTCAAAGTGTGACTTCTCCGTCACAGAATGACACATACAGTTTCAATTTCAAACGAACTGACGAAACAAGTTGGTACTACTGTGTGCAATGTTCCTACAAAGCTAAACTCAAAGATACTTTAAAATCTCATATTATGACAAAACACGAGATGAACAAGCGATATGCATGCGAGAAGTGTCCATTTCAATGTAGATGGAAATCACATTTAAAAATACACATAAATCGAATTCACTTAGATGAACAAGATGTTGAATGGCACAAGTGCAAAAAATGTCCATTCAAGGCCAAAGCTAAAAGTAATTTAACGAGCCATGTAAAAAGACGTCACTTGAATGACGAAGACGTTAGATGGTATAAATGCAATGAGTGTCCTTTCAAAACTACACATAAACATTATCTAAAGATACACGCAATTAGAAAACATCTAGCCGAAGGAAAAATTAACTGGCACGAATGTAAACAATGCCCATTTAAAACTAAAGGGGCGTCTGATTTAAAAAGTCATATGGTTTTTGGACATTTGGATGAAGTAAACGTTAAGTGGCATCAGTGTTATTATTGTCCATATAAGGCGAAATTCAAAACTTGTCTAAAGCGCCATATAAATCACCGCCATTTGGGTGAAACTGAAATTAAAATGTACAATTGCGATGAGTGTTCTTTCAAAACGAAAAATGAACGTTATCTAAAGAAACACAGAAATACAAAACATCTAGACGAAGAAAAAATTAATTGGCACGAATGTGAACAATGCCCATTTAAAACTAAATATGCATGGAATTTAAAAAAGCATATGATTTTTAGACATTTGGATGAAGAAAACGTTAAGTGGTATCAATGTGTTCATTGTCCATTTAAGACGAAATCCAATGCTACTTTAAAATCCCATATAAATCACCGCCATTTGGACGAAACGGAAATTAAAACGTACAAATGCGATGAGTGTTCTTTCAAAACGAAGTATGAACGTTATCTAAAGAAACACGCAATTACAAAACATCTAGACGAAGAACAAATTAATTGGTACGAATGTGAACAATGCTCATTTAAAACTAAATATGCATGGAATTTAAAAAAGCATGTGATTTTTAGACATTTGGATGAAGAAAACGTTAAGTGGTATCAATGTGTTCATTGTCCATTTAAGACGAAATTCAATGCCACTTTGAAGTACCATATAAATTACAGCCATTTGGATGAAACTGAAGCTAAATGGTACAAATGCGAACGCTGCGATTACAAAACTAAAAATCACTCATCTTTTTATTCGCACAGAAAGAAACATATTGGGATTTAGTTAATCATAAACCAGAAAGGAATTTTAATTTGTATACATATGTTGTTTGTTTAGCCGCTACTTTTTTTAGCCATGCAATGTACTATGTTATGTGACTTGGTTTTTTTATTAAGATCATAAATTATAGTTCTATTTTTGTTACATTAAATAAATGTAACAGTTTTAAAAAACAAAATTACATTAGTAGAACACATAGATGCAAAGTTTGTTACGCAATAAAAAATAAGGAATTACCATAAAATTTACTATTGTTTCAATTTAGGATTTAAACATCTTGGGTTTCTCGAGCAACACAGAGGGTGGATGGACTTTGTTGATGGGTTGCATTAGGAACGCAGCGAGGTTAATTGGTGGACACTTAAAGTGTTGTTTCTTCAATTCAGTGTGCTTTTTTCTGCTTCCAATTCTTCAATGACATCTTGAGTCTGGACCAGGTGTTCTTTATTTAATGTTTATCGTTTATGTATTTTTGGTGGAGCCAAATTTGCCACCATCGGACTAGTGTATCTGGTTCTAACCGGTAGTGTTCTTCTTCTTCTAAGGGTCAGTGGATTTTGTTTTGGTCTTTATGTACTTCCCCCGATTTGAATTGGTTTATAGTCGACCGGTTTTTCCAATTTTCTCTCTTGACTTTGCTTTCTTTGAGGGTGGAAATTACCCCTTCAATTGTTCTGTAGTTTATGCTTTGTATCTCTGTATCTAAGACGATTGATACAGTATTAATAATAATATTAATAATATTAATAATAATAATAATAATAAGAATATATATTTCGTGATAATCATTACAAAAATGTTTCACGTGTCCGTAAACTTAAATTTAATAAACTCAGATATAGAATAGAAAACGTTATTAATTAATAATTCTTTGACAACTTTACAAAATACATTCTCAGGTAACTCTTTTACTGACACTGGAAGTACATTATATAGTGTAATACAATAATTCCGTCGAGCTGTTCTTGTTCTCGTTTATCTTTGAAAATCTGTTTGTAGCCATTATTTAAATCTTGTTTGATGCTCATGGTCCAGGGATCTAAACTGATTTGGATTAGATTTCACATATCTAAGACAAGCATAAATATAAATTGCTGGTAGTGTCATAATACATACATTTTTAAATGATATCCTACAGTCATCTCTATAATTTAACCCGGCTATAATGGGAATACATTTTCTTTGGAAAGCAAATAATTTTTTAACAAATGATGAGAATGATCCCATATTAAAATTGCATATGATAAACAGTTATGTATATATCCAAAATATGCTGCTCTTAATGTTTTTTCAGACACAACTGGTAGTAGCCTGCGAAGTGTGTAGATTCTTTTTGATACTGATTTGCTCAACTTAACAATATGCTGTTCAAAAGTCATTTTTTTATCCAATATTATCCCTAGCATATTAATTGTTTCCTTAACACTATCCAGCTCTCGTAAAGAAAAATATAGTCTTTGAGTCTTACTCTCATTCCTACACAATTTATTGGACAAGAACCAATTATTGATTTCATTCTCGGCTTGAGTAAAGTCGTTTATTAATTTCTTTACATCCTGATTACTACCCGCTAGTGTCGTGTCGTCTGCAAACAAAATAAAGTTTGTCATGAAAGAACTGCTTGGTAAATCATTGATAAATATTAGGAATAGGATGGGACCCAAGACAGAACCTTGAGGAACACCATATCTTTTTAAGTGTCGTGCTGAGTTTAGAGTTTTATAATTAACATACTGGTACCCATTTGTCAAATATGATTTTAACAATAATAATAGACTTGGACTATCGAATCCATAAAGTTCTAGTTTTTTTAACAGCAAATCATGTGCTACAGATTCGAATGCTTTAGTTAGATCAAGGCATATTGCATAGGCATGTTCTTTCTAAACTAAATGCGTTGAACACAATTTCCGCTAATTTATTTACAGCCATTGTAGTTGAGTGGTTCTTCCTAAATCCATATTGTTTATGACAGTATAACATGTTTTGTTCAAAGTAATTATTTATTTGATTTTTGAGAATGATTTCAAATATTTTACTAAGTGTTGGAATTATGGAAATTGGACGATAATTTTTTAGATTACCCGTACCTTTTTTGAAAACAGGAATTATTTTTCCTAGTTTTAAAACATCCGGATATACACATTCTCGTAAGCATAGAATTATAAGCTTTGTTAGTGGAATTATTATTACATTAGTTGATACTTTTATGACTTTTGCATTAATATCATAGGCGTCTTTACTGCTACTATTTTTTATTACAGAAATAATTTGTCTGAGATCATTAAATGTTATTTCATTGAACTTAAACTGAGAAGTATTAACAACTGCCATATAATTACAAGGATCAAAATTTGATTGAGGCAAGTCTTTTACAATGTTTCCCGGAGCATTGGTAAAATAATCTATAAAATCATTGGATGTCAAATCATTTGTGGGTAGTAACTGTACTGACTGAGGTTTAATGATATCCCATACTGCTTTATGTTTGTTGTCAGCTTTTAATATAAAATTATCATGCGCTGTTTTTTTTTTTGCTTTAGCCAACTCAGAACGGTATTTATTTCTGTAACTATTGAATTCTTGTTTTGATATTAGGTTTAGATTATAAAGTTCTTTTATAAAATGTAACTTCTCTCGCATATTGTTAAGATTATTGTTAAACCATTGTATTTTCGGTGTGTTAACATTTTTATAAGGTAATGTTTTTATGGGAAAGGAATTCTGAACCATCATATCTAAGATATTATGGAACTTACTAAATTTCTCATTGCAGTTCAAAGATATATCATCAATGAAACACCAATCAGCATTTTCAATTGAGTTGTATAAATTAAACATGCCGGCCTTTGTGACTGGTCTACATGATACTTTACCTTTTGTCAAGTTTGCAGTTTCTTGTAAAGAAAATGTAACACATATTCTGCATTGGTCAGAGATAACTGGATCAAACACTACTGTCGCGTAACAATTTTTATGCATATTTGTGAACATATTGTCTAAGTTCGAATTAACTCTCGTTGGTTGAAATATAGTTTGTATTAAATTAAATGATGAAAGGCAATTTACCACTAGCTGTGTTTGACTGTTACTGCTATTATCAAAGTTAACATTGAAATCTCCAATCAAAATTATATTATTATTTTTTATTACATAGGATAACATTAGATTTAGATTCTCAATAAAAATATTCAGATCACCATCTGGTGATCGATATAAACCTAGAATAACCACATTTAAGATTTTTACTCCTGCAAATTCACAATGCATTTCTCTACTGTACTTGCTTAAATCTATTGGTATAAAAATATCCCTACAAGAATTCTTAACATAAATGCTCACGCCGCCATGTGTTTTAAGACCTCTACAAAATTTAGAAACAATCGAGTAGTTTTCTATTTGCATATCATTACATTCAAGGTCATTTAACCAATGTTCGCTACAACATAATATTTCAATAGGTTGAGAATCTTTCAAAAATGCCTCTAACTCTAATATTTTTTTCTTAGACATTACATATTCATGTAGAATACATTAAGATACAAATTCTTACCACGCATCATTTGTATATTTTCGGTATTGACCCTTGCTGAAAATTTACATCATTTTTTTTAATATCAAAAGTATCAGTTCCCTTATTTTTGTTGTATCTTTGAGTCATATTGTTAGAATTACTATCAAGTGGAGGCATACTTTTTTTAATGAAACTAAAATTAAATCTACGCACTACAATACCCTTCGGCCAGAAACTAGCTTCAAAAAGAAGATCCTTGTATTCAAAATCAATACCGACGCAATAGTCATATGTGTTTCCTTTTGTCGTAAGCTTGGTAACGCTAAGTTTTCGAGCTCGTGGAATATTCTGACAAATAAATCCTGCTAATTTGACGTCAGCTGAGTCCGTGCTTACTCTTCCTACATATATCCAGGCCTTTCGTTCATGACCTTTTATTCCCAAGTTATCATCTGTAAAAACCTCTGCAGTCCCAATAACAGTTTGTTGTCTTGCACGTATTAGCTTCCTATTTTTTGCTAGCATAAAACCTTCACTATCTATCGACCCAGCCAACTTAGTTGTACTCTGTGACTGAGGAGCCCTATTTGAACCATATTTCACTGATGATCGTTCGTCTTCCTTTGTAATTTGCGTTTGTTTACGCAATCCACCGTTGCGAGTATTGTAAATATTTTTTAAATCATCATAGGACTGCTCCCTATCTTGCAATGTTACTGGTACTAACCAACTGACCTTTGAGAATGCCCTTCGCCCATCTCCACTTTTCACATTTTGGAAACCACTGTCATGTTTATCCATGATATCGTTGTCTTTTATCTTTGTTTCTTTTAAACGGTTCACTTCTTGCACAAGATTTGCAATAAACAAGGACTGCTTTTTTATCATGTTACCTTGTTGAAGGATTTGGTCCTGGTTGTGTAGCACTGTGTTCTTTATTGATATAAGAAGCCGATTCATATTTGTGGAGCAAATTGAGCAATTATCACAAAACCATTTAAAGTTAGTGTTATCTAACACCTTAAGTTCTGCTTTTTTCACACTCGCGCAGTCCATGTGGAATACATGATTACACAAACCACTGCACTGTATTCTTTTATTTAAAACCGCTTTACATGCGGAGCAACATTCTTGTTCGCCTTCACTCTTAGCTGGTGACAATTTTATTTATAATTTTATTAGAAACTTGACAGTATTTTTCCCATTCAGAATTCAAATTTTCTTTTGATATTTGCTAGTGCATCTAGCTCGGTTCTCTTTATATGTATAACTTGGTTTGATGAGCGTCCAAACTAATTAATTTGATCAGATGATCCTTATTTGGTAAAATTATTGGAACTCTCTTCTCCATCTTTGTCTATAATAGACATAAAATTGACAGTTTGTCCGGCTTTATATTTACCTTCTTCTTTTTTCGTAGTGTACTTACGTACTTATGTCTTGAACTCGCCTTCTTGTATGTGTATTAGAATTTGCTTTGTTTCTTTCCACAACTATTGTCCAACTTATGTTTTTTGTATCCGCATGACACGAACTGTTTTCGTGAGCGAGGAATATCTTGTTCTCACTTTGACTGATCGAGTTTGATTAAATAATTTCAATTCTTCGGATGACTGCGGTAACTGGTTGGTTTCTATCTTGGTATACGTCCAATTTTGCAGCCAATCGAGGTCCTTGGCCTCAAATTTTTTGTTCTCTTAGTTTCGATGGTTCTGTTTCGCTGAAATGTTTTTTTGTGGTTTTCTTCGCATAATTTTTCATAACTGAGGAATTGTCGCGATGCGTCTCTTCGATTTTCCTCAATTTTGCAGTTTGCTGATCTTTTATTTTTGTGATCATATTTTTTATGTTCTCCCGCGCCTGTAACTCGGCCTCACCGGAAGATAGATTTCGATGTTTTCTTCTAGCACAGATATTGTAATTTTTGGTAATACTAACAGTTCTATTTTGAGTGTAAAATCACTCGGAAATCTTGGACTGCATTCCAGAATTATTTTAGAGTGCGTTTTGTTTGGTGTTGCGTCTTTCCAACTTTTCCTGCGGCATTGTTGAGAGCTGCTTCGGCATTATTAACTATTGCTTGACCTTTTCGTATTTAATTTCACTTACCTGTTGGCCACAAAATACCTAAAATAAAAGTGTTCCCTTTAACTTAAATATATAGCATTAAATTTACAATATTTTTAAGTAAAATAAGTTTCTTGAATAATACAGCGTGTTGTTGAAAGGTACGTACAAAATAAAATCGGCAATTGGTCTCGAAGTATGGGTGCTAAAAGTAAAAAAAAGTTCAGGTAAAAGTGTTTTCCTTTTAGAGATAAAAATTATTAAAATGTATGTCCAAATTCGTTGTACGCCTCTGATAAAAAGATCATCTTTCGTTTCTATATCAACATTTAGTCTTGACAAAAGTTTTATTCTTACAGTTGCTAGGATTTACTAAAATAAATTAATTTTACCTATTTATCTTTCAGTAGCGTCTAAAAAGTTTGGAGAAGGGTTAATTTTCCCCTTATAATTTTGATAACACAAAATAAGTTTTTCAGACTTCTTAGACTTCCCGAATAACTGTCAATTTTGTTGTACGTACCTTTCAATAACACCCTGTATACATATCTTACCTACAGCTTTGTTCACGGATCTTGCCATTGTATTGCCTAGCTGTTCTTTCAAGTTGGTTTGTAGTCAGTAAATACGGTTTCCCTGGAAAACGGATTCCTGTAAAATAAAAAACGTAGGTTCATGAAAATGAACTGGGTAGCCGACAGCGATAAATGAGGATATTCCTTGGTTAGTACACACAATAGACAGGAAAAACCATTGTTGTAGTTTATAGCACTTTAGCCATGAAACTAAAGTTTACATTTTAGAAAGCTGCAAATGTGTAGAAACCAAATTTATTTCAAATAAAAAAAAATCGTTTATGCTAGAGAAATCTGATTTTAGGACAAAATAGGCGAAAAACCATGTGGTAGGCCTTTAAAAGTCAAAATGGGCAATTAGCCAAAATAAAACATAGCTAGATCGCCTTTATTTGTCGAAAAACATCTAGATTTTTGATTATTTTTAGTTTCCTTTAATCAAAACAAAGAGGTGTTTTGCCAAAAATCCTGTCTCTAATAATTAATTTTTTTAAACATTAGGTTTTAAAATAGCATATTTTGCATATTTTTCAATTTTATTCCACATATAAGTGCATATTTAGGCAAATTTTTGTAAAAGTTTCAAATTATACCCCTACTCAAATATACCAGGACATTTCGGTAGAATCTTTACCTAGAAAACTAGAAATTAAGACATCCTAATCCGAACTGGAGACACTCCGTTTATTGGTATATTGAATAGGCCTCATCCTGCTTAAAATTATCTTAATCGTTCGTGACTCTTCAGGTAGCACCTTTCTAGCAATTACTCATTTTGTCATTTAATCGTTTCATTCTTAATTTTGTCAGTGCATATTTTGGAACTTCATGGTGAACTTCAAGTCCAAAATGCCAAAAGTTTTTACAAGTGTCACGGGTGAATAAAAAAGTATCCTGAATTAGTGTTAATTAGATGAAAATTCTCAATATTGTTATGAAATAAACCCATACGCCACTCCGGTACGACGGCTATGGACCGTAGAGAACTTTCTAGGATGGACGGTAGTGACGGATGACTCATCGTTGGTGACGCGGCTCGGCGACGTTCGAAAAGCCTGGAAGCGGAAGTCGCGAATACCCAATTCTAGAAAGACCTCGATCGCCGAATTATGGTTTTAAATAGAGGCCGCCTTCGGGAACGATTCTTACTCAGTCAGCGAGTCCAGCCAGCAAGTCCAGTCGAGTAAACCCCGGAGTTATTCTGTATATAATCACTGTAATAGTTAGTCGTGTAATTCCAATTATTAAGAAATAAATTGTTGAGTTTTACCCACGCCGATTTTATTCACCGATCAACGTAACAATATGTATTTTGCAGAGTCTGACCGGCATTACGAGAGCATGGGGATGTTGCTATTTGGCAGATTTCGCTCGTTGAGGTGTGGTATGACGTAAGGTGTAAAAAGGGAGGTAGGCAGTCACTTCGGCTAAGGTTGCTAACCCCATTGTTATGTTTATAAATTTGAGGTTCCAGAATAGTTCAAACTATTCTTCCCAGTTCGGGGGTAACCAGTTGGAGGTATTCACCTCTTTCATTCGTTGTATATTATTGGTAGTCGACGATTTATTTATATATCTATCCTTATTTTTTTAATTTGTATTGATGTTTGTTACTTGTTTAAACTCCATATTAATCTTAATGCTTATTAAAGTAAAAAACTTTAGAGTTTAAATGATTTATTAATAGGTACTGTTACACGTGTTTCGGTACAAGAGTTTCTCTCCTGCCCGAAGAGGGTACGGTGTACCGAAATACGTGTAGCAGTACCTACTAATAAATCATTTAACCTCTTTAAAGTTTTTTTATTTTAATGTTAAGATTGATACCTATCCTTGGGCTCAATGATTTTCATACCTGGTTAAGTAACAACTTATAAATATTGAACTTAAATAATGTAACTGCCAAATCGTCTGCCATTTTATCGAAATATTGGAAAGGTAAAGACAAATTCTATTGTATGTACGCATTTAAATTTCGCGTATTGATGACGTCATAAGTTACTCGGTGTCATTTCTGTGGAGACAAGTTTATTCAAATAGTTTATTTCAGTTCTACCAACCTTGATTTAAAATATTCATCCATTTCATCATTTATCCTCAATGAACTAGGTACTTTTGTTATTGAAAAAATCGAAATATCATTTTCGACGTAAGACTGTTACCGATTATTCCTGAGTATTCTGCATTACTTGAACGGTCAAAGAGACAGACCTTCTAGCGATGGTTTCGGTTTTAAAAGTGCTCCAAAGAGGTTGTTACGTTTGTGTTTTTGTGGAAACCACAAAACTTGACTTTATGAAATCATAAATTCCAGTTTCACACAGAAGATGGTACATTTGTAACTAACTCGTAATATTATGGTGTATGTGTGTTTATATTAGCCTTTTCGACATCCACGTGTGGCAATGAACCTACCTGTTTGTTTTTCCATGTTTGCCGCTATATTTTAAGGTTATGTACCAGAGGGTTTTAATTGTCAATGAGAGATATTGGCGGTTTTAATTTGTGGGGTTACGTGCGTCAATGTTGTTTTTAATTTTTAGTACTCTTTAACTGTCTTCGAACAAGATTTGGGTAAGAAGACGGTCAGTTTTCTTCTATAGTGTGATAGAATGGTTTTAGGTTGCCAAAATGTCAGCTCTGGAATACTGTGAAACGTTCGCAAAACGTGGGAAGTCTTCATGGAAAAATGTTCACAAATGTAAATTATGCCCCTATTTTACAACTGCTGTTTTCCTTATGATCAACCACGTCAGACGACACCGTTTCCCTCTGGAAAATTTGACTTGCGACAACGTCAAAATTGAAGCTTATTTTTGTAAAAATTGCGATTTTAAGACGGAACTAACAGTTTTGTTCAAAGAACACATTATTAAATATCATGGGGTTAAGAAGGAATCTAGAGACGATTTATTAAGTGAGGACTTCTGCATACAAACCTATGTTTGCGAAAAATGTGACTTTAAAACAAATTTTTCGTTAAAGTGGATGCAGCATATTTCAGCGTGTACGAAAAAGAAAGAATATCCTCAAAGTGTGACTTCTCCGTCAGAGAATGACACATACAGTTTCAATTTCAAACGAACTGACGAAACAAATTGGTACTACTGTGTGCAATGTTCCTACAAAGCTAAACTCAAAGGTACTTTAAAATCTCATATTATGACAAAACACGAGATGAATAAGCGATATGCATGCGAAAAGTGTCCATTTAAATGTACTCGGAAATTTACGTTAAGGATACACATAAATCGAATTCACTTAGATGAACAAGATGTTGAATGGCACAAATGCAACAATTGTCCATTCAAGGCCAAAGCAAAATGTGATTTAGTTCGCCATGTAAAAAGACGTCACTTGAACGAAGAAGATGTTAGATGGTATAAATGCAATGAGTGTCCTTTCAAAACTACACAGAAATATTATCTAAAGAAACACGCAATTAGAAAACATCTAGACGAAGAAAAAATTAACTGGCACGAATGTGAGAAATGCGCATATAAAACTAAAAATGCGTCGGATTTAAAAAGGCATAAGATTTTTAGACATTTGGATGAAGAAAACGTTAAGTGGTATCAATGTGTTTATTGTCCATTTAAGACGAAATTAAATGCTACTTTAAAGTGCCATATAAATTACCGCCATTTGGACGAAACTGAAATTAAATGGTACAAATGCAATAATTGTTCTTTCAGAACGAAATATAAACATTGTCTAAAGACACACACAATTACAAAACATCTCAACGAAGAAAAAATTAATTGGCACGAATGTGAAAAATGCTCATATAAAACTAAATATGCGTCGGATTTAAAAAGGCATACGATTTTGAGACATTTGGACGAAGAAAACGTTAAGTGGTATCAATGTGTTCATTGTCCATTTAAGACGAAATTCAATGCCACTTTAAAGTGCCATATAAATAGGCGCCATTTGGATGAAACTGAAGCTAAATGGTACAAATGCGAACACTGCCCTTACAAAAGTAAAAATCATTCATCTTTTTATAAGCACAGAAGGAAACATATGGGTTTAATTGACGATAAGCCGAAAATGAAGTATTAAGTTTAATTTATAGTAGTTCTTTAACCATTGGTTCAATTCTCTACAATGTACTATATCATGTGACTTGATTTTTTCATTAAAATCATAAATTAAAGTTCTAGTTTTGTTATATTAAATATATATAACGCCTCTAAAAAATAAAAATACCTACATTATTAGAATTTTTGCAAACATTGTGAAAAACTTATTTTGGCAGATTGGGAAAAATATATGGGAAATCTTTGGTACTTGAAAATGACGGTGATGATACAGATTTTCATAGCGAAATAATGGAAATGGAGTGAATTGCATCTTTCGTTCTAAATTTACCTAGGTAGTACAAAAGTAAAAATCATTCATCTTTTTATTCGCACAGAAAGAAACGTATTGGGATTTGATTAATTCCAGTTACAAAATAAGGAATTCTCATAAAATTTATTATTGTTTCAATTTAGGATCTAAATATCTTGGGTCTCTCGAGGAACACAGAAGGTGGAGGACCTTGTTGACTAGTTGCATTAGAAACGCAGCGAGGTTGACCGGTAAGCTGTTAAAGTACTCTTCATGCGGTGTAAACGGGCATCATGTGGACACCCTTCTCCTGATGTCATGGTTGTGTTCGTTGTTTTTTGTTCGTTCACGCAGATATATCCTTCGCTGTGTTGTTTCTTCAGATCAGACTGTTTTTTTTTTCTTCTACAATGATATCTTGAGTCTGGACCAGGTGTATTCTTTATTTAGTGTTTATCGCTTATGTATTTTTGGTGGAGTCAAATTTGCTGCCATAGGACTAGAGTATCTGGATCTAACCGGTAGTGTTGTTCTTCTTCTAAAGATCAGTGGATTGTGTTTTGATTTTTATGTACTTCCCCGAATTGAACTGGTTTCTGGTCGACCGGTTTTTCTAATTTTCTGTCTTGACTTTGCTTTCTTTGAGGCTGGAAATTACTCCTTCAATTGTTCTGTAGTTTGTGCTTTGTATCTAAGACGATTGATACATTTGAATATTAGAAACTTTAAAGTATTTTTCCCATTCAGTATTCAAATTTTCTTCTGATATTTGCTAGTGCATCCAGCTCAGTTCTCTTTATATGTATAACTGGGTTTGATGAGCATCCAAACAAATTAATTTGATCAAGTGATCCTTATTTCATAAAAATATTGGAACTCTTGAGTGTACGCAAGAAGCCATTGTTTCAGTCTTTCACTTACACGAAGTATCCATCTTTGTCTATAATAGACATAAAATTGACAGTTTGTTCGGCTTTCTATTTACCTTCTTTTTTCGTAGTGTACTTAAGTCTTATGTCTTGAACACGTCTTCTTGTATGTGTATTAAAATTTGCTTGGTTTCTTTCCACGACAATTGTATGACTTATATTTTTTGTATCGGCATGACGCGAACTGTTTTCGTGAGCGAGGAATATCTTGTTCTCACTTTGACTGCCCGAATTTGATTAAATAATTTCACTTCTTCGGATAACCGCGGTAACTGGTTGGTTTCTCTTTTGGTGTATGTCCCATTTTGCAGCCAATCCAGGTCCTTGGCATCAAATTTTCTGTTTTCTTAATTTCGATTGTTCTGTTTCGATCGAATGGTTTTTTCGTGGTTTTCTTCGCATAATTTTTCATTACTGAGGATGATAGTTTTTATATTCTCCCGCGCCTAGTAATACATCAGTTGCACCCTTTTTTGGAAGACTGGATCCTCTTGATGCAAGTCGGCGTCACCGGAAGATAGATTTCGATGTCTTTTTACACAGATTGTGTAATTTTTGGTAGTACTAGCAGTTCTATTTTGAGTGTAAAATCACTTGGAAATCTTGGACTGCATTCTACAATTATTTTAGATTGCGTTTTTTTGGTTTTGCATCTTTCCAGCTTTTCCTGGTGCATTCTTAGAGCTGCTTCGGCATTATTAATTATTGCTTGACCTTTTCGTACTTAATTTCACTCACCTGTTGGCCACAAAATACCTAAAATAAAAGTGTTCCCTTTGACTTAAATATCTAGCATTAAATTTACAATATTTTTAAGTAAAATAAGTTTGGTGAATAATATACATATCTTACCTACAGCTTGGTTCACGGATCTTGCTATTGTATGGCTAGCTGTCCTTTCAAGTTGGTTTGTAATCATTTAATATGGTTTTCCTGAAAAACGGATTCCTGTAAAATAAAAACTTACGTTCTTGAAAACGAACTGGGCAACCGACAGCGATAAATGAGGATATTTGGTCAACATACAATAGACAGGAAAAACCATCGTTGTATTTTATAGCACTTTAGCCATGAAACTAAAATTTACATTTTAGAAAGGGATTTATTCATTTAAAGTCAAAATAAGCAATTAGGCAAATAAAACATAGCTAGATCGCTTTGTTTTGTCGAGAAACATAGATTTTTGCTTATTTTTAGTTTCCTTGAATCAAAACAAAGAGATGTTTTGCCTAACATCCTATCTCTAATAATTTCTTTTTTTTCAATAGGTTTTAAAAAATGCATATCTTGCATATTTTTCAATTTTATTACACATTTACCAATTAAGTGCATATTTAGGCAAATTTTTGTAAAATTTTCAAATTGTACCCCAACTCAAAAATACCAGGACATTTCGGTAGAATTCTTACTTAGAACAACCAGTAATTAAGACATCCTAATCCGAACTGGAGACATTCCATTTATTGCTATATTGAATATGCCATATCCTGCTTAAATTTATCTTAATTGTCCGTTATATAACTCTACAGGTAGCATCTTTCTAGCAGCTACTGATTTTGTCATTTAGTCGTTTCATTCTTAATGTCAGTCCGTATTTTGGTGCTACATGACAAGCGAAATTTAAATCCAAAATGCCAAAAGTATTTACAAATGTCACGGCTGGATAAAAAAGTACCCTGAACTAGTGTTAATTAGACAAACATTCTCAATATTCTTACGAAATAAACCTATACACCACTCAGGTACGACACATATGGACCGTCGAGAATTTTCTAGGATGGACGGCGATCACGGGTGACTCATCATTGGTGACGCGGCTCAGCGACGTTCGAAAAGCCTGGAAGCGGAAGTCGCGAATACCTAATTCGAGAAAGACCGCGATCGTCGAAGTGTGGGTTTAAACAGAGGCCGCCTTCGGGAACAATTATTATTCAGTCAGCGAGTCCACAGCAAGTCGAGTCGAGTGAACCCCGGAGTTATTCTGTACATAATCGCTGTAATAAATATTTTGTCGTGTAATTCAAGTTATTAAGAAATATATTGTTGTGTTTTACCCACGCCGATTTTATTCACCGATCAACGTAAGTATATGTATTTTGCAGAGTGTGTTGAAAAAAGGTAAGTAAGATATCCAAATTTTTGAATTTGTCACATTTATTTTTCTTAGTTTCAATTTCAAACAATTGGTTTAATCTGTTGCTATGTTATCGCTTTCAATTAAACGCACTAACCTGAAGAATTCTACTAAGGTAAAGTCACAAAGTCTGCTCGCAGAACTTTCTCCAACATCCAGAAGACGACAGCTTAACAAGAATATTGTTTCGAATTGTGTGAGATATTCCTTTATCAAAACTGAAAAATCCCAAATTACGATTATTTCTTAAAAAAATACCATGAAGTCAGTTCCCGATGAAAGTACATTAAGAGAAGACTACGTAGACAAAGTGTTTCAAAAAGAAAGCACGTTATTCGTCAAATTATAGGCGATAATTTATTTTTATGTCTATGAAACAACCGATTCATGTGGACGTTATGCCGCAGATTTGTTAATTACAACTTTGACCAATAAAAAATGTGGTACTTAACATTTGATTAGCACAAAAGCTTTGTAAAAGACAAATAATAACACGATTGCAAGGTTGATGCATGAAGGTTTAACGAACTTTTTTCCTCGCTTATTCCATATTACGGAATACATGCGTAGCTCGTGATATAATATATAGAGTGGCTGAGGAAATTAGAAATGTATTTCCAATTGTAAATGATTTAGTCAATAATGTTAAAATAATTTCACAAAACATAACATCAACATAACGTTTCTATTCCAATTTCCGCTTCAAGCAACTATAACGTCGACATAACAGTGATTCAACTTTGTTATACTTTTGTTATATTTTCGCCATATGTTGCAAGATTGTGGATGTTATATAACAATCATCATTTTAAATTGGACTACTCGTTTTGCTTAATTTTATTTAAGTGGAAGCACCTTGCTTGATATCTGATTTTATTTGTTGGAAAGAAATTTTCTTTGTATTCAACATCCATTTCATGAAACCCCGTTTTTCACTTGGAATCTCTGGCATAATTTCTGCCTTGACGTTTAAGGCCATATAAAACAAACCGTCCATGTTTTTTTCGTAACAAACTTTTCGATGCAGTGACACCCATTGGTTAGCCCTTCTTAGGGTACTGGGCGAATACTGGGTGCAAAGTAAATGTGCTGCGCCACGTGGCAGAGGTAAAAGTAGATAGCGGTTGCAGACGAGTGTTATTAGGATCCATAAGATATAATTTAAGTCCGTCAGTGTACTAATGCAACTTAAAGAGTACGAGTACATGCGCAGTTCAATATTATCACTAAAGAGATGTCCACTATATTGATTTGTCGTTTTGATTTCCGAATTTCTTGAGGCTACTTAATAATATAGGAGTAGTAACTATGTATATGGTTCTAACACAATTTCGTGTCAATGATGCAAAGGTTAATTTAGAAACACTCGGCAGAAAATTACTTGTTTCGATTTAATGTATTCTAGTAACAATATCCAACGTCAGGATGATTTTTCTTAAGTTCTTATTGAGATTTTTATTATTATTATTATTATTATTATTGTAAAATGCGATCGGGCAGAGGTTACTACCTGTTCTGCCCGCGCTCACTAATGGGAGTACTCAATAAATAAAGCGTATGAAGTAAATATGTTTAACTACGATTAAGGTTTTCGTCAATATGATTTTTGCACTCATGACCTTTTTTGATAGCTTTCGCGCATTCACCAGAGTGCGGGAGGTCGAACTTCCCGCACACGTGCATTTAACTTCCCGTTGCCATGGTAACCTTAAAATACTCGGGTAGTGTCAACATTGTGACGTGTTGACGGCGCTGTCAATGGCGTTGTTTATAAATAACTCACAGTTAATCTCTTCAGTTTAAAGGTTTATTCGTCGCAAAAAATATTGTACACAACACGTTCGTGAGCCTGCTTCCCGCATTCACGCAAATGCGGCACTCCCTTCGGTCGTGCCTCAAACAAGCGTTCATGCGGGAAGCAGGCTATCCCGAACTAGTTGCGTAAATTACTATATCGTACTTCATTTTAAAGGTGGCTGTACTTGTACTTTGTACAACTTCTGCAGGTAGAGAATTCCAGGCATTAAACACACGGTTAACAATGAAGAACTGTCTAACACTGGTACGAAACCGGTCTTTAAGAAGTTTGTATGAATGCCCTCGTGTCCGTCCGTCTGTATTGAGAGGAAATATATGCTTTATCGGTGAATTATCGTCTGTCAGAGCATTGTATACAGTTATCACGTCACCTCTAACTCGCCGATTCGAAAGCAGCGGAAGTTGCATAATTGATAATCTTTGGTGATACTGGGGTCTATGGTAGCCATAAGGAACACGCGTAGCTCGTCTTTGAACAGACTCGAGAAGATCTTTGTCGCGCTGGAATATGGGGGCCCACACTGCATTAGCAAATTCCAAGATCGGCCTAACATATGTTTTAAACAATTTAGAAAAAGTTAACGGATCAGTTTTAGTAAATACTTTACTTATGAGGTAAAGTACTTTATTAGCTTTTCTTGTAACTTGACTAATATGGTCGGACCATGATAGTGTGGAAGTTACCAGAACACCCAGGTCAGTACAGGATTCATACCTTCTAAGCTCAAGATTATTAATATAATACAGATGTCTTGGATTGTTCGCTCCAACAGACAACACTTTACACTTGTCGACGTTAAGTGGCAGTAACCATTCATTTGACCAGGTATAGACGGTTAAAAGATCCCTACACAAAACTAGATGATCATTCGCTGAATTATAAATTTTTAAGTCATCAGCAAACATCGCAAAAGGAGATTTCAGTCGAACACCTAAGTCGGCTGTATAAACTGTAAATAAGAGTGGACCAAGCACTGATCCTTGCGGCACACCACTTAAAACTCTAGTAATTGAACTGCAAGCATCCCCAACCTTAACTGTAAAGCTACGATTAGAGAGGAATGCATCGATCCAACGCAAAAGATTCCCTCGTATTCCAAAATAATGCAACTTGTGGAGAAGACGACGTTTAGGTACACGGTCAAACGCCGGGAAAAATCCATGTATATTATATCAGTCGGGATATCCAAGTCAAAATTCCTTGTCCAATTTGATAAACAACAAAGCAAATTGGTAACAACTGATTTACCAGGAACGAACCCATGTTGTTCAACGGGAATAATTTTGTTGTCCAAAAGAAACTTGAACGTGCTGTCATATACAACTGTCTCCATGATCTTAACAACCACCGATGTTAAGCTGATAGGCCTGTAATTGTCGGGACAAAATTTATCTCCCTTCTTAAATATGGGCTTGATGAAAGCTGTCAACCAATCGGGAGGTAAAGTACCAGAGTTAAAAGACTGAGTAAACAAAAAACTAATCGGTTCACATAAGGAGGTAGCACATTCTTTCAGAACTTTGGCAGTTATATAATCCGGCCCTGGAGACTTTGTCGTTTTCAATTTTTGCAAGAGCTTCAATACTGTTTCAGGAGTAAACTGAATCTCGTCCATGTGGACGGAATTTGGTTCAAAAGGTATGTCAGCAATCTTTGCATCAGGCTCTACTGTGAAATTTCGGGAAAAGTTTTCTGCAAAAATATTCGCTATGACCTTGCAGTCGTTTAGAAGGCGACCAGTAGCATCTTTAAGTTGAGGAATTTTAACTGGGCCCGATATATTAGCGCGGATGTGCTTGAACAGGCGTTTGGGATCCTTACTTTCCGCTATTCGTTTTTCATACTCAACCCTCGCTTCTCTGATTTTATTAGAAAGTTTATTTGAAAATGCCCTATGCGCTTGATAGTCAGCAGCACTGGAAGTACGTTTAAAGGCACGCCATAACGATCTTTTCTTCCTGACTAATTTTAGCAAGCTACCGCTTATCCATGGCTTAATAGATGATCTGCTGACTTTAACAATACTAGAATGTTTACCCACTATGTCACCTAATATATTTTTGAACGAATCCCAATTCGTAATGACCGAAGAATTACTAAACAATTTTGTCCAGTCGACATTACTGAGATCATCATTTACAGCTTTATATTTCGTCACAAGTTTGGAAAGCGTGTCGACCCTTTGCCTAAGTACATAGCACAGCTGCAAGTTAATTTTTAGTGTTACATGGTCAGACTTGCCAAATGGACTTAGGTACATCAGATCAGTTAGGGAGCTGTCGTCAGAAGTTAAAATTAAGTCTAATAATGAGGGTTGCTGATTAAGCCTGTAACGAGTCGGTTGAGATACAATTTGATTAACATGTCAATTATTAATCATGTCTATAAGTAACTGCGAAGAAATATCGTGAGACTGATAAGAGGTGGCGGACCAATCGATAGAAGGCATATTAAAATCTCCAAATACAAAAATTTTGTCATATAAGTGATAGAACCTACTGAGGACATCAAAAAGAGTACGGTCGCAGACCAGTGATGATTTGGGAGGCCTATAAATACAAGCTAACACAAAAGTTAACGAGCTATTATAAACCTTAATAAAAAGAGAATCTATATTTCCAGTATCACTTTCCAAAATTTCAACCTTGAAATTTGCTAATATTAAATTGGAAACATATATACACACACCCCCACCTCTATTTTCACGATCTTTTCTGAAAACTGTGTAACCATGTAATGATATCAAGGAATCTGTGATTAATGACGATAACCACGTTTCACTTAGAATTAAAAAGGTTGGTTGATCATCAGTAACGTATACAACAACATCGTTAAACTTGGCTTGTAGAGATGCTACATTGGACTATGCTATGGTACCAAGAAAAAAATTACTATTTATTTTATTCTTGAACTTGAATATTTTGCTGAATAATTTCATGGTTAGTTTCGACATCTGTTGGCTTCTGATACGTTTCATAAGCTTTTTTTATTTTCTTTTGAATTTTTTTACACCGATTCTTGATGCTTCTATGTTGGACTATTGGAAAGATATCATATAGCATTCCAATAAGCCCTTGGACATCAGCTGTGTATTTAAGAACTAAAGCCATTATATTCGTTTCTCCTGATGCTTTTTCCATAAATTCAACCATCTGCACGAAGCTAAGTGGGTACTGAGCATTGTGTAGCAATTCTTTGGCAGGGTATAACAGATCAGTTGTTGGTGTCAAACTTTCGACAGAGTCTGAGGGTTTTATTTTTTTTTTGGTTGTTGCAATCGTTGAGGACCACTATCGTCAGAGGGTAAACACAGTGATAGATCCAAAGAATCGAAACCAATTAAACTATCATCCGTGCTGGGTCTTTTGCTTCCCACTTCTGGTGATACTGGGGCATGGGGAATAGTATCAGGATACCGCGCACTAGTATTAACATTCTGATCGTTTTCGACACCAGATCTTGTAGTAATATTCGGACAATCATTTGCTAAATGGCCTGCGAGTCTACATTTAAAACAAGTGTTATCATAACTCAAGAAGATGCGATAGTTTGTTTCCTCATACTTTACAACTAGGGATGAAGGTAAGTCTCGTGTGTCATCAGGTTGTACATAGATTTGTCTCCGAAAACTAAAAACATGTTTGTATTCATCTGACTTTATCCCCGCTCTAAGAAACGACATTTGGGAAACCGGGACAAAACCTGCTTGCTTGACAAGGTTCTCAATAACAATGTGGGGAATGGAAGGACAAACGTTAGAAAATATGATACGCTTAGCCGGATTTATCAAACGGCGTACATTAACTTCGTTATCATTAACAACAATAGTCGAGTGTTCAGAAATAATCTGGTCAACACAAGATTTGTCGCTTAAATAAATGCAAATACGATCATTTGACATACGAGATGCAAAAAGGACATTTTTCGCCGTAACTACATTACCTATAGCCAGGACGTATTCAATCAGTTTCATATCATTGATTGCAGTTAAAACTATTGCTTGTTCTTTGGATGGAAACTGAGGTGACTCAGGGATTCCCTCCATCTTAAAAAGTCTAGGAAATTACAGAAATGATAATTACTAAGATACTCTTATAATATCTTACCCCTTTCGGGTATTTTCCCGCCGCAAGGCGGGAAAATTATAAAACCACAGTCACTCGCCTCCGTGAAGAAACACGTTGATAGACGGCAAAAACAACCAGCGATAGTACTTACTTTGGTATGGCGATTTGAGAATGCAAAAATATTCAGCAAACACTCTCGCATAAAATGTTGGCACACCACAGCACTAGGGTAGAAATATCCACAAGTGTTACCAGAGTACGTGAACTTAATTGCACAAATTAATTCCTTATATTAACAGAAAAACTGTGTCAAAACCGAACACAGATATGCAAACGTTGAACGGTTTGAAACTCTGTGATTCTCATTGGAGATTTTAAAATTGTAGGTTTGTAAATGGTTTTTAGAAGGGGACTGAACCAAGCGGACGGATAAAATGACTAGCGATATAATAATAACTGAGTCACATATTCGTTATGTAACAACTTATATATAAATCGTTCATTGTGTGATTGTTAACCATTAAACGCGCCCTCTCGTTAAAAATGTATATGTTTTTATACCTGTGTTCTTCCCCCACCCTTTGATTTGCTCACGTCGCTATAGATTTGAACGTCTATTAATGTAACACAACGTAGGTCCTAACCTTGCTAACTGCTCGCGAGCATTGGCTAAATTATTCATTTGAATTTGCGCGGTTTTGTTGTGTTCAGAGTGCGCAGGCGCGTGTTGATGAAGTCAGGAGTTACTCGCTATCATTCCAATTGAGACAACAGTGAATTACTGTTATTAAAAAAATTTAAATATCATTTCCCAAGTAAGACATAAACTCAAGTTTCACAAAACAGGCCGCTGAATTAAACTAAGTTGTTTGATACAATTTAACCACTTTATTTGCAATGTATCGGACTTGGACGACGGTACATTTGTAACTAACTCATAATATTATTATCGTATGGTGTGTGTGTATATATTAGCCTTTTCGGTATGCACTTGTGGCAATAAACCTACCTGTTTGTTATTCCATATTTGCCCCTCCATGTCCACTGTTTTGTGGTTAATCGAATTTTAAGGTTATGTATCAGAGGGTTTTAATTGACAATGACAGATATTGCCGGTTTTAGTTTGTGGGGTTAGGTGCGTCAATGTTGTTTTTAATTTTTTTAATTGCTAATACTTTTTTAACTGTTATCGAACGAGATTTGGGTAAGAAGAGGGCCAGTTTTCTTCCATAGTGTGATAAAATGGTTTTAGGTTGCCAAAATGTCAGCTCTGGAATACTGTGAAACGTCCGCAACACGTGGGAAGTCTTCATGGAAAAACGTTCACAAATGTAAATTATGTCCCTACTTTACACCTGCTCTTGTCCTTATGATCAACCACGTGAAACGACATCGTTTCCCTCTGGAGAAATTTACTTGCGACAACGCCAAAATTGAAGCTTATTGTTGTAAAGATTGCGATTTTAAGACGGAACTAATAGTTTTGTTCAAAGAACACATTGATAAATATCATGGGCTGGAGAGAGAATCTAGAGACGATTTATTAAGTGATGACTTCCGCATACAAACTTACGTCTGCCAAAAATGCGACTTTGAAACAAATTTCTTATTAAGGTGGATTCAGCATACTTCAGTATGCACGGAAAATAATGAAAATCCTGTGTCACAGAATAACACATACAGTTTCGATTTCAAGCGAACTATCGAAACAATTTGGAATTACTGTGCCCAATGTTCCTACAAAGCTAAATTCAAAGGTATTTTAAATCACATTATAACAAAACACTATTCACTCAAGCGATATTCATGCGAAAAGTGTCCATATAAATGTAAAAGGAAATCACGTTTAAGAATACACATAAATCAAATGCACACAGAAGAACAAGATGTTGAATGGCATAAGTGTAACAAGTGTCCATTCAAGGCCAAAGCAAAAAGTAATTTAACGGGCCATGTAAAAAGACGTCACTTGAATGAACAAGACGTTAAATGGTACAAATGCAATGAGTGTCCTTTCAAAACTATTTACAAACATTATCTAAAGCAACACGCAATTAGAAAACATATAGACGAAGAAAAAATTAATTGGCACGAATGTGAACAATGCTCATTTAAAGCTAAATGTGGGTCGGATTTAAAAAATCATATGGTTTATAAACATTTGGACGAAGAAAACGTTAAGTGGTATCTGTGTGATTTTTGCCCATATAAGGCGAAGTTCTACGCCGCTTTAAAGAGTCATATAAATCACCGTCATTTGGATGAAACTGAAGCTAAATGGTACAAATGTGAAAAATGCCCGTATAAAAGTAAAAAAATGTCGGGTTTAAAAAGTCACATGAATTTTAGACATTTGGATGAAGAAAACGTTAAGTGGCATCCGTGTCATTATTGTCCATACAAGGCGAAATCTAACACTGGTTTAAAGTGCCATATAAATTCCCGCCATTTGGATGAAACTGAAGCTAAATGGTACAAATGTGAAAAATGCCCGTATAAAAGTAAAAAAATGTCGGGTTTAAAAAGTCACATGATTTTTAGACATTTGGATGAAGAAAACGTTAAGTGGCATCCGTGTCATTATTGTCCATATAAGACGAAATCCAATTCTGCTCTAAAGTGCCATTTAAATTCCCGCCATTTGGATGAAACTGAAGCTAAATGGTACAAATGCGAACACTGTTCTTACACAACTAAAAGTCGTTTCTCTTTTTATGCACACAGAAAAAAACATGTTGGGGTTTAGTTGACCATTAACCGGAAATGCAGTATTGAATTAAATTTACCTATATATGTATATGTTTTGTTTATCTAGTAGTTCTTTTTAGCATGTGTGTCAGTTATCTACAATGTGCCTTATTATGTGACTTGGTTTTTTCATTAAGACCATATAATAATGAAAGTTTTATTTCTTTACAATAAATAAATACATATAATGCTTTAAAAATAAAAATACATTAGTAGATTAACGATGCAAAACGTACAATGAGAGAGTGAAGTAAAATATGAAATGAACACAACTGGGGAAGAACACCAATACGATGTTTGCCTCGAATACCTCAGTCCAAACTTTGTTTGGATTTTCTTCCGCGGAAGTCATAAGTTGTAGTCTCCTATTATTCTAGACGCTATTCTACTTGAAGTGCTGATACAAATTGTGAGCGGTTATGCTTTTCTCGGCCCCGGTGTCTACAGTCCTTATTCACTAGAGATTGTTACCTATTTATTAGTCTGTTTCAGAACTCTGTTCGTCTAACCGAAAAACCCTCCTGACCAGTGACAGATTCCAGGGTTTCTCAAGCGTCGGTCGCCGGTAGCCGGTCGCCTTTAAAAATTGCTATTTCAGTCCCTCTTTGCATATACAGTAGTCCAAGAGCTATAAGGTTATATGGCCATCATAAAATTATTCCATTGTGTTGAAGTTAAGTTGTTTACAATAGAAAAGATTTTGGGGTAGTAAATAACGTGTCCGCTGCAGCTCGACCGGCTGTTGTCGTTTGGGGCGGCTTTAAAATGATTTGATGATTTAGTTTTTTCTCTGTCAGTAGTCTGATTGACATTTGTTTTGAGCTGGATTGCCATTTTTCTACTGTGGAGAAGGCGTATAGTAACGTTCTTATTAATAAGCGTTTGGAAATACTTAGTAAAATCAAATAAAGAGCACTTATGTAAACATTAGTAATAGCTATATAGATAAATCATTCAATTTAAGTCCGGAAAAATGTTTCACAAGAGCTAAACCCATCAAAGCAATAGAGCAAGGTTGTTGTCTTTTACCAACCCTTTTAGTAGTCTTAGAAAAGTGAAAAAAGAAGTTGGAAGATATGGAAATAGGCTGTTCACAAAGGTCGAAATTTCCATTTCTAAGAAGAGTGGGTGAGCAGAACGAACTGATGATTGAGAATTAAAGATGAGATGCTGAATGCGGCATGCGACAATAGTCGTATGCAGAACCCCCATTCATATAAAAACAATATTTAAGTGAAATTTTAGTGTTTGTTCCTTACATATGAAATAAACACTTCGAAAAAGCCGAATAACTGTTTTAAATAGCGTAAAGTTTTATGCTTTCTAAGAAATGGATACCGTAAACTTGGTCATTGCTACTGAAAACTGAAACTATCGGCAACAATGTTTATATTTCTGGCATATTTTTTAACCTTTAATTCAATAAAACGTAACTTAACGAAAAATGGTCAGGGAATTTTTATTCTTCTGCATCAAATACCAACAAACTCACTAGATTTTCATCGCCAACCCTACTATATAAAGATCTTGAACGGATAATATGTTTTATGTTTCGACAAATTATAAAAAATTATCCGAGAAAGTTGCTAGAATGTTTTTGAGTGCCATCGCTTCTCAGACATTGTGGACAAGATGCTCAGAACTGTACATCCATAAAAACCGCCAATCCCTATTATTACTTTCATTAGAATTCGTACCCTAACCAAAACTGCAGCAGGCGAAATCCAGACGCATAAAAAAAAAGAACGCCGCCTTTACTAACAGAGACGCAGCAGGCTGGCGCAACGATTCGGTAACGACATGGAAACCATGATGAATCTTGTATATATTTTTCTACCACGTATGAACTCTTCCATCCCCCGTATCTTTTGAGAAAGGAAAGTTCCGCTCCCGCATTTGTTAATAAAGTCGCTGATGTTCGGCAAAAATTATGACCGGTGTACAACTCACGATTTGCTAATCCTAGAAATTCCGCTATTTTCTTGGGAACTCTACCGACTGTATTAATTCCAACGTGCTGGGAAATGCATTTACTTGAACCGTCAGAGTTTCTAACGATGGTTTTGGTTTTAAGAGCGCTTCAAAGAGGTTTAGATCCCAGTAAACACAGTTACGTCGTAACGATGTAAACGCCACTTAACTCTGTCTACAATCTTGTTAGCTGTTACATCTCATACTGCGTATATTTGCTTTCCCTGTGCTATGTAATGTAATCAACAGTCACCCATGCCTGTAACATACTGGTGACATCCACATTGTTTCAGACTAGAGATGTGTTGGCTGGAACATCGTCATAACGTTGCGTTAGTACGTCGCTAGATTCTCTATATTTTGATGTATCAGTTACGTCTTATTTTAAACGCCAATATAACGTATTAAATGGACATAGGTGTTACGTATATATCGCAACATCGTAAACATATGACTCACATAATCTATGCGATATGAATAGGCATTTCAAAAAGTCTAGCTACCATGTATATGTATCATTTAGGGATATGGATATGGAGGGTAAAATTTAGCGCTACAGAACTTAATTCAAGTAAATTATTATTTTATTCAATATTTGAAAAAATGTAATATATAATGAGCAATAAAATACAAAAAGTAATATACATTCATAATATAAATAAATAAATATATAATCTATGATTTCCTAATTTGAAAATAATACAATATAGTTTACACTTACAAAAAGACATAGAAAGTATAAACTGTCGTTGTTTTTTCTTTCTTCAGGCGTTGACTAGAATGTCGTAGCCACTCTGAGCAGGGTTGTTTTACTATTTTTTCTGCAACCCACTGTATATGTAACGTATTAAGCGAAATGTGTCATGTTTAGTAGGTAGGAACCTACTAAACATGACACACCTTTTAGGAAAAAAGTGTTATAGTATTACAGGCATCTACCTGTATATAATATCCAATATTGTGTTATATGTAAGTACATATAAATTTATTGTATTTTTTTAACTTACAAAGAAACCTGCTTGTTGTAGTAGGCAAAGATAATCTTCTAATTCCTCAAAATTTGTTTAGCTGTGGTCTTGGCGGCATATCTTCTATTACTGTTTTCTTTGTGATTTGTCAGATTTGATGACGTTTTCAGGTTGGAGATTTGTTCACTCGTTTCCTTTAGAATTTCTTTTGTTTCGCACATATTTTTTGTATTTGTTTCGACTCTAGAGTAAAATTATATTCATTAGCACCTAGTTCATAAAAAATTGCAGTAACATACCTTTGCAACATTTTATGGCAAAGCGCCTCACTTTCAAAAACAATGACCGTAAGTTCTTCAAAATCAGCGGGAGTATCTTCAGTGATTAATGGTGGTATTTCCAGCTTATCTGAAAAAACTGTATTTACGTACAGTTATCAAAAACAACAGAAGCACCTAAAAATTAAAATGATTACTTCATTAGAATTATATTAACTTACCTAGTGTAAATTCAACCCACACTGAATGGCAGAAATTTTCACAAAACTGTATTAAAAATGAAGTGAGTTACGGATCCACGAGAAAGGTTCGGTGGTTGTGAACTAAATGGCCAAATGGAATTCGAAAGCTTCACTGTGTGTGTGAAGTGCAATAAACATAAATACTGAAAAAAGGGATCGCACACCCCAAACATCTGGTGTATAGTAAATGCAGAAGTTGAGCGTTATTTTTTCATTAGATGAAATAAATTTAATAAAATTAAAAACTGAACACTCTCTAATTTTTTTAGTACCCATCATAGCTTTACAAACGTCTTTATAAAATCAAAATTCGACGAATGAACTCTTCAAAACCTTGTCCCGTTTCAGGGATAATGGACAAAGAATTTTTATGACTTTGTCTACATCAACCCCAGATGTTCTATTTATAATTTTCCAAGCAGGTACTTACAAAATAACACTTCAAGAGTGAATAAATTTACAGAAATAATTATTAGAAATTATTAGAATGAAAAAACTTGTCTTTGGTAAATTTCTAATAAAGCCGTTGTATTTTTCGCTCTGAATATAATTATTAATTAAGCATTACAAACTCACTGACGAAGGTCACTTTTTAAAGAATACGACGACCCACATCTAATTGACCATATAATCTTTAACAATAAATTTCAAATAATACCATAGTGTTTTTTTTTTAATTTTGATAAGGTGTTGTAAAACTATATGTGAATCGCCACATCTGATATGTTTCTGTTTCTGTCTTCATTCCAGACATTGTATTTACGTGGGCAAAGGATGCCGTACGTGGGATTTTAGGCGCGGAAACGTATACCTGCGTAAATACTGTAAATACAGTGGTGTCCAAAGAAGATAAAAACAGAAACGTACCCGATGTACTGGTATTATATATACACTCTATTACCGACATTAAAAAAAGTCTACACTATTTTGTCATATCTACTGCTTTATTATCAGTTTTCAGTTAGCTACATATTCGATATGAAATGAAGTGAATTTTTTGAGAAAATAGTAATTTAACGATCAACCACGAAAATACTCAATTATAATTATACATTATACATTACCTGTTTATTTTAGAGCCCAAGATTACATTGGAAAAATCTAAACTTTTGAAAATTTAATGTTAAACAAGTATACCTATAACTGAGTACGAAAGTCAATACACAAAACTCGATGACTAATTATTGTTTCGTATTCAAATTATTATTTATTTTCCTTACGATGAAAGTGAAGAAATTATTTAATTCATTTTTATTTTAGAACAATATCGCTGACTTTGAAATAGATTCGTTTTTTAATTTCGATTTCTTTTGTGTTGCTTTTGTTGCCGATCAACATATTTTGCATTAGAATTAATAAAATGATGAAATATATGATTTTATTTTTCGAGCTTATTTCAAAATTCTGTGTATGTATAATTGTTCCTTTTTGGCAGTGACGCATAGGCATAGGTTAAAAAATAATGTCTCATTACTAGTTTTAATTCGTGTTACCTGTTGCATGGAACATTTTTTAATTCTGATCATAAACTATATGCATTAAGTCTCTTGTTCTGTTTTATAAAGCGCAGGCCGTTATGGACGTATAAAAATAAAATTATAAATAAATATAATTACATGGAAATATAACATGAAAAAGAAATAAGAGCAACTCACT
This sequence comes from Zophobas atratus, assembly GCA_022388445.1. Taxonomy (NCBI): domain Eukaryota; kingdom Metazoa; phylum Arthropoda; class Insecta; order Coleoptera; family Tenebrionidae; genus Zophobas; species Zophobas atratus. The sequence goes on from CM039446.1 coordinate 14,593,577, forward strand.
ATTGGCGTCATCTCTCTTGTGCAAGATTTAAGACACGGAAGAAATTTCTTTTTTTAAGACTCAGCATCTTTTGTTTATGAATATACTATTTACTTGGAACTCAAACATAATTAATAAATATAAAATAGAGCTATACATATAATACTTGATATGTATGTTTTTAAATTTTTTTTGGTGTTGCCCTGTCAGAAACGTTAATTTTCGATTTGACGTGCCATTTTGTAAAATGAACTGAAAAGTACTTTACATAATTAACTAATAAAAATAAAACATTCCGAAACATGTATATATATATTAATCAGATATCTAGTAACTACAGTTAACATTACTTATTGGTTACATAACCGTAGTACTCCATTGTGATGTTACAAGGCTTACCTGCCAATTATATCGCTGCGACACAATAATGAGATTTCTAGTAAATGCTGTTAACATTAGGTGTTAGTTACATAACAGGAGTACCACAGTGTAATGTTTAAACGCTTATATGTAAGCTATATCGCTGCGATATAACAGTGGGATATCTAGTAAATGTAGTCAACATTACGTGTTGGTTACATAGCCTGAGTACTTCATTGTGATGTTATATAGCTTACGTTCCAGGTATATCTTTAAGACATAATCATGCGATGTACTCAAGGTTCTTTTGTGAGTACATACCTGTCACGTTAATGTCACAACTGTGTTTACTGGGATATCCAAAGTTGTAATTGCTTGCCCACCGTAATAAGACGGCTTTTGGGCAACCAAAGTGTTAATTTTGGAGTATTTGCTTAGAAATAGTTAGAGGATGAGGAAGATCCTCATAGAAACACGTTCACAACTGCAAACAATGCCCCTATTTTACGACCTGACGTCGTGATACGAATACGACAAAAACGTCATAATGAAACTATGAGTGGGGAATGGAATACGCGATGAGCGTACCTGTTTATTGTTCCATGTTTGCCCCTCCACGTCCACTGTAAAATGGGTAATCGAATTTAAAGGTTATGTACCAGACGTTTCACGGGCGGTTTTAATTTGTGGGGCTAGGTTCGTCAAAGTTGCATGTGTTTAAACAACCGTTTTAATTGTTCTCCAGCGAGATTTGGGTAAGAACAGAGCCAGTTTTCTTTCATAGTGCGAAAAAATGGTTTTAGGTTACCAAAATGTCATCTCTAGAATACTGTGATGTATTACCAATACGTGCGAGGTCTTCACGGAACAACGTTCACAAGTGTAAATTATGCCCCTATTCTACAACTGTTCTTTTTCTTATGATCGATCACGTGAGACGACACCAACTCCCTCTGGAAAAATTTACTTGCGACAACGCCAAAATTGAAGCCTTTTACTGTAAAGACTGCGATTTTAAGACGGAATTGACAGTTTTGTTCAAAGAACACATTGATAAACACCATGGGCTTAAGAGAGAATCTAGAGACGATTTATTAAGTGAGAACTTCCGCATACAAACCTACGTTTGCGAAAAATGCGACTTACAAAAACTTTTTATGTACACAGGAGGACATGTTGGGATTTAGTTGACAAGTAGTGGAAAATGCGGTATTAAGTTGAATTTATATGTATATTTTTTCTTTAGTCATTATTTGTTTAATCGTGTGTGTCAGCTCTCTACAATGTACTACATTAAGTGACTTGAACTTCTCGGGAGGATCATAACAAAATGAAAATTTAATTTTTTTACATATAGCAAATAAATATAACGCTTTAAAAAAACTACATTAGTGGAACACCTACGCAAAACGTAATGTTAATACATGACGTTATACGGACCAAGTGAAGTGAAATACGACATCAGCACACCTTGTATCATAAAAATTTTAAAATAGACGGCAAACCTTACGGATAACGTCTAAGTAATTATTTTTATCGGAAATTATTACACTGAGGTCACGATTGTCGGGTTATAAATAATCCGAAAATTAAATTTCATGCGAAAAAAAAAGCTGGGGTCGAATTGTCAGATGAAAAAAACTCAATAGAGCTCAATACTGATTTGTTCAAAAAACTTTAAAATATTTTTACTAAACTACATAGAGCGAACTCGGCAGACTAAAGCGACGACGAGGAAATAAAATTGGGGCACATTTTTTGGGCTTATTTACAAGGAATGAGCAGTGTTGGGCAGTATCTAGATAAAATCGAATTTAAGCACAAAATATCTGAATCTAGATATAAAATTAATGGCGCAGATACAGATACATTTTTTTATTTCGCTTTTTTTCAGTAGTTATTAGTTGAGTTATACTAGTAGTAATTTTTGATACTTCATGTTGGTGATTTTGGTCACATAAACAAAAATAGTGGTAATTTGAGACAAATTAAGGATAATTCCTGTCTGTCTAATTAAATGTCGTCCCAAGAATCCTGTTGAGGATTCGATTCCTGTGGGGATCAGCTTGTATGAGCTGCGATTGCTTTTCGACTTTGATGTGGATTATCATTTACTATTGTAATAGCTGCTACCCAATTCCAATATTTATTCCAACCGAGACAACTATTCAAAAGTGGCAATGACGCTACCATGTTTGCCCCTCCATGTCCTCTGTTCTGTGGGTAATCGAATTTTAGGGTTATGTACCAGAGGATTTTAATTGACATTGACAGACTTTGGCGGTTTTAATTTGTGGGGTTAGGTGCGTCCATATTGTTTTTAATTTTTAATTTTTAATACCTATTTAACTGTTCTCGAACGACACTTGGGTAAGGAGAGTGCCAGTTTTCTTTCATAGTGTGATAAAATGGTTTTAGGTTGCCAAAATGTCAACTCTGGAATATTGTGAAACGTTCGCAACACGTGGGAGGTCTTCGTGGAAAAACTTTCACAAATGTAAATTATGCCCCTATTTTACAACTGCTCTTTTCCTTATGATCAACCACGTGAGAAGACACCGTTTTCCTCTGGAAAGATTTACTTGCGACAACGCCAAAATTGAAGCTTATTACTGTAAAGATTGCGATTTTAAGACGGAACTAACAGTTTTATTCAAAGAACACATTAATAAATATCATGGGCTTAAGAGAGAATCTAGAGACGTTTTATTACGCGAAGACTTTCGCATACAAACCTACGTCTGCGAAAAATGCGATTTTGAAACAAATTTCTCTTTAAAGTCGATTCAGCATACTTCAGCATGCACGGAAATGAAAGAAAATCGTCAAAGTGTGACTTCTCCATCACTGAATGACACCTACAATTTCGATTTCAAGCCAACTGACGAAACAAGTTGGCATTACTGTGCCCAATGTTCCTACAAAGCTAAACTCAAAGGTACTTTAAGATTTCATATTAAGACCAAACACGATTTGAACAAGCGATATTCATGCGAAAAGTGTCCATTTAAATGTACATGGAAATTTACTTTAAGGATACACATAAATCGATTCCACTTAGATGAACAAGATGTTGAATGGCACAAGTGCAAAAAATGTCCATTCAAGGCCAAAGCAAAAAATGATTTAGCTAAACATGTAAAAAGACAGCACTTGAATGACGAAAATATTAAATGGTACAAATGCAATGAATGTTCTTTCAAAACTAAATATAAACATTATCTAAAGAAACACGCAATTGGAAAACATCTGGACGAAGAAAAAATTAACTGGCACGAATGTGAGAAGTGCCCACATAAAACGAAATATGCGTCGGATTTAAGTAGTCATATGGTTTCTAAACATTTGGACGAAGAAAACGTTAAGTGGTACCGGTGTGATTACTGCCCATATAAAGCGAAGTTCAAAGCCACTTTAAAGTGCCATATAAATTACCGCCATTTGGATGAAACTGAAGTTAAATGGTACAAATGTGAAAAATGCCCGTATAAAAGTAAACAAATGTCGGGTCTAAAAAGTCACATGATTTTTAGACATTTGGATGAAGAAAACATCAAGTGGTATCAGTGTGATTATTGTCCATATAAAGCGAAATTCAATAGTAGTTTGAAGCGTCATATAAATTGCATCCATTTGGATGAAACTGAAGCTACATGGTACAAATGCGAACACTGCCCTTACAAAAGTAAAAGTCATTCAACTTCTTATAAGCACAGGAGGAAACATATGGGATTAATTGACGATAAGCCGGAAATGAAGTATTAAGTTTAATTTATAGTAATTCTTTAACCATTGGTTCAATTCTCTACAATGTACTATATTACGTGACTTGATTTTTTCATTAAAATCATAAATTAAAGTTCAATTTTTGTTACATTAAATATATATAACGCCTCTTAAAAATAAAAATACATTATTATAACGCATAGATGCAAATATAACGTTCCTTGTTACACAGTTATAACATAAGAAATAATGATAAAAATTTTACTATTGATAATAATAGTATATTTGCCCAACAGAAACAAGTTCCAATTACAGAACAATAAAATGAGAATATACGTATAAACTTATATAGTATTATAACAAAACTTAAACTTCAACAAAACTTAATCTTGAACTAGTGACAAGTCATATAAAACAACAAATCGGTTATAAAGTGAAGAAGAAGAAATAAAAATATAAACATTTGCGCAATATTATACAGAGCATACAAAATCAACAATTAAATCTTTTAACAATTATTTTTTTTATTTCATTTAGTTTGCAGCTGAATAAGTCACACTGATTATATTTCTCTAACCCATTCCAGTAGGTTGTAATTACATATAACGGTGCTTTCCTGCCAATGTTCGTACGTGGTGTATGTATATATAGAATGCAACATAATTCCTCGTGTTTAATTTCGGCACCATGAATTTCAACCCAGAAAGCAGCTCACCACAGCAGCATTTTATAAAGAAAAGTAAGTGCACTGATAATTCTTCTGCACTGAAGTGGCTGAAATTGATATTTGTGTAGCGAATCATACAGATATTTTAAAAATTTGTGCTGCACCTTCTCGAGCATGCATATTTGGTAGTTATAATAGGGGGACCGAGCAACTGAACAATATTCGAGCCTAGATCTAACTACGGAGTTAAATAATGTTATTAGTGGCAACGTATTTGTAAACCCTCTGCAATTCCTGAGAATAAAGCCCAACATTACATTTGATTTCTGTACAATATAAGCCACATGCTATTTAAAACTAAGCTTATCATCATAGTGTACACCAAGGTCTTTAATAGATGTAGTTCGTTGAAGAAGATAATTTCCAAGGTGATAATCGAACTGGGGAAAACTATGTAACAATGTGAAGCTGAGAACTTTGCATTTATTTTTATTTGATTCCCGATTATTCAAACAACACCACTTTTCAAGCCTAGTTAGATCACTTTGTAGTTTAACACAGTCGTCAACGGTATCTATTTTATTTAGGATTTTAATGTCATCCGCGAAGATATAAATTTGGGAATATTGAATAACTTCCACAATATCATTTATGTAAATTATAAAGAATAAGGGTCCAAGTATAGATCCTTGTGGAACCCCGGAAGATGAGATATTTAAAGCCATTGTGTAAAACAAAATTTTCACGTTGTGATAAGTAAGAGGCGAACACATTTATTAAGGAATCAGATAATCCAAAACGAGACATCTTAAGGAGTAAAATATGGTGGTTAATTTTGTTTTTGACATATCAGTGTATACGACATCTAACTGGCCTTTACAATCAAGTGTATCTGCTATAATCTGTGATATACAAGATAAATTATTAAGAGTTGATCTACTTGATGTAAACCCATGTTGATGTATGGATATTGCTTCTTTGATATTGAAATAAATCTGGCGGTACAGAACACTTTCAAACACTTTGGAAATAGTAGATAAAATCGATACAGGTCGGTAATTTTTGACATCAGAGAAATCACCGGATTTATGGATTGGTATTACCTTAGCAACTTTCCACATACTATAGGAAAGCAAGCATATCTAATACAAAGACTAAATAAATAACATAACGACTTTAAAAAAATGGCCCAACAATCTTTAACAAGGAAGCAGGGGATCTGATCTAACCCATAGGAGCGACTATTTTTAAGTTCTCTGACAGTTCTTGATATGTCATCCTCAGAGACATGAGCATGTATGGATAAATTACTGTATTTCCTACTTAAGGGTCCCCAGTCGTCGCCCGCAAAATTGCATCCAGTGAGAACAATTATTTTTTGTAACTATGCAACCCAAAGTACCGACCCATCGCACGTACCGACCCAAAAACACGAGAGGTTATGGCACTGTAGAGAGTCCGTCATAAAATGCAAATCGGTAAACAACACTAGCTTATTTATTTTCAAATGAAGGGTACAGGGAAATAACCACCGAAATCCATTTGTATGTATTTTAAAGAAATTGAGTTGTAAGTTTAAAATGCTGCGGAAAATAGATTGAGAAACACACCAGGTTCAGCCTAACACAACTTTTTATTTTCTTTATGTTTTAAAAATATATAAAATAGACTGTTTATGTTCAAATATAACAGCAAAAAAATTAGCTCCTTTTTCGGTCTGCTACTGGGCACCCTTAAGATACTCTTATGCATATAAGTCGCAGTTATGTTCGTTTCTTTTGATGAATGACGTATCATGCCGATGTATTCTTCAATGATGCCTTGAACCTAGATCACGTGTTATTTATTTGGTGTTAATCGTTTTTGTATTTTTCGCAGAGACAAATTTGCTACCACCGGGCTAGAGACTGGCTGTAATCGGTATTGTTTGCGTTCTTCTGAGTGTCCGTAGATTTGAATTGATTACTGTTGGGGCGGTTTTTCCAATTTTCTTGGCGTTTCTTCCCTTGAGGTTGGACTTTGCGCTATCAAATGTTTTTGCCAACCAGAATTCAAATTTTCTTCTGATATTTATTTGCTAGTGCATGTGATCGGTTCTTTCTATACACCGTGGTTTGATGAGCGTCTAAAATAATTAATTTGGTCACGTACTCCTTATTTGGTGATATTATTGGAACCGTCGACTGTACGCAAGAAGCCATTGTCCCAGTCGTAACCCTTGGCGAAGTTCTCCATCTTTGTCTATACTATAATATGATAAAAAATTGTCATTTGGTTCGGCTTTTTACCCTCTCGTTTTTCGTAGTGAATTTATTTATTACGTCTACTTGTAATTTGCCGCAATGTTTGGTTCCTTTCTTAGGACAAGTGTCCAACTTCTATTTTTTGTTTTCTGTACCGGCATGGCGCGAACTGTCGTGAGCGGGGAATAACTTGTTCTCACTTTGACTGACCGGGCTTGATGAAATAATTTTACTTCTTCAGATGACTGTGGTAGCTGGTTACTTTCTCTCTTTCTATACTTCACATTTTGCAGCCAATCCGGGTCCTTACAATAAATTTTCTGTTCTCTTAGAATTGATGGTTCTATTTTGTTAAATTTTTTCTTCGTGGTTTGATTGACCATTTCTTCGCAAATTTTTCATTACTGGGGATTTATCGCAATGCTAATATTATTAATAATAATAATAATAATAATAATACAAAAATTAAATTGTGTACATATTCATTTACTACATCACTTAAATCAGTTCCTTCTTGACCCCCTATTACACTTACATTCCATCCCCGTTCCTTGAAAATAACAAATACAAATTATACTGGGATCGCACAATACTTACAGACTTAAACATTACAGCTAACAGACCAGACATCATACTTATAAAAAACACACGAACGAAGCCATTCTCATTGACATTGCTATTCCTAACACAAACAACATTATTCAAACACATCACACCAAGATTTCAAAATATCTACAATTATCGATAGAAATGAAATCCATGTTGAATCTTAAAAAAAATTCAATTCTACCCTTAGTTATCTCTAATGTAGATGTAGCCCCAAATAGCTTAGTTGAGAATTTAAAGTGTTTGCAATTGAATGATTCAATAATTGTCAAAATTCAAAAAGCCGTTTTGTTAGGAACATGTCATATTGTTCGTAAGTTTCTTGAACAGTCTGATCATGTCAGTCAGATTAGATTAGTACCAGTAGGTCAGAGTAGTGTAGGTCACTTTCCAAGTGATGCGCGGATAAATGATCGGTAGTTACGCTAGACTTTTGGGGATGGGCTGAGATTAGAGAATAATAGCAGACTAATTTGAATGGTGTAATTCTAGAATCTCGAAAATTGTTTTGTTAATCTAATCAATGCATATCATTACTTGGTCTTAGTACCCGTAATGATAGAAATCTTGCCTGAATGCCGGTCATTTCCGGGTCAGTGGTGGATTTTAATAATGTTAATTTATTTTCTAACAGACAACTTTACACATGTTATTAGCGGGCTGTTAAAGTGGTGAAATGTATTAGTAACTTCAAAAATGTTACAGGTGTTCCACTGTTAAGTCTAGGAATACATAGAGTAACATATTCTAATAACATATGACAAGATATTCCTCCCATAATTATTTTTTGGAAAAATATTAGACTCGCAACATTCGTCCTAGCATACATTTTGAAATGCAAACTTATATAAATCCGTTGGTAAGGATTCCATATCACACCGCAGTATTCTAGCTTACATTTCACTAAATTATAAAATAACAGCCTTATACAAAATGAATTCGAAAAGTCCGCTGAGTTCCTAATAATAAAGCCTAATTTTCTCATTGCAGCACAAGTAATGCTCTCAATTTGCGGTCCAAAGGATAAAGTGGTGTCCATCATTACGCCTAAATCTACAAATCTATTACAACGCTCTATTGCGATACCATTCATTTTATATTCAAATTTTATGGTAGCGGCCTTTCTGGTGAAAGACATTACTTTACATTTATTATAAATAATTTGTAAATCGTTCTGTACAGTCCATAAAATTAGCCTAGAGATGTTACTCTGTAGTACTACACAATCTTCCTGGGAACTTATATTCTTGACTAATTTTAGATCATCTGCATAAATATATGCTTGACAATCAATGGTGTCAAGTATATCGTTGAAAAATATTATAAAAAGTAATGGACCTAGATTTGATCCTTGCATTCTTGAATTGAAAACGTGTACAGCAGTATCCACAACATCCAAAATATTGACTTCTACCAGTTATTAATGCTTTTATTAGGTACATTAAAATATCACATAATCCAAAACTCATTAATTTGCGCAATAGAATATAGTCATTAACACGATCGAATGCTTTTGTTAACTCCGTATACACTACATCAACCTGCAATCTTGAATCTAGTGCTTCCGAAACAAAGGTTTGTCACTGTCGAACTGCCTTTAATAAATCAATGTTGCTGTGGAATAATATGAAGCCTCTTTAAAATTCCCCAATTTTGGAGTTTGCTGACATTTTATTCCTGTGATCATATTTTTGACTGTTTTAGGTATCGTTGTTGCAGTATTTTCCCGCTGCTAGTGATACATCAATTGGGCCTTTTTGGAAGGCTGGATCTTGTTGACGTAGTTGTGCGTCACCGGAAGATATGTCTCAATGTCTTCTTTTGGCAGAGATTGTGTAATTTTTGGAATACCAACAGTTCTGTTGTGAGTGTAAGATCACTCGGAAATCTTAGACCGCACTCTACAATTATTTTAGAGTTCATTTTGTTTGGTGTGGCGTGACATCGGCTTACATGTGTTTTCTTGGCAGCGACAAAAGTCCTGTAGCTTTTATGTAATGAGCGATGCCTATATATCTAAAAATTGAAAAGTCGAATAATAAAACAATTGGATTTTGCGTCAGTTTAAATTTGACGCCAATGTGCTTTGTTGTGATTGGTCGCCACCGGTGGCGGGCATTCTAGTTACACAGTCGGTTGGAATTTGTGCTGTTAGATGCGTCTCACTTGCATGTGTGTGAAGAAATTTTCAATCCCTTACGGTTTCAACTGTGTTCCAACGAGGATTGGGTAAGAGTAGCGCCAGTATTCTTCCGTAGTGTAATAAAATGGTTTTAGGTGGCCAAAATGTCAACTTTGGAATACTGTGAAACAATCGCAAAACATGATAAGCCTTCACTGAAAAACGTTCACAGCTGTAAATTATGCGATTTCAAGACGGAACTAACAGCTTTGTTCAAAGAACACATTGGTAAATATCATGGAATTCAGAGAGAATTAAAAGACGATTTATTAAGTGAGGACTTCCGCATGCAAAACTACGTTTGCGAAAAATGCAATTTTGAGACAAATCTTACGTTAAAGTGGCTTCAACATATTTCAGCATGCAGGGAAAAGAAAGAAAATATTCAAAATGTGATCTCTCTGGAACATGACCCATGTAGTCCCGATTTCAAGCGAACTGACGAAACACGTTGGTATTTTTGTGTCCAATGTTCCTACAAAGCTAAATTCAAAAGTATTTTAAGAGTTCATATGAGAAAACACTATTTGACCAAGGAATATGCATGCGAAAAATGTCCATATAAAAGTAAATGTAAACAATCTTTAAATATCCACATGAAACTCCATTTAGATGAAAAAGATATTGAATGGTACAAGTGCGACAAATGTACATTCAAGGCAACAGTAAAAACATATTTAACTAAACACATCAAGACGCACTTGCATGACGAAGACGTTAAATGGTACAACTGTTCTGAGTGTCCTTACAAAGCTAAGTATAAAAATCGTCTAAAGAAACACGCTATTTTAAACCATATAAAAGAAGAAAATATTATTTGGTATCAGTGCCAGTATTGTCCATATAAGACGAAATGGAGTGTTTACTTAAAAAAGCATGTAAATTGCCGCCATTTAGATGAAAATGAAGCTAAATGGTACAAATGCGAACACTGTCCTTTCAAAAGTAAAAATAGCTCATCTTTATATCGACACAGAAAAAAACATGTTCGGATTTAATGAACCATTCAGTTGAATTTATATATGTATATTTTTTGTTTAGCCAGTAGTTTTTTTTAGTGTGTGTGTCAGTTATGTACAATGTGTTATATGACTTGATGTTTTCATTAATATGATAAAAAAATAAAGTTTTATTTTTTTTATTAAATTAATATGACGCTTTTAAAAAATTAATAAACATCACTAGAACATATAGGTGTAAAACATAATGTTTAATTTTTGGCGTCATAACGAGATAGCAATACGAAATGAGCATACATTGTGTCATTAGCGTTCTAAAATAGACTGCGTACCTTATGCATAACGACAACAGATGCAAGTAATGTAAATTTTTCTACTTCGCGTTCGCAGTCGAGCTCCTGAAGCACCCAAAAGAACTTGTATAATTTTTGTGTTTTAGAGTGGTAGGTACACATGCCATTGTCAAATAACAAATAAAATAAACGCCAAAAGAAGGAAATAGTGTTTTTAATTGCAATCAAACTTTGCGATGGAAGGTTACAATTATTATACACATTAATCATAACATTGGATGTGTCTTTGGCTTTTGGGTGACTGATTATCATAATATTTTGGCGAAAACTTATGCTTCAACTGTTACAATCTGACATTTGTCGTACCAATTATTACAAAATTCTCCAAAATTGTAAAAATTCCAAAATTTGTTTTAAACTGGGAAAAGAAATACGAAATATAAAAAGTAGTTTAAAATACGCGTGTGCGGCGGTACTTTTTTTAGTACCGCCGTAACAAGTGTGCAAGAATAGCATTTATTTCCAATTGCTGAGTGTATGTGGTCTAGAAGCACGGAGTGTACAAAAATCTTGCAGTTATCCTGGTAGTGCTGGTGTAACTTATCTACAAACTTATTGTAATGATCTGTGTCCGTTTCGTTAGCTATGAAGAAGAATTCTCCAGGGATGCGTTGTTGATGTTCATAATTTTGTTCGGCTGGTGAGCGTTATAGGTCATTCTTGATTGATATCCGTCGGAAATGTGTCGGAAATATAGAAACATTTCGATTAACAAGCGATGTAAATTTACATCCGCATAATTTAAGTCAGTCAATGGCACAACTACAACTTAAGAAGAACAAAGACATGCGCAGTATAATCAAATCACGAGAAAGGTGTCCAATATGTTGCTTTTATTTTCGAATTCTTTTTAGCCATGTAGCATAATAGGAGAAAGATATATATTTTTAAGACCCACCACTGACCTGGAAATGACCGGCATTCAGGCAAGACTTCTATCATTACGGGTACTAAGACCAAGTAATGATATGCATTGATTAGATTAACAAAAACAACTTTCGAGATTCTAGAATTACAGCATACAAATTTAGTCTGCTATTATTCTTTAATCTCACCCCATCCCCAAAAGTCTAGCGTAACTACCGATTATTTGTCCGCGCATCACTTGGAAAGTGACCGACACTACTCTGACCTACTAGTGCTAATCTAATCTGACTGACATGATCAGACTGTTCGACAAACTTACAAAAATATGACATATTCCTAACAAAATAGCTTTTTCATGTAGTTGTTTTTGTTTTAGCCCACTTATTATTTTGTCTATTGTGTGGGGGGTGTGGATTTCTTTGGTGTTCGACAGATTTAAGGGTGTGTGGTTCAAATCTGCTCTTGTGATAGTGCGAAACATTTCATTTCTTTCTGCTCGTTTCAAGAAATACTTCTTCAGATCTGAGATTTGTCTCTGATATAAGTCTTCTAGGTTCTGGAAACCCCTTCCTCCATTCTGTCTTGGTAATGAGAATCTTTCAATGGATGATTTTGGATGATGCCTTCTATACTGTGTGAAGATTTTCCTTGTTGCGATCTTTTAAATTTTCAAGATCAGTTTTGGACCATTTAATGACTCCAAAAGAATATGTTAGCAGTGGAACGCAGAATGTATTTACTGCTTTCATTAATTTTTTTCCATTTAACTGTGTCTTCGATATTAATTTTAATCTCGCTAGGTATTGATCTTTCAACTGTGTTTTCGTTTTGGTATGATTGATGTGGGAGGATTGACAGAAACCCAGATATTTGTATGTATCATTTCGTTCTTGGGCTTCGATTATTTCGATATTCTGGGTTATATGTGGTACTTGGTGTTGGACGCCTTTTCTGATTGCTTGGGTCTTACATTTCTCAATACCAAAACACATACCAGTATCACTGGAAAACTGTTCAGTCAGATTTAATAGGTTTGTTAACTGATTTTGTGTACTTGCATATATTTTTATGTCATCCAGATACATCTGTTTTCTCTTTGTTTGTTAATTCTTATATTGAATCCAAAATTGCAGCTGTTCAGGATATCGGAGAGGGGATTTATTGCTAAGCAGAACCATAATGGGCTAAGAGAATCGCCTTGAAAAATCCTCTTCGGATCATTATTGGATCTGACTGAATTGTTTGTTCATTTAACGTTATTTGGAGGGTGGTCTTTCATTAATATTTGAGAAAAGTGCAGATTTTAGTATCAATTTTGTATAATTCCAGAATTTTACATAGCCAGGAATGAGGGACAGATTCGTAAGCTTTCTTATAATCAATAAAAGCAGTATACAGGGTTAGTCACGAGAGAATTACTTCTGAAAATTATTTTTACGCAACCCAAAATACTAATACCCTGTACCACTTGATATTATCTAAATTTTAAATGAAATGCCTAATACTTTTTTTTTCATCGTTGACTCGTCTCTAGAGCCCCATTGGATCGACGACATACAGTCATATCAATCTGGGCTATACTGAAGCCGTAAGTGCTCTACCAATGTTGTTCGCCGCTAATGTGCATGTGTTAATTCGCCATCTCTCCGTCACCTAGAGCCTCTTCGAAGTGCAAATCTGCAACCTCTGGACTTCTTCGGCCATCCATTTACAAAAAAGCCGTAGCATCCCCCAAAATGCCTAACATTTTCAACATATTAGTAGTTAAATTATTTACTTACTTGTTTGGGTTTGTGTTGTAACCTTTGAATAAAATGCCGTAAAAGGAATTTTTAGAAATAATTTTCTCGTGATTAATCGGTTGCAAAAGATCAAAAGGCACACTGACAAATTTATTAGCGGCGCCGGAGGAGATTTCCGACTGGCTGCGGTACCACCATGGACACTCGCGTACCGTCCTTTTCCACAATTGTCAAAATGAGATTGCCAAACTCAAAGCAATCATGGATTAAGCATTTCATTTTAAATTCAGTTAGTATCAAATGGTACATGGTATTCGTATTTTGGGTTGCGTAAAAATAATTTTCACAAGTAATTCTCTCGTGACTAACCCTGTATATATTTCGGTTTTCTTTTCTAGCTTGTTCACAGATGATGGAATCTATGTTTAATTGCTCTTTGCAACCAAAGGTTCCTTTAATACATCCTTTCTGTTCTTCATTAATGATGTCAGAGTTAAAACAGTGTTGATAGATTTTTTGTGTAATGCATGAGGTTATCTTTAGGTTCTAGGTATGTTACACCATGACATAAGAATGTTGGGAAGGAGGATGGGTCAAGAAGGAACTGATTTAAGTGATGTAGTAAATGAATCTGTACACAATTTAATTTTTTTATCCAAAAGTTATGGATTTTGTCTGGTCCTGGTGATTTCCAGTTGTGTGTCTGATTGATGGTATTTATTAATTCGGCAAGTGTTATCTGATGATCATTCATAGGTGTAACTGTGGATAGTTTATGGGATATATGAGGAATCCATTTGGCAGATTGGTTAAATTCAAATTCTTGAGACCAAAGTTTTGACCAAAATCTTGTTACATCCTGTGAACTTGGTAGTTCACCGGATGTATTATTATTTATATTAATAATAATATTATTAGTCAAGAAACCTCCGACAGGCACTTAACCTAATTATGGAGTTCTTTAACAACTAAATTATTCTAAAGTAATCTAAACAAATAAATATTAAACAAAAGTTCCATAACTGTCACAGCCTCAACCTGGAATTAATTACCTAGAAATGACTTAATTTTCACTTCCACGTCTCTATACATTGAATTATCATTTTTTTAGCATTATACTACTTTCTACGCGAATATCAAATTCCATAGCTTTCAGCAGTTTGTTGCAATAGTTTTGCGTTTCAGTAATACTTCCTGAGATGTATGTCTAGCAGGATATACACCATCTTCTCGAAATGCCATATATGGTTCTAGTTCAAGTTGATGGCAATGTTACAAATGTTAATTTACAAACACGCCGCAGAAATCCACTTGTTTAGGTTTTATTATCTTTATTCTTAGTAATGATATCTAACGTTGGAATGATTTTTCCTAAGTTATTATTCACAATTTATAACCTCTCGTCTGATCATTGAGAATTAAAGATGAGATCCTAAATGTGGCATGCGACAATAGTCGTATGTAGAACCCCCATTCATATAAAAACAATGTTTAAGTGAAAGTTTAGTGTTTGTTCCTTACATATGAAATAAACACTTACACAAAGCCGCATAACTGTTTTAAATAGCGTAAAGTTTTATGCTTTCTTAGATGGATACCGTTAACTTGGTCATTGCTACTGAAAACTGAAAGTATCGGCAACATTGTTTATATTTCTGGCATATTTTTTAACCTTTAATTTAATAAAACATAACCCAACGAAAAAAGTTCGGGGAATTTTTATTCTTCTGCATCGAATACCAACAAACTCACTAGATTTTCATGGCCAACCCTGCTATATAAAGATCGTGAACGGATAATAGCAGTGCCCACTAATAAATCATTTAAACTCTTTAAAGTTTTTTATTTTAATATTAAGATTGATACCTATCCTTGGGCTCAATGATTTTCACACCTCGTTAAGTAACAATACCAACAATAAAAATTGGGCATACATAATGTAAATGCCAGTCGTCTGCCACTTTATCGAGCTTTCGGAACGGTAAAAACTTACGTTTGGGATTACAATCACAAATTAAAACAACAAATTCAATGTACTCATTTTAAATTTCGCGTGTTGATGACGTCATGAGTAACTCGCTGTCATTCCAATTGAGACAACTTTATTCAAATAATTCAGTTCTACGAATCTTGATTTAAAATTTTTGTAATTATTCCTGCAGGAAAATCAATATATTTTACCATCCTCCAGTGAACTGCTGTCGTTAATCGAAAAACCGAAATATCATTCGTAAGACTGTTACCTTGGTATTCCTTAGTACTCTGCATTCCTTGAACGGTCAAAAAGTCAAAGTTTCTAACGATGGTTTCGGTACCTTTATTTTTTTTTGTGGGAACCACAAAACTTGATTTTATGAAAACAAACTCAATTTTCCACAAAAAAGATCGCTAATTTGTCACAATTGAACGACTTTATTCGCAATATGTCGGACTTGGCCGACGGTACATTTGTAACTAACTCATAATATTATCGTGAGTGGATAAGTGTTTACATCTTATATATTAGCCTTTTCGGCATGCACGTGCGTGGCAATGAGCCTACCTGTTAGTTGTTTCATGTATGCCTCTCCATGTCCACTGTCCTGTGGGTAATCGAAATTTAAGGTTATGTACCAGAGGGTTTTAATTGACATTGACAGACTTTGGTGGTTTTAATTTGTGGGGTTAGGTGCGTCAATATTGTTTTTAATTTTTAATTTTTAATACCTATTTAACTGTTCTCGAACGACATTTGGGTAAAAAAGTGTCAGTTTTCTTCCATAGTGTGATAAAATGGTTTTAGGTTGCCAAAATGTCAACTCTGGAATACTGTGAAACGTTCGAAACACGTGGGAGGTCTTCGTGGAAAAACTTTCACAAATGTAAATTATGCCCCTATTTTACAACTGCTCTTTTCCTTATGATCAACCACGTGAGAAGACACCGTTTTCCTCTGGAAAAAATTACTTGCGACAACGCCAAAATTGAGGCTTATTACTGTAAAGATTGCGATTTTAAGACGGAACTAACAGTTTTATTTAAAGAACACATTAATAAATATCATGGGCTTAGGAGAGAATCTAGAGACGATTTATTAAGTGAGGACTTCCACATACAAAAATACGTTTGCGAAAAATGCGACTTTGAAACAAATTTCTCTTTAAAGTGGATTCAGCATACTTCAGCATGCACGGAAATGAAAGAAAATCGTCAAAGTGTGACTTTTCCATCACTGAATGACACCTACAATTTCGATTTCAAGCCAACTGACGAAACAAGTTGGCATTACTGTGCCCAGTGTTCCTACAAAGCTAAACTCAAAGGTACTTTAAAATGTCATATTATGACAAAACACAATTTGAAGAATCGATATGCATGCGAAAAATGTCCATTTAAATGTGCATGGAAATTTAAGTTACGGATACACATAAATCGATTCCACTTAGATGAACAAGATGTTGAATGGCACACGTGCGAAAAATGTCCATTTAAGGCTAAAGCAAAAAGTGATTTAGTTAACCATGTAAAAAGACGGCACTTGAACGACGAAAACGTTAAATGGTACAAATGCAATGAATGTCCTTACAAAACTAAATATAAATATTATCTAAAAAAACACGTAATTGGAAAACATCTGGACCAAGAAAAAATTAACTGGCACGAGTGTGAGAAATGCCCATATAAAACTAAATATGAGTCAGATTTAAAAAATCATATGGTTTCTAGACATTTGGATGAAGAAAACGTTAAGTGGTATCAGTGTGATCATTGTCCATATAAAGCGAAATTAAATAATAATTTAAAACGTCATATAAATTACCTCCATTTGGATGAAACTGAAGCTAAGTGGTACAAATGCAATGAGTGTCCTTACAAAACTAAGTATAAAGTTGCTTTAAAGAGTCACGCAGTTACAAAACATGTAGACGAAGAAAAAATTAACTGGCACCAATGTGAAAAATGCCCATATAAAAGTAAAAATGTGGCGGGTTTAAAAAGTCACATGATTTTTAGACATTTGGATGCAGAAAACGTCAAGTGGTATCATTGTGATTATTGTCCATACAAGGCGAAATTAAAGATTAATATAAAGCGTCATATAAATTACCTCCATTTAGATGAAACTGAAGCTAAATGGTACAAATGCGAACACTGTCCTTACAAAACTAAAAATCCCTCAACTTTTTATACGCACAGGAGGAAACACATTTGATTTAATTGACGATAAGCCGGAACTGAATTATTAGATTTAATTTATAGTAGTTTTTTAACCATTGGTTCAATTCTCAACAATGTTTTATATTATGTGACTTGATTTTTTCATTAAAATCATAAATTAAACTCTATTTCTATTACATTAAATATATAACGCTCTTAATAAATAAAATTACATTATTAGAATATATAGATGCAAAATATAACGTTCCTTGTTATACAATTATAAAATAAGAAATTATGATAAAAGTTTTCTTATTGTTTCATTATTGTTTCTTGTTAAGATCTCAACAGCTTGGGTCTCTCGAAGAAAACACAGGATGGATGGACCTTGTTGACGGGTTGCATCGGGAACCCAACTAATTGGCGTGGTAGACTCTAAAGATACTCTTAATGCGTTGTAAGTCGAAGTTATGTTCGTTTCTTTGGATGAATGACTTATCATGAAGATGTATTCTTCGCATTGTCGTTTGTTTAAGATCGGAGCGTTTTTTTCTTTTTCTAATTCTTCAATAAAGTCTTGAACCTGGACCACGTGTTATTCATTTAGAGTTAGAGACAAATTTGCTACTGGGCTAGACCATGGCTGTAATCGGTACTGTATTGTACTGTACTGTAAAATTTCAATTGTTGTACTTAAAAATTAACCATGCAATGTGCCTAAACAACGATGAAAGCAATAAAATTGGACTTTGTCTTAGTTTAAATTTGACGCCAGTGTGCTTTGTTGCGACTGGTCGGGACGGTTGCAGCCATTAAAGTATTCTTGTTGCACAGTCGATTGTAATTTGTGGGGTTAGGTGCGTCCCAGTTGCATGTGGGTCAAGAAATTTACAATCGTTTGCCGTTTTAACTGTGTTCCAACTAGGATTGGGTAAGAGTAGCGCCAGAATTCTTCCATGGTGTGATATAACGGTTTTAGGTGGCCAAAATGTCAACTTTAGAATATTGTGAAGCAATCGCAAAATATGATAGGTCTTCACTGAAAAACGTTCACAAGTGTAAAATATGCCCCTATTCTACAACTTCTCTTTTTCTTATAACCAACCACGTCAGACGACACCGTTTTCCCCTGGAACAATTTACCTGTAGCAACGCCAAAATTGAAGCTTATTTTTGCAAAGACTGCGATTTTAAGACGGAACTAACAATTGTGTTCAAGGAACACATTGGTAATTATCATAGAATTAAGAGAGAATTTAAAGACGATGTATTAAAGGAGGACTTCCGCATACAAAACTACGTTTGTGAAAAATGCAATTTTGAAACAAATCTCTCGTTAAAGTGGCTTCAACACATTTCAGCATGCGCGGAAAAGAAAGAAAATCTTCAAAGGGTGACCTCTTTGAAACATGACCCACACAGTCCCGATTTCAAGCGAACTGACAAAACATGTTGCTATATTTGTGACCAATGTTCCTACAAAGCTAAATTCAAAAGTGTATTACAAGTTCATATGAGAAAACACGATTTGACCAAGAAATATGCATGCGAAAAGTGCCCATTTAAAAGTAGATGGAAACAATCTTTAATTATCCACATGAAACTCCACTTAGATGAACAAGATATTGAATGGTACAAGTGCGACAAATGTCCATTCAAGGCCAAAATCAAATGTCGTTTAACTTTCCACATAAAGAGCCATTTGAACAAGGAAGACGTTAAATGGTACAACTGTTATGAGTGTCCTTACAAAACTAAGTACAAAATTTCTCTAAAGAAACACGCTATTTCAAAACATCTACAAGAAGAAAAAATTATTTGGTATCAGTGCCAGTATTGCCCACATAAGACGAAACGGAGTGATGATTTAAAAAATCATGTAAATTACCGCCATTTAGATGAAAATGCAGCCAAATGGTACAAATGCCAACACTGTCCTTTCAAAAGTAAAAATAACTCATCTTTTTATCAACACAGAAAAAAACATGTTAAGATTTAGTGAATCATTTAGTTGTGTACAATGTATTATATGACTTGATCTTTTCATTAAGATGATAAAAAAAAATAAAGTTGAAACTGAAACTTAACAAAGATCTAACAATTTTCCAAAAACCAACTGTTATACCTACTTATCAATCTTTACCTGCCCTAATCGATATTTTATAATCCCCTCTTGTTTATGGGTACTAATGATTGACCAACACAGCTGTACCAACATTTATTGACAATAGTCGGTATAATCCGTAAACTTCTGAAAATTTAATAAATTAATGTTCCAATGAAATTGTGTAGCTAAAGTTAAAACTGAATTTAACGATAACAAAGTAAAATTAGATAAATACTACCAAGGCGGTCAGTTTTTAATAATAGAAAGCAAACCTGGCAACTCAGGTAGTTGCGACACACGTTGATCACGTGACATTGTGAAAGACGCAGTTGCCATTTGAGTTATTAATGTAAATATATAGATCCCATTTAAAATTCCACCTACATCTTGTGAACGGATGGAGATACTCAAGTTGTTTGTAATAAAAGACTGCAATTATTGTTTTTAGACAGTTCGAAAAAGATACTCGGGATCCCTGACATTCCTTCGAATTCTAAAAAAAGGCACTCAGAGTGCCCGAGATTCTTTAAAATTCCTTAAAGTAAAACACAATCGGAGACCCCTAGATTTTTGTTAATTAAGAAAAAATAGGGTTATGTATATTACTTTCACTTACAATTATTCGTCCATGAACATTGTACATGGAATTTTTTTTTAACTAAAAAAAATTGATAAAAACAAATAAAAACAAATTTTTCAAGCGTAGGCCAGCAGCCAATTGATAAAATTACAAATAAAGTAAAATCAAACTGGCCAAAAACGAAATTAGCGATGAATAACAAAATAATTACAACAACAGCTTTTTATTTAAGTATAACATTCTTTTTATTTTACGATTTTAAGCTTGTGGCATTTGCAGGCCCAAGGTTTATCCCCGCCCGGCAAACACCCCACCACTGTTTACGTCCGGAGGCTGAAGGTATATAAACAACCTCACTTTATCGTCCTTCCATTATGTCCGGGCTTTTCGAGCTGTGAAGTTGGACAGTTGTTACAATGGACGGATCTTCTGGTAAGTACTTTGACTTTAAACTATTTTATTTTTTGTTTGTAAAGCATGCACTAATATCTATTTTCTTCATTTCAGGAAGCGACTTCGCCACCGCTGCCCCTTCGAAGAAGCGGTCCTTCGACTGCGTCTCCCCCGCTTAGACGCAAGAGGAGAGGCCGCCGAAACGGAGACCGGGGATCGACCCCCAATTCATCCATCCTCAACCTCCTCGTTCCCCTTCGCCTATAATTTCCCCTTTTATTTTTCCATATTTCATCCCCAATCCTGTTGGCCACATTCCTATTCCCCAGATCCCCACACCTGCCCACCTCGATCCTCCGCGAAGATTTCGCCCAAGGGTGCCAGCCCACTCGAGGGCTGTGAAGACCCTGCTGCCGCTCTTCATCGCTCAGGCGCCGTCATCTCAGAAGGTATGTAGTTATTTCGTGTTATTTTGGATGTAATGGACTAATATACATTTGTTTTGCAGACTGTGTCGCCAGGAACGGAGCTGCCGCCTCTCCCCGACATGGACGACGGCGTCAAGCCACTGTCCGAGTATCAGGCTTTCTGCGTGTGGAGGGCCCAGTGGGAGAGGCAATACTACCAGGAACGGAGGCTGACCCATCGAACCCTCGATGCGGCTCTGTTCTTGCATAGTTATTGCCTCACCTTGGACGGTGGCTTTAGGTTAGTGTAGGTTAGGTTATGTTAGATTAGTTTAGTTATATGTGTATATATAGTTATATGTTAGGTTAGGTTATGTTTATGTGTATATATAATAATTATCGGTTAGTTTAACATAGTTCTATGTGTATATATAGTGATAGGTTAGTTGAGTTTAGCTTTATGTATATATATATATTTTTTATTTGATTACGTTCCCCTACAGGCCGGTGGCCCAATTACAGGGGAACGGGGGACATACACAACACCCAGAGCCGGGCGGGAATCGAACCCACGACCCAAGGTGTAGCGGGTAAGCACGAAGCTACCTAACCCACCCGGGTCCTCAATATACAGTTATAGGTTAGGTTTCTTAGTTGAACAAAATGTAAATATTTTTAATATATTTATAAAAATCAGCAAACAAAAATTTTTCTTATTCCCCGTAACCAAACCACATTTTTTCTGTTTTAAGTTGTCGAAGATCTCGAAACCACTCGAGTGATTTCCTTTTCTCTCTCTCTGGCGGTTTGTTTACTGTAATCGCAAACGGCGGTGTATGTAGACATGTAACTATAGTTTATTGTTCTAATAAACAGGGATAAAAAACCTCTAGTTTGTTGTCGATCGTCCTTTGGTAGTAAAACTAAGGTCTGCACTTTGCTCGACACGAAATTAAAAAATATATATATACCGGGTGTCTCAGAAATAAGTACATTAACTTTAACCAGCAACAGAATTCGTGAAACGGAACAACTTTTTATATAGCATTCTTTCGAAAACTCAAGTTGAATTTAGAATTTTCCCACTCATATATTCACGAGCCGTCTATGTTCACCTTAAATAATAACAACTCTACAATAATAAAGAAGGTACCCTAGCAACCATTTTGACACTGACAATAATTTTTATGTCAAGTGTATATTGTTAAACGTCGCCTCTTTAAAGTTTGTTTGCTACATATTTCTAAATTATAGACCAAATGTGTATACTTTACATTATTAGTACTGTTATGCATTTTCATAACGACACTAGTGTTGTAATGAATCATTTTTCTAAAAAATAGCTATTTATGGTATAAGTGAATAAAAGTGAATTTTATCCAACGAAAAAAAGTTTAGCACCCGAGGCGAGGCTGAGTGTGATAATGTTTTTAAGTGGATAAAATTCGTTTATTCACGTGTATCATACAAGATTTTTTCCAATTTCGCCAAATTTTTCAAAAAATTTATTGTTTAGGTAATCCATATACATAAATATTAATTGTACTATTATTAATATAATGAACATTTGAAGAAGGTAAATTGCCTAAGCTGCCTGTACTTTCGTCACGGTCAAATTCAAACGATGCTCCTGGACTTGCATTAGGATTGTTTTACGGAAGGTGGACTATCAACCGTTGCAAATTTTAGTTGAATATCCACACATCCATAGCAACGAAAATTTCAGTGGTACTGCGAACTTTTAGTTTTTTTACTTTATTATTCGTGTTGTCAATGACAGTGTGAATAAAGTGTTGCTATAAACATTTGATTCATCTTTTAGATTAAACTATTGTTTTAATAGCGAGATTTAACATACAAAATGAGCATTTTATTAGTAGAAATTGAAAAAAAAAAATTATAACCAAACTCTATTAAGAAACAGGCAAATTCATATTTGTTAGCAATAACTTTTACAAAGAATAAACATACAATAAACATTTGAAGGTGCATTGCTGCAAATTTCTAAATTTTGCACCCGCCAATGGTTCTTTTTTAACTGATGATTTAGTTACAGTGAATGCTGGCTCACTATTCTCTGAAGTAATAAGCATTCAGGTTCGGTAGAAGTAGCTGACCGAAATCTTAAGATCACTAGAAATTAAAGATTGGCACAGATTGGCATCAACTGTCTAATTTTCTAATTCCAATGTCAAATCTAAATTGTGTGGAAAAAAACACGGTTTTTCTTTTTTTTTCTCTAATTTCAACACGCTTCGTTTCAAGAAACTCCTTAAATACAGCATGGAAACAATTTCCACAAAAGTAGTCACGAGAAAGCCCACTTTCAAGGAAAAGAAAGAAGAAATATTTCGTGGTTTTCAAAAAATTACAGAGAAAATTGGACAATGCTTGGCTAAAACGGAAACAGTTAAACTGGTGGCAGAAATATTTTCCGTAAAGTTCGCTGGTGTTGTCGAGTGTTTTTCGAATTTTAAAATAATACCGATGCAACCGCGCTGGTGTCGTTAATATTATAATCAGCAACAGAAAGACGACTACTGCGCAGATTTATATAGGTACCTACATGCTGTGTTGGTTCCACTCTATATTTGATTTTTAAGTTTTATATAATCGTTATTGCTTTGTAAGAGGTAAAACACTCGGCTTTAAGAATAATTGTACGTAATACACGTATAAATTTAGGTTTCCGAAGGCGAAGTTTTTCACATTTCAAACATGTTATAGCTGCCAAAATAAAATTTCCAAGGCGGTATCTCCAATTGCGTGATAGTGGTTAAGATTTACTTTTCATTTTCTTGGATGAGACCAAAACGGATCCATGGTAAAATTGTGGATCCATGATGATGACATCAAAGCTTGTCCTCCTAAAATAACTAGTGAAGGGAAACGATCCACAATTTTACATGCGGGTTGCTCTTTGGGTTTTTTAGAGGGATCCGATTTTCTTCTTGATTAAAAAATACATTCAGCAGATTACCACAAAACCATCACATTTTCGATATTTGACATTTATTTACTTACATGTCAGATTTTTGATACCTACTTTCTGACATTTCAGTTATACATTATACACTAGAACAATTATGTCCGCTGTTACACAGTTAAAAAAAAGTTACCAAATCTAGTTACATCTACCGAACGTGAATTCCTTATACCTCACGAATCATTTCCCAAAGTACTCGCTAAACGATTTTCTGCAAAATTTTCTGTATTTGTTCCTGCAATATTTTTCAAACTACTTATTTATTATTATGGACGATCCTGCATCCACAATAGAATCAACTGCTAAAGAACATAATTCCTCCCGTCTACACCCACCAAAAATTCAAAATATTGTTGCTACCTTTAAATTTAATACATTAAAATATGTATAACTGCATCCTTAGTCATACCAACTTTTGTAGGTAAATAATCATCATCGCAAGCATCTCTTAGGAAGGTATTTATTTGGTCTCTAGTAAAAGATTTAGCCTGTTTTGGAGTATAGCCACTACTATTTCGTTTCATGA
This sequence comes from Zophobas atratus, assembly GCA_022388445.1. Taxonomy (NCBI): domain Eukaryota; kingdom Metazoa; phylum Arthropoda; class Insecta; order Coleoptera; family Tenebrionidae; genus Zophobas; species Zophobas atratus. The sequence continues at coordinate 14,618,397 of CM039446.1, forward strand.
ATGATTTGACTAATGCATAATGACGAAATATCTAGATTTTCGTTGGTCAGCAACATGCTTTTCACCATGGATATTTTTGTCCATACGGAAGATCCTTCATATTTCTTGGACTAAATGAATATTAAATTTAAGGGATTTGTAGTGCAACATACATTATCACTTACGAATTCAGAAACGTCTGCTAAAATTACGTCTTCATCTACTTCGGTAACGTTGTTCGTCTGTTGCCAATTTTTAAAAATTTCGTATTCTTTTTGATACCTATCGGCAGATTTATTGGGTACTAACTTCTTTCTTGCTTCTTCCGCCTGTTCTTTCATGGTTTTGCTCATTTTAAATGGGCAAAATTCGCTTTGTTTTCAAAACTTAAAAATTTTGAAGTGTAAATAAACAAGCGCTTGGATACCGGCACAGCGAGAGTAAACTTACTTTGGTGCATTTTTTTAATTTTAAATATTAAAAATAAATTGTGTTAGGATAAAATAAAACGTGTTACGATACAAGTAACGTTATTATGGTTTTTACATTGCGAGGAATATGTTTGAAGAACGAGGGGCGGTAGCCTTAAAATTTTACTACTATTAACGATTACAAAGCAAATAGCTATTAAAACAACTAGTGTTTTATAGACAGTTTAAAAATCAAGATCGTAGTTAAAATCCGAGCGACCGAAGGGAGCGAGGATTTTATAGAGCGAGATTTTTAAACTATAAAACACGTGTTGGCTTCAAGATTTTTTCAAACACTAACAGTAATTCATCAACTCCTTTTTGATCAATTCATTACTACAAATTTTGACAAATCATTTGTGAAGCTTCATAGTATCATAGTAAGATTGCTGTGTATTGTAACTATGACAAGTAAACAAATTTTGAAAAAAACAATTTTCATCTTCAAAATGTGCGAAAACATTCCGGAAGAAATTGCGAAAAAGGGAAAAGAATTGCAAAGCAATTTGTTGCCCTTAAAGTCAAAAAATGCACACGTTCCAAGACTGGAAAAGTAAAAACCGCATCAAGGAAGTAACCGAAGATGTTATCTTGGCTTTTTTGGACATGAGAGTGAGTACATATTTAGTAAAATTCAAAAAACTAAATTATTTAACAATTACAGTCGCAAAAGTTGTCACCTTGTTCTTTATGGCCAGAATATTCAATGTTAAAGGCCACTCTAAAGTCAAAAGAAAACATAGATATTGAAAAATTTGGTGCTGTTATTTCGTATATAAAAAAATTAAATGTTGGTTATCGTGGCAAAAAATACAACGTTCTGACACGAGAAGAAATCAAGACTTTCTTGCAAGAAGCTGATGACGGAGAATATTTATTCGAGAAGGTAAGAATTACTTAATAAGAAGTATTTTTTATATATACAGAGTCATCAAAATTGATTGAGAGAGTTGGTAAACCTGAACTTGAATAATTTGGTTTATTAAGTTGTATAAAAATATTAGCTGTCAGATTTGAAGTTTCAAGTTTTAAATTTCAAAACTCAGTGGCGTCTTTTTTCGATTTTTTTTTTGTAAAAATATTAGTTGTCAGATTTGAAGTTTCGAGTTTTTGTCACGCCACTGAATTCATTGCCATATAACCTTAAACAAATCTGTCATAAGGTTGACAAACTTCACGACAAAAACAGGAGGTACCAACTCTCTCAATCAATTTTGATGACCCTGTATATGTAATAGTGTAGTTTGCTTTAATCTTTGGAATTGCCGGAGCTTGCAGAAAGGCCGAATTGTGTGCTATGAGATTTGACGATATACAAGATTGTGGTAATGTTCTGAATATTGTTATACCTGACAGTAAAACCCACAAAGAAAGAAGATTCAGTGTGGTTAATGAAGGCTTTGGTGTTAATACCATTGATTTGTGTCGACGTTATGTTGCTTTACGACCCACAAATTCACCATTGAGGTTTTCTTTACACTATTATAAAGGTAAATGTACTCCCCAAAATGTAGGAATTAACACCTTTGCAAAAATTCCCAGAAAAATTGCAACTTTCCTCAAACTGGAAAATCCAGCTAAATACACAGGTCATTCTTTTCGCCGCAGTTCGGCAACTCTCCTGGTTAACGCAGGTTTTGTAATGATATTCAATGCAGGCGGAGACATTACTTCGTTGAAGAGGAACGGCATGGCGGGTGGGAATCGACCAAGGTGGCAGAATCTTACATACAAGAATCTTTTGGAGAAAGAGTGAAAATTGCTCAAAAATTTTTTTTTGGAGATGAAAAGCTGGCACCGAATGAATTAGTTGACAATGAAATCGTTATGGAGAAGCCCACGAACTTAAGTTACAGTGAAACGTGTGGCAGTTCCAGTTCTAGCTCTAGTACTAGCAAGAACACCGCTCAAAATGTTTATTTTAATAATTGTACTTTTAACTTTGGTGATAATTATTGTAAAGATTCGAAATAAAAAACTTGAAATATGCGAAATCGTATTTTAAGAAGCTATAAGATACGTTGCCATTGACAGCGTACTTTAAGAGAACAACGTTATTTTAAATCAAAGTTAACATACGAGTTTTTATGAACAATAGAAACAGTATAAGATGTTAGTGTTTGAAAAATTAGATAAAGACTACCAAGGCGGTCAATTTTTAATAATAGAAAGTAAACCTGGCAACACAGGTTGTTGTGACACACGTTGATAACATGACAGTGAAAAGCGCGATTGCCATTAGAGCTAGGACCCATTTAAAATTCCACCTACATCTTGTGAACGGATGGAGATATTTAAGTTGTGTGTAATAAGGACTACCATTGTTTTTAGACAGTTCGAAAAAGACACTCGGGATCCCTGAGATTCTTCTGAATTCTAAAAAAAGGCACTCAGAGTGATCGGGATTCTTTACAATTCCTGAAAGTAAAAGACACCCAGAGCCCCTAGATTTTTGTAAATTAAAAAAAAAAACGGAATTTCCTCCAGATTTGTTTTAAATTGAAGGCGATACTGTGTAAAAAATTTAAATGGTCTAAAATTAAAAGGTTTCAAATATATCAAAAAGAAAAATTCTTAAAAAGAATATATTACGACAAAATAATTTATTTGATTTATAATTTCATTCGTTGGCTGCGGGCCTAGGCTTGAAAATGTTTTTTTAATAACAAAATTAAAATTAAAACTTCATTTTTCTCTTCTTCTTATATTTATTTCATTGGATGTTTCGGCAGGACGTTTTTTGCCTTTTTCAACCTGTCGGTTTCAAAATCAGAATAAGGTTATGTATATTACTTTCACTTACAATTATTTTTTAATAAAAAAAATTATAAAAAAAACAAAAAAATAAAAACAAATTTTTCAAGCGTAGGCCAGCAGACAATTGATAAAATTACAAATCGAGTAAAATCAAACTGGTCAAAAACGAAATTAGCAATGAATAACAAAATAATTACAGCAACAGCTTTTTATTTAAGTATAACATTCTTTTTATTTTACGATTTTAAGCTTGTGGCATTTGCAGGCCCAAGGGTTATCCCCGCCCGGCAAACACCCCACCACTGTTTACGTCCGGGCGCTGAAGGTATATAAACAACCTCCCTTTATCGTCCTTTCATTATGTCCGAGCTTTTCGAGCTGTGAAGTTGGACAGTTGTTACAATGGACGGATCTTCTGGTAAGTACTTTTACTTTAAACTATTTTATTTTTTGTTTGTAAAGCATGCAGTAACAACTATTTTCTTCATTTCAGGAAGCGACTTTGCCACCGCTGGCCCTTCGAAGAAGCGGTCCTTCGACTGCGTCTCTCCCGCTGAGACGCAAGAGGAGAGGCCGCCGAAACGAAGACCGGGGATCAACCCCCAATCCATCCATCCTCAACCTCCCCCTCGTTCTCCTTCGCCTATAATTGCCCCCTTTATTTTTCCCTATTTCATCCCCAATCCTGTTGCCCACATTCCCATACCCCATATCCCCACGCCTGCCCACCTCGATCCCCCGCGAAGATTTCGCCCAAGGGTGCCAGCCCACTCCAGGGCTGTGAGGACCCTGCTGCCGCTCTTCATGGCTCAGGCGCCGTCATCTCAGAAGGTATGTATTTATTTCGTGTTATTTTGGATGTAAAGGACTAATATATATTTCTTTTGCAGACTGTGCCTCCAGGAACGGAGCTGCCGCCTCTCCCCGATATGGACGACGGCGTCAAGCCACTGTCGGAGTATCAGGCTTTCTGCGTGTGGAGGGCCCAATGGGAGAGGCAATACTACCAGGAACGGAGGCTGACCCATCGAACCCTCGATGCGGCTCTGTTCCTGGATAGTTATTACCTCAGCTTGGACGGTGGCTTTAGGTTAGTGTAGGTTAGGTTATGTTAGGTTTACATGTATATATAGTTATAGGTTAGGTTAGTTTGGTTTAGTTATATGTGTACATATAGTTATAGGTTAGGTTAGGTTAGTTTAGTCATATGTTTATATATATTTATAGGTTAAGTTAGTTTAGTTTTATGTATATATAGTTATAATTTAGGTTTTTAGTTTTATGTGTATATACAGTTTTAGGTTAGGTTATTTTAGTGTAAGTTGTACATAATGTACCTAAATATATTTAACATGTTTATAAAAATCAGCAAACAAACATTTTTTTTCCCAATAACATAACCACATTTTTTTCTGGTTTAAGTTGTCGGAGATTTCGGAACTACAGAATTGATTCCTTTTCCCGAAATTCGTTCGCATTCTTTGAGAAAAAGACAGTGTAGACCTTAAGATTTTTCTAAAAAAAAAAGACAATTAGCATTCTTAAAATTATTTATAAACAAAAATGACGAATGCAGACACACGGAAACAGGAAGCTACATTTTTCGTATTATAGGGGTCATGAACACAAAAAAGTAGCCATTGGGCCGATGGACTCGGCTACAATACTTCCTTTGCTTACGCTCGGGAAGTAAAAAACATAAAACATCGGAGGTTCCCCAGATTATTTCGCATTCTTTAAAAAAGGCACTCCGGATTTGTATACACTTATCATAAATCGCGATATCATGAAACCTCTGGATTTGCTTTACATTTGCAGTAATTTTGTGTAAAAATTAAAAATTATCTAAAACTAAAAAGCTTCAAACACATTAAGATGATAAATTCTTAAAATGAAAATATTGTGAAAAAGATGCAATAGCAATACTATTTTTTTCATTTAAATCCAAAATAAGAAACATAATATTGTAATGAAGCGAATTTTCGTGGGCCCGAAAACCGTACAACCGTCACCGGTTTTTTTTGTCGTCACCGTCACAAGTCGGCACCGTCGTGCACGCTTCGTGTACCGCCACCGCGCTCCCCTCCCTGGTCACCGTACCGACCTCGCGCGATTTACAGGTTCAATTTCGCCGCCCCCAAGTCCAGGAGAAGTCCGTCCTGAAGGAAGTCTCCGGCCAGGAGGCGCGACCATGCCGGACGTGTTATTATTCCTCTCTCGAGAATCGCGCGACTTCAGACGTGTGTTTGTGAGCTCCCATTGTTTCTCATTTGTATACAGAAGAAAGCAGTCAAAAGATTGGTAATACTGTATTGCGTGGTAAGACAGTAATTTTTCTAAATTGTCTAATTATAAGATCAAAGCGGTATTTTCTTTTTTCTGCTCGGAGATAACGGTGTTATGTACACCCACGGACGCCGTGTGGTGAGCTATCGCTCATTTTTACCTCGCTTTTTAGCGGTGGGCAAATGCGGAGAATTAATTTATTTCGAAAGAAAAACAAGTGAGTTCAGCTTGCTTTAGAAAATGGTTACTCCTTGTGGTACGTGCCTTGCAGTTATTGACGGTAAGGCACCGTCTGTATCTTGCAGCGGCATCTGCAACAAGCGTTTTTGCACTCATGACCTTTTTTGATGGCTTTCGCGCATTCACCAGGGTGCGGGAGTTCGAACTTCCCGCACACGTGCATTTTAACTTTCCGTTGTCATGGTAACCTTAAAATACTCGGGTAGTGTCAACATTGTGACGTGTTGACGGCGCTGTCAATGCCATTTGTTTATAAATAACTCACAGTTAATCTCTTAAGTTTAAAGATGTATTCGTTGCAAAAAATATTGTACACAACACGTTCGTGAGCCTGCTTCCCGCATTCACGCAAATGCGTCACTCCCTTCGGTCGTGCCGCAAACAAGCGTTCATGCGGGAAGCAGGCTATCCCGAACTAGTTGCGTAAATTACTATTTCATTCCCAATGTGTTGACATCACTACTGCGGTTATGAAATATTTAAATTCGGTACCCGGTTTATCGTGGAAGTGCAGCGATTGTGTCCGAAAATGTTTCTATCTTGACCACACAGGTTTAAACAAACTTCTTGAGGACAAACACTCTGAAATGTTAAATAGTTTAAATAGTGTGTTTGATACACTGAAAACTGATTTTAATAAGATCGCTGATGAAAAGATACGAATATTACATCAATCTGAGATGGATAGTGCAACTGTCCCATCATATTCGAAAATCCTGAAAGACAAAACTCAACCGGCAGTCATCATTAAGCCAAAAAATATCATACAAACTACAACTCTTACTAAGTCCGACATTAGAGACAACATAAATCCCTTGGAATCCCAGTTATCCTTCACGAAAATTAAAAATACGCAAAGTGGTGGAGTCCTGATAGGATTTCCTTCTAAGGAAGAAAACGATCGTTTTAAAAAACGTGCTACTGATAAATTAGGAGCTAACTATGAAATCCATGAAATTAAAGGTGTGCAACCCAGAATTAAAATTGTCGGGCTATCTCAGGAATACCCAGAAACTGAACTAATCAATTTTCTCGAACATTCTGTGAAAAGTAAGAGTTTCTCATTGAACTATCATCCTGAATGTAAGCTACTAAAACAGTGGCAGACAAAAAAGAATTCCAAAGTATACCAAGCTGTGTTACAAATCGATCAATCTACATACGATCTCATCATGAAAGCTGGAGGAATATTCATTTGGTACGACTACTGTTATGCTTACGACGCAATTGATATTGTTCGCTGCTTCAACTGCAACGGCTTCAATCACTCTTCAAGAAACTGTCGGCAGCCAAAATCTTGTCCGAAGTGCGGGTTAGAACATTCTGTATCTGAATGTAAAGCTCAAACTCTCAATTGCATCAACTGTAAAAAAACAACAAAAGATAGTGACACTCAGCACAACACAAATCATGCCGCATGGGACAACAGATGTCCTGTATATCAAGCTGCAGTAGATCAATTTAAAAAAGAAAACTTCCTACGGCAATAGCAATTACTTACAAACTCATCAACATGTGTACTGGAATATATAAATGCTTCGAATACTAATACTCCAGGTGAGCCCTTACCTAATGAAACTGAAACTGTAACTGAATTAAAACAATTTTCCTTTGCATACACAAATATCGCATCAATAATGGCAAAATTAAACTCCCTAAATTTATATTTACAGAATAACAGAACTTCATGTTTAGCTATATCCGAGACATGGTTAAATGAATCAATTGGTAATAAGTTAATTGACTTGCCTGATTATCATATCTATCGTTGTGATCGAAAAGGAAATGGAGGTGGAGTATGTATTTTACTAAACAAAATTGATTTTCATAATTTTAGAATTTCTGAAATGCATCATAATATTACCTCATCCACTATTGAGTGTTTGTTTCTCTGTATATCTTTTAAAACAGTTTCTTTTTGTGTAGGTTGTATATATCGTTCACCCACCACCTCACTGGCAGATGATATACTACTAATTAATGAACTTAAGAGAATTTCCGATTATTATAGTTGCTTAATTGTCTGTGGAGATTTTAATCTGCCAGATATTAAATGGCCCATTACATATATACCAGAAGGTAATAATACGAATTCACTCTTTGTAGAAATGTATCTTGACTCTAATTATAATCAACTAGTGCACGAACCCACTCGATTTAGACTTGGTAATACCCCGTCACTCTTAGACTTAATTCTAATTAATGATACTACTCTTCTTTCTGATATTAACATTTCCTCTCCAATAGGCATTTCTGATCATGCAGTAATAGAATCTAATATCCAGATAACTCTAGTCACAGCTTCAAAACACAGGAAAGAGTTATACAAAATAATCGACCATAATCAAGTTTCTTTTGTCATGGACCACCTCAACTGGGAAGCCTTTTACTCTATTTCTGAAGTACAAACTTTGTGGAATGTATTCAAAAACACAATACATAGTGTAGTTGCTAACAACAGTAAGACGAAAGTCAAGCAGTCGAATAGTACAAAACCTTGGATTTCAGGGGATTTACTGCGAAGGGTTAAGTATAAAAGAAAATTGTGGAAAAAATATAAACTGACAAAGAAAACAGAAGATTTTGAGTTGCACCGCAGTTTTGCCAATATACTAAGCAAAGATTTAAATAAGGCCAGACAAATTTATGAAAATTCCTTGTTGAACAGAGGACCAAAAGCAGTGTATAAATATACTAAACGCAAACTGTGTTCGAAAATTTCTTTGCCTACTGTAAAAAACAACGATGGTTATTGTTCTAAATCCAACTCTGAATCGGCTGAAATACTAGCAGAATTTTTTGCCAGTACATATACCAGTGAAGACTCTCAAAATCTACCTAGTTCTCCCCCGACATCATCGTATCTTGATACTATAGAAATAAATGAAGCTATAGTTTATTGTGAGCTATTGAACCTTTCTCAACATAGTGCCCCTGGTCCTGATAATATCTGTGGTTCTTTCTTAAAAAAATATGCTCTGCAACTAGCCAAGCCTCTTGCTCACATAATGTCCCAGTCTTTACTTTCAACTTCTTTACCGTCCGACTGGTTAAAATCTTCTGTCACACCCATTTTTAAAAAAGGTGACAAAACTGACCGTAAAAACTATCGTCCTATAAGTTTGACTGCAGTTTGCTGTAAATTAATGGAACGAATTTTGTGTAAAAGAATAATTCATTTTGCCATTCATGAAGGTATAGTACCTGACGAACAACATGGCTTTCTCCCTGGTCGTTCCACTGAGACATGCCTTTTATACTGTTTAGATAAATGGACCAAAGCTATTGACCGTGGTGATTCCGTTGATATTGTTTATATAGATTTTCAAAAGGCATTCGACAAAGTTCCTCATCGAAGGCTAATACACAAACTGAGAGAGTTAGGTATTAAGGGTAATCTCTTGAAGTGGATATCCACTTTCCTATCTGAACGTGTCTTTTACATCAGAGTTGGTGATTCATTGTCCAATAATTTATGCTGTAAAATCCGGAGTTCCTCAGGGATCCGTCCTAGGGCCTGTTTTATTTGTTCTTTATATATCTGATTTAAGTCGTCTTCTAAAATCAGATCATGCCTTTTATGCGGATGATCTTAAAATTTTTAACTATCCCAATAGCAGTTATAATATCCTAATCGAAGACCTAAATACTGTGCTACAATGGTGCGATCTGTGGCTAATTCCTATTAACAAAGAAAAGTGCGTCATTCTTCATCTGGGTGCAAAAAATCCATGTTTAAACTATCGTATTGGCAACGATCTCATCAAAGCGGTTGATAAGTATGTAGACCTTGGTATCACGATTCAAAGCGACCTCAAATGGTCGCACCACTCTTTAAAAACTGTTAAAAAAACCAACATTACGATGTGTCTGCTTCGAAAAGCCTTCCAAAATCTATCGAAGGAGTCATTTCTGACATTGTATAAATCTTATGTTAGACCTCAGTTGGAGTACGCATCTGTTGTCTGGTGTCCTTTCTTACAAAAAGACATTGAGTTAATAGAGCGAGCTCAAAGACGCGCAACCAAAACGGTCGCCAGCCTACATAACCTTCCGTATTCTCAGAGGCTCCAAAAACTAAAACTTTGCACTCTGTCCGAAAGACGATCCAGAAACGATTTAGTCTGGACATTTAAAATTTTGAAAGGTTATCTTGGGGTCGACTTGTCACCTTTATTTAACATCAACAGTGACGAACGTCTTCGTGGACACAGCTTAAAATTGCGTCATAATCAGTACAAAAGCAAGATCCGGGAAAACTTTTTAAGTAATCGAGTATTTACTGCCTGGAATGCCCTACCCGCAAACGCTATTAATTCTCATAGTATCAGCACATTCAAAGCAAAGCTACATTAACAGAAGATAATAAATTGTCGCCATTGTAAATTACGCTGATTACAATTTGTATTTCTCTGTTTTAGTAAAATCGTGAGCTTAATAGGCACTGCCTCAGCTCAAAGTATGATAATAATAATAATAATATTTACCTTGTTGTTTTATTGCTTCAGATAATCAAGGCTACCGGTAAGATTTGTTATTTTAGCCGTGTAGCTGGTGGCAGGGAATAAACCTTTTTTTTTGTGTAAAATATTCCTTGCCGTGTTATTTTACTCTCTTGTTTTCGCGGGCGCTCACTGTCTCCGGCTTGAGAGATATCCCGGCATTCCCTCCCCAGGAAAAGCCAGACGTCTTTTTTTAATCAGCGACACTACTCTGCCCAAGGCTTGACACCCTGGTGCGCCGCCACCACACGTTATCGGCGAGATTCCGGACCGTCCGTCCGTCCTACCCGGAATTTCGTTGCGGTATCTAAACCAATTTTCAAAGATAACAATATTGAAAAACTGTTTTGCTTTCCCACTTTTTACCTGCCCTGCGTATTTGATATTCCCCTGTTAATTGTAAGTCCTTGATAAGGAAGATAATAAATGACAAACACAGCGGTCCGTCAAACGTTCATAAACAATGTTTGGTATAATTTGTAAATTTTTGAATATCGAATAAGTTAATGTTCTTAAATAAATGTCTTGAATGTTTGACTAAATTTCAAACTAAAATTTTACCGAATACGAAATTAGATAGCAAACAAATCTGTCAACACAGGTATTAATGATATACATTGATTACGTGACGTTGCACCGAAGTTGAAAGCGCTGTTGCCATTTCACCTAAACATCCAGGTTCCAGTTAAAACTCGATGACCACCATATTGAAATTCTGTGAACGAAATTGTTTTTAGTAAGTTGCAGATATCAGGCACATAGTTATTTTTTTCACTAGCAGCCATGACGCATGCAAATGTCGACTCATTTAGAGGTAGCAAATTCAACTTTTGCGACCACCGGTTCAAAAAGAAGAATTGAGGTTATGTACGCAATGTTTGATGTGATTATTTCTTAAGAAATGAACAAATGTGTGCTACAAACATTACTTGAGTATACGCATGATAGTTGGTAGACGGTAGAAGATAAAATGATTAACTCAGCGACAAGTATAAACGGTTTTCTTTGTGCTGAAGATTTAGATTAAGTTTGATTAGAAATCAAAACAAAATCATGTTGCGTCAACAAATTGAACGTTTATTTTTTCAATTTATTGTCTTATGGTTTCTACTAGTGAAAAAAATAGTATATTAACCACGGTTGCAAAGCCACTTCTAGACCTCGCGCTTCAGAGCCCTCGACGCTGCGCGTCTCGAGTTCTAATTTGCGCTCGGTCTAGAATGCTTGGCTCTGCAACCTTGGCTAATAATATATTATATTACATTTTTAATTGAATTAAAATTATAAACAAAATGATGAAAGTTGAGTGAAATAGACAAATAAGTATCAGTATTATACGGCAGTTCGTACATAGTGTAAAGCAGTTGCTTTTAAAACAGATTTTGTTAAAAATAATTTCAGAGTCCTCCATTGTTGGATTAAATATATGATTGTTTTCCGGGTTGGGACCGTGTCAAATGAGTTCTTGTTCTCAACGTTTCGCACACTTTCGTAAGTGGCATCATCAGGAGCAGGCTTGAGAAATTCGGAAGAAGATAAAAGAACACGGTAACTCAGTGTGTCAACCATACCTTCTGAGGAGAGTTTCGCCTGTGGCATAATTTACATACTGAGTTACCGAGAAGAATAATTCTTAAACCAAAAATATTATGACAAAATAAAACTATTTAATCTAATGTAAAACTAAAAGAAAATACTAGATCCAAAGATGTAACAATTTTCTAAAAACGGACTGTTTCATTTGTCAAGCTATACCTGCGCTTATCGATATTTTATAATCCCCTCTTCTTTGTCGGTACTCGATTACGAGGATAATAAATGACCAGCACACCTGTACATACCAACATTTATTAACATTAGTCCGTAAAATGGACGTATCCGAGTTGCGCCCGATACCTGAGTTTTCCAGCTCAAAAAGTCCAAATTGCCCACATTTTACTGTAGGTGACTGTTCCGAGTTGCGCCCACTACCTGGAAATATTATCACACCTACCTTTTTCATAATTTCTAAGCATTGTGTTTTTCTTGACGAAAGAAAACCAAATTTGTACATAAAGACAAATTTCTTTAATATTTCGAAAAGGTAAAACTATTAGGATAACAAGAACTAAGAGAGTTATTATATTTCGCGTGGAACGATTTGCAAGAATTTGTTGTTACTCTTCAAAATTTTTCACTGTGGGCCCACATGATACGAGCAAACAACATCCCATTAGTATATGGAGAATATACAAATTGGTGCACTAATTTACAAACAGACTGAGTAAAATTTGATTCTATAAAACAGAGCAAGTTAATAAAATTTTTCTACTAATTGGACTGAATATATCTTTTATACTTATGTACTCATATTTTAGGTAGGTACAGAGTAATATTACTGAAAGAATGGCACCTCAGGAAAAATATGCATTCGTCAATTTATTTTTAGAGTTTATTTCTGTGTTCATTTATATTTACGTAATTGAAATATCCTATACCGACGTCACAAAACACTGGATTTTCCAATGGAGAGTAATTTTTATCTGCATTATAAGGTCTTATAAGAACGCAGTAAGGGAGCATTCAAGTAGTGGGCGCAACTCGGACATTTTCCGAGCGGTAAAACTGCGCAACTCCTCTCTTTTTCAGGTCATGAGCGCAATTTGGACTCCCCCCGTAAAAGCCGTAAACTTCTAAAAATTTAATCAATTAATGTTCCAATGAAAACTGAATTTAACGATTACAAAGTAAACCTGGCAACACAGGTAGTTGTGACACACGTTGATCACGTGACATAGTGTAAAGCGCGGTTGCCATTTGAGCTATTAACGTAAATATGTAGGAACATAATAATGCTAATCAGTCTAAGCCAGTGTAAATTCAATAAATTAAAGCGTTTCGGTAATAGGTACTTCCTGCGATGTATGTCTAGCAGGATATACACCATTTTCTCGAACTGCCATGTATGGTTGTAACTCAAGTTGATGGCAACGATACAAATGTTAATTTAGAAGCAGGCCGCAGAAATCCACTTAATTAGGTTTTACTAACTATATGCTAGTAACGATATCTAGCGTTGGGATGATTTTTTATAAGTTATTATACACATTTTATAACTTTTCGTCCGAGATTTTAAAATTGTACGTTTGTAAAAACGTTTTCGGTGCTGATCGGAGCAGATTAAACCAAGTTGATGAATACAATTTCTAGCGAAATAATAATAATCATTTATCCACAAACTCCTTAAAGAGCGTAGAAACCTTCATGTGCCATATTTAGGCACCGGATGACGGTAACGGGAGTTCCACCGGTTGGTACCTGAAGGTGGAAGGGTGGTGAAAAGAGACAGAGAGAAGCGGTTGTTGCCAAGGAGCTTTAAATATATCTGTCTATATACGTTTAAATCTCTTTGGTAAACCAAAATGCGATAGCATCTGCCCACTCGTAACGTGACAGTAGACTTTCGAACATTTGCGTATATACTATCCTCAAACATATTTGGCGTTTATGACTTCACACCAATTTGACTCCCATTATAATTCAATAGGCCGTCACAACCGGATGTCTTAAACCCGCTCACCGATACCTACCTGAAAAGACCTTTTCGACGTGCCGGGGACGGTCGAGACGCGAAGGACCGGACTCAGAGTAATTTTGTTTGTTAAAATTTTCAAATTTCAAAATTTCCTTACAGAACATGATTTATACTTTGAAGAAAATTACACAAAGACACAATTATTAGAAGTGTTACACACTCGAAAATTTGAGAAACAATATAAAATAGATGCTACGGCGCGAGATCGTGGATTTAGGGTGATTGTATATTTAACCCCATCGAACTAATCTGGTCGCAAATGAAAAATAATATAAGAAGGAATAATACGGCACCAAAATTTAGTAGTGCAACAATTGACATAATTAGGGAAGAAGCTTCCAAAATAACTGCCGAAATGTGGGCCAATTGTGTACGACATTCCACAAAAGAAGAAGACCAGTACAGGGCACGGTTGATAACACCGTTAATTATTAATTTAGAAGAGTCGAGTGATGATGACAGTGACTATTTCGATCAATAAATAAGCAGTAGTAGTTAATAAGTAAATAGTTGTGCTGTAATAAAAAATGATTGAGTACAAAGTTACTTTGTTTTTACTTAAAATAAAAAACTCGAAAGGCGCAGTTGTCGGTAAATGCAAAACTCAGTCCTGCCCTGTGCTTTTACCAGAAAAGGTCTTTTCAGGTAGGTATCGGTGAGCGGGTTTAAGACATCCGGTTGTGACGGCCTATTGAATTATAATGGGAGTCAAATTGGTGTGAAGTCATAAACGCCAAATATGTTTGAGGATAGTATACCAACGTGTGTGAATGGTTCAAGAACAACAAAATTTTTAAAACCGTTCGTAAATTGGCAACTTGTATATGCGGAACTTATTCGACCGAGCTCGAGAATCGACTCCCAGTAGACAAACTTCAGGTAGAAGGAAGCGCATTGTTACAAGTTTGCTGTTTATTGTTATTAGTGTTGTAGTTTGCTATGAGGCTATGACTTTTGTCATATTTGAGTTTCCGTTTGGTAATTAGGGCACCAGGACAAGATTGGCCGAAAGACCCACGTGACCGACATTACGACAGAATAAGAATGTTGCTACCTGAATGAGCCGGATTTCGCTTGTGGAGTAAGTGGTATGACGTAAGTGTAAAAATGGAGATAGGAGGTCATTTCGGCTAACGATCCTAATCCCTGCTACACGTATTTTGGTACAATTGTTTCTCTTCTGCTCGAAGAGGGTACTGTGTAGCGAAGCACGTGTAGCACTGCCTACTAATAACTCATTTAACCTCTTTAAAGTTTTTTACCTTAATATTAAGATTGATACCTATCCTCGGGCTCAATTTGTTACAATTGAACGACTTTATTTGCAATGTGTCGGATTTGTCCGACGGTACATTTGTAACTAACTCATAATATTATGTTGTGTGGGTGAGTGTTTTTATTACCCTTTTCGGCACGCACGTGTGTGGCAATGAGCCTACCTGTTTGTTGTTTCATGTATGCTCTTCCATGTCCACTGTTCTGTGGCTAATCAAATTTTAAGTTTTTTGCACCAGAGGGTTTTAAATGATATTGACAGACATTGGCGGTTTTTATTTGTGGGGTTATGTGCGTGAAAGTCGTTTTTAATTTTTAATTTTTAATAGCGTTTCAACTGTTACCGAATGAGATTTGGGTAAGAAGAGTGCCAGTTTTTTTCCATAATGTGATAAAATGGTTTTAGGTTTTGCCAAAATGTCAACTCTGGAATATTTTGAAACGTTCGAAACACGTGGGAGATCTTCATGGGAAAACGTTCATAAATGTAAATCATGCCCCTATTTTACAACTGCTCTTTTCTTTATGATAAACCACGTGAGAAGACACCGTTTCCCTCTGGAAAAATTTACTTGCGACAGCGCCAAAATTGAAGCTTATTACTGTAAAGATTGCGATTTTAAGACGGAACTAACATTTTTATTCAAAGAACACATTAATAAATATCATGGGCTTAAGAAAGAATCTAGAGACGATTTATTAAGTGAGGACTTCCACATACAAAATTACGTCTGCGAAAAATGCGACTTTGAAACAAATTTCTCTTTAAAGTGGATTCAGCATACTTCAGCATGCACGGAAATGAAAGAAAATCGTCAAAGTGTGACTTCTCCATCACTGAATGACACCCACAATTTCGATTTCAAGCCAACTGACGAAACAAGTTGGTATTACTGTGCCCAATGTTCCTACAAAACTAAACTCAAAAATACTTTAAAATATCATATTATGACAAAACACATTTTGAACAACCGATATGCATGCGAGAAGTGTCCATTTAAATGTACATGGAAATTTACGTTAAGGATACACATAAATCGTTTCCACTTAGAAGAACAAGATGTTGAATGGCACAAGTGCAAAAAATGTCCATTTAAGGCTAAAGCAAAAAGTGATTTAGCTAACCATGTAAAAAGACGGCACTTGAACGACGAAGACTGTAAATGGTACAAATGCAATGAGTGTCCCTACAAAACTACATATAAAGATTATCTAAAAAAACACGTAATTGGAAAACATCTGATCCAAGAAAAAATTAACTGGCACGAGTGTGAGAAATGCCCATATAAAACTAAATATGAGTGGGATTTAAAAAATCATATGGTTTCTAGACATTTGGATGAAGAAAATGTTAAGTGGTATCAGTGTAATTATTGTCCATATAAGGCGAAATTAAATAAGAATTTAAAACGTCATATAAATTACCTCCATTTGGATGAAACTGAAGTTAAGTGGTACAAATGCAATGAGTGTCGTTTCAAAACTAAGTATAAAGTTTGTTTAGAGAGACACGCAGTTAGAAAACATCTAGACGAAGAAAAAATTAACTGGCACCAATGTGAAAAATGTCCATATAAAAGTAAACATGTGGCGGGTTTAAAAAGTCACATGAGTTTGAGACATTTGGATGTAGGAAACGTCAAGTGATATAATTGCGAGCATTGTCCATACAAGGCGAAATTAAATATTAAAACAAAGCGTCATATAAATTACCTCCATTTGGATGAAGCTGAAGCTAGATGGTACAAATGCGAACACTGTCCATACAAAAGTAAAAATCGGTCAACTTTTTATAGGCACAGAAGGAAACATATTGGTTAAATTGACGATAAGCCTGAAATGAATTATTAGGTTTAATTTATAATAATTTTTTAACCATTGGTTCAATTCTCTACAATGTACTATATTATGTGACTTGATTTTTTCATTAAAATCATAAATTAAAGCTCTATTTCTGTTACATTAAATATATATAACGCTCTTAATAAATAAACATACATTATTAAGATATGCAAAATCTAACGTTACTTGTTACACAATTATAAAATAATAAATTATGATAAAAGTTTTATTGTTTCGTTATTGTTTCTTGTTAGGAGCTAAACAGCTCTCTCGAAGAGCACACATGATGGGTGGACCTTGTTGACTGGTTGCTTCGGGAACCCAACGAATTGGATCGGTAGACTTTAAAGATACTCTTGATGTGTTAAAAGTCGAAGTTATGTCCGTTTCTTTCGGTGAATGACGCATCATGCAGATGTATTCTTCGCATTGTCTTTTTGTTTTTCCAATTCTTCAATAATCTCTTGAACCTGGACCTCGTGTTATTCATTTGGTGTTAATCATTTTTGTATTTTTCGTAGAGACAAATTTGCTACCACCGGGCTAGAGCCTGACTGTAATCGGTACTGTTTTCGTTATTTTGAGTGTCAATGGATTTTGTTTTAGTCTAATGTACTTGCCTGATTTGTATTGATTACTGCTGGGGCGATTTTTCCAATTTCCTCAAATGTTTAGTACTTTGTGCGTTGTATCTAAGACACTTGACACATTTGTATATTGGAAAATTGACAGTATTTTTCCCAACCAGAATTCAAATTTTCTGCTGATATTTGCTAGTGCATGTCGGTTCTCTCTATACCACGTGGTTTGATGAGTGTCCAAAATATTTAATTTGGTCGCGTGATACCT
The DNA here is from genome assembly GCA_022388445.1 of Zophobas atratus. NCBI lineage: Eukaryota > Metazoa > Arthropoda > Insecta > Coleoptera > Tenebrionidae > Zophobas > Zophobas atratus. Next base: position 14,636,171 of record CM039446.1, read on the forward strand.
CTATGCAAGAAGCCATTGCCCCAGTCTTAACCCTTGACGAAGTACTCCGTCTTTGTCTCTATTATAATGGATAATTCTTGTAATTTGCCGCAATGTTGGGTTTCTTTCTACGACATGGTCCAACTTCTATTTTTAGTTTTCTATATCGGTATGGCGCGAACTGTTTTGGTGAGCGGGAAATAACTTTTTCTCACTTTGACTGACCTGGCTTGAAGAAGTAATTGCATTTTTTCAGATGGCTGCGGTAGCTGGCTGCTTTCTCTCTTGCTATATTTTCTGCAGCCAATCCGGCTCCTTGATATCAAATTTTTTGTTGTCTTGGAATTGATGGTTCTATTTTGCTGGATTTGTTTTTGTGGCTTGATTGAACATCAATGCCGATGTCTCTTTAATATTCCCCAATTTTGCAGTTTGCTGACCTTTTATTCGTGGGATCATACTTTTGACTGTTATGCTTTTGTTTTTTTTTTTTTTTCTTCTTTTGTAATACCACAGGACAACATCCATCCAAAGCCCGTGTTTTGATCCGTGAAACAAGCATTTGTTTTCTTTTTTTTTGATAGGTGTCGTTGCAGTATTCTCCCGCGGCCTTTTTTGGAAGGCTGTGTGTGTACAATGTGTTAAATGACTTGATCTTTTTATTAAGAAGATAAAAAAAAATAAAGTTTTATTATGTACATTAAATTAATATGACGCTTTTAAAAAATAAATAGACATTAACTACTAGAATATATAGGTTTAACACATAATATTTAATGTTTGGCTTTATAACGAGACAGCATTACGAAATGACACACGTTGTGTCATCAATGTTCTAAAATAGATTGCGTACTATACGCATGACGACTACAGATGTAAGTAATTTATATTTTTGTACGACCATTGCTTTTTCGATCATTTACCGTACAGGTTTCCATAGCAGTAAGTTCAGTTTAAGGGTTGTTACGACTAACAACCAAGAGGAGAACGGTAAGCAAATTACTTACTGTTCAGCTGAACGGTAAGTAATCACGCATTCAAGATTTTTTTTATTTTAAATTCCATGCTTGTTCGACTTCGATATTTTCGCTTTCAGAATCACTCATGATTGATATTTTAAGCAAATAAATCACTCATTAATAGTCGCGGAATGAAAATTAACTCGAAATCAAGCCAGATCAAATTTAAATCGACAGCGGTCAAAATGGAAACTGATTTTTAAAATTGTTGTTTATATTAATCGAAACCATAGTAACAAATTTTAAATTAAAAAAAAAGACCTCGTTGATGTTTGATATAAATTATTTCAATTTATGAATTTGATAAAAAGACGCAAATCTTTTGATGGTCGTACAAAAAATAGTATAAGCATCACGAACGTTAAGGGGGTTTACTGGTCTCAGTCGCTTCGCTCCGTCTCCAAACTTTTGTCTTCGACCAGTAAACACCCCTTACCGTTCTTAATACTTAATATACTATTGTCTACTTCGCGTTCGTAATCGATCTATTAAAGCACCCAAAAGAACTTGTGTAATTTATGTTTTTCAGAGTGGTAGTTACACATGGCAATGTCATATAATAAATAAAATAAACGTCAAAAGAACGAATTAGTGTTTTTAATTGCAATTAAACTTCGCTATCAATTACACATTGATCGTAACATTGAATGTGTCTTGGGCCCTTGGGTTAATACCAAATGGCTGATTGTCATAATCTTTAGGCGAAAACTTAAACTTCAACTGTTACAATCTGACATTCATCGTACCAATTACTACAAAATTCTCCTAAATTGCACAAATTCCCAAATTTGTTTTTTTCACTAGCAGCCATGACGCATGCAAATGTCGACTCATTTAGAGGTAGCAAATTCAACTTTTGCGACCACCGGTTCAAAAAGAAAAATTGATGTAATTATTTCTTAAAAAATGAACAAATGTGTGCTATTAACATTACTTGAGTATACGCACGGTAGTTGGTAGACGGTGGGAGGGAGATAAAATGATTAATTCAGCGAGAAATGTAAACGGTTTTCTTTGTGTTGAAGATTTAGATTAAGTTTGATTAGAAATCAAAACAAAATCATGTCGCGTCAAAAAATTGAACGTTTATTTTTTCAGTTTATTGTCTTATGGTTTCTACTAGTGAAAAAAATAGTATATTAACCACGGTTGCAAAGCTACTTCTAGACCTCGCGCTTCAGAGCCCTCGACGCTGCGCGGCTCGGGTTCTAATTTGCGCTCGGTCTAGAATGCTTGGCTCTGCTAATAATATACTATTATTAACCACGGTTGCAAAGCCACTCCTAGACCTCGCGCTTCAGAGCCCTCGACACTGCACGTCTCGGGTTCTAATTTGCGCTCGGTCAAGAATGCTTGGCTTTGCAACCTCGGCTAATAATATACCTACTATTAAACTGAGAAAAGAAATACGAAATAGAAAAAGAAGTATAAAATACGCGTGTGCGGCGGTACTAAGTTTTTTAGTACCGCCGCAACGAGTGTGCAAATATAGCATTTATTTCCAACTGCTGAGTGTATGCAGTCTGGAAGCACGGAGTGTACAAAAATGTTGTAGTTTGCTGGTGTAGCTTATCGACAAATTTGTAATGATCTGTGTCTGTTTCGTTAGCTATAAAGAAGAATTCTCCGGGGATGCGTAAGCGTTATAGGTCATTCTTGATTGATGTCCGCAGGCCTAATAAGACTATGTGCAGAGCGTTATCTACCAAATATCATTTTTGATCATCTCATTGCATTGGATGTGGTGTGTAGTTCTGGCACTGTCACTCCTATCGGTCTTCGGTAATCCCCGCAAGGACGCGATTCTCCAGATGCTTTTCTTCTTCATCGCACTAAGCGATAAGTATTAATCTAATCAATGCATATCATTACTTGGTATTAGTACCCGTAATGATAGAAGTCTTGCCTGAATGCCGGTCATTTCCGGGTCAGCGGTAGGTCTTAATAAAAAAGAATAAGAAAACAGAATAAGTCACTTGCTGTATATGGATGACATAAAAATATATGCAAGTACACAAAATCAGTTAACAAATCTATTAAATCGGACAGTTTTCCGATGATATTGGTATGTGTTTTGGTATTGAGAAATGTAAGACCCAAGCAATCAGAAAAGGCGTCCAACACTAAGTACCAGATATAACCCAAAATAACGAAATAATCGAAGCCCAAGAACGGAATGATACATACAAATATCTGGGTTTCTGTCAATCCTCCCACATTAATCATACCGAAACGAAAACACAGTTGAAAGATCAATACCTAGCGAGATTAAAATTAATATTGAAGACACATTTAAATGGAACAAATTTAATGAAAGCAATAAATACATTCTGCGTTCCACTACTAACATATTCTTTTGGAGTCATTAAATGGTCCAAAACTGATCTTGAAAATTTAAACATCGCAACAAGGAAAATCTTCACACAGTATAGAAGGCATCATCCAAAATCGTCCATTGAAAGATTCTCATTACCAAGACAGAATGGAGGAAGGGTTTTCCAGAACCTAGAAAACTTATATCAGAGACAAATCTCAGATCTGAACAAGTATTTCTTGAAACGAGCAGAAAGAAATGAACTGTATCGCACCGTCATAAGGGCAGATTTGAACTACGCATCCTTAAATCTGTCGAACACCGAAGAAATCCACACCCCCCACACAATAGACAAAATAATAAGTGGGCTAAAACAAAAACAAATACATGGAAAATTCTACAAAGACTTAGAAGAAGCTCATGTCAATAAGAAGATGTCATTGATTTGGTTAAAAAAATCAAGTTTGTATGCCGAAACAGAAGGATTTGTGTTTGCTATTCAAGATCAAGTAATCAATACCAAGAATTACAGAAAATACATCATCAAAGATCCGAATATAAGTAACGACTGCTGTCGTCTCTGCAAAGCAAAACCTGAAACGATCCAGCACATAATCAAAATCATTCACAAAGAATTGGCAATACTTATGAACTTAATCGAAGATACGACACCCTATGACACTTACATTCCATCTCTGTTCCTTGAAAATAACAAATATAAATTATACTGGGATCGCACAATACTTACAGACTTAAACATTACAGCTAACTGACCAGACATGATACTTATCAAAAAACACACGAACGAAGCCATTCTCATTGACATTGCTATTCCTAACACAAACAACATTATTCAAACATACCACACCAAGATATCAAAATATCTACAATTATCGATAGAAATGAAATCCATGTTGAATTTAAAAAAAATTTCAATTCTACCCTTAGTTATCTCTAATGTAGGTGTAGTCCCAAATAGCTTAGTTGAGAATTTAAAGTCTTTGCATTTGAATGATTCAATATTAATTATCAAAATTCAAAAAGCTGTTTTGTTAGGAACATGTCATATTGTTCGTAAGTTTCTCGAACATTCTGATCATGTCAGTCAGATTAGATTAGCATCAGTAGGTCAGAGTAGTGTAGGTCACTTTCCAAGTGATGCGCGGATAAATGATCGGTAGTTACGCTAGACTTTTGGGGATGGGGGAGATTAGAGAATAAAAGCAGACTAATTTGTATGCTGTAATTCTAGAATTTCGAAAGTTGTTTTGTTAATCTAATCAATGCATATCATTACTTGGTCTTAGTACCCGTAATGATGGAAGTCTTGCCTGAATGCCGGTCATTTCCGGGTCAGTGGTGGGTCTTAAATAATATATTTTCCCAACAGAATAATTTCCAATTATAGGACAATTAAATGACTTGTAAACATCACGATAAGTACATTTAACTTAACTTAAAATTAACTTAAAAAAAATTGTATACAAATATATAACTTAGACGTAATTCAGATTTCACATTTCAATTGCTCGCCGCACAAGACTTCTTTGGTGAATTACAAATCTGTATTAATAAACTAATAATAAATAAAAAATAATTAATAATAAACAAAAAATAATTAAATAATAATTAAAAAATAATTAAATAAATTCAGCGGTGTTTACTACTTCACATTTTATACTAGACCTTATTCTTATTTAAATATTGATTTTGCACAATTTATTAATTCAGTGTAGTTACACTGGACAATGTCACATGATTCGTCTAACTCATTTGCTAATTTCATCATTTTGTACGCAGAGTTTATTAATACATTGGTTTTGGCTCTTGGACATAAGAACATATTATGATATCTTGACTTGGAACAAAAAATATAATGTGAGATAACAGTTCAGCACAGTCAAGATTCCCATGTAAAATTTTAAATAAGAATTTAACAGCAGATATTTTCCGACGATTTTCCAATGTTGACATATTATTATGAATTAGCCAATAACATGTGACGTCATGTTGTGGCGGGAACTCAGCGTTTGACAAGCACCGTGAAACTCCATAAGCGACAATGTTAACATTTTCGCATTTTATTTAAAAGTGTGGGTGTTTATTTAGAAAATAAACACGTGAATAGCTTCTTTCATATCTTTTCTGTGTATCAGGGTGCTCTTTTTGGCGATTTGAGTTTAGAAATACATAATAAAAATAAAAATACAGAACACTGTTTTGGTCTGAATTCCTCGTCATCCAAAATGCATCGGTGTGTTTTAAGCGGGAAATTGGAAATTAATATTAATATTTTGAGGTTACTGTGACGGGTTTAAATGAAGGTGTGTGATTTGTTTTTAAAGTATGGATAATTTAAGTGATCATGCACGATGTCTTTCCGTCGAAGACAAAAACAGATAAAATAACCCACAATAAAACTCGTGCCTTCAAAAGTCTAGAGACATTTATTCAGTTTTCTCTTTTTTAAACAACTGAGTCTTTCAACATTGCAAGTATTATGAGTGGATTTATTTTGATATCCTAAATTTTATGATGGAACATAATCAGGATGGTCCACATCCGACAAATCGGCAGGTTTACCTAAAAGAGCACCAATGTAGTAATTTGTTAGAAACTGTAAATCTAATAGGTAGATACTGTACCTAAAATAAAATGATCCGAACAAACATAGGAATACTTTACTTTGGCTTCGTTAAATCCACTCGTTTCAAGCCTTTTAACCAAAGCTTCCGCCTTTTTCCCCATCCTGTATATATTTACCTTTATTGTTGCTAATTGCTGCGAAAGGAATATAAAGTGTGTCCGCATTTCTGGTGCTTCGATTTGCGCAACTCACAACAGGACAAAATTTAAGCATTTTCTCCTAAAATACAAAATATTATAATATTAAGATGCTAGTGTATTTAAAAAGCATTGATGTACATTAACAAAGAATTAATTTGCAAAACAAATAGTATAAGATGCAGCGAAGTTAACCTGTACATCATATTGGAAAATATTATTTTTTAAGCATATTCAAACGTTATGGTGCGTTTTACAGATATCTATACAGTCTAGAAACTGTAACAAACTTACCAAACTATAAAAGCACAGTTGACACACTCTCAAATTTAAATGAATTCCGAAAATATTAGCATTGACTCTTATGAGAAAACCGGCTAGTTGTCAAACGCTGCCATCTTGATGACCTCGGATGACGTCAGTGTATTTGGCTAATTAATAGCTTTGCTTGATCAAATCCTCTGCTGGGAAATCTACCAACTTTTACATTATACATATATTTAAGACCCCGTCGTTGAACCTTTTCTAAACTGATACTTTGATTTGGGTAATTTGTGGACTATATTAATGAGCAATATTCTAACTTAATTCTAATAAAAGCTTGAAATAGTGTTTTAATGGCATCGGCATTATGCAAACATGCGCACGTTCTTACTATAAATCCAACTGCTTTGGGTGATTGTTTCTATATGATCACTAAATGTTAAACATTTATCAAATTGGACTCCAAAGTCTTTCACCGAATCTACTCTCTCTATAATATGATCAGATATAGAGTAGTTATACAAAAACTTACTTTTCTTACGGGAATAAGATATTATCTTACATTTACGTAGGTTAAGTTCTAAACCATTAGCGTTCCGCGATATTTAACAAATCTCTTTGTAACGTTACACAATCATTTATAGAATCAATTGTGCTAAATATTTTGAGGTCGTCAGCGTATGATAAATTTTTATTATCGATATGATTTGTTATGTCATTCACATATAAAAGGAAGAGCAAAGGACCTAATACCGAAACTTGGGACACACTAGTTGGTTGATGAAAAAGCTTGGAGTTGAAACCATTATAACATACAACTTGCTGTCTATTAAATAAATATGATACAAAAAACTTAATCATGTTTTCACTAAAACCATAATAAGAGAGCTTGAAAATTAGTCTAGAGTGAAGCATCCTATCAAAGGCTTTGCTTATATCTAAGTATACGCAATCAACTTAATGGCGTGTGTCTAATTTATTTGCAACATATTGGCTAAAACACGATAACTTGGTCAATGTTGAGCGCCCTGAATAAAAGCCATATTGGTTGCTTATTATATTGGACTTTAACAAATGAAATAACATATTATGTAAAACAATTTCAAAAACCTTCGAAAAAACAGACATTAGTGATATAGGTCTGTAGTTTTTTTATACAGATGCTGTCTCCAGATTTCAAAATAGGACTTATTTTAACAAGTTTCCATTCATCTGGGAAAGTACAAGTTCGTAACGATAATTTGAAAATATACGTTAGCGGGCTAGCAAATACCGCCTTACAGTCTTTTGCAACAAAACAGGGAATTTGGTCCAAACCTGAAGATACCTTTGGTTTTATTTGTGTTAGTGCTTTTTCAACGTCTGTAATTGTAATATTGTCTATATTTATGTATACTTATGTATACACTTTGAAAATAGGATGGCTGTTAGAGAGGTGGTACCAGCTAGCATATACTCAAGCTGAGCTTTGGCAGCATTGAGTTGACGTGGTGCTTTCGTAAATTCTAAATACTCAGCCAAGAAATTGTGACCCATTTGATGTGCATTTTTATGCACCATACACATACAATGATTAAAGGTTTTAAAAAATAAACATACATTATTAAAACTCAGGACACAGTGCATAAAAGTGGGGCAGAAAATTAGAATACGGAATAAGCCATTTCGTAATTCACTTTGCTTGGAAAAAGCACACCTGTGTATTGTTTACAGTTCCACGACTTCCACGTGCATTCGCTTGTGAGACTGACAATAAAATCAATCAACGTAAAATGGTAAATCACAAAACTGCAGATAATAAGTTGATTTTATGACAAAAAATTACTGTTTATTAAATAAATTACATAAATAAATATAACAATAAAACAACTAATGCTTTGCCCCATTAGCTTCTACAACCTTGGCCACTCGTTTGGACATCGAAAGGTATACATTTTTGTTGTAGTTTTCAGGTAATATATAGCACGCATCCGTCATGGCCGCGAAGACATCATCATTACTGTTAAGCATTAAACGTTGGCGTCGCAGCTTTTTCACCAACAGTCTCCGCATATTCTCAGTAGAACTGAGGTTTGGGTTTCGACTTTGCATCATGATTTTCGACCCAGGTTGCTATTCTATAAATAGTATGAACTGGCCAGTTGCTCTGTTGGAATATAAATTCATCATTTGGGAAGACCCTTCTAACCGATGGCAGCATTACATTTTCGAGAATCTGAAATTTTTTGTCGGAAACCGTATTTTTCTACCACAGGCTGTATCATGGATGTGTGAAACAATTTTTTGCACTTTTTTGATGGCTTTCGCGCATTCATCAGGGTGCGGGAATTCGAACTTTCTACGAAGAGTTTCGCCTCTGGTATGGTTCGCATACTCAGTTACCGTGCTCTTTTGCCTGCTTCCGAATTTCTCAATAGTGCTTCTGAAGATGCCACTTACGAAAGTGTGCGAAATATTGAGAACAAAAACTCAATTGACACGGTCCTAACCCGGAAAACAATCATTGATACAAAAAAGTAAAATTTCACCGGAAATCTTGAATTTGTATTATTATTATTGAAACCCCCGATATGACAGTTTTTAATTTTGATCTTCATTGTCATTAAGTAATTAATACATACCAGTTTCAAGAAATATGGACGATCCAACACTATGACAATGTGGAACGAAAAATTGCGGAATATTTTAAGTTGTTTGTAAAATCCAACATATTGCACGATCTTGCCAGATTCCAGTTCTTAAACACATCCGTACAATTTATACATATTAAGAAGAAAAATTCTTAAAGCAAAAATATTATGACAAAATAAAACTATTTATTCTAATTTGAAACTAAAACTTAACAATATATCCAAAGATCTAACAATTTTCCAAAAACCAACTGTTGTACCTACTTAAAAATCTTTACCTGCCCTAATCGATATTTTATAATCCCCGCTTGTTTATGGGTACTAATGATTGACCAACACAGCTGTACCAACATTTATTAACAATAGTCGGTATAATCCGTAAACTTCTGAAAATATAATAAATTAATGTTCCAATGAAATTGTGTTGCTAAAGTTAAAACTGAATGTAACGATTACAAAGTAAAATTAGATAAATACTACCAAGGCGGTCAGTTTTTAGTAATAGAAAGCAAACCTGGCAACACAGGTAGTTGCGACACACGTTGATCACGTGACATAATGAAAGGCGCAGTTGTCATTTGAGCTACTAATGTAAATATACAGATCCCATTTAAAATTCCACCTACATCTTATGAACGGATGGAGATATTGAAGTTGTTTGTAATAAAAGACTATCATTATTGTTTTTAAACAGTTCGAAAAAGACACTCGGGATCCCTGACATTCCTTCGAATTCTAAAAAAAGGCACTCAGAGTGTCCGAGATTCTTTAAAATTCCTTAAAGTAAAACAAAATCGGAGCCCCCTTGATTTATAATTTTATTAACTGGCTGCTGGCCTACGCTTGAACATGTTTTCTTTTTATAACAAAGTTAAGATTAAAACTTCATTTTTGTCTTCTTCTTATATTTATTTCATTGGACGTTTCGGCAAGATGTCCCTTGCCTTTTTCAACCTGTCGGTTACAAAATCAGAATAAGGTTATGTATATTACTTTCACTTACAATTATTCGTCCATGAACATTGTACATGGAATTTTTTTTAACTAAAAAAAATTGATAAAAACAAATTTTTCAAGCGTAGGCCTGCAGCCAATTGATAAAATTATAAATCAAATAAAATCAAACTGGCCAAAAACGAAATTACCAGTGAATAACAAAATAATTACAACAATTGATTTTTATTTAAGTATAACAATCTTTTTATTTTACGATTTCAAGCTTGTGTGATTTGCAGGCCCAAGGGTTATCCCCGCCCGGCAAACACCCCACCACTGTTTACGTTCGGAGGTTGAAGGTATATAAACAACCTCACTTTATCGTCCTTTCATTATGTCCGGGCTTTTCGAGCTGTGAATTTGGACAGTTGTAACAATGGACGGATCTTCTGGTAAGTACTTTGACTTTAAACTATTTAATTTTTTGTTTGTAAAGCATGCACTAATAGCTATTTTCTTCATTTCAGGAAGCGACTTCGCCACCGCTGGCCCTTCGAAGAAGCGGTCCTTCGACTGCGTCTCTCCAGCTGAGACGCAAGAGGAGAGGCCGCCCAAACGAAGACCGGGGATCAACCCCCAATCCATCCATCCTCAACCTCCCCCTCGTTCTCCTTCGCCTATAATTGCCCCCTTCATTTTTCCCTATTTCATCCCCAATCCTGTTGGCCACATTCCCATACCCCATATCCCCACGCCTGCCCACCTCGATCCCCCGCGAAGATTTCGCCCAAGGGTCCCAGCCCACTCCAGGGCTGTGAAGACCCTGCTGCCGCTCTTCATGGCTCAGGCGCCGTCATCTCAGAAGGTATGTATTTTTTTCGTGTTATTTTGGATGTAAAGGACTAATATACATTTCTTTTGCAGACTGTGCCGCCAGGGACGGAGCTGCCACCTCTCCCCGACATGGACGACGGCCTCAAGCCACTGTCGGAGTACCAAGCTTTCTGCGTGTGGAGAGCCCAATGGGAAAGGCAATACTACCAGGAACGGAGGCTGACCCATCGAACCCTCGATGCGGCTCTGTTCCTGGATAGTTATTACCTCAGCTTGGACGGTGGCTTTAGGTTAGTGTAGGTTAGGTTATGTTAGGTTTACATGTAGATATAGTTGTAGGTTAGGTTAGTTTAGTTTAGTTATATGTGTCTATATATAGTTATAGGTTAGGTTAGGTTTGTTTAGTTATATGTGTATATATAGTTATAGGTTAGATTAGTTTAGTTTTATGTATATATAGTTAAGGATTATTTTAACTTAGTTTTATGTGTATATATAGTTGTAGGTTAGGTTTTTAGTTTTATGTGTATATACAGTTTTAGGTTAGGTTATTTTAGTTTTATTTGTACATAATGTACCAAAATATTTTTAATATATTTATTTTATAAAAATCAGCAAACAAAAAATTTTTTTTCCTTATAACATAACCACATTTTTTTCTGGTTTAAATTGTCGGAGTTTTCGGAACTACAGAATTGATTCCTTTTCCCGAAATTCGTTCGAATTCTTTGAGAAAAAGACAGTGGGAGCTCTAAGATTTTTCTAAATAAATAAAGACAATCAGCATTCTTAAAATTGTTTATAAACAAAAAACGATGAATGCAGAAACACGGAAACAGGAAGCTACATTTTTCGTATTATAGGGGTCATGAACACAAAAAGGTAGCGATTGGGCCGATGGACTCGGCTACATTAACTTTTAATACACAAAAATCGCAGCTAATTGAAAAAGCAACTAACACAGATACCAATAATCTGATATCGACTTCTTTTATTGATTTTAAAAGTAAAGATTTTTCAAGTGAGTACTTACACGATATCAGCTTAAATTCTTCTGTTTCCAATAATGGAATAAATGACACCTACCCATTACATGGGAAAAGTAGGTTTGGAGATAACATAGAGGAAATTTCACTTTTTAACGAAATTAGACTGAGCCTATCAAAAGATAGTAAAAATAAAATTTTAGACAATCAATTCTCTCCCAAATTAAATCGCCATAAAATCTTGATTCTGTCCGATGAATCTGGGAAATTATTCATAAATAAAATGCGCACATTTGTAAACAACTCGTTTGAAATCATATCACTCGTCAAACCAGGGGCATTATTAAATAATGTTATTTGTTATATTGAAAAATTAATCAAAGACTTCATAAGTAATGATTTTGTAGAAATAGTTGCAGGGAAAAATGATTTTCAAAATAAACAATACCCAAAACTCGGGAATATACTACATAAGTTGAAACTATGTTCGGCAACCAACATCCTTATGACATCAGTCCCTACAGGTAATAATCCTCATTTAAATAAGAAAATCATAAACTTCAATAGCAAATTAAAAACTCTTTTGGACATGATCAATAAGAAATTTCATTACTCTGTTTCTTTTGTTAACCTTGTTAAATGTGAAAATGGTAACCAAATACATAGAATAAAGACAGCTAAAGGAATTTTAGAAACAATCGACAAGGAACTGTTAAATCTAAATATAAATTGTCCTTTTTTATCTTAAAATCTCATCTAAACCATACTATGTCTATGATCTCAAATTGTATTAAATGTTTGTTCCAGAACTAAATCCTCGCTAGTTCTCTTCTATATAAATATACAATGTCTTAGAAACAAAATGTATGAGCTTGAAATTTTCTTAAAGGAGAATGGTGTTGATGTCTTATGTATAAGCGAGCACTGGCTAAATTTCGAAGAAAGAAACCTTTATAATTTTGAAAACTTTTTGATGAAAGCGTGCTACTGTAGAGTGTCCAAGATTCACGGTGGAGTGTGTATATTTGTAAAAAAGTCAATACTTAATGTTAAAGATATGGAACCAGATGCGTACTGTGAAGAACAACATTTTGAAATTGTTGCTATTCATTTAGAAAAGATAAACACAATTGTAGTTGTCATTTATCGGTCACCCAATGGAGACTTAAATATTTTCTTTAATAAGTTAACAATGTTTCTAGAGTCATTAACCTCTAAATACGGAAAAAAACATCTCGTTGTAACTGGAGATTATAACATAGACCTGCTAGTTAGCAGTAATAACAAAAATACATTTATGCATATAATCAATTCCTTTGACCTATATATTACTATTTTAGAACCAACAAAAATTAATGCAAAAAGCGTACGACAATATTCTTACTAATAAAATAAATGATTCTTCATCACAGGTGGTGAAGAAAAAATTTGGAGACCATTTCGGCATTATGATGTACTTACGATACAAAGGCATCACCAAATGAGATGTTCTGGGATTAGACAAACTGCTAATTAAGTTTAGAAATATTACAAATCGGAAACTGTATCTTTTTTGTGAAAAGGTTTCCAGTTTTGATTTTTCCGAAATTTACTGTAGTAATCTCTCAGGGGAACAAGCGTTCGAGTTGTTCCTAAATTTACTACGATCTTTATTTTATGATAATTTCCAGGGATGTTGCGAATATTCGCATCCGCATCCGCAATGCGGAGCTTCCGCATTGATTTGGACATCCGCATCCGCATCCGCAATAATCAATGCGGAACTCATGCGGATGCGGATGTAAATGTGGTGCAAGTCGCGACAAGAAAGAAATTAGTTGGAGCCGACGAGTGACGCATAGCGTGCACTCGTGATGCATTGACCAATAGGAAGACAAGAATTCTACTTTCGGTGTTCCGTTTCGCACATCAGAACGTGTTTAGTCGGGGTTGCGCGAATTGTGAACGTTTTGTTTTTGTGTTATTGGACAAGTGAATCTACAATGGCACCAACGATGCAAAGTGAGATTTGGACTTATTTTAAACCAGATGATGATCGAAATAAAGCTCAGTGTATAATATGTAATAAAACATATTCTCGCAAGGGTCGTACCACTTCGTCTTTGAAAAATCATCTGATTAATCGTACCGAATTAAAAATTTTATCTGGAATAGCATGTAGATTTTTATCGCCTCCACCAGCTAGTGTTCCCAGTGAACAGTTATTTAGTAGTGCAGGATTAATTTATGAACCTCTGAGAAATAGACTCGAATCTGAAAAGGCCGCAATATTACATTTTATTAAATATAATTCAACAATTTTTAAATTTTCGCACTAAAAATTTGTTTATTAAATAAAAATATTAAAAACCCCCATTTTTTTAACTGATTTCTGTACATATACTAAGTTTCTTAAAAAAAAAACCCGCATCCGCGGATGTGAGCTCCCAAAAATCCGCATCCGCGGATGTTGAAAAATCTGCATCCGCAACATCCCTGATAATTTCCCAGAAGTTAATAAGCGTTGTAGCGGTAAACTTAAGTCTTTTAAATGGTATAGAGAGATACTCAAAGAACAAAAACGTGTTATAGACGGTTTAAGGGTTGTGCAAAATTGCGTAAATGATGCCGAAACAGACCAAGTTATTAATCTGTTAAAGAATGTTTATAGGAAAAATCTAAGGAAAGCCAAAATTTTTGCAAATGACAACTTTGTTATGTCGGCAACGAATAGGTCTAAAGCTGTATGACATATTATCAATACTGAACTAGGTCGAGAAAAAAATTCACTAACTGCCAGAACAACATTAGTGCAGATGACTTTAATAATTACTTTGTTAATATCCCACTTGAGCTCTCTCAGCAGTTACAAAAATCAGCACTTACAAATTTAACACTAAATAGTTCAGTCGGGATGCGAAGTAAATTAATTTGTTTCAGAAATATTGATAACGTAGAAGTTTTAAATTTCATTCAATCTTTAAAATCTTCTAAAAGTAGTGATATATATAACCTCAAACCTCAACTCTATTGTCATTAAATCCATTGGTCCCATGATCGTAAATCATTTAACTTTTCTGTTTAATAAACGTATTGAGGAGGGAGTCTTTCCTCAATGTCTTAAAAATTCTAAAACTATAGCTATGTATAAGAAAGGAGACAAAAATTGCTGCAATAGCTATCGTCCCATCTCCATATTGCCAGTCTTCTCCAAAATATTTGAAAATATTATTAAGATTCGCATGGTAGATTTCTTAGAATCTAACGACTTATTTGCCAAAGAACAGTTTGGTTTTCGGAAGGGTTTATCCACGACCATAGCAATGATGGATCTCCTTGACGAAATTCATACAAATAATGAAAATAGGCTTATTACCCAGGCAACTCTCTTAGACTTAAGCAAGGCGTTCGATTACGTTCCACACGATCGCCTGTTAGATAAACTGTATAGGTACGGGATAAGAGGCCTTCAGAATACATGGCAATATGTTGTAGGAAAAGGGAAATTCTCATCTAAAGAAAGAATCACCATTGGAGTGCCACAGGGCTCCATACTAGGTCCCTTAATTTTCCTGCTATACATCAATGATCTGCCAACTAATGTGCCTTCCAAGGGTAAGATCTTATTCGCAGACGATACCACATTATTGGATGCGGCTTAAACAATTGAGGATGTAAACTACCGGCGAAGAATTCACTAAAATTGCCGCTAACTGGTTGACGTTAAATCAACTTACCATGAACGAGGAGAAAAATCAAAACATAATATTTTCTTTAGCAACAGAGCATACTTCCTCTGATCATCCAAATTGTGTTACTCTACTTGGTTTTGTTTTGGATGGGAAGCTTACTTGGCGTAGTCACATCGACCATTTAGCCGCTAAACTAAATCCTGTACTTTTTCAGTTGAAGAAACTCGTCATGCTTTGCTCCAATTCCTTTGTAGAAACATTTTATCATTCTAATTTCCATTCGCTTCTCTCTTATGGTACAATCTTATGGGGAAATTCTGGTTATGCCATTAGGATCTTTAGCGCCCAAAAAAGAGCAGTTCGCATATTGGCGATGGAGACTTCCCAAATAGCCTCATGTAGGCCGCTTTTCAAAAAATTCAAAATCTTTCCACTGCCCTGCATATACCTACTTATTTCAAATTTTATTACAATCGCATCTACATTCCCATGAATTTCCAAAATACTCATCTCATCATGTGTACTTCACTAGAAACGCAAATAAATTTTTAGTTCCTTATTGTAGGTTAACAAAGACACAGAGTTCTGTAAAAGTAAAGGCAATAAAATTATATAATCTTCTACCTGACAAATTTAAAATATTGCCTATCAGAAATTTTAAACTACAATTAAAACGCTATCTACAACTTCATTGCTTTTATAGCATTGAGGAATTCATAAAATCTTTTAAATTATAAATTTCGCTGTCGTATGATTTAATATATTCTGACGTGTCCATATCATAAGTTGATTGTGGACTAATAATAAATAAATAAATAAATAAATAAATAAATAAATAAATAAATAAATAAATAAATAAATAAATAAATAAATAAATAAATAAATAAATAAATAAATAAATAAATAAATAAATAAATCAATAAATAAATAAATAAATAAATAAATAAATAAATAAATAAATAAATAAATATCGGAGGTTCCCGAGATTATTTCGCATTCTTTAAAAACGGCACTCCGGGTTTGTATACACTTATCAAAAATCGCAATACCATGGAACTTCTGGATTTGCTTTAGATTTGCAGTAATTTTGTGTAAAAATTAAAGATTATCTAAAACTAAAAAGCTTCGAACACATGAAGATGACAAATTCTTAAAATGAAAATATTGTGAAAAAGATTATTGCAATAGTATTTTTTTCATTTAAATCCAAAATAAGAAAGATAATATTGTAATGAAGCGAATTTTCGTGGGCCGGAAAACCGTACCACCGTCATCGGTTTATTTTTGTCGTCGCCGTCACAAGTCGGCAACGTCGTGCACGCGTCGTATACCGCCACCGCGCTCCCCTCCCGAGTGGCCGTACCGTCCTCGTGCGATTTCCAGATTCAATGTCGCCGTCCAGGAGGAGCCCGTCCTGAAGGAAGTCTCCGCTCAGGAGGAACGACCGTGCCGGACGTGTTCAACAATTTATATGTTGTTTTATTGCTGTAGGCAATTAAGAATAGCCGCATGATTTGTTAGTCTAGCCGTGTAGCTGGTGGCAGGGGATAAAACCTATTTTTTGTGTAAAATATTCCTTGCCGTTTTATTTTACTCCCTTGTTTTCGCGGGCGCTCACCACCTGAGATCCGTGTCTCCGGCTTGAGAGCAACCCCGGCACTCCCTCCCCAGGAGAAGCCGGACGTATTTTTTAAATCAGTGACACTACTCTGCCCAAGGCTTGGCACCCTGGTGAGCGGCCGATCCTACCCGGATATCTAAACAAATTTTCAAAGATAACAATATTGAAAAATTGTTTTGCTTTCCCACCTTTTACCTGCCCTGCGTATTTGATATTCCCTGTCAATTGTAAGTCCTCGATAAAGAAGATAATAAATGACCAACACAGGGGTCCGTCAGATGTTCATAAACAATGTTTGGTATAATTTGTAAATTTTTGAATATAGAATAAGTTAATGTTCTTAAATAAATGTCTTGAATGTGTGACTAAATTTCAAACAAAAATTTTACCGAATACGAAATTAGATAAAGACTAACAGGCCGGTCAGTTTTCATAATAGTAACCAAATTTGTCAACACAGGTATTAATGATATACATTGGTTACGTGACGTTGCACCGAAGTAGAAAGCGCTGTTGACAATTCAGCTAAATATCCAGGTTCCAGTTAAAACTCGGCGACCACCATATTGAAATTCTGTGAACGAAATTGTTTTTAGTAATTTGCAGGTATGAGGCACATAGTTATTTATTTCATTTTTAATTGAATTAAAATTATGAACAAAATGATGAAAATTGAGTGAAATAAACAAATAAGTATCAGTATTATACGGCAGCTCGTACATAGGGTAAAACAGCTGCTTTTAAAACAGATTTTGTTGAAAATAATTTCAGAGGCTTCCACTGTCGGAGTCAATATATGATTGTTTTTCGGGTTGGGACCGTGTCAAATGAGTTCTTGTTCTCAACGTTTCGCACACTTTCGTAAGTGGCATCGTCAGGAGCAGGGTTGAGAAATTCGGAAGAAGACAAAAGTACACGGTAACTCAGAATGTCAACCATACCTTCTGAGAAGAGTTTCGCCTGTGGCATAATTTACATACTGAGTTACCGAGACGAAAAATTCTTGAAGCAAAAATATTATGACAAAATAAAACTATTTGATCTAATGTAAAACTAAAAGAAAATACTAGATCCAAAGAATTTTCTAAAAACCAACTGTTTTATTTGTCAACCTTTACCTGCGCTTATCGATATTTTATAATCCCCTCTTGTTTGTCCATACTCGATTACGAGGATAATAAATGACCAGCACAGCTGTACATACCAACATTTATTAACAATAGTCCCTAAAATGGACATATCCGAGTTGCGCCTGCTACCTGAGTTTTCCAGCTCAAAAAGTCCGAATTGACCACATTTTACTGTAGGTGATTGTTCCGAGTTGCGCTCACTACCTGGAAATATTATCACACATACCTTTTTCATAATTTCTAAGCATAGTGTTTTTCTTCACGAAAGAAAACCAAATTTGTACATAACGACAAATTTCTTTAATATTTCGAAAAGGTAAAACTATTAGGATAACAAGAACTAAGAGAGTTATTATATTTCGCGTGGAACGATTTGCAAGCATTTGTTGTTGCTCTTCAAAATTTTTCACTGTGGGCCCACATGATACGAGGAAACAACTTCCCATTAGCATATATGGAGATTATATACAAATTGGTGCACTAATTTAATTAATATACGAGGGTTTGGTGATTAATGCCGGGCCTCAACAGGAATGCATTGTTTTTTTTCGGTTAATTTTTATTTATTTCTCAACATAATCTCCATTTAGCTCGATACACTTAACCCAGCGATTTTCTAGACCGATTACACCGGAGTAATACAACGATTTGTAGAGATCTTCAAAATAACTATTTGCTGCTTTGATGTTGTCATAAATCTCTTACCACCCAACCACTTTTTGAGGTTTGGGAAAAGGTGGAAGTGACATGGGGCTAAATGGGGTCTGTAGGGAGGGTGGGGAACCAATTCAAATTTTAATTCATGAATTGTAGCCATCGCAATGACTGAAGTCTGGACTGGTGCATTGTCCTGATGAAACTGCACCTTTTTTTTTCAAATCTGGCCGTTTTGCTTTAATTTCCTGTTGTAAACGTTGTAGTAGAGTGGCATAATATTCCCCACTAACTGTTTTTCCCTTTTGCAGGTAGTCAATAAAAATTATTCCCCTCGCATCCCAAAAGATGGTGGCCATAACCTTACTTGCCGATGCAACTGTCTTCGCTTTTTTCGGAGGTTCTCTTTTTTTGGTCCACTGTCTCGACTGCTGTTTTGTCTCGGGGGTGTAAAGATGGAACCATGTTTCATCGACTGTAATGAATGGACGCAAAAACTCAGTTGGGTTACGCCTGTAGTGTGCCAAACAATCAGCCGAAACATCCTTACGACGCTGTTTTTGGTTTGGAGCGAGCAAACGCGGCACCCACCTGGCGCAAAGCTTTTTCATTGTTAAGTGTTCATGTAAAATATTTCGAATTCGTTCTGTTGTGATCCTTATTGATTCTGCTACCTCCCTCACTTTCACTCTCCGGTCAGCCAAGATGATTTTATGATTTTTGTCTGTAATTTCTGGAGGGGTCACCTCAACAGGGTGCCCACTGCATGGTTCATTATTTGTGCTGATTCGGCCCATTTTAAATTTAGCAACCCATCACTTAATTGTTGTATACGATGGAGAGGAGTCTCCCAATGTTGTATCCAACTCTTTGTTGATCTCACTTGCTTTTAGGCGTTTCAAAAAAAGAAAAATAATTATTGGCCGAATTTCCACTTTTTCCATTTTGTTAGAATTGTTTGATCCATCTAATCTGAAGGACTGCCAGCCAACTACTAAACGACATATTGACATGAAATTTTTAAGGGAAGCTGATGGAAGACGAAATTATGGATGGCATTCCATACTGATCTTATTACTCCCACATCTATGTGAGGCCCGGTACTTGTCACCCCACCCTCGTAGTAATAATTTAATATTACTGTAAGAAAGGCACCTCAGTAAAAATATGCATTCGTCAATTTATTTTTAGAGTTTATTTCTGTGTTCATTTATATTTACGTAATTGAAATATCCTATACCGACGTCACAAAACACTGGATTTTCCAATGGAGAGTAATTTTTATCTGCATTATAGGGTCTAAGAACGCGGCAAGGGATCATTCAAGTAGTGGGCGCAACTCGGACATTTTCCGAGCGGTAAAAGAGCGCAACCCCTATCTTTTTCATGTCATGAGCGCAATTTGGACTCCCCCCGTAAAAGCTGTAAACTTCTGAAAATTTAATAAATTAATGTTCCAATGAAATTGTGTTGCTAAAATAAAAACTGAATTTAACGATTACAAAGTAAAATTAGACAAAGACTACCAAGGCGATCAGTTTTTAATAATAGAAAGTAAACCTGGCAACACAGGTAGTTGTGACACACGTTGATCATGTGACATAGTGAAAAGGGTACATGCTAGTTGGCTCCGGCGGACGGTATTTGACCCTCTGCCGAAAAATGGGTATAGGTAAATTGGCTCCGATGGTGCAAGGAAGGTAGATTTTATGGTACCTCCTACGGTGAGGGGATCATCTGCAGATACGTTATTTCCTGCTGTCGGAAGAGATGTGTTGTTTGAATTACAGGAATATATAATTCCATAGTCATCAAATTTCTATGTCTAGAAAGTGGTGGCGGTAAGGTAGTTACAAAGGGGTTTTCTGGTATTTACCAGATTTGCGGGGTCTTTGAAGTAAGAGGATAACAATCGTTACGGTGAGAGTAAATATTTCTATACTTTTATTACTATCTGCACTAGTCGAAAATGCCCATTCAACACAAATACAAAATTTCCGGCCGAAAAATATCAGTTTTTTCTTAAACTTTCTTGTGCCCAAGCGCTTAAGATAATTGTTACAAAATGGACTGTTTGGACGAAATGATTAGTGAAAAAGGGAAAACAGGTCTGTTAATTAGGTAATAATTATAAATATAATTTTCATAAAGTGTTAGCTCAAAGTGTTATACGTTGGCAGTGTGTAAAACGTGGCTGTAAATCGTACATCAAGACGAATGCTTCGAATAATAGAACAAAGTGATGAACATACTCACGAAGCGACTGAAACTTCAAAATTAAACAGACAGAAGCTCAGAAATTTTGTTTTGGTTTATATTTACCTTATCTTTTGCAGCAAAATACAATACTAACAAAAATAAAAAAATATATATTTACCAAGCAATAGTAAATAAATTGTTAAAATTATTAGGGGTAATAGTTCGAATATATATGTGTTGTTTTTCTTAAATACTTATCGTTGCAATGATGAACGAATAAAATTATAAATAACAACTTTAAATGAAATTTAATTTTTCAGTTGGCATTAGATGTTAGATTTTGTGAAAACAACCACAGTTCTGCGTTACCCGTCATGAGGGAGCAGGAGATGGGAGCCAACTAGTACATGCATCTGGCGGGAGCCAATTTACCTGTTAGTCCGGAGCCAATTTACCTGTTGCTTAAGATTCAAAAGTAGCCGCCGGAGCCAACTAGTATGTTCGCAGTGAAAAGCGTGGTTGCCATTTGAGCTATTAACGTAAATATACAGGACCCATCTAAAATTCCACAGACATCTTGTGAAAGGATTGAAAAGTTGTGTGTAATAAAGGACTACCATTGTTTTTAGACAGTTCGAAAAAGACATTCGGGATCCCTGGGATTCTTCCGAATTCTCAAAGAAGGTACTCAGAGTGCCCGAGATTCTTCACAATTCCTTAAAGTAAAAGACATTCGGAGCCGCCTAGATTTTTGTTAATTAAAAAAAAAAAATACGGAATATCCTCCGGATTTCTATTAAATTGAACGTGATTTTGTGTATAAAATTTAAATAGTCTAACACTAAAAAGTTTCAAACATATCAAAAAGAAAAATTCTTAAAAAGTATGTATTGCCACAAAATAATTGTTCGATTTATAATTTTATTAACAAAATTAAAATTAAAACTTCATTTTTCTTTTCTTCTTATGTTTATTTCATTGGACGTTTCGGCAGGACGTCCTTTGCCTTTTTTAACCTGTCGGTTACAAAATCAGAATAAGGTTGTGTATATTACTTTCACTTACAATTATTCGGCCATGAACATTGTACATGGAATATATTTTTTTTTTTTAATTATAAAAAAATAAAAGAAAATTCAAGCGTAGGCCAGCAGCCAGTTAATAAAATTATAAATCAATGAAAATCAAACTGGCCAAAAACTAAATTAGCAATGAATAACAAAATAATTAGAACAACAGCTTTTATTTATAATTTTTTTTTATTTTACTATTTAAGCTTGCTAAGTTGTAACAAATAAAATTTATTTTTTCTTGTTGTACCTCCGGGTACCATTTGCCGGCCCAAGGGTTATCCCCACCCGGCAAACACCCCACCACTGTTTACGTCCCGGGGCTGAAGGTGTATAAACAACCTCACTTTATCGTCCTTTCATTATGTCCGGGTTTTTCGAGCTGTGAAGTTGGACAGTTGTAACAATGGACGGATCTTCAGGTAAGTACTTTGAGTTTAAACTATTTTATTTTTTGTTTGTAAAGCATGCACTAATAGCTATTTTCTTCATTTCAGGAAGCAACTTCGCCACCGCTGGCCCTTCGAAGAAGCGGTCCTTCGACTGCGTCTCTCCCGCTGAGACGCAAGAGGAGAGGCCGCCGAAACGAAGACCGGGGATCAACCCCCAATCCATCCATCCTCAACCTCCTCCTCGTTCTCCTTCGCCTATAATTCCCCCCTTCATTTTTCCCTATTTCATCCCCAATCCTGTTGGCCACATTCCTATTCCCCATATCCCCACACCTGCCCATCTCGATCCCCCGCGAAGATTTCGCCCAAGGGTGCCAGTCCACTCCAGGGCTGTGAGGACCCTGCTGCCGCGCTTCATGGCTCAGGCGCCGTCATCTCAGAAGGTATGTATTTTCTTCGTGTTACTTTGGATGTAAAGGACCAATATACATTTCTTTTGCAGACTGTGCCGCCAGGGACGGAGCTGCCGCCTCTCCCCGACATGGACGACGGCCTCAAGCCACTGTCGGAATATCAGGCTTTCTGCGTGTGGAGGGCCCAATGGGAGAGGCAATACTACCAGGAACGGAGGCTGACCCATCGAACCCTCGATGCGGCTCTGTTCCTGGACAGTTATTACCTCAGCTTGGACGGTGGCTTTAGGTTAGTGTAGGTTAGGTTTAAATGTACATATAGTTATAGGTTTGGTTAGTTTAGATATATGTGTACATATAGTTATAGGTTAGGTTAGTTTAGTTTAGCTTTATATGTATATATAGTTATAGTTTAGGTTTTTAATTTTATGTGTATATGCAGTTGTGGGTTTGGTTATTTTAGTTTTAGTTGTACATAATATACCTAAATGTTTTTAATAAATTTTTATAAATCGGCAAACAAAATTTTCTTTTATTCCCTATAACATAACCATATTTTTTTCTGGTTTAACTTGTCGGAAATTTCGGAACTACAGAATTGATTCCTTTTCCCGAAATTGGTTGGAATTCTTTGAGAAAAAGATTTTTCTAAATAAAAAAAGATAATCAGCATTCCCAAAATTATTTACAAACAAAAAAATGATTGCAGACACGCGGAAACAGGAGGTTAGATTTTTCGCATTATAGGGATCATGGACACAAAAAGTAGCCATTGGACCGATGGACTCGGTTACAATACTTCCTTCGCTTACGCTCGGGAATTAAAAAACATAAAACATAGGAAGTTCCCGGGATTCTTTCGCATTCTTTAAAAAAGGCACTCCGGATTTGTTTACTTTTATCAAAAATCGCGATACGTTGGAACCTCTGGATTTGCTTTAGATTTACAGTAATTTTGTGAAAAAATTAAAAATTGTCTAAAACTAAATACCTTCAAACATACAAGATGAAAAATTGTTAAAATGAAAATATTGTGAAAAATATAATTGCAATAATATTTTTTTATTTAAATCCAAAATAAGAGACAGAATATTGTAATGAAGGGAATTTTCGCTGGCCGGAAACCGTGACGCGTACCGCGAGAGCCAGGGGTAAAACCGCTATCGCCGTGCTGCCGCGGCGGGAAAGGGATTCTTGCCTGAAGTCTTCATGAGAGAAGAAGTGCTGTGGCTGTGTTTTGAGTTTTTGGAAAGTGTGGCAGAAGTGCAGTTCGACACTCCGATCACCGTAAGTACATTTTTGGGTCGTTTGCCCGTTTACGTATCGGTTTTTGGAATCGCCGCGCCCGAGCGAAAAACCGTACCACCGCCACAAAGTTTTTTTTTGTCGTCGACGTCAAAAGTCGGCGACGTACCGTTCTCGTGCTATTTCCAAATTCAATGTCGCCGCCCCCAAGTCCAGGAGGAGCCCGTCCTGAGGAAGTTTCCGCCCTGGAGGAACGACCGTGCCGGACGTGTTATTATTTTACTTGTTGTTTTTTTGCTGTAGGTAATTAAGATTTGCCGCAAGATTTGTTATTTTAGCCGTGCAGCTGGTGGCAGGGAATAGACCCAATTTTTTATGTAAAAAAATCCTTGCCGTTTTATTTTACTCTCTTGTTTTTGCAGGTGCTCACCACCTGACATCTTTGTCTCCCGCTTGAGAGCAACCCCGGCGCTCTCTCCCCAAGAGAGGCCAGACGTGTTTTTTAAATCAGCGACACTAGTCGGCCCAAGGCTTCGCACCCAGGTACGCCGCCGCCACACGTTGTCGGCGAGATTCCGGACCTTCCGTCCGTCCTACCCGGAATTTCGTCGCGATATCTAAACAAATTTTCAAAAATAACAAAATTGGAAAACTGTTTTGCTTTCCAACCTTTTACCTGCCCTGTGTATTTGAAATTCTCCTGTTAAAATTGTAAGTCCTTGAAAAGGAAGATAATAAATGACTTTAACACATCGGTCCGCCAAATGTCCATCAACAATGTTTGGCATAATTTGTAAATTTTTGAATATTGAATAAATTACTGTTCCTAACTGCCCATTCACAATGGACATAAGGCATAACAAGTACATAAATACATAAAGTTGAAACGATGGAAAACGTGTACCCCTGTTACAGTGGACGAACATAATTCTTATGCTTATGAACGTTTTATGTAATCCTTGTGTGCGGACACAAAGTTGAAACAAGCTCAACTTTGTGCACGAATTATGTCAAAATTATGTTAAAATCTAGGGACTCTTGAATGCTGCTATTGAATTCCCTTCGACAGTTGGCACTTGGCACTTCACACCTTTGATTATATTATATAAATTATAATCAAAGCTTCACACTGCGAGTTTGTTCTGTACTGCGAGTTGTCAAGTTCGAATATCGTATGAAATTGTAGGTTAGATATTATGATTGACTCAGTTTGAGGTTAGCCGTTTCTATCTTTAGCCGGGAGTTATTCCGTTCTGCGTTTGCGCAGTTTAACAATTCTTACAGAGTTCACTCTGTCCACTGTGAACGTAGATAAGCATAAGCCAGACACAAACCAAAAACGTAAATTATGTTATGCGTTCGTTCTTATGTCTTATGTCCATTGTGAATGGGCAGTAAATAATTGTCTTGAATGTTTGACTAAATTTCAAACTAAAATTTTAACGACTATGAAATTAGGTAAAGACTAACAGGACGGTCAATTTTCATAATAGTAAACAAATCTGTCAACACAGGTATTAATGATCTACGTTGATTATGTGACGTTGCACCGAAGTAGAAAGCGCTGTTGCCATTCAATATATGATCGTTTTCCAAGTTGGGACAGTTTCAAATAAGTTTTTGGGCTCGAAGTTCCGCACACTCCCGTAAGTGGCATGTTCAGGAGCAGGGATGAGAAATTCGGAAGAAGACGAAAGAGCACGGTAACTCAGTACCTATGTCAACCATACCTTCTGAGAAGAGTTTCACCTGTGGCATAGTATACATACTGAGTTACCGCGCTTTTTTGAATTCTTCCGAATTTCTCAACCCTGCTCCTGAAGATGCCACTTACGAAAGGGTGCGAAATATTGAGCCCAAAAACTTAATTGACGCGGTCCCAACCCGGAAAACCTTCATAAATCTTGAATTTGTATTAAGTATTATTTAAGCTGCGATATGACAATTGTTAATTTTGAACTTCATTGTCATTAAGTAATTAATACATACTCTTTTCAAGAAGTATGGAGGATCCAACACTATGTGGAACGAAAAATTGCAGAATATTTTATCTCGTTTGTAAAAAGCAACATATTGCACCATCTTGCCAGATTCCAGTTCTTAAACACGTCCGTACAAATTATGCATATTAAGAAGAAACATTTTTAAAGCAAAAATATTAAAACAAAATAAAACTATTTATTCTAATTTAAATCTACAAGTTATTAATAGATCCAAAGATGTAGCAATTTTTCAAAAACCAACTCTATTACTTGTGAACTTTTACCTGCCCTTATCGATATTTTATAATCCCCTCTTGTTTATGGGTACTAATGATTGACCAACACAGTTGTACCAACCTTTATTAACAATAGTGGGTAAAATCCGTAAACTTCTGAAAATTTAATAAATTAATGTTCCAATGAAATTGTGTTGCTAAAGTTAAAAGTGAATTTAACAATTACAAAGCAAAATTGGATAAATACTACCAAGGAGGTCAGTTTTTAATATTAGAAAGTAAACCTGGCAACACAGGTAGTTGCGACAAACGTTGATCACGTGACATACTGAAAAGCGCGGTTGCCATTTGAGCTATTAATGTAAATATACAGGACCGATCTAAAATTCCACAGACACCTTGTGAAAGGATTGAAGTGGTGTGTAATAAAGGACTACCATTGTATTTAGACAGTTCGAAAAAGATACTCGGGATTACTGAGATGGCTTCGAATTCTAAAAAAGGCACTCAGAGAACCCGAGATTTTTACAATTCGATAAAGTAAAAGACACTCGAGCCCCCTTGATTTTTGTTAATTAAAAAAAAAAGAATATCCACCGGATTTGTTTTAAATTCAACGTGATTTTGTGTAAAAAATTTAAATAGTCCAAAACTGGAAAGTTTCAAACATATCAAAAAGAAAAATTATTAAAAAGAATATATTGGACAAAATAATTACATGATTTATAATTTTATTAATTGGCTGCTGGCCTACGCTTGAAAATGTTTTTTTTTCAAACAAAATTAAAATTAAAACTTCATTTTTCTCTTCTTCTTAATTATATTTATTTCATTGGACGCTTCGGCAGGACGTCCTTTGCCTTTTTCAACCTGTCGGTTACGAAATCAGAATAAAATTATGTATATTAATTTCACTTGCAATTATTCGTCCATGAACATTGTACATGGAATATTTTTTTTAATTTAAAAAAAATATATAAAAAAATAAAAAAAATTTCAAGCGTAGGCCAGCAGCCAATTAATAAAATTATAAATCAAAACAAAATCAAACTGGCGAAAAACGAAATTGGCAATGAATAACAAAATAATTACAGCAACAGATTTTTATTTATAACTTTCTTTTTATTTTACAATTTTAAGCTTGCTAAGTTGTAACAGATAAAGTTTATCTTTTCTTATTTTACCTCTGGGTGGCATTTGCCGGCCCAAGTGTTATCCCCGCCCGGCAAACACCCCACCACTGTTTACGTCCGGAGGCTGAAGGTATATAAGCAACCTCAGTTTATCGTCCTTTCATTATGTCCGGGCTTTTCGAGCTGTGAAGTTGGACAGTTGTTACAATGGACGGATCTTTTGGTAAGTACTTTGACTTTAAACTATTTTATTTTTTGTTTGTAAAGCATGCACTAATAGCTATCTTCTTCATTTCAGGAAGCGACTTCGCCATCGCTGGCCCTTCGAAGAAGCGGTCCTTCGACTGCGTCTCTCCCGCTGAGACGCAAGAGGAGAGGCCGCCGAAACGGAGACCGGGAGTCAACCCCCAGTCCATCCATCCTCAACCTCCTCGTTCTCCTTCACCTATTATTCCCCCCTTCATTTTTCCCTATTTCGTCCCCAATCCTGTTGGCCACATTCCTATCCCCCATATCCCCACACCTGCCCACCTCGATCCCCCGCGAAGATTTCGCCCAAGGGTGCCAGCCCACTCGAGGGCTGTGAAGACCCTGCTGCCGCTCTTCATGGCTCAGGCGCCGTCATCTCAGAAGGTATGTATTTATTTCGTGTTATTTTGGATGTAATGGACTTATATACATTTGTTTTGCAGACTGTGCCGCCAGGGACGGAGCTGCCGCCTCTCCCCGACATGGACGACGGCGTCAAGCCACTGTCGGAGTATCAGGCTTTCTGCGTGTGGAGGGCTCAATGGGAGAGGCAATATTACCAGGAACGGAGGCTGACCCATCGAACCCTCGATGCGGCTCTGTTCCTGGATAGTTATTACCTCAGCTTGGACGGTGGCTTTAGGTTAGTGTAGGTTAGGTTATGTTAGGTTTATATGTATATATAGTTATAGGTTAGGTTAGGTTAGTTTAGTTATATGTGTATATATAGTCATAGGTTAGGTTAGTTTAGTTTTATGTGTATACATAGTTATCGGTTAGTTTAACTTAGTTTTATGTGTACATATAGTTATAGGTTAGAGTAGTTTAGATTTATGTGTATATGCAGTTATAGGTTAGGTTTCTTAGTTTTAGTTGAACAAAATGTAAATATTTTTAATATATTCATAAAAATCAGCAATCAAAAATTGTTCTTATTCTTGTTGATCGTTCTTTGACAGTAAAACGTATGTCTGCACTTAGCTCGACACGAAATCAAAAAAACATAGATATAACCAAGTGAAGTGATACAAACTTGCAGGCAGAAACAACTCAAGGAAAAATGAAAATCCAAACGATAGATGATGACGAAAATTCTGGGCACATTTAGTATTATCTGATAAACCTATAAATCCTAGGGCGCTAAAACAATCCAAAAATTCGTTAACTATGGAATTGGATGAGATTGCACCCTTTCTCTTCAGAGATTGTGCTCACATATTTGTAACACCGTTGCATCATTTATTTAATTTAATTCTCAGTAGCGCAACTTTTCCGGTCACTTGGAAGAGAGCTTTAATTTGTCCAATTTTCAAGAAAGGAAATCCAGCCAAAGTCACGAATTATCATCGTCCTATCTCCTCATTAAGTAACTTTTCCAAAGTGTTTGAATTGATTATATACAAGCATATTTACTGCAAGATCAAGCAGTACATTACTCCTTATCCGCGTGATTGCATGAAAAATCGCTCCACCGCAACCAGTTTGACATGTTTTATTTAAGACAACTCTGAGGCTGTTGACCAAAAGCAACAAGTTGATGTTATATATTTGGATTGTCAAAAAGCCTTTGATAAAATTAATGATATTGTGGCGAAGGCTTTCACGACCTATGGGTTTATTTATAGGAACTGCCGATAATTTTCCGAAATTGAAACATTACGTACCCTTTTATTTTCATTAGTGAGGTCAAAACTTGACTATATTGCCTTAGTTAGGTCACCTAAGTATTTATCAGGTACCTACATATTCAGCACTTAGAATCGGTACAAAGGACATTTCTAAAATTTCTCTCATATCGAACTGATGGTGTCTATCCTGTTCGAGGTGTAAATTAGTACCTATTACTATCTAGATTCGACTTCTTGTTTCTTGCATCACGTAAAAGGATTATCCCATTAAAGTTTTTGTACAGTTTGGTTAATAAGAATATCGATTTCAATTACTTACTTAGTAAGCTGAACTTCCTTGTACCACGAAGTAACTCAAGGCAATTCCTCGTGTTTTATTGTCAAAGAAATAGAACTAATGCTTCAGTTACATCGCCAATTAACTTCATGAGCAAATTATATAACAAAATATCTGTACGCTGTGACCTACATGCCGATTCATTTCACAAAATAAAAAAGTGTTTGTTGGAGTGTTTGTCAGAATAGTGTTGGAATAACAGGCTTTAGTTTAATGTTTTGTGTGAATGATTGTTTTGTTTATTAATTTTGTAGTTTTAGGGTATATGTATTCTGCTATTTCCCTGTAATTGGGTGCACTACCTGTTGGAGATAAATTATTAATATTATTAATATTATTATTATTAGTCAAGAAACCCCCGACAGACACTTAGCCCAATTATGGAGTCCTTTAACGACTAAATTAATCTAAACAATTAAACATTAAACAAAAGCGCTATAACTGTGACAACCTCAATCTGGAATCAACTACAGTACTTATACTTCATCAGTACCTAGTAAAATTTTACAATCGCTGCTTTGACGGATTGTCGAACAATGCAGGGGGATAATGACGCCAATAACAGAAGCGTGCCGCTAGTGTATAGTGGTCTAGAAACATCCAAAGGTTGCATTGAATTTGTGATTTATGATTTTGTGGGTCCAACTTTTATGGTTAACTTTGAACAACCAATAAAATTTTATTAGATACTGTTCAAGTGATGGAACCGTAGTATAGGAACTGTACCTAGAAATTGCTTAATTTCAACTTGCACGTCTCTATACCTTAAATTATATTTTTTGTTATCATTATACTAGTATCTACATGAACATGAATATCAAATTCTATAGCTTTCAGCAGTTTGTTGCAATAATTTTGCATCCTGTGCATTGGGGATATTTTCAGAATGTTTGTTCTTGCTAGACTTGTATGAAACAAACTCTTATCTCGTAAATTTTTCGGATTAATCCAATAACATACTTTTTCTAACACTTAGTATAGCTGCATAAATCTTGTGGTTCAGTAATGAGTGAATGCTAATCAGTCTAAGCCAGTGTAAATTCAATAAATTAAAGCGTTTCGGTAATAGCTTCTGCGGGATACCATTTTCTCGAAATGCCATGTATGGTTGTAACTCAAGTTGATGGCAATGATACAAATGTTAATTTAGAAACAGGCCGCAGAAATCCACTTATTTAGGTTTTACTATCTTTATTTTAGTAACGATATCTAGCGTTGGGATGGTTTTTCCTAAGTTATTATTCACATTTTATAATTTTTCGTCCGAGATTTTAAAATTGTACGTTTGTAAAAACGTTTTCGGTGTTGATCGGAGAAGATTAAACCAGGTTGATGAATAAAATTACTAGCGATATATATCTAATAATAATCATTTATTCATAAACTCCTTAAAGAGCGTAGAAACCTTCATGTGTCATATTTAGGCTCCCGGTGACGGTAAGTGTAGTTCCACCGATTGGTACCTGAAGGCGGAAGGGTGGAGAAAAGAGACAGAGAGAACCGGTTGTTGTCAAGGAGCTTTAAATGTATCTCTCTCTATATATTTAAAACTCTTTTGCAAACCAAAATTCGATCGCATCTACCCACTCGTAATTTGACATTCGTATATACTATCCTCAAAGATATTTGGCGTTTATGGCTTTGACGTTTAAAGTACTTTACAGCCGACCCTTCATAAAACTTAGTAAATGTAAACCATGCCACGTGCCAGGGACGGTCGAGACGCGAAGGACCGGACTCAGAGTAATTTTGTTTGTTAAAATTTTTAAAAATTATTGTCTTACATTAAATAGTGACAAATAAATAAAAAAAAATAATAACAGGCCATTTAATTAGTATTTTTGTAACAATTTATTTTTAAATACTTTTCGAAATATTGTAGCAAAAATTTTGCCGGTGATCCCAAAAACATATATTTGTAAGTAGAAATGCGGTTTGTAGCAGAAGCTACAAAACACAGTGCCTTCTTGAAGAATAAATTCAGGAAAAGATTTAATCTATAAATTAATTTGAGTTATCTTCGACATATTGACACACGTGTACTGTTTTAAATGCTTTCAAAGCAAACTCAAGTTGAAAAGTAACAGGATAACGTCTCAAACATACTTTTAATACACTTAAATAACGGAATTTCCGAAAATAATAAGGGACCGGATTTAAATCGTTAACCACTTCCAAGAAATACTTCTCAAACAATATAATCCTTAATGCTTGTACCTACCTGGCTTCGGAGCGAATTTGAAATCTGGTCGTTATTCTACTTGAATTTTGGAAACGTGGTCGACAAGTTGTGTTTTCATGTGCCTTATTATTGTTTTTGTGTTTATTTTCTTATAATCAAAACAGTCTTTTTGAAGACTCTGTTCTTTAGCAATTTTAAAAAGGTATTTCACAAGAACTAAATTTTATAACGGGTGTATTAAATAATTTATATTATTTTAGTTACTTTGCCATAAGATGTGGAGACCGTGGAATCCAAACGCAGTAGATCCCTCTGATCTCGGTGGTGATGCTGATGCATTTCCTGAATTTATTCAAATTGAGGAAGACGAAGAGGAAGTTTCTACTGAAAATAGAGGGGTCGCAACAACGTCCACCGCAGCTACTTTATCACGGACTCATTTGCCTGTCGAAGCCAAACAAATTATAAAAAACATTTATAATTATGAGAAGAACAGAAACGGAGTCAGTGGAGCTATTGCCAAGATCTCAGAAATGACTCTTGTTCCGCCATCAACCGTAAGAAGAATTATAAATACTGATCTCAAATCAAGGAAAGTTAGGAGTGACGCCGGAAATTCGAAGACTTTTGAAAAACACCACGGAGACCTAATTCGACGTCTTATTTATGAAGCGTACGCCAATAATGTTGTTTTGTCGGTCCCCATGTTACATCAGAAGGTAGTAGATGATTTAAAAATTAAGTGCAGTGAGTCATCGTTGAGGTTTTTTCTACGAAAAATTTGGTTTCAAGATATCAGTTATTAACAAACGGCAAGTTTTAATGGAAACTCCCCGTATATCAGAATGGAGGGTTAAATATCTGAACGAAATTCAGAAACTACGAGAAGAAAATATACCCATAATATATCTAGACGAGACGTGGTTTGACACACATGACACCGTCAAAAAGGGATGGACTGATGGAACTAGAAAGTGCACCTTAGATGCTCCACCTGGTCGTGGAAAACGAATAATTATTTTGCATGCTGGCTCCAACCGTGGTTTTGTGGACAACGCTTTGCTTTTATCAGCAAAAAATGTCAAAGATGCGACACTCGATTATCACGATAATATGACGGCTGAAATGTTTGAAACATGGTTTGATAAACAGTTGCTTCCTAACTTACCCCCAAACAGTGCGATTGTGTTAGATAACGCAAGTTATCATTCAGTGCAATTGAAAAAAATACCCAACACAAGTTCTAAGAAAGAAGAAATTCAAAATTTCTTACAGAACATGAGTTATACTTTGAAGAAAATTACACAAAGACACAATTATTAGAAGTGTTACACACTCGAAAATTTGAGAAACGATATAAAATAGATGCTATGGCGCGAGATCGTGGATTTAGGGTGATTAGACTTCCGCCGTACCATTGTATATTTAACCCCATCGAACTAATCTGGTCGCAAATGAAAAATAATATAAGAAGGAATAATACGGCACCAAAATTTAGTAGTGCAACAATTGACATAATTAGGGAAGAAGCTTCCAAAATAACTGCCGAAATGTGGGCCAATTGTGTACGACATTCCACAAAAGAAGAAGACCAGTACAGGGCACGGTTGATAACACCGTTAATTATTAATTTAGAAGAGTCGAGTGATGATGACAGTGACTATTTCGATCAATAAATAAGCAGTAGTAGTTAATAAGTAAATAGTTGTGCTGTAATAAAAAATGATTGAGTACAAAGTTACTTTGTTTTTACTTAAAATAAAAAACTCGAAAGGCGCAGTTGTCGGTAAATGCAAAACTCAGTCCTGCCCTGTGCTTTTACCAGAAAAGGTCTTTTCAGGTAGGTATCAGTGAGCGGGTTTAAGACATCCGGTTGTGACGGCCTATTGAATTATAATGGGAGTCAAATTGGTGTGAAGTCATAAACGCCAAATACGTTTGAGGATAGTATACCATCCAACGTTTGTGTATACCAACGTGCGTGAATGGTTCAAGAACACCAAATTTTCAAAACCGTTCGTAAATTGGCAACTTGTATATGCTGAACTTATTCGAGCAAGTTCGAGAATCGACTCCCAGTACGCAAACTTCAGGTAGAAGGAAGCGCATTGTTACAAGTTTGCTGTTTATTGCTATTAGTGTTGTAGTTTGCTATGAGGCTATGACTTTTGTCATATTTTAGTTTCCATTTGGTAGTTTGGGCACGAGGACAAGATTGGCCGAACGACCCACGTGACCGACATTAAGATAGAATAAGGATGTTGCTACCTGCATGAGCCGGATTTCGCTTGTGGAGTAAGTGGTATGACGTAAGTGTAAAAATGGAGATAGGAGGTCATTTCGGCTAACGATCCTAATCCCTCCTACACGTATTTTGGTCCAATTGTTTCTCTTCTGCTCGAAGAAGGTACTGTGTAGCGAAACACGTGTAGCAGTCGCTACTAATAAATCATTTAACCTCTTTAAAGTTTTTTACTTTAATATTAAGATTGATACCTATCCTCGGGCTCAATTTGTTACAATTGAACGACTTTATTTGCAATGTGTCGGATTTGGCCGACGGCATATTTGTAACTAACTCATAATATTATGTTGTGTGGGTGAGTGTTTTTCTTACCCTTTTCGGCATGCACGTGTGTGGTAATGAGTCTACCTGTTTGTTGTTTCATGTATGCTCTTCCATGTCCACTGTTCTGTGGCGAATAAAATTTTAAGTTTATGCACCAGAGGGTTTTAAATGACATTGACAGACATTGACTGTTTTTATTTTTGGGGTTATGTGCGTGAAAGTCGTTTTTAATTTTTAATTTTTAATAGCGTTTCAACTGTTGCCGAATGAGATTTGAGTAAGAAGAGTGCCAGTTTTCTTCCATAATGTGATAAAATGGTTTTAGGTTGCCAAAATGTCAACTCTGGAATACTTTGAAACGTTCGCAACACGTGGGAGATCTTCATGGAAAAACGTCCACAAATGTAAATTATGCCCCTATTTTACAACTGTTCTTTTCTTTATGATAAACCACGAGAGAAGACACCGTTTCCCTCTGGAAAAATTTACTTGCGACAGCGCCAAAATTGAAGCTTATTACTGTAAAGATTGCGATTTTAAGACGGAACTAACATTTTTATTCAAAGAACACATTAATAAATATCATGGCCTTAAGAGAGAATCTAGAGGCGATTTATTAAGTGAGGACTTCCACATACAAAATTACGTCTGTGAAAAATGCGACTTTGAAACAAATTTCTGTTTAAAGTGGATTCAGCATACTTCAGCATGCACGGAAATGAAAGAAAATCGTCAAAGTGTGACTTCTCCATCACTGAATGACACCCACAATTTCGATTTCAAGCCAACTGACGAAACAAGTTGGTATTACTGTGCCCAATGTTCCTACAAAACTAAACTCAAAAATACTTTAAAATATCATATTATGACAAAACACATTTTGAACAACCGATATGCATGCGAGAAGTGTCCATTTAAATGTACATGGAAATTTACGTTAAGGACACACATAAATCGTTTCCACTTAGAAGAACAAGATGTTGAATGGCACAAGTGCAAAAAATGTCCATTTAAGGCTAAAGCAAAAAGTGATTTAGCTAACCATGTAAAAAGACGGCACTTGAACGACGAAGACTGTAAATGGTACAAATGCAATGAGTGTCCCTACAAAACTACATATAAAGATTATCTAAAAAAACACGTAATTGGAAAACATCTGGACCAAGAAAAAATTAACTGGCACGAGTGTGAGAAATGCCCATATAAAACTAAATATGAGTGCGATTTAAAAAATCATATGGTTTCTAGACATTTGGATGAAGAAAATGTTAAGTGGTATCAGTGTAATTATTATCCATATAAGGCGAAATTAAATAAGAATTTAAAACGTCATATAAATTACCTCCATTTGGATGAAACTGAAGTTAAGTGGTACAAATGCAATGAGTGTCGTTTCAAAACTAAGTATAAAGTTTGTTTAGAGAGACACGCAGTTAGAAAACATCTAGACGAAGAAAAAATTAACTGGCACCAATGTGAAAAATGTCCATATAAAAGTAAACATGTGGCGGGTTTAAAAAGTCACATGAGTTTGAGACATTTGGATGAAGGAAACGTCAAGTGATATTGCGAGTATTGTCCATATAAGGCGAAATTAAATATTAAAATAAAGCGTTCAATTCTCTGCAATGTACTATATTATGTGATTTGATTTTTTCATTAAAATCATAAATTAAAATTCTATTTCTGTTACATTAAATATATATAACGCTCTTAATAAATAAACATACATTATTAAGATATGCCAAATCTAACGTTCCTTGTTACACAATTATAAAATAATAAATTATGATTAAAAGTTTTATTGTTTCGTTATTGTTTCTTGTTAGGAGCTAAACAGCTCTCTCGAAGAGCACACATGATGGGTGGACCTTGTTGACTGGTTGCTTCGGGAACCCAACGAATTGGATCGGTAGACTTTAAAGATACTCTTGATGTGTTAAAAGTCGAAGTTATGTCCGTTTCTTTCGGCGAATGACGCATCATGCAGATGTATTCTTCGCATTGTCTTTTTGTTTTTCCAATTCTTCAATAATCTTTTGAACCTGGACCTCGTGTTATTCATTTGGTGTTAATCATTTTTGTATTTTTCGTAGAGACAAATTTGCTACCACCGGGCTAGAGCCTGGCTGTAATCGGTACTGTTTTCGTTCTTTTGAGTGTCAATGGATTTTGTTTTGGTCTAATGTACTTGCCCGATTTGTATTGATTACTGCTGGGGCGATTTTTCCAATTTCCTCAAATGTTTAGTACTTTGTGCGTTGTATCTAAGACACTTGACACATTTGTATATTGGAAAACTGACAGTATTTTTCCCAACCAGAATTCAAATTTTCTGCTGATATTTGCTAGTGCATGTCGGTTCTCTCTATACCACGTGGTTTGATGAGCGTCCAAAATATTTAATTTAGTCGCGTGAGACCTCTATGCAAGAAGCCATTGCCCCAGTCCTAACCCTTGACGAAGTACTCCGTCTTTGTCTCTATTATAATGGATAATTCTTGTAATTTGCCGCAATGTTGGGTTTCTTTCTACGACATGGTCCAACTTCTATTTTTAATTTTCTATATCGGTATGGCGCGAACTGTTTTGGGGAGCGGGGAATAACTTTTTCTCACTTTGACTGACCGGGCTTGAAGAAGTAATTCCATTTCTTCAGATGGCTGCGGTAGCTGGCTGCTTTCTCTCTCGCTATAATTTTTGCAGCCATTCCGGCTCCTTGACATCAAATTTTTTGTTCTCTTGGAATTGATGGTTCTATTTTGCTGGATTTGTTTTTCTGGCTTGATTGAACATCAATGCCGATGTCTCTTTAATATTCCCCAATTTTGCAGTTTGCTGACCTTTGATTCGTGGGATCATACTTTTGACTGTTATGCTTTTGTTTTTTTTTTTTCTTCTTTTGTAATACCACAGGACAACATCCATCCAAAGCCCGTGTTTTGATCCGTGAAACAAGCACTTGTTTTCTTTTTTTTTTAATAGGTGTCGTTGCAGTATTCTCCCCCGTAAAGTCCCTAGATAACCAAAGTAGCGCAATTGAATGTTTCAATGTGTTAGAGAGAGAACGTATATTTCGGACACAATATGGCGACCGACAAACGTCAATGTTAATTGTCAAACGCTTTTTAACGCATCACCTCGTGGCGTAAGTCCTGTTTTGCAAAGTTGTTTGTGTTTTTTGTAAAGTTGTTTGTGTTTTTTGCAAAGTTGTTTGTGTTTTTTGTAAAGTTGTTTGTGTTTTTTTGTGGTGTTTTATGACTTTTATTTTAAAATGCCAAGTTGTTCTGTTCCTTTGTGTAAAAATAAAAGCCGATTGTTTCGTCTTCCAACAGGTAGGTTACAACTAAGTTTTCAATTGAGTTTTCTCAACCAATTTAAATTGTTGCAGGTGTTAGTAATAGGGCTAGAAGAGAGATGTGGGAGAATTTAATAGGCCGGGACGATTTGAACGACAACTCCAGAATTTGCGAAGTAATTTGTTAAAGCTTGAATATGTAATTGCACAATGTTAAATACTATTTACTTTTAGTTACATTTTTCTGAACAACAATTCGAAGCAAAGTGAGCAGGTGGAAGGAAACTATTGCGGCCGAAATTTTGTTAATAAACTGGTATTGCAAGGTTTCTCATCTATATTTTTTACTCACCCCTTATGTTTATCAATGGCGTTTAAGTGCACTGAACAAATAACGCTTAAACATAAATAAATGTTTATTTGAAAGAAATCTACATTTACGCTTTGTACGCAAGTATCGAGTCCGTTAATTTTTATTTATTTATTTTGAATTTGGCGCGGACACAATATGGCGCCCAATTGCGGTACTTTATATATCTAGTGACTTTACTCCCCCGGCCTTTTTTGGAAGGCTGTGTGTGTACAATGTGTTATAGTACTTGATCTTTTTATTATTTGTACTAACTGTAACAATAATATGTCACAATTCAAAGACCTCAAATCTCTCATAACTTCTCTTCAACAAGACTTCTTAGTAAATATTGAAAAACTTAGATCTGATTTTGAAGCTCAACTAAAGGACTTAAAGTCATCCATTAACACTAGTACATCATCGCCTGCGCATAATTTTGAAGAAATTGTAAATGAAGTCGCAGAGAGACAAAATCGCTAACAGAACTTAATTATGTTCGGTGTAGATGAACAACCTAATGAGTTCAATGTTAATCAAGCGACCGAGCAAGATCGTTCATCAGTTAATAATGTTTTGAACCAGATTATTCCGGATTACAACATTGATAATTTAAAAATTCACAGAATAGGTCGCCGTTCCGATACCCGTGCTAGACCAATCAAAATTACTTTAAATGATGAACGAGAGGTATTACAATTCATCAGAAATGCGAAAAAATTAAAGAACTTGAATCAGTTCAAAAATATTTCGATATCTTTTGACAGAACACCACGGCAGATGGAATTCTATAAACAGGTCAAGAGGGAAGTAAATCGGCGAGCAGCTAATGGTGAAACTAACTTAATAATTAGGCATGTAAATGGTATCCCCAAAATCGTTACTTTAAACTAACAGCGTCACCCAATTATTTCTCGTTCAATTTGTTTTATCAGAATGTGCGCGGGTTGCGTTCTAAGACAGTTAATTTTTATAATTCTATTTCTGAATCTGAATTCGAGTTTGTCGCCATAACTGAATCTTGGTTAACTAGTGATATTTATAACAGTGAACTTTTTCCAGATAACTTTATTGTTTTTCGTAAGGATCGATGCGCTGAACATACGGGGTTAACGAGAGGTGGTGGAGTAATTTTGGCAGTGAAAAACTCGTTCAACTGCATAGATCTAGATTTATCTAGCATTAGTAATGGTGTTCCTTCAATTGACAGAGTTGGTGTCAAAGTT
Organism: Zophobas atratus; assembly: GCA_022388445.1. Lineage (NCBI taxonomy): Eukaryota > Metazoa > Arthropoda > Insecta > Coleoptera > Tenebrionidae > Zophobas > Zophobas atratus. Next base: position 14,675,501 of record CM039446.1, read on the forward strand.
ATTGGTAGCAACAATCGCAAATTACTTATTTTTGTATTATATATACCTCCCCAAACCTCGTATCTTGATTATGAAGCTTTTTTGGATGCGTTCAGTTTACTAGAAATACTGCACAATAATGATCAGATTTTTGTTATTGGTGACTTCAATGTTCCTAATTTCTTATCGGTTGCCGATGATAAATTTTCCATAATCTTAAATAACTTTAGTCAATTTTATAATTTCCAACAACAAAATAATATTCTTAACGCTAATCACCGCATTCTTGATCTTATTTACTCTAACTTTAATTGTACCGTCGATAGAGCAGATTGTCCGTTAGTAGAGGAAGACTCTCATTATCCTGCCATCATTATTAATTTCAATTTGTCTTTCACTTCGTCGTATGCTTTTCAAATTAACAACTTAAATGAAAGTTACAATTTCAAAAAAGCCAACTATCCTATGTTATATGATCTACTGTTAGCTGCTGACTGGACTATCTTGGAACACATCGACAACGTCGAAGATGCTTGTTCGCAATTTTATGCCCAACTTTATAAACTATTTGATCTGGCTGTACCAAAATTTTCGTCTTCATCTAGTCATCGTCAGTATTACCCTCCATGGTTCACGACTGAAATAATTCAAAGTATTCATAATAAGGCATCACTTTATTCGTTGTATAAAAAACACAAAACTCATTATTATTATAATTTATTCAAACATCGTCGCTCTTAATGTAAACGTCTAATCAAGGAAGCATATAAAAAATACCTGGCTACAATCGAGGCTTCAATATCTAGTGATCCAAAAAAGTTCTGGAGTTTCATTCAAGCGAAAAAGCTCATATGGAGTATAATAACAAACAACTTTCAACCCCAACGGATATTGTAAATGCATTTGCTGAATATTTTAACAGCGTGTTTATCAAGCCTAGTCCAGCAGACTTTTCTCAATTATCACTAAAGCCCATGTTCAGTACGAAGATTGAAACATCGCATATTACAGTGGATGACGTCTTAAAATGTTTAAAGCGATGCAAAGATTCCTTCACTATGGGCATCGATGGTGTTCCTTCTTTCCTAATTAAAGATTGTGCACATGCGTTTGCACAACCACTTTGTATATTGTTCAATTTAATATTAAAAAATTCGGTATTTCCATGTTTATGAAAGCGAGCGTACGTTTGTCCCATTTTGAAGAAAGAAAGACAGAATGATGTCACCAATTATAGAGGTATCTCCCTGTTGTGCAATTTTTCAAAAGTTCTGGAAATGATTCTGTACTGTGACATTTACAACTCAACCAAGCATATGATATCTCCTTATCAACACGGTTTTCAACAAAAAAAGTCCACCATTACGAACCTGACTTCGTTCTCACAATATGTGTGTGTAATCCTTGATAACAGAGGACAGTGTGATGTAATATACACCGACTTCACTAAGGCATTTGACCAAATCGATCATCTTATACTAGTTGAAAAATTAAATCGTTTGGGTTTCTCTAATTCCTTAATAAAACTGTTTCAGTCATATTTACACGAAAGAGGACACGTAGTTAAATATAGAAATTTTATTTCCAAATCGTTTTTTCCATCTTCAGGTGTACCTCAGGGTTCTAATTTAGGCCCTCTACTTTTTCTCCTATTCATCAATGATCTGGCGGATATAGTAGGATGTAAAAAGCTTATGTTTGCAGATGATTTCAAATTATATACTGAAATAGAATCGATAGAGGACTGTGCCTTCTTGCAATTTTGCTTACATCTTTTGTATACTTGGTGTAAACAAAACCGACTCATGCTGAATATTTCAAAATGTAAAATTGTGTCATATTTTAGAAAGCAATTGTTAATTCAATACGATTATAACATTGACGGTGTCGTCATTGAAAGGTTAGAAAGCTTCAAAGATTTGGGAATAATTTTCGACTCTAAATTTACATTTGTGCAACATATTACCGACATAATAGCAAAAGCTTTCAAAATGTATGGATTTATTTTTCGAAATGGTCGTGAGTTCTCCAATCAGAACACTCTAAAAATTTTATTCTATTCCTTAATCAGATCCCGACTGGAATATGGTGTTATTATTTGGTCGCCAATTTACGAAGTTCACAGAGTCAATCTGGAGGCTGTTCAGAGAAAATTTTTGAAATTTTTAGCCTTTATGGAAGATGGTGGATATCCTTCTCGTGGATTTAATCACGACACTCTACTAGGAAGATTTAACTTTACAGCTTTTAGTGTGCGTGGCAACATTCTAATCATACGTTTTTTGTATAATCTTCTTAAGAATAAGGTTGACTGTGCTGCACTGTTAAATAAGATTCATTTTCTGGTACCGCGTCCTAGTATTCGCAACCACCTGTTATTTTATAAAACTTATTCGCGCACAAATATTTTATTTAGATCACCAATTTCATTAATGTGTTCTTTGTACAATAAGATAGCTGATAAATGTGACATTCACTTTGATTCTTCTAGTTACATATCGTCGCCTGAGAACTTAAGTCGTCCACAGACCAGAGCGAGTCCGGGCCAATTTCGACCTTAGCGTTCAGACGCGATTTGGTCTACAGACCACATTCTAGAAACGTTTGCTGTCTTGCGTTAGAGCGAATTCGGTCCACGTCCACTGTAACGAAGGAACCGGTTTCTACCATAATTTCTGCGGGAAAGAATTGTTTGGTCGAATTTTACAACGAATCAGTGAACATACGTTCATTCGCATGTTTTCAAATCGTATCTTTTGATTTTGTTTGATAAAAATTTCTCAATTTAATGAAAAATGCAATACATGTTTTTCCTGAATTTGTAATTACTAATGGAATGCATAAATTCCGAAATATTATAATCAATTTATATTAATTTTTAATAATATATTCTACTGAAAATTTCTGAAACAATAGTCCATGCACTGTGATCAACACTGAGAAAATTTTTAACAATAACATACTCTTAGTGATATTCGTTAATCTATTGTTTTTTTTAAGAAGAGCAAAATATTTTAGTGTTTAAAAATTTCATTAAATATTCCTCAGAGCTGAATTCTTTAAAATAATATATGAACACCTCAATAAGTTAATCCATAATGTATTCATATGTTTGTAAACAAATTGCATGCATCACTACATATAGTATAAAACAAAGCTCCGCTGTCTGTCCCTATGTATGCTTAGATCTTTAAAACTACGCCACGGATTTTAATACGGTTTTTTTTAATAGATAGAGTGATTCAAGAGGAAGGTTTATATGTATAATAACATTCATTATATAGTAGAGAAATATTGTTATTTTTGAGGTTTCTAATGTGATGTCGTAAATAATTACATTTTTTCCGTTTACATTGCAAACGCAGGCTGAACCCTACGAGATTTCTCAAAATAATGTACGAAGTACGATATTGTACAGTTTGAAAAGGTCTACAGAAAACTGCGCGATGGTATATGTCTATCTCTTATGGATAACCCACAATAACATTGTTTTACTCCTAATTTAACGCGTGCGAAGCCGCGGGAAAAAGCTAGTTTTAGGATAAAGAATTAAATGCACACTGACATTCCTAAATGATAAAATTTACAGTTAAAAATTTTTGACGTTCGGTTTACTTGAACAGTGAGTATTACATACAACAAATACCAAAATTACATCACAATACTTGTTCGGCAAACAGAAGAGGAGCAGTATGAGAATAGAAAACAAGTTGTTGCTGATGACTAGTTAAATTTAAAATAATTCCTTTTTAAAATATAAAAATTGGTCTAAAGAGTTTAGACAGTACTTCCCTCGCTGTCGGAAACTTGACGACTGCATGCCTATTGTGTTTTTTTTCTCATTACATTTTTGTAGTGGGAATTTAAAAAACAAATTGCGATGACGTCATCAACATTTTTGCAAGGACACGTATATCAGTTGGGATAGATGTAGTGTAATACTAAGAATAAAATTATTATATTCTCAAATTTTCGGGAAAATGAATTGGGTCGTTTTGAATATTGATTTGTAATAATCAATAAAATAACGAAACAATTTACTCGCGTATACGTATCAGAGGCAACTGAAAATCGTGTATGTATAAACATTCTTAATTTAAGATGACAGGCGTAACAGCATACGTGAGAGTCAAACAGAGAAACTGTAAACAAAACGACCATCGGTTTTATTGCTTCGACTTCCGCTTATTATATAAAACATTGGGTTTTATTTTAATTCTTGACGGTGAAATTCACAATTGGTTGATTATAAACATGTCTATTTCACATTCGCGGAACCAAGTGAGCGCATAAAACAAATGCAGGTCTGTAATGTTAAAGTCGATATAAATAAGCGTGCTACCCTTATGTTTCAACAGAGTTTTTCCTTTAACAAATTTTGTGTCTACCAAATTGGGTTGGTTGGGGTGTAATACTAATAATAAGTTTGCCTTTAATTTAATCAATAAAATAAATTGACTTCATTAATTTTTTTGAACCACCTCTTAAGAAAATCTAAAAAATATGAATGGAATGATAAATCACAAGTACAAACTCATCATATTTTTTGCATTTTAGATAGGATTTATTCAGCAAAATTTGAGGGTGACGTCATCAATTTTTTTAGGAGGGATGAACAAATACATTTTGAACAAAAGTTTACCATGCTTATAATAACTTTAAAATATTCCCAAGATTTCAAAGCATTCGGTTTTGTAATTCCTGATTAAATCGATAAAATAAATTCACGCTTTCATTAATTTTTTTGAGTCACCCTGCATATGCAAATCCAAAAATATGATTGGAATGATAAATCACAAGTACAGACTCATCATATTTTGTACATTTTAGATACGATTTATTCGGCAAACTTTTGAGCTGACGTCATCAGTTTTTTGTAGAAGATAACCAAATATGTTCTGACTAAAAATTTATTATGCTCTTTATAACCTTAAAACATCTGCAAGATTTCAGAGCATTCGGTTTTGTAGTTCCTGATTAAATCAATAAAATACATTTACGCATTCATTAATTTTTTTGAGTCACCCTGTATATGCAAATCGAAAAAATTTGAATGGAATGATAAATCACAAGAAGAGACTCATCATATTTTGTACATTTTAGATATGTTTTATTCCACAAACTTTTGAGGGGATAAGCAAATATTTTTTGACTAAAGATTTATGATGCTCTTTATAGCCTTAAAACATCTGCAACATTTCAAAGCATTCTGGTTAGCAGATTAAAAATTAAATTTCAAAATGTTGTTTTATAATTTTGATTTTTTTTCCAAAAATCTGGACGTTTCGGGTGAAAAGTCGATTCAGAGTTGTAAACTACATGTGTAGGACTATGTTATTTTATACAATTGAAAACCCATTTACTATGTACAATTTTGAAGTGACGTCATCGCATTAGTGGTGGGGATGATTAGACAAATTTTGGTTAGCGTTTTACCATCTACATGATATTCTTAATATAAGTACAAAATTTCACAACAATCGGTCGAGTACTTTCGGAGATTATCTGTCTAATAAAAATCCGGGACAACAGAACGGACAGACGGAGACGGACAGACGGACGGACAGACGGACAGACGGACAGAACGGACAGACAGACGGAAATTGGGGAGACCTATTTCTTCGTGTTCTAGGGTCATGAAAGATCGAGAAAACGTAAAAGTAGAGAGTCGGCCGACGGACTCGATTACAATACTTCCTTTGCTTACGCTCGGAAGTAAAAATTAAATATATATTAGGTGCTGCGTCTTTCGATAAAAATCCTAACGGTATTCGGTAAATTGTATCTACTTGTAGTTGTAACGAAAATAAATATTATGTAGTTATTAATGTGAACTTCCTACGAATGCAACAGAGCCACAATAGATGAATTTATGTACTGTTTCCCTCGTAATTTTCAGGTAGTCACCCAGATGTTACGATTCTGGAATTATTTGCCTGGTTTTCAAGTTTCTCCAGCGTTTTTAGATAACAATGTCCTATACGACCCGACGTATTTATTTTATCTTTTACGTGTATTAATGTTTTTCAGAATTTGACCATTTTCACTAATATCGTACAAGGATAAATGAACATGGTTTCGTCGAAAGTTGTGCGAGTGTCACTTTATTAATACGTAACTCCATATTTATCGTCTGTTAACATTTTATAATTTTTATATTACAGTTTTAAAGGAATTAGTCTTGTCAAATGTATTATAAGTATTAATTAAAAAATGTAAGAGTGTTTGAACACTACGTTTACAACTAATTCATAAGCTGCTTAATGCAAATTTTTTAACTATAAATTTAATTTAATATAATACGTAGTTGCGTACTGGCGGGTGTATTCTACAATTGCATTAAATATTTTATTTATGCTTTTGTAGTCTGTACTTACACATACATATTTTTACTTCCCGAGCGTAAGCAAAGGAAGTATTGTAATCGAGTCCGTCGGCCGACTCTCTACTTTTACATTTTCTCGATCTTTCATGACCTCTAGAAGACGAAGAAATAGGTCTCCCATTTCCGTCTGTCTGTCCGTCTGTCCGTCTGTCCGTCTGTCCGTCCGTCTGTCCGTCTGTCCGTCCGTCTGTCCGTCCGTCTGTCCGTCTGTTGTCCCGGATTTTTATTAGACAGATAATCTCCGAAAGTACTCGACCGATTGTTGTGAAATTTTGTACTTATATTAAGAATATCATGTAGATGGTAAAACGCTAACCAAAATTTGTCTAATCATCCCCACCACTAATGCGATGACGTCACTTCAAAATTGTACATAGTAAATGGGTTTTCAATTGTATAAAATAACATAGTCCTACACATGTAGTTTACAACTCCGAATCGACTTTTCACCCGAAACGTCCAGATTTTTGGAAAAAAAATCAAAATTATAAAACAACATTTTGAAATTTAATTTTTAATCTGCTAACCAGAATGCTTTGAAATGTTGCAGATGTTTTAAGGCTATAAAGAGCATCATAAATCTTTAGTCAAAAAATATTTGCTTACCCCCTCCAAAAACTTGATGACGTCAGCTCAAAAGTTTGTGGAATAAATCATATCTAAAATGTACAAAATATGATGAGTCTGTACTTGTGATCTATCACTCCATTCATATTTTTTGGATTTGCATATACAGGGTGACTCAAAAAAATTAATGAATGCGTAAATTTATTTTACTGATTTACTCAGAAACTACAAAACCGAATGCTTTGAAATCTTGCAGATGTTTTAAGGTTCTAAAGAGCATAATAAATGTTTAGTCAAAATATATTTGCTTATCCCCTCCAAAAAATTGATGACGTCAGCTCGAAAGTTTGCCGAATAAATCCTATCTAAACTGTAAAAATATGATGAGTCTGTACTTGTAATTTATCACTCCATTCATATTTTTTTGGATTTGCATATACAGGGTGACTCAAAAAAATTAATGAATGCGTAAATATATTTTATTGATTTAATCAGGAACTACAAAACCGAATGCTCTGAAATCTTGCAGATGTTTTAAGGTCATAAAGAGCATAATAAATGTCTAGTCAAAATATATTTGCTTATCCCCTCCAAAAACTTGATGACGTCAGCTCGAAAGTTTGCCGAATAAATCATATCTAAAATGTACAAAATATGATGAGTCTGTACTTGTCATTTATCACTCCATTTATATTTTTTGGATTTGCATATACAGAGTGACTCAAAAAAATTAATGAATGCGTAAATATATTTTATTGATTTAATCAGGAACTACAAAACCGAATTCTTTGAAATCCACTGCGAAAAAAAAACATAATAGGCATGCAGTCGTCACGTTTCCGACAGCGAGGGAAGTACTGTCTAAACTCTTTAGACCAATTTTTTTAATTAGGAAATATGATTTTTAAAGTATAACCAGAATGTTAACCCTAATTACTCTGTACAGTCAGGGACACGGAATTTCAAACGACAACCAACTTTCTGACATTTAAAAACATTGTAGTCTTATACCTTATTGTTATTATGATTGACAGGTCGTTTGAAATTCCGTGTCCCAGACTGTACATTTGAGGTGAATGCAGCACAAAGGAAATATCTTGACACGAAATGCAAACATGACAATTAATAATTTTCTAATGACATTTACTGATTTGGATATAAGTGTATGACATATGACTTACAAAGAAAAACAGTTAATAAAAAATATACAATTTTATTGATTTTGTGAAAAGCATTGACAAGTTATTGGTTAAACGGTATAAAACATATTCCAGAATAAATTCAACTTTTATTTTACATAAAATACATAAATAAAACTGCATGGTTGCAAATAAAAATTATAACGCAATTATATATTACTATATCTACAAAAAGTTGTAGATATTCCTAAAAATTTTGTTTTTTTCACGTTCGTTAAAAAAAGTGTAACATTTTTTATTAATTTTTGTTTATAAAGGATACATTCTTTTCAATGTACTAGAGGAGTGAAAAAAAGTGTCACAGGGTTTCATTTTTTCACGCATTTAAATGAAACATTGTGTCGTAGCTTGTCATTTGTTAACGGAAGACATTTAAACGCAAAATATAGAAGCTGCCGTTGCTATGACGATTCATCAACACATTTGTCAGAAATTAAAATGCATCCAAAAATTGTATAATTTAATTCTTATTTAAGTGCACTGCACTAGTTTTCTCTCTGTTTTGTGCTAAACTGTTCACTCGCACAATGGAATCGGACAGCGACGAAGATTTCTCGTGGTCCCCTGAAGAAATCATCAAGTCGGCAAGTACGGCTACATTTAATATTCCATGTTCCAAAATAAAGAGTTTTTGAAGTAGGTAGTTGTTAGTGCCTCTGGCGGGGACCTGTTTCACCCCTCTCCACCCGTAAGGGTGGGAGCCAGGGCCACCACCACCTTGAAACACAGGGAACATCATTCACTATTCATCATTCACTCTTCAAGCACTCTTCAAGCGGTTAACATAGTCTTTATATTCAATCCCTGGACCTAACGGTCATAATATCATACTCGCTCTAGAACACACTTGTTATTTATTTAATAAAACTATAAAACGACTGTCCGCTGCTCTTATTCATCATCCATCAAAACTTAACATGGTCCTTCGAGCCGGATCAGCGACAGAAAATCAGTAACAGTGATAAGTGATAAGTGTAGTTCGATAAATCATCATCGCTTGGAATTCAACATTCCACCTAAATCATCAAGTATTCAAAAATCGGTAACGGCCGCGAGTGCAGTGCAAATCATCGAGGGTCATTCATCAAGAAACTCAGGTAGGCTTTAGTTTTGTCCATTTTGCGTAATTCATTATTCTCGTACTGACGATGTCGAATAACAAATCTCTCTGGAAATTTATCGTTCTTGTTAATGATATACATTCACATGCGGAGTTCATCTCGGAAGTTACAAACCACCAAAAAATAGGCGAGTTAAGATGCAGGTTGGAAGATTTGAAACGGGTACAATCTAACGTACAAAATCTTATAGTTGAACATAAATCGGAAATCGTGGTATTTTTAGATGACACGAGTAGAAGAATCTAACAAACCCGCAGTTTATAATCTCGGACCCGTGCAAACCTATATCCATGAAATATCGGAATTATATACTGCTCTAATCAAAAAAGCCGATTTGTTGTATCATCTTCCTTTCCCGAATTCGTTTAACGTAAATACTAACAATGCTCATCTCGAAAAACGTTGTGAAAATCTAAAACCCATAAAAGTGGACAACATGCTAAATGGAGAACCCATTAAACTTCATAAGACTACCAATGCTCCGGTTAACGTGCGGTTTACCCCTGCACTATTCATTAAGTATAAAACTATCGATAACAAAAAAGTCATTATTTCAGAAACGCATAAGTTAATACCGAATTCTCACAAATTATTATCAAATTCAATATCCAACAAACCGAAAAATAATACTGATAATAATTCTTGCAACTCTGTGGGCATGTCTCAAACTAAGATAGATAGCACATCCAATCCAAAGTCAGACACCGCGTTAGTTCCAATAAAAAGTCCTACAGATAATTTGAAAGATTGTAGCTCATTATTGGATACCGGTAAACAATGTGAATCCAAAACCAAATATTTGGGTAAATCATTAAAATCAAACACAAACAAGGTACAAGTAAGCAGTAATCAATCAATCCCGTGTTTTATATGTTCCCAAATGCACAACATATTCAATTGTACAAATTTTTTAAGTTTAACGCCCAACGATAGAGTGGAACAAATAAAGAAAATGAATCGTTGCTTCAATTGTTTAAGAAGTAATCATGTCGCGAAAAATTGTTACATATCAAGGCGTTGTAAACAATGTCATAAGAAGCACCACACGCTTTTGCACGCAGAAACAAACATTAACCTTCCCAAAAATGAAATCAAAAATAAACCAGATGAGGATTCCGATAATCCTGAAGACACCTCGAAATGTAATTTAGTTATTCCGTCTAGTGTACTTTTATCCACCGGTTTGATTCGCGTAATGGGCCAATCAGGTAAAGTAAAAGAATGTCGCGTTTTCTTGGACATCGGGAGTCAATCTCAATTCATCACCGAAAATTTGGGCAAGTCTTTGGAATTACATATTCATAGCATCGATACGTCAATCGTAGCAATTCTTGATAAGAAAAAACATTCAGAAAATGCCGAACTTAAAATACAAAATCATATTATGAAAAATTCACCGGCGCTTCAAAATACCGCGCTGGAGTTGATTCTCAATGGCAGTTTTGGGCATTTAAGAAATTCACGTCATCACAAGATTAGTTTGAGCAAAATCATTTCTCATTCCTTGGAAGTTGAAACCGTCAAAACCGGAAGCAGGTTATTAAGCAAAGGTTTTAAAACCTCTCTTTGTGCAACCCCTTTTCAAAATACCACCGGCCATACACCCGATGGTCGTTTCGTAATTAAACTCCTCTTTTCGGAAAAGTTGGGTCGTTCCACAGTCCCTTATTTCGAAAATCCACTTCAATTAAGAAATTCCGGAGAAGGGGTTCTCCAACCGTTATTGTTCGCAGAGAGTCGTAATCATAAACTTACCGAGGGTTTTATTATCTTTCTAAGGAAGTACCTAGACCTTGTACACCTGAAGGTACTTAACGGAAATTCTTTAAATAATCCTAGTTACCTGCCACACAATTGTCTTTACAATCCCTACATTTCTTCCATTAAACGCTGCGAGGTTGTTGACCGTTCAAATCTTAGCTCAAACAATTTAAGCCTAAATGACAACTTATTAACCGGCCCCGTTTTTCAACCCGAACTTTTAACTACGTTAATTCATGTCCTCACATGCGACGTATCGAAAATGTACCGGTGCGTTTGGCTTCACTCTCACGACGTCACAAATTTCGTAAGTACTAAGCGCAAGCTAAGCGAATTGCTATTAGGGAAAGAATTTCAGAATAAGCTAAAACCAGAAAATATCAAATGGACTTTAATTCCCCCGCGTGGGCCCAATTTTGGTGGTTTGTGGGTAGCGTGGATTAAATTCGTAAAAACTCACATCCAGCTCATTATCGGATACAACCATCTAACGTACGAGGTGATGCATGCGCTTTTGGTCAGGATTGAAGCTGTCCTGAATTCGCACCCTGTGACGCCGCTTTCCAGCGACGTTACGAAGTTAGCCGCACTGACTCCGGGACATTGTCTCGTTGGCCATCCATTGACAACTCCAATAGAAAAGGACCACACTCCTGTCAACATGCTTTCCCGTTGGCAATTGAGTGAATCCTGCCGCCAACATTTTTGGAAGCGCTGGTCCGTGGAATATCATACGACGCTGCAGGGGAGATCCAGGTGGCAAACCCTCTCAAGAAACGTTCCCGGCACTGGAGCGCTGGTACTACCGATCAAAGAAGACAACCGGCACCCGTTGCGGTGGCTATTACAACGAATAGTGCAAGTGCATCGCGGCAAAAACGATCTTGTTCGCGTAGTGCAGTGTCGAAATTGCATCATAAAGTGCGCCTATTCGGAAACGGCTTTTCCATTTACTAATTCAGGTTCTGGTTATCTACACACTATTGTAAATAAAGTTTGTCCACTCGTATTGTACCTGATAAAGAGTTGTAAATCTCTCTTTCTGGTGTATTCCAAGTACCTATAAATTACATTCATTCTTATTGTATGTGGGCAACTTGTTGTAAATCGCTATTCTTAGTTTACTGCCCATATTGGATAATCACTGTTAATCCATTCTATACAATGTTAATTGTAGTAAATCTTACTCATGTATTCTCATTTGAATTGATCATTATGATATCATGTTATCACTCTAACATTCTATTATTTGGTATTAAAACAATGTAATTGTTTCAAGGCGGGGGGTATGTTAGTGCCTCTGGCGGGGACCTGTTTCACCCCTCTCCACCCGTAAGGGTGGGAGCCAGGGCCACCACCACCTTGAAACACAGGGAACATCATTCACTATTCATCATTCACTCTTCAAGCACTCTTCAAGCGGTTAACATAGTCTTTATATTCAATCCCTGGACCTAACGGTCATAATATCATACTCGCTCTAGAACACACTTGTTATTTATTTAATAAAACTATAAAACGACTGTCCGCTGCTCTTATTCATCATCCATCAAAACTTAACAGTAGTTGTTGAGCTTTGTTATGAACGCGAAAAAAATTTTGTACGCAACTTGCGAGCAAAGTGACTTTTCTTCATTTGGCGGATTTGCGCACTCGCTTTCGGCTCTTGTGGCAAATTTTCCTTCTCGTGAAAAAAAGATACACTTTACTCACTAGTTGCATAAAGAACTATTTACTTACATTGTTCGTATATTTTATTTTCTTAAATTTATTGTTTAATTTTATATTTAAATTTATTTTACAATTTGTATATTATTTATCGATTTTTAGGAATACAATTTTTTATACAGTTGTTTTGACGTTTTTAAAATCACAGACTTCGTGCTAACGACAAATTAAATTCGTCATTTAGGCCGAATCGCCCTGTATATATGTATATAATACATTTGACAAAACTAATTCCTTCAGAACTGTAATATAAAAATTAAATTATGAAATGTTAACAGACGATAAACATCGAGTTATTAATAAAGTGACGCTCACTCAGCTTTCGACGAAACCATGTTCATTATCATTAATACATATAAATATTAATGAAAATAGTCAAATTCTGAAAAACATTAATACACGTAAAAGATAAATAGGTCGGGTCGTATAGGACATTGTTATCTAAAAGTACTAGACAAAGTTGAAAACCAGGCAAACAATTTCAGAATCGTAACATCTGAGTGACTACCTGAAAATTACGCGGGAAACACTACCATAAATTCATCTTTCTCTCTGTTGCATTCGTAGGAAGTTCACAATAATAACTACAAAATATTTATTTTCGTTTACAGCTACAAGTACAAATTACGACTACAGTTAGGATTTTTATCGAAAGACGTACCACCTAATACAATTTTAATTTTTTCCTATTGTCATCCTGCTCCTCTTTTGTTTGCCCAACAAATATTGTGATGTAATTATGGTATTTGTATGTAATGCTCACTGTCCAAGTAAACCGAACGTCAAAAATTTTGAACTGTAAATTTAGGAAAGCCAGTGCGCATTTAATTCTTTATCCTAAAAGGAATCATTTGTTTGCAAATATATGGGTACATTTTGTTGCGGTGTCATGTATTATTTTAAAGGAGTGAGTTCTGAGAAATATTTAAAGAGATTTTTAAACACTAAAATATTTTGCTCTTCTTAAAAAAAAAAAAAAACAATATATAAAACGAATATCACTGAGAGTATGTTATTGTTAAAATTTTCTCAGTGTTGATCACAGTGTATGGACTATTGTTTCAGAAATTTTCAGTAGAATATATTATTAAAAATTAATACAAATTGATTATAATATTTCGGAATTTATGCATTCCATTAGTAATTACAAATTCAGGAAAAACATGTATTGCATTTTTCATGTATTTTAAATTGAGAAATTTTTATCAAACAAAATCAAAAGATACGATTTGAAAACATGCGAATGAACGTATGTTCACTGATTCGTTGTAAAATACGACCAAACAATTCTTTCCCGCAGAAATTATGGTAGAAACCGGTTCCTTCGTTACAGTGGACGTGGACCGAATTCGCTCTAACGCAAGGCAGCAAACGTTTCTAGAATATGGTCTGTAGACCAAATCGCGTCTGAACGCTAAGGTCGAAATTGGCCCGGACTCGCTCTGGGGGTCGATTCTCGAACTCGTTCGCAAAGATGCGAGTACGAATCGATGCGCATGCCAAGATGCTATTCGAAACGAAAATCCGTCTTCTTGAACGAGATTCAATGCGAATAGCAACTCGATGCGCATACGAAGGCCTCTGTTCGAGTGAGGATATGGCAACACCGGCAAAATACAGAGGATATTTAAATGCGATGGTTGGCAGAACTCACGCGGGGTGAGTTTGAATCCAAGAAGGACTATTTTAATTTGTTACCTTCAAATTTATTAAGCAGCAAAGCATGTATTAGCAGGATTGGCTCGATTTAAATTATTGCTTTAAAGTATTATTGTTTTTTTTTTAGTTTTCTTTACAGTTTGGAATATGCAATGCATATTACGGCCCATTTAATGCAAATTTATATCAAAATAAGTTGAACTTTAACTAGAATACAATATTTCCAACAAAATGGAACGATAATTCTTTTAATTGTATTTTAAAGATTATAGGAGTAAATATTATAAATAACACTATCAATTCCATTTTTGCAATGTAAATTACAATAAATTCTCTTTATTGTTCAAAACTAAGAAGTACGACTCATGGATGACATTAAGTCGGATACTTACTATTTTAATCAGGATTTTAATCCCAAATAATTGACAGACTACAAAAACATAAAAAAATCGTGATTAAAAAAAAATGTTGATTTTATGATTTTATGCAACCCTACGTATTTAATACAAATTCTTGTGATTTTTTTACAACGATGCAGATACATATGTAGCTATTATGTGTACTACATAGAAATCGGCTGTTTCAATTTAAAATTTTTAAATTTGCATCACAAATGTCAAAATTGTAAATGAAATTATAAAATTCCCATAATCAAATTGATACATTACAATTTGTGTATTTTTGGAATGGTAATCCTTTCTATTAATGTATATTAACAGATACAGCATATTAAAGATATTATATTGACGTTACAACAGAACGACCAAAACCAAACAGAGTTTTAGGTTAGCTTTTACCACTCGCAAACCAAAATGCGATCGCATTTACTTGACGTTCGTATACGCTCGAACGTCAAGTTACGAGTGGGTAGATGCGATCGCATTTTGGTTTGCGAGTGGTGAAAACTAACCTAAAACTCTGTTTGGTTTTGGTCGTTCTGTGTTAACGTCAATTTAATCTTTAATCTGCTGTATCTGTTAATATACATTAGAAAGGGTTACCATTCCAAAAATACACAAATTGTAGTGTATCAATTTGATTGTGGGAATTTTATAATTTCATTTACAATTTTGACATTTGTGATGCAAATTTAAAAAATTTAAATTGAAACAGCCGATTTCTGTGTAGTACACATAATAGCTACATATATATGAAGAAACAACGCACTATTGCGATATTTTGAGTAATGTCTAATAATACATTAACACGTTCTTATTATGGTTCTAACAATAAGTTTTAGGTGACTTTGGCTAGCGACTGCGAACATTTCAAATACGTATACGTGCAGTTGTTTCAAAAATAAAAACTAAAATGAATTCTGAAAGATCATTTACTGTACAAAACGGTTGTAATGGAATGCATAAGTATACCTGAATAAACATCGGGTAACCAAACCCTAAGAATTTTCTATAAACTAGGAGAGTACACACAGTAATGAAGGTATTAATATGCAAATACCTGCTGGCTGTGGTGGTCCCACTCAAAAATAAACATTATGTTTGTATCTGCATCATTGTAAAAAAAAATCACAAGAATTTGTATTAAATACGTAGGGTTGCATAAAATCGTAAAATCAACATTTTTTTTTAATCACGATTTTTTTATGTTTTTTTAGTCTGTCAATTATTTGGAATTAAAATCCTAATTAAAAAAGTAAGTATGTATCCGACTTAATGTCATCCTTTGATATAAATTTGCATTAAAAGGGCCGTAATATGCATTACATATTCCAAACTGTAAAGAAAACTAAAAAACAAACAATAATACTTCAAAGCAATAATTTAAATCGAGCCAATCCTGCTAATACGTGTTTTGCTGCTTAATAAATTTGGAGGTAACAGATTAAAATAGTCCTTCTTGGATTCAAACTCACCCCGCGTGAGTTCTGCCAACCATCGCAGTTAAATATCCTCTGTATTTTGCCGCTGTTGCCATATCCTCACTCGAACAGAGGCCTTCGTATGCGCATCGAGTTGCTATTCGCATTGGATCTCGTTCAAGACGACGGATTTTCGTTTCGAATAGCATCTTGGCATGCGCATCTATTCGTACTCGCATCTTTGCGAACGAGTTCGAGAATCGACCCCCTGGTCTGTGGACGACTTAAGTTCTCAGGCGACGATATGCTGTTGTATTAGGGATTTGTCTTAATAGTTTTTTTTTTATATATAATTAAGTTATGATTTTTGTTAACAATGAATTTATTTTTATTTAGTCGTATGATTCCTGTAATTGGAGTGACCTGTTGGGATCAATAAACTATTATTATTAAGATGATAAAAAAAATTAAGTTTTATTATGTACATTAAATTAATATGACACTTTTAAAAAATAAATAGACATTAACTACTAGAATATATAGGTTTAACACATATTTAATTTTTGGCTTTATAACGGGACAGCATTACGAAATGACACACGTTGTGTCATCAATGTTCTAAAATAGATTGCGTACTATACGCTTGACGACTACAGATGTAAGTAATTTATATTTTTGTACGACCATTGCTTTTTCGATCATTTACCGTACAGGTTTCCATAGCAGTAAGTTCAGTTTACGGGTTGCTACGACTAACAACCAAGAGGAAAACGGTAAGCAAATTACTTACTATTCAGCTGAACGGCAAGTAATCACGCATTCAAGATTTTTTTTATTTTAAATTCCATGCTTGTTCGATTTCGATATTTTCGCTTTCAGAATCACTCATGATTGATATTTTAAGCAAATAAATCACTCACTAGTAGTCGCGGAAAGAAAATTAATTCGAAATCAAGCCAGATCAAATCTAAAATCGACAGCGGTCAAAATGGAAACTGATTTTTAAAATTGTTGTTTATATTAATCGAAACCATAGTAACAAATTTTAAATTAAAAAAAAAGACCTCGTTGATGTTTGATATAAATTCTTTCAATTTATGAATTTGATAAAAAGACGCAAATCTTTTGATGGTCGTACAAAAAATAGTATAAGTATCACGAACGTTAAGGGGGTTTACTGGTCTCAGACAAATTGGAGACGTCGCTTCGCTCCGTCTCCAAACTTTTGTCTTCGACCACCCCTTACCGTTCTTAATACTTAATATACTATTGTCTACTTCGCGTTCGTAATCGATCTATTATAAAGCACCCAAAAGAACTTGTGTCATTTATGTTTTTCAGAGTGGTAGTTACACATGGCAATGTCAAATAATAAATAAAATAAACGTCAAAAGAACGAATTAGTGTTTTTAATTGCAATTAAACTTCGCTGTCAATTACACATTGATCGTAACATTGAATGTGTCTTGTCCCTTGGGTTAATACCAAATGGCTGATTGTCATAATATTTAGGTGAAAACTTAAACTTCAACTGTTACAATCTGACATTCATCGTACCCATTACTACAAAATTCTAATAAATTGTATAAATTCCAAAATTTGTTTTAAACTGAGAAAGGAAATACGAAATAGAAAAAGAAGTATAAAATACGCGTGTGCGGCGGTACTAAGTTTTTTAGTACCGCCGCAACAAGTGTGCAAATATAGCATTTATTTCCAACTGCTGAGTGTATGCAGTCTGGAAGCACGGAGTGTACAAAAATCTTGTAGTTTGCTGGTGTAGCCTATCGACAAATTTGTAATGATCTGTGTCTGTTTCTTTAGCTATAAAGAAGAATTCTCCGGGGATTCGTGAGCGTTATAGATCATTCTTGATTGATGTCTTCAGGCCTAATAAGACTATGTGCACAGCGTTATCTACCAAATATCATTTTTTGATCATCTCATTGCATTGGAGCTGATAGGATGTGGTGTGTAGTTCTGACACCGTCACTCCTATCGGTCATCGGTAATCGCCGCAACGACGCGATTCTCCAGATGCTTTTCTTCTTCATCGCACTAAGCGAACTGCCTTAATAATAATATTAATCTAATCAATGCATATCATTACTTGGTCTTAGTACACGTAATGATAGAAGTCTTGCCTGAATGCGGTCATTTCCGGGTCAGTGGGGGGGTCTTAATAAAACACAGTTGAAAGATCAATACCTAGCGAGATTAAAATTAATATTAAAGACACAGTTAAATGGAAAATATTTAATGAAAGCAGTAAATACATTCTGCGTTCCACTGCTAACATATTCTTTTGGAGTCATTAAATGGTCCAAAACTGATCTTGAAAATTTAAACATCGCAACAAGGAAAATCTTCACACAGTATAGAAGGCATCATCCACAATCGTCCATTGAAAGATTCTCATTACCAAGACAGAATGGAGGAAGGGGTTTCCAGAACCTAGAAAACTTATATCAGAGACAAATCTCAGATCTGAACAAGTATTTCTTGAAACGAGCAGAAAGATTTGAACCACATACCCTTAAATCTGTCGAACATCGAAGAAATCCACACCCCCCACACAACAGATAAAATAATAAGTGGGCTAAAACAAAAACAACTACATGGAAAATTCTACAAAGACTTAGAAGAAACTCATGTCAATAAGAAGATGTCATTGATTTGGTTAAAAAAATCAAGTTTGTATGCCGAAACAGAAGGATTTGTGTTTGCTATTCAAGACCAAGTAATCGATACCAAGAATTACAGAAAATACATCATCAAAGATCCGAATATAAGAAACGACCCCTGTCGCGTCTGCAAAGCAAAACCTGAAACGATCCAGCACATAATCTCCTTCTGCAGCATCCTGGCACAAACTGACTACAAAGCTAGACACGACAACGCAGCCAAAATCATTCACAAAGAATTAGCAACACTTATGAACTTAATCGAAGATACGACACCCTATGACACCTACATTCCATCTCCGTTCCTTGAAAATAACAAATACAAATTATACTGGAATCGCACAATAGTTACAGACTTAAACATTACAGCTAACAGACCAGACATGATACTTATCAAAAAACACACGAACGAAGCCATTCTGATAGACATTACTATTCCTAACACAAACCACATTATTCAAACATACCACACCAACATTTCAAAATATCTACAATTATCGATAGAAATGAAATCCATGTTAAATTAAAAAAAAAAATCAATTCTACCCTTAGTTATCTCTAATGTAGGTGTAGTTCCAAATAGCTTAGTTGAGAATTTAAAGTCTTTGAATTTCAATGATTCAATAATAATTATCAAAATGCAAAAAGCTGTTTTGTTAGAAACATGTCATATTGTAGAACAGTCTGATCATGTCAGTCAAATTAGATTAGCACCAGTAGGTCAGAGTAGTGTAGGTTACTTCCCAAGTGATGCGCGGATAAATGATCGGTAGTTATGCTAGACTTTTGGGGATGGGGTGAGATTAGAGAATAATAGCAGACTAATTTGTATGGGTCTTAAATAATATATTTTCCCAACAGAATAATTTCCAATTATAGGACAATTAAATGACTTGTAAACATCACGATAAGTACATTTAACTTAACTTAAAATTAACTTAAAAAAAATGTATACAAATATATAACTTAGACGTAATTCAGATTTCACATTTCAATTGCTCGCCGCACAAGACTTCTTTGGTGAACTACAAATCTGTATTAATAAACTAATAATAAATAAAAAATAATTAATAATAAACAAAAAACAATTAAATAATAATTAAAAAATAATTAAATAAATTCAGCGGTGTTTACTACTTCACATTTTATACTAGACCTTATTCTTATTTAAATATTGATTTTGCACAATTTATTAATTCAGTGTAGTTACACTGGACAATGTCACATGATTCGTCTAACTCATTTGCTAATTTCATCATTTTGTACGCAGAGTTTATTAATACATTGGTTTTGGCTCTTGGACATAAGAACATATTATGATATCTTGACTTGGAACAAAAAATATAATGTGAGATAACAGTTCAGCACAGTCAAGATTCCCATGTAAAATTTTAAATAAGAATTTAACAGCAGATATTTTCCGACGATTTTCCAATGTTGACATATTATTATGAATTAGCCAATAACATGTGACGTCATGTTGTGGCGGGAACTCAGCGTTTGACAAGCACCGTGAAACTCCATAAGCGACAATGTTAACATTTTCGCATTTTATTTAAAAGTGTGGGTGTTTATGTAGAAAATAAACACGTGAATAGCTTCTTTCATATCTTTTCTGTGTATCAGGGTGCTTTTTTTGGCGATTTGAGTTTAGAAATACATAATAAAAATAAAAATACAGAACACTGTTTTGGTCTGAATTCCTCGTCATCCAAAATACATCGGTGTGTTTTAAGCGGGAAATTGGAAATTAATATTAATATTTTGAGGTTACTGTGACGGGTTTAAATGAAGGTGTGTGATTTGTTTTTAAAGTATGGATAATTTAAGTGATCATGCACGATGTCTTTCCGTCGAAGACAAAAACAGATATGTACAAAAGTTAAACAATTTAAACGGCGTAGATCCTTATACAATGAGTGCAAGTGATTTTAGTTTGTGTTTAGACGATGTCCCTACCATACCAATGAATACCATTCTAAACTTTTTTATTTTTAGAGTAAGTAAAATAACCCACAATAAAACTCGTGCCTTCAAAAGTCTAGAGACATTTATTCAGTTTTCTCTTTTTTAAACAACTGAGTCTTTCAACATTGCAAGTATTATGAGTGGATTTATTTTGATATCCTAAATTTTATGATGGAACATAATCAGGATGGTCCACATCCGACAAATCGGCAGGTTTACCTAAAAGAGCACCAATGTAGTAATTTGTTAGAAACTGTAAATCTAATAGGTAGGTACTGTACCTAAAATAAAATGATCCGAACAAACATAGGAATAATACTTTACTTTGGCTTCGTTAAATCCACTCGTTTCAAGCCTTTTAACCAAAGCTTCCGCCTTTTTCCCCATCCTGTATATATTTACCTTTATTGTTGCTAATTGCTGCGAAAGGAATATAAAGTGTGTCCGCATTTCTGGTGCTTCGATTTGCGCAACTCACAACAGGACAAAATTTAAGCATTTTCTCCTAAAATACAAAATATTATAATATTAAGATGCTAGTGTATTTAAAAAGCATTGATGTACATTAACAAAGAATTAATTTGCAAAACAAATAATATAAGATGCAGCGAAGTTAACCTGTACATCATATTGGAAAATATTATTTTTTAAGCATATTCAAACGTTATGGTGCGTTTTACAGATATCTATACAGTCTAGAAACTGTAACAAACTTACCAAACTATAAAAGCACAGTTGACACACTCTCAAATTTAAATGAATTCCGAAAATATTAGCATTGACTCTTATGAGAAAACCGGCTAGTTGTCAAACGCTGCCATCTTGATGACCTCGGATGACGTCAGTGTATTTGGCTAATTAATAGCTTTGCTTGATCAAATCCTCTGCTGGGAAATCTACCAACTTTTACATTATACATATATTTAAGACCCCGTCGTTGAACCTTTTCTAAACTGATACTTTGATTTGGGTAATTTGTGGACTATATTAATGAGCAATATTCTAACTTAGTTCTAATAAAAGCTTGAAATAGTGTTTTAATGGCATCGACATTATGCAAACATGCGCACGTTCTTACTATAAATCCAACTGCTTTGGGTGATTGTTTCTATATGATCACTAAATGTTAAACATTTATCAAATTGGACTCCAAAGTCTTTCACCGAATCTACTCTCTCTATAATATGATCAGATATAGAGTAGTTATACAAAAACTTACTTTTCTTACGGGAATAAGACATTTTCTTACATTTACGTAGGTTAAGTTCTAAACCATTAGTGTTCCGCGATATTTAACAAATCTCTTTGTAACGTTACACAATCATTTATAGAATCAATTGTGCTAAATATTTTGAGGTCGTCAGCGTATGATAAATTTTTATTATCGATATGATTTGTTATGTCATTCACATATAAAAGGAAGAGCAAAGGACCTAATACCGAAACTTGGGACACACTAGTTGGTTGATGAAAAAGCTTGGAGTTGAAACCATTATAACATACAACTTGCTGTCTATTAAATAAATATGATACAAAAAACTTAATCATGTTTTCACTAAAACCATAATAAGAGAGCTTGAAAATTAGTCTAGAGTGAAGCATCCTATCAAAGGCTTTGCTTATATCTAAGTATACGCAATCAACTTAATGGCGTGTGTCTAATTTATTTGCAACATATTGGCTAAAACACGATAACTTGGTCAATGTTGAGCGCCCTGAATAAAAGCCATATTGGTTGCTTATTATATTGGACTTTAACAAAGGAAATAACATATTATGTAAAACAATTTCAAAAACCTTCGAAAAAACAGACATTAGTGATATAGGTCTGTAGTTTTTTTATACAGATGCTGTCTCCAGATTTCAAAATAGGACTTATTTTAACAAGTTTCCATTCATCTGGGAAAGTACAAGTTCGTAACGATAATTTGAAAATGTACGTTAGCGGGCTAGCAAATACCGCCTTACAGTCTTTTGCAACAAAACAGGGAATTTGGTCCAAACCTGAAGATACCTTTGGTTTTATTTGTGTTAGTGCTTTTTCAACGTCTGTAATTGTAATATTGTCTATATTTATGTATACTTATGTATACACTTTGAAAATAGGATGGCTGTTAGAGAGGTGGTACCAGCTAGCATATACTCAAGCTGAGCTTTGGCAGCATTGAGTTGACGTGGTGCTTTCGTAAATTCTAAATACTCAGCCAAGAAATTGTGACCCATTTGATGTGCATTTTTATGCACCATACACATACAATGATTAAAGGTTTTAAAAAAATAAACATACATTATTAAAACTCAGGACACAGTGCATAAAAGTGGGGCAGAAAATTAGAATACGGAATAAGCCATTTCGTAATTCACTTTGCTTGGAAAAAGCACACCTGTGTATTGTTTACAGTTCCACGACTTCCACGTGCATTCGCTTGTGAGACTGACAATAAAATCAATCAACGTAAAATGGTAAATCACAAAACTGCAGATAATAAGTTGATTTTATGACAAAAAATTACAACTGTTTATTAAATAAATTACATAAATAAATATAACAATAAAACAACTAATGCTTTGCCCCATTAGCTTCTACAACCTTGGCCACTCGTTTGGACATCGAAAGGTATACATTTTTGTTGTAGTTTTCAGGTAATATATAGCACGCATCCGTCATGGCCGCGAAGACATCATCATTACTATTAAGCATTAAACGTTGGCGTCGCAGCTTTTTCACCAAAAGTCTCCGCATATTCTCAGTAGAACTGAGGTTTGGGTTTCGACTTTGCATCATGATTTTCGACCCAGGTTGCTATTCTATAAGTAGTATGAACTGGCCAGTTGCTCTGTTGGAATATAAATTCATCATTTGGGAAGACCCTTCTAACCGATGGCAGCATGACATTTTCGAGAATCTGAAATTTTTTGTCGGAAACCGTATTTTTCTACCACAGGCTGTATCATGGATGTGTGAAACAATTTTTTGCACTTTTTTGATGGCTTTCGCGCATTCATCAGGGTGCGGGAATTCGAACTTTCTACGAAGAGTTTCGCCTCTGGTATGGTTCGCATACTCAGTTACCGTGCTCTTTTCCCTGCTTCCGAATTTCTCAATAGTGGTTCTGAAGATGCCACTTACGAAAGTGTGCGAAATATTGAGAACAAAAACTCAATTGACACGGTCCTAACCCGGAAAACAATCATTGATACAAAAAAGTAAAATTTCACCGGAAATCTTGAATTTGTATTATTATTATTGAAACCCCCGATATGACAGTTTTTAATTTTGATCTTCATTGTCATTAAGTAATTAATACATACCAGTTTCAAGAAATATGGACGATCCAACACTATGACAATGTGGAACGAAAAATTGCGGAATATTTTAAGTTGTTTGTAAAATCCAACATATTGCACGATCTTGCCAGATTCCAGTTCTTAAACACATCCGTACAATTTATACATATTAAGAAGAAAAATTCTTAAAGCAAAAATATTATGACAAAATAAAACTATTTATTCTAATTTGAAACTAAAACTTAACAATATATCCTGTTTACGACGCAAGTCATATAAGCAAAACAACAATATAAGGAAGATGGACAACGGACTCACCCTGATTGCAACGATCTTCCTCGACGATTTCTCTCGATTGAAGGCACCTGGGCCTTTTGTAGATACGAAGAAAAGGCGCTGGGGCCTCTTGCAGCAACGAAAATGAAACAACAAACAACAATAACAACGGGCCGCCACGAGATGTTCTCACTTCGACGGTTAACGAACAACGATCCAAATTCGTTACAAAATGTTTTTAAATTTTCTTCTCCCAGAGGGCGGCTTTCTTGTGTGGGTGGGGATTATCGGCGGGTGGTAGTTAAGGGTAGGCAATAAGGGGGTGGACAGGAATTGCTGCTTGCCTATCATATGTACGAAACATACCGCCCACCAAAATACGGATCCAGTATTTTATTTACAAGTTACGCTTGCAATGAGCTACAAATACTAAAATTAACTAAGCAGAAAGGAAGAAAAAGACAAAAAAAAAAAGAACAACTACAACTAATATATATACAACAGGTTTTAAAGATTCGACATTGGTTTTATTGGTTGGGCAACGGACACAATTTGACAAGGGGCCGTTTCATCGTCCCGTGACTGGTTTTAACCGTGGCAACGCGAACGATAGAGTCAGTTCCAGGGAATAACTCCACGATGCGACCCATCCTCCATTGCAAGGGAGGCGTATTATCGTCCTTGATGAGGACTACCGTACCTATTTCGATATTGTCTACGTGCTTAGAGACTGCCCATTTGCCGCGCTGATACAAGTTATGAAGGTACTCGTTTTTCCACCTACGCCAAAATACTTGTTGCATATGCTGCACTAGTTGCCATCGAGACAACCTTGAAATTTTCAAATGAGATAGGTCGGGGTTGGGAGGCGATGTGAGTGGCTCCATGGTAAGAAAATGACCCGGGGTTAAGGGAGCCAAATCGTTTGGGTCAGAGCTCATATTACAGAGAGGACGCGAGTTGAGCATTGCCTCAATTTGGATTATCAATGTGTTGAACTCTTCTAGAGACATGATCTGGGTGCCAACTACTCTAGATAGATGGGTCTTAACCGACTTAATCCCACTCTCCCAAATGCCTCCAAAGTGAGGTGCCGCGGGGGATTAAAAGTCCATTGAATCAACTGTGATTCGGCCGCTGTTCTCATCGTCTTTACAAACTCGCGATTTGCCCCGGAAAAATTGGTACCACAATCACTAAATATGTGTGTACATCGACCACGGCGACTAACAAAACGACGAAGTGCCGCGATAAATGCATCCGTGGACAAACTAGATGCCACTTCCAAGTGTACCGCCTTGGTGGCGAAGCAGATGAATAAGCACAAATACGCCTTTATCACAGATGCCCCTCTAATCCTAGCAACCGAGACTGAAAAGGGTCCGCCGTAATCTACACCAACGCAACTAAAGGGTTTTGACTCGGATACTCGCATGGCGGGTAGATCGCCCATTTTTGGCTGTGCAGATAAAGGGTGAACTTTAAAACACCGAACGCAAGAGGACAGCACACGTCGAACTGTACGCCGAGGGGACAGAATCCACACAATTTGACGAGATAAGTACATGGTTGTATTTATGCCACAATGAAAATTATCTTCATGAATTTGACGAATCAACAAATCTGTAAGGTGATGTTTGCTCGGAAGTACGGCCGGAAATTTAGAAGCCGACGGCAAAGTTGAATGACGAAGCCGCCCACCTACGCGTAAAATTCCCTTCTCGTCCACAAAAGGTGACAAATTTAACAATCTTTTAGAACAGGGCTCTCTTCTTTGAAGCCTTGACAATTCTTGGGCAAAGACAGTTTTTTGAACCTCGCTTATGAGGTACAACAGTGACTCAAAGAGTTCTGCCGCCGTCAGCGACAATGAAGAACCTTTCTCCTTTCGCACCGCTCTACGACAGTAAGCAACAATTCTTTGTATTTTCCTAAGCGAGGAAAACCGACGGGCCAACGTTTCACCAATAGTAGGCTCTTTGGTTTGAGCAACAAATAGCTCGATCTTGCGAATTTCTAAGTCTGTGTCGACTGACCCAACAGGTGATTCTTGAGGCCAGTACTGTTCGCGAAGTTTCAAGAATGACGGGCCCGCCCACCATAAGGAGCTTGAGACAAAGTCCTCCGGCAAGAGCCCGCGTGATGTTACGTCAGCGGGGTTATCGGAAGTAGGTACGTGCCTCCACCAACTAGGTAGTACTCGATCGTGAATGTAAGAAACTCTATTGGCTACAAACACCTTCCAACGACTAGGTGAAGAACGGATCCACGACAACACGATAGACGAATCCGTCCAGGCAAATATGCGACTGAAATTCACTGTGCTTTCTAGTGCCTTTTTAACAAAATCAATCAATTTGGCCAGCAGTACTGCTCCACACAACTCCAGCCTGGGAATGGAGACACATTTCAAAGGCGCGACTTTGGATTTCGCAATCAACAACCGAATTGTTGGTATGCCCTGTGTAATTGTTCTCAGGTAAATTACACAACCGTATCCTCTTTCAGATGCGTCACAAAACCCATGTAACTGACAGTCCGATGTGACAACGAGTGGTACGTGGCGTGGTATCTTTACAGATGATAGAGTGGGAAGTTGCTCTTTTAGATTATTCCACAATTGACTAATCGGTATCGGAACCTCTTGATCCCAGTCAACACCGGCCTTCCAGAGCAACTGTATAATATATTTTGCCAAAAACGAGACAGGACATAAGAATCCGAGAGGATCATAGATCCGAGCAATTTCCGACAGAATGTTCCTTTTTGTGCAAGGTAAATCATTCGGTTTTACGGAGAATGAAAAGTTATCACATGCAGCATCCCATTGTAACCCTAGTACCTTTAAGGCGACTCGCAAGTCCTTATCAAAATTGGAAGTTTGTAGCTGCTTGTGGCCCTCGGGAATATCCGCCAACAATTCCACACAATTGCTAGCCCACTTTCTCAGCTCGAAACACGCCGAAGACAATAACTGAATTAACTGTGACTTTAATTCCGTTGCCTCTTCTAGTGACTCAGAACAACAGACAACATCGTCGACGTAAAGATTTTCTCTCAATGCCTTGGAAGCCAAAGGGAACTGTAAGTGGCCCAGGTCTGCCAAGTGCAGCAGGGTCCGGATAGCCAAAAAAGGGGCAGAAGCAACTCCATACGTAACGGTGTTTAACTGGTACGATTGGATTGGGTCCGACGCGTCGAATCGAAAACGGATTAATTGAAAACGTCGATGTTCGGGAGCAATCAAGATTTGTCTGTACATCTGACGAATGTCGCAGGTAAAGGCAACTGGTTTCATTCGAAAAACTAACAATAATTGGGCAATGTCTGCCTGCAGTTTGGGGCCAATGAGAATTGTGTCGTTTAAGGAAATATTATTAGACGCCTTGCAACTGGCGTCGAACACTACGCGAATCTTATTCAGATTCCCTTCGGGTTTGATTATCCCATGATGAGGGATATAAAACGAATCACCCTCAGGGAATTCGTCCGTGAGTAAAGACATGTGATTGGACGTCAAATAATCACGCATGAAGTCCAAATACAGTGCTCGAATGTCGGGTTGTTTACTTAAACGACGTTCAAGAGCAAGAAGTCGTCTATCTGCTATAGCTTTAGAGTCTACAAAACTAGGTACTACGTCGGTTTTAAATGGGAGCGCGACGCCAAATCTACCACCCGGGTCTCGAAAAATACTCTGTCTAAAGATTGCCTCAGCTTGTGAGTCAGATGGTGCAACAATTGTCCTGAATGGGACTTCTTCGACGGACCAAAAATTTTGTACTTCGTCGTTCAATGAGGGCTGAAGCGATATGTGTAATGCCTGCATAGATGGTAACGACATGGATTGAATCGGACCCAGCAAAGCCCACCCAAATATAGTTTTAACCATGGCGGGTGTTGCGGTGTGGTCCACCATGTGGTTGCAGACAATCGCCGAATATACGTCTGCCCCCAACAACACATCAATGGAACCCGGTTTGTACCAGCTGGGATCCGCGAGATCCAGCTCCCGAGAGAACTGAGATTGTGATGGGTCTATTGGTGACGCCGGGAGCTTGCCGCAAATACGTGGAAGTACATGGAATTCTAAATCTAGAGTCGGCCGCCGAGATTTACGCGGCCGTATCTGCGTAGATGTAATGTACGATGCATTGGTTATAATTTGGCCTACTCCAGAAATCGATACTGTCGATCTGGTTTTGAGTAGACCCAATTTATTGAGACTGGCACTCTCAATAAAGGACGCCTGGCTACCGGGATCCAACAAAGCGCGCATAGTTTGGAAATTTCCCCATCTATCGCGAATTTCCAACACTATGGTCGCCAACAAGATATTTTTTTTGTAACTCAAGGGACTGACAAGTGAATGAACAATGCAAGAAGTGAGAGACTCTGACGGAGTTCTGTTTGTATCTGCCTCCGTGGTATCCGGTTCCGATGGCGCATGCGAGGTTTTACGAGATTTAAAATGCAACAACGTATGGTGTCGTCCACCACAATCACGGCAGCACCCCTTTGATGGGCATTTACTCACCGCGTGTTCTTCTTTAAGGCAATTAAAACAAGTCCTAGTAGGTTTTATCAATGAATATCGATCAAAGGGCGACGCTTGTACAAATGTTGGACACTTTACGACGTTGTGAGTTTCTGTGCAAAGCGGACATTTTTTTACTGAGTTCGACGTAACAACAAATGACGCCTTGTTGTGACTTTTAGGGCCACTTAAATTAAACGATTTCAGGCGAGCAACTCCTGTGGGATCCGGACAACAATCTAGTACTTTACAATGCGATTCAATAAAGTTTTCTAGATCCTCGCGAGTTGGAAAATCAATCTTTTGAATCCGACATTCGGCCTCAAAAGCCTTCCTAGTATTCACATCTACCTTATCTAACAGAATGCTAAACCACAAAAAATCTTCTAAATTGTCAGCAATTTTTAAAGCTTCCAAAGCCCCGCGATGCTCTTTGAAACTGTCGAGTACTGAGCGAAGTGCTTTTGCAGACTCCCTTGTTAGCTTTGGGATGGACATAATCCCGTGAAAAAATTGAGCTGCCAGTTTGCGTTTGTCGTCATACCGATCGGTTAGAATTCTATATGCTATCGGATAATTATCCTCTGATAATGTTAACGACTTTATCAGATTTAATGCTTCACCGGACAGGCAACTAAGCAAATACTGAAATTTGTCAACGGGGGGTAAGGATTCGTTATTGTGAATTGCCGTATTAAACGTTTGAATGAACGGGTACCATTTCACAAAATCGCCGTCGAAGTTTCGCAACGAGATTTTTGGTAAACGAATATTATTTTGTCTCGTTTGACTATGATCACTAGGAGTGGGAGTATTCAATGCCGAGGACGCGGGAAAAAGTTCGCCATATGCGACTCCGGTTTCACAATACAATCGATCAAATTCTTTCCTCACCGCATCTTCGCTTTCAAAATCCGGTTCGGTTAAGCTAGATAGGCAAGAAATAACCGCCGCGTGATATTTTCGAAAATCCTGTACAACTTCCTCAACGCGTTGGTACCGGAATGAAAATAAACCCTTGAGCGTAGTTTGCACTAACGCGGAAGAGGCTACGTCGTGGGTCTCTACCATTTGATTATACGCAAGAGCTCGCATTGCTCTAGCCTCCTTCAGTTTTACAGCCATTACAAATCTTACGGATCTTTTTCAACACAAAGCAAATTTTACGAACACGTGTTCCGTTTCCGTTAGCACCCTCGTTCAAGGTCAAGCAACCCTACCAATAAAACCAATTCTACTGCACAAAGAAATGAGCGCAAAAGTGTGCACGCGAAATATATGAACAGCTTTTGCAGTGTACCACGAAACAAAACACTGTAAACCATGAGCTAATTAAACAATCCGGCTCGAAGGACCATATGTTTACGACGCAAGTCATATAAGCAAAACAACAATATAAGGAAGATGGACAACGGACTCACCCTGATTGCAACGATCTTCCTCGACGATTTTCTTCGATTGAAGGCACCTGGGCCTTTTGTAGATACGAAGAAAAGGCGCTGGGGCCTCTTGCAGCAACGAAAATGAAACAACAAACAACAATAACAACGGGCCGCCACGAGATGTTCTCACTTCGACGGTTAACGAACAACGATCCAAATTCGTTACAAAATGTTTTTAAATTTTCTTCTCCCAGAGGGCGGCTTTCTTGTGTGGGTGGGGATTATCGGCGGGTGGTAGTTAAGGGTAGGCAATAAGGGGGTGGACAGGAATTGCTGCTTGCCTATCATATGTACGAAACATATCCAAAGATCTAACAATTTTCCAAAAACCAACTGTTCTACCTACTTAAAAATCTTTACCTGCCCTAATCGATATTTTATAATCCCCTCCTGTTTATGGGTACTAATGATTGATTAACACAGCTGTACCAACATTTATTAACAATAGTCGGTATAATCCGTAAACTTCTGAAAATTTAATAAATTAATGTTCCAATGAAATTGTGCTGCTAAAGTTAAAACTGAATGTAACGATTACAAAGTAAAATTAGATAAATACTACCAAGGTAGTAATAGAAAGCAAACCTGGCAACACAGGTAGTTGCGACACACGTTGATCACGTGACATAATGAAAGGCGCAGTTGTCATTTGAGCTATTAATGTAAATATACAGATCCCATTTAAAATTCCACCTACATCTTATGAACGGATGGAGATATTGAAGTTGTTTGCAATAAAAGACTACCATTATTGTTTTTAAACAGTTCGAAAAAGACACTCGGGATCCCTGACATTCCTTCGAATTCTAAAAAAAGGCACTCAGAGTGTCCGAGATTCTTTAAAATTCCTTAAAGTAAAACAAAATCGGAGCCCCCTTTATTTATAATTTTATTAACTGGCTGCTGGCCTACGCTTGAACATGTTTTCTTTTTATAACAAAGTTAAGATTAAAATTTCATTTTTGTCTTCTTCTTATATTTATTTCATTGGACGTTTCGGCAAGATGTGCCTTGCCTTTTTCAACCTGTCGGTTACAAAATCAGAATAAGGTTATGTATATTACTTTCACTTACAATTATTCGTCCATGAACATTGTACATGGAATTTTTTTTAACTAAAAAAAATTGATAAAAACAAATTTTTCAAGCGTAGGCCTGCAGCCAATTGATAAAATTATAAATCAAATAAAATCAAACTGGCCAAAAACGAAATTACCAATGAATAACAAAATAATTACAACAATTGATTTTTATTTAAGTATAACAATATTTTTATTTTACGATTTTAAGCTTGTGTGATTTGCAGGCCCAAGGGTTATCCCCGCCCGGCAAACACCCCACCACTGTTTACGTCCGGAGGCTGAAGGTATATAAACAACCTCACTGTATCGTCCTTTTATTATGTCCGGGCTTTTCGAGTTGTGAAGTTGGACAGTTGTAACAATGGACGGATCTTCAGGTAAGTACTTTTACTTTAAACTATTTTATTTTTTGTTTGTAAAGCATGCACTAACAGCTATTTTCTTCATTTCAGGAAGCGACTTCGCCACCGCTGGCCCTTCGAAGAAGCGGTTCTTCGAATGCGTCTCTCCCGCTGAGACGCAAGAGGAGAGGCCGTCGAAACGCAGACCGAGGATCAACCCCCAATCCAGCCATCCTCAACCTCCTCCTCGTTCTCCTTCGCCTATAATTCCCCCCTTCATTTTTCCATATTTCATCCCCAATCCTGTTGGCCACATTCCTATCCCCCATATCCCCACACCTGCCCACCTCGATCCCCCGCGAAGATTTCGCCCAAGGGTGCCAGCCCACTCCAGGGCTGTGAGGACCCTGTTGCCGCTCTTCATGGCTCAGGCGCCGTTATCTCAGAAGGTATGTATTTTTTTCGTGTTATTTTGGATGTAAAGGACTAATATACATTTCTTTTGCAGACTGTGCCGCCAGGGACGGAGCTGTCGCCTCTTCCCGACATGGACGACGGCCTCAAGCCACTGTCGGAGTATCAGGCTTTCTGCGTATGGAGGGCCCAATGGGAGAGGCAATACTTCCAGGAACGGAGGCTGACCCATCGAACCCTCGATGCGGCTCTGTTCCTGGATAGTTATTACCTCAGCTTGGACGGTGGCATTAGGTTAGTGTAGGTTAGGTTATGTTAGGTTTATATGTTTATATGTATATATATATAGTTATAAGTTAGGTTAGTTTAGTTTAGTTATATGTGTATATATAGTCATAGGTTAGGTTAGGTTGGGTTAGGTTAGTTTAATGATATGTGTATATATAGTTATAGGTTAGGTTAGTTTAGTTTTATCTATATATATAGTTATCGGTTAGTGTAACTTAGTTTTATGTGAATATATATTGTTATAGATTAGGTTTTTAGTTTTATGTGTATATACAGCTATAAGTTAGGTTATTTGAGTTGTAGTTGTACATAATGTACCTAAATATTTTTAATATGTTTATTAAAATCAGCAAACAAAAATTTTTGTTTTTCTCATAACATAACCACATTTTTTTCTGGTTTAAATCGCCGGAGATTTCGAAACTACAGAATTGATTTCTTTTCCCGAAATTCGTTCGCATTCTTTAAGAAAAAGACAGTGATGGCCCTAAGATTTTTCTAAATTAAAAACGACAATCAGCATTCTTAAAATTAATATAAACAAAAAAGAAAACACGGAAACAGGAAGCGACATTTTTCGTATTATAGGGGTAATGAACACATCACTTACGCTCGGGAAGTAAAAAACATAAAACAATGAAGGTTCCCGAGATTATTTCGCGTTCTTTAAAAAAGGCACTCCGGGTTTGTATACACTTATCAAAAATCGCGATACGTTGGAACCTCTGGATTTGCTTTAGATTTGCAGTAATTTAGTGTAAAAATTAAAGATTATCTAAAACTAAAAAGCTTCAAACATATTAAGATGACAAATTCTTAAAATGAAAATATTGTGAACAAGATTATTGCAACAGTATTTTTTTTATTTAAATCCAAAATAAGAAACATAATATTGTAATGAAGCGAATTTTCGTGGGCCGGAAAATCGTACCACCGTCACCGGTTTTTTTTTTGTCGTCGCCGTCACAAGTCGGCACCGTCGTGCACGCGTCGTGTACCGCCACCGCGCTCCCCTCCCGGGTCGCCGTACCGACCTCGCGCGATTTCCAGGTTCAATGTCGCCGCCCCCAAGTCCAGGAGAAGCCCGTCCTGAAGGAAGTCCCCGGCCAGGAGGAGCGTCCGTGCTGGACGTGTTATTATTGTACTTGTTGTTTTATTGCTGTAGATAATTAAGATTAGCGGCAAACTTTGTTATTTTCGCCGTGTAGCTGGTGGCAGGGAATAAACCCTATTTTTATGTAAAATATTCCTTGCCGTTTTATTTTGATCTCTTGTTTTCGCGGGCGCTCACCACCTGAGATGAGTGTCTCCGGCTTGAAAGCAGCCCTGCCACTCTCTCCCCGGGACAAGCCAGACGTGTTTTTGAAATCAGCGACACTAGTCGGCTCAAGGCTTGGCACCCAGGTACGCCAAAACGACACGTTATCGGCGAGATTCCGGACCGTCCGTCCGTCCTACCGGCCATTTCGTCGCGATATCTAAACAAATTTTCAAAGATAACAATATTGAAAGACTGTTTTGCTTTCCCAACTTTTACCTGCCCTGCGTATTTGATATTCCCCTGTTAATTGTAGGTCCTCGATAAGGAAGATAATAAATGACCAACACAGCGGTCCGTCAAACGTTCATAAACAATGTTTGGGATAATTTGTAAATTTTTGAATATAGAATAAGTTAATGTTCTTAAATAATTGTCTTGAATGTTTGACTAAATTTCAAGTTAAAATTTTACCGAATAGGAAATTAAATAAAGACTAACAGGCCGGTCAGTTTTCATATTAGTAAACAAATATTTCAACACAGGTATTAATGATATACATTGATTACGTGACGTTGCACCGAAGTTGAAAGCGCTGTTGACATTTCAGCCAAATATCCAGGTTCCAGTTAAAACTCGGCGACCACCATATTGAAATTCTGTGAACGAAATTGTTTTTAGTAGGATGCCGATATGAGACACATAGTTATTTATTTCATTTTTAATTGAATTAAAATTATAAACAAAATGATGAAAGTTGAGTGAAATAAACAAATAAGTATCAGTATTATACAGCAGTTCGTACATAGGGTAAAACAGCTTCTTTTAAAACAGATCTTGTTGAAAATAATTTCAGAGGCCTCCACTGTCGGATTCAATAAATGATTGTTTTCCGTGTTGGGACCGTGTCAAATGAGTTCTTGTTTCGCACACTTTCATAAGTGGCATCGTCAGGAACAGGCTTGAGAAATTCGGAAGAAGACAAAAGAAGACGGAAACTCAGTATGTCAACCATACTTTTTGAGGAGAGTTTCGCCTGTGGCATAATTTACATACTGAGTTACCGAGAAGAAAAATTCTTAAAGCAAAAATATTATGACAAAATAAAACTATTTAACCTAATGTAAACCTAAAAGAAAATACTAGATCCAAAGTTGTAACAATTTTCTAAAAACCAACTGTTTTATTTGTCAACCTTTACCTGCGCTTATCGATATTTTATAATCCCCTCTTGTTTGTCCATACTCGATTACGAGGATAATAAATGACCAGCACAGCTGTACATACCAACATTTATTAACAATAGTCCCTAAAATGGACATATCCGAGTTGCGCCTGCTACCTGAGTTTTCCAGCTCAAAAAGTCCGAATTGACCACATTTTACTGTAGGTGATTCTTCCGAGTTGCGCCCACTACCTGTAAATATTATCACACCTACCTTTTTCATAATTTCTAAGCATAGTGCTTTTCTTGACGAAAGAAAACCAAATTTGTACATAAAGACAAATTTCTTTAATATTTCGGAAAGGTAAAAGTATTAGGATAACAAGAACTAAGAGAGTTATTATATTTCGTGTGGAACGATTTGCAAACATTTGTTGTTGCTCTTCAAAATTTTTCACTGTGGGCCCACATGATACGAGGAAACAACATCCCATTAGCATATATGGGGATTATAAACAAATTGGTGCACCAATTTACAATCAGACTGAGTAAAATTTGATTCTGTAAAACATAGCAAGTTAACAAAATTTATCTAACAATTGGACTGAATATATATTTTATATGTACTTACATTTTAGGTAGGTATAGAGTAATATTACTGTAAGAATGGCACCTCAGTAAAAATATGCATTCGTCAATTTATTTTTAGAGTTTATTTCTGTGTTCATTTATATTTACGTAATTGAAATATCCTATACCGACGTCACAAAGCACTGGATTTTCCAATGGAGAGTAATTTTTATCTGCATTATAAGGTCTAAGAACGCGGTAAGAGAGCATTCAAGTAGTGGGCGCAATTCGGACATTTTCCGAGCGGTAAAAGAGCGCAACTCCTACCTTTTTCATGTCATGAGCGCAATTTGGACTCCCCCCCCCCAAAAGCCGTAAACTTCTGAAAATTCAATAAATTAATGTTCCAATGAAATTGTGTTGCTAAAGTTAAAACTTAATTTAACGATTACAAAGTAAAATTAGACAAAGACTACCAAGGCGATCAGTTTTTCATAATAGAAAGTAAACCTGGCAACACAGGTAGTTGTGACACACGTTGATCACGTGACATAGTGAAAAGCGCGGTTGCCATTTGAGCTATTAACGTAAATATACAGGACCCATCTAAAATTCCACAGACATCTTGTGAAAGGATTGAAAAGTTGTGTGTAATAAAGGACTACCATTGTTTTTAGACAGTTCGGAAAAGACACTCGGGATCCCTGGGATTCTTCCGAATTCTAAAAAAAGGCACTCAGAGTGCTCGAGATTCTTCACAATTCCTTAAAGTAAAAGACATTCGGAGCCCCCTAGATTTTTGTTAATTAAAAAAAAAACGGAATATCCTCCGGATTTCTTTTAAATTGAACGTGATTTTGTGTAAAAAATTTAAACAGTTTAAGTTTAAGTTTAAGTTTCAAACATATCAAAAACAAAAATTCTTAAAAAGAATGTATTGCCACAAAATAATGGCTTGCTTTATAATTTTAATAACAAAATTAAAATTAAAATTTCATTTTTCTTTTCTTCTTATCTCTATTTCATTGGACGTTTCGGCAGGACGTCCCTTGCCTTTTTCAACCTGTCGGTTACAAAATCAGAATAAGGTTGTGTATATTACTTTCAGTTACAATTATTCGTCCATGAAAATTGTAGATGGAATATTTTTATTTATTTTTTTAAATTATAAAAAAATAAAAAAAAATTCAAGCGTAGGCCAGCAACCAGTTAATAAAATTATAAATCAAATAAAACCAAACTGGCCAAAAACGGAATTAGCAATGAATAACAAAATAATTGGAACAACAGCTGTTCATTTATAATTGTTTTTTATTTTACTATTTTAAGCTTGCTAAGTTGTAACAAATAAAATTTATCTTTTCTTATTGTACCTCCGGGTGGCATTTGCCGGCCCAAGGGTTATCCCCACCCGACAAACACCCCACCACTGTTTACGTCCGGGGGCTGAAGGTATATAAACAACCTCACTTTATCATCCTTTCATTATGTCCGGGCTTTTCGAGCTGTGAATTTGGACAGTTGTAACAATGGACGGATCTTCTGGTAAGTACTTTGACTTTAAACTATTTAATTTTTTGTTTGTAAAGCATGCACTAATAGCTATTTTCTTCATTTCAGGAAGCGACTTCGCCACCGCTGGCCCTTCGAAGAAGCGGTCCTTCGACTGCGTCTCTCCAGCTGAGACGCCAGAGGAGAGGCCGCCCAAACGAAGACCGGGGATCAACCCCCAATCCATCCATCCTCAATCTCCCCCTCGTTCTCCTTCGCCTATAATTGCCCCCTTCATTTTTCCCTATTCCATCCCCAATCCTGTTGGCCACATTCCCATACCCCATATCCCCACGCCTGCCCACCTTGATCCCCCGCGAAGATTTCGCCCAAGGGTCCCAGCCCACTCCAGGGCTGTGAAGACCCTGCTGCCGCTCTTCATGGCTCAGGCGCCGTCATCTCAGAAAGTATGTATTTATTTCGTGTTATTTTGGATGTTAAGGACTAATATACATTTCTTTTGCAGACTGTGCCGCCAGGGACGGAGCTGCCGCCTCTCCCCGACATGGACGACGGCCTCAAGCCACTGTCGGAGTACCAGGCTTTCTGCGTGTGGAGAGCCCAATGGGAGAGGCAATACTACCAGGAACGGAGGCTGACCCATCGAACCCTCGATGCGGCTCTGTTCCTGGATAGTTATTACCTCAGCTTGGACGGTGGCTTTAGGTTAGTGTAGGTTAGGTTATGTTAGGTTTACATGTAGATATAGTTGTAGGTTAGGTTAGTTTAGTTTAGTTATATGTGTCTATATATAGTTATAGGTTAGGTTAGGTTTGTTTAGTTATATGTGTATATATAGTTATAGGTTAGATTAATTTAGTTTTATGTATATATAGTTAAGGATTATTTTAACTTAGTTTTATGTGTATATATAGTTGTAGGTTAGGTTTTTAGTTTTATGTGTAAATACAGTTTTAGGTTAGGTTATTTTAGTTTTAGTTGTACATAATGTACCAAAATATTTTTAATATATTTATTTTATAAAAATCAGCAAACAAAAAATTTTTTTTCCTTATAACATAACCACATTTTTTTCTGGTTTAAATTGTCGGAGTTTTCGGAACTACAGAATTGATTCCTTTTCCCGAAATTCGTTCGAATTCTTTGAGAAAAAGACAGTGGGAGCTCTAAGATTTTTCTAAATAAATAAAGACAATCAGCATTCTTAAAATTGTTTATAAACAAAAAACGATGAATGCAGAAACACGGAAACAGGAAGCTACATTTTTCGTATTATAGGGGTCATGAACACAAAAAGGTAGCGATTGGGCCGATGGACTCGGCTACATTAACTTTTAATACACAAAAATCGCAGCTAATTGAAAAAGCAACTAACACAGATACCAATAATCTGAT
The DNA here is from genome assembly GCA_022388445.1 of Zophobas atratus. NCBI lineage: Eukaryota > Metazoa > Arthropoda > Insecta > Coleoptera > Tenebrionidae > Zophobas > Zophobas atratus. The sequence goes on from CM039446.1 coordinate 14,713,939, forward strand.
ATCGACTTCTTTTATTGATTTTAAAAGTAGAGATTTTTCAAGTGAGTACTTACACGATATCAGCTTAAATTCTTCTGTTTCCAATAATGGAATAAATGACACCTACCCATTACATGGGAAAAGTAGGTTTGGAGATAACGTAGAGGAAATTTCACTTTTTAACGAAATTATACTGAGCCTATCAAAAGATAGTAAAAATACAATTTTAGACAATCAATTCTCTCCCAAATTAAATCGCTATAAAATCTTGATTCTGTCCGACGAATCTGGGAAATTATTCATAAATAAAATGCGCACATTTGTAAACAACTCGTTTGAAATCAAATCACTCGTCAAACCAGGGGCATTATTAAATAATGTGATTTGTGATATTGAAAAATTAATCAAAGACTTCACAAGTAATGATTCTCTAGAAATTGTTGCAGGGAAAAATGATTTTCAAAATAAACAATACCCAAAACTCGGGAATATACTACATAAGTTGAAACTATGTTCGGCAACTAACATCATTATGACATGAGTCCCTACAGGTTATAATCCTCATTTAAATAAGAAATCATAAACTTCAATAGCAAATTAAAAACTCTTTTGGACATGATGCATAAGAAATTTCATAACTCTGTTTCTTTTGTTAACCTTGTTAAATGTGAAAATGGTAACCAAATACATAGAATAAAGACAGCTAATGGAATTTTAGAAACAATCGACAAGGAACTGTTAAATCTAAATATAAATTGTCCTTTTTTATCTTAAAATCTCATCTAAACCATACTATGTCTATGATCTCAAATTGTATTAAATGTTTGTTCCAGAACTAAATCCTCGCTAGTTCTCTTCTATATAAATATACAATGTCTTAGAAACAAAATGTATGAGCTTGAAATTTTCTTAAAGGAGAATGGTGTTGATGTCTTATGTATAAGCGAGCACTGGCTAAATTTCGAAGAAAGAAACCTTTATAATTTTGAAAACTTTTTGATGAAAGCGTGCTACTGTAGAGTGTCCAAGATTCACGGTTGAGTGTGTATATTTGTAAAAAAGTCAATACTTAATGTCAAACATATAGAACCAGATGCGTACTGTGAAGAACTACATTTTGAAATTGCTGCCATTCATTTAGAAAAGATAAACACAATTGTGGTTGTCATTTATCGGTCACCCGATGAAGACTTAAATATTTTCTTTAATAAGTTAACAATGTTTCTAGAGTCATTAACCTCTAAATATGGAAAAAAACATCTCGTTGTATCTGGAGATTATAACATAGACCTGCTAGTTAGCAGTAATAACAAAAATACATTTATGGATATAATCAATTGCTTTGACCTATGTATTACTATTTTAGAACCAACAAAAATTAATGCAAAAAGCGTAAAGTGTTACGACAATATTCTTACTAATAAAATAAATGATTCTTCATCACAGGTGGTGAAGAAAAAATTTGGAGCCCATTTCGGCATTATGATGTACTTACGATACAAAGGCATCACCAAATGAGATGTTCTGGGATTAGACAAACCGCTAATTAAGTTTAGACCTATTACAAATCGGAAGCTGTATCTTTTTTTTGATTTTTCCGAAATTCACTGTAATAATCTCTCAGGGGAACAAGCGTTCGAGTTGTTCCTAAATTTACAACGATCTCTATTTTATGATAATTTCCCAGAGGTTAATAAGCGTTGTAGCGGTAAACTTAAGTCTTTTAAATGGTATACAGAGGAACTCAAAGAACAAAAACGTGTTATAGACGGTTTAAGGGTTGTGCAAAGTTGCGTAAATGATGCCGACACCGGCCAAGTTATTAATCTGTTAAAGAATGTTTATAGGAAAAATCTAAGGAAAGCAAAAATTTTTGCAAATGACAACTTTGTTATGTCGGCAACGAATAAGTCTAAAGCTGTATGGCATATGATCAATACTGAACTAGGTCGAGAAAAAAAAATCCACTAACTGCCAGAACAACATTAGTGCAAATGACTTTAATAATTACTTTGTTAATATCCCACTTGAGCTCTCTAAGTAGTTACAACAATCAGCACTTACAAATTTAACACTAAATAGTTCAGTCGGAACGCGAAGTAAATCAATTTTTTTCAGAAATATTGATAACGTAGAAGTTTTAAATTTCATTCAATCTTTAAAATCTTCTAAAAGTAGTGACATATATAACCTCAAACCTCAACTCTATTGTCATTAAATCCATTGGTCCCATGATCGTAAATCATTTAACTTTTCTGTTTAATAAATGTATTGAGGAGGGAGTCTTTCCTCAATGTCTTAAAAATTCTAAAACTATAGCTATGTATAAGAAAGGAGACAAAAATTGCTGCAATAGCTATCGTCCCATCTCCATATTGCCAGTCTTCTCCAAAATATTTGAAAATATTATTAAGATTCGCATGGTAGATTTCTTAGAATCTAACGACTTATTTGCTAAAGAACAGTTTGGTTTTCGGAAGGGTTTATGGATCTCCTTGACGAAATTCATACAAATAATGAAAATACTCTTATTACCCAGGCAACTTTCTTAAACTTAAGCAAGGCATTCGATTGCGTTCCACACGATTGCCTGTTAGATAAACTGTATAGGTACGGGATAAGAGGCCTGTCATTAGATTTGATAAGATCATATTTTCAGAATAGATGGCAATATGTTGTAGAAAAAGGGAAATTCTCATCTAAAGAAAAAATCACCATTGGAGTGCCACAGGGCTCGATACTAGGTCCCTTAATTTTCCTGCTATACATCAATGATCTGCCAACTAATGTACCTTCCAAGGGTAATCTTATTCCCAGACGATACCACATTACTGGATGCGGCGAAAATAATTGAGGATGTAAACTACCGGTCGAAGAATTCACTAAAATTGGTCGATAACTGGTTGACGTTAAATCAACTTACCATGAGCGAGGAAAAAAATCAAAACATAATATTTTCTTTAGCAACGGAGCATACTTCCTCTGATCATCCAAATTGTGTGACTCTACTTGGTTTTGTTTTGGATGGGAAGCTTACTTGGCGTAGTCACATCGACCAATTAGCCGCTAAACTAAATCCTGTACTTTTTGTTTGTATACACTTATCAAAAATCGCGATACCATGGAACCTCTGGATCTGTTTTAGATTTGCAGTAATTTTGTGTAAAAATTAAAGATTATCTAAAACTAAAAAGCTTCAAACATACTAAGATGACAAATTCTTAAAATGAAAATTTTGTGAAAAAGATTAATGCAATAGTATTTTTTACATTTAAATCCAAAATCAGAAACATAATATCGTAATGAAGCGAATTTTCGTGGGCCGGAAAACCGTACCACCGCCACCGGTTTATTTTTATCGTCGCCGTCACAAGTCGGCAACGTCGTGCACGCGTCGTATACCGCCACCGCGCTCCCCTCCCGAGTCGCCGTACCGTCCTCGTGCGATTTCCAGATTCAATGTCGCCCTCCCAAGTCCAGGAGGAGCCCGTCCTGAAGGAAGTCTCCGCCCAAAAGGAACGACCGTGCCGGACGTGTTATAAATTTACATGTTGTTTTATTGCCGTAGACAATTAAGAATAGCCGCATGATTAGTTAGTCTATCCGTGTAGCTGGGGCAGGGAATAAACCCTATTTTTTGTGTAAAATATTCCTTGCCGTTTTATTTTACTATCTTGTTTTCGCGGGCGCTCACCACCTGAGATCCGGGTCTCCGGCTTGAGAGCAACCCCGGCGCTCCCTGCCTAGGAGAAGCCGGACGTATTTTTTAAATCAGCGACACTGCTCTGCCCAAGGCTTGACACCCTGGTGCGCCGCCACCACACGTTATCGGCGAGATTCCGGACCGTCAGTCCTACCCGTAATTTCGTCGCGATATCTAAACAAATTTTCAAAGATATCAATATTGAAAAACTGTTTTGCTTTCCAACCTTTAACCTGCCCTGTGTATTTGATATTCCCCTTAATTAATTGTAAGCCTTTGATAAGGAAGATAATAAATGACCAACACAGCGGTCCGTCAAACGTTCATAAACAATGTCTGGTATAATTTGTAAATTTTTGAATATCGAATAACTTAATGTTCTTAAATAAATGTCTTGAATGTTTGACTAAATTTCAAACTAAAATTTTACCGAATACGAAATTAGATGGTAAACAAATCTGTCAACACTGGTATTAATGATATACATTGATTACGTGACGTTGCACCGAAGTTGAAAGCGCTGTTGCCATTTCACCTAAACATCCAGGTTCCAGTTAAAACTCGATGACCACCATATTGAAATTCTGTGAACGAAATTGTTTTTAGTAAGTTGCAGATATCAGGCACATAGTTATTTTTTTCACTAGCAGCCATGACGCATGCAAATGTCGACTCATTTAGAGGTAGCAAATTCAACTTTTGCTACCACGGGTTCAAAAAGAAAAATTGAGGTTATGTACGCAATGTTTGATGTGATTATTTCTTAAAAAATGAACAAATATGTGCTACAAACATTACTTGAGTATACGCATGGTAGTTGGTAGACGGTAGAAGATAAAATGATTAACTCAGCGACAAGTATAAACGGTTTTCTTTGTGTTGAAGATTTAGATCAAGTTTGATTAGAAATCAAAACAAAATCATGTTGGGTCAAAAAATTGAACGTTTATTTTTCAGTTTATTGTCTTATGGTTTCTGCTAGTGAAAAAAATAGTATATTAACCACGGTTGCAAAGCCACTTCTAGACCTCGCACTTAGAGCCCTCGACGCTGCGCGTCTCGGGTTCTAATTTGCGCTCGGTCTAGAATGCTTGGCTCTGCAACCTTGGCTAATAATAAACTATATTTCGCTAGCGGTTTAAAAATTTTATGGTGCTACCGGATAAACCAAAGCTTTAGTGGCCTACTGACAGCAAAATAAACGTTTGTTTACATGTCAAAATTGAATAAAATTATAAATCAAACTGGCCAAAAACGAAATTAGCAATGAATAACAAAATAATTACAACAACAGCTGTTTATTTATAATTTTCTTTTTATTTTACAATTTTAAGATTGCTAAGTTGTAACGAATAAAATTTATCTTTTCTAATTGTTTGGAAACAGGAAGCTACATTTTTCGTATTATAGGGGTTATGAACACAAAAAGTAGCCATTGGGCCGATGGACTCGGCTACAATACTTCCTTCGCTTACGCTTGGGAAGTAAAAAACATAAAACATCGGAGGTTTCCGAGATTATTTCGCATTCTTTAAAAAAGGCACTCCGGGTTATCAAAAATCGCGATACCATGGAACCTCTGGATTTGCTTTAGATTTGCAGTAATTTTGAGTAAAAATCAAAGATTATCTAAAACTAAAAAGCTTCAAACATATTAAGATGACAAATTCTTAAAATGAAAATATTGTGAAAAAGATGATTGCAATAGTATTTTTTTCATTTAAATCCAAAATAAGAAACATAATATTGTAATGAAGCGAATTTTCGTGGGCCGGAAAACCGTACCACCGTCACCGGTTTATTTTTGTCGTCGACGTCACAAGTCGGCAACGTCGTGCACGCGTCGTATACCGCCACCGCGCTCCCCTCCCGAGTGGCCGTACCGTCCTCGTGGGGTTTCCAGATTCAATGTCGCCGCCCCCAAGTCCAGGAGGAGCCCGCCCAGGAGGAACGACCGTACCGGACGTGTTATAAATTTACATGTTGTTTTATTGCTGTAGACAATTAAGAATAGCCGCATGATTTGTTAGTCTAGCCGTGTAGCTGGTGGCAGGGAATAAACCCTATTTTTTGTGCAAAATATTCCTTGCCGTTTTATTTTACTCTCTTGTTTTCGCGGGCGCTCACCACCTGAGATCCGTGTCTACGGCTTGAAAGCAACCCCGGCGCTCTCTCCTCAGGAGAAGCCAGACGTATTTTTTAAATCAGCGACACTACTCTGCCCAAGGCTTGACACCCTGGTGCATCGTCACCACACGTTATCGGCGAGATTCCGGACCGTCGGTCCGTCCTACCCGGAATTTCGTCGCGATATCTAAACACATTTTCAAAGATAACAATACTGAAAAACTGTTTTGCTTTCCAAACTTTTAGATGCCCTGCGTATTTGATATTCGCCTGTTAATTGTAAGTCCTCGATAAGCAAGATAATAAATGACCAACACAGCGGTCCGCCAAACGTTCATCAACAATGTTTGGTATAATTTGTAAATCTTTCAATATTGAATAAATTTATGTTCTTAAATAATTGTCTTGAATGTTTGACTAATTTTCAAACTAAAATTTTACCGACTACGAGATTAGGTAAAGACTAACAGCCCGGCCAGTTTTCATAATCGTAAACAAATTTGTCCACACAGGCATTAATGATATACATTGATTACGTGACGTTGCACCGAAATAGAAATCACTGTTGCCATTACACCTAAATATCTAGGTTCCAGTTAAAACTCGGCGATCACGATATTGAAATTTTGTGAACGATATTGTTTTTAGTGATTTGCAGATAGGACGCACATAGTTATTTATTTCATTTTTAATTGAAATAAAATTATATGCAAAATGATGAAAGTTGAGTGAAATAAACAAATAAGTATCAGTATTCGGATTCAGTGTATGATCGTTTTCCGGGTTGGGACCGTGTCAAATGAGTTTTTGTGCTCAACGTTTCGCACACTTTCGTAAGTGTCATCTACAGGAGCAGGAATGAGAAATTAGGAAGAAGACAAAAGAGCACGGTAACTCAGTACGTCAACCATACCTTCTGAGAAGAGTTTCGGCTGTGAAATAGTGTACAGACTGAGTTACCGCGCTCTTTTGAATTCTTCCGAATTTCTCAACCCTGCTTCTGAAGATGCCACTTACGAAAGTGTGCGAAATATTGAGCCCAAAAACACAGTTGACACGGTCTCAACCCGGAAAACGATAATAGATCGCGGTGATTTTACAATAATGTAAAATTTCACCGGAAAACTTGAATTTGTATTATTATTGAAGCTGCGATATGACAATTTTTAATTTTGAACTTCATTGTCATTAAGTAATTAATACATACCCTTTTCAAGAAATATGGACGATGCAACACCATGTGGAAAGAAAAATTGCAGAATATTTTATCTTGTTTGTAAAAAGCAATATATTGCACCATCTTGTCAAATTCCAGTTTTTATACACATCCGTATAATATTAAGAAGACAAATTCTTAAAGCAAAAATATTATGACAAAATAAAACTACTTAATATAGCCCCTAGAAATACATAGTACCGTCAACCATTGTTGTACGAGTGGAGGAAATGCAGTTCTTAACGCGAAAAATTCCCCTGGTCTGGAACCAAATTGTGTCAGCAGAGAGTTGACAGCTCGTAAGCCGTTTTGTCACCTGGTCTTGGCGCGGTCTTTTTGTTTAAAGTCAATTTATTGATTAAATTTTATATTTTATTGAAGTTAAAACTCCATATTTTGTATATAAACTAAAAACTTTAAATCTAACATAAAACCATTTTAAATTTCGCGGTCTGTCAAATGGTATTTATAATTTTTGTTTTTGTTAAGTTTTCGCCAGGTTTGCTCGACGGTGACGATACTATATGTTTTCTGGGGGCTATACTATTTAATCTAATGTAAAACTGAAAGTAAATAAAAGATTCAAAGATGTAACAATTTTCCAAAAAACCAACTATTTCACTTGTCAACTTTTACCTGCCTTATCGATATTTTATAATCGTCTCTTGTTTGTCGGTATTCGATTACTAGGGTAATAAATGACCAGCACAGCTGTACCAACATTTATTAACAATAGTCCGTAAAATGGAGGTATCCGAGTTGCGCCCGCTACGTGAGTTTTCGAGCTCAAAAAGTTCGAATTGTCAACATTTTACTGTAGGTGATTGTTCCGAGCTCCGCCCACTATCTGAAATATTATCACACCTACCCCGCTTTATCCTCCATGAACTAGGTAAAATTTTGTCGACGTTTTTTTTCATAATTTCTAAGCATGGTGTTTTTCTTGATGAAAGAAACCACATTTTTAAGTAAAGACAAATTTCTTTAATATTTCGAAAAGGTAAAACTATTAGGATATCAAGAACTAAATGAGTTTTTATATTTCGCGTGGAACGATTTGCAACCATTTGTTGTTGCTCTTCAAAATTTTTCACTGCGGGCCTACATGATACGAGGAAACAACATCCCATTAGCATATCGCACTGTGAGAGCAATACTCACGTAAGTCAAAATTTGCCGAATTCTTAAATTTATCATTAATGCATAAAAATGTTAATGTAGTTTTAGTATATGTATGTATAAACGGTTTTTAATAGTTGCATAATGCTCCAATTCATCAAAATGTTTGTATTGCATTTCCGAACATTACGTGTTCACTTAATGCAAGACTGCCGTATCTCAAAACTAAGTGAAATGCACGTAAGCTATGAAGCTATGAGATTTCCGTCGATGTTGATAATCTGATACTCCTACTAAGTTAGGTACAAATTGAACACAACAAATGCACAATGTCTTCTGATATAGTTAAGCATTGACCGAAAACATGGAAATCAATTATTCTTTGAATAGAAAAGGTAGGAAAGTTAATTAGAGCGAAAGAAAACATTTAAAATTTGTCAAAAATTCCGAAGGAATTTTGTAACTTCGTATAGAAAGGAAGTATATCAGGAAATAATAGTCAATCAATTCCCGAACATCACGACAGCGGCGGCATCAGACTTAAATAAAAATGATTAAACAATATTTATCAAGGTCCTTTAGCAATACGTAAAAAAATATGATGGACTGAATCAATTATGTATAAAAAAAACGAATTAAATAAAATTATAACACATTTTATAGCAATTTAGCCATAGTACACTGACCGACAAAAAAAAACCGGCCACCCTGAAAAATTTCGTAAAACGAAGCTTTAAAAATTATTAATTTAACTAGTGATCGTTATTTTATTAAAGAACCATTCACTATTGACATATAAGGTATAAATTAGCAAAAAAAGAAGCCAATTAAATGCAGAATTAAATTAAATTTAACAAAATAACAGAAACCGAGCGACACTTTGAAAGACGTCTGTAAGAGTTAACGGAATTATTTTCGCGTAAAAACGGTTATTAATTGCCAAACTTATAATCAAATGATGAAAAACACTATTTACAACAGCCTCCTTTATTGTTTTTTTTTAAAGAAAATATCGTACTTGGTCTGTTTCTGTTATTTTGTTAAATTCAATTTAATTCCGCGTTTAATTGGCTTCTTTTTTGTGCTAATTTGTACATCATGTGTCAATAGTGAATGATTCTTTAGTAAAATAACGATCACTAGTTAAATTAAGCTTAAAAGTGGTTTTGCGAAATTTTTCAGGTTGGCCGTTTTTTTTTGCCGGTCAGTGTAGATGTTGAATGAATTAATACTGTGATCGTTTTGTGTTTTGTTATATTTTTTTCATTACAATGTGTTGCTAATTTGCTCTCGTCTTAAATTTATTAACACGCAAGCCAAAATATTTGATATGGTGTAGCAGTGCAATAGTCACGTAAGTCAAAATTTCTTGTTTTCTATAACGAGTTGAAGGGTCTACTCGAAAGGAATAAAAACACGATTAATAATAGATTGGCAATACCACTATAATGTATTTCGAAGCCTTTGGTATTTAAGATACAAATAATATATAAAAACTTGGGAATTTTAAATCATCACTACTCAAAACACGCTGGTTTTGAGTTACGTGAGTATTGCTCTCACAGTGCGATACATGGAGATTATATACAAATTGGTGCACTAATTTACAATCAGACTGAGTAAAATTTGATCCTATAAAACATAGCAGGTTAACAAAATTTATCTACTAATTGGACTGAATATATATTTTATATGTACTTACATTTTAGGTAGGTATAGAGTAATATTAGTGTAAGAATGGCACCTCAGTAAAAATATGCATTCGTCAATTTCTTTTTAGAGCTCATTTCTGTGTTCATTTATATTAACGTAATTGAAATATCCTATGCTGACGTCACAAAACACTGGATTTTCCAATGGAGAGTAATTTTTATCTGCATTATAAGGTCTAAGAACGCGGTAAGGGAGCATTCAAGTAGTGGGCGCAACTCGGACATTTTCCGAGCGGTAAAACTGCGCAACTCCTCGCTTTTTCAGGTCATGAGCGCAATTTGGACTCCCCCCGTAAAAGCCGTAAACTTCTAAAAATTTAATCAATTAATGTTCCAATGAAAACTGAATTTAACGATTACAAAGTAAACCTGGCAACACAGGTAGTTGTGACACACGTTGATCACGTGACATAGTGAAAAGCGCGGTTGCCATTTGAGCTACTAACGTAAATATGTAGGAACATAATAATGCTAATCAGTCTAAGCCAGTGTAAATTCAATAAATTAAAGCGTTTCGGTAAGACTTCCTGCGATGTATGTCTAGCAGGATATACACCATTTTCTCGAAATGCCATGTATGGTTGTAACTCAAGTTGATGGCAACGATACAAATGTTAATTTAGAAGCAGGCCGCAGAAATCCACTTAATTAGGGGTTACTATCTATATGCTAGTAACGATATCTAGCGTTGGGATGATTTTTTATAAGTTATTATACACATTTTATAACTTTTCGTCCGAGATTTTAAAATTGTACGTTTGTAAAAACGTTTTCGGTGCTGATCGGAGAAGATTAAACCAAGTTGATGAATAAAATTTCTAGCGAAATAATAATCATTTATTCACAAACTCCTTAAAGAGCGTAGAAACCTTCATGTGCCATATTTAGGCACCGGATGACGGTAACGGGAGTTCCACCGGTTGGTACCTGAAGGTGGAAGGGTGGTGAAAAGAGACAGAGAGAAGCGGTTGTTGCCAAGGAGCTTTAAATGTATCTCTCTTTATACATTTAAAACTCTTTTGCAAACCAAAATTCGATCGCATCTACCCATTCGTAATTTGACATTCGTATACCATCCAACATTTGTGTATACCAACGTGCGTGAATGGTTCAAGAACACCAAATTTTTAAAACCGTGCGTAAATTGGCAACTTGTATATGCTGAACTTATTCGTGCAAGATCGAGAATCGACTCCCAGTACGCAAACTTCAGGTAGAAGGAAGCGCATTGTTACAAGTTTGCTGTTTATTGCTATTAGTGTTGTTGTTTGCTATGAGGCTATGACTTTTGTCATATTTTAGTTTCCATTTGGTAGTTTGGGCACCAGGACAAGATTGGCCGAACAACCCACGTGACCGACATTAAGACAGAATAAGGATGTTGCTACCTGCATGAGCCGGATTTCGCTTGTGGAGTTATGGTATGACGTAAGTGTAAAAATGGAGATAGGAGGTCATTTCGGCTAACGATCCTAATCCCTGTTACACGTATTTTGGTCCGATTGTTTCTCTTCTGCTCGAAGAGGGTACTGTGTAGCGAAGCACGTGTAGCAGTGCCTACTAATAAATCATTTAACCTCTTTAGAGTTTTTTACTTTAATATTAAGATTGATACCTATCCTCGGGCTCAATTTGTTACAACTGAACGACTTTGTTTGCAATGTGTCGGATTTGGCCGACGGTAAATTTGTAACTATCTCATAATACATATTATGTTGTGTGGGTGAGTGTTTTTCTTATCCTTTTCGGCATGCACGTGTGTGGTAATGAGCTTACCTGTTTGTTGTTTCATGTATGCTCTTCCATGTCCACTGTTCTGTGGCGAATCAAATTTTAAGTTTATGCACCAGAGGGTTTTAAATGACATTGACAGACATTGACTGCTTTTATTTGTGGGGTTATGTGCGTGAAAGTCGTTTTTAATTTTTAATTTTTAATAGCGTTTCAACTGTTGCTGAATGAGATTTGGGTAAGAAGAGTGCCAGTTTTCTTCCATAATGTGATAAAATGGTTTTAGGTTGCCAAAATGTCAACTCTGGAATACTTTGAAACGTTCGCAACACGTGGGACATCTTCATGGGAAAACGTTCATAAATGTAAATTATGCCCCTATTTTACAACTGCTCTTTTCTTTATGATAAGCCACGTGAGAAGACACCGTTTCCCTCTGGAAAAATTTACTTGCGACAACGCCAAAATTGAAGCTTATTACTGTAAAGATTGCGATTTTAAGACGGAACTAACATTTTTATTCAAAGAACACATTAATAAATATCATGGGCTTAAGAGAGAATCTAGAGACGATTTATTAAGTGAGGACTTCCACATACAAAATTACGTCTGCAAAAAATGCGACTTTGAAACAAATTTCTCTTTAAAGTGGATTCAGCATACTTCAGCATGCACGGAAATGAAAGAAAATCGTCAAAGTGTGACTCCTCCATCACTGAATGACATCCACAATTTCGATTTCAAGCCAACTGACGAAACAAGTTGGTATTACTGTGCCCAATGTTCCTACAAAACTAAACTCAAAAATACTTTAAAATATTATATTATGACAAAACACATTTTGAACAACCGATATGCCTGCGAGAAGTGTCCATTTAAATGTACATGGAAATTTACGTTAAGGATACACATAAATCGTTTCCACTTAGAAGAACAAGATGTTGAATGGCACAAGTGCAAAAAATGTCCATTTAAGGCTAAAGCAAAAAATGATTTAGCTAACCATGTAAAAAGACGGCACTTGAACGACGAAGACTGTAAATGGTACAAATGCAATGAGTGTCCCTACAAAACTACATATAAAGATTATCTAAAAAAACACGTAATTGGAAAACATCTGGACCAAGAAAAAATTAACTGGCACGAATGTGAGAAATGCCCATATAAAACTAAATATGAGTGGGATTTAAAAAATCATATGGTTTCTAGACATTTGGATGAAGAAAATGTTAAGTGGTATCAGTGTAATTATTGTCCATATAAGGCGAAATTAAATAAGAATTTAAAACGTCATATAAATTACCTCCATTTGGATGAAACTGAAGTTAAGTGGTACAAATGCAATGAGTGTCGTTTCAAAACTAAGTATAAAGTTTGTTTAGAGAGACACGCAGTTAGAAAACATCTAGACGAAGAAAAAATTAACTGGCACCAATGTGAAAAATGTCCATATAAAAGTAAACATGTGGCGGGTTTAAAAAGTCACATGAGTTTGAGACATTTGGATGAAGGAAACGTCAAGTGATATCATTGCGAGCATTGTCCATATAAGGCGAAATTAAATATTAAAATAAAGCGTCATATAAATTACCTCCATTTGGATGAAGCTGAAGCTAGATGGTACAAATGCGAACACTGTCCATACAAAAGTAAAAATCGGTCAACTTCTTATAGGCACAGAAGGAAACATATGGGTTAAATTGACGATAAGCCTGAAATGAATTATTAGGTTTAATTTATAATAATTTTTTAACCATTGGTTCAATTCTCAACAATGTAGTATATTATGTGACTTGATTTTTTCATTAAAATCATAAATTAAAGTTCTATTTCTGTTACATTAAATATATATAACGTTCTTAATAAATAAACATACATTATTAAGATATGCAAAATCTAACGTTCCTTGTTACACAATTATAAAATAATAAATTATGATAAAAGTTTTATTGTTTCGTTACTGTTTCTTGTTAGGAGCTAAATAGCTCTCTCGAACAGCACACATGATGGGTGTACCTTGTTGACTGGTTGCTTCAGGAACCCAACGAATTGGATCGGTAGACTTTAAAGATACTCTTATTAATGTGTTAAAAGTCGAAGTTATGTCCGTTTCTTTCGGTGAATGACGCATCATGCAGATGCATTCTTCGCATTGTTTTTTTGTTTTTCCAATTCTTCACTAATCTCTTGAACCTGGACCTCGTGTTATTTATTTGGTGTTAATCATTTTTGTATTTTTCGTAGAGACAAATTTGCTACCACGGGGCTAGAGCCTGACTGTAATCGGTACTGTTTTCGTTCTTTTGAGTGGCAATGGATTTTGTTTTGGTCTAATGTACTTGCCCGATTTGTATTGATTACTGCTGGGGCGATTTTTCCAATTTCCTCAAATGTTTAGTACTTTGTGCGTTGTATCTAAGACACTTGACACATTTGTATATTGGAAAATTGACAGTATTTTTCCCAACCAGAATTCAAATTTTCTGCTGATATTTGCTAGTGCATGTCGGTTCTCTCTATACCACGTGGTTTGGTGAGCGTCCAAAATATTTAATTTGGTCGCGTGATACCTCTATGCAAGAAGCCATTGCCCCAGTCTTAACCCTTGGCGAAGTACTCCGTCTTTGTCTCTATTATAATGGATAATTCTTGTAATTTGCCGCAATGTTGGGTTTCTTTCTACGACTTGGTCCAACTTCTATTTTTAGGTTTCTATATCGGTATGGTGCGAACTGTTTTGGTGAGCGGGGAATAACTTTTTCTCACTTTGACTGACCGGGCTTGAAGAAGTAATTGCATTTCTTCAGATGGCTGCGGTAGCTGGCTGCTTTCTCTCTTGCTATATTTTTTGCAGCCAATACGGCTCCTTGACATCAAATTTTTTGTTCTCTTAGAATTGATGGTTCTATTTTGCTGGATTTGTTTTTGTGGCTTGATTGAACATCAATGCCGATGTCTCTTTAATATTCCCCAATTTTGCAGTTTGCTGACCTTTTATTCGTGGGATCATACTTTGTTGTTTTTTTTTTTTTTTCTTCTTTTGTAATACCACAGGACAACATCCACCCAAAGCCCGTGTGTTGATCCATGAAACAAGCACTTGCTTTTTTTTTTTTTGGATAGGTGTCGTTGCAGTATTCTCCCGCGGCCTTTTTTGGAAGGCTGGATCTTGTTGACGTTTGGCGGAGATTGTGTAATTTGTAGTAATGCCAACTGCGGTGAGTGTAAAATCGCTAGGAATTCTTGGACCGCACTCTATAATTATTTTAGAGTGCGTCTTGTTTGGTGTGGCTTGACATTGGTGAGAATGTGTTCTCTTGGTAGCGACAAAAGTGTTGTTGCTTTTCGTGTGATGACTGATGAGCGCTGCCTATATATCAAAAAATTGAAAAGTTGAATAATTAAAAATTCCAAAAACTGAGAACCTTTAAAAATTCAATTCTTGTACTTAAAAATGAATCATGTAATGTACATAAACACGATGGAAGAAATAAAATTGGTCTTTGTCTCAGTTTAAATTTGGTTGGCACGGTTGCGGGCATTAATGTATTCTTGTTGCACCGTTGTAATTTGTGCGGTTAGGTGCGTCCCAATTGCATGTGGGTCCAGAAATTTTCAATCCTTTATCGTTTTAACTGTGTTCCAACTAGGAGTGGGTAAGAGTAGCGCCACAATTCTTCCATGGTGTGATATAACGGTTTTAGGTGGCCAAAATGTCAAATTTGGAATATTGTGAAGCAATCGCAAAACATAATAGGTCTTCACTGAAAAACGCTCACAAGTGTAAATTATGCCCCTATTCTACAACTTCTCTTTTTCTTATAACCAACCACGTGAGGCGACACCGTTTTCCTCTAGAACAATTTACCTGTATCAACGCCAAAATTGAAGCTTATTTTTGCAAAGACTGCGATTTTAAGACGGAATTAACAGTTTTGTTCAAGGAACACATTGGTAATTATCATGGAATTAAGAGAGAATTTAAAGACGATGTATTAAAGGAGGACTTCCGCATACAAAACTACGTTTGCGAAAAATGCAATTTTGAAACAAATCTCTCGTGAAAGTGGCTTCAACATATTTCAGCATGCACGGAAAAGAAAGAAAATCTTCAAAGTGTGACCTTTTTGAAACATGACCCACACAGTCACGATTTCAAGCGAACTGACGAAACACGTTGCTATATTTGTGCCCAATGTTCCTACAAAGCTAAATTCAAAAGTATATTACAAGTTCATATGAGAAAACACGATTTGACCAAGGAATATGCATGCGAAAAGTGTCCATTTAAAAGTAGATGGAAACAATCTTTAATTATCCACATGAAACTCCACTTAGATGAACAAGATATTGAATGGTACAAGTGCGACAATTGTCCATCCAAGGGCAAAATCAAATGTCGTTTAACTTTCCACATAAGGAGCCACTTGAACAAGGAAGACGTTAAATGGTACAACTGTTATGAGTGTCCTTACAAAACTTAGTATAAAGTTTCTCTAAAGAAACACGCTATTTCAAAACATCTAGAAGAAGAAAACATTATTTGGTATCAGTGCCAGTATTGCCCATATAAGACGAAACGGAGTGATGATTTAAAAAATCATGTAAATTACCGCCATTTAGATGAAAATGCAGCCAAACCGTACAAATGCCAACACTGTCCTTTCAAAAGTAAAAATAACTCATCTTTTTATCAACACAGAAAAAAACATGTTGGGATTTAGTGAACCATTTAGTTGTGCACAATGTATTATACAGGCTGACTGCGAAATACATGCAAAAAAAAATGGGGAATAGGTCACAATATGATTATGTCACTGGCAAAAATTCACGGTCCTAAGTGGTAACAGTGTCTAGAAAAAATTATTTGAAATTAAATGTAAATTGTTATACGCGCCGCTGGTAATGTTTCGTGACCTACATAATTACTGCAATGAATGGCAGGCGGCTCGGTTTAAGAACCAAAAAAGTAACTTTATCAGGCACTTTTTTAATCGCAACCTGAAAAACACGAAAAGGGCCAGTGATTATCGAGCGGTCGTTGAAATCGGTGTATGGTAGAGTTTTCCAATGCAGAGCGTGTCGATATGGTAATTTGTGTGTGCGAACATTTGCATCAGTGGTACAGCATCTCCAAGATCATGGTACCTTCAACCTCAAACTCACGATCGTGGTCGTGATGGGACAGAAAGAAGAAATTGGATTTTCGCAGCTTGTAGTGCATCCTACATTAAAAAACAGAACACGGTCACATCCATACCATGTTGACAAAGTGCACGATTTGGAGCCCGCTGATTGTCCACGTTGTGTAACTCACTTTTTGTCCGATGGAACTCCACATACTCGTCAACAAGTACGATTTCAAGAGGCGGTTTTCGAGAAACGTGTATTGGTTGGATGAAACAATACGTTTGTGAAAATCAACAGTGTTCAGAAATTATCGCAGAGCTTCAACAAGTGAAAGTGGCAGCCGCTACTCCGGTGTTTTTTATCTATCAACAAACCTCTTGCGACGCTCTAACGCTTGTATTGATAAGTCAAGGACAATATTTTCAACATTTCTTGTAAAAAGGTAGTAGCATTCTAAGTTGCTCTTATTTCTGTTCCAATAAACAATGTAAAATCGTTGTGACAAGGAGCAAACATCCGTCAGAATCAAAATTACCGAAAAACTTTCATACTGACTTTTAACGATGAATGAGTAAATGAATGAACGAATGATAAGCAGCAAAAAGTCGGTTTTACTTTTAATTGAAACTGAAAGTGTTTAGGTCGTTTTTATTCGAACATTTTTCCAACTCTGTTTACAAGATGGCTCAGTGCCTTCGTATCGAGGGTGGTTCAAGAAGGTTTTGCCCCATTCGATTTTTAATTTGTTTTTTCTATATTTCGGCTCTACTAGAGTGGGGGATGCCGTGGTTAAAATATTTGCACATATTTCGCAGTCACCCTGTATGACTTGATCTTTTCATTAAGATGATAAAAAAAATAAAGTTTTATTTTGTACATTAAATTAATTAAATTAATGTGACGCTTTTAAAAATATATAGACATTACCAGAACATATAGATTTAACACATAATATTTAATTTTTTGCTTCATAACGAGACAGCATTACGAAGTGAGCACACGTTGTGTCATCAATGTTCTAAAATGGACTGCGTACTATACGCATAACGACTACAGATGTAAGTAATGTATATTTGTCTACTTCGCGTTCATAATCGAGCTATTACGAATTAGTGTTTTTAATTACAATTAAACTTTGCCATGGAAGGTTACAATTATTATACACATTGATCCTAACATTGGATGTGTCTTGGGCCTTTGGGTTAATACCAGATGACTGATTGTTTTAATATTTTGACGAAAATTTAAACTTCAACTGTTTCAATCTGACATTCATCGTACCAATGACTACTAAATTCTCCTAAATTGTATAAATTCTAAAATTTGTTTTAAACTGAGAAAAGAAATACGAAATAGAAAAAGTAGTATAAAATGCGCGTGTGCAAAAGTAGCATTTATTTCCAATTGCTGAGTGTATGCAGTCTGCAAGCACGGAGTGTACAAAAATCTTTAGTTTGCTGGTGTAGCTTATCGACAAACTTGTAATGATCTGTGTCTGTTTCGTTAGCTATAAAGAAGAATTCTCCGGGGATGCGTATTTGATGTTGTTGACTGGTGAGCGTTATAGGTCATTCTTGATTAATGTCCGCAGACCTAATAAGACTATGGCCAGAGCGTTATCTACCAAATATCATTTTTTGATCATCTCATTGCACTGGAGCTGATAGGATGTAGTGTGTAGTTCTGGCACTGTCACTCCTATCGGTCTTCGGTAATCGCCGCAAGGAGGCGATTCTCCAAGTGCTTTTCTTCTTTATCGCTTAAAGCGAACTGTCTTAATGGCTGTTAGAGGGGTGGTACCAACTAGCATATACTCAAGCTGAGCTTTGGCAGCATTGAGTTGACGTGGTGCTTTTGCTTTCGCAAAGTCTAAATACTCTGCCAGGAAATTGTGACCCATTTGATGTGCATTTTTATGCGTCATATACATACAGTAAAGTTTTAAAAAAATAAACATACATTATTAAAACTCAGGACACAGTGCATAAAAGTGAGGCAGAAAATTAAAATACGGAATAAGCCATTTCGTAATTCACTTTGCCTGGAATAAGCACACCTGTGTATTGTTTACAGTTCCACGACTTCCACGTGCATTCGCTTGTGAGATTGACAATAAAATCAATCAACGTAAGATGATAAATCAAAAAACTGCAGATAATAATTTGATATAATGACACAAAATTATAACAGTTTATTAAGTAAATTACATAAATAAATATAACAATAAAACAACTAATGCTTTGCACCATTAGCTTCTACAACTTTGGCCACTCGTTTGGACATTGAAAGGTATAAATTTCTGTTGTAGTTTTCAGGTAATATATAGCACGCGTCCGTAATGGCCGCGAAGAGATCATCCTTACTAATAAGAACTAAACGTTGGTGTCGCAACTTTTTCACCAACAGACTCCGCATATTCTCAGTAGAATTGCTACGCCTCGTTCTAATTTTAAGTGACCCAGAGCTGTTATACCCAACGAAGCGAGCATTAAGCACCGGCACTCAGGGTTTCGCTGGGAGCAGGGTTCGTGGTTCAATTAATTTATTTATGGGCGCCAGCAACGACCTGCTGAGTCACTTAACGTTCCCGTTGCCGGAACGATAACGGTAATAAAAACTACATGGACTCTCCTTGTCTCTCTCTGAACTTACATTGACTCTCTGACTGAACTGGGTGTGTACTGATCTTGAAGCAGGATAATGACTCGAGCAATCCCCTTATTAAAATTGATTTATTTACACAGTAAATTAATAACAATTCTAATTAAGCAGTTGACACAAAAAAAAAGATTACTTCAGATTACTAAGAACTATTGGAACTCAACAACGCTCAAAGAGATTTCTAATACTGTGGGTTTTCAAAATATCTGACTAGAATCAATAGTCATGAAAGCGCGAAAAATAAGTACTTATTTGAACGCTCCGCTCTCGCTATTAAATACCCTTCCCCAAACAAGTGAAATATTAGAACTCTTTAACAATTCCAGAAATAGGAACCTAACTAAATTATCTGACTACGACTTTCGTTGCTCCTCCTAGCTACGATTTGTTCTTCAAAAAATATACTGAAGTCGACTACGTGATGACCTCGACAACAACAACAGCTCCATCACCGAAGCTCTACCTACTAGTGCTCTTGCTTGACCCTAGTGCCACGGATAATGGCCACGTTGCCTTTCCACGTGTCTTTACTTCATCACATCACGCTCAAAATTTCGATTACGCTCAAACTTCGCTTGGCTATCACAACACCATGTCCTGCTTGATCCAAGACCTCTAAGTAAGCTTTTCGGCTTCTAATAGAAAAATTTCTATTCTCCACAAAATGGCGTCTTGTTAAAAAAAACGTGGAATGAATATCACCCAACTTTTGGCTCCAAAAATACTGGTGAATCTGACTCATCCACTTCAACAACAAGCTAGCCTACAGTTGCTTTACTCCAGCCTTAATCCAGCCTTAATCCCTAAAGTAATTAACTTTAGCTAAAGACCAAAATCAACCCGAAATTACCTTATCAAAAGGGATCTCCACGTGCTTCGCACTAACTCGTGGCTACACAACTGCGGTCGGCAAAACTTACAAATACGTGCCCCAGACAATCTCTCATCGCCAAAACACAAACTTCGTTCCTTCGGGAACCTCACAAAATATGGATGGAGACCGAATTTTCTGGGCACCACACTAGCGTCCTTTCGCCATCTCTTCTCCGACCTTTCTACCACGCATCTTCACACGCATCCCATCGACTTAATCATCGATCAACCATGGACCTTTCAATCGATCAACCATAGACCTTACAAAAATAGACTAATTTACGGTCTCGATACGAGAGTCGTGTAGGCAACCTTTTTAAAACGCGAAATTTAAAAGTTGAGCGTAACAGAATTGAGGTTTTTGTTTCGACTTTGCATCATGATTTTCGACCCAGGCTGCTATTCTATGAGTGGTATGAACTGGGCAGTTGTTCTGTTGGAATATAAATTCATCTTTTGGGAAAACCCCTCTAACCGATGGCAGCATGACATTTTCGAGAATCTGAAATTTTTTGTCGGAAACTGTATTTTTCTACCACAGGCTGTATCATGGATGTGTGAAACAATTTTTGCACTTTTTTTATGGCTTTCGCGCATTCAGCAGGGTGCGGGAATTCGAACTTTCTGCGAAGAGTTTCGCCTCTGGTATGATTCACATACTCAGTTACCGTGCTCTTTTGCCTGCTTCCGAATTTCTCAATAGTGCTCCTGAAGATGCCACTTACGAAAGTGGGCGAAATATTGAGCCCAAAAACTCAATTGACGCGGTCCTAACCCGGAAAACGATCATAGATACAAAAAAGTAAAATTTTACCGGAAATCTTGAATTTGTATTATTATTATTGAAACCCCCGATATAACAGTTTTTAATTTTGATCTTCATTGTCATTAAGTAACTAATACATAACAGTTTCAAGAAATATGGACGATCCAACACTATGACAATGTGGAACGAAAAATTGCAGAATATTTTAAATTGTTTGTAAAATCCAACATATTGCACGATCTTGCC
This sequence comes from Zophobas atratus, assembly GCA_022388445.1. Lineage (NCBI taxonomy): Eukaryota > Metazoa > Arthropoda > Insecta > Coleoptera > Tenebrionidae > Zophobas > Zophobas atratus. Next base: position 14,735,202 of record CM039446.1, read on the forward strand.
AGATTCCAGTTTTTAAACACATCCGTACAATTTATATATATTACGCAGAAAAATTCTTAAAGCAAAAATATTATGACAAAATACAACTATTTATTCTAATTTGAAACTAAAACTTAACAATAGATCCAAAGATCGAACAATATTTCCAAAAACCAACTGCTGTACCTACTTAAAAATCTTTACCTGCCCTAATCGATATTTTATAATCCCCTCTTGTTTATGGGTACTAATGATTGACCAACACAGCTGTACCAACATTTATTAACAATAGTCGGTATAATCCGTAAACTTCTGAAAATTTAATAAATTAATGTTCCAATGAAATTGTGTTGCTAAAGTTAAAACTGAATGTAACGATTACAAAGTAAAATTAGATAAATACTACCAAGGCGGTCACTTCTTAATAATAGAAAGCAAACCTGGCAACACAGGTAGTTGCGACACACGTTGATCCCGTGACATAATGAAAGGCGCAGTTGCCATTTGAGCTATTAATGTAAATATACAGACTACCATTATTGTTTTTAAACAGTTCGAAAAAGACACTCGGGATCCCTGACATTCCTTCGAATTCTAAAAAAAGGCACTCAGAGTGTCCGAGATTCTTTAAAATTCCTTAAAGTAAAACAAAATCGGAGCCCCCTAGATTTTTGTTAATTAAGAAAAAAACGGAATATCCTCCGGATTTCTTTTAAATTGAACGTCATTTTGTGAAAAAAATTTAAATAGTCTAACACTAATAAATTTCTAACATATCAAAAAGAAAATTTTTTAAAAAGAATATATTGCAACAAAATAATTACTTGGTTTATAATTTTTTTAACTGGCTGCTGGCCTACGCTTGAACATGTTTTCTTTTTATAACAAAGTTAAGATTAAAACTTCATTTTTGTCTTCTTCTTAAATTTATTTCATTGGACGTTTCGGCAAGATGTCCCTTGCCTTTTTCAACCTGTCGGTTACAAAATCAGAATAAGGTTATGTATTTTACTTTCACTTACAATTATTCGTCCATGAACATTGTACATGGAATTTTTTTTAACTAAAAAAAAATTGATAAAAACAAATAAAAACAAATTTTTCAAGCGTAGGCCTGCAGCCAATTGATAAAATTATAAATCAAATAAAATCAAACTGGCCAAAAACGAAATTAGCAATGAATAACAAAATAGTTACAACAATTGATTTTTATTTAAGTATAACATTCTTTTTATTTTACGATTTTAAGCTTGTGTCATTTGCTGGCCCAAGGGTTATCCCCGCCCGGCAAACACCCCACCACTGTTTACGTCCGGAGTCTGAAGGTATATAAACAACCTCACTTTATCGTCCTTTCATTATGTCCGGGCTTTTCGAGCTGTGAAGTTGGACAGTTGTAACAATGGATGGATCTTCAGGTTAGTACTTTTACTTTAAGCTATTTTAATTTTTGTTTGTAAAGCATGCACTAACAGCTATTTTCTTCATTTCAGGAAGCGATTTCGCCACCGCTGGCCCTTCGAAGAAGCGGTCCTTCGACTGCGTCTCTCCCGCTGAGACGCAAGAGGAGAGGCCGCCGAAACGCAGACTGGGGATCAACCCCCAATCCAGCCATCCTCAACCTCCTCCTCGTTCTCCTTCGCCTATAATTCCCCCCTTCATTTTTCCATATTCCATCCCCAATCCTGTTGGCCACATCCCTATTCCCCATATCCCCACACCTGCCCACCTCGATCCCCCGCGAAGATTTCGCCCAAGGGTGCCAGCCCACTCCAGGGCTGTGAGGACCCTGCTGCCGCTCTTCATGGCCCAGGCGCCGTCATCTCAGAAGGTATGTATTTTTTTCGTGTTATTTTGGATGTAAAGGACTAATATACAGGGTCATTATAAAATATTGTAGTCAACTCACCTATGAAAAACAAATGAAATTTTTCTCGTGCCGCTAATCACCAAAATGATTTGAACTGTTTTGAAATGTCACGAACGTCCAAACAAATCTGTCAGATGTGTCAAAAATTGAAATGCCCGGTTCGCGGTTTAATTTCATTTTAATAAATAGACACGAAAAGACGCCAGGCCAGAGCATTAAGGGTTGCAGTGTTATCGGGCATTTGTGAACGCCACTGCAATACATTTCAGTTTCAAAAATTGTAAATTGTCAGAAAAACGTTTAAGGGCTTTGTCATGAATTACACCTTGGAAAGTCGATTGGAGTTGAACAGAATAAATCATCTGGTCTGTTTTGCAAAGAAGCAATAATTTTTCAAATAATGAAATCCAAAAAGTGAGGTTAAGTTTGTCGAAACCAATGAACACGGTAATTATTTAAAAAATTACATTTTTATAGGTACCCTGAAGGTAAAAATTGTGAAAAATCACGTAATGGACAATGGCAGAGCAAGTCTTATCACAGTTAACGAACACTATGAGTACCTAATGAGTTTTTGCAGTAAATAATTTTGCCAAAGTTGTGATCCCGCGAAAGTTCTGTTTGTAAATTGTAAGGAATCGTCAGAATATTGGTGCAGACATGGTTTGTGACCGGTGCTTTTCTCTTGAAAAAACACAACTGAAATCCTTGATCTTCATCCCTACAATAGGTGAAAACTGCTATGTCCAAACATTACCTTCAGCTTTGCAGTTTCTAGATATCTGAAACATGCCAGATCTGCATAACAGGAATGTCAAAGAGGTTCTACCCAAAACACGCCCACATGGCCATCCTAATATCAAGATTTTTCAAAATTTCTATAAGAAAAAAGATGAAAAAACCAATAAAATTTCAGGAGCATAGTGTTAAGAGTTCTGTAGCTGATTATGAGATCTCTTGAAACAACAGAATGTTTAATAAAGATTTTTAACTTTCCTAATAGTAAAATTACAATTATTACTAAACAGTAAGTTGAAGTAAGTTTTAAATTAAGAGAATGCAACTAACACCGAAAGAAAAATGAAAGTTACTGAAAATAAAAAACTTTATTGCAGTACCTACATACACTTTCTACATCTAATTTTGTTTATTGATCACATTCATTTACTTGAAAAAGTATCAGGCCTATGAATCGTCGTCTGCTAACCACACACCAACCTTCATTGCGTGTGATGGTGTTTCTTCAAAAGCGTGAGTATTTTCTATACACCAAATTCTGAAGTTCTGTCAGTTGACATAATAGCCTAACAGATGAAACCAGGCTTCATCAGAAAAGAACGACAAATCGAGAATCCCGTTATCGTCCATATCAGCTTGAAACCAACTACACTACCCAACGCGGCAAGGAAAATCAGCTGGTTGCAGCTCCTGAACCAACAAAATCTTGTATGGATGCATATGTAACTTCTCTTTTACGATTTTCTGACATGGGCTGTATGGTACTCCGGACAGTAAAGATTTTTGACAAAGCTTTATTCGGACTTTGTTCCATTCTCATCCTTATCCAATCTTCAACAACGTCTTCACTAACTTGAGGTCTCCCCGTCGGTTTTCACTTAGAAATGCTACCAGTGTCGTTAAATCTGGCCATAATTCGCCATATAGCGTCTTCAAAGATTCTTCATCAATGACAACAGAACATTTCACTAGATACTCGTTTTTAGACGCCTCCACAGAGTACACTCCATCCCCATCCTCATTTAACACCCCATTACGGTAATAGGCATGATGATTGCGCCAAAGAACTAAAAAAATCATTTGTAACACTGACCATAGTTATTCCTCTCTGTTCATTACCTGAGATTATTCCACAATGATCTGTAGTTTTGATAAAAACTGTTTTTTGAGACACTTATTAAAGGTCTAACAAAGGGGAAGACAGCAAAAATGAAAACAAGACAAGTCAATTAACGCACGTGAGGGAAAACGTAGAGCAGCTTTCAACACAAAAGGGTACAGGTGGTGGGAGTGCGCAGAACATTGTTTTGGTTTGGCCTTACAAATATCGTGCAAGCAGTGGCAGCGGCGATGAATATTTCGATTTTGAAATATTAAAATATTATTGCGGTTAATAAAAATATCACTTTTCTATTTTATTAGCGTTGACATTATAGAAAAAGAATTTAAACAATTATTAGTGCTGTATTTGATGTATGAGTTGAATAAAAAAGTAAGTAAAAGAAGTAAAAAGGTAATTTTTAGTGAGCAATAATTACTGTTAAATTACGGTACAGTCGATACTTCAATGTTAAAGACAGAAAACGTTACGCCTTATTATAATCCGACTTTACGGTATCGATAAATTGTGCCAGAAAATTAAAAACCATATAATTATAGTCATAGGTTGCTTATTCTCATAGTTTTAAGCCCGCTTTTATCTAAAGATTTAACTGTTGCTTTAAGACTAGTCGACTATAAAATAGTATATGATACTGGTTTATAATGAGGGATTCGTGAAATTTTTTACTCATGCTATAATCCCTCACATTATAAACTCGTTTAATAATTAAAAATACCAAATTTTGTGTGATAGATTATCATAATTTATTGTTACGTAAGTCTATTTTTTTACCAAACAAATAAATTTATTTTTATTAAATGGTTGTCTGTATTCTTTTGTGGAAATTGCTCTATTTTTAATTGTTTTTGAAAGAAATGTAACTCAGCCGAAACTCCCTTCTCAATACATCGATGTTGCGCCACTGCTAGCCCGACTACAAGTCGCGCATCTTAAGCCCCGCCCCTGTACCTTTTTGTGTTGAAAGCTGCTCTACCAGTACAAACGAAAAAATTATTGACATCTGACAGAATTTGATGAAGCGTTGAAACAGTGCAGCCGCTAATGTCAACTAATGTGGCGCTAAAAATAAAAATTCCAATATTAGTGTAATCCTTTCCACAAAACTGAAAAAGGCGGCACAAAATGTCACCAAAATCATGGCCTTCTTCGACTACAATATTTTATAATGACCCTGTACATTTCTTTTGCAGACTGTGCCGCCAGGGACGGAGCTGCCGCCTCTTCCCGACATGGACGACGGCCTCAAGCCACTGTCGGAGTATCAGGCTTTCTGCGTGTGGAGGGCCCAATGGGAGAGGCAATACTACCAGGAACGGAGGCTGACCCATCGAACCCTCGATGCGGCTCTGTTCCTGGATAGTTATTACCTCAGCTTGGACGGTGGCTTTAGGTTAGTGTAGGTTAGGTTATGTTAGGTTTACATGTATATATTGTTATAGGTTAGGTTAGTTTAGTTTAGTTATATGTGTATATATAGTTATAGGTTAGGTTAGGTTAGTTTAGTTATATGTGTATATATAGTTATAGGTTAGGTTAGTTTAGTTTTATCTATATATATAGTTATCGGTTAGTTTAACTTAGTTTTATGTGTACATACAGCTGTAAGTTAGGTTATTTTAGTTTTAGTTGTACATAATGTACCTAAATATTTTTAATATGTTTATTAAAATCAGCAAACAAAAATTTTTGTTTTCCTTATAACACAACCACATTTTTTTCTGGTTTAAATTGTCGGAGATTTCGGAACTACAGAATTGATTTCTTTTCCCGAAATTCGTTCGCATTCTTTGAGTAAAAGACAGTGGGGGCCCTAAGATTTTTCTAAATAAAAAAAGACAATCAGCATTCTTAAAATTATTTATAAACAAAAAAAATGATTGCAGACACACGAAAACAGGAAGCTACATTTTTCGTATTATAGGGGTCATGAACACAAAAAAGTAGCCATTGGGCCGATGGACTCGGCTACAATTCTTCCTCCGCTTACGCTCGGGAAGTAAAAAACATAAAACATCGGAGGTTCCCGAGATTATTTCGCATTCTTTAAAAAAGGCACTCCGGGTTTGTATACACTTATCAAAAATCGCGATACGTTGGAACCTCTGAATTTGCATTAGATTTGCGGTAATTTAGTGTAAAAATTAAAGATTATCTAAAACCAAAAAGCTTCAAACATATTAAGATGACAAATTTTTAAAATAAAGATATTGTGAAAAAGATTATTGCAATAGTATTTTTTTTATTTATATCCAAAATAAAAAACATAATATTGTAATGAAGCGAATTTTCGTGGGCCGGAAAACCGTACCACCGTCACCGGTTTTTTTTGTCGTCGCCGTCACAAGTCGGCACCGTCGTGCACGCGTCGTGTACCGCCACCGCGCTCCCCTCCCGGGTCGCCGTACCGACCTCGCGCGATTTCCAGGTTCAATATCGCCGCCCCCAAGTCCAGGAGAAGCCCGTCCTGAAGGAAGTCTCCGGCCAGGAGGAGCGACCGTGCCGGACGTGTTATTGTTTTACTTGTTGTTTTATTGCTGTAGATAATTAAGATTAGCGGCAAAATTTGTTATTTTCGCCGTGTAGCTGGTGGCAGAGAATAAACCCTATTTTTATGTAAAATATTCCTTGCCGTTTTATTTTGCTCTCTTGTTTTCGCGGGCGTTCTCCACCTGAGATCCGTGTCTCCGGGTTGAAAGCAGCCCCGGCACTCTCTCCCCGGGACAAGCCAGACGTGTTTTTTAAATCAGCGACACTAGTCGACCCAAGGCTTGGCACCCAGGTCCGCCGCCACGACACGTTATCGGCGAGATTCCGGACCGTCCGTCCGTCCTACCGGCCATTTCGTCGCGATATCTAAACAAATTTTCAAAGATAACAGTATTGAAAAACTGTTTTGCTTTCCCACCTTTTACCTGCCCTGCGTATTTGATATTCCCCTGTTAATTGTATGTCCTCGATAAGGAAGATAATAAATCACCAACACAGCGGTCCGTCAAACGTTCATAAACAAAGTTTGGTATAATTTGTAAATTTTTGAATATAGAATAAGTTAATGTTCTTAAATAATTGTCTTGAATGTTTGACTAAATTTCAAGTTAAAATTTTACCGAATATGAAATTAGATAAAGACTAACAGGCCGGTAAGTTTTCATATTAGTAAACAAATCTTTCAACACAGGTAATAATGATATACATTGATTACGTGACGTTGCACCGAAGTAGAAAGCGCTGTTGACATTTCAGCTAAATATCCAGGTTCCAGTTAAAACTCGGCTACCACCATATTGATATTCTGTGAACGAAATTGTTTTTAGTGATAATAATAATTGCATTTATTAACGCCAATAAAGCTATTACAGAGTGAAATAAAGAAAAAACTACAATAAACTACAATAAACAGAAACGCACAACTTACATTCTAAAATAAATTCCTAAAATAAATTAATTGCATAGAGAGACGAATTAATGGAGCTTGTCATGGTTTTATGGTCTGCTGGGTGCTTCTTCGAAAAAAAATATTTACCAAAACACCTTCAGGCCAATAACTAGGAGAGAGGAGAGTTTCTTTAAGATCTCTGGGAACTTCAATTTTAAAAGAAGAATAAACATCGGGTTTCTTGGAAACTAACTTTTCACATAAAACGTCCTTGTTCAGAGTACCAAGGTAATCTAAGATATCTCGTTCAGTTGTGGCAGGGACAAGGCGACTTAGATGTATAGAGATAGTAGACTTTTTGAGAACACTTAAGAGTTTTCTGTTGTTTGAAGTGCCGATAATTGGTTTAGTCTTGTTTTGAGTGAGGCCGGTAGAAAAAAAATCGACAGACTTCTTAGGATTAGCCTCTGACTCCTTGACGTTACTTTTGATAATATTTCTTTTTTTCTTGTATACCACTTCTTTGAATTGATTATTATTACTGACCAAATCTTCGATTGGATGAGAGTTACTTACATCGTTGTTAATATCAATTAGTGAGTTCATTACAGTTTTCTGAAGTTCTTCCAATTCATGAAGATTTTGTTTTGTATTTAGATCATCACTCGTAGTGAGAGATAAACTCAGACCAGCGGCATGTGTCGTTTCCGAAGGGAGAGTTTCATTTTCAGAGTTTGTAGGCAACTGATTTAAGGCCATGTTTACACCTGGGTCCGTCACCTTGGGGTTGACATATGCTTTTGACTTAATTTGCAATTGCGAATGATCCCCTTGATTTGCCTTATCGGACTTAACGTTTTTGCTTGCAGAAGAACTCGAATCATTGATAAGACCACTGAATTTTTCAAGTATATTTAAAGAACCAATATGGTCTTTTAGTAAAGAGTTATGTTCACGAAGCTGGTTAATCACAATGTCTTTCTCGGTTATAATTCTTTTCAAGTAGGGGAACGAGGGGCTTGTTGTAACAGTTTTTACGAAAACGAATATAATTTGGTATCTATTAGCTGTTTGGCCATTATAAAAGTATCTGTCGGTAGTCTAACTATTCCCCTATTGGACTGAACAGGCAAAAGGTCAAATTTGTTCATCTTCACTTCACACCAGGCATTTTCTTAAAAAAAGTGCATTGTTACAACTAGCCCCAACCACGGGGCAAGTATCATCAGACAGGTAGTAACAGTAAAAATAAAGCTGAAGTTGACACATATTTAGATTTTATTTTTCAAAAATCAAAACAACACTTCATTATATACAATTTTTTTTCAGTAAAACTGGAATAAACTTTTAGAAAAAGAGTCAACATTAAAGATTTGAGTTTTGTCTTCCTTTTTCTTAATATATCTGGAAAGCGATATATGGCATAGGTCAAAATTTTGGCTCGCTTTTCGTATGCTAGGTACGAGAATTGTAGAAGTTAATTTGGGATAAGTTGTAACATGTTACAACATGCCCCGTAGCACAATTTTCTACATTTAATTACATTTCGAAAAAATTAGGTGGTTTAGCGTCAAAACATGAGGACTCGGGTGGGTTAGGTAGCATCGCGCTTGCCGGCCACACCTTGGGTCGTGGGTTCGATTCCCGCCCTGCTCTGGGTGTTGTGTATGTCCCCCGTTACCCTGTAATTGGGCCTCTGGCCTGTTGGGTAACGTTAATCAATAAAAAAAAAAAAAAAAAAAAAAAAAAAAAAAATGTGTAAGGAATATCAAAGCTGAGTAATTTTTGAACTACATACAAAAATAAAAGTTTTAAATTAATTAATAACTGATACGAAAAACCAAATTTTACTAAAGCAATAGTTTACATTACTTGGCCAAAACGAAACACGTTCACGCATCCACTCACTACGCTGGCTGAAGGAACAGTGTTTGGGATGACATGATGTCTTATGGTGCAAGAATTAAATTCAGTAAAAAACCTGACCTTAAAGAGTTTAAATTCCGGGTAAAAATTTAGTGTTACAACTTACCCCTGTTACAACAAGCCCCTAGTTCCCCTACTTGATTTCTTGGGACTCACTCAGCGGTATGGACAAATCAGCTGGAGCATATTCAACATCATTTACTTGATGATCACTTGAATCACAGCATTTAATTGAGTAATCATTTGTAAATTTCACTCTATTTAGTAACTTAGCACAACTTAGATGAAATATTGAACCACAAGATACACACTTAGGTCCTTTTATAACCTTGATTGTACATTTTCCACAGCGGAGCGAAATTTGCGTGTCCGCACCTTCAGCCATCTTGGATACTGATTTGCAGATGTGAGGCACATAGTTATTTATTTCATTTTTAATTGAATTAAAATTATAAACAAAATGATGAGAGTTGAGTGAAATAAACAAATAAGTATCAGTATTATACGGCAGTTCGTACATATGGTAAAACAGCTGCTTTTAAAACAGATCTTGTTGAAAATAATTTCAGAAGCCTGCACTGCCGGATTCAATATATGATCGTTTTCCGGGTTGGGACCGTGTCAAATGAGTTCTTTGGCTCAACGTTTCGAATACTTTGGTAAGTGGCATCGTCAGGAGCAGGGTTGAGAAATTGGGAAGAAGACAAAAGAACACGGTAACTCAGTATGTCAACTATACCCTCTGAGGAGAGTTTCGCCTGTGGCATAATTTACATACTGAGTTACCGAGAAGAAAAATTCTTAAAGCAAAAATATTTTGACATAATAAAACTATTTAATCAAATGTAAAACTAAAAGAAAATACTACATCCAAAGATGTAACAATTTTCTAAAAACCAACTGTTTTATTTGTCAACCTTTACCTGCGCTTATCGATATTTTATAATCCCTTCTTGTTTGTCGGTACTCGATTACAAAGATCATAAATGACCACCACAGCTGTACATACCAACATTTATTAACAATAGTCCGTAAAATGGACTAATCCAAGTTGCGCCCGCTACCTGAGTTTTCCAGCTCAAAAAGTCCGAATTGCCCACATTTTACTGTAGGTGATTGTTCCGAGTTGCGCCCACTACCTGGAAATATTATCACACCTACCTTTTTCATAATTTCTAAGCATAGTGCTTTTCTTGACGAAAAAAACCAAATTTGTACATAAAGACTCTTTAATATTTCGAAAAGGTAAAACTATTAAGATAACAAAAACTAAGAGAGTTATTATATTTCGCGTGGAACGATTTGCAAGCATTTGTTGTTGCTCTTCAAAATTTTTCACTGTGGGCCCACATGATACGAGGAAACAACATCCCATCAGCATATATGGAGATTATATACAAATAGGCGCACTAATTTACAATCAGACTGAGTAAACTCTGATTGCATAAAACATAGCAAGTTAACAAAATTTATCCACTAATTGGACTGAATATATATTTTATATGTACTTACATTTTAGGTAGGTATAGAGTAATATTTCTGTAAAAATGGCAACTCAGTAAAAATATGCATTCGTCAATTTATTTTTTGAGTTTATTTCTGTGTTCATTTATATTTACGTAATTGAAATATCCTATACCGACGTCACAAAACACTGGATTTTTCAATGGAGAGTAAATTTTATCTGCATTATAGGGTCTAAGAACGCGGTAAGGGAGCATTCAAGTAGTGGGCGCAATTCGGACATTTTCCGAGTGGTAAAAGAGCGCAACTCCTACCTTTTTCATGTCATGAGCGCAATTTGGACTCCCCCCCCCAAAAGCCGTAAACTTCTGAAAATTTAATAAATTAATGTTCCAATGAAATTGTGTTGCTAAAGTTAAAACTTAATTTAACAATTACAAAGTAAAATTAGACAAAGACTACCAAGGCGATCAGTTTTTCATAATAGAAAGTAAACCTGGCAACACAGGTAGTTGTGACACACGTTGATCACGTGACATAGTGAAAAGCGCGGTTGCCATTTGAGCTATTAACGTAAATATACAGGACCCATCTAAAATTCCACAGACATCTTGTGAAAGGATTGAAAAGTTGTGTGTAATAAAGGACTACCATTGTTTTTAGACAGTTCGGAAAAGACACTCGGGATCCCTGGGATTCTTCCGAATTCTAAAAAAAGGCACTCAGAGTGCCCGAGATTCTTCACAATTCCTTAAAGTAAAAGACATTCGGAGCCCCCTAGATTTTTGTTAATTAAAAAAAACGGAATATCCTTCGGATTTCTTTTAAATTGAACGTGATTTTGTGTAAAAAATTTAAACAGTTTAAGTTTAAGTTTAAGTTTCAAACATATCAAAAACAAAAATTCTTAAAAAGAATGTATTGCCACAAAATAATGGCTTGATTTATAATTTTAATAACAAAATTAAAATTAAAACTTCATTTTTCTCTATTTCATTGGACGTTTCGGCAGGACGTCCCTTGCCTTTTTCAACCTGTCGGTTACAAAATCAGAATAAGGTTGTGTATATTACTTTCAGTTACAATTATTCGTCCATGAAAATTGTAGATGGAATATTTTTATTTATTTTTTTAAATTATAAAAAAATAAAAAAAAATTCAAGCGTAGGCCAGCAGCCAGTTAATAAAATTATAAATCAAGTAAAATCAAACTGGCCCAAAACGACATTAGCAATGAATAACAAAATAATTAGAACAACAGCTGTTTATTTATAATTTTCTTTTTATTTTACTATTTAAGCTTGCTAAGTTGTAACAAATAAAATTTATCTTTCTTATTGTACCTCCGGGTGGCATTTGCCGGCCCAAGGGTTATCCCCACCCGACAAACACCCCACCACTGTTTACGTCCGGGGGCTGAAGGTATATATACAACCTCACTTTATCGTCCTTTCATTATGTCCGGGCTTTTCGAGCTGTGAATTTGGACAGTTGTAACAATGGACGGATCTTCTGGTAAGTACTTTGACTTTAAACTATTTAATTTTTTGTTTGTAAAGCATGCAATAATAGCTATTTTCTTCATTTCAGGAAGCAACTTCGCCACCGCTGGCCCTTCGAAGAAGCGGTCCTTCGACTGCGTCTCTCCAGCTGAGACGCAAGAGGAAAGGCCGCCCAAACGAAGACCGGGGATCAACCCCCAATCCATCCATCCTCAACCTCCCCCTCGTTCTCCTTCGCCTATAATTGCCCCCTTCATTTTTCCCTATTCCATCCCCAATCCTGTTGGCCACATTCCCATACCCCATATCCCCACGCCTGCCCACCTCGATCCCCCGCGAAGATTTCGCCCAAGGGTCCCAGCCCACTCCAGGGCTGTGAAGACCCTGCTGCCGCTCTTCATGGCTCAGGCGCCGTCATCTCAGAAAGTATGTATTTATTTCGTGTTATTTTGGATGTTAAGGACTAATATACATTTCTTTTGCAGACTGTGCCGCCAGGGACGGAGCTGCCGCCTCTCCCCGACATGGACGACGGCCTCAAGCCACTGTCGGAGTACCAGGCTTTCTGCGTGTGGAGAGCCCAATGGGAGAGGCAATACTACCAGGAACGGAGGCTGACCCATCGAACCCTCGATGCGGCTCTGTTCCTGGATAGTTATTACCTCAGCTTGGACGGTGGCTTTAGGTTAGTGTAGGTTAGGTTATGTTAGGTTTACATGTAGATATAGTTGTAGGTTAGGTTAGTTTAGTTTAGTTATATGTGTCTATATATAGTTATAGGTTAGGTTAGGTTTGTTTAGTTATATGTGTATATATAGTTATAGGTTAGATTAGTTTAGTTTTATGTATATATATAGTTAAGGATTATTTTAACTTAGTTTTATGTGTATATATAGTTGTAGGTTAGGTTTTTAGTTTTATGTGTATATACAGTTTTAGGTTAGGTTATTTTAGTTTTAGTTGTACATAATGTACCAAAATATTTTTAATATATTTATTTTATAAAAATCAGCAAACAAAAAATTTTTTTTCCTTATAACATAACCACATTTTTTTCTGGTTTAAATTGTCGGAGTTTTCGGAACTACAGAATTGATTCCTTTTCCCGAAATTCGTTCGAATTCTTTGAGAAAAAGACAGTGGGAGCTCTAAGATTTTTCTAAATAAATAAAGACAATCAGCATTCTTAAAATTGTTTATAAACAAAAAACGATGAATGCAGAAACACGGAAACAGGAAGCTACATTTTTCGTATTATAGGGGTCATGAACACAAAAAGGTAGCGATTGGGCCGATGGACTCGGCTACATTAACTTTTAATACACAAAAATCGCAGCTAATTGAAAAAGCAACTAACACAGATACCAATAATCTGATATCGACTTCTTTTATTGATTTTAAAAGTAAAGATTTTTCAAGTGAGTACTTACACGATATCAGATTAAATTCTTCTGTTTCCAATAATGGAATAAATGACACCTACCCATTACATGGGAAAAGTAGGTTTGGAGATAACGTAGAGGAAATTTCACTTTTTAACGAAATTAGACTGAGCCTATCAAAAGATAGTAAAAATAAAATGTTTGTTCCAGAACTAAATCCTCGCTAGTTCTCTTCTATATAAATATACAATGTCTTAGAAACAAAATGTATGAGCTTGAAATTTTCTTAAAGGAGAATAGTGTTGATGTCTTATGTATAAGCGAGCACTGGCTAAATTTCGAAGAAAGGAACCTTTATAATTTTGAAAACTTTTTGATGAAAGCGTGCTACTGTAGAGTGTCCAAGATCCACGGTGGAGTGTGTCTATTTGTAAAAAAGTCAATACTTATGTTAAAGATAGAGAACCAGATGCGGACTGTGAAGAACTACATTTTGAAATTGCTGCCATTCATTTAGAAAAGATAAACACAATTGTGGTTGCCATTTATTGGTCACCCGATGGAGACTTAAATATTTTCTTTAATAAGTTAACAATGTTTCTAGAGTCATTAACCTCTAAATACGAAAAAAAAAACATCTCGTTGTATCTGGAGATTATAACATAGACCTGCTAGTTAGCAGTAATAAGAAAAATAGTATATTATTAGCCAAGGTTGCAGAGCCAAGCATTCTAGACCGAGCGCAAATTAGAACCCGAGACGCGCAGCGTCGAGGGCTCTAAGTGCGAGGTCTAGAAGTGGCTTTGCAACCGTGGTTAATATACTATTTTTTTCACTAGTAGAAACCATAAGACAATAAACTGAAAAATAAACGTTCAATTTTTTGACCCAACATGATTTTGTTGTGATTTCTAATCAAACTTGATCTAAATCTTCAACACAAAGAAAACCGTTTATACTTGTCGCTGAGTTAATCATTTTATCTTCTATTGTCTACCAACTACCATGCGTATACTCAAGTAATGTTTGTAGCACACATTTGTTCATTTTTTAAGAAATAATCACATCAAACATTGCGTACATAACCTCAATTTTTCTTTTTGAACCCGTGGTAGCAAAAGTTGAATTTGCTACCACTAAATGAGTCGACATTTGCATGCGTCCAGGCTGCTAGTGAAAAAATACATTTATGGGTATAATCAATTCCTTTGACCTATATATTACTATTTTAGAACCAACAAAAATTAATGCAAAAAGCGTAAAATGTTACAACAATATTCTTACTAATAAAATAAATGATACTTGATCACAGGTGGTGAAGAAAAAATTTGGAGACTATTTCGACATTATGATGTACTTACGATACAAAGGCATCACCAAAGGAGATGTTCTGGAATTAGACAAACCGCTAATTAAGTTTAGACCTATTACAAATCGGAAGCTGTATCTTTTTTGTGAAAAGGTTTCCAGTTTTGATTTTTCCGAAATTTACTGTAGTAATCTGTCAGGGTAACAAGCGTTCGAGTTGTTCCTAAATTTACTACGATCTTTATTTTATGATAATTTCCCAGAAGTTAATAAGCGTTGTAGCGGTAAACTTAAGTTTTTTAAATGGTATACAGAGGAACTCAAAGAACAAAAACGTGTTATAGAAGTTATTAATCTGTTAAAGAATGTTTATAGGAAAAATCCAAGGAAAGCCAACATTTTTGCAAATGATAACTTTGTTATGTCGGCAACGAATAGGTCTAAAGCTGTATGGCATATTATCAATACTGAATTAGGTCGAGAAAAAAAGTCCACTAACTCTCAAAACAACATTAGTGCAGATGACTTTAATAATTACTTTGTTAATATCCCACTTGAGCTCTCTAAGCAGTTATAATAATCAGCACTTACAAATTTAACACTAAATAATTCAGTCGGGATGCGAAGTAATTTAATTTGTTTCAGAAATATTGATACCGTAGAAGTTTTAAATTTCGTTCAATCTTTAAAATCTTCTAAAAGTAGTGATATATATATATATATATAACCTCAAACCTCAACTCTATTGTCATTAAATCCATTGGTCCCATGATCGTAAATCATTTAACTTTTCTGTTTAATAAATGTATTGAGGAGGGAGTCTTTCCTCAATGTCTTAAAAATTCTAAAACTATAGCTATGTATAAGAAAGGAGACAAAAATTGCTGCAATAGCTATCGTCCCATCTCCATATTGCAGTCTTCTCCAAAATATTTAAAAATACTATTAAGATTCGCATGGTAGATTTCTTAGAATCTAACGACTTATTTGCTAAAGAACAGTTTGGTTTTCGGAAGGTTTTATCCACGACCATAGCAATGATGGATCTCATTGACGAAATTCATACAAATAATGAAAATAGGCTTATTACCCAGGTAATTTTCTTAGACTTAAGCAAGGCATTCGATTGCATTCCACACGATCGCCTGTTAGATAAACTGTATAGGTACGGGATAAGAGGCTTGTCATTAGATTTGATAAGATCATAGTTTCAAAATAGATGGCAATGTGTTGTAGAAAAAGGGAAATTCTCATCTAAAGAAAGAATCACCATTGGAGTGCCACAGGGCTCGATACTAGGTCCCTTATTTTTCCTGCTATACATCAATGATCTGCCAACTAATGTACCTTCCAAGGGTAAGATCTTATTCGCAGACGATACCACATTATTGGATGCGGCTAAAACAATTGAGGAAGTAAACTACCGGTCGAAAAATTCACTAAAATTGGCCGCTAACTGGTTGACGTTAAATCAACTTACCATGAACGAGGAGAAAAATTAAAACATAATATTTTCTTTAGCAACAGAGCATACTTCCTCTGATCATCCAAATTGTGTAACTCTACTTGGTTTTGTTTTAGATGGGAAGCTTACTTGGCGTAGTCACATCGAACATTTAGCCGCTAAACTAAATCCTGTACTTTTTCAGTTGAAGAAACTCGTCATGCTTTGCTCCAATTCCATTGCAGAAACATTTTATCATTCTAATTTCGATTAGCTTCTCTCTTATGGTACAATCTTATGGGGAAATTCTGGTTATGCCATTAGGATCTTTAGAGCATAAAAAAGAGCAGTTCGCATATTGGCGATGGAGACTTCCCAAATAGCCTCATGTAGGCCGCTTTTCAAAAAATTCAAAATCTTTCCACTGCCCTGCATATAATTACCTACTTCTTTCAAATTTTATTACATGCGCATCTACATTCCCATGAATTTCCAAAATACTCATCTCATCATGTGTACTCCACCAGAAACGCAAATAAATTTTTAGTTCCTTATTGTAGGCTAACAAAGACACAGAGTTCTGTAAAAGTAATGGCAATAAAATTATATAATCTTCTACCTGACAAATTTAAAATATTGCCTATCAGAAATTTTAAACTACAATTAAAACGCTATCTACAACTTCATTGCTTTTATAGCATTGAGGAATTCATAAAATCTTTTAAATTATAAATTTCGCTGTCGCGTATGATTTAATATATTCTGACGTGTCCATATCATACGTTGATTCTGGACTAATAATAAATAAATAAATAAATAAATAAATAAAAAAAAAATAAATTAATTAATTAATTAATTAATTAATTAATTAATTAATATCGGAGGTTCCCGAGATTATTTCGCATTCTTTAAAAACGGCACTCCGGGTTTGTATACACTTATCAAAAATCGCGATACCATGGAACTTCTGGATTTGCTTTAGATTTGCAGTAATTTTGTGCAAAAATTAAAGATTATCTAAAACTAAAAAGCTTCAAACACATGAAGATGACAAATTCTTAAAATGAAAATATTATGAAAAAGATTATTGCAATAGTATTTTTTTCATTTAAATCCAAAATAAGAATCATAATATTGTAATGAAGCGAATTTTCGTGGGCCGGAAAACCGTACCACCGTCATCGGTTTATTTTTGTCGTCGCCGTCACAAGTCGGCAACGTCGTGCACGCGTCGTATACTGCCACCGCGCCCCTCCCGAGTGGCCGTACCGTCCTCGTGCGATTTCCAGATTCAATGTCGCCGTCCAGAAGGAGCCCGTCCTGAAGGAAGTCTCCGCCCAGGAGGAACGACCGTGCCGGACGTGTTCAACAATTTATATGTTGTTTTATTGCTGTAGGCAATTAAGAATAGCCGCATGATTTGTTAGTCTAGCCGTGTAGCTGGTGGCAGGGGATAAAACCTATTTTTTGTGTAAAATATTCCTTGCCGTTTTATTTTACTCCCTTGTTTTCGCGGGCGCTCACCACCTGAGATCCGTGTCTCCGGCTTGAGAGCAACCCCGGCGCTCCCTCCCCAGGAGAAGCCGGACGTATTTTTTAAATCAGTGACACTACTCTGCCCAAGGCTTGGCACCCTGGTGCGCGGCCCATCCTACCCGGAATTTCGTCGCGATATCTAAACAAATTTTCAAAGATAACAATATTGAAAAATTGTTTTGCTTTCCCACCTTTTACCTGCCCTGCGTATTTGATATTCCCTGTCAATTGTAAGTCCTCGATAAAGAAGATAATAAATGACCAACACAGGGGTCCGTCAGATGTTTATAAACAATGTTTGGTATAATTTGTAAATTTTTGAATATAGAATAAGTTAATGTTCTTAAATAAATGTCTTGAATGTGTGACTAAATTTCAAACTAAAATTTTACCGAATACGAAATTAGATAAAGACTAACAGGCCGGTCAGTTTTCATAATAGTAAACAAATTTGTCAACACAGGTATTAATGATATACATTGGTTACGTGACGTTGCACCGAAGTACAAAGCGCTGTTGACAATTCAGCTAAATATCCAGGTTCCAGTTAAAACTCGGCGACCACCATATTGGCGTCTGTGAACGAAATTGTTTTTAGTAATTTGCAGATATGAGGCACATAGTTATTTAATTCATTTTTAATTGAATTAAAATTATAAACAAAATGATGAAAGTTGAGTGAAATAAACAAATAAGTATCAGCATTATACGGCAAGAAAACAAAAGAACACTGTAACTCAGTATGGCAATTATACCCTCTGAGGAGAGTTTCGCCTGTGGCATAATTTACATACTGAGTTACCGAGAAGAAAAATTCTGAGAAGCAAAAATATTATGACAAAATAAAACTATTTAATCTAATGTAAAACTAAAAGAAAATACTAGATCCAAAGATGTAACAATTTTCAAAAAACCAACTGTTTTATTTGTAAATATTTACCTGCACTTATCGATATTTTATAATCCCCTCTTGTTTGTCGGTACTCGATTACGAGGATAATAAATGACCAGCATAGCTGTACATACCAACATTAGTTAACAATAGTCCGTAAAATGGAGATATCCGAGTTGCGCCCGCTACCTGAGTTTTCCAGCTCAAAAAGTCCGAATTGCCCACATTTTACTGTAGGTGACTGTTCCGAGTTGCGCCCACTACCTGGAAATATTATCACACCTACCTTTTTCATAATTTCTAAGCATAGTGCTTTTCTTGACGAAAGAAAACCAAATTTGTACATAAAGACAAATTTCTTTAATATTTCGAAAAGGTAAAACTATTAGGATAACAAGAACTAAGAGAGTTATTATATTTCGCGTGGAACGATTTGCAAACATTTGTTGTTGCTCTTCAAAATTTTTCACTGTGGGCCCACATGATACGAGGAAACAACATCCCATTAGCATATATGGAGATCATATACAAATTGGTGCACTAATTTACAATCAGACTGAGTAAAATTTGATTCTATAAAATATAGCAAGTTAACAAAATTTATGTACTAATTGGACTGAATATATATTTTATATGTACTTACATTTTAGGTAGGTATAGAGTAATATTTCTGTAAGAATGGCACCTCAGTAAAAATATGCATTCGTCAATTTATTTTTAGAGTTTATTTCTGTGTTCATTTATATTTACGTAATTGAAATATCCTATACCGACGTCACAAAACACTGGATTTTCCAATGGAGAGTAATTTTTATCTGCATTATAAGGTCTAAGAACGCGGTAAGGGCGCATTCAAGTAGTGGGCGCAATTCGGACATTTTCCGAGCGGTAAAAAAGCGCAACTCCTACCTTTTTCAGGTCATGAGCGCAATTTGGACTCCCCCCCCCAAAAGCCGTAAACTTCTGAAAATTTAATAAATTAATGTTCCAATGAAATTGTGTTGCTAAAGTTAAAACTTAATTTAACGATTACAAAGTAAAATTGGACAAAGACTACCAAGGCGATCAGTTTTTCATAATAGAAAGTAAACCTGGCAACACAGGTAGTTGTGACACACGTTGATCACGTGACATAGTGAAAAGCGCGGTTGCCATTTGAGCTATTAACGTAAATATACAGGACCCATCTAAAATTCCACAGACATCTTGTGAAAGGATTGAAAAGTTGTGTGTAATAAAGGACTAACCATTGTTTTTAGACAGTTCGGAAAAGACACTCGGGATCCCTGGGATTCTTCCGAATTCTAAAAAAAGGCACTCAGAGTGCCCGAGATTCTTCATAATTCCTTAAAGTAAAAGACATTCGGAGCCCCCTAGATTTTTGTTAATTAAAAAAAAAAAACGGAATATCCTCCGGATTTCTTTTAAATTGAACGTGATTTCGTGTAAAAAATTTAAACAGTCTAACACTAAAAAGTTTCAAACATATCAAAAAGAAAAATTCTTAAAAAGAATGTATTGCCACAAAATAATGGCTTGCCTTATAATTTTATTAACAAAATTAAAATTAAAACTTCATTTTTCTTTTCTTCTTATCTCTATTTCATTGGACGTTTCGGCAGGACGTCCCTTGCCTTTTTCAACTTGTCGGTTACAAAATCAGAATAAGGTTGTGTATATTACTTACAGTTACAATTATTCGTCCATGAAAATTGTAGATGGAATATTTTTAATATGACAAAATAAAACTATTTATTCTAATTTGAAACTAAAACTTAACAATATATCCAAAGATCTAACAATTTTCCAAAAACCAACTGTTGTATAGTGAACCAAGACCTATAAGGTTATATGGCCATCATAAAAGTAGTTGACCGTAAATAAATACCCCCTTTGTGTGGTTCGCACTAAGCTTACCGGTTGGCAATAAATCATCTTCTAAACATTTCTTGCTCATATTTAACAGGGCCGGCTTTCAAAGCGAGTGGTTATTTCGGAACCCTCAGCGGCTGCAGGTAGTAAAGAAATAGTGGAGTGGTGGATTTTCATATTTAGTGAAAGCCGCCCCTGAACGAAACCACAAGAGCCGGTCGAGCTGCAGTGGACACGTTATTTACGACCCTAAAACATTTTCTATTGTAAACAACTTAACTTCGACACAATGGGATGATTTTATGATGGCCATATAACCTTATAACTCTTGGTTCACTATACCTATTTAAAAATCTTTACCTGTCCTAATCGATATTTTATAATCCCCTCTTGTTTATGGGTACTAATGATTGACCAACACAGCTGTACCAATATTTATTAACAATTGTCGGTATAATCCGTAAACTTCTAAAATTTAATAAATTAATGTTCCAATGAAATTGTGTTGCTAAAGTTAAAACTTTATGTAACGATTACAAAGTAAAATTAGATAAATACTACCAAGGCGGTCAGTTTTTAATAATAGAAAGCAAACCTGGCAACACAGGTAGTTGCGACACACGTTGATCACGTGACATAATGAAAGGCGCAGTTGCCATTTGAGCCATTAATGTAAATATACAGAACCCATTTAAAATTCCACCTACATCTTGTGAACGGATGCAGATATTGAAGTTGTTTGTAATAAAAGACTACCATTATTGTTTACAGTTCGAAAAAACACTCGGGATCACTGACATTCCTTCGAATTCTAAAAAAAGGCACTCAGAGTGTCCGAGATTCTTTAAAATTCCTTAAAGTAAAACAAAATCGGAGCCCCCTAGATTTTTGTTAAAAACGGAATATCCTCCGGATTTCTTTTAAATTGAACGTCATTTTGTGACAAAAATTTAAATAGTCTAACACTAATAAGTTTCTAACATATCAAAAAGAAAATTTTTTAAAAAGAATATACTGGAACAAAATAATTACTTGATTTATAATTTTATTAACTGGCTGCTGGCTTACGCTTGAACATGTTTTCTTTTTATAACAAAGTTAAGATTAAAACTTCATTTTTGTCTTCTTCTTATATTTATTTCATTGGACGTTTCGGCAAGATGTCCCTTGCCTTTTTCAACCTGTCGGTTACAAAATCAGAATAAGGTTGTGTATATTACTTTCAGTTACAATTATTCGTCCATGAACATTGTACATGGAATATTTTTATTTTTTTTTAAATTATAAAAAAATAAAAAAAAATTCAAGCCTAGGCCAGCAGCCAGTTAATAAAATTATAAATCAAGTAAAATCAAACTGGCCCAAAACGACATTAGCAATGAATAACAAAATAATTAGAACTACAACTGTTTATTTATAATTTTCTTTTTATTTTACAATTTAAGCTTGCTAAGTTTAACAAATAAAATGTATCTTTTTATTGTACCTCCGGGTAGCATTTGCCGCCCAAGGGTTATACCCCACCCGGCAAACACCCCACCACTGTTTACGTCCGGGGGCTGAAGGTGTATAAACAACCTTACTTTATCGTCCTTTCATTATGTCCGAGCTTTTCGAGCTGTGAAATTGGACAGTTGTAACAATGGACGGATCTTCAGGTAAGTACTTTGACTTTAAACTATTTTATTTTTTGTTTGTAAATCATGCACTAATAGCTATTTTCTTCATTTCAGGAAGCGACTTCGCCACCGCTGGCCCTTCGAAGAAGCGGTCCTTCGACTGCGTCTCTCCCGCTGAGACGCAAGAGGAGAGGCCGCCCAAACGAAGACCGGGGATCAACCCCAATCCATCCATCCTCAACCTCCTCCTGGTTCTCCTTCGCCTATAATTCCCCCCTTTATTTTTCCTTATTTCATCCCCAATCCTGTTGGCCACATTCCTATTCCCCATATCCCCACACCTGCCCACCTCGATCCCCCGCGAAGATTTCGCCCAAGGGTGCCAGCCCACTCCAGGGCTGTGAGGACCCTGCTGCCGCTCTTCATGGCTCAGGCGCCGTCATCTCAGAAGGTATGTATTTATTTCGTGTTATTTTGGATGTAAAGGACTAATATATATTTCTTTTGCAGACTGTGCCTCCAGGAACGGAGCTGCCGCCTCTTCCCGATATGGACGACGGCCTCAAGCCACTGTCGGAATATCAGGCTTTCTGCGTGTGGAGGGCGCAATGGGAGAGGCAATACTACCAGGAACGGAGGCTGACCCATCGAACCTTAGATGCGGCTCTGTTCCTGGACAGTTATTACCTCAGCTTGGACGGTGGCTTTAGGTTAGTGTAGGTTAGGTTATGTTAGGTTTATATGTACATATAGTTATAGGTTTGGTTAGTTTAGTTATATGTGTACATATAGTTATAGGTTAGGTTAGTTTAGTTTAGCTTTATGTGTATATATAGTTATAGTTTAGGTTTTTAATTTTATGTGTATATGCAGTTGTAGGTTTGGTTATTTTAGTTTTAGTTGTACATAATATACCTAAATGTTTTTAATAAATTTATAAAAATCGGCAAACAAATTTTTTTTTTATTACCTATGACATAACCACATTTGTTTCTGGCTTAACTTCTCGGAGATTTCGGAACTACAGAATTGATTCCTTTTCCCAAAATTCGTTGGAATTCTTTGAGAAAAAGATAGTAGGATTTTTCTAAATAAAAAAAGATAATCAGCATTCCCAAAATTATTTACAAACAAAAAAATGATTGCAGACACGCGGAAACAGGAGGTTAGATTTTTCGCATTAAAGGGGTCACGGACACAAAAAAGTAGCCATTGGGCCGATGGACTCGGTTACAATACTTCCTTCGCTTACGCTCGGGAATTAAAAAACATAAAACATCGGAGGTTCCCGAGATTCTTTCGCATTCTTTAAAAAAGACATTCCAGATTTGTTTACTCTTATCAAAAATCGCGATACGTTGGAACCTCTGGATTTGCTTTAGATTTATAGTAATTTTGTGAAAAAATTAAAAATTGTCTAAAACTAAATACCTTCCAACATACTAAGATGACAAATTGTTAAAATGAAAATATTGTGAAAAAGATAATTGCAGTAATATTTTTTTTATTTAAATCCAAAATAAGAAACAGAATATTGTAATGAAGGGAATTTTCGCGGGCCGCAAACCGTGACGCATACCGCGAGAGCCAGGGGTAAAACCGCTATCGCCGCGCTGCCGCGGGAAAGGGATTCTTGCCTGAAGTCTTCATGAGAGAAGAAGTGCTGTGGCTGTGTTTTTGGAAAGTGTGGCAGAAGTGCAGTTCGACACTCCGATCACCGCAAGTACATTTTTGAGTCGTTTGCCCGTTTACGTATCGGTTTTTGGAATCACCGCCCCCGAGCGAAAAACCGTACCACCGTCACAAAGTTTTTTTTTGTCGTCGACGTCAAAAGTCGGCAACGTACCGTCCTAGTGCTATTTCCAGATTCAATGTCGCCGCCCCCAAGTCCAGGAGGAGCCCGTCCTGAAGGAAGTTTCCGCAAAGGAGGAACGACCGTGCCGAACGTGTTATTATTTTACTTGTTGTTTTGTTGCTGTAGGTAATTAAGATTTGCCGCAAGATTTGTTATTTTAGCCGTGCAGCTGGTGGCAGGGAATAAACCCTATTTTTTATGTAAAATAATCCTTGCCGTTTTATTTAACTCTCTCGTTTTTGCGGGTGCTCATCACCTGACATCTGTGTCTTCCGTTTGAGAGCAACCCCGGCGCTCTCTCCCCAGGAGAGGCCAGACGTGTTTTTTAAATCAGCGACACTAGTCGGCCCAAGGCTTGGCACCCAGGTACGCCGCCACGACACGTTGTCGGCGAGATTCCGGACCTTCCGTCTGTCCTACCCGGAATTTCGTCGCGATATCTAAACAAATTTTCAAAAATAACAAAATTCGAAAACTGTTTTGCTTTCCAAACTTTTACCTGCCCTGTGTATTTGAAATTCTCCTGTTAAAATTGTAAGTCCTCGAAAAGGAAGATAATAATTGACTTTAACACATCGGTCCGCCAAATGTTCATCAACAATGTTTGGCATGATTTGTAAATTTTTGAATATTGAATAAATTAATGTTCCTAAATAATTGTCTTGAATGTTTGACTAAATTTCAAACTAAAATTTTACCGACTGTGAAATTAGGTAAAGACTAACAGGCCGGTCAATTTTCATAATAGTAAACAAATCTGTCAACACAGGTGTTAATGGTATACGTTGATTATGTGACGTTGCACCGAAGTAGAAAGCGCTGTTGCCATTCAATATATGATCGTTTTCCAAGTTGGGACAGTTTCAAATAAGTTTTTGGGCTCAAAGTTTCGCACACTCTCGTAAGTGGCATGTTCAGGAGCAGGGATGAGAAATTCGGAAGAATCGAAAGAGTACGGTAATTCAGTACCTATGTCAACCATACCTTCTGAGAAGAGTTTCGCCTTTGGCATAGTATACATACTGAGTTACCGCGCTCTTTTGAATTCTTCCGAATTTCTCAACCCTGCTCCTGAAGATACCACTTACGAAACGATCCGAAATATTGAGCCCTAAAACTTAATTGACGCGGTCCCAACCCGGAAAACGTTAATAAATCTTGAATAAGTATTATTTAAGCTGCGATATGACAATTTTTAATTTTGGACTTCATTGTCATTAAGTAATTAATACATGCTCTTTTCAAGAAGTATGGAGGATCCAACCCTATGTGGAACGAAAAATTGCAGAATATTTTGTCTCGTTTGTAAAAAGCAACATATTGCACCATCTTGCCAGATTCCAGTTCTTAAACACGTCCGTACAAATTATGCATATTAAGAAGAAACATTCTTAAAGCAAAAATATGAAGACAAAATAAAACTATTTATTCTAATTTAAATCTACAAGTTATTAATAGATCCAAAGATGTAACAATTTTCCAAAAACCAACTGTATTACTTGTCAACTTTTACCTACCCTTATCGATATCTTATAATCCCCTCTTGTTTATGGGTACTAATGATTGACCAACACAGCTGTACCAACATTTATTAACAATAGAGGGTAAAATCCGTAAACTTCTGAAAATTTAATAAATTAATGTCCAAGGAAATTGTGTTGCTAAAGTTAAAACTGAATTTAACAATTACAAAGCAAAATTAGATAAAGACTACCAAGGAGGTCAGTTTTTAATATTAGAAAGTAAACCTGGCAACACAGGTAGTTGCGACAAACGTTGATCACGTGACTTAGTGAAAAGCGCGGTTGCCATTTGAGCTATTAACGTAAATATACAGGACCGATCTAAAATTCCACAGACATCTTGTGAAAGGATTGAAGTGGTGTGTAATAAAGGACTACCATTCTTTTTAGACAGTTCGAAAAAGATACTTGGAATTCCTGAGATGCCTTCTCGAATTCTAAAAAAGGCACTCAGAGTGCCCGAGATTCTTTACAATTCCATAAAGTGAAAGACACTCGAGCCCCCTAGATTTCTGTTAATTAAAAAAAAGGAATATCCACCGGATTTGTTTTAAATTCAACGTGATTTTGTCTAAAAAATTTATATAGTCCAAAACTAAAAACTTTCAAACATATCAAAAAAAAAGTTCTTAAAAAGAATATATTGGACAAAATAATGACTTGATTTATAATTTTATTAATTGGCTGCTGGCCTACGCTTGAAAATATTTTTTTTTCCTAACAAAATTAAAATTAAAACTTCATTTTTTTCTTCTTCTTATATTTATTTCATTGGACGTTGCGGCAGGACGTCCCTTGCCTTTTTCAACCTGTCGGTTACGAAATCAGAATAAAATTATGTACATTAGGCCAGCAGCCAATTAATAAAATTATAAATCAAGAAAAATCAAACTGGCGAAAAACGAAATTAGCAATGATTAACAAAATAATTAGAACAACAGCTGTTTATTTATAATTTTCTTTTTATTTTACAATTTCAAGCTTGCTAAGTTGTAACAGATCAAATTTATCTTTTCTTATTTTACCTCTGGGTGCCATTTGCCGGCCCAAGTGTTATCCCCGCCCGGCAAACACCCCACCACTGTTTACGTCCGGGGGCTGAAGGTATATAAACAACCTCACTTTATCGTCCTTTCATTATGTCCGGGCTTTTCGAGCTGTGAAGTTGGACAGTTGTAACAATGGACGGATCTTCAGGTAAGTACTTTTACTTTAAACTATTTTATTTTTTGTTTGTAAAGCATGCACTAATAGCTATTTTCTTCATTTCAGGAAGCGACTTCGCCACCGCTGGCCCTTCGAAGAAGCGGTCCTTCGACTGCGTCTCTCCCGCTGAGACGCAAGAGGAGAGGCCGCCGAAACGGAGACCGGGGATCAACCCCCAATCCAGCCATCCTCAACCTCCTCCTCGTTCTCCTTCGCCTATAATTCCCCCCTTCATTTTTCCCTATTTCATCCCCAATCCTGTTAGCCACATTCCTATCCCCCATATCCCCACACCTGCCCACCTCGATCCCCCGCGAAGATTTCGCCCAAGGGTGCCAGCCCACTCCAGGGCTGTGAGGACCCTGCTGCCGCTCTTCATGGCTCAGGCGCCGTCATCTCAGAAGGTATGTATTTTTTCGTGTTATTTCGGATGTAAAGAACTAATATACATTTCTTTTGCAGACTGTGCCGCCAGGGACGGAGCTGCCGCCTCTCCCCGACATGGACGACGGTCTCAAGCCACTGTCGGAGTATCAGGCTTTCTGCGTGTGGAGGGCCCAATGGGAGAGGCAATACTACCAGGAACGGAGGCTGACCCATCGAACCCTCGATGCGGCTCTGTTCCTGGATAGTTATTACCTCAGCTTGGACGGTGGCTTTAGGGTAGTGTAGGTTAGGTTATGTTAGATTTATATGTATATATGGTTGTAAGTTAGGTTAGTTTAGTTTAGTTATATATGTATATAGTTATAGGTTAGGTTAGGTTAGTTTAGTTTAGTTATATGTGTACATATAGTTATAGGTTAGGTTAGTTTAGTTTTATGTATATATATAGTTATCGGTTAGTTTAACTTAGTTTTATGTGTATATATAGTTATAGGTTAGGTTTTTAGTTTTATGTGTAAATACAGCTATAAGTTAGGTTATTTTAGTTTTAGTTGTACATAATGTACCTTAATATTTTTAATATGTTTATTAAAATCAGTAAAGAAAAATTTTTGTTTTCCTTATAACATAGCCACATTTTTTTCTGGTTTAAATTGTCGGAGATTTCGGAACTACAGAATTGATTCCTTTTCCCGAAATTCGTTCGCATTCGTTGAGAAAAAGACAGTGGGGGCCCTAAGATTTTTCTAAATAAAAAAAGACAATCAGCATTCTCTAAATTATTTATAAACGAAAAAGATGAATGCAGACACACGGAAACAGGAAGCTACATTTTTCGTATTATAGGGGTCATGAACACAAAAAAGTAGCCATTGGGCCGATAGACTCGGCTACAATACTTCCTTCGCTTACGCTCGGGAAGTAAAAAACATAAAACATCGGCGGTTCCCGAGATTATTTCGCATTCTTTAAAAAAGACACTCCGGGTTTGTATACACTTATCAAAAATCTCGATACGTTGGAACTTCTGGATTTGCTTTAGATTTGCAGTAATTTAGTGTAAAAATTAAAGATTATCTAAAACTAAAAAGCTTCAAACATATTAAGATGACAAATTCTTAAAATGAAAATATTGTGAAATAGATTATTGGAATAGTATTTTTTTATTTAAATTCAAAATAAGAAACATAATATTGTAATGAAGCGAATTTTCGTGGGCCGGAAAACTGTACCACCGTCACCACCTGAGATCCGTGTCTCCGGCTTGAGAGCAACCCCGGCGCTTCCCCCCCAGGAGAAGCCAGAGGTATTTTTTAAATCAGCGACACTACACTGCCCAAGGCTTGACACCCTGGTGCGCCGCCACCACACGTTATCGGTGAGATTCCGGACCGTCCGTCCGTCCTACCCGGAATTTCGTCGCGATATCAAAACAAATTTTCAAAGATAACAATATTAAAAAACTGTTTTGCTTTCCCACCTTTTACCTGCCCTGCGTATTTGATTTTCCCCTGTTAATTGTAAGTCCTCGATAAGGAAGATAATAAATGACCAACACAGCGCTCCGTCAAACGTTCATAAACAATGTTTGTTATAATTTTTAATTTTTGAATATAGAATAAGTTAATGTTCTTAAATAAATGTGTTGAATGTTTGACTAAATTTCAAACTAAAATTTTACCGAATACGAAATTAGATAAAGACCAACAAGCCGGTCAGTTTTCGTAATAGTAAACAAATCTGTCAACACAGGTATTAATGTTATATATTGATTACAGAACGTTGCACCGAAGTAGAAAGCGCTGTTGCCATTTCACCTAAATATCCAGGTTCGAGTTTAAACTAGGCGACCACCATATTGAAATTCTGTGAACGAAATTGTTTTTAGTAAGTTGCAGATATGAGGCACATAGTTATTTATTTCATTTTTAATTGAATTAAAATTATAAACAAAATGATGAGAGTTGAGTGAAATAAACAAATAAGTATCAGTATTATACGGCAGTTCGTACGTATGGTAAAACAGATCTTGTTGAAAATAATTTCAGAAGCCTCCACTGCCGGATTCAATATATGATCGTTTTCCGGGTTGGGACCGTGTCAAATGAGTTTTTGGGCTCAACGTTTCGCATACTTTCGTAAGTGGCATCGTCAGGAGCAGGGTTGAGAAATTCGGAAGAAGACAAAAGAACACGGTAACTCAGTATGTCAACGATACCCTCTGAGGAGAGTTTCGCCTGTGGCATAATTTACATACTGAGTTACCGAGAAGAAAAGTTCTTAAAGCAAAAATATTTTGACATAATAAAACTATTTAATCAAATGTAAAACTAAAAGAAAATACTAGATACAAAAATGTAACAATTTTCTAAAAACCAACTGTTTTATTTGTCAAACTTTACCTGCGCTTATCGATATTTAATAATCCCTTCTTGTTTGTCGGTACTCGATTACAAAGATAATAAATGACCAGCACAGCTGTACATACCAACATTTATTAACAATAGTCCGTAAAATGGACATATCCGAGTTGCGCCCGCTACCTGAGTTTTCCAGCTCAAAAAGTCCGAATTGCCCACATTTTACGGTAGGTGATTGTTCCGAGTTGCGCCCACTACCTGGAAATATTATTACACCTACCTCTTTCATAATTTCTAAGCATAGTGTTTTTCTTGACGAAAGAAAACCAAATTTGTAGATAAAGACAAATTTCTTTAATATATCGGAAAGGTAAAAGTATTAGGATAACAAGAACTAAGAGAGTTATTATATTTCGCGTGGAACGATTTGCATGCATTTGTTGTTGCTCTTCAAAATTTTTCACTGTGGAGATTATATACAAATTGGTGCACTAATTTACAATCAGACTGAGTAAAATTTGATTCTGTAAAACATAGCAGGTTAACAAAATTTATCTACTAATTGGACGGAATATATAGGTATTTTATATGTACTTACATTTTAGGTAGGTATAGAGTAATATTACTGTAAGAATGGCACCTCAGTAAAAATATGCATTCGTCAATTTATTTTAGAGTTTATTTCAGTATTCATTTATATTTACGTAATTGAAATATCCTATACCGACGTCACAAAACACTGGATTTTCCAATGGAGAGTAATTTTTATCTGCTTTATAGGGTCTAAGAACGTGGTAAGGGAGCATTCAAGTAGTGGGCGCAACTCGGACATTTTCCGAGCGGTAAAAGAGCGCAACTCCTATCTTTTTTAGGTCATGAGCGCAATTTGGACTAGCCCCGTAAAAGCCGTAAACTTCTGAAAATTTAATAAATTAATGTTCTAATGAAATTGTGTTGCTAAAGTTAAAACTGAATTTAACGATTACAAAGTAAAATTAGACAAAGACTACCAAGGCGGTCAGTTTTTAATAATAGAAAGTTAACATGGCAACACAGGTAGTTGTGACACACGTTGATCACGTGACATAGTGAAAAGCGCGGTTGCCATTTTAGCTATTAACGTAAATATGTAGGAACATAATAAATTCAATAAATTAAAGCGTTTCCGTAATACTTCCTGCGATGTATGTCTGGCAGGATATACACCATTTTCTCGAAATGCCATGTATGGTTGTAACTCAAGTTGATGGCAATGATACAAATGTTAATTTAAAAGCAGGCCGCAGAAATCCACTTATTTAGGTTTTACTATCTATATGCTAGTAACGATATCTAGCGTTGGGATCATTTTTCCTAAGTTATTATTCATTTTAGAACTTTTCGTCCGAGATTTTAAAATTGTACGTTTGTAAGAACCTTTTCGGTGTTGATCGGAGAAGATTAAACCAGGTTGATGAATAAAATTTCTAGCGAAATAATAATCATTTATTCACAAACTCCTTAAATAGCGTAGAAACTTTCATGTGCCATGTTTAGGCTCCGGGCGACGGTAACGGGAGTTCCACCGGTTGGTACCTGAAGGCGGAAGGGTGGTGAAACGAGACAGAGAGAATCGGTTGTTGCCAAGGAGCTTTAAATGTATCTCTCTCTATACGTTTAAACCTCTTTGGCAAACCAAAATGCGATCGCATCTGCCCACTCGTAACTTGACATTCGTAGACCTTCGAACATTTGCGTATACCAACATGTGTGAATGGTTCGAGAACACCGAATTTTTAAAACCGTTCTTAAATTGGCAACTTGTATATGGGGAACTTATTCCAGCGAGTTCGAGAATCTACCCCCAGTACGCAAACTTCAGGTAGAAGGAAGCGCATTGTTACAAGTTTACTGTTTATTGATATTAGTGGTGTAGTTTGCAATGAGGCTATGACTTTTGTCATATTTTAGTTTCCTTTTGGTAGTTAGGGCACCAGGACAAGATTGGCCGAACGACTCATGTGACCGACATTACGAGAGGATAAGAATGTTGCGACCTGCCTGAGCCAGATTTCGCTTGTGGAGTTGTGGTATGACGTAAGTGTAAAAAGGGAGATAGAAGGTCAGTTCGGCTAACGATCCTAATCCCTGCTACACGTATTTTGGTACAATTGTTTCTCTCCTGCCCGAAGAGGGTACTGTGTACCGAATCACGTGTAGCAGTGCCTACTAATAAATCATTTAACCTCTTTAAAGTTTTTTACTTTAATATTAAGATTGATACCTATGCTTGGGCTCAATTTGTTACAATTGAAGGACTATATTTGCAATGTGTCGGAATTCCCCGACGGTACATTTGTAACTAACTCATAATATTATGTTGTGTGGGTGAGTGTTTTTCTTATCCTTTTCGGCATGCACGTGTGTGGCAATGAGCCTACCTGTTTGTTGTTTTATGTATGCTCTTCCATGTCCACTGTTCTGTGGCTAATCAAATTTTAATTTTATGCACCAGAGGGTTTTAAATGACATTGGCAGACATTGACAGCGTTTCAACTGTTGCCGAATGAGATTTGGGTAAGAAGAGTGCCAGTTTTCTTCCATAGTGTGATAAAATGGTTTTAGGTTGCCAAAATGTCAACTCTGGAATACTTTGAAACGTTCGCAACACGTGGGAGATCTTCATGGAAAAACGTTCACAAATGTAAATCATGCCCCTATTTTACAACT
Source organism: Zophobas atratus (assembly GCA_022388445.1). Lineage (NCBI taxonomy): Eukaryota > Metazoa > Arthropoda > Insecta > Coleoptera > Tenebrionidae > Zophobas > Zophobas atratus. The sequence goes on from CM039446.1 coordinate 14,767,273, forward strand.
GCCGTTTTCCTTATGATCAATCACGTGAGAAGACACCGTTTTCCTCTGGAAGAATTTACTTGCGACAACGCCAAAATTGAAGCTTATTACTGTAAAGCTTGCGATTTTAAGACGGAACTGACACTTTTATTCAAAGAGCACATTAATAAATACCATGGGCTTAAGAGAGAATCTAGAGACGATTTATTAAGTGAGGACTTCCACATACCTACAAACCTACGTCTGCGAAAAATGCGACTTTGAAACCTATTTCTGTCTAAAGTGGATTCAGCATACTTCAGCATGCACGGAAATGAAAGAAAATCCTCTAAGTGTGACTTCTTCGTCACTGAATGACACCTACAGTTTCGATTTCAAGCGAAGTTGGTATTACTGTGCCCAATGTTCTTACAAAGCTAAACTCAAAGGTACTTTAAAACGTCATATCTTGATAAAACACGATTTGAACAACCGATATGCATGCGAAAAATGTCCATTCAAGGCCATAGTAAAAAAGGATTTAGTTAACCATGTAAAAAGACACCACTTGGATGACGAAGACGTTAAATGTTACCAATGCAATAAGTGTCCTTTCAAAACTAAATATAAATGTTGTCTAAAGAAACACGCAATTGGACAACATTTGGACGAAAATAAAATTCACTGGCACCAATGTGAAAAATGCCCGTTTAAAAGTAAACAAGTGTGGGGTTTAAAAAGTCACATGATTTTTAAACATTTAGATGAAGGAAACGTCAAGTGGTATCAGTGTAATTATTGTCCATATAAGACGAAATCAAATAATAATTTAAAGCATCATATAAATTACCTCCATTTGGATGAAACTGAAGCTAAATGGTACAAATGCGAACACTGTCCTTACAAGACTAAAAATCGTTCAACTGTTTATATGCACAGAATCAGGAAACATAATGGGCTTTTATAAACCATAAGCCGGAAATGGACTTTAATTTTTATACGTATGTTGTTTGTTTAGCCAATAGTTTTTTCAGTCGTCTACAATGTACTATGTTATGTGACTTGTTTTTTTCATTAAGATCATAAATTAAAGTTATATTTTTGTTAATTAAATAGATGTAACGGTTTTAAAAAACAAAAATATTTTATTAGAACACATATGCAAAATGTAACGTTCCTTGTTACACAACTATAAAATAAAAAATTATGATAAAAGTTGTATAATTGTTTCATTTTAGGATCTAAACAGCTTGGGTATCTCGAGACCTGTGTGTGGACCTTGTCTACGGGTTGCGCCGGGAACGCAACGAGGTGGATCGGTAGACTCTTAAGGTACACTTAATGCGATATAAGTCCACGTTATGTTCGTTTCTTCAAGATCGGAGCGTTCTTTTCCTTGTTCCGATTCTTCACTGATGTCTTGAATCTGGACCACGTGTTATTTATTTGGTGTTAATCGTTTTTGTATTATTTGTAGAGGCAAATTTCCTACCTGGGCTATAATCCGTATTGTTTCCGTTCGTTTGAGTGTCGGTAGATATTGTTTTGGTCTGCTATACTAGACCGATCTGAATTGTTTACTGGTCGGGTGGTTTTTCCAATTTTCTGTCTTGGCATTTCTTCCTTTGAGGCAGGACTTTGTGCCATCAAATGTTTTGTACTTTGTGCGTTGTATCTAAGACACTTGGCACATTTGTATTTTGGAAAGTTGACGGTATTTTTCCCATTCAGAATTCAAATTTTCTTCGGATATTTGCTGGTGCAATTTTGCGATTTTTTGTTTTCTGTATGGGTATGGTGCGAACTGTTTTCGTGAGGGGGAACAACTTGTTCTCACTTTGACTAACCGGGCTTGAAGGAATAATTTCACTTCTTCAGATGGCTACGGTAGCTGGTTGTTGTCTCTCTTGCCATTGTTCACATTGTGCAGCCAAAAATTTTTCATTACTGGGGATTTGTCGCAATGGTGATGTCTCTTTAATATTCTCTAATTTTGGTGTCTGCTGATCATCTATTCGTGTGAACACACTTTTGTCTGTTATAATTTTGTTGCTTTTTTTCTTCTTTTGTTACACCACCGGACAACAGCCACCCAAATCTTGTGTGTGTTTTGATCGATGAAACAAGCACTTGTTTTCTTTTTTTTTGGATAGGTATCGTTGTTGCAGTATTCTCCAGCGGCTAGTGATACATGAATTGGGCCTTTTTGGAAGATTGGATCTTGCTGACGTAGTTCTGCCTCACCGGAAGATCTGTTTAAATGTCTTCTTTTGGCACTCTACAATTATTTTAAAGTTCGTTATGTTTGGATGGCGTGAGATCTACTTGAATGTGTTTTCTTGGTAGCGACAAAAGTGTTGTTGCTTTTATGTGATGAGCGATGCCTATATATCAAAAAATTGGAAAGTTGACTAATTAAAATTTCGAAAAACTGAGAACCTTTCAAATTTCAAAAATTGTTGCCATTTTAAACTAAACCACGTAATACGATGAATGCAATAAAATTGGATTTTGCTTCAGTTTAAATTTGACGCCAATGTGCTTTGTTGTGACTGGTTGGCACGGTTGCGGAAATTAATGTATGCGAGTTACACAGTCGGTTGTAATTTGTGCGGTTAGGTGCATCCCACTTGCATGTGTGTGAAGAAATTTTTAATCCTTCCTGCTTTTAACTGTGTTCCAACGAGGATTGGGTAAGAGTAGCGCCAGTATTCTTCCGTAGTGTAATAAAACGGTTTTAGGTGTCAACTTTGGAATACTGTGAAGCAATCGCAAAACATGATAAGCCTTCACTGAAAAACGTTCACAACTATAAATATGCGATTTTAAGACGGAACTAACAGCTTTGTTCAAAGAACACATGGATAAATATCATGGAATTAAGAGATAATTAAAAGACGATTTATTAAGTGAGGACTTCCGCATACAAAACTACGTTTGCGAAAAAGCAATTTTGAAACAAATCTTTCGTTAAAGTGGCTTCAACATATTTCAGCATGCACGGAAAAGAAATACAATCTTCAAAGTGTCACGATCCCGATTTCAAGCCAACTGACGAAACAAGTTGGTATTTTTGTATCCAATGTTCCTACAAAGCTAAATTCAAAAATATTTTAAGAGTTCATATGAGAAAACACTATCTGAACAAGAAATATGCATGCGAAAAGTGTCCATTTAAAAGTAGATGTAAACAATTTTTAAATATCCACATGAAACTCCACTTAGATGAACAAGATGTTGAATGGTACAAGTGCGACAAATGTCTATTTAAGACAATAGAAAAATACTATTTAACTAAACACAAAAAGATCCACTTGAACGACGAAGACGTTAAATGGTACAACTGTCATGAGTGTCCTTACAAAACTAAGATAAAATTTCGTTTAAAGGAACACGCCAATTCAAAACATCTAAAAGAAGAAAACATTAGTTGGTATCAGTGCCTGTATTGTCCACATAAGACGAAAAGGAGTGATAATTTAAAAAACCATGTAAATTGCCGCCATTTAGATGAAAATGAAGCTAAATGGTACAAATGCGAAGGCTGTCCTTACAAGAGTAAAAGTTATTCAACTTTTTATCAACACAGAAAAAAACATGTTGGAATTTACTGAACTGTTTAGTTGAATGTTTTTTGTTTAACCAGTAGTTTTTTTCGTATCTGTGTCGGTTATGTACAATGTGTTATTAGACTTGATGTTTTCATTAAGGTGATAAAAAAAATAAAGTTTTATTTTTTACATTAAATTGATATGACGCTTTAAAAAAATAAATATACATTATTAGAACACAAATGCAAAATTATTGGGGTCCCAACGAGATAGCAATACGAGATGGGCACCCCCTGTGTCATCAATGTTTAAAATAGACTGCGTACCTCACGCATAACGACTACGTATGTATAATGGTTCCGGCGAGAGATTGGGATATTTTGACAGTTGACATGTAAGTTGGCAGCAACCTAACACTATAAAATACACTGAAATTTCTACGCTGTCACTCACAGCTGGCTGTCACTCTCTCTGTTACAAATGTAAAACTACTGAAAGTTCCATTACTAAGGATAGGCTACTTTTCTAACTCTCATCTCCAGTGCTTCTTTAAGGTACGTGTCCATTTGAGAGGGCGCTTGCGAAAGATAATTCCAAGATCAGCCCGCAAGGCCATGCTCGGGCCTGCCCTCAACTGGGTAAACGTATCGCTTGCCCAGGGTTTCTACCTGGTTTCTCCGAGTTTGTGAGCGACTCTCACAATACGAACACGTTTCGTAGTACGACAATGATCTCCGATCAGTGTGTTTTACCTATATTTTTTTGGTAATAACTTAATTAATTGCAATAATAGACCTCAGAAATTTGAAATGACAAATTAAGACTAAAGATGGTATAAAATGAAAACCAGAACTCTCCTGAGAGTTGCTCTCCAGTGGACACGTACCCTAATAAAAATGCATGTTCTAGTAGATAATGTAAAACTTATGTTTTGTAGCGCTTAAGATTAGAATGATTTTGAAATTTCAAATTTCGCGCGGATGGTGCACTTTTCTCCGCGTATATTTAGTGACTTTTCTGTCACTCAATCTCTCACCGTACACAGTATAAGTAATATAAGTTTTTCTACTTCGCGTTCGTAACCACAGATTCGTAACCAAGCTATTACATTGGTAGTTACACATGTCACTGTGAAGTAACAAATAAAATAAACGTCAAAAGAACGAAATGTTGTTTTTATTCGGAATTAAATATTGCTGTGGAAGTTTACAATTATTATACACATTAATCACAACATTGGATGTGTCTTGGGCACTTGGATTAATACCAGGTAACTGATTGTCATAATATTTGGGTGAAAATTTGAACTTCAACTGTTACAATATGACACTGTGTCTTACCAACTACGCCAAATTCCCTAAAATTGTAAACATTTTAGAGCACTCATCCCTTACAATTTTGGAATTTGTGCTTAAAAATAAACTCTTATGAAACTTGTTTTCTAATATACCTACAATTATAATTTTGTGTTCACGATTGTCGTGTTCTAATTTGAAAATTAAATAATTCTGCGTTTAAGTCGTGGGATGAGTAAAGTGCGAATAAAGCTTAATACTGATTTATTCAGTAAGACATTAACATATTTGTAATAGACTACTGACTACATATTTAAGTTCAAGGAATTATTTGTTACAAAATAAATCTATTAAAATATTGTGTCCCTGATGATGGTATTGTTTAAATCTAGGACCTAAACATGGGTGTTTCGAAAAACACTCATGGTCGGTGGGTTTTCTATAGATGGGTTGCACTTGGAACGCAACGGGTGGATCTGTGGTCTTTCGAGGGCATCACCTGGACATCCTTCTCCTGTTGGCGTAGATGTGTTCGTTGTTTCCTTCAAAATATCATGTATCGTATTGCCCAGACTCCAGCATTGACCGTTAGAATTATGCTTCCGGTGATGACGATGAAAATCGAACTGTTCTTTTTCTCCTTCTAAGTTTTCAATGGTGTGTTCAGTCTGGACCAACGGTTCTTTAATTGGTGTTAATCGTTTGTGTATTTTTGGTGGAGTCAAATTTGTCACCACCGGGCTCGAGTATCTGACTGTAATCTCTACTGTTTCTGTGCTTCTGAGTGTCAGAAGATATTATATGTAGATACTTAGTATATTGTCAGATAAGGCATATTTTCACTCTGAAAGAGCGATTTGTTATTATGGATGATTTTTTTGTATAGACCATGTAAATGGACTTCGTAATTTCTTACTTAATTTGGGGCAGTCAGATGTTCATCTTCTCATGTTGATAAGTGGATGGTGACTGTTTTTTTTCCAATTTTTCAACCACACCCTCGTATTTCTCTTCAGGTTTGTATTGTATTGTATTGTATTTTGAAGTGCTTGCTAGTTGTTTTGAGGGTAGGCCTCAGTTTCTTCAGTTCATTATGATTTCATTGAAATTCCTTCCAATTTTTTTAGAGTTGATCTTCTTTTCTGGATTTCCAATTTTGGGCTTAACATCTTAAAATAGGTGAATTTTTATAAAAATTACTGTTAAAGTTACGACAACGAAAAGTGACACAATGTCGCGAAGATATGAGGTACCTACATTTATATTTAACTGTGACAATAATGACATGCAATCAACAAAACCGTGGAACCGTTTTAAATAAATAAGACATCTTTGAAGTTACGCCTAATACTGACGAGAGATGTAGGTAAGCTTGATTATGCGCAAAAGATCAAATTGCGGAAATCCTTGAGTTTGGTATGAACCAAATATAGATATTTATTATTTGGTTCATAAACAATGTCTACTGAACAAACTTAGTAATGTTCGTAATAAACTATTTAAGTTACTTAAAAATATTCATTTTATACTTATCATTTAATTACAAGCCTTAGCTAATAGTAATTTACACAACTAGTTCGGGATAGCCTGCTTCCCGCATTTGCGTGAATGCGGGAAGCAGGCTCACGAACGTGTTGTGTACAATATTTTTTGCAACGAATAAACCTTTAAACTGAAGAAATTAACTGTGAGTTATTTATAACAATGGCGCCGTCAACACATCACAATGTTGACACTACGCGAGTATTTTAAGGTTACCATGGCAACGGGAAGTTAAAATGCACGTGTGCGGGAAGTTCGAACTCCCGCACCCTGGTGAATGCACGAAAGCCATCAAAAAAGATCATGAGTGCAAAAATATTATTTACGTGCTGCGGCGAACATTGCATAAACACTTTTGTAAAGTGATAAAATTGAAGGCGGATTCAAAAACTATAAGTACAGGAATTGGTATGGTCTTTATAAAATTAAAACTGGTTCAGAGTAAGAACTTGGTAAACACGTAAATTTTTTTGTAGTTTGAGCCTACCTACAAATTCTGCCCTTGAAGGATTTGGACCGCCTTCCTCTGTGATGGCGGGCAGAGACGATCCGCCCATGCGCACAAAACATTTTCCTGCGATTGGTACCGCCAATCACGGTACCAGTTGAATTTACAGCATCCACCCTCTTACGGTAGTCCAGACCAATATTCGTTACAACGCTGCTAACCGTCCACTATTACTTGATGCGGTCTGGTGTGAAAGGACAGCATCTGTTCCCATAAAGGTGGGAATAGAAGACGTTAAGGGAGCTAAATATTGCTAGTGGGTAGTTGGATGACGTGTCGACTAACTATGCTCAACTTTTGTGTCGAAATTCTGAGTGATACCGCCTATAAATAAATATTAAATACAGAATTATTGTCATTTAACTAACTAATTATAGCATTTTCTTGCTTGTCTTCATAGGACCAATTATTTTAAAATAAATTCTACTTACTGTCGTTTTTTCCAACGTTGCTTTGCCAAAGCCGTCTTACTTTTTCTTCGAACACCACAAGTTTTGTGCACTTTGCTATGAATTCCCATTTTTTTAACACAAGTAAAACAACCAAACTATTTCAAATATCAGTGAAATCTAAACACTCTCGCCAGAACGACTCTGATAAACGAATGCAAATTTTGTTCATTTAAAATTTTACTAGGACGGTCAGGGCACTTAGATCAGGTAAAATTTTCCTTTTTATATATAGGGAGAACCCAAAATTCGTCCATTGTCTCCGGGTATTTGCACCCTCATAAATAGAGAGCGGATTTTATGAAATTTGCATATCCGTTATTTTTTGCATGTAAGTCTTGATATTTAATATGTGAACGAATCATGCTAAAATTAAAAATGAATGCAGCTATAAAAAATTGCATATTTGCATATATTTTCCTTATGCTGCATATTTCACTTAATGGGTGCATATTTTGCATTTTTATTATTTTTTGTGCTAATTTGAAAAAAAAAAGATTATCATTCTATACGCATTTATCTAGAAAGACGAAATTTCATGAATCATAGTGCCAACATCGTCCTGAGACTCCTGAGCTTCAAATAACTATGAAAAGATTGGGTTTTATGGCAGTTTGGAGAAACCACTGAGTGTTAAGCCATCCTTCCAGGTAAATTCGCGCCCTAGTTACTTTTGGAAATACTTAAGTTCATTCCCAATATTTTTGTTTGTTACTTCAGTGTATTAATGGTATGTTTTGTGGTGATCGAAGCGACGTTTTCGTATTATTTTTCATCGTGAGTTTGCATTGAAAGCATTTAAAGCGATGCAGGTGTCGAAGATAACTCAAATTAATTTGTGGATTAAACCTTTTCCTGAACTTATTCTTCAAGAAGGAACTGTGTTTTGTCGCGCCTGCTCAAAACCGGTAAGTATTTTTACATCTGTGGACGTAGTAGGGTAAATGTGTACAAGAGTACGCACTTAGTGTAAAATTGTCAATAACTTTTTAATTTTTTTGGATAGACAAATTTTATAATATGGGTTCGTTATATACATGTTTAGAGATCAGATATATTTAATTGTACGTCTCAAGACCACTGTATTTTAAGAGTAATTTCAATTTTTGTCGAGATGTGTAAATGCGCACTCTTAGACAGTTCATTGCACAAGAGTGCGCATTTGAACGCTTATGAGTGCGCATTACATTTTATAAAAAAAAATATTTGTTTCTAAGGTGAAAATAAATGGGAATAAGTGACTACAGACTACACATAAAACGGGAGACCTATTTCTTCGTACTCTAGGTGTCTTGAAAAGCCGAGAAAACGTAAAAATAGAGAGTCGGTCGACGGACTCGATTACAACACGCTCGGGAAGTAAAAATAAAAAAAAAATCACCATAACCACCACCACACAACTTGAGAAGCAGTACAAAGTAGTATAGTTAAATAATTCATTATCGTATGATATGTATCTCCAAGACTATTAGACTACGTATTGCAAGCAATGCGCACTCTTGTACATTTGTACATAACCTAATGTTTTCAAAGTTAAAAGCTTTTGATGGATAGAAAGTATAAAAGTGCTAGTGTATAACGAGACCTTAAAAGTTACAACTAATGAAAATTATTACTGTAAAATAAAAGAACTGGTGCGTACCTTACAAAAAACTAAAACTATGAGCGGTAAAAATTACATCCACACAACGTGTGAACATAAAATCGTCAGTACGACCAAACTATAAACTATATTCAGGTCACTTTTGCACCTTTATCTCAGGTTTAGCATTAAATTCTGAATGGTATAACTTCATCTTACCCAGATGGCACTAATAAGCAGAAATCATGAGTGCGTACTCTTATACATATTCGCACTCTTGTACACATTTACCCTACGCAGTTTTTCTATTTACAAATACATATTTACTTTAGAATCACCGGAAAAACTTTTTGTTAGAATATTTCGAAAAATATTTAAAAATAAATTGTTACCAAAATAGTAATTAAATAGTCGATCACTACTATTTTTTTAATTTGTTTTGTTTATATTTATTTTTTAGTATAAGAATATTATCTTTAAAAACGTGATTTATGTGTTAGTAAGATGTAATTAAACACTTTGCAATGTGATTTATGTGTTTTTTGTAAAAAAAGGTAAGCTCGGGACACCTGATTTTGTAATTTGTAAACAAATTTAGTTCGCTTATTAAGCTTTTTTTTTAATTTTTGGAGCATATGCAACTACATATCTCTCCATATTTTAAAAAAGTTACTGCATATTTGCGTAATTTTGGTGCATATCATATGATCATATTTCCCAAGATTTTGCTGCATATTTTCGGCTCTCTAGTGATAAAATTGAAGGCGGATTCAAAAACTATAAAGTACAGGATTAGGTATGGTATTTATAAAATTAAAACTGACTCAGAGTACTTAATAGTAATATAAGAACTTAGTAAACACGTAAATTTCGTTGTAGTTTGAGCCTACCTACAAATTCTGCCCTTCAAGAATTTGGACCGCCTGCCTCGGTGATGGCGGGCAAAAACGATCCGCGCATGTGCTCAAAACATTTGCTTGCGATTGGTACCGGCAATCACGGTACCAGTTGAATTTACAGCATCCACCCTTTTACGGTGGTCCAGACCAATATTCTTTACAACGCTGCTAAAAGTCCACTGTTACTTGATGCGGTCCGGTGCGAAACGACAACATCTGTTCCCATAAAGGTGGGAATAGACGACGTTAAGGCAGCTAAATATAACTAGAGGGTAGTTGAACGACGGAGTCATTCGAAGAGGGGATTGGACGGAAGAGTTTCAGCAAAATTTGACGTTACACTAGGGATGGGCAGATTCGGTCATCACTACGAACGGATCGTTCATCGTTCGGTCCCTACGAAGACCCGGTCGTCAAATGTCGTTCATTTCGTTCATTTCGTTCAGCGTTCACTTCGTTCTTAATCATTCAAGGCTCAGGGATCTATTTATGAATCATTCCGTCTTTCGGTTCTTCGCTCAATGGTTTTCGCGCAGAGCTTTGGAAAGTGCAGTCACTGTTTGCACTGTAATAAATCAAAACGTTTGCATTAAAATATAAAATATTAACAGATAATTATATTATTTATAGCGTACCTGATCTTCCGACAGCGACACTTAATTCTTGCCAAGCATTGGCTTTCAGTTGTTTATTTCTACACGATTCGGATTTTTTATTCCACAGCGCAGGATAGTTTGGGAGCACGGCTGCTAACTCAGCGTCGAGTCTATCCAGGATATTTATTTTTTCAAAAAAAAAAAAAAAAAACACTTTCAACTGCTGCCCACAAATTTCGAATTCAAAATAAACACAAACAGCAAACAGCTGATCGGAATGGCCGCCACGTGGACGCCCCGCCGGTACCATATGGCCGTTGCGCACAACTCTGCTTGTGATTGGTGCAATTATAAAATTTGTGCAGAAAGCTAGAAGCTTGCAAGGTTTGTTAAGTATGCACGATGGGACAACGGAACTACTTTTCGCTTAAGTAGTAATTCTTGCACATACTCGTAATTGCTATTGTAAACAGTTCCATTAGTTTTACATTACTGAAACTTTGGCATAAGTATAATTATAAGTGATTGTAAACGAGGGGTTACTTCATATCAAATTGTCACAATTTTGTGTGTAAGGCGGATAATTAAGAATTCATAGTTCCAAAGGAATGCCGTTTGCAACTCCTCTATCACCCACTTCTGCATGAATCAATATTTTTTTATATGCATATTGAATTGCAAGTGCTGTATTTGAAAGAAAAACTTTACTGGGTGTTCCTAGCTGCATTAGGCGATTTGAAATACCCTTTCGAACTTAATCTCAAGAACATTCATTTATTTTATCCAGTTATCAAAATTGATATTTAAGGTACCTACTCTTACAACAGTAAACTAACCCTTGTAATATTTCTTCCACTTGTGGAACCTAAATCGTACAACTTTTTTAACGTATTTTCTCTTCCAATGTTTTTAACAAATTCAACTTTTGTCTTCATTGAACCCGAGAACCCATATTTAGCTATTGATGAGTTAAAATAACATTATTTCCTATTGGGAAAAGCAGAGTTAGCCAAATGTTTTTATTACATGGATCATCATGTACCTATGTCAGCAAAACGGTCTTATCTATTTAACCCACCTAAATAATAATTATTATGAGATTGGAACATTCTCTGTTTATACAATGAAATGCGGTAAACTCTAGGATAAGTAAGTAGGTATATGTCTCCCCTTTAAGGAAAGCATAGAGAAATTAATTGTAAAATAGATAAGTATTATCCATTCACGATCTTTATATAGTAGGGTCAGTGTTGGGGACAGATACTTTTAAATGTATCTAGATACAGATATAGATATATGGAAGATAAAAGTATCTAGACACAGATTGTTTTCGATTTTTTCGAAATGTATCTAGATACAGATACAAGATACTTTTTGAAGCTTTGGCGAATAAAATAACTGAAAACATGTTTATGTATTTTTTTATGTAGGTATTGTTTAATGATTTTTTAAAAATTAACAACATTTCGAACGTATTATCACCTAAATTATTTCTTCTTGGTGTCAGAATTTGGTTTCCGCTACTAAATATGTTCCACAGGTGCAGAAGAAGGGATTATGGTATTAAATTTAAAAAATAAACATTTTACTGTATAGCATAGTTATTCAAGACTGAAAAATCTTTTCTTTTTTCCTGCAAATAGGCCATCGCTTCGATGTTTGATGTGTCGCAAATTGTGCAATATTTATTACGTAGGTACGCTTAAAAAGAATTTTTTTTTTATTTTTATTCCCATACTACAGTGTCCAAATTGTGTTTGATTATATCTAATAATTATCTCCAGCATTAAAATTAATATTTCAAAAGAATACGGGAAATGATTATTCTGTGCTGAAGGTCTGTTGTCGGCAACCTGTCATAAATTATTATTCTTCAATATCGGCTTACGATGTTTTTATGACCATGTCCGATAATCGTCTATCCCGGTGCGGCAGGTATATACATTTTAGGAAGAACTGCTGGTTCCGTTTAATAAGGCATAATAAGTACAATTTCTTAGAAAGGTATTTAAACCCCTTATAGGATCAAAGGCTGCCTGGCAGGCCAGAATCACCAGAGTGCAACTTTAAATTTTCAGATTTTTGTTGAAACTCATTTTATTTTAATCTCGTTTCACGATTTCTGAGAATATATCACGATAAATTATTCTACCGAGGGTTGTAAAATTATTAATTTTATTGCCCAAGATTTACACTTAAACATAATCGGAACATTCTAGGGCAAAACGGACCTGCCAAGCACGCCTCGCCTTAGGTCCAACAATGAAAAAGTGAAGAAATGACACATGTGGCAACAGGAAAAGATGCTACATTTGTCTGAAAAATAAAGATATAAAACAGTAACAAATATGCGATTTACCTATGCGAGAGAAATATGTATGTGTATTGAACATTCGATTAGTCGATTACAAAACTAATTTGTGCTAATTGAAAAAATTAATCATTATGTAACACGCAATTATTATTTTCTAAAAATAATAACATACCTTAAACAAATATTTTTACTATTAAAATTACCGGAAAGTCAAGCGGGATTTAGAAGAGGTAGAGGGGCTATGGACAATGTATATGTCCTGCATCATCTAATAGAAAAAGAGTTGCTAAAGGAAGGAGGTCGGGTATATGCACTGTTTGTAGACCTAAAAGCCGCGTTTGATACGGTGGACAGAGAGTGTTTGTGGGAATGCATGGAAAGTAGAGGACTAAGTGAAAAGTTAATTGTAGCAGCAAGAGAGATTTATAGAGAGACAGTGACTAGTGTTAGAGTGCGAGGAATAGAAAGCGAAATGTTTTGGACGACGAAAGGATTGAGACAGGGATGCCCATTAAGTCCCAGTCTGTTTGCTTGTTACATAAGCGATATCGAGGAAATGTTTAGAGGAGTACAAGCGGGAGGAATTGTGGTGGGGAGAGAAAAGGTATGGTGTTTGGCATTTGCAGATGATTTGGTAATATTGGCGAAGGATGAATGTGGAATGAATGAGATGAAAAAAAATCTGCAAAGATACTTTAAAAGAAAGAAACTGGAGGTAAATGTAGAAAAAACAAAAATGATGGTATTTAGAAAAAAAGGGAGAAAAGGGGAGTGTGGCGTTGGGAAGATCGAATCATAGACACAGTAAAGGAGTTTAAATATTTAGGATTTAAGTTTACAACAACTAACACGGTAAAAGCACACATAAGAGAAAGAAGGGTCAAAGCAATGCAGATAATGGGAATGGTGTGGAGTATAGGTGAGAGAATATTTGGACATGACGTAAGAAGAAGGATGAAAATGTTTGATAGTTTAGATACGAGTGTATTAATGTATGGAGTGGAGATATGGGGATGGAAGGAATATGCAGAGGTTGAAGCAGTACAAGAAAAATATTTGAGCTGGATGTTAGGGCTACTGAAAGAGACGCCAGGCTGTATAGTAAGAGAAGAATGTAAACGAGAGAAACTAAAAGTATACACTGGGAAAAGAGCTGTAAAGTATGATGAAAGGTTGAAAGAAAGAGAGGAATGTAGGAGATTGTATGAATGCTGGAAGGAAAAAAAAGGAAGCAGGGAAAAAACATCACAAGGGTAGACAAGGATATTAGGAAAGAGTGGGATACGCATGGATGGAAATAGAGAGAAAGAGAGAAATGGGGGTGAGAATGAGAGAAGAGTTGTGCATGCGTGACAGAGACATAGATAAACAAGAGAGAAGAGCGAGTGTAAGTAATTCTAGGTACAATGCAGACTATAGAAAGATAATAACAGAAACAATACCAAAGTACCTAGACAGAGAAAGCGCGAAAGAAAAAAAAATAATTGCGAGATTTAGGTGTGGAAATGAAAAAGAAATAATAAGTTTTGGGTAAGCGAAGGTGAGAGAATGTGTAGGATGTGTGGAGAAGGGCGAGAAACGATAGAGTACATGCTGCATGACTGTGAGGAGAGCAAAGAAAGAGAGGAGAGTGTGACAGAGATATTGAATGAAGACGGAAGAGGGGTGGAATGGATGAAAGAAGTGGAGAGGACAAGAGTAAGGCTGGGGCAAGGGGGATGGGGTAAAGGAAAGAAAAAATAGTTATTTAATTTATAAAATGTATTTATTTGGTTTTTGTTAACTAGGGAAAAAATGTATGTCAAGAATCTTTTTAAGCCCGTAGGGTAAAAAATAAACACTTACTATTAAAATTACTCTTATTTAATAACACAAATACAACCAGCAGGCCTACCGGACCGGGGTTGCTCTGGTACACAGATAAAATGCATTGCCCCGATAAACGTAAAACGCAGTGAATAGTGAATTGTGGTTTATGGTTTTTAAAATACCATCTTACCATGGCTTAGATTTATTACCCCTCAGGATTACATTTAAACATGTGTAAGTACTGAAGGCTACAATGTAGGAAATGATGGTATTTAAAATATGAAAATTTCCGTGACAGAACAGAATGGACCTCTTACCTCTATTTTTGTTTTTGTGACCAAAATCACCAACATGAAGTATCAAAAATTACTACTAGTTTAACTCAACTAAGAACTACTGAAAAAAGTGAAATAAAAAAATGTATCTGTATCTGCGTGATTAATTGTGTATCTAGATACAAATATTTTGTGCTTAAATTCGATTTTATCTAGATACAGATACTAGATACCCAAAAATGTATCTAGATACTGCCCAACATTGTTAATTGGTGATTTCATGGAAAGGTGTGGTTTTACCCGGCTTCGAGATGAAGTTGAGAGTGGTTTTTTCCAACGACCTGGAAAATGTCTAAAACGAAGAATTGCTTTACAATTACCGGTTAGCGCGACGAATGGTTTCCTTCGCCCAATGTTTGAGGGCGTTGCTAAGGACGAGATAGGGGTGGATTATAGGGGTGAGTCGCGTCAGTGAGTAGGACGTCTAAACCTGAGAACCTTTACAAATTCAAAATTTGCTGCCTCTTAAAAATAAACCAACAGGGTAAACAAACACAATGAAAGCAATAAAATTTGATTTTGCGTCAGTTTAAATTTGACGCCAATGTGCTTTATTGTGACTGGTCGGCACGGTTGCAAAGATTAATGTATGCCAGTTGCTTTGGCGTTTGTAATTTGTGTGGTTAGGTGTGTCCCAGTAGCACGTGTGTGAAGAAATTTTCGATCCTTTCCCGTTTTAACTGTGGCCCAACGCGTATTAGGTAAGAGCAGTACCAGTATTCTTCCGTAGTGCAATAAAACGGTTTTAGTTGACTAAAATGTCAAATTTGGAATATTGTGAAGCAATCACGAAACATGGCAGGTCTTCTTGGAAAAATGTGCACAAATGTAAACTGTGCCCCTATTTTACAACTTCTCTTTTTCTTATGACGACCCACGTGAGGAGACACCGTTTTCCCCTGGAACAATTTACTTGTGGCAACGCTAAATTTGAAGCTTATTTCTGTAAAGACTGCGATTTTAAGACGGAACTAACAATTTTGTTCAAAAAACACATTGGTACATATCATGGGATTAAGAGAGAATTTAAAGGCGATTTATTAAATGAGGACTTTCGCATACAAACTTACGTTTGCCAAAGATGTAATTTTGAAACAAATCTCGCATTAAAGTGGCTTCAGCATACTTCAGAATGCTTGGCGAAGAACGAAAAAATTCAAAGCGTGACCTCACCGAAACAGAATGACTCATACAGTTTTGATTTCAAGCAAATTGACCAAATAGAGTGGTATTACTGTGCGAAATGTCCCTACAAAGCTATATTCAAAAGTATTTTAGAAGTTCATATGAGGAAACACGATTTGACTAAACGATATGCATGCGAAAAGTGCCCCTTTAAAAGTAACTGGAAAGCAGTTTTAAGGAGGCACTTAAATCAATTCCACGTAGATGAACAAAATGTTGAATGGCACAAGTGCGAAAAATGTCCATTCAAGGCCAAAACCAAAGGTGAATTAACCAGCCACATGAAAAGGCTCTTGAACGACGAACACGTTAAATGGTACAAATGCAATGAATGTCCTTACAAAACTAAGTATAGAAGTTCCCTACTGAGACACCTAAAGATACACTTAAATGACGAAGACGTTAAATGGTACAACTGCAATGAGTGTCCTTACAAAACTAAGTATAAAGATTCTCTAGAGAAACACGCTATTTCAAAACATCTAGACGAAGAAAAAATTAACTGGCACGAATGTAAAGAATGCCCACATAAAACTAAACATGCGTGGGGGTTAAAAAGGCATATACTTTATAGACATTTGGATGAAGAAAATGTCAAGTGGCATCAGTGCCAATATTGTCCACATAAGACGAAAATGAGTAGCGATTTAAAACGTCACATAAATTCCCTCCATTTGGATGCAACTAAAGCTAAATGGTACAAATGCGAACATTGTCCTTACAAAAGCAAAACTAATTCATACGTCTATAAACACAGAAAAAAACATGTTGGAATTTAGTTGACCATTTAGTTGAATGTAGGAGGCAGTGTTTTTTAGTATGTGTGTTAGTTATATACAATATGTTATATTATATGACTTGATCTTTTCATTAAGAATTTAAAAAAATAAAGTTCTGTTGTTTACATTAAATTAATATGACGCTTTTGAAAAATAAAAATGCAATGAGTGCAAAACGTAATGTTTAATATTTGGCGCCACAATGAATCAGCAATACGAAATCTTCTATACTATACTCAGTCGACATATACCTTGTAAGTGTTTATGATTCCATTATGGCAATAATGCTTGCGGTCTATCTGGACGCACTCCGTTGTCAATCCTAGAATTGGGACGTGAAAACTGAATCGAAAATAATAATATGTACGTATTAGAACGACAACAATAAGATATACTTATTTAAACACACAAAAATATATTTACATAGTTACACAACACAACAATTACACATACACGAATCAAATGAAACTGTCGTCAGATTCCGAACTTTCGTCATTTAAATGTATAATAATGGGTCATGCAATTTCGCTATGCTTCTGGAGAAATCGTGTCAACTTTAGCTCTTACGATAATTACACTTTCTAATTTCCCGTTTTAGTTGACTCAAAATTAATTCAATATGATTAAAGATACAAAAGTAAGGTGGTAACTTCAAAATTTGAACTCGTCCATCGCATGTTTTGGAAATATTATATTCAGCAACGATTCTTAAAAGGTCTTTTTTCGTTTTAGCCAATTCCGGAATATCGATGTTTTTATTTCTAATAAAACGAACAATGACAGTTTTTCTGGTTGATGAATTTAGAATTTTTTCCGCGAGTGTGCGAATGTGAGGGCGCATTGTCCATTACAGTGATCTCGCCTTCCTGTAAATTTGGAAAAAGTTGGTGCTCTATCCATTCTTCAAACAAAACGGCTGATAGTCGACGTTAGTCTTTAATTTTTTTGCAGAAATAAAAGTCCATTTTTCGCCCATCCATTTGCACTCCCCACATGCAAAATAATCACGCGTTTCCCACGAGATGATGGCACGTTCAACTACCATCACTTAAACCTATAATTTTTATACATGTCATCATTTTAGTTAAGGGTGTTAACCCAACAACTGTTTTCAGAGATTTGAAGTTACCAATATAGTCTTTCGTATCGTTTTAACTTTGTAATAACTTGGGTGCTACAATTAGCTTACTTTAACTAAAATCGTTGGAAATAAAATTGAACTGGTTCGATTGAGAAAACTGTCCTTTCTAAACTAAATTTAATTTTAAGACACACATAAATCTTTATGATTAAAAAAAAAGCAG
This sequence comes from Zophobas atratus, assembly GCA_022388445.1. Classification (NCBI taxonomy): domain Eukaryota; kingdom Metazoa; phylum Arthropoda; class Insecta; order Coleoptera; family Tenebrionidae; genus Zophobas; species Zophobas atratus. Next base: position 14,785,379 of record CM039446.1, read on the forward strand.
AACAAGATGAATATGACATGCAAATTGTTCAAATAAGAGTATAAAACAAATACCAATTTAAGATGACATGCTAAGGTCAAGTGGTGATCAAATCGTTGGCTTTCCATGTCGATTGTTCTGTCATTGGCTGTTACAGTTTTTGAAGTTATATGGAACGAGTATATTCATTCACTTATTATAGCGTAAGAAGACGGTTTTAGTCAACCAAAATATCAGTTTTGGAGACATCCGAAATTTTTAGAACATACGGAAGATCTTCACAAATGTAAATAATATCTCTATTTTACAACGTGAGCACATTATTAATACAATAGGACGTCACAACAAAACTTGGAGTGGGTAAAGAAAAGCACGATGAACCTACCCGTTTGTTGTTCCATTCTTGACCCTCCATGTGTACTGTTCTATGGTTGCACGTTTCGATTCTTAAGGTTATGTACCGAAAGTTGCACTGGCAGTTTAAATTTATATGGTTAGATACATCCAATCTGCAAGTGTGTGAAGAAATTTTTAATCCTTTTCGGTTTTATCTGTGCTCCAACGAGATTTGGGTAAAAAAATGCCATTATTCTTCCTCATTGTGATAATCGGTTTTATGTATGTAGTCAAAATGTCAAGTTTGGAATACTGTGAAGCAATCGCAACAGATAGGAGGTCTTCTTGGAAAAACGTGCACTACTGTAAATTATGCTCCTACTTTACGGTATCATTTTTTCTTATGACGAACCACATGAGGCGACACCGTCCTTGTCTGGAAAAGTTTTCTTGCGAAAACACTAAAATTGAAATGTATTACTGCAAGGATTGCGATTTTAAAACAGAACTAACGATTTTGTTTAAGCAACACATTAATGAACATCACGGCCTTAAGAGAGAATTTAGAAAGGATTTATCAAGTGAGGACTTCCACATACGAAACTACCTTTGCGAAAAATGCAACTTCGAAACAAATTTCTCGTTAAAGTGGCTTGAGCATACTTTAGTATGCACGGGGATGAAAGAAAATCTTCAAAATGTGAGTTTTCTGAAAGAGAATGTGACATACACTTTTGATACCAAGCAAACTGACGAAACACGTTGGTATTACTGTACCGAATGTTCATACAAAACCAAAGTCAGACGTTATTTCAAAGATCATATAAGAAATCACAATTTGTCTAAGCGATTTGCATGTGACAAGTGTGCCTATAAAGCTAAAGTTAAATCACATTTGAAAAGGCACATAAATCTACGCCATTTATTAGATGATCAAAAAGTTGAATGGCATAGTTGCCATAGTTGCCCATTCAAGACCAAATTAAAAAGTAATTTATCTAGACACATAAACAACTTACACTTGAACGACGAAAACGTCAGGTGGTATGAATGCAATGACTGTTCTTTCAAAACTAAGTGTAAAGCAAACTTAAACATACACGTAACTTTAAAACATCTAGACGAAGAAAAAATTAAGTGGTACGAATGTAACGATTGTTCATATAAATGTAAAATAAAATATCATTTAAAAAGTCATGGAAGAGTACACTGGGAGATCAAACCGTATCAGTGCGATTATTGTTCATTTAAGACAAAACGCAGAGGTAGTTTAAAGCGTCATATGAATAACCACCATTACGATAGCACTGAAGCTAAGTGATACAAATGCAAACAGTGTCCTTTCACAATTAAAAATGAATCATCTTTTTATAAACACAAAAAAACACATTTATCTGAGTTGTAGTTATGTGTGTGGTGCTAGTAAGGTGAATGTATATAAGTGTATATTTTATTGTGCCAGTAGTTTTTTTTAGCATTTGTGTAAGCACTCTTTAATATTTTATATTTTGTGACGATCTTTTTATTACAATCGTAAAAAACGAATTTAATGTTTAATTACTTTACATGAAATACATCGAATAAATACACGGCTTTTAAAAAATAAAAATACATTATTTGAAGACATACATACAGTATTTATCAAAATAAAAAAATGCCGCCATTCAACAGGTGTTTTCTTCTTCATCATGTTGGGGACTGTCCTAAGGGCTGTTAGAGGTGTGATACTAGCCTAAAGCTAGCAAATACTGAAACGGAGCCTTGGCAGCTTTGAGTTGATGTGGTGCGTTCCTAAAGTTCAAATACACCAAACGGTTGTGGTTCATTTGATGTTAATTTTTTATACATTACATACGCAAAATAAATATAGGTAACGTTTTTAAGAAATAAACATATATTATTAAAACTCATGACAAAGTGCATAATAATGAGGCAGAAAATTGAAATACTTGGAATGAGCACACCTGTGCATTGTTTCCCGGTCGACCTCTCACATCTATTTTTCGGCCACATGCTGTCATAGATGTGTAAAGAAATTTTTAAATATTCCTGGCTTTGTGTACCTTGGTTAACAATTTAAAAAATCAGCTCAGTAAAGTGATGAAACATGGCCTAATAGGATCTATATTTAAAAAATAAATACAAAGTGCGGAGTTTATGGATGCCGACTACAAATGTCAATTACGTAAGTTTTTAAGCTTGGTGATAACTTTTTCTGACAATGACAGCGGTTTCACGAGTTGGCCAGAGACTAGTACGCAATCTTCGGGTTTCTAATTATTACTGTTGCAGTTTGTTATGGCTTTTGTTCTATTTTACTTTCCATTTAGTAAGTATAGGATAACCGAACAAGCGTGGTCAAAAGGCCCGCGTGTCCGACATTATTAGAGGATAGGGATGTTGCTATCCGAATGAGGCGGATTTCTGACGTAGAGATGTGGTTTGATGTAATGTGTGAAAAGAGAGATAGCATAGTACAAGAAGACATGGTATTCCACTCCGGTGGATGAATTCTCGTCTGTTTTGCGCACCAGCTACGTGACGTCACATTGCCTTGAAAACCGTGCTTAAAATACTCCTCTGACAACTTCGAAAGCTATCAAATATCAGTTTATCAGTGATACGAAATGTGAGGTTATAACGAAGGCGGAAAGATTTGGTTCAGTTAGGTGTTTAATTATGGGTTAACTTATATTCGAAGGCGGTAAGTTGACATCAGACGCCAATAACATATGTTCAAAATTTGGAATTGTTCGTTGATAGTGATAATATGAAGATGCACCAAGCCAGAATTTAAAGCTAGTCATGACCGCCACATGACGTCACACAAAATTCGCAATATTATACCATGTCTTCTTGTACCATGGGAAATGGAAGGTCACTTCGGCTAAGGATCCTAATCCCATTGTTATGATAATAAATTTGAGGTTCCAGTGTAGTTGCTAGATTGGGCATTCTTTATTTTGTGAATCCGCATATTTGATTTGATTTTTTAATTATGTTTTCTATATGCTCACTGAAAGATAGGTTTGAATTGAATGTTACACCAAGATGGGAGACACTATTGGTCCTTAGGAGCTTATTATTATCAACATAGCTATCTTTTAAATAAGGATGTTTTTTTAATGCAAAGGTAATAACTTTACATATTCCACTATTCAGATACATGAATTTTTTTTCGCACCAACACCGTAGGGCTACCAGATCACTCTGAATTTTAATATGATCACGTCCATCTTGAATTTTTAAACAATTTCAAATCATCCGCGAATAAGAGGTATTTACAGTGGGTGAAATACTGGGTTAAGTCGTTTATATAAAGAAGAAACAAAATCGGTCCTAGATGACTTCCTTGGGGTACTCCAGAAGATACTTTTCTTTGGGAAGATGGCCATTGACATTTACATATTGTGTTTGCTCGTTAGATAAGATTTTAACCACTACAAGACCTTGCCCCCTACGCCATAATTTAGAAGATTATTTAACAGTAATTCAGTATTGATTCGATCGAATGGTTTGTTGAAGTCTGTATAGATTGTGTCTACTTGATAACCTGCTTCGAATTCGCCGTTGAATTACACTAATTTACTACAATTTAACGACTTTATTTGCGATGTGTAGGACTTGGCCGATGAAACATTTGTAACTAACTCTTAATATTATGGTGTGTGTTTATATTAGCCTTTTCGGCATGTAGGTGGGCGGCAATGAGCCTACCTGTTTGTTGTTCCATGTTTGCCCCTCGCTGACCACTGTTCTGTGGGTAATCGAATTTTAAGGTTATGTACCAGAGGGTTTTTATAACATTGACAGATATTGGCGGTTTTAATTTGTGGGGTTATGTGCGTCAAAGTTGTTTTTAATTTTTAATTTTTAATACCGTTTTAACTGTTCCCGAACGAGATTTAGGTAAGAACGGTGCCAGTTTTCTTCCACAGTGTGATAAAATTATTTTAGGTTGCCAAAATGTCAACTCTGGAATACTATGAAACCTTAGCAACACGTGAGAAGTCTTCATGGAAAAACGTTCACAAATGTAAATTATGCCCCTATTTTACAACTGCTCTTTTCCGTATGATCAACCACGTGAGAAAACACCGTTTCCCTCTGGATAAATTTACTTGTGACAACGCCAAAATAGAACCTTATTACTGTAAAGATTGCGATTTTAAGACGGAACTAACAATTTTGTTGAAAGAGCACATTGATAAATATCATGGGCTTAAGAGAGAACCGAGAGACGTTTTATTAAGTGAGGACTTTCGCATACAAACTTACGTCTGCGAAAAATGCGATTTTGAAACAAATTTTTCTTTAAAGTGGATTCAACATATTTTAGAATGCATGGGAAAGAAAGAATATATTAAAAGTGTGATTTCTTCGTCAGAGAATGAGTCATACAGTTGCGATCTCAAGCCAACTGACGAAACAAGTTGGTTTTACTGTGCCCAATGTTGCTACAAAGCTAAACTCAAACGTACTTTAAAATGTCATATTATGAGAAAACACGATTTGAAGAAGCGATATGCATGCGAAAAGTGTCCATTTAAAACTAGATGGAAATCGGCTTTAGTGGTACACATAAATCGAATCCATTTAGATGAACAAGATGTTGAATGGTACAAGTGCACAAAATGTACACACAAGACCAAAGCAAAAAGTGATTTAACTAGGCATATAAATACCGTACACTTGAACGACGAAGACGTTAAATGGTACAAATGCAATGAGTGTCCTTTTAAAACTAAAGCTAAAGATTATCTAAAGAAACACGCAATTAGAAAACATCTAGACGAAGAAAAAATTAGCTGGCACGAATGTGAAAAATGCCCGTATAAAAGTAAAAATGCTTGGGATTTAAGAAAGCATATGATTTGTAGACATTTGGATGCAAAACACGTCAAGTGGTATCAGTGTGATTATTGTCCATATAAGGCGAAATTGAATGTTACTTTAAAGTACCATATAAATTACCGCCATTTGGATGAAACTGAAGCTAAATGGTACAAATGCGAACAATGTCCTTACACAAGTAAAAATGATTCCTCTTTTCGTTCGCACAGAATGAGGAAGCATATTGGGATTTAGATGATGATAAGCCGGAAATGAAGTACTAAGTTTAACTTAACTTATATACGTATGTTGCTTGTTTAGCTAGTAGTGTTTTAGCCATTGGTTCAGTTCTGTACAATTTACTATATTATGTGACTTGATTTTTTTATTAAGATCATAAATTAAAGTTCTATTTTTGTTACATTAAAATCAATATAACGCTTTTAGAAAATAAAAAATACATTATTAGAAGACATAGATGCAAAATGTGATGTTCCTTATTACACAACTTCAAAATAAGGAATTATCATGGAAATTATGATTGTTTCAATCTAAGATCTAAACATCTTGGGTCTCTTGAAGAACACACAGGGTGGATGGACCTTGTTGACGGGTTGCATTGAGAACGCCACGTGGTGGATCGGTAGATACTTAAGGTACTCTAAATGCGTTATAATTCCGCATCAAGTGAACATGGTGTCATGGGTATATTCATTTCTTTCGATAAATGAGATGTATCCTTCGCAATATCGTTTCTTCAAGATCGAAGCGTTATTTTTCTTTTGTCAGTTCAATGATACTTTGAGACTAGACCACGTCTTCTTTATTGGGTGTTAATCGTCTATGTATTTCTGGTAGAATCATATTTGCCACCACCGGGCTAGAGACAGGCTGTAATTGGTAGTGTTGCCATTCTTCAGAGCGTCAGCAGATTTTGTTTTTCTCTTGATGTACTTACTCCATCTGAATTGGTTACTGGTCGAACGATTTGCCCAATTTTTGTCTTGGCTTGCCCCATCAGTTGTGCTGTAGTTTGTGCTTTGTATCAAAGACACTTGACTCATTTGTGTATTAGAAACTTAACACTATTTTTCCCATTCAAAATTCAAATTTTCTTGTGATATTTGCTAGTGCAACTGGGTTCTCTCTATATAACGTGGTTTGATGAGTGCCCAAAATAATTAATTTGGTCAAGTGATCCTTATTTGGTAGTATTATTGGAACTCTAGAGTGTACGCAAGAAGCCATTGCGTATAAAATTGTCAGTTTGGCTTTCTACCTTCTTGTCTTTCGAAGTGAATTTAGTTCTGTCTTGAACACGTCTTCTTATAATTTGCCTTAAAATTTGAACTGTTTTCAATTATTTTAGAGTGCCTTTTGTTCGGTGTTGCTTCACCTAGTACAATAACATCGGTTTCAATGTGTTCTCTTGATAGCGACAAAAGTAAGGTTGCTTTTTATTTAATTAGCGATGCCTCTGATCTCGGGTTAATAAGGGCTCGTAAACACTTGCTGTCCACGTTGGCTGCCAACAACGCACCCGTAGCGTTTGCGCATGTTTTTCTCCGGTGCCAACGCCGCAGCGTGTGCGTTCTGCGATCAGGATTCATTTTACCTTCACCGTGCAATCAGTGATACAACAAGCGAGTTTTAAGTGTAGTCAACGTGTTAACGTGTTTCTCGATTATTTTGAATTAGTTCTGGTCGTGTGGCTTATTTCCAACTATTTGCAATGGAATCAAATCAACCTGGTCCTTCTGATTTGTCATTTTCCGGTTCTTCCCAAAATAAGAGACCTCGTCTCTGTTCAAAAACGCCCTGGAAGCGTTTTTTGACGGAAGACGAATTAACTTTTATACGATTCCGACGAAGACTTCGATGAATCGGCATTGTTTGGCTGTCAGGATGAAAAGCGTTCCTCTGAAGAAGAGCGTGAACCAGCTGAGGAAGCATGGGAAGAGAAATCTAAATTATTTGTTTTTCCGTTTGAATTTTGGTACCGTTCCCAGGTAAGACATTTATTAGAATTTTATGTTTCTTTACAAAATACGTTTCAAATTCCATATATATTTAGCCGGGTTGTGATGGTTTGTTTACTCAGGTAAATAACTGTATACTTTTGTAGCAGTTTGAAGTAACCGAAAATAGGAGTTGTTCGGACCCCATCATGCCACTTTTCTTATCTTACGGTTGGAACGTAAAGTGCGAAATTTGTTGTAAATTTGTACCAGTCCAGTTATCTAGAATTAAATTTTTTCCAGGAAATCATCCAATTGACATCTTTAATTTTTTGGTTGACGAAGAATTTAATAACATCATAATTCGCGAAACAAATAAATATGCGGAAGAAGTTTGTCTGGAAAAGGGATCTTTAGAACATGCGAGGATTAGCCACTGGAAACCTCTTACTTTTCCGGAACCGAGCATTTTTTAGGGCAGTATTTTCCATATGGATACTATCCATCTGCCACGTTTAGAAGATTATTCTAAAACGGATTATTTATTTAGTTTCCCGTGTTTTCGAAACGCAATGTCGCGAAACAGATTTTTATTAATTTTGCGTTGCCTGCACTTCGCGCCAAATCCTAAATCAAATTTCAAGCCAGAAGACCGTTTATTTAAAATTAGACCGCTTTTAGAATACTTCAATAACAAAATAAATAATAAGTATATATTACCCTCAAAGGGAAATATGTATAGACGGGTCAATGGTGCTTTGGCGAGGCCGGCTTAGTTTTCGCCAATATATTCCTAATAAGCGCCACAAGTACGGTGTAAAGCTATACATGCTGACGGAACCAAACGGCATTATTGTGAAATTTCTAATCTACATAGGAGCATTGGGAGATTTTGTTGGAACTGGTCATGCTGCCAATGTAGTTTTGCATTTACTATCTGAAAAATTAGGTGTGGGCCACTCAGTTTACATGGACAACTTTTATAATAGTTATGAATTATCACGACAATTGTTACAAAGTAAAACACATTCAACGGGCACTTTGCATATCAACAGAAAATATTCCTCGCCGGATGTAAAAAGCGCAAAATTACAAAGGGGGGCGACAATTTCGAGATATGCGAATAATGTTATGATTGGTAAGTGGAAGTACCGGAGGGAAGTGACGTATATACGAGGATAGTCCCAGAAATACCCGACCTGACATAGAAGAAAAAAAAATTTGGGAAAAGGGCTCTTTATTTTTCAAGATAGTCCTCTTGTAATTCTATATACCTTTCCCAGTGTTGTTCACTGGCTACGATACCCTGTTTATACAGTAAAACCTGTCTATGCCGGAATCGCGCGGGTCCAAAATTTTTATCCGTCTTAAACAGGGTTCCGGCTTTTACAGGAAACCCGCCTATGACGGAAAGTAAACCTCTGTAAAACGGAAATCAATTTTTATTAAACTGAATACATAGGTACATATAAAAGAATTATTTGAAATAGTTGTTTATGGTTATTTGTTTTTTCGCTCATTAAGATGTATTTTCCATGCTTGTTCTCAACTCCAAAAGGTTGGCTACACACTCACCGCTTTGCCATTACTCTCTAATTTATTTTAGGATGTCTTATAATTTGATACACTTGCGTTTTTTACAACAGAACTTTTGCAAATTTCTTTAACACTAAAATTTTGCTGCTTGTGTACGTTAATTAAATCCATTTTGTTGTTATTGTTGGTGTTTTTTTGGGCCATTGCGAACTCACATATAACCACGAGAGACACCAATTAAATGAGAATTGAGAACAGTGATTTCCTGTTGACAAAAAGTGCACCTGCAGGTCCACGAATTGAATTATATATTTTTCGTAGAAATCATCAACTTTGTTCTCGCTTCCGTTTTACACAGAGTTGGGTGCATGTATTTTGACACGTTGGGACTTACAAATATTTTCCGTTTCCGCGTTATACAGTTTCCGGCTTATACGGACCAAAATACATTAAATTGGGTATTTGAAAAAACGGGACTGCGGAAAATTTCCGCGATGAGCAGTTTTCCGCCTTCTACAGAGTCCGGCATAGACAGGTTTCACTGTAGGAAGAATCGTCGAACACCTCAAAATAGCCATTACTTGCAGATTCCACCTCTTTATTGTTGGCAAATTTTTGACTAGCGAACCATTTTTTTCAAGTTTAGGAAGAAAAAATAATCCAGGGGGGCCAAATCTGGTGAATAGGATGTGTGAGGAAGCAGCTGGAATGTTAATTCGTTCATTTTGGCCACTGTAATAAGGATGTGTGAACAGGTGCATTGTCTTGACACAGCAATATTTTCTTTTTCAACAATTACGGCCGATTTTAACTGATTTCATCGCTCAAACGCAGCAATAAGTTCGTATAATACTCGCTGTTGATGGTTTTGCCTTTTTGCAGAAAATCAATTAAAGTGATTCCACGGGTGTCCCAAAAAACTGACGCCATTACCTTGTAACGAAGCGAATTTTCGCGGGCCGGAAACCGTGCCGCGTACCGCGAAAGCCGGGGGTAAATTGGCGATCGCCGCGCCGCCGCGGCGGAAGAAGAGGATTCTTGCCTGAAACTCCAAGGAGTGCGGAAGTGCTGTGGCGATTTTGGCTGTTTTTGGTTTGTGAGAAGTGTGGCAGAAGTGTGCAGTTGACCCTCCGACCACCGTAAGTACCTTTTTGGGTCGTCTGCCCGTGTTAGTACCGGTTTTGGAATCGCCGCCCCCGAGCGAGAAACCGTGTTACCGTCACCGCGTTTTTTTTGTCACCGTCGAAAGTCGACACCGTCGTGCACGCGTCATTACCGTCACCGCGCTCCCCTCCCGGGTCGCCGTACCGTCTTCGCGCGATTTCCAGATTCAAGTACGCCGCCCCCAGAGCCAAGAGGAGCCCGTCCTGAGGGAAGTCGCCGCCCAGGAGGAACGACCGTGCCGGACATTTAATTTAATTTGTTGTAAAACCGTTTTGTTAGCTATTTAAGTTGCTTAGCCGTAAGATTTATTCTTTTAGAACGTGTAGCTGGTGGCAGGGAATAAACCCTATTTTATTGTAAAATATCTATTGCCGTTTTATTTTATTTATTCTCGGGTTTTCGCGGCGGCTCATCACCTGAATTCCGTGTCTTCGGCTTTAGAGCACCCCGGCGCTCCCTCCCCCGGAGAGGGAGCTGGCGCCCGAGCGACCGTCGCTCCTGACCGAAGGCGCCACCCCCGGCGGCGTGAAGGTAGCCGCATAAGCTTGGTCGACCAGACGTGTTTCTGACATCAGCGATACTAGTCGACCCAAAGCTTGGCACCCAAGTACGCCGCCACCCCATACGTTATCGGCGAGATTCCGGACCGTCCGTCCCTCTCATCCGGAATTTCGTCGCATAATTTTGGCGCCCGAGCAGGGACCTAAAGTGAGCCGCCCCCGGTCGTCCGCCGCCACCAGCTACGTTTTTGTCCGCTATCAGCGAGAGACCGTCGTTTTTGAGCGGTCTGTTTTTTTTGGTCTCTTTGCAAAATCACCGATATAGATAAGTGCCGTTATCTTACTGTTTTTTTTTGTTTTTGTGCTGTGTTGTGGACGCCGCCACTGTCCCGAAGTCCCGTGACGCCATCAACCGTCACCTTCAGAATTGGTGACGTCACAGAATGGGTAAAGAGGACCAAGGCCGGCCGCACCCAGCTCCGCTCGCGACGTGGGTGCACCAGCTGCAGCGTCACGAGCTAGAAGAAGCCCTGCGCGAGATTGGGATCGACGCCACTGGTTCCGTCGACACGCTCCGCCGGCGTTTGAAGGATTTTCATCTCCGTCATCAGGCCGAAATCGACACGGAGATGAGCCTGGAGGAGTTGGCCACGTCTCTCCCGACCGTCACCGACGAGGTCGTGGACACCGTCATCGTGTCAAACCCCAACGCCTCCATACCGACGTCGACCATCGGGTACGTGGTGTCAAATTCGGCTTCAGCGACATCGCTGACCTGGAGCATTGCGCTAACCAGGCCTGCCGTGCCCACGCCCGTGATTGCTCGACCAGTGATGCCAGCGGCGTTTCCATGGGCAGCCCCCACCAGCGCTACAGGTGCCGCTCCCCGAGTCCAGTCCCCAGGTGCCCTGTCACGACCTGCCGTCCCGCGGGATCTTGCTCGTCCCGCCTCTGGAGAGGCCCCCAGGAGCCGAATCGACGAGCTAAGTGCGTGGACGTACAGGGAACCGCACCGTCTTTCCCCATCGCCCTCACCGACAGCCACGAGACCAACTTCGCCGTCTCTGAGTCGAGAATTTCGACCGCCACCACCGAAGCGTCCGTCTTTCGTGCCACCACCGGCACCGACACAGCCCCGTCGAAGTCGCCACTCGGTCCAGTCGTGCTATGCACACCCGCGGGACACCCGTTGGGAAGCCCTGGACCTAGTGCGCAAGAGCCGTATTCACTTCGACGGAGAGACCGACCCCATGGCGTTTCTGGAGCGCGCCGAAGAGCTCCAGGAGCATTTTGGCATTGCACCGGACACGATGCTCACCGTGCTACCGGAAATGCTCACCGATAAGGCGTTGGAGTGGTACCGTAACAACCGGGCTCTCTGGTACTCCTGGGACGACTTCGTCGAGGAGTTCCGGGACTTCTACATGCCGAATTATGAAGAAGTCCTGGAAGACCAGATCGTCAACCGTCGCCAACGACCTGGAGAAGCCGGCAGAGATTTTATACAGGCGATGCAGACCCTCACCCGCCGTCTGGGAGGGTATTTTCCACAGGCCGTCCTTCGTCGCCTGTACAGCCACCTGTTGCCGGAGTACCGCCAGTACATCCGCCGCAGAGATTTCCAGACCATTGGGGAGTTGGTGAGGCTCATAGATGAGTATGAGCAGCTACAGAAGGAAGTGAGCAGCCGTCCACCAGTCCCGCCACCGAATTGCACTTCGACGACGACCCAGATCCCGGCTGCCAGGTATGCTTACGCCCCTCGGTCTGAAAACCGTCCCCTGCAGCCGTCGTCCAGGCCCGTGCAGCCATCCACGGCACCACCGCGAAGGCTGGAAACCATCCGTCCCCCACCACCGTCGTCCAGGCCCATGCAGCAGTCCACAGGCGCCACCGCCAACACCGGAACCACCGTCAAATGTTGGAGGTGTGGAGAATCCGGACATTACCGCTCGGCCTGCAGGAAGCCAGCCCGACTGTTCTGCTCCAGGTGCGGCCGAAACGGTATAATGTCCCGAGAGTGCCCCTGCGACCGAAGAGACCAGCGTAAAGTCTGCATCATGTCGAAGCCGTCGCAGCACCCGTCCAAGCCGTCGCAGCAGCCATCCAAGCCGACTTCGTCGATGGAAGCTCCGCTCAAGTTTCCCGACAACCGTCCCCATGTCGCCGTCACACTTTTTGGCATCGTCTACGACGCCCTGCTGGACACCGGAGCCGTCAGCACGTTCATTGGCCAGGAAGTTGCCACCGTGCTGCGCCAATGAAACGTTGTCCCCGTGTCAGCCCCCCAGGTTCGGATCCAAATGGCCCATGGCGACATCGTCCCGTCTGCAGGAACCTACAACCTTGAGATGAAGATCGGTGACGTCCCCGTGACAGTCCGCGCCGCCGTTTTTCCAACCCTCACTACAGCTATGGTTTTAGGTATGGACTTCCTGCACGCCAACGCCATAGCCATCGACATTCCCCGAAGAGTGATGCGATGCCACCGTCCAACGTGCAGTTCAGCCACCACCGACCCTGCAGTTCCGCTCGCTGTCCAGAGTGCCACCGTTTTGGCTCCCCTCGGCACCCTGTCAACTCCGCGTCAATGCAGAGGAGTCGAGCAGCCTGTCCTGCCCAGCAGCGGATCCCGGCGAAGACCGAGAAGACGTCAGCCTAATCGGCGTGGACCTCGTCTCCACCAGCTGAACACCGTCGACCGAAGTTGAAGTTCCACCATGCCAGCCCGTCCACAGCACCGTCACCAAGGAGTCTGGGACACCGCCGTCTGAACTCGGAACTCACCGTCACCAAGGAGTCCAGGACCCCACCGTCTGAACCCGGAACTTCAAGTCCACCAGAGCTGCACAGGAAGGAAAGCCGTCTTCGAAGAAAAAAAAAAGAAGTTACACTCCTTTTTTTTGCCGACGAAAGGGGGGAGTGTAACGAAGCGAATTTTCGCGGGCCGGAAACCGTGCCGCGTACCGCGAAAGCCGGGGGTAAATTGGCGATCGCCGCGCCGCCGCGGCGGAAGAAGAGGATTCTTGCCTGAAACTCCAAGGAGTGCGGAAGTGCTGTGGCGATTTTGGCTGTTTTTGGTTTGTGAGAAGTGTGGCAGAAGTGTGCAGTTGACCCTCCGACCACCGTAAGTACCTTTTTGGGTCGTCTGCCCGTGTTAGTACCGGTTTTGGAATCGCCGCCCCCGAGCGAGAAACCGTGTCACCGTCACCGCGTTTTTTTTGTCACCGTCGAAAGTCGACACCGTCGTGCACGCGTCATTACCGTCACCGCGCTCCCCTCCCGGGTCGCCGTACCGTCTTCGCGCGATTTCCAGATTCAAGTACGCCGCCCCCAGAGCCAAGAGGAGCCCGTCCTGAGGGAAGTCGCCGCCCAGGAGGAACGACCGTGCCGGACATTTAATTTAATTTGTTGTAAAACCGTTTTGTTAGCTATTTAAGTTGCTTAGCCGTAAGATTTATTCTTTTAGAACGTGTAGCTGGTGGCAGGGAATAAACCCTATTTTATTGTAAAATATCTATTGCCGTTTTATTTTATTTATTCTCGGGTTTTCGCGGCGGCTCATCACCTGAATTCCGTGTCTTCGGCTTTAGAGCACCCCGGCGCTCCCTCCCCCGGAGAGGGAGCTGGCGCCCGAGCGACCGTCGCTCCTGACCGAAGGCGCCACCCCCGGCGGCGTGAAGGTAGCCGCATAAGCTTGGTCGACCAGACGTGTTTCTGACATCAGCGATACTAGTCGACCCAAAGCTTGGCACCCAAGTACGCCGCCACCCCATACGTTATCGGCGAGATTCCGGACCGTCCGTCCCTCTCATCCGGAATTTCGTCGCAACCTTGCCAGCAGACGAAACTGTTTTCGCCTTCTTTGGCGCTGATTCGCCAGGTCCAGTCCATGGTTTTGACTGTTGCTTCGTCTCTGGAGTGAAGTGATGGACCCATGTTATGAATCGACGCCGAAACTCAGCTCTATTGCTGCGAAACATTGCTAAACACCCGATTGAAACACCCTCACAGCGCTGTTTTTGGTTTATAGTAAACAAACGCGGCACTCATCTTGCTTACAGCTTTTTCATGCCCATATTTTGGGTCAATATGCGATGTACACCACTTTTTGAAATGCCCAACATGTCTGCTATCTCACGCACTTTTAGTGGACGGTCATCTAATACTCTTTTGTGGATTTTCTTTACCATTCCCGGTGTGGTCACCTGATTTGGTCGACCACTGCGATGTTCATTTTGGAAGCTCCCACGGCCTTGTTTAAACTCTGCCCCCAATATTTTATAGTTGTAAACTAAGGAGCAGACCCCCCTAGAATACAATCCAGCTCGGCTTTGATATTGGTTGGACTGAGACTTTTTAAATGAAAGTATTGTATCACATAACGATGACCAATTTTTTCCATATTTACAACTTCACTGAGATCAGTCATTATTAACCGCTATAAAATAAATACTAAATATCGTAGCACCTTGAAATTTCAATCTTTAGCTTCATAGGGTTGATACTTTCGATCTAAGTAGTTTTTGTCAAAAAATGAGCAGCATCTATACGTCAGGTCGGGCATTTCTGGGACCATCCTCGTACCTAAGTACAGAATTTGAAAATATTTTGGCAGAATATTTGAATAAACGCGGTGAAACGAAAATTAAACCTAAACCGATTCTTCGATACAACGAAAACAGGGGTGGCATAGACCGTCAAGACCAGATATGTCCTATTATTCCTGCCGACGTAAAATATTGCGTTGGTATAAAAAACTTGACATAATGCATTACAATTACTATTACTCAATTGTATAATTACCGACTTGAAATAATTCGACAGCTTTTGCCGGAAAAACCACAAGCATCACTTTGAGTGCTAACGCACTTGATTTCGCACTGTCCGAAGGGACCCACAGGCAAAACATTGCGGAAAAGGTACAAATTTTGAAACTCAAAAAGGGTTGCGAAAAGATACGCCTTTTGAATGTAAGGCTTGCGGGGCGGGATATTGTTTAGAGCCGTGCTTTGAGGAATTTCACAAAAATATCTAAAATATAACGATATCTGAATAATTGTTATTAACTATATTGTGCTATTTGTATTAGTTTTAGTTTTGGCATTTGAAATAAATTGTATTTTTAAAACTGTTTGCCTTGTTTTCTTACTAATTGATTTTTCGCACTGAACGCATATGCTGCGTTTGCGGTGTTGTGAGATGAAAACACTGCGCCACGCCAACAACGCACCGTATGCGTTTTCCAAAAAATGGGCATAATAAAAACAAAAAGATGTTGAAAATGCTAAAAGAAGTCGCTATATCAATTTTTATGAGATTATGCCAAAAAGTCGGGTGTAGTAACTACTAAGATGTAAGATGAATGAGATACATAAGAACGGGTTTTTGTTTTTATCTTCTCTTTATGAATTTTGATTTAAAGAGAGCTAATCGCTTTATTTTTTACATTAAATCATTATAATGCTTCCAAAATGTTAAAATGCATTGCTAACACAACTGTACCAATGTAGTCAGGATGATAAAGTGAGAAGTGAGATGAGTGTACGTGTATTGTCACATAGTTGATTTTCCACGTCGATTGCGCTGTCATTGGCTGTTAGGGTTTTGAAGTTATACGAGAGTTAAACGAGAATATTCATTCACTTTTCATAGTGTAAGAAGACGGTTTTGGTCAACCAAAATGTCAGTTTTGGGGACTTCCGAAATTTTTAGAACATAGGGAAAATCTTCACAGGAAAATGTTCATAAATATAAATAATGTCTCTATTTTATAACGTGAGCACATTATTAATACGAGAGGACGTCACAACAAAACTTGGAGCGGGGAATGGAGAGCACCATGACCCTACCCGTTTGTTGTTCCATGTTTGCACCTCTATGTGTACTGCTCTATGGTTGCACGTTTCGATTCCTAAGGTTATGTACCGAAAGTTGCACTGGCAGTTTAAATTTATATGGTTAGATAGGTACATCCAATCTGCACGTGTGTAGAAATTTTAATCCTTTCCGGTTTTATCTTTGCTCCAACGAGATTTGGGTAAGAAAAATGCCATTATTCTTCCTCAATGTGATAAACCGGTTTTAGGTAGGTAGTCAAAATGTCAAGTTTGGAATACTGTGAAGCAATCGCAACAGATGGGAGGTCTTCTTGGAAAAACGTTCACAACTGTAAATTATGCTCCTACTTTACAGTATCATTTTTTCTTATGACGAACCACATGAGGCGACACCGTCCTTGTCTGGAAAAGTTTTCGTGCGGAAACAATAAAATTGAAGTGTATTATTGCAAGGATTGCGATTTTAAAACAGAACTAACGATTTTGTTCAAACAACACATTAATGAACATCACGGCCTTAAGAGAGAATTTGGAAAGGATTTATCAAGTGAGGACTTCCGCATACGAAACTACCTTTGCGAAAAATGCAACTTCGAAACAAATTTCTCGTTAAAGTGGCTTGAGCATACTTCAGTATGCACCGGGACGAAAGAAAATCTTAAAAATGTGAGTTTTCTGAAAGAGAATGTGACATACAGTTTTGATTCCGAGCAAACGGATAAAACACGTTGGTATTACTGCTCCGAATATTCCTACAAAAACAAAGTCAAACGTTATTTCAAAGATCATATAAGAAATCACAATCTGAATAAGCGATTTGCATGCGACAAGTGTGCCTATAAAACTAAAGTTAAATCACATTTGAAAAGGCACATAAATCTACGCCATTTAGATGAACGAAAAGTTGAATGGCATAGTTGCCAAAGTTGTCCATTCAAGACCAAATTAAAAAGTAGTTTATCTAGACACATAAACAACTTACACTTGAACGACGAAAACGTCAGGTGGTATGAATGCAATGAGTGTTCTTTCAAAACTAAGCGTAAAGAAAACTTAAACATACACGTAATATTCAAACATCTAGACGAAGAAAAAATTAAGTGGTACGAATGTAACGACTGTTCATATAAAAGTAAAACAAAATATCATTTAAAAATGCATGGAACAGTCCACTTGGAGATCAAACCGTATCACTGCGATTATTGTCCATTTAAGACAAAACGCAGAGATAGTTTAAAGCGTCATATAAATAACTACCATTCCGATAGAATTGAAGCTAAGTGGTACAAATGCAAGCAGTGTCCTTTCACAATTAAAAGTGAATCATCTTTCTATAAACACAAAAAAATACATTTATCTGAGTTGTAGTTATGTGTGTGGTGCTAGTAAGGTGAATGTATATAAGTGTATATTTTATTGTGCTAGTAGTTTTTTTTAGCATGTGTGTAAGCACTCTTTGATATTTTATATTTTGTGACGATCTTTTTATTACAATCGTAAAAAACGAATTTAATGTTTAATTACTTTAAATGAAATGCATCGAATAAATACACAGCTGTTAAAAATAAAATTACATTATTTGAAGACATACATACAGTAGTTATCAAAATAAAAAAATGCCGCAAGGACGCCAGTGACCAGGTGCTTTCTTCTTCATCATGTAGGGGACTGTCCTAAGGGCTGTTAGAGGTGTGATACTAGCCTAAAGCTAGCAGATACTGAAACGGAGCTTTGTCAGCTTTGAATTGACGTGGTGCTTTCGTAAAGTTCAAATACTCCAAATGCTTGTGGTTCTTTTGATGTTAATTTTTTAAACATTACATACATAAAATAAATGTAACGTTTTTAGAAAATAAACATATATTATTAAAACTCATGGGTCATGACATAGTGCATAATAATGAGGCAGAAAATTGCTTTGCTTGGAATGAGCGCACCTGGGCATTGTTTCCCGGTTGATCCCTCACATTTATTTTTCGACCACAGGCTGTGTCATACATGTGTATAGAAATTTTTAAATATTCCAGGCTTTGTGTGCCTTGGTTAACGATTTAAAATATCTGCTTAGTAGAGTGATAAAATATGGCCTAATAGAATCTATAATTAAAAAATAAATACAACCTGCGTAGTTTACGGATACCGACTACAAATGTGAATTACGTAAGTTTTTGAGCTTTGTGATAACTTTTTTTGAAAATGACTATATTGTGGTGTCCCGATTTGAAAATGAAATTTCGCACCAAGAAAAAAGAAACAATCCCTGAAAACCTCACTTGAAAAACAAAAATCATTTTAATAATGTAATTCTGGGAGTTAGAGAAGGTAAGAGGACATGGAATGCAGGGTATGTGAAGTTTGTTACTCCTTGTTCGCGCGTTACAGTCTAGCCATGTATTGAATTTTACCAAAATGCAAACTCCGCACAGCCTCCCCGAACATAACTAGTAAATATAAGTTCAGTTTATTAACTATATGTTTTCAAATCTTAAGTGATGTGTAAGTTACGGTCGGAAGTGTAGACAACGTTTAGGTTAACGAGAGATGTAAATTCACACCGGCATAATTTAAGTCAGTCAATAGCACAATTGCAACTTAAGGAGGACGACTACAGCACAATTTTATCACGAAGAAGAGTTTCGATATATTGCTTTGATTTCCGAATTTTTAACGTTGAAACACCCCACAGAAAACCACTTATATAGTGTTTACTTCTTTATTAGGTTAGGATGATTTTGCCCAAGTTATTATTTACATTTTGTAACTTCTCGTCCGAGATTTTAAAGTTGTACTTCTATAAATAAGTTTTCGGTTTTAATCGGAGAAGATTAAATCAAGCCCATAAATAAAATTACTAGCGCTACTTCTAATAATCATTTATTTATTCTATTTTAGAACCATAATCTTATTTATAAGCACCCAAATGCGGGCTTAAATTGGCCTTTTTAACACAAATCTGTCAAAAATTGCTAAGCAACAATTGATTGTTCATTTACACCAATTAATTATTCAAACACGTTTCGCTATTCAACGTTTTTCTTAAGTTCGAAAAACAATATTTTATCAAATCATTACCTGACCGACTTCAAATTCTTCTAAACTTTCCTTTGAATAAACGTTTTCCGCGTCTTTAATTTACATTTTGAAAAACGAATTATCAAATAATCAACGTGGTATCCATAACAACATCAAAATAATAGCCAGCTATGTATTAAAATTCGCATCGACACAATTCACACAGTCTTGCCGAAAATACTCAACATTTTGTTAAAAATAGTTTAGAAACTAAAGTAGAATAAAACGTTGGATGTACCACGTGCATAATTGTCGATTGTGGCACTCGGGAAATTAAAAGCCCTCCTTCGTCGGGCTTTAAACATTCCCTCGTGCCACAATCTCCCTGATTATGCCCTTAATACATAAATAACTATTATAAGTCCCCTATACAGCGTTGAAACTTTCATTTGCTATATTGAGGATGCGAATGACGGTAACGAGATTTCCTCCGGTTGGTGCCTGAAGGCAGAAGTGTGGAGAAACGATGCAGAAAGAATCGGTTGATGCCAAACTTCTTTCTGTTTTTGCAGCCAGGACCAGATTTTCCTTATTTTGATGTCAGCGAACATCTGTTACGGCTGACAATACGATTGGTGTCAGCGGATTGGTGAGTTGATCAGAGACTTGTACACAATCTTCGGCTAGAATGGAGCGCATCGTTACAAGTTTTCTAATTATTAGTGTTGTAGTTTGTCATGGCTTTTGTTGTATTTTACTTTCCATTTAGTAAGTAGTGTAACCGTGTCCGTCATTACTAGAGGATAGGGATGTTTCTATCCGAGTGAGGCGGATTTCGAACGTAGAGATGTGGTTTGGTGTAATGTGTAAAAAGAGAGATAGCATGGTACAAGAAGACATGGTATGCTACTCCGGTGGATGAAAACCGTGTTTGAAATGATCTTCTGACAACTTCGAAAGCTATCAAATATCAGTTTATCAGTGATATGAAATGTGAGGTTATAACGTAGGCGAAGAGATTCGGTTCAGTTAGATGTTTAATTATGAGTTAACTTATCTTCGAAGGTGCTAAGTTGACATCAGACGCTTCTAGCGTTTGTTCAGAATTTGGAATCGTTCGTTGATAGTGATAATACGAACATGCAACAAGGCAGAATTTAAAGTTAGCAGTCATGACAGCCACATGACGTCACACAAATGCGCAATATCATACCATGTCTTCTTGTACCATGGGAGATGGGAGGTCACTTCGGCTAAGGATCCTAATCCCATTGTTATAATAATAAATCTGAGGTTCCAGTATAGTTGCTAGATTGGGCATTCTTATACCTACTCTTCGGCTCAATGATTTTCACACCTCGTTAAGTAACAACTTATAAATCATATTGAACTTAAATAATGTAAATGCGAAAGAGTCCGTGATTTTATCGAACTTTTGGAAAGGTAAAAACTTGCATTTGGAATTACAATCACAAATTAAATTAACAAATTCTATGTAGGTACGCATTTTAAATTTCGCGTATTGATCATGTCATCGATCGAGGTCAGGTCAAAAAGTTCTTTCTGTTCTACCAACCTTGATTTAGAATTTTACTAATTATTTCTGCAGGAAAATCAACATATTTTACCTTCTTTTAAGTGTAACGAAAATATTCATGCACTCCATCATTTATCCTGCAGTGAACTACTGTTATTAAAAAAAATCTAAATATCATTTTCGAAGCTTCCACTCTTCTGTGACTAATCGAATTTTAAGGTTATGTACCAGAGTGTTTCATGACATTGACAGACACTGGCGGCTTTAGTTTATGGGGTTAGGGGCGTCAAATTTGTTTTTAATTTTGAATAACGTTTTAGCTGCTCTCGAACGAGATTTGGTTAATAAGAGTGTCAGTTTTCCTCCATAGTGTGATAAAATGGTTTTAGATTGCCAAAATGTCAACTCTGGAATACTTTGAAACGTTTGCAACACGTAGGAGATCTTCATGGAAAAACGTTCACAAATGTAGATTATGCCCCTATTTTACAACTGCCCTTTTCCTTATGATCAACGACGTGAGACGACACCGTTTCCCTCGGGAAAAATTTACTTGCGACAACGCCAAAATCGAAGCTTATTACTGTAATGATTGCGATTTTAAGACAGAACTAACAATTTTGTTCAAAGAGCACGTTGATAAATATCATGGCCTTAAGAGAGAATCTAAAAACGTTTTTTAAGTGAAGACTTTCGCATACACATCTACGTTTGCGAAAAATGCGATTTTAAAACAAATTTCTCTTTAAAGTGTCCACCATATTTCAGCATGCACGGAAAAGAAATAAAATCTTCAAAGTGTGATTTATCCGTCACAGAATGACACATGCAGTTTCGATTTCAAGAGAACTGATGAAGCAAGAGTTGTTATTACTGTGCCCAGTGTTCCTACAAAGCTAAACTCAAAAGTACTTTAAAAAGTCATATCTTGATAAAACACGATTTGAACAACCGATATGCATGCGAAAAGTGTCCATTTAAATGTACATGGAAATTTACGTTAAGGATACACATAAATCGATTCCACTTAGATGAACAAGATGATGAATGGTACAAGTGCAAAAAATGTACACACAAGACCAAAGCAAAAAGTGATTTAGCTAAGCATATAAATAACGTACACTTGAACGACGAACTCGTTAAATGCTACAAATGCAGTGAGTGTCCTTACAGGACTAAGTATAGAGATTCTCTAAAGAGACACGCAATTTCAAAACATCTAAACGAAGAAAAAATTAACTGGCACGAATGTGAAAAATGCCCGTATAAAAGTAAAAATGCTTGGGATTTAAAAAGGCATATGATTTGTAGACATCTGGATGCAGAAAACTTCAATTAGTATCAGTGTGATTATTGCCCATATAAGGCGAAATTAAAGATTAATATAAAGCGTCATATAAATCACCGCCATTTGGATGAAACTAAAGCTAAATGGTACAAATGCGAACAATGTCCTTACAAAAGTAAAAATTGTTCATCTTTTCGTTCGCACAGAATGAGGAACCATATTGGGATTTAAATGACGATAAGCCGGAAATGAAGTATTAAGTTTAACTTAACTTATACGTATGTTTCTTATTTAGCCAGTAGTGTTTTGGCCATTGGTTCAGTTCTCTATAATATACTTACTATATTATGCGACTTGATTATTTTATTAAGATCATAGATTAAAGTTCTATTATTTTTGTTACATTAAAATCAATATAACGCTTGTAGAAAATAAAAATACATTATTAGAAGACATTGATGCAAAATGTGATGTTCCTTGTTACAAAACTTCAAAATAAGGAATTATCATATATAATATCCCGAGTGCATGTCAAATTGCCGACAATTTAATTTGCTCGCGTGCACTCGAGCAAATTAAATTGTCGGCAATTTGACATGCCACGAGGGGTGTTCAAAGGACTATTTCCCGAACCAACTTCTTGTAAACAGCCCCACCCACTTTTATTTTGACGAATTGCGAAAATAGCAAGCCAAAATAAAAATTAAGTTGCTGAACCCATAATCTAACATTAAAATCAAATTGTTGTGGTGTGTCGTACCTAAAGGCGGCCACACACACACACAGGGAAGAGTCAAGACTTGAATGTACGTGCCACGGGGTACAGTTAAAACTCCTCGTGTGTGGGGAAGAATGTGGCATGTGCAGTCAAGTCTGTTGTTAGCGTGCACAGTTATAACTGCGCGGGGAAAACTCAGTGTGTGTGGAGACAAGTCGCTGGACGCTTGAGTTTTAATTCATTAGCGTCGTATTTTTAAATGACGTCTGACTTATTTTACAATTGTTTTTTTTTATATAATTCAAATGCACGCCACTGTAATAACTTACGACAAGCGTGCACACTTTTGATTGCGTAGTCTTCCCTCTCTCTGTGTGTGCAATTAGAGAGTACGGGTTTAAGTTACGACAAGCGTGCACACTTTTAACTGCACAGTCTTCCCTCTGTGTGTGTGGCCGTCTTTATAGAAACAACAGAAACAATAGCAATCCGTAAACAAACATTAATTTTGTGTGTAAAATCATTACAAAAATGTGCGATCGTTTTGGAATTAGTTCTGTGCACGAAATCGACAAAAATGTTGCAAATCTGGTTCCCCTGAATACCCAAAAATCGAGGTCTTCAGCTTGGAAACAATTTGAGAGTTTCTGCAGTGAAAGGAAACATTGTTTAAATGGAGACACAACTATAAAAGAATTGTCCAGGATAATGAAGGACTTCGTATTTAATATGAAGAAGCTAAATGGTGAAGACTATAAAGAGGAAGTTGTAAAGACTATGTGGAATACTGTGGCTAAACTGTTGCAGAAGAAATATTACGAAGAATATAGGGTATCGTTTGATCCGTTCAAAGACGTCATATTTTCAGGCACCCGAAAAGCACGTGACGCAAAACGAAAAGAACTCCAGCGTGATATTGATAAAAGAAAACGTAGTGCAGCTAGTTTAACTCTCGAGGAACACGAGAAAATTGTTGGTCTTTGGGATGAAGAAACACCAGACGGTCTGCAACGAAAATTTTATCACATAGCAGCATGTGAACTTGCTTGGCGCGGCGGGGAAGCGGCTAAATGTTTGGTTACGTATTTCAAGGAAGAAAGAAATAATATTGGCGAGTTAACTGGACGATCCTATTTTTGAAAAAACAGCACAAGGTGGAGCCGGACGACTGTGCGAAAAGAAGTGGTTAACGAATAATCTGAAAAACTCTGATCGTTGTCCAGTTAGGTAGGTGTAATTTTGATTTTTTCAATAATTAGATATTAATGCATTTTATTTACTTACAGATTGTTTAGAAAATTGATGGACAAAAGAGGCAAAAATATTACCACTGATCGATTGTTTTTAACAGTGAATCCCTTATGGAAGAGTGCACATTCTGTTGTATTCTTTAAGAATTGCCCTATTGGAAGAAGCCAAATTTCTACATGGACTAAGTCTGCTGCCCAGAAAATAGGATTGTATACGAAGAAAATTAAAATCACAAATCACTCCAATCGATCTACTGTGGTTTCTTGTTTAGCTAAAGCTGGTGTGGGAGAGCATTAAATAACTAAAATTACTAGACATTCTAGTACCTCTTCAATTAAATCTTATTTACAGCTGGATAGCGACCATCATGTTACCTTAGTTGATTGTATGAGGCAAAATGAGCAAGAAGAAACAGTAGGAGATAAGCCAGAGGAAAGTAAAAATTCCAAATATGTATATAACAATTGTACAAATCAATAATTATTATAAATAAATTTTGTAAAATTATAAAATTGTGAAATTCGTTCTTAAGAAAAATTACCAAAAATTATCGGTAATTGCACTAGTGCAAATTATCGGTAATTGCACTAGTGCAAAATTATCGCCTAATTCGATTCTGATTGGTTGATTTATTTAGATTCAAAGCTTCTTATTGGCTTACATGATGTGAGGGAAATAGTCATAGAAATTATGATTGTTTAAATTTAAGATATAAACATCTTGGGTCTCTCGAACACAGGGTGGGTGGTCCTTGTTGACGGGTTGCATTGAGAACGCCACGTGGTGGATCGGTAGACACTTAAGGTAATCTAAATGCGTTATAAGTCCGCATCTAGTGAACATGATGTCATAGTTATATTCGTTTCTTTCGATAAATGACGGATCATGCAGATGTATCCTTCGCAATATCGTTTCTTCAAGATCGAAGCGTTATTTTTCTTTTGTCAATTCAATGATACCTTGAGACTAGACCACGTGTTCTTCATTGGGTGTTAATCGTCTATGTATTTTTGGTAGAATCAAATTTGCCACCACCGGGCTAGAGACAGGCTGTAATTGGTAGTGTTGCCATTCTTCTGAGTGTCAGAAGATTTTGTTTTGCTCTTGATGTACTTACTCCATCTGAATTGGTTACTGGTCGAACGGTTTGCCCAATTTTTTGTCTTGGCTTGCCCCATCAGTTGTGCTGTAGTTTGTGCTTTGTATCAAAGACACTTGACTCATTTGTGTATTGGAAACTTAACACTAATTTCCCATTCAGAATTCAAATTTTCTTGTGATATTTGCTAGTGCAACTGGGTTCTCTCTATATAACGTGGTTTGATGAGTGTCCAAAATAATTAATTTGGTCAGGTGATCCTTATTTGGTAATATTATTGGAACTCTAGAGTGTGCACAAGAAGTCATTGCGTATAAAATTGTCAGTTTGTCCGGCTTTCTACCTTCTTGTTTTTCGAAGTGAATTTAGTTCTATCTTGAACACGTCTTCCTATAATTTGCCTTAAAATTTGAACTGCTTTCAATTATTTTAGAGTGCCTTTTGTTTGGTGTTGCTTCATCTAGTACAATAACATCGGTTTCAATGTGTTCTCTTGATAGCGACAAAAGTAAGGTTGCTTTTTATTTAATTAGCGATGCCTCTGATCTTGGGTTAATAAGGGCTAGTAAACACTTGCTTAATATTATAAACGCGGTGGAGACAAGGATTTGCCTGCTTTTAATGCTTCCTTTAGAACCGGCAGCTTGCTAGGAAAGAAAGACACAAAACCAAATACTCGAAAAAGAAAAAATTAAAAATAACTAAAAATAATTAAAAATCGAAAAACTGGGAAGCTTTAATAATTCAAAAAGTGTTGCCACTTTAAAATAAACCACGCAATGTAAAACACGATGAAAGCAATAAAATTGGATTTTGTGACAGTTTAAATTTGACGTCAATGTGCTTTGTTGTGAATGGTTGGAACGGTTGCGGAAATTAATGTATACTAATTACACAATCGGTTGTAATTAATTTAGGTTAGGTGCGTCCCAGTTGCATGTGTGCGAAGAAATTTTCAATCCTTCCCGGTTTTAACTGTGTTCCAACGCGGATTGGGTAAGGATACCGTCAGTATTCATGATAGGTCATCACTGAAAAACGTACACAAGTGTAAATTATGCCTCTATTTTACAACTTCTCTTTTTTTTATGACGAACCAAGTGAGGCGACACCGTTTTCCCCTTATTCAATTTACTTGTGGTAACACCAAAATTGAAACTTATTTCTGTAAAGACTGCGATTTTAAGACGGAACTAACAGTTTTGTTCAAAGAACACATTGGTAAATATCAAGGAATTAAGAGAGAATCTAGAGACGATTTATTAAGTGAGGACTTCCGTATACAAAACTACGTTTGCGAAAAATCCAATTTTGAGACAATTCTCTCGTTAAAGTGTCTGCAGCATACTTCAGTGTGCACGGGAAATCTTCTCCTACACAAAATGACACATATAGTGCCGATTTCAAGCGAACTGAAGAAATACGTTGGTATACTTGTGCCCAATGTTCCTACAAAGCTAAATTCAAAAGTATTTTAGAAGTTCATATGAGAAATCACGATTTAACCAAAGAACATGCTTGCGGAAAGTGTCCATTTTAAAGTAGATGGAAACACTCTTTAAATATGCACATAAAACTAATTCACTTAGAAGAAGAATATGTTGAACGTACAAGTGCGACAAATTTCCATTCAAGGTTAAAATCAAATCTAATTTAACTAGTCACTAGCCTTCGGATCTTAGGTTTTTTGCCTTTTTATATCTACTTCAGGCATTGCAGCGAAATTTATATATTTATCCGAATTTAAAAAATTATGTTTATTTAGCACCCATTTATTACTAGGTACCTAGAATGCCTAATTTACTGTTAGAGACCTAAAGTGTAAATTAAACGACCTAATTGTAAATTTTAAAAGACTTAAAATAGAATTCCACGACCAACGAAGCGGACATGCCTGCACAATAGAGATTTTCCGTGAATTCATTGTTTTGGCTGGCAGATTGTTTAAAAATGGGTTGTAAACAACGCCCTTGAGTTTAATGGTACGGGTTGGCGTCGCTAACTGACAACGCTGGCCTGCATTTCATTTAGATTTTAGCCGGAAGGAGGTGCATCTCTGAAAAAGCATTTTCTTTTAGAAGTTTATTGTTAGTGATACTGAGTGTCTTTGCGTGTTAGTGAGTGTGCTGGGGCCGGTTTTGATTTTTGTGCATACAGTAAAGAATTCTCAAAATGCCTAAGGTAAAATTATCCATTACAGATAAAATCAAATTATGGTTAGGGAATAATTTGGACACTAGTTTTCAATTTTCTTCAAAGACAATGAGTTATTCTGCAAAGTGTGTGGAAAAGTTGTAAGTAACCATTTAAAATACTGAAGCTTGAATTATGTTCACATTTTTGTTTCCTAGTTTAAGTGCGAAAAAAAATCACACTTTGAACAACACTGCAGTGGCGATGCACACAAAAAGGACGAGAATAATTCCAGTAAACAGACTTTATTAAACATTAGTTCCGACAATGATTTTACGCAATTTTGCACCGATTTATGTAGGGCATTTACCGTAGCAAATATTCCATGGAATAAAGTTAGTTGTCTTGAGATTAAAAATTTATGCATAAATATACAGGAAGGCATTTACCCTCATAAAGCACTCCGCGAAATAAATATTTACCAAAAGATTACGATATGGTGAGCACTAGAATTTTTATTTAAAAACTGTTTAACATAAATTTTATAATTTACAGGCAATTAGACAAATTAGAAATTCTATTGGCAATAATAATATATGGATTAGCGTCGATGAGACGACGGATAGATTAGGAAGATACATAACCCATTTAGTAATTGGAAAGTTATCTTCTGAAGAAGCTGGCCGGCCATTTCTAGTAGCTGTGAAGCAGCTTGATAAAACTAATAGCAACACAATTTCGAGATTTATAAACGAATCATTGGATGTTCTATTGATAATTTTAAGCATTGAAATTATTATAATTTATTTAATTGTTAATTTGTAGCTTTATTGTGGCCAAAAGGAACTGAACACAAAAAAGTTAAATGGTTTGTATCAGGTGGTGCTTCATACATGATCAAAACTGGTACTAATTTGAAGGTGTTTTATGAAAATATAACACACTTAAGATGCATGGCACATGGGTTACATTTAGTGTCTGAAACAATTAGACTGAATTATCCAGATGTCAATGGGACAATTAGCAATATTAAGAAAATCTTTTTAAAAGCACCAATAAGAGTAGAGTTTTATAAAAACAGTTTACCAAATACACCTCTCCCACCTGAACCTGTATTAACCAAGTGGGGCACTTGGATTCAAGGAGCATTGTTTTATGCAGAACACTTTGATGTTTTAAAGCAAGTGAATAAATATATAATGGTTTTTTACTATCATTCTTATATCGAATATTTTTAGGTTATAATGTCACTTGAAGCCACAGATGCACAAAGCATTAAAAAAGCAAGAATTCCTGACTAAAGCAAACGTTAAAAATGAACTTTCATACATCAAAACTCATTTTAAAATTATTGCTGATGCAATAGAACAATTAGAAACTAGAGGTTTAAAATTAAGCCAAAGTATGGAAATTGTGGAAAAAGTGTATACATCTTCAAAAAACACACCAGCAAAGGTGGAGGAAATGGCTTTCCAAAAATTATGTTCTCTATTAAAAAAGAATCCAGTACACGATTTTATATGTTCAGTAAATAACGTAATTTGCGGTAATGGAAATGCTACCAACAATACATACAGAAATGAAAACGTAGATTATTCGATATTTAATTGTGCACCCATCACTTTTTGTGATGTGGAACCCATGTTTTCAAAACTTAAAAGTGTTTTAAGCGATCAAAGGTGTAAATTTACAATCGAAAATTTAGAGAAATATATAGTTTGCTTTTGTAACTCATTTTAAATACCGGAATTAATATTTTATTTTTTGTTAAATGCGGCTTGCTTTAATTTGATTGCCATTTTTTAGCGATAACTTAGAATTAGTGGACGTAACTATAGATCGTTTGTTTATTTGACCATTTTTTTTTTGTTACACAAAATATTTGTTTCTATAATGTTTTGTTCAATGTTTTTTTTTTTAATATGTATTTTTTATGTATGCTTTTTCGTTGAGCAAATATTTTTTCCTCCAGGTTTTAAACCTAAGCTAAGATTTTTATAATCTAGTTCGTCAATTTTGGGACCTAAAAATGTCTACTTTTATTCATTTTTTAACGACCTAAAATCCCAAGCTTACTACTCACATAAAGAGCCACTTGAACGACGAAGACATTAAATGGTATAACTGTTATAAGTGTCCTTTCAAAACTAGGTATAAAGATTCTCTAGAGAAACACGCTATTTCAAAACTAGACGGAGAAAAAATCAATTGGTACGAATGTAAACTTTGTCCATTCAAAACTAAACATGCGTCGGGTTTAAAATGTCATATACTTACTTTATAGACATTTGGATGAAGAACAAATCAGGTGGTATCAGTGCCAATGTTGTCCATACAAGACGAAATGGAGTATTGATTTAAAACATCATGTAAATTACCGCTATTTAGATGAAAATGAAGTTAAATGGTACAAATGCGAACACTGTACTTACAAAACCAAAATTCATTCAACTTTTTATAGACACAGAAAAAATTGAATTTATATACGTATATTTTTGTTTTACCACTAGATTTTTTAGTATGTGTGTCGATTATGTACAATGTGTTCTATGACTTGATCTTTTCATTAAGATGATAAAAAAAATAAAGTTTTATTTTTTACATTAAATTAATATGACGCTTTTAAAAAATAAATAAGTAAGTATACATTAGGTATTAGATCACAAATACCAAAACGTAATGTTTGATTATTGACGTCACAACGAGACAGCAATACGAAATGAGCACTCCCTATGTCATCAAGGTTGTAAAATAGACTGTAAGTTCCTTTTTGTTTAAAATCAAAAAAAAATAATTTAATCTCATTTAAATTTATTTGTTGCTTAATATTGTTGATAAAAAGTATATAATTTAATCTGATTTAATTTTCTTTGTTGTGTAAGATTGTTGATCAGGATCAGAAGTAGGGTTGTCGCCCTGCACTAGCTGTGCGCCTCCATGTTGTATTGGTACAGGCCACATTATTGTAATTATTATCCCACGCCTAGAAATACATCAATTGGACCCTTTCTTGAAAGACTAGATCTACTATGATGTAATTCCGCCACACCGGAAGAGATGGCAGAGATTGTGTAATTTTGGTAAAATCAATAGTTCTGAGGTGAGTGTAAAATCACTCGGAAATCTAGAACCGCACTTCAGACATTAATTTAGAGTGCGTTTTGTTCGGTGTTGTGTCACCAAGTCCTGTGACATTATCTAGAATGTGTTCTCTTGGGAACGACAAAAGTTTTTTTGTAGTGAGCAATGTCTGTGATCCCGGGTCAGGTCAGGTCAAAATTTTAAGTAAAATCGTGAAAAAAAATGGAAGTGGTGCAAGTATGAAAACCGTGCTGTCAACACTAAATTTAATTTACATTTAAGTAAACACAAATGACTCAAAAAAAAACATAACGTAGATAAAGGTAAAACAAAAACCAGTTTAATATGACATGCAAAGGTGAGTGTAAGTCAAATCGTATCCGTGCGAGTACTGTTCACAGAAGGAGAAACGCAACGAGGGATTGAAGCGTGATAGGAGGTGTCGCAATGGACGAAATCTATGTTAATTGGTACAAAAGCAAACTATACTAAAATATATGGGTAGGATTTAACTTACTTAAAGTCGGGTGTAGTAATTACTAAGATGAATGGCTTTTGTTTTCATCTTTTTCTTATGAATTTTGATTTAAAGAGAGCTAAACGCTTTATTTTTTACATTAAATCAGTATAATGCTTCCAAAATATTAAAATGCATTACTAACACAACTGTACTCAATCAAGTCAGGATGATAAAAATGTTAAAATGCATTACTAACACAACTGTATTCAATGAAGTCAGGATGATAAAGTGAGAAGTGAGATGAGTGTACCTGTTTATTGTCACATGGTTGATTTTCCACGTCGATTGCACTGTCATTGGCTGTTAGAGTTTTTGAAGTTATACGAGAGTTAAACGAGAGTATTGATTCACGTTTCGTAGTGTAAAAAGACGGTTTTGGTCAACTAAAATGTCAGTTTTGGATGCTTCTGAAATTTTTAGAATATACGGAAGATCTTCACAAGAAAATATTCACAAATGTAAATCATGTCTCTATTTTACAAAGTGAGCACATTATTAATACGAGAGGACGTCACAACAAAACTTGGAGTGAAGAATGGAAAGCACGATGACCCTACCCGTTTGTTTGCACCTCTATGTGTACTGTTCTATGGTTGCACGTTTCGATTCCTAAGGTTATGTACCTAAAGTTGCACTGGCAGTTTAAATTTATATGGTTAGATACATCCAATCTGCACGTGTGTGAAGACATTTTTAATCCTTTCCGGTTTTATCTGTGCTCCAACGAGATTTGGGTAAAAAAAGGCCATTATTCTTCTTCAATGTGATAAACCGATTTTAGGTAGGTAGTCAAAATGTCAAGTTTGGAATACCGTGAAGCAATCGCAACAGATGGGAGGTCTTCTTGGAAAAACGTCCACAACTGTAAATTATGCTCTTACATTACAGTATCATTTTTTCTTATGACGAACCACATGAGGCGACACCGTTCTTGTCTGGAAAAGTTTTCGTGCGAAAACAATAAAATTGAAGTGTATTACTGCAAGGATTGCGATTTTAAAACAGAACTAACGATTTTGTTCAAACAACACATTAATGAACATCACGGACTTAAGAGAGAATTTAGAAAGGATTTATCAAGTGAGGACTTCCGCATACGAAACTACCTTTGCGAAAAATGCAACTTCGAAACAAATTTCTCGTTAAAGTGGCTTGAGCATACTTCAGTATGCACGGGGACAAAAGAAAATCTTCAAAATGTGAGTTTTCTTAAAGAGAATGTGACATACAGTTTTGATTCCGAGCAAACTGACGAAACACGTTGGTATTACTGTACCGAATGTTCATAACAAAAACAAAGTCAGACGTTATTTCAAATATCATATAAGAAATCACAATTTGTCTAAGCGATTTGCATGTGACAAGTGTGCCTATAAAACTAATGTTAAATCACATTTGAAATCGCACATAAATCTACGCCATTTAGATGAACAAAAAGTTGAATGGCATAGTTGCCAAAGTTGTCCATTCAAGACTAAATTAAAAAGTAGTTTATCTAGACACATAAACAACTTACATTTGAACGACGAAAACGTCAGGTGGTTTGAATGCAATGAGTGTTCTTTCAAAACTAAGTGTAGAACAAACTTAAACATACACGTAACTTTAAAACATCTAGACGAAGAAAAAATTAAGTGGTACGAATGTAACGACTGTTCATATAAAAGTAAACTAAAATGTCATTTAAAAAGTCATGGAAAAGTCCACTTGAAGATCAAACCGTATCAGTGCGATTATTGTCCATTTAAGACAAAACGCAGAGGTAGTTTAAAGCGTCACATAAATAGCCACCATTCCGATAGAATTGAAGCTAAGTGATACAAATGCAAACAGTGTCCTTTCACAATTAAAAGTGAATCATTTTTTTATAAACACAAAAAAACACATTTATCTGCGTTGTAGTTTTGTGTGGTGCTAGTAAGGTGAATGTACATAAGTGTATATTTTATTGTGCTAGTAGCTTTTTTTATCATTTGTGTAAGCACTCTTTAATATTTTGTATTTTGTGACGATCTTTTTATTACAATCGTAAAAACCGAATTTAATGTTTAATTACTTTACATGAAATGCATCGAATAAATACACAGCTTTTAAAAAATAAAAATACATTATTTGAATACATACATACAATATTTATCAAAATAAAAAAATTCCGCATGAACGACATTCACCAGATGCTTTCTTCTTTATCATGTCAGATACTGAAGCGGAGCTTTGGCAGCTTTGAATTGACGTGGTGCTTTCGTAAAGTTCAAATACTCCAAACGGTTGTGGTTCATTTGATGTTAATTTTTTGTACATTACATACACAAAATAAACATAACGTTTTTAAAAAATAAACATATATTATTAAAACTCATGACATAGTGCATAATAATGAGGCAGAAAATTGAAATACGGAATGAGCCATTTCGTAGTTCGCTTTACTTGGGATGAGCACACCTGTACATTGTTTCCCGGTTGATCTCTCACATCTATTTTTCGGCCACAGGCTGTGTCATAGATGTGTAAAGAAATTTTTAAATATTCCTGGCTTTGTATACATTGGTTAACGATTTAAAAAATCAGCTCAGTAAAGTGATAAAACATAGCCTAATAGAATCTATAATTAAAAAGTATATACAACGTGCGTAGTTTACGGATACCGAATACAAATGTCAATTACGTAAGTTTTTAAGCTTAGCGATAACATTTTCTGAAATGAAATTTCGCACCAAGAAAAAAGAAACAATCCCTGAAAACATCATTTGAAAAACAAAAATCATTTTAATAATGAAATTCTGGAAGTTACAGAAGGTAAGAGGACATGGAATGCAGGGTATGTGAACTTTGTTACTCCTTGTTTTCGTGCGTTACAGTCTAGCACATTTGCAACTTAAGGAGGACGACTACAGTACAATTTTATCACAAAAAAGAGGTTCGATATATTGCTTTGATTTTCGAATTCCTTTAGACCACGTAGCATTGTAGGAGCAAGAGATTTATGGTTCTAACTCAATTTGATGGCGATGATACGAATGTTAACGTAGAAACACCCCACAGAAAACAGGAAACCACTTATATAGTATTTATCTACTTCTTTATTAGGTTAGGACGATTTTATCTAACTTATTATTTACATTTTGTAACTTCTCGTCCGAGATTTTAAAATTTTCTAATTATTAGCGTTGTAGTTTGTTATGACTTTTGTTCTACTTTAGTTTCCATTTAGTAAATAGGGTACCCGAACAAGCGTGGCCAAAAGGCCCGCGTGTCCGACATTACTAAAGGATAGGAATATTGCTATCCGAATGAGGCGGATTTCGAACGTAGAGACGTGGTTTGATGTAATGTATAAAAAAAGACAGATAGCATGGTACAAGAAGACATGGTATGCTACTCCGGTGGATGAATTTTCGTTTGTTTTGTGCACTAGCCTCGTGACGTCACATTGTCTTGAAAACCGTGCTTGAAATGCTCTTCTGAAAACTTCGAATGCTATCAAATATCAGTTTATCAATGATACGAAATGTAAGGTTATAATGTAGGCGGAGAGATTCGGTTCAGTTAGGTGTTTAATTATGGGTTAACTTATCTTCGAAGGTGCTAAGTTGACATCAGACCCCAATAGTATATGTTCAAAATTTGGACATTTACACGACTTCATTAACGAATATTCATGAATATTGAAATTTAAAAAGTAAATCGATTGCTAGCTCTCAGAATTATTCTTCCCACTTTATGGGTAACTAGTTAGAGCTAATCACCTCTTTCAATCGTTGTATATTATTGATAATCGATGACACAATTTTATTCCTACTCTTCGGCTCAATGATTTTCACATCTTGTTAAGTAACAACTTATAAGTCATATTGAACTTAAATAATGTAAATGGGAGAGAGTCAGCAGTTATCTAACCATTGGAAAGGTAAAAACTTGCATTTGGGATTACAATCACAAATTAAATTAACGAATTCTATGTACGCATTTTAAATTTCGCGTATTGATCACGTCATGAGTTACCCGCTGTCATTCCAATCGAGGCCAGTTTATTCAAAGTGTTCTTTCTGTTTTACCAACCTTGATTAAAAATGTTAGTAATTATCTCTGCAGGAAAATCAATATATTTTACCTTCTAGTGTAACGAAAATATTCATGCACTTGATCATTTATCCTGCAGTGAACTATTGTTATTAAAAAAATCGAAATATCATTTTTAACAATAATAATGTGTATTTGCCAAAATGAAAATAATTTTTAACAGAGGCAATGCTAAAATATTTGGAGTATACACTTAAAGCTACTTCTTATTAACCTATTATGACATACGCAAGTCGCTTACATTGTGATTAGTATCTGATCTAACTTATTATAAAAACTAAATATTTAATTTAATTAATTTTTCCTAGCAAACACTTATACTGTTTTCAAGTACAGTTGAAAATATCAAAATTATGTGGCAAGCTATTTATTTGTCTCATAATACAAGTAGTTGGCGTGTTATAGCCATAATTGGTTCTGTGTGGATCTACAACCAGTAACTCTTGACATCGAGTAGAACGACACGGTACTCTAAAATTGAATTTGGTCATAAGTTCATTGGAATTCAATCAGGTTGTCTAGCAAATTAAAACCAAACGTTATTTCAAAATTACGACGGCGTATTTCTAAGAACTGAAGTCCTGATATATTATTTTGTTTTTATCTATTTTTATTTTTAATAATAAAAAGTTTACAAAACGTTTCTGAACCCTTTCAAGCCGATATACGTTAATGTTGTAATAGGGGTTCCAGATTATGCAGTTATATTCTAGAACAATAAATTTTCATAATAGCTATGTAATTTTTAAAATCTCTGCATTGTCTTTTATGAATCCGCACTTTTGATTTGATTTTTTTAATTATGTTTTCTATATGCTCACTAAAAGATAGGTTTGAATTGAATGTTAGACCAAGATGGGAGCCACTATTGGAGCACTTAGGAGCTTATTATTATCAACATACGGGCTAATTTCAAGTTGGTTTGCAATTAATTGCAAGCGCCGTTGCTATGGTGATCTCGTAGAACTCTTAATACAAACCATTATATTTTTGCGAGGTTACCATAGCAACGCAGCTTGCAATTAATTGCAAACCAACTTGAAATTGGCCCGATAGTTATCTTTTAAATAAGGATGTTGTAAGGATCCAATTCGAATTTTTAAATTTCAAATGAATTTCGCCCGCACAAGAAACGGTTGGTAAGAAGAAGAGAAGGTTGGCAATCAACCACACCAAGAAAGAGACATGCGCAAAAGCGGGGGTGGTATTGTCTTGAAAAATGATTCACTTCCCTTTGACGGCTTCGAACAAACACACCACTTCCTTTTGACCGCTTCGAGAGATCACACCACTTCCTTTCGAGCGCTTCGACCAACAGGTTGTATTTTTAATTGTGAGTTATTCTGTGCCTTTTGCTGTTTTTTTTTTATTTTCCAATGTTGATTCGTTCCATTGGAAAACTTAGCAGCCCCGTTGAGCCATTGGGTGTTCCTGATTTCTCATCGTTCTTACGACGAGGTTTTTGTGTTCGTTTTGGCGGTAAGCCGTGTCGAAATCTTCGCATCTTTGGAGAGGTATGTTTTGACCACATGTTTGGACTGGGTCCTGTTTCGCGGCGAGTTTCAAGTCCCGACGGTGCTTCTGACCTCGTGACTCATCGACGCGTGCGCTTTTTTCCACTAATCTCGTTTTTTTATCTTTCATTTAAAATCCGACGTAGTAGGGCTTTACAGGAAGTGATTTTTATTTCGGGCCATGCTTTATTTAGCTATATTTGTGAAATCTGTATTTTGGATGGCATCAAACGAGTTGTTATTTTCACCGTTCTTTGTTCAGGCAGCAGCCATTTTGAAGCGTCCATTTTGTTTCTTTTTAACCGAGCACATGTTTTAACTGTTGAATCTATTGAACAAATTAACAACATTTTGGGTCATGGGGGGACGTGCATTTTATTCCTTTGATTTAGTCCATCGTTTACTCAACGCCACAGGATTCATCGCATATTTGCATCGCATATTTTCGACTCCTATTATTTGGAATGACGAATTCGTCCAACGCCATTTTGGACCTGCAGATTGTCTGTCATGTTTTTCTTTGTGTGTTTTGTTTGGGGAAATGTATGTATTATAATGACCCACAATGTAGCTGAATAATTTCACGTTTGAATTTTAGCCAATAACTTAACTGGACACGAATTATTATCAATCTCATGTAAATCTGTTAATTTTGCAATGTTTCACCTCATGCAATTTGTCTTTATCTCACAATTTCAGCTTCAGTAATTTCCTTGTTGTATAATTTGAATTGAACGTAAATTTCCATGCTCTGCAGTTTTGACCTAACATGATATTTTATTTCCACAAGCTTATTTCACACCAGATCTTTGTTTTATAAATCTTTGCTAAGTTTTGATCATGTAAATGTTTTGTTGATGAATGTTCTATCATGTAAATTATTTGATGTCCAAATTTGATCTCAATTAAGAATTATTAAATTTGTTGTTGAATTTTCGTAGGAGTGTGTGGCGAATTTAAATGTTGTGTATCGCTCTTTGTTGAAACTTTAACACTTGTTCGGTTGTAATTTAATATTAGAGTCATAGAGATTGAACATTTAAATGAAATTGAAGGTAAATAACACATAACTAGTAGTGTACGTGGGGCTCGCGACTCCTTCTCAAACTGACGGGATTAATCGCGTCACCTGCACAAGTCCGCGGGTTTTGTATAGCTTCAGGGGGCGATCGCGGGTTTTCAACGATGTCGGCTTCTGTACATAGCCGGGACCCAACTACGGATCTGCGATCGTAACCGCCTCGTTTCGCAGGGCACTTTCGTAATGGAGATGTGCGTGTGAGCAGGCTTTGGTGTAGATAGAATCACCGTCGTGGGGGAGAACAGTGACGATCAGGAGTCCCAACCTCTACTTGCGCTACAACGCCCCCTCCGGGTATTTTGCTGTGCTCGTAAATGAAATTGATATATTTTGTTCTATGTTTTGTTCGATCGCCACACTCTCATAATGATTCGGGTTCTGCCATCCAATTTACATATGTGTAGGTCTTGTGTTTGTTCGGTTTTCATATGTGTATGTCTGTCAATTCGCGAGTGTTTTTCGTTCATATATCTTAAGGTGTTTGACATGTAATATGTCGATGAATAAAACCCCAGGGGGTTTTGGGGAATGAAGACCGATGATGCCTTGGCCCTGCGGATACGCCAGAAGGGCAAATCGAGCTTCTGTCGTTCTTCGTTTCTTTTTCCTCCTTAGGAAGGCTTTTGCCCTACCTAATTTTGTCTATTATTTCTTGCACTCTCGACCGTGTATGCACTTGTATGAAAGAACTTCTTCCCGCCATTTTTTCAAAAACAAAAAAAAAACACACAACGTAGGTTTTCTTTGTTAGACGATCAGAGCCAAGGCCAAACTTTGAATTTTTGAATTTTTCGCGGGCCTTCAAACTTTTTCAAGGTCAATTTTAAGGCGGGAAGTTTAGGTTATTACAATGTTTTTTAGTGCAAAGGTAATAACTTTACACTTTCCACTATTCAGATACATGAAATTTTTTCCGCACCAAGACCGTAGGGCTGCCAGATCACTCTGAATTCTAATATGATCACGTTCATCTTGAAATTTTAAACAATTTCAAATCATCCGCGAATAAGAGGTATTTAGGGTGGGTGAAATACTGCGTTAAGTCGTTTATATAAAGAAGAAACAAAATCGGTCCTAGATGACTTTCTTGGGGTACTCCAGACGATACCTTTCTTTGGAAAGATGGCCACTGATATTTGCATATTGTGTTTGTTCGTTAGATAAGATTTTAACCACTAAAAGACCTTGCCCCCTACGCCATTATTTAGAAGTTTATTTAACAGTAGTTCAATACTGATTCGATCAAAGAGTTTATTGAAGTCGGTATAAATTGTGTCTACTTGATAACCTGTTTCGACAGCTTTGTTTATTTTCGAAGTAAGACGCTTGCCTTAGTATTTTTGAGTACTCAACATCTCTTGAACGGTTAAAGAGTCACAGTTTCTCTCTTAGACAGATGGTTTCGGTTTTAAGAGTGCTCCAAACAGGTTGTTACATTTGTCTTTTTTGTGGAAACCACAAAACTTGCTTATATGAAAACGGAAACTCAAGTTTCCACAAAAGAGGCCGTTGAATTACACTAATTTTCTACAATTTAACGACTTTATTTGCGATGTGTAGGACTTGGCCGATGAAACATTTGTAACTAACTCTTAATATTATGGTGTGTGTTTATATTAGCCTTTTCGGCATTTAGGTGGGCGGCAATGAGCCTACCTCTTTGTTGTTCCATGTTTGCCCCTCGATGACCACTGTTCTGTGGGTAATCGAATTTTAAGGTTATTTACCAGAGGGTTTTTATAAAATTGACATATATTGGTGGTTTTAATTTGTGGGGTTATGCGCGTCAAAGTTGTTTTTAATTTTTAATTTTTAATACCGTTTTAACTGTTCCCGAACGAGATTTAGGTAAGAACGGTGCCAGTTTTCTTCCACAGTGTGATAAAATTATTTTAGGTTGATAAAATGTCAACTCTGGAATACTATGAAACCTTAGCAACACGTGAGAAGTCTTCGTGGAAAAACGTTCACAAATGTAAATTATGCCCCTATTTTACAACTGCTCTTTTCCGTATGATCAACCACGTGAGAAAACACCGTTTCCTTCTGGATAAATTTACTTGTGACAACGCCAAAATAGAACCTTATTACTGTAAAGATTGCGATTTTAAGACGGAACTAACAATTTTGTTGAAAGAGCACATTGATAAATATCATGGGTTTAAGAGAGAACCGAGAGACGTTTTATTAAGTGAGGACTTTCGCATACAAACTTACGTCTGCGAAAAATGCGATTTTGAAACAAATTTTTCTTTAAAGTGGATTCAACATATTTTAGAATGCATGGGAAAGAAAGAATATATTAAAAGTGTGATTTCTTCGTCAGAGAATGAGTCATACAGTTGCGATCTCAAGCCAACTGACGAAACAAGTTGGTTTTACTGTGCCCAATGTTGCTACAAAGCTAAACTCAAACGTACTTTAAGATGTCATATTATGAGAAAACACGATTTGAAGAAGCGATATGCATGCGAAAAGTGTCCATTTAAAACTAGATGGAAATCGGCTTTAGGGGTACACATAAATCGAATCCATTTAGATGAATAAGATGCTGAATGGTACAAGTGCACAAAATGTACACACAAGACCAAAGCAAAAAGTGATTTAGCTAGGCATATAAATACCGTACAATTGAACGAGGAAGACGTTGAATGGTACAACTGCGATGAGTGTCCTTTTAAAACTAAAGCTAAAGATTATCTAAAGAAACACGCAATTAGAAAACATCTAGACGACGAAAAAATTAACTGGCACGAATGTGAAAAATGCCCGTATAAAAGTAAAAATGCTTGGGATTTAAGAAAACATATGATTTGTAGACATTTGGATGCAAAACACGTCAAGTGGTATCAGTGTGATTATTGTCCATATAAGGCGAAATTGAATGTTACTTTAAAATACCATATAAATTACCGCCATTTGGATGAAACTGAAGCTAAATGGTACAAATGCGAACAATGTCCTTACACAAGTAAAAATGATTCCTCTTTTCGTTCGCACAGAATGAGGAAGCATATTGGGATTTAGATGATGATAAGCCGGAAATGAAGTACTAAGTTATATACGTATGTTGCTTGTTTAGCTAGTAGTGTTTTAGCCATTGGTTCAGTTCTCTACAATATATTATATTATGTGACTAGATTTTTTTATTAAGATCATAAATTAAAGTTCTATTTTTGTTACATTAAAATCAATATAACGCTTTTAGAAAATAAAAAATACATTATTAGAAGACATAGATGCAAAATGTGATGTTCTTTGTTACACAACTTCAAAATAAGGAATTATGGAAATTATGATTGTTTCATTCTAAGATCTAAACATCTTGGGTCTCTCGAAGAACACACAGGGTGGATGGACCTTGTTGACGGGTTGCATTGAGAACGCCACGTGGTGGATCGGTAGACACTTAAGGTACTCTAAATGCGTTATAAGTCCGCATCTAGTGAACATGATGTCATGGTTATATTCGTTTCTTTCGATAAATGACGGATCATGCAGATGTATCCTTCGCAATATCGTTTCTTCAAGATCGAAGCGTTATTTTTCTTTTGTTAGTTCAATGATACCTTGAGACTAGACCACGTGTTCTTTATTGGGTGTTAATCGTCTATGTATGTTTGGTAGAATCAAATTTGCCACCACCGGGCTAGAGACAGGCTGTAATTGGTAGTGTTGCCATTCTTCTGAGTGTCAGCAGATTTTGTTTTGCTCTTGATGTACTTACTCCATCTGAATTGGTTACTGGTCGAACGGTTTGCCCAATTTTTTGTCTTGGCTTGCCCCATCAGTTGTGCTGTAGTTTGTGCTTTGTATCAAAGACACTTGACTCATTTGTGTATTAGAAACTTAACACTAATTTCCCATTCAGAATTCAAATTTTCTTGTTATATTTGATGTGCAACTGGGTTCTCTCTATATAACGTGGTTTGATGAGTGTCCAAAATAATTAATTTGGTCAGGTGATCCTTATTTGGTAATATTATTGGAACTCTAGAGTGTACGCAAGAAGCCATTGCGTATAAAATTGTCAGTTTGTCCGGTTTCTACCTTCTTGTTTTTCGAAGTGAATTTAGTTCTGTCTTGAACACGTCTTCCTATAATTTGCCTTAAAATTTGAACTGCTTTC
This sequence comes from Zophobas atratus, assembly GCA_022388445.1. Lineage (NCBI taxonomy): Eukaryota > Metazoa > Arthropoda > Insecta > Coleoptera > Tenebrionidae > Zophobas > Zophobas atratus. The sequence continues at coordinate 14,826,968 of CM039446.1, forward strand.
AATTATTTTAGAGTGCCTTTTGTTTGGTGTTGCTTCATCTAGTACAATAACATTGGTTTCAATGTGTTCTCTTGATAGCGACAAAAGTAAGGTTGCTTTTTATTTAATTAGCGATGCCTCTGAACTTGGGTTAATAAGGGCTAGTAAACACTTGCTTAATATTATAAACGCGGTGGAGACAAGGATTTGCCTGCTTTTAATGCTTCTTTTAGAACCGGCAGCTTACTAGGAAAGAAAGACACAAAACCAAATACTCGAAAAAGAAAAAATTAAAAATAACTAAAAATAATTAAAAATCGAAAAACTGGGAAGCTTTAATAATTCAAAAAGTGTTGCCACTTTAAAATAAACCACGCAATGTAAAACACGTTGGAAGCAATAAAATTGGATTTTGTGTCAGTTTAAATTTGAAGTCAATGTGCTTTGTTGTGACTGGTCGGAACGGTTGCGGAAATTAATGTATATTAATTACACAATCGGTTGTAACTAATTTAGGTTAGGTGCGTCCCAGTTGCATGTGTGTGAAGAAATTTTCAATCCTTCCCGGTTTTAACTGTGTTCCAACGCGGATTGGGTAAGGATACCGCCAGTATTCATGATAGGTCCTCACTGAAAAACGTGCACAAGTGTAAATTATACCTCTATTTTACAACTTCTCTTTTTCTTATGATGAACCAAGTGAGGCAACACCGTTTTCCCCTTAATCAATTTACTTGTGGTAACAACAAAATTGAAACTTATTTCTGTAAAGACTGCGATTTTAAGACGTAGCTAACAGTTTTGTTCAAAGAACACATTGGTAAGTATCATTGAATTAAAAGAGAATCTAGGACTTCCGTATACAAAACTACGTTTGCGAAAAATGCAATTTTGAAACAATTCTCTCGTTAAAGTGTCTTCAGCATACTTCAGTGTGCACCGGAAATCTCCTACACAAAATGACACATATAGTGCCAATTACAAGCGAACTGAAGAAATACGTTGGTATTCTTGTGCCCAATGTTATTACAAAGGTAAATTCAAAAGTATTTTAGAAGTTCATATGAGAAATCACGATCTGACCAAAGAACATGCTTGCGGAAAGTGTCCATTTTAAAGTAGATGGAAACACTCTTTAAATATGCACATAAAACTAATTCACTTAGAAGAAGAATATGTTGAATGTACAAGTGCGACAAATTTCCATTCAAGGTTAAAATCAAATCTAATTTAACTAGTCACTAGGCTTCGGATCTTAGGTTTTTTGCCTTTTTATATCTACTTCAGGCATTGCAGCGAAATTTATATATTTATCCGATTTTAAAAAATTATGTTTATTTAGCGCCCATTTATTACTAGGTACCTAAAATGCCTAATTTACTGTTAGAGACCTAAAGTATCAATTAAACGACCTAATTGTAAATTTTAAAAGACTTAAAATAGGATTCCACGACCAACGAAGCGGACATGCTTGCACAATAGAAATTTTCCGTGAATTCATTGTTTTGGCTGGCAGATTGTTTAAAGATGGGTTGTAAACAACGTGCTTGAGTTTAATGGTACGGGTTGGTGTCGCCAACTGACAACGCTGGCCTGCCTTTCATTGAGATTCTAGCCGGAAGGAAGTGAATCTCTGAAAAAGCATTTTATTTTAGAAGTTTATTGTTAGTGATACTGAGTGTCTTTGCGTGTTAGTGAGTGTGCTGGGGACGGTTTTGATTTTTGTGCATACAGTAAAGAATACTCAAAATGCCTAAGGTAAAATCATCCATGAAAGATAAAATCAAATTATGGTTAGGGAATAATTTGGACCGTAATTTTCAATTTTCTTCAAAGACAATGAGTTATTCTGAAAGTGTGTGGAAAAGTTGTAAGTAACCATTTAAAATACTGAAGCATGAATTATGTTCACATTTTTGTTTCCTAGTTTAAGTGCGAAAAAAAATCACACTTTGAAGAACATTGCAGTGGCGATGCACATAAAAAGAACGAGCATAAATCCAGTAAACAGACTTTATTAAACATTAGTTCCGACAATGATTTTACGCAATTTTGCACCGAGTTATGTAGGGCATTTACCGTAGCAAATATTCCATGGAATAAAGTTAGTTGTCTTGAGTTTAAAAATTTTATGCATAGATATACAGGAAGGCATTTACCCTCAGAAAGCACTCCGAGAAACAAATATTTACCAAAAGATTACGATATGGTGAGCACTAGAATTTTTATTTAAAAACTTTTTAAATAAAAGACAAATTAGAAATTTTATTGGCAATAATAATATATGGATTAGCGTCGATGAGAGGACGGACAGATTACGAAGATACATAACCCATTTAGTAATTGGAAAGTTATCTTCTGAAGAAACTGGCCGTGCATTTCTACTAGCTGTGAAGCAGCTTGATAAAACTAATAGCAACACAATTTCGAGATTTATAAACGAATCATTGGGTGTGCTATTGATAATTTAAGCATTGTAATTATTATAATTTATTTAATTGTTAATTTGTAGCTTTATTGTGGCCAAAAGGAACTGAACACAAAAAAGTTAAATGGTTTGTTTCAGGTGGTGCTTCATACATGATCAAAACTGGTACTAATTTGAAGGTGTTTTATGAAAATATAACACACTTAAGATGCATGGCACATGGGTTACATTTAGTGTCTGAAACATTTAGAATGAATTATCCAGATGTCAATGGGAGAATTAGCAATGTTAAGAAAATCTTTTTAAAAGCACCAATAAGAATAGAGTTTTATAAAAACAGTTTACCAAATACACCTCTCCCACCTGAACCTGTATTAACCAAGTGGGGCACTTGGATTCAAGGAGCATTGTTTTATGCAGAACACTTTGATGTTTTAAAGCAAGTGAGTAAGTATATAATGGTTTTTTACTATCATTCTTATATCGAATATTTTTAGGTTATAATGTCATTTGAAACCACAGGTGCACAAAGCATTAAAAAAGCTCAAGAATTTCTGAATAAAGCAAACGTTAAAAATGAACTTTCATACATTAAAACTAACTTTAAAATTATTGCTGATGCAATAGAAACTAGAGGTTTAAAATTAAACCAAAGTATGGAAATTGAGGAAAAAGTGTATACATCTTCAAAAAACGCACCAGGAAAGGTGGAGGAAATGGCTTTCCAAAAATTATGTTCTCTATTAAAAAAGAATCCAGGTTACGATTTTATATGTTCAGTAAATAACATAATTTGTGGTAATGGAAATGCTACCAACAATACATATATAAATGAAAATGTAGATTGTTCAATATTTAATTTTGCACCCATCAGTTTTTGTGATGTGGAACGCACGTTTTCAAAACTTAAAAGTGTTTTAAGCGATCAAAGATGTAAATTTACAATCGAAAATTTAGAGAAATATATAGTTTGCTTTTGTAACTCATTTTAAATACCGGAATTAATATTTTATTTTTTGTTAAATGCGACTTGCTTTAATTTGATTGCCATTTTTATGCGATAACTTAGAATTAGTGGACGTAAATATAGAGCGTTTGTTTATTTGACCATTTTTTTGTTTGTTACACAAAATATTTGTTTCTATAATGTTTTGTTTAATGTTTTTTTTAATATGTATTTTTTATGAATGCTTTTTCGTTGAGCAAATATTTTTTCCTCCAGGTTTTTAACCTAAGCTAAGATTTTTATAATCTAGTTCGTCAATTTTGAATTGAATATTGATTCACGTTTCGTAGTGTAAAAAGACGGTTTTGGTCAACTAAAATGTCAGTTTTGGAGGCTTCCGAAATTTTTAGAACATACGGAAGATCTTCACAAGAAAATATTCACAAATGTAAATCATGTCTCTATTTTACAAAGTGAGCACATAATTAATACGAGAGGACGTCACAACAAAACTTGGAGTAGGGAATGGAAAGCACGATGACCCTATCCATTTGTTGTTCCATGTTTGCACCTCTATGTGTACTGTTCTATGGTTGCGAGTTTCGGTTCCTAAGGTTATGTACCGAAAGTTGCACTGGCAGTTTAAATTTATATGGTTGGATACATCCAATCTCCACGTGTGTGAAGACATTTTTAATCCTTTCCGGTGTTATCTGTGCTCCAATGAGATTTGGGTAAAAAAAGGCCATTATTCTTCTTCAGTGTTATAAACCGGTTTTAGGTAGGTAGTCAAAATGTCAAATTTGGAATACCGTAAAGCAATCGCAACAAATGGGAGGTCTTCTTGGAAAAACGTCCACAACTGTAAATTATGCTCTTACTTTACAGTATCATTTTTTCTTATGACGAACCACATGAGGCGACACCGTTCTTGTCTGGAAAAGTTTTCGTGCGAAAACAATAAAATTGAAGTGTATTACTGCAAGGATTGCGATTTTAAAACAGAACTAACGATTTTGTTCAAACAACACATTAATGAACATCACGGCCTTAAGAGAGAAGTTAGAAAGGATTTATCAAGTGAGGACTTCCGCATACGAAACTACCTTTGCGAAAAATGCAACTTCGAAACAAATTTCTCGTTAAAGTGGCTTGAGCATACTTTAGTATGCACGGGGATGAAAGAAAATCTTCAAAATGTGAGTTTTCTCAAAGAGAATGTGACATACACTTTTGATACCAAGCAAACTGACGAAACACGTTGGTATTACTGTACCGAATGTTCATTCAAAAACAAAGTCAGACGTTATTTCAAAGATCATATAAGAAATCACAATTTGTCTAAGCGATTTGCATGTGACAAGTGTCCCTATAAAACTAAAGTTAAATCAGATTTGAGAAGGCACATAAATCTACGCCATTTAGATGAACAAAAAATTGAATGGCATAGTTGCCAAAGTTGTCCATTCAAGACCAAATTAAAAAGTAATTTATCTAGACACATAAACAACTTACACTTGAACGACGAAAATGTCAGGTGGTATGAATGCAATGACTGTTTTTTCAAAACTAAGTGTAAAGCATACTTAAACATACACGTAACTCTAAAACATCTAGACGAAGAAAAAATTAAGTGGTACGAATGTAATGACTGTTCATATAAAAGTAAACTAAAATATGGTTTAAAAAGTCATGGAACAGTCCACTTGGAGATCAAACCGTATCAGTGCGATTATTGTCCATTTAAGACAAAACGCAGAGGCAGTTTAAAGCGTCATATAAATAGCCACCATTCCAATAGAATTAAAGCTAAGTGATACAAATGCAAACAGTGTCCTTTCACAATTAAAAGTGAATCATCTTTTTATAAACACAAAAAAACACATTTATCTGAGTTGTAATTTTGTGTGTGGTGCTAGTAAGGTGAATGTATATAAGTGTATATTTTATTGTGCTAGTAGTTTTTTTCAGCATTTGTGTAAGCACTCTTTAATATTTTATATTTTGTGACGACCTTTTTATTACAATCGTAAAAAACGAATTTAATGTTTAATTACTTTGCATGAAATGCATCGAATAAATACACAGCTTTTAAAAAATAAAAATACATTATTTGAATACATACATACAATATTTATCAAAATAAAAAAAATCCGCATGGACGACATTCACCAGGTGCTTTCTTCTTTATCATTACAGAAACTGAAGCGGAGCTTTGGCAGCTTTGAATTGACGTGGTGCTTTCGTAAAGTTCAAATAATCCAAACGGTTGTGGTTCATTTGATGTTAATTTTTTATACATTACATACACAAAATGAATATAATGTTTTTAAAAAGTAAACATATATTATTAAAACTCATGACATAGTGCATAATAACGAGGCAGAAAATTGAAATACGGAATCAGTCATTTCGTAATTCACTTTACTTGGAATGAGCACACCTGTGCATTGTTTCCCGGTTGATCTCTCACATCTATTTTTCGCCCACAGACTGTGTGATAGATGTGTAAAGAAATTTTTCAAAATTCCAAGAATCTATAGTTAAAAAATAAATACAACCTGCGTAGTTTACGGATACCGACTACAAATGTCAATTACGTAAGTTTTTAAGCTTGGCGATAACATTTTCTGAAAATGACTATATTGTGGTGTCCCGATTTGAAAATGAAATTTCGCACCAAGAAAAAAGAAACAATCCCTGAAAACCTCATTTGAAAAAAAAATCATTTTAATAATGTAATTCTGGGAGTTAGAGAAGGTAAGAGGACATGGAATGCAGGGTATGTAAAGTTTGTTACTCCTTGTTTTCGCGCGTTACAGTTTAGCACAATTGTAACTTAAGGAGGACGACTACAGTACAATTTTATCACGAAAAAGAGGTTATATATATTGCTTTGATTTTCGAATTCCCTTAGACCACGTAGCATTGCAGGAGCAAGAGACTCATGGTTCTAACTCAATTTGATGGCGATCATACGAATGTTAACGTAGAAACACCCCACAGAAAACCACTTATATGGTGTTTACTTCTTTATTAGGTTAGGATGATTTTGTCTAAGTTATTAGTTACATTTTGTAACTTCTCGCCCGAGATTTTAAAATTTTCTAATTATTAGTGTTGTAGTTTGTTATGAGTTTTGTTCTATTTTGGTTTCCATTTAGTAAGTGGAGTACCCGAACAAGCGTGCCCAAAAGGCCCGTGTGTCCGACATTAGTAGAGGATAGAGATGTTGCTATCCGAATGAGACGAATTTGGAACGTAGAGACGTGGTTTGATGTAATGTATAAAAAAAGAGAGATAGCATGGTATAAGAAGACATGGTATGCTACTCCGTTGGATGAATTTTCGTTTGTTTTGTGCACTAGCCACGTGACGTCACATTGTCTTGAAAACCGTGCTTGAAATGCTCTTCTGAAAACTTCGAAAGCTATCAAATATCAGTTAATCAATTATACGAATTGTGAGGTTATAACGTAGGCGGAGAGATTGTGTTCAGTTAGGTGTTTAATTATGGGTTAACTTATATTCGAAGGTGCTAAGTTGACATCAGACGCCAATAGTAGGTATATGTTCAAAATTTGGAATCGTTCGTTGATAGTGATAATACGAACATGCAACAAGCCAGAATTTAAAGTTAGCAGTCATGAGAGCCACATGACTTCACACAAAATGCGCAATATCATACCATGTCTTCTTGTACCATGGGAGATGGGAGGTCACTTCGGCTAAGGATCCTAATCCCATTGTTATGATAATAAATTTGAGGTTCCAGTATAATTGCTAGATTGGGCATTCTTTATTTTGTGGATTTACACGACTTCATCCACGGATTTTCATGAGTATTGAAATTTAAAAAGTAAATCGATTGCTAGCTCTCAGAATTATTCTTCCCACTTTATAGGTAACTAGTTAGAGATAATGACCTTTTTTAAGCGTTGTATATTATTGGTAATCGACGACACATTTTTATACATACTCTTCGGCTCAATGATTTTCACATCTCGTTAAGTAACAACTTATAAATCATATTGAACTTCAATAATGTAAATGCGAGAGAGTCAGCGATTTTATCTAACAATTGGAAAGGTAAAAACTTGCATTTGGGATTACAATCACAAATTAAATTAACAAATTCTATGTACGCATTTTAAATTTCGCGTATTGATCACATCATGAGTTACCCGCTGTCATTCCAATCGAGGCCAGTTTATTCAAAGAGTTCTTTCTGTTTTACCAACCTTGATTAAAAATTTTAGTAATTATCTCTGCAGGAAAAATCAACATATTTTACCTTCTTTTGAGTGTAACGAAAATATTTATGCACTTCAATATTTATCCTGCAGTGAACTACTGTTAAAAAGATCGAAGTATTATTTTCGAAGTAAGACTTTTCCTTCCTCTTTTTGAGTAGGTACTCTACAAATCTTGAACGGTTAAAGAATCAGACTTTCTGTTTTAAGACTACTCCAAACAGGTTGTTAGGTTTGGCTCTTTTGGAAATCACAAAACAGGCCGTTGAATTAAACTAATTTTCTACAATTTAACGACTTTGTTTGCGTTGTGTAACTCTTATTTGTGTGTGTATGTGTGTGTTTATATCAGCCTTTTTCGCATGTATCAGGGCGGCAATTAGCCTACCTGTTTGTTGTTCCATGTTTACCCCTCCATGTCCACTGTTCTGTGGGTAATCGAATTTTAAGGTTATGTACCAGACGATTTTATGACACTGACAGACATTGGGGGCTTTAATTTATGGGGTTAGCGTCAAATTTGTTTTTAATTTTGATTACCGTTTTAGCTGTTCTCGAGCGAGATTTGGGTAAGAAGAGTGCCAGTTATCTTCCATAGTATGATAAAATATGTTTAGGTTGCCAAAATGTCAACTCTGGAATATTTGAAACGTTCGCAACCGGTAGGAGATCTTCATGGAAAAACGTTCACGAATGTTAATTATGCCCTTATTTTACAACTGCTCTTTTCCTTATGATCAACCACGTGAGACGACACCGTTTCCTTCGGGAAAAATTTACTTGCGACAACGCCAAGATTGAAGCTTATTACTGTAAAGATTGCGATTTTAAGACGGAACTAACAGTTTTCTTCAAAGAGCACATTGATAAATATCATGGGCTTAAGAGAGAGTCTAGAGACGTTCTATTAAGCGAAGACTTTCGCATACAAACCTACGTCTGCGAAAAATGCGATTTTGAAACAAATTTCTCTTTAAAGTGGATTCAGCGTAGATAGATAGATAGATAGATAGATAGATAGATAAATAGATAGATAGATAGATAAATAGATAGATAGATAGAGTTTATTGGTGTCATTCTACAAATGTATTTACGCACGCCCAAAAGCATAGATAATTAAGAAGTTTAGATAATAATACAAGTAAGATGATACTATACTAATTAAATCTATATAACAATGATTGTATTAATTATTATAAATCCACAGCACTTTTATGTAAAATATAATAAAGCAACTTTTAAACGCGTTTAAATTTATGAAGTAACTACTAATCAATAGAGTAAAAAGCCTTGTGAAGTGAATACTTCTTAATATTTATTAAAAGCATATTCGTTTCAAGAGATTTAAATGTTTTTGGCAATGCATTATAAAACTTAATACAAAAATATGAGGTTCCATTCTTACATTGGGTGAGCTTCAGCAAGTTATAACTTAAGTCTTCACTTCTAGTTTTGTAATTGTGATATGTGCTTAATTTGTGGTAATCCTGAGCATTATTTACCAAATATTCAAGACAGCGATATATGTATAGACATGGTAAAGTAAAAATATTTAAGCTTATGAAAAATGATCTACAATCTTCACAGTATGAAACACCTGCAACAATTCTCAGTGCTCTCATTTGGAGTTTAAATAATTTATTTAAGGTTGAGGAGTGTCCCCAAATTAATATGTCATAATTGAGATGACAATTTACTAAAGAGTAGTATGTAAGATATTTTGAAGAAATCGTATTAGCCAAATTACGCAAAAGAAAAATGTTTTTTGATATTTTATTTGCTATATAATCCCCATGTTTTTTCCATGTAAGTTCTGAGTCTATTAAAAGATATTTTGTAAATGTAAGTGTATCATTAACACCCTTTTTTAAACTAAACAACATCGTGACTGTTTTTTTTATTTAACGATAATCGGTTCGCAGTGAACCAGTCTACTGATTGGTTTACAAGAAATTTATTTTTTGCTCTAGCTTGTTCAGTTGTTATTCCTACATTTCCTATAGAGGTATCATCTGCATAAAGTGTGACTTCTCCATCCTGTAAATAAGAAGGGAGATCATTCATAAACAAAAGGAATAAAATCGGCCCAAGAATTGAACCTTGTGGAACTCCATATGCAATGTTGGAAGCCTCTGAAAGTATTCCATTAAAACATGTTCTCTGAGTACGATTTGTTAAATATGACATGATAAGTTTCACATTACTTGGATGAAAATTATAAAAATAAAGTTTACGCATTAGAATGTCGTGCGGCACACAATCAAATGCTTTACTTAGGTGTATAAAAGCAGCGGTATATAATTCTTTATTCTCAAAGCACTGATTAATTTTTTCAATGAAATTAATAGATCTTTAGAAATTGATCGTCCTTTGCGGAAGCCATACTGGTTTGGATTTAATAAGTTATATTTTTCTAAATACTCTTGTATTTGCTTTAATAAGATTTTTTCAAATATCTTTGAAATAATAGGAAGCAAAGATATAGGTCTATAGTTATTGGGGTCATTTACGTCCCTTTTTTTAAAAATTGGTATAATTTTTGCTGTTTTTAATGCGTCTGGAAATATACTGCTTTTAATGCACTGATTTATAACTTTTGTCAGCGGACCGATTATGATGTTTTTTGTATCTTTAATAAGTTTCACATTAAAGCCATACATATCGTTTGAGTTACTATTATTTAAGCTTTCGGTGAACTCACGCATCTCAACTTGAGACGCTGTTTGAAATTGAAAGAATAATGTATTATTTTGCAACGAGTTTATAATATATATATTTCAGTATGCACGGGAAAGAAAGAAAATAAGAGAATAAGTGTGACTTCTCCGTCACAGAGTGGCACGGACAGTTTCTATTTCAAGCGAACTAACGAAACAAGTTGATATTACTGTGCCTAATGTTCTTACAAAGCTAAACTCAAAGATACTTTAAAATATCATATTATGAGAAAAAACGATTTGAACAACCGATATGCATGCGAAAAGTGTCCGTTTAAAAGTAGATGGAAATCGGCTTTAACGATACACGTAAATCGAATCCAAAATGAACAAGTTTTTGAATGGAACAAGTGCCATATAAATAACCGCGATTTGGATGACATTGAAGCTAAATGTTACAAATGCAGTGAGTGTCCTTACAAAACTAAGTATAAAAATTCTCTAAAGAGACACTCAATTACAAAACATCTAGACGAAGAAAAAATTAATTGGTACGAATGTGAAAAATGCCCATATAAATCTAAAGATACGTCGAATTTAAAAAGTCATATGATCTATAACCATTTGGATGAAGAAAATGTTAAGTGGTATCAGTGTGATAACTGTCCATATAAGGCGAAATTTGCTAGTTTAAAGCGCCACATAAATAACCGCCATTTGGATGACACTGAAGCTAAATGCTAACACTGTTCTTTCAAAAGTAAAAATCTTTCATCTTTTTAATGCGCAGAAGGAAACATTTTGGAATTCAATAACCCGGAAATGAAGTATAAAGTTTAATTTCTATACGTGTGTTTTTTCTTTAGCGAGTAGTTTTTTAACCATTGGTTCAGTCCTCTACAATGTACTATGTTATGTAACTTGATTTTTTCTTTAAGATCATAAATTAGAGTTCTAATTTTAATACATTAAATAAATAGAACAGTTTTAAATAATAAAAATACATTATTAGAACACATGGATGCAAAGTTTTTACACAATTACAAAATAGGAAATTATCATAAAGGGTGGATGGACCGTGTTGGCAGGTTGCATCGGCAACGTAACGAGGTTGATCGGTAGACTCTTAAGGTACTCTAAATATGTTGTAAGTACACATCATGTGGATACCATATCCTCATGGTTGTGTTTGTTGTTTCTTTCGATGAATGACGTATCACGCAGATGTATCCTTCGCTATGTTCTTTCTTCAGATCGTACTGTTTTTCTTCTTCTTCTTCCAATTCTTCAATGTTGTGTTGATTTGGACCACGTGTTCATTATTTGGTGTTAATCGTTTGTGTATTTTTGGTGGAGCCAAATTTGTCACGATCGGACTAGAGTATATGGCTGTAACTAATAGTGTTGCCATTCTTCTGAGTGAGGAGTTTGTTTTGGTCTTCATATTCTTCCCCGATCTGAATTGGTTACTGGTTGAGTGGTTTTTCGAATTTTCTGTCTTGGCTTTCTTGCCCTTGAGACTAGTAGTTACCCTTTCAATTGCAGTTTGTGCTTTGTATTTAAGACAAATGACACATTCGTGTATTAGAAACTTGACAGTATTTTTCCCATTCAGAATTCCAATTTTGTTTTGATATTTGCTGGTGTAACCCGATTCTCTCTATATATCGTGGTTCCATCATTAGTGAATTGAGGGAAGAGATCATTCAGCTTAAAGAAATAAAAAACTTCAATACGGCAGCTGATAATCTTTAATGTTGCGAGGGCATACCTCAGTGATGTAATCAACCTTTAGCGTTGCGAGAACATGCCTCGGTGGTGTAATGATGATAACGATGATAATAACGATGATACTGCTTAAGGGAAGAAATTATTTTAAGCCCCCGGCAGTTCACGGGACGAATTAGTTAATTTAACTGCCGTAAATGAACTATTAGTAATCTTGTGTGAAGAATTAAGAAGTGTTATAATGAAAACTCCTATCAAATGTCTGTTATATTATGTTAGCACCACTTACGATTAAAGTCCTAACCTGATCGGTTAATTTACAAACCATAAAACAAATTTACAGCACGTGTACCGTCGTCAAAAGATCGCATGTTTTCCGATTAAAAGCCGCAAGAATTAGCCGCGCGGGTTGGGGAAAATTGGGTACCATCGTTACGATTAATTTTCGTTAAACAAATTCTTCCTACCTTTTATTGACTACGAAACCAACTAATTTAACCTAGCTTCTTACAGCGTCCTTTCTCCATGCATCCGTGCGTCACCGAACTAAAACAACAATGCCCCCGCTTTCAACCATGCTCTCGCCATCATGTCTACCAACCAACCCTCTAACTAAAATCCCCTAGCGAGGTACCAGCTACCATGAAAAGGACTAAACGTCTACAAGGCCTATGTTTAACGATTTTTCTATTGAATTTTATTTGTCTCAAGTTCAAATTATCCAAATGTGATTTCGCGCCGCTGTTAATTAATTTCAGCACGAAAATTTGAATAAAATTCGGTCTGTAATGGATGCGCATCAAAAGAGTTTGTAGCTAATTCAATTGTATTTCAAGGTTCCCACCTAGGTCTTTTATTATTTATATTATTTATAAATGACCTTCTTTCTCCTGTCCTGAACTGGCGTATGCTGATGACATTAAATTATATTTATCGATCAGATCCATTGATGAAATGCTACTATTACAAAAGTTAGATTTACTTGCCAGATGGTGTGCCAGATATAAATTAATTCTTAATTATGATAAATGCTGCTTTTTTACCTTCACAAAAACTTTATATTTTATCGACACTCATTATTCAATCGATGATCGTTTATTTAATGAAGGATCTTGGAGTGATCTTTGACTCTAGTTTAACTTTTCGGGATCACCTTATGTTCTTGTACATCCAGGTCCCAAGGTCTTGTAATGCGTGTAAGTCGTAATTTTACTGATATTTATATGATGATTGATGAAACACCTAATCGACGCTTTTTTAAGTAATATTCTATCTCTCTCTACATCAGTAGAGAATTTGAAAAAATTAATATAATTCTGTCAGTTGTGTTGTAAGTACGTTTTGTTTGGTGTTGCATCACCTCGTTCAGTGACATCCGATTGAATGTGTCCTCTTGCCGATAAAAATGTTGTTGCTTTTTATTTAAAGACTTAATGAGCGATGCCTGTGGTCCCGGGTCAATAAGGACTCGTAAATATTTGTAGGCTCCATTTGTTGTCCATCAGAATCTTAACGCGCTTTAAAAACTAAAAAATTGTTGCCACTACGCAGTGTAAATACATAAACTTGATGAAAGCAATAAAATTCGATTTGGCATCAGTTTAAATTTGACGCCAAGGTGCTTTATTGTGACTGCTCGGCACGGTTGCCGAGTTACACAGTCGGTTGTAATTTGTGAGGTTAGGTACGTCCCAGTTGCATGTGTGTGAAGAAATATTCAATCCTTCCCGGTTTTAAGTGTGTTTCAACGAAGATTAGGTAAGAGTAGTGCCAGTATTCTTTCGTAGTGTGATAAAACAGTTTTAGGCGGCCAAAATGTCAACTTTGGAATACTGTGAAGCAATCGCAAAACATGATAGGTCCTCACTGAAAAACGTGCACAAGTGTAAAGTATGCCTTTATTCGACAACTTCTCTTTTTCTTATGACGAATCACGTAAGGCGACACCGTTTCCCCCTGGTACAATTTACTTGCGACAACGCCAAAATTGAAGCTTATTACTGTAAAGACTGCGATTTTACGACAGAGCTAACAGTTTTGTTCAAAGAACACATTGATAAATATCATGGACTTAAGAGAGAATTTAGAGACGATTTACTAAGTGAGGACTTTCACATACAAACCTACGTTTGCGACAAATGCAATTTTGAAACAAATCTCTCGTTAAAGTGGCTTCAGCATACTGCGGCATGCATGGGAAACAAACAAAATCCTCAAAGTGTGACTTCTCTGTCACAGAATGACACATGGAATTTCTATTTCAAGCGAACTGACGAAACAAATTGGTATTATTGTGCCAAATGTTCTTACAAAGCTAAATCCAAAAGACTTTTAAAAAATCATATGAAGAGACACGATTTCAACAAGGAATACGCATGCGAGAAGTGTCCATTTGAAAGCAGATGGAAACACTCTTTAAATAACCATATAAAACTAAAACACTTAGATGAAAAATATGTTAAATGGCACAAGTGCGAAAAATGTCAATTCAAAACAAAAACAAAATGCAACTTAACCAGCCACAAAGAGAGCCACTTGAACGACGAAGACCGTAAATGGTACAAATGCAACGAGTGTCCTTTCAAAGCTATGTGTAAAGTTTCTCTAAAGAACCACGCTATTAATAAACATCTAGACGAAGAAAAAATTAATTGGTATAAATGTGAGACTTGCCCATACAAAGCTAAACATGAGTGGTATTTAAAACGTCATATATTTCATAGACATTTGGATGAAGAAAAAGTCAAATGGTATCGGTGCCATTATTGTCCATATAAAACTAAACGGAATGTTGACTTGAAATATCATGTAAATTACAGCCATTTGGATGAAAGTGAAGCTAAATGGTACAAATGCGAACAATGTCCTTACAAAACTAAAAATAAATCAGGTTTTTATAACCACAAAAGAAAACATGTTGGGATTTAGTTGACTATAAGCCGGAAATATTGAATTAAGATGAATTTATGTACGTATGTTTTCCATTTAGTCAATAGTTGTTTTAGCATGTGTGTGTCAGTTCTCTCCAATGTACTCTATTTTGCGACCGGATTTTTTCATTAAGATCATAAATAATTAAAGTCTTATTTTTGTTACATTTACTTAGTAATATTATTGTATGCTTCTGAGTGTATGGAAGAAGCGAAAGCTCCAGTTTTTACCCTATAAAAAGATCTTCATCGCTATCTATAAATGGATGTAAAGTTGACAGTTTGCTCAACTTTTTACACTCCTGTTTTTTCGTAGTGCATTTATTTTGTATTGAACACCTCTTTTTGTATGTGTATTATAACTTGATTTAAGATCTGGTCATTTTCCACGAATGTGATTGGTCCAGTTTCTGTTAATATCAACAGTTATGTTGTGAGTGTAAAATCACTCGCAAATTTGTACCGCACGTTACTCTTTTTTAGAGTGGGTTTCATTCAGTGGTGCGTCACCAAATCCTGTGACATTGGCTTGAATGTGTTCTCTTGGTAGCGACAAAAGTGTTCCTGCTTTTTATATAATGAGCGATGCCCGTGATTCCGGTTCAGTAAGAGCTCATTAATATTTGTAGGTTCTGTTTATTGTCCGTGCACTTATTAACGCGGTGAAGAGAAGTACTTGTTTGGTTCCAATTCCAATATAAATAGCTCTAGATGTTGTTCCTTGTATTGTGGTGACCAAATTTTCATTAAGAAAATCGTTAAACATAGGCAGCCATGTGGAAGTTTAGTTCTTTTCTGGTAGTATCTAGTGAGGGGGTTGGTAGAAGTTGGCTTGCTTGGTAGAGGGTTGAGATGCGTCACTCTGTTCTGTGGCGTTACTGTTGGTTGTTGGGTGTATATGAAAGAACGCGGTAAGGTAGTTAGATTAAGTTTAGTTGATTTGGTAGTTAAAAAAAGGGGGAAACCTTTATTTAACGAAAATTAATCGCAACGACGACGGCGCCACAGTTTCTCCAACAAGCGTAGCTAATTATTGCTGTTTTTCTAAGCGGAAATATGCGAATTTTCGACCTACACCAACATGTGGTATAAATTTGTTTTATTGTTTGTAAATTCACAGTTTATGTTAAGATTTTAATCGTTAACTGGTTCTAACACAGTTTAATAGTCATGAGATTGATAAGCATTTGCTAGGAGGTTTTATGAGATTCACTTATTAGTCATGACTCATCCTTTGTTTATCAAGTTATAAATAAAGTTTCTGGATTAATTTTTCTCGCCTTAGGCAGCTATCATCCGGACATGAACGAAACGTATTTCTCGCGACGCGGAAGATCGCTTTATCGCGACGCGGAATGCATTTTGTGTTTATTTATCATATGTTTGCTTGGAATAAGCTGGGGACATTCCACGATATAAACTCTCAAAGCTAATTGTTTTAAGTAACCAGTTATTTGGATCATGGCATAATTTAACATCATGTAAATTCTTTGTTCGTATTGTTGACAGAGTGTGACATAATTTGGTGTTTCCGTTTGGTATCGCCAAACTCAGGAAATTTTAAGTTTATCCAAATTACTGCGGGGGCAGCGTGGGGCGCACTCGGGGTGTCGGTCCGACTCTTGCGTGAAGGTTTACCCGCAATTCCAGATTTCCGTTTTCTACCGTGGACTCGGAGTTTACCCAGCTGCCTTGTTTGTGAGGATGGAAGTAGGCCGCATTGTTGGGGGTTTGTTGATGCGAGTATTTTAATGCACGGCGCGTCGTGTGGCCCTGGTTGGCTGTCTAGAATTTTTATTAAAATTTTGTTCTCTTGTTGACTGCCATAATTGTAAATTTGCCGCCACACGTCCGTAATAACTTGTGTATTTGTATCCAGTTACTTCAATTCAGATTTTTCTTTGTTTTTATTGAATTTGTGATTTTCAAATATTTGCATTGATTCAGAACGTTTAATTTGATTTCATTCCAAGTTAGGCAAGTTTGTTTTTTGTAGCTGAGAACTAAGAAGGTCTTCAAACTGCGCAACTTAGTCGCAGCTTTTTTTTGTCAGTGGAGGAATAACTGAATTTATGTCCTTCATATATTTTGTTTTAATTTAGCGGTATTTTTCGAGCTTTGGGGTCCGCACTTTGCATCTGAACGCATTCCGCCTCAAAAAAAAAAAACAAACACAACGAAGGGTTCCATTTTGTTAGATTTTTCGGGGGCTTATCAATTTTTTTTCACATGTCAATTTAAGGGGGGATGTTTAGGTTATCACAGTATTCTCTTCAGCGTTTGGATATCGTTTGTATGCTGAATTTAATGTATATTTTTGGTTGTCTCTTCTGTCTGGTTTGTGTAATAAAATAATGTATGATGTCTCCTTTTACAAATGTACGAGTATCACGATGCTGTGGTGTAGCATTGTTTGCTTGCATCGTGATTTAGGTACACAGCTGTCCATTTTTTATGAATTTCTATCTGTGTTCTGACTATTCAGCTTCAAATTGAGGACATTCGGCAGTCTTTGCAGTATTTGCATAATTTAAAGTTGGAAATGTTTTCAATTTTATGAAACCGGGCATCTTCTTTCTCGTTTGCCTTTAATACTTCTAGTGATAGAAATCTTGTTTGCAAGAAATCTATCATCTTTTTTATATTATCGTTGATCGTGAGCCTCTTGGTTTCTACGACCCATTTTTCTGGCGAGTCTTGGTCGCCATGTTGTAACGAAGCGAAGCGTTTTGGGTCATCCGCCCGTTTGTGTACCGGTTTTTTTTAATCGCCGCCTCCGAGCGAGAAACCGTACCACCGTCACCGGTTTTTTTCTTGTCGTGTTTTCGCGGGCGCTCACCACCTGAAATCCGTGTCTCCGGCTTGAGAGCAACCCCGGTGCTCCCTCCCCCGGAGAGTGAGCTGGCGCCCGAGTGACCGCCGATCCTGACCGAAGGCGTCACCTCGGGCGGCGTGAAGGTCGCCGCATAAGCTTAGGTCGACTAATCTTCGAGAGCGATGGGTTTCTATGGATGATTTGTTTGAATGGAAATTCTTCGTAGTTTCCGGTAAAAACTGAAAGTTTAATTTGGAGTGGTTATTAAAATTTCCGTTTCTCATTTTGATGGACCGTGGGTGACTGGATTTTTTATTTCAATTTTTCAACCAGAGCCTTACTTAAGTACTGCACACTTTTTAATAATGTCCTTATTTGATAACGTCATTTGGAGTGGGGAATGGAATGTACGATGAGCCTACCCGTTTCTTGTTCCATGTTTGCCCTTCCATGTGTGCTGTTCTATGATTGGTCGTTTGGAACTGCTAAGGTTGTGTACATCCAAGTTGCACGTGCGTGAAGACATTTTTAATCTGTGCTGCAACGAGATTTGGCTAACAAAAGTGCCATTAATCTTCCACAATGCGACAAACCGGTTTCAGGTAGTCAAAATGTCAAGTTTGGAAAACTGTGAAGCAATCGCAACAGGTGACATCGAAACAAATTTTAACGAGAAATGCAGGTGGCTGACTGGCTGCAAATCATAAATTACGGGAACGTCCGAAAGTGGCCAGTTTTGCGTTGTACACAATTTCGAGATTATATTTGTCAATAAACGGTTAGTCGAAGACGAAATCGTGCTTTTGTAATAACGAAATTACAAACAAATCTATTTTATTTTCCTTTACATTTAGGCCAGAAGGGGTCCCTTAACTTCGGGGGTCTGATGGTCCAGCATCACAAGCATATGTAGCTTATAAATCGTGTCTGCACAAAAACGGACATTGTAAAATATATTTGCAATACATGACCAAGGGGGAAAGTGGTATATCAGCAATATGCGTAGTGTTTAAAATGTTTATGTTTATGCATCGGAAGAATGTCGCTTAGACATTTGTTTGATTTCAATGAGTTTATTGCCTCAAAACAGATGACTAAAATTATTAATAAGCCTCAATTGAATAAACTATTTTGAATGTTATTTTAATTCCTACCTTATCATTATTTTATTCTTATAAAGACAAGCGTATTCTCACCTTTTATCGTTACGTAACAAATCATAACGAATTTAATTAAAGTAAATTCCAAATAGTCCGCCATTTCAGACTTTCTAACGATGGTTTAGGTTTTAAGAGTGCTACAAAGAAGTTTAGATAACCAATTTTGCAGCTGCAATTGACTTCATACTGCTTTTCAAACAATCGAATTTTTGTATGTTGGATAATTTCTCGTTGTCGTGAATTGAAGAGCTAAATGTATCACGAAAAGATATCCACTCTGTAAATTGACCACTAAATGTAGGTGGTCTTTTTGAAACTTTAACACTTATTCGGTTGTAGTTTAATATCAGAGTCATAGAAATTGGACATTTAGGGCCGGTTGCATAAACGCAAATCAAATTTAATCTCTGATTAAGAACAATTGTAACTATGAAAATAACAATCGTTACTATGGAGTTAATCAGAGATTAAATTTGATTTGCGTTTATGCAACCGGCCCTTAAATGTAATTGAGGTAAATAACACAGAAACACGTGGCGAAAGCGAAGTGCACAATTCCTTGTGGAGCTGGCGGTCGCGTCATTTGCACAAAAGAAGCAGATCTTGAATAGAAGTCAGGAGAGCGGTCGGGATGACGTGACGTTCGCGGTTTGGCCCAATAGCGGGTATTTCCAACCACAAGTTTGCGACCGTAACGGCCTGTTAGCGCGACACGTTTCTTCGTTAGATAGAGGGGTGCTGGGTAGCATGTACTTGTCGATGGAGTAGAATCACCGCCGTGGTGGGAGAACAGCCATAACCAGGAGCCCCAAACTCCGCTCGTGCTACAACTCTCCCTATGTCTAATTTTGGTGTGCTCTACAATGAAATTAATATAGTTCTATTCTTATAGCGCTCTGGTGCCGCTGTCGCTGTGCATAAAGTTTTGTTAAAATTTTGCTTTCTTGTTGACTGCCATAATTCAAACTTGCCTTTTTGTAGCTGAGAACTAAGAAGGTCTTCAACCAGCACAACTTAGTGGCAGCTATATTTTTTTGTCAGGGAGGAATAAAGTTAAGATAACCAAATTCGCAATAATTGCTTCCCTAGCGTAATAAGACGGTTTTAGGCAACCAAAAAGACAATTTTGGTGTATTTACTTAGAAGCACTTCGAGGATGAGGAAGACGCTCATATAAAGACGCTCACAACTGCAAACAATGTCTTTATTTTACGACGTGGTGTCGTGATAATAATTTGACTATAATGTCAAAATGAAACTTGGAGTGGGGAATGGAACACGCGATGAGCTTACCTGTTTGTTGTTCTATGTTTGTTGGTCTATATCACTGTTGTGTAGGTAATCGAATTTTAAGGTTATGTACCAGACGGTTTTAACTAACATTGACTAACATTCACAGACATTGGCGGTTTTAATTTGTAAGGTAGGGTGCGTCAATGTTGATTGTGTTTGAATAAATTTTTAATATCGTTTTAATTGTTCTCCAACGCAATTTGGGTAAGAAAAATGCCAGTTTTCTTCCATAATGTGACAAAATGATTTTAGGTTGCAAAAATGTCAACTTTGGAATGGAGTGTTCGCAACACGTGGAAGGTCTTCACGGCAAAACGTTCACAAATGTAAATTATGCCCCTATTTTACAACTGCTCTTTTCGTTATGATCAACCACGTGAGACGGTACCGTTTGCCTCGGGAAAACTTTACTTGCGACAACGCCAAAATTGAATCTTATTACTGTAAAGATTGCGATTTTAAGACGGAACTAACAGTTTTGTTCAAAGAACACATTGATAAATATCATGGGTTTAAGAGGGAATCTGAAGACGATTTATTAACAAAGGACTTCCGCATACAAACATACGTCTGCGAAAAATGCGACTTTGAAACTAATTTCTTGTTAAAGTGGATTCAGCATACTTCAGCGTGTACGGAAAAGAAAAAAAATCTTCAATGTGCGACTTCTCCGTCACAGAATGACACATACATTTTCGATTTCAAGAAAATTGACGAAACAAGTTGGTATTATTGTGCCCAATGTTCTTACAAATCTAAGCCCAAAAGTAGTTTAAAACGTCATGTTATGGCAAAGCACGATTTCAACAAGCCATATGCATGCGAAAAGTGTTCATTTAAAGGTACATGCAAATCAGATTTAAGGATACATATAAATCGAATCCATTTGGATGAACAAGATATTAAATGGTACAAATGCGAAAAATGTGCATTCAAGGCCAAAGCCAAAAGTACTTTAACTAACCACATGAAGAGCCATTTGAACGACGAAGAGCGTAAGTGGTACAAATGCAATGAGTGTTTTTACAAAACTAAGTATAAAAGTAATCTAAAGACCCACGCAATTTCAAAACATCTAGATGAAGAAAAAATTAACTGGCACGAATGTGAAAAATGCCCACATAAAACTAAACGTGCGTCGGAATTAAAAAGTCATATGATTTCTAGACATTTGGATTACAAAAACGTCAAGTGGTATCAGTGTGATTATTGTCCATATAAGGCGAAATTAAATGGTACTTTAAAGTGTCATATAAATTCCCTCCATTTGGATGAAACTAAAGCTAAATTGTACAAATGCGAACACTGTCCTTACAAAAGTAGAACTAGATCATCTGTTTATACACACAGAAAAAAACATGTTGTGGTTTAGTTGACGATTAGCCGGAAATGCAGTACTGAATTGAATTTATATATGTATATTTTTTGTCTTGCCAGTGGTTCTTTTTAGCATGTGTGTCAGTTTTCTACAATGTGCTATATTATGTGACTTGATCTGTTCATTACGATCACAAAAAATAAATGCTTTATTTTTGACATTAAATAAAGATAATACTTTTAAATAATAAAAATACATTAGTACAACATCGTTGCAAAACGTAACGTTTAATACGTGACTTTACAACGTGACGGTGAAGTAAAATATGAAATGAGTACACCTTGTTCAATCAAAATTTTAAAATAGATTTCAAACGTCACACTTGTCAATTCAAAATTTTTGAAATTATTTTTGCCATAAAATTATTAGATTGTCGTCTCGGTCATCGACGAAGAGAAAAAAACGTCTAGTATAATTCTGGAGAAAACTGTGGGATGGATGAGTAAAAAGCCATAAGGATTATTGTTTAAATTTAGGATTTCAACACGCCGCGATAGTTTTAACTTTTTAAATCTGATGTAAAATTTCAGATTGCCGATATAGGCTTTCCAAAACTAAAAGTTTTGTTTGAATTTTTTTATAGTAACTTGGGTATTAACATCCACTAACTTTGTTAGAGTGTTGCGAACCAGAGAAATAGATTCATTCCATAACAAGATATATTATATTTGTAATACAGATTTGTAGTCTGTTTCTTGGTATTTGAAACGCACAAAGGTAGAATGACAGGATGTAGCATGCTTAGCTAAACAATTATTAACGAAATGCCGGCAAAGGAGCTCCACGCAATAACCATTTATGACATTTTCCGCCAAATGGAAAAATTAAAAAATTGAAACTGTTACGTGAGAATCGTGAGATATATTCTGTTGCGATCGCAAGAGCAAGGAAACGCTTTCACTTAAATAACATTATATTCACCAGTCTTTTTATCAGTCCCTTCTAAAGAGTATTCTACTCTATTATTATCAGTCTTTTCAGCGGTGTTAATGTCTCTTACAGGTTGCTTTGCCTTATTAATGCTATTGCAGTTTTCATTAATTTTTACATTGATTGCTTCTTCGGTGTTTATAATCACCGAATCGTCATCAGTGTGTTCATTTTTTCTATCCACTTCTTCTACAGGTTTTTGGGTCTTATGAAACTTACTCATATTTGCATTAATGTGTTCTTCAGTATTTTCACAAACGAAATTTTTATTTTCTTCGTTGTTTATATTTTCCTCATTTTCAGTAGTAATTTTATTATCCATCAAATCTACTTCAGTTACAATGTTACTATTGTCTTCACGTCCTAAATCTAATTGAAATTTATTTTGACAAATTGCTATTTCAGTATCAATTAAATCAGTCTCATTCATATTGTCGTTCTCGTTTTTGGTGTTTCGTAGTAAGTATAATGTCCGCATTCAAATTATCATTAAAATCTTGAAATTCAATTGGTAGATTATGTAAAAATCCTTTAGTCCAAATGTCTTGATTCGTGCTTTGGGATTCTGGACTATCCAAAGTTAGTATTTTTTTGTGACAGTAGCCCCCAAATTGTGAAGGTTGTCCTCAGCATTTTCAGTTATTCCCAAAAAAACATTCTGTAAATTTGGTGAATACTCTTCTGTAATTTTTATGACCTTATATAAGCTTCCATGTCAGTTGTCTTTTCATCTTCAGGTTCGCTGTTAATTTCCAAAGTTTTAGTCAATTCTTCACGTCTTTTCTAAATACACTGTGTAAAATCAATATTTTCTTCGTTCTGGATTTCTCTGCAAAAATAATTGTAGCCATTTTTTTCCTGGACGGTTATCTACGAATGGATTCTTTTTATTTGTTTCAGTTATGATTTTTCGTACAGATTTTAAAACTTCTACTGGAAGCATTGGAAAAGCAAGCGTCGCTTTGGAAAAAATCCACTTTTCTATGGTCTTCTCTTCTTCTTGTAATAGCACTGATAGTGGGCCCAATTTTCGCGCCAAAAGCACTTTGTTTAAAATTCTTTTACTCAGTGTGCTCTTTGGTATTGAAATATTCTTCCTTTTGTCTTTTTATTGGGTGTCCCAGGACTTGCACATAAACACTTACATTTTTAATAAGACGTTTATTGAGTTCTTGGTGGAGGTTTACACGTAACTTTTCTAACATTATTAATTCTCTCTATTTAACAACAATTTATGCTTATTCTGTATATCATGCATTTTCACCATTTCCCTGTCGATGAACCGATGAGCACTTATAATATTGCTTAGTTATTTTCTTAAACTGTGCTGCCTTTGTCGGTTCATCGTCCGCGTTCATTGGCTTGCAATATCGTTACACTACACCTCCCTCGGGGGAGCACAAAAAAATAAAATTTTACAAAAAAAAAATTATTTTTTTTCAATAAAGAAACAACACAAAACATACAATACAACGAAAATACAGTTAAGAAAAAATATAATCAAAATACATTTAAAACAAAGACAATACTAATACAACAATGTAACCCTCAACTGTAGTACATTTTTACTCTATTCTTATGAACTTCTTGTAACTTACCATCTATTCTTATAACTATATTAGGCGAGTTGATGGCTACAACAACAAATGGTCCTTTAAATAGAGGATCCATTTTCTTACCCCCTTCATTTTTTAATAACACTTTATCTCCCACTTTATAATCTACAACTACAGTTCTCCTATCATAATTAAGTTTTCGCTTATGTTTAGCATTTAACAAATTTTCTCTAGCGTCGTTACATGCTTGTTGCTAACGATACTTTAACTCGATTGGATAGTTATCGAAATTATACTAGTTCGAACGGTGTGTATCGCGTTTCTGTGTGAACAGTGTTATTATAAGCGAAACACCAGAATGGCACCCAAGAGCTCCATGTGTCAGGATGTTTGGCTATTTGCATTCTAAGATAAGCCCCTAAACATTTGTGAGAATTTTCGAGAGCTCCAAGTGTCTCGTGATGATATGCGGTAGAATGTAATTTCTTAATTTTTAGAAGTTTACAAATTTCCTCTAGTGTTGAAGTTAAAAATTCGGTACCCTGATCAGTGACCAATTCATTTGGAATACCGTACCGTACAACGAAATTTTTTACAAACGAATCAGCTACCGTTATTGCCTCTTTGTTAGGAATGGGATATGCCTCTATGAATTTGCTTAATTCACACTGTAATGTCAGAATATATCGATTGTCTACAACATCCGGATCTAATGGTCCTACCAAATCCAAATAAATTTTTTGAAATGCAGATGTTGCAGTTGTAGTGATTGTTAGCGGTTCGATATTCGGTCGAAAATGTTTGAATCTTTGGCAATCGTCACACTTTTTGACAAAACTTTCTACATCTTTCCGTAAGCCTACCCAAAAATAGTACCGTTTTATGGTATTATACATACGGTTAATACCTGCATGACCTCCAGTTGGTAACATGTGAAAGTCATTTAATACCAATTGCTTTGTGTCTTTATCGGTTATACGTTGGACATTTTTAAGTACAGAAATTTTTATATTTAATTGTTTTATTTTATTAATCATTTTTATAACTTCATTTAATAGGGGCACGCTTCCCTTATTTTTTATTATAACAATTTCCGGAATTCCATATTCATTGCAAATATATTCCAGGTCTCTCAACGACTCAACTAGTGACGACGTTGATCGAGGGTCCTGATTAAAATAAATTCGTTGCAACTCTTTTACGCATATGTAGCTACCTTTATTAACATCATAATTTTCTGACTTTAAAATATCATTAAATGTTGATTGGGAAATTAGTATCAACTCAGCTGAATCAGTTGGGCGTTTCAGCAACTCCACCACGCCAGGGTGATCAAGCCTGTCGTGACGAACGTCGTTAATACTTTTAACTTCATTCTCCGTAATTTTTGACTTTGACCGGGTTATTACGTTCATGGTTCCTTCTATTTATTGAGCACTCATGGTCTTTAGCTCATCGGAAGTTATTTCGATACGGGACAAAGCATCCGCCGTTACGTTTTGCTTACCTTTAACATATTTTATCACGAAATCGTACTCTTCCAAAACTAAACGGAATTTTGTGAGTCGATTTGATTTATTGCCCATGCCAAACAAATAAATGAGTGGTCTGTGGTCTGTAAAAATTGTAAATTTCCGACCATATAAATAAGGACGAAAATGCTTCACGGCCCATACAATTGTTAGCAATTCTTTTTCTATTGTGCAATAATTTTTCTCGCTCTTGTTTAACGCACGTCTCGCAAATGCGACTGGCTTGTCATCTCCGTTTGACAAAACGGCGCCTAAAGCAAATCCTGACGCGTCAGTTTTTAAAATGAAAGAGTTTTCAGGTGTAAAGTTCGGATACTGTAGGACAGGCGGGTTTGTTAGTGCATTTTTTAACTTCTTAAAACTAGTTTCGCACTCTTTGGTCCAATTAAATTGAATATATTTTTTGGTTAAATTATTAAGTGGTGCCTCGACTTGAGCAAAATTTTTTATATAACGCCGATAATAGTTTGCTAACGCAACAAAACGTTTGGTGTCATTTGCGTCTTTAGGTGTTGGATATTGTTGGACGGCTTTTATTTTTGCCGGATCAGGAGAAATGCCATCAGCTGTAATTATATGACCTAGATAGAATATTTCCTTTTTTAGGAACTCGCATTTATACGGATTTAATTTTAGGTTTACATCTCTCAGGCGTTGTAATACTTTTGTAAGGTTTTTGTTGTGATTAATAAGATTATTTCCAAAAACGATTAAGTCGTCAAGGTACACAAAACATTTGTCATACGTTAAACCCGTCATAGCAATGGTCATTACCCGCGAAAATGCGCTAGGACTAATTTTGAGTCCCATCGGAAGTCTTTTCATTTGGTATTGTCCCCTGTCCGTGCTAAATGCTGTACACTTACGGCTATCGGTATCTAGTGCTACTTGGTAATAACCTTGGGATAAGTCTAAATGTGAAAAATATACCGCACCGGATAAAGAATCTAAAATGTCTGAAATACACGGAAGCGGAAATTTATCATCCTCGATTTGCTTGTTTAATAACCGGTAATCTATAACTATTCTCCACTTTTTCTTCCCTGTTAGGTCCGGTTTTTTAGGAACGATTAGAAGTGGTCCTGACCATGGAGATTTGGTTTCTTCAATAATTTCGTCAGATAACATTTTTTGAATCTGCTGTTGCACTTCTTCTTTTTGCCACTGTGGAATTCGATATGGTTTTACGTATACTGGTACCGCAGATTTTTGCAATTGAATAGTTTGTTTATACACGTTCGTAACTGTTAATGGATCATTTTCTAAGTGAAACACATCGGCATATTTAGCACAAACTCTTTGTAATGAAAATTTTTCATCTTTTGTTAAATGATCGGTGTCAATTAAATCTAAAACTTGATCTACCCTATTTACCGTAATCGTTTTATTTTCTTTAAAACTGCAAACTTGATATTGATCTAGCCTATTAATTTTTGGATTAAAATTTTTCTAGTGTTACCTGTTCGTTTCGAGTATTTAGTATTCTCACAGGAATTTTCCCTTTCTCTGGTGTGGCCAAAATTCCCGCTACGAATACCCCATCACAAATTTCATCGGGTAAAACAACACAGTCTTTTTCTAATTCTGTACATATACTGCAATACTTAATTATTTCACACCTAGGCGGCAACATGGTATATTGACTACATTCCGACTCTATTGGCAATGATATTTCTGTAGCATTTATATTTAATGAAATGATAAATTTCTCGAAATTGATTACCGCTGAGTATTTCTGCAAAAAATCTGACCCAAGCACACCGTGCACATCTGTTTCAAATGCATTCATCACATTAAACTCATGACATACACATAGGTTAACAATCTGCAACTTGAGACATGCTGATCCCAGCGACTTTGTTGACCCAGATATTCCTTTAATTGTAATGGTTTTCGATTTTCGAATTTCATCATTACTATGTACCCATTCTCTAAAAATAACACTTATCGTAGCACCCGTATCTACTAAAAATTTTCGTTTTCTACCCCTGTAATACATTTGTATAAAATTTAACCCATTTGCACTGGCAACTAATTTTAATTTATTATTATGTATTTTAGTTGGCACGAAAAAAACTATTTTCTTCTTCTGTAGCTTGCTCTTCTCTGTTCTCGGCTACATACACGCGAGGTCTGCCATCATACCTTCCTAACTGATTGTTGCTAATTCTCTGGCCGCGGTTTGACCGATTCGAGAGTTGATTTCCTTTATAATTAACGCGATCACCTCTATTACCTCTAAAACTACCTCGATAATTGCCATTTGAGTATGTGCTACTATTTCCACGATTAGTATTGCTTTGCGCCCTTTGGTTATTATTAACAAAACTATTGTTATGATTATAGTTGCGCCTTGAATTTGGTTGAAAATGGGACCTATTGCTGTTAAAATTACCCCTGTTGCTGTAATTCCTTCGGAACTGGTTATTGATTCTCATATTAAAAATTTGCTGAGACAACGACGTTGAAGGTTGTTCATCCAGCGCCCCTCTAATGGCGTCGGACAATTTAGAATAGTTTCGAGCCTTTACGATAGTTCTCAATTCCGTGTTTCGGAGCCCATTTGAAAAAACATTGATAGCAATTTTTTCATTAGCCAATCTTAACACATCGAGCACCTGTTGGTCACCATCGGCTTGCGCAATAGTTAATTCTGTTACTAATTCCTCTATAGTTTTTCCAAACTCATCTATTGTGTTATTATTTTGCCGGGCACTATTTAACTGGACTGACAAGATAGCTGCCGATTTTTTTGTAAGAAAATATTTTCTGAGGTCTGCTATTAATTCAATACAATTTGTATAAGTGGACCGTAATCTAATTTTTGCACTTTGCGTTAAGCGCGTTTTTAAAACATATGTAATTAATAATTGTTTACTATCCGCATCTAGTAAAGTATCGTACAACTCGATGGCATCAATTAGTCGTTTTGTGGCGTCTTCGGTACCATCCATTAGAGGCAACAAGCTCGCCGCGGTCCTTAAACTAAATTTTTCTCCCATTTTTACTCTAAGATTATTATTAATAATTTCTAAACTATCCAATTCTAAATCAGAATCATCTACGTCTGTGATTTCACCTAAATCAGTAACCTCTTTTAATCTACTTCCCAATATTTTATTGATTAAATCGAACAATTTTAATATTAACTCTACATATTCCTTAACTTCTTTTTTCAAAGCATCATTATGTTCATGTTTGTTAAAATTGTCTCTAATGTCTTTAAAATCCGCATTTAATTTATTTATTTTCTTAACCTTACTACGTATTGCTTTTGGATCCTGACGTCTAGCAGATGAGTCCTTTCCTAGGTTGCGGTGAATGACCTTCAGCTCTTCATACATATGCCTAAAAGCGGTGCTGTCAGACATGACATTTTAGTGTTTGATGCACCACACAGCACTATTTCGGAAATGCCCATAACACTCCCGCACGTACACATGTCACCCAAAACCTTTTCATGAGACAATGCTAGAATTGCCCAGAAACACATTCACAACACTTCACATTTCCACTGACTGTCAAAAACCCACATGTAGAGAACGTTAAACCTCCTCTCGACTGCGACAAGTTTCTCTTCTGATTTTCATCTCCAAGCGCTTCTTGCAGTATTTGTAAAGCACTGCCACCAACACCAAAACCGCCAATCCACACAAGGCAATTTGTACATAGTCTTTTACGGTCTGTGAATGAGAAGCATCTACACCATCCTTTATGCCGCCACTGTAACCAGCTTGTGCAATTATGACCTCTTCTTTTGACTGATTCTGACCCATTTTTCCTTTTCGGTTTTCTAATGTGAAGCCTTGATGTCACTCTTGAATTTTCTTAGCCAGGACTGGCAGGGTCGCCATGAAATATTCTTCCTTTTGTCTTTTTATTGGGTGTCCCAGGACTTGCACATAAACACTTACATTTTTAATAAGACGTTTATTGTGTTCTTGGTGGAGGTTTACACGTAACTTTTCTAACATTATTAATTCTCTCTATTTAACAACAATTTATGCTTATTCTGTATATCATGCATTTTCACCATTTCCCTGTCGATGAACCGATGAGCACTTATAATATTGCTTAGTTATTTCCTTAAACTGTGCTGCTTTTGTCGGTTCATCGTCCGGGTTCATTGGCTTGCAATATCGTTACACTACAGTATATTGTACTGCCTCTCCCACGAAGAGAAGGGGAGGGGGGCTCATTTTAGCACTAATTGGGAGTTGGAGATGGACTGTTTTGCTCAGAACCCAAACTGCTCGTCGGGATGAAGCCGATGTCTTAGTTAATATTTATCAGTCGTTTCTGCACTTTGCAGGCCGAAGAGAAGCGGCTGATTGGTCAGTGAATTTGTGGGAAGACGTGGTTTTTATCAAGTTTTGGGATGAAGATGACGGTGTTTTTTTTCAACGATCTGAAAAGTGTCTGAAAGGAAAAAGTACGTTTTAAATGTCTGTCAGCGGGACGACGGTTTTGTCCAGCCAATGTTTCGCCACCTTGATGGGATGAAATGGGAGTCTGGGAATTTCCGGCTTTTGAGTGCTCGGATGAAGATGCCTTTCTCGGCGGGGTTCGTGTGGGGGAATGCTGTGTAGAGTGGCTGGTTTCTCCGACGTGATCCATGTGGTCGTCATCGGTGTTGGAACTTGCTCTTGAATGGGAAGTGTCTGTAGCGGACTGCAGCGACACAAAACTGAAAAATTTTCAAATTTTTACATATCTGAAAATCGAAAAGTCGATAATTAAAAAATCGAAAAACCGAGAACCTTTAACAATAAACCAAACACGGTAAATAAACATGATGAAAACAATTTAATTCGATTTTGCCTCAGTTTAAATTTGACGCCAATGTGCTTCTTTGTGATTGGTCGGCACGGTTATTAGTGTGTGGTAGTTGCATTGGCGATTGTAATTTGTGTGGTTAGGTATGTCCCAGTAGCACGTGTGAGAAGAAATTTTCGATTCTTCCGGTTCCGGTTTTAACTGCGAGGATTAAGTAAGAGTGGTGTCAGTATTCTTCCGTTGTGTGATAAAGCGGTTTTAGGGGGCCAAAATGTCAACTTTGGAATACAGTGAAGCAATCGGAATACATGGGTGGGCTTCATGGAAAAACGTGCACAACTGTTAATAATGTACCTATTTTACAACTTCTCTTTCTCTTATGGCAAACCACGTGAGGCAACACCGTTTTCCCCTGGTAAAATTTAGTTGTGACAACGCCAAAATTGAACCTTATTACTGTAAAAATTGCGATTTTAAGACAGAACTAATAGTTTTGTTCAAAGAACACATTGGTAAATATCATGGACTTAAGAGAGAATCTACAGACTATTTACTAACTGAGGACTTTCACATACAAACCTACGTTTGCGAAAAATGCAGTTTCGAAACAAATCTCCCGTTAAAGTGGCTTCAGCATACTTCAGCGTGCACGGAAAAGAAAAAAAAAATTCAAAGAGTCACTTCTTCGGAACAAGATGACACATACAGCTTCACTATTAGGCAGGCTGCCGATAAACGTTGGTTTTACTGTACTGCATGTTCTTACAAAACTAAATTCAAATACAATTTAAACAGGCATATGAGAAAACACAATTTGAACAAGCCATATGCATGCGACAAGTGCCCCTACAAAACTAACTATAGCTCGAACTTAAGACAACACATAAATATCCACTTAGATGAGCAGGATGTTAAATGGAATGAGTGCGAGGAATGTCCATTCAAGACCAAAAGAAAAGATAGTTTAACTAGACATATAAAAACTTTACACTTGAACCACGAAAACATTAAATGGTACGAATGTCAAAGTTGCATATTCAAAACTAAACAAATGGGATATTTAAAACGTCATATAACTTATCGACATTTGGATGACGAGGAAATTAAGTGGTACCAATGTGACGATTGTTCATACAGATGTAAATCAGCAGATTATTTAAGAAAGCATGTAATGGTCCATTTGGACATCAGACCTTATGAATGCGGTTATTGTCCATATAAGGCAAAACGCAGTGCATATTTAAAGAGACATATAAATACCCACCATTTGGATGAGACTGAAGCAAAATGGTACAAATGCGAACACTGTCCTTTCGAAAGTAAATGTGAATCATCTTTACGTAAACACAGAAAAAATAAACACGTCTAATGTTTATTTAAAGTTTAGTAAGGTGTGGTAGTATTAAGTTGTGTGTATATGGGTATATGTTTGTTTAGCTAGTAGTTTTTTTTAAGCGTTTGTGTCGGTACTTTACACTGTCTTATATTTTGTGACATTTTATTAATTAAGATCATGAAAAAAAAATGTTTTTTCATAATATGCATTAAATAAATAAATTTAATACTTTTAAACACAAAAAAAAATTATATTACAACACATAAAAATGAAAAAAAAATGGTAATGTGAAATATACAAAAACCACATCTTGTTTCCCGGTTGACTTTATAGGTCTATTGTTATATCATTGATTCCAGTTTTTGAGATTTTGTAGGTGGAAAATGTCACAGCTTTGTAACAAATGTTTAAAGATTTCTCGCATTGTCTATTATTACAATCTATAAATAAAACTCTAAGGCTCGCTGGTCAAAAATGCTGGTCAGCCAACTGGTAGTTACAATTAACCAACAGTTAAATCAGTAATGCGTCTTTCAATCCCGTTCCAACTGTTGGTTAGGTAACTGGAAGTTAGTAATAAATTTCCTTTCGTTGGTACTAAATACTGTACTGTAAGCATGCGCGGCCAGTCTGCTGTTGGCTCGCATTGTCATATGAGTCGTTCAGAAGCTAAGTTGACCAAGTCTATAAACACAGAAAATTATGTAAATTGATAATTCGTAAAAAACGTATTGAAAAATTCAGTAGCTTCTATCTGAAGAAATGGATAGTATTTTAATATATTATATAGATCGATGTGTATGATGGTATGCGGAAAACTGACTTTTTTTTTATACGGTTAGTATAAAGTCCCGGAACGATTCAATAATTGTGTTATTTGAAAAGCTTTTTTGCAAATTTGGTGTTTATATATAGTTAAACATGGCGACTTGATTACAGTATTTTTCCTTTTTTTATCGCTTTCGGGTTGACATACAAGGCCGCCTATTTTTCTTTTAATGGAACACCCAGATTTTTTTGACATTTTCTGATGCAGAATAAATAACTAATTTCAGAAATTGCCAACTTGTTTATTTCTACTGACAGAAAAAACAGGAAAAAAATTACAAAAAAACACCTAATATTGTAAAATCACGTCATTGCAAATACTGATAAGTAGGAGTAATAAACTATGAGTGGGACTACAGTAAATGTTCAAAGTGTTCTCCGTGATATAACTGCTCAACAAAATTTCTCATTGAATTGAGTATGATTTTTCATTATTAGCTGATTGAGGGACTGGAGTGTACCGCAGGTAAAATTTGTTACTTCTTGTTTTCATACGATACACTATATTGATGTGGTGTGTTAAATTTTGTAGTTGAATTTAATCAAAAGGGAAACGCTTATATAAACAACACCTCTTCGAGTGTAATTAGATAGTACCTACCTACAGTTTATTAACAATTTTCAAACCTTAAATGTTGTTAGTTCATAGATATTTAACTGTTTATAGTTCTGACACAATTTTATGACGACGATGTAAAGAGTTAATCTAATCTAATTAAAACATTTGAATGCATTTAAATAAAATGTTTGTGAATTTCCAGCTCACGTTAGGATTTTTAACTGTTCATAGTATAATAATGTAAATGTTAATGTGGAAGAACATTGCAGAAATTTCCATATTTAGATATAACTTTCTCTAATAACGGTATCTAAAATTCTGGATAATTTTCCCCAATTTATTATTCACAATTTAGAACTTCTCATTCAAGATTTTAAAATGGGATGGTTGTAAACGGATTTTCTCAGCGTTGGTCGGGAGTAGCTTGTCACAGAGGAATAAAACCATCGAATAAAACTACCAACGATACAACAAACATTTTTTCACACTATTCTTGTGCAGAGTATGTTTTCGACGTACTTACCCTATATTATCTAGTCCCCGGAGGCGATGACGAAGATGTAACACCGCGCCTGGATTGTTGTTCTCTCTGCTTTTGCGATGGCGAGGGCCGGATATTTCAAGAGAATGCGGATGTTGCACTCAGCATGCGGCAGGTCTCCCTCGTAGAGATGTGGGTTTACGTTGATGTTGGTGCATCGCGTGAAAAAGGGGGCCAAACGCGATTAAAAGTAAAGCAAAAACTGATTTAAGAATGCATGTAAAGATCCATTTGAACCTTAGATCGTATCAGTGCAATTGTTGTCTATATAAGACGAATATTAGTTTAAAACGTCAACATTCAGAAGAAACCGACGCTCAATGGTTCAAATGCCAACACTGTCCTTACCATAGTAAGAGTGGAGCATCTTTTTTTGCACACAAGAAACACGTGTGAGATTTAGTTGAGATTTAGTGGGGTGTCACATCACGTGGCGTGTTTAATTAACATGTTCGCCTTTCGTGTCGTATTTTGATGCAACTAGTGTTAAAAGAAGCGTTTCGTAACGTGGATCACGAAAATGGTTTCGGTTTTTGAATCGGTCCAGTGGTTCAAAAGTAATCGCCTATTTAATTTCCAATAGTCCGAGAAAGTTCTGAAATAATTAAAAATGTTGGCGTTTCGTGCCGGATTTTGATGAAACCAATGTTGAAAGGAGCGTCCTGTGACGTAGGTTACGGCAGTGTTTTCGGATTTTGAATCGGTCCAAAGACTGGAAAGTTATAGCGTTTTTAATTTGCATTAATCCGAGAAAATTCTAGAATAAATAAAAACAGTGATGGTGCGTAACGTGGATAAGGCTGTGTTGTCCCAGTTAGAATTTTAATTTAGCACTAATAATAAAAAAACAACCGCGTTAAACCGCATTTCAATAATAATAAATTGAATTTTGAAATAAATTAAGAATGTTAACCAGTAATATAGGCAACAGCGTGTAAAGACTCTCAGGGGTGGTTAAATATACATGTGCAATGAAACTTTATTTACACCCTCCACAAGTTGATAGATGGTACCAGCGTTTGACGGAAAAAAAAGTTAGCTAGTTTACGTTCTATATTTAACTATTTTGTGTTATGTTATCTATGTTTATATTTTTTGTAATTATTTCTGCCGCGAAATGTTTACATTGTTGTCACGATTATCGTGTTCTAATTTATAAATGAAATATTAACGTGGCAATTTCAAGGGTAGAATTGTGGAATAAATAGAAAACCAATAAAGCTGAATACTGGTGTATTTAATACGAGATTGACATATTTATATTAGACTACATATGTACAATGATTGATGAGTGGTTCTAAATAATTGGTTACATTAAAATTTAATAAAGGATTGTGTTCCCGATAATGATGATTCCAGGTTCAGGAACTGCGTATAGTATGCTGCCTACTTTGTATGTTATTGCACACTTGACACATTTGTGATCAGAAACTTGCCAGTATTTTTTCCATTCAAAATACAAAATTTTCTTCTAATATTGGCTAGTGTGGTTTGATCTCTCAATATACGAGGGCTGACCCAAAAGTTTTAAGAATAGAGCAAACGAGGAGTGAGGGGAGTTGACCGTTTCGATGAGATTATAGTACCACTACATCATACCATAATTTCAGTTGCCTTCTACTACCCGTTAGTCTTTAACAGGAGCGCAAATTAGTCGGTGCGCTGCAATTGAACAGAGAACATTTTCGTGCAATAATCTTCTCTGATTAAAATAAGATCATTACTTTGAAAAATTCGGGGAGGCATTTGGCGATGAAAGCCTTCTAAAACAACAGTTTACCGATGGTATGGAGAATTTAAACGGGAACGGGCAGACTTAAATGCTGTGGTTGAATTAGTAACTAATAATCGACGACTTAAATGTCGCGAGATACAATACATCTTAACAGTGAACACCATTTTACACTCCTACACTTGCGAACAAAAAAAAAAATACATCTCGTTGTGTGCATCACAAGCTCACTTAAGAACAAAAAGACGCACGTGTGAATTGGTGCCGCTCTAAGCTGCATCGTTTTGAAAATGGGGCTTCCAAACGTGTCTCAGACATTGTTAGAGTTAATGAAACCTGGGTGCACACATTTGACCCTGAGACAAAAACAGTAATCAAAAATGTGAGCCTTTGGAATTCCTAGTTTTCTCCTGTAACTGGTTTTATTACTTCAGTTCCGATCCAGACGTAAAAAATGGTCAATTCTGAATGACATGTAATCATTTGTTTGTTGCAAATGTTGAAATTAATTGAGGAAAAACGACGGAAGACATTCAATTTCGCCTGCGGGCCGAACTTTGGACTTTTCATTAGAAATTATTTTTTTATTCCTAATACTCAGGAAACGTTGAACAAACGGGTCCCTCCTCGTTTGCCCTATTCTCAAAACTTTTGGATCGGCCTTCGTAATGTGGCCTGATGAGCTTGATGAGCATCCAAAATAATTAATTTATTCAGGTGATCTTTATTTGGTTACAATATTGGATGCTTTTGATTGTATGGAAGAAGCTCGTGATCCATGTTGTTGTCCTCGTCAGTTTTGGGGTTTGCTCTTGAATGAGGAGTGTCTCTAGCAGACTCCATTTTCACTTCAACCAGAGTGGAAACCAAAATTAGTGGATGCTTTGGGGATAGCATTTGAGGGTTGCTTCGTACGGTTCCGACAGGGACAAAAATCTGAAAATTTCAAAAAAACGAAAAATTAAAATACATCTCTAAAAATTGAAAAGCCGAATAATTGAAAAATCGAAAAACCGAAAACCTTTAACAATAAACCAAACAATGTAAATAAACACGATAAAAACAAAATAAATAATTAAATTTGGCGCCAGTGTGCTTTGTTGTGACTGGTCGGCACGGTTGCAGAGATTGATGTGCTAGTTGCTTTAGCGTTTGTAATTTGTGCGGTTAGGTGCGTCCTAACTGCACGTGTGAGAAGGAATTTTCAATCCTTTCCGGTTTTAATTGTGATCCAGCGAGCGTTGGGTAAGAATAGTATGAATATTCTTCCGTTGTCTGATAAAACGGTTTTAGGTGATCAAAATGTCAAATTTGGAATACTGTAAAGCAATCGCAAAACATGATAGGTCTTCACTGAAAAACGTGCACAACTGTAAATTATGCCT
Source organism: Zophobas atratus (assembly GCA_022388445.1). Classification (NCBI taxonomy): domain Eukaryota; kingdom Metazoa; phylum Arthropoda; class Insecta; order Coleoptera; family Tenebrionidae; genus Zophobas; species Zophobas atratus. Next base: position 14,863,710 of record CM039446.1, read on the forward strand.
TTATTCGACAACTTCTCTTTTTGTTGTGATGAATCACGTGAGGCGACATCGTTTCCCCATGGTAAAATTTACTTGCGACAACGCCAAAATTGAAGCTTATTACTGTAAAGACTGCGATTTTATGACGGAACTAACAGTTTTGTTCAAAGCACACATTGATAAATATCATGGGCTTAAGAGAGAATCCAGACACGATTTACTAAATGAAGACTTTCACATACAAACCTACGTTTGCGAAAAATGTGGCTTTGAAACAAATTTCTCGTTAAAGTGGCTTCACCATACTTCAACATGTACGGGAAAGAAAGAAAATCTTCAAAGTGTGACTTCTTCGAAACAGAGTGACACATACAATTTCACTCTCAAGGAAATGGACGACGTACGTTGGTATAACTGTACCGAATGTTCTTACAAAGCTAAAATCAAAAGTAATTTAAACAGACATATGAGCAACCACTATTTGAATAAGCAATATGCGTGCGACAAGTGCCCCAACAAAAGTAACTATAGCCCGAGCTTGAGACAACACATAAAAACTCACTTAGATGAGGAAGATGTTGAATCGCATGAGTGCGAGAAATGTCCATTCAAGACCAAATTAAAAACTAGTTTAACTAGACATATAAAAACTTTCCACTCTAACCACGAAAATATTAAATGGTACGAATGCAATAAGTGTTCTTTCAAAACTAAGCACAAAAGGTCCTTAGACGTACACGTAACTGGACAACACCTAGACGAAGAAAAAATTAAGTGGTATAAATGCGAAAGTTGCACATTCAAAACTAAATATATCGGGAATTTAAAAAGTCATATAAATACTCAGCATTTGGATGAAACTGAAGCTAAATGGTTTAAATGCGAAGACTGTCCTTACAAAAGTAAAAGTACACAAAGTTTTTCTAGACACAGAAGAAAACACGTGTGAGACTTAGTTAAGGTTTAGTGAAGTGTGGTAGTATTAAGTTGAGTGTATATATGTATATCTCTGTTTAGGTAGTGGTTTTTTTCAGCATTTGTGTCAGCACTCTACACTGTGTTATATTTTGTTAACACTTATCCATTAAGAACAAGAATAAAAAAATATTTTATTTTTTCATATAACATACATTAAATCAATAAATTAATTCTTTTAAACACTAAAAAATTATTATTACAACACATAAAAATGAAAAAAAATATAAAGGTACAGTGAAATACGAAATAAGCACATCTTGATTCCCGGCTGACCTTCAAGGTCTACTGTTATACCACGGGTTGTTTTAATTTTTGTGATTTTGTAGGTCGAAAATGTCACAGATTTGTAACAAATTGTTAAAGATTTCTCGCAAATCTCTCGTTAAAGTGGCTTCAGCATAGTTCAGCATGCACGGGAAAGAAAGAAAATCTTCAAAATAGTACCTCTCCAAGCGAACTGACAGAACACGTTGGCATTATTGTGCTAACATGTTTCTACAAAGCAAAATTCAAGTATTTGCTAAAATTGCATATGTCAAAACACGATTTGAACAAGCGATATGCATGTGAAAAGTGTCCATTCCTCTTCGAGTGTAATTAGATAGTAGAGTTTATTAACAATTTTCAAACCGTAAATTTTGTCATTTCGTGGTAGAATCTTTAACTGTTTTTGTTTCTGACACAATTTTGTGCCAACGATGTAAAAAGTTAATGAACGTATTATAGTTGCCGTTTGTTTTGTCCGGAACATTCATGTTCATTAATTTACTCTTATTATAGTGTAAGAAGACGGTTTAAGACAAGCGAAATATCGGTTTTGGAGAATTCCGAAGTTTTTACAACAAGGGGAAGATCTTCAGGGATCGTCACGGTGATAATGTTCCTATTTTACAACATTAGTACTTTATTAATAGGACAGTAACGTCTCAACAAAACTTCGAGTGTTTACCTGTCTATTGTTCCAAATTTGCCGCTTCACATGAATATCGTTTGGAATCCTGAGATCATGTACCGGAAGTTGGACTGGCGGGTTTAATTTATGCGGTTAGGTGCGTATACGTACGTGTGTTAAGAAATTTTTAATCCTTTCTGGTTTTACCCGCGGTCCAAGTTGTGGGTAAAAAAAATGGCAGTACTCTTTCACAATGTAGTAAACCGATTTTGGGTGGCCAAAATGTCAAACTTGGAATACTGTGAAGCAATCGCAACAAGTGGGGGGACTTTCTTGGAAAAATGTGCACAACTGTGAATTATGTTTCTACTTTACACTATCATTTTTTCTTATAACGAACCACATGAGGCAACACAGTTCTTCTCTGGAAAAATTTTCATGCGAAAACGCCAAAACTGAAGTGTAACGAATGCGCTTGTAAAACATAATTAAAGCTTCTGTTGAAGCAACACACTAATAATAAATATCACGGCTTTAAGAGAGAATCTCGAAAGGATTTATAAAGTGAGGGCTTCAAATTCTAAACAAATATCTCTTTAAAGTGACTTCAGCGTACCTCAGCATGCATGGAATTTAAGGAGCCATAAAAAATACAGTGAAACCTCTCCACAACGAACACCAGTGGGGAATCTCAGAGACACAGGTCTTCGCTGTCAAGAGGTTTCAAGATCCGAAATAAAGAAAGCACTACATTTTAGCATATATATACCAACGGAGAATTTTTCGGAGAGTCGCCAAATGCTTAACTTAAACTTCTCGGCATTGTCGGTAATTTCACTTTTCTCACTAATACTTAAAAATATCTATGCTTAGCGGTCGTGTTACATACTTTAAATGTAAACGCTCAAGCAATAATGTTTTATAAGTTCATTCGCAGTTGACAAACAAAACCACCCCAGCTTTGCTATTTGGGAACAACCCATATTTACTCGTATTATGGGCAGTATGGGGTTGAAGAGAGCTATGAGCTGCTACCGAGAATCTGGTACCACGTCGTAACATAGAAATGCTTGGCGTAATCTTTAAATTTTATTGTACGGTCTAATCTCGGGACCGCTACCTGTAACCTGTCCGTTGTGAAGAGATAATTTTACAAAGAAAGTAACTAAAAATGCGCTAATTTTACTGTCCGTGTCCGTTGTTGGGAGTGTCCATTGTTTGGAGTATTCTTTACATTAAATGACCGTTTTCACTGTATCGACATTTGGATTAGGATAAAATTAAGTGCTACAAATATGGAAACTATTCCTACAAAAATAAAACAAAAACTGAATTAAGAAAGCAAGTAAAGATTATTTTGGGCTTCAGATCGTATCAGTGCAATTATTGTCCATATAAATCGAAAGACAATATCAGCTTAAAACGTCATATAAAATAGCCAACAATTGGATGAAACTGAAGCTCAATGATTCAAATACGAACACTATCCTAACCACAGTAAAAGTGATACATCTTTTTCAGAAAAAAACAATTGTGAGATTTGGTTGACGTTTAGTGGGATGTGATAAGGCAGTATTCAGCTGAATGTATAAGTGTTGTGATAACCCAAACTTAACCCCCTAAAACTGACTTTCAAAAAGCTTGAAAGGCCCGCGAAAAATTCAAAAATTCAAAATTTGGCCTTGGCTATGATCGTCTAACAAAATGGAAACCTAGGATGTGTTTTTTTTTAAACATGGCGGGAAGACGTTCTTTCATACAAGTGAGCATACATTGGGGGTGAGTCGAGAGCGCAAGAAATAATAGACAAACTTTTTGTTGCGCCCCCTCTCTAGGAGGAAAAAAGCTGCGAGCGAAGGAGCTCCAGGTGGTGACTGTAACCAATATTGCTTACCGTGCTTCTGAATGTCATTAGATTTTGTTTTGGTCTTGATGTACTTACCCAATCTGAATTGTTTACTTGTTGAGCGGCTTTTCCAATTTTCTGTCTCGGTTATTTTTCCTTTTAGGTTGAGAACTGTCCCGTCAATGTAGTTGTACTTTGTATCTTATTGCACACTTGACACATTTGTATATTAGAAACTTGACAGTATTTTTCCAATTCAGAATCCAAAATTTTCTTATAATATTGGTTAGTGTAGTTCGGTATCTCAATATAATGTGGTCTGTTGAGTTTTATGAACATTCAAAACAATTAATTTGTTCAGGTGATTTTTTTGGTAATATTATTGGATGCTTTTGATTATTATATGTCAGAAGCCATTGCTCTGGTTTTTCATAAACAAAAAGTATTCGATCTCTGACTATAAACGGATTTAATGTTGACAGTTAGCTCAGCTTTTTAGAGAGAAAAGTCGAACAACTGAAAAATCGAAAAACCGAAAACCTTTAACAGTAAAGCAAACAATATAGGTCAAAATTTGGCGCCAATGTGCTTTGTTGTGATTGGTCGACAACGTTGCAGAGATTAATGTATGCTAGTTGCTTTGGCGTTTGTAATTTGTGCGGTTAGGTGTGTCCTAGTTGCACGTGTGAGAAGGAATTTTCGATCCTTTCCGGTTTAAGTGTGCTCCAGCGAGGGTTGGGTAAGACTAGTGCGAATATTCTTCCGTTGTTTGATACAACGGTTTTAGGTAGTCAAAATGTCAAATTTGGAATTCTGTGAAGCAATCGCAAAACATGATAGGTCTTCATTGAAAAACGTGCACAACTGTAAATTATGCTTATATTCTACAACTTCTCTTTTTCTTATGAGCGAAAAATGTAACTTTGAAACAAATCTCTGGTTAAAGTGGCTTCAACATACTTCAACATGTGCGGGAAAGAAAGAAAATTTTCAAAGTGTGACTTCTCCGAAACAGAATGACCGAGAGAGTTTCACTCTTAGCCAAAATGACGAGATACGTTGGTATAACTGTACTAAATGTTCTTACAAAGCTAAAGTCAAACGTTATTTAACCAAACATATGAGAAAACACAATTCGAACAAGCCATATGCATGCGACAAGTGCCCCTTCAAAAGTAAATATAGCCCGAGCTTGAGAGTACACAAAAAAACTCACTTAGATGAGCAAGATGTTAAATGGTATGAGTGCGAGAAATGTCCATTCAAGACCAAAAGAAACGGTAGTTTCACTAATCATATAAAAACTTTACACTTGGACCACGAAAACATTAAATTGTACGAATGTAAAAGTTGCACATTCAAAACTAAAAAAATGGGAAATTTAAAAAGACATATAACTCATCGACATTTGGATGAAGAGGAAGTTAAGTGGTACCAATGTGATGGTTGTTCATACAAAAGTAAATCAGCAGGTAATTTAAGAAAGCATGCAATAGTCCATTTGGATATTAGATCTTATGAATGCGGTTATTGTCCATTCAAGACCAAAAGAAAAGGTGGTTTAACTAATCATATAAAAACTTTACACTTGAACCACGAAAACATTAAATGGTACGAATGTCAAAGTTGCACATACAAAACTAAAAACATGAGAAATTTAAAAAGGCATATAATTCATCGACATTTGGATGAAGAGGAAGTTAAGTGGTACCAATGTGATGGTTGTTCATACAAAAGTAAATCAGCGGATAATTTAAGAAAACATGCAATAGTCCATTTGGATATTAGATCTTATGAATGCGGTTATTGTCCATACAAGGCAAAACGCAGTCATAATTTAAAGTGTCATATAAATACCCACCATTTGGGTGAGACTGAAGCAAAATGGTACAAATGCGAACATTGTCCTTACACAAGTAAAAGTGATTCATCTTTTTTTAATCACAGAAGAAATATACACGGAAATAAACACGTGTGATATTTATTTAAGGTTTAGTAAGGTGTGGTAATATTAAGTTGTGTATATTTTTGTTTAGCTAGTAGTTTTTCAGCCTTTGTGTCAGTACTTTACACCGTCTTATATTTTGTGACAATTTATTCATTAAGATCATGAATAAAAAAAAGATATTTTTTCATAGTATGCATTAAATAAATAAACTTAATTTTTTAATTAAACAGTAAAAATTCATTAATACAACACATAAAAACGAAAAAAAACGTAAAGTGAAATATGGGTAATTCCACCGTTATTTAGAATAAAATAGTAGGGGACTCTGCAAAGTTTTTTTTTTAAACTGTCCTCATAAGTGCTTTTACACTTCCATTTTTTAACGTAATCGTACAGATTTCTTTTCGCTTTTTTCTTAATAATTTGTTATTACTAAAGTCATATTTAATTTAAGCAAAATTTAATTAAAAATTTGCGTTACTTACGCGACACCTTAGAACCTGCCTTTTCCGGAATTAATAAATTTTCTCCATTTTCTAATTATCATACAAAAGCAGTTATATTGATAAAAAAAAAATTTTGATATGCGTGAAATGAGAAAAAATTGCGTTACTTACACGATGTCATCGTTTCTTACGCGAACTTGTGAATATTAGCTGTCACGGAAGTAAGAAAAATTGCAAATTCGTGTTTTAAATAAAAGAAAAAGTTGGTCGAAGCTTGTTTGACAGAACTTGCCTCGCCCATGAAGTACAATGAAACATTTCCAGCATTTTCGAAAATTATAAAATTTGATTTTGCAAATTTTAGTTTTTTATGAAAACCTCTATAAATTGAAATAAACAAATGTATATATTGTTAAAGTAAAAGGATCAAGTGCTCAAAGAAAAAATATTCAAACTTACCGAATTCACAATTTATTTACTTGATGACATTACCATCATTTGAAATTTCCATTTGTTTGTTTTCATTTTGGCTTTTCTCGCTTTTCTCCTTTTTATTTTCATGGTATCTCAACTTCTTCTATAGCACAATGTGTTTTTTCTTTGTGCAGCTTATGTTTGCCCTATATTTCTGCTGATATTTTAGGTTGGTTGATTTTAGGTATTCTGAGTTTCCTTAATTTTTGTCGGTGTTTTCTTACTCTCTCAGTGGATGCTAAAGACATTTTGATTAACACAGCAAAATCAAATTATTGCTAGATTAACGGCTGTCAAGACTAATTATTAAATTTCAAAGCTAAGCCACCGAAAGAAAATTATACCGTTTCGTGTGAGTAACGATGCGATTTTTAATAATAATAAGGCTATTTCAATAAAAGTATAATGAAAATACAGAGCGAGAACGAGAAAAAGAAATGATGCAATCTGATTTGCAATTATTTTTAGTATTTCCCAAAAACATTTTGAATTTTGTTCCGAACGCTAAACTAGACGGACGTGTGCTCATTGGCTCATTCTCTTTGTTTTGTTTCTAGTGAGTTTCTCTTAATATCTTTAATATTTTCAACTAATTATAAGTGACTTATCACGTAAGTTCACATGTTTTTCTTTCTTTTGCACTGTTTTTTTTTTAATATCACATTACTTTTTCACTTAACCTTAAACCTTCTTACTTTGTATCAGTACTATTTAACCGAGGTAAAAACCTGCCTTTATTGTCTTAATAGATTTGTCCTATCCGTGGTCCTCTTGTTCGTTTAGTTAGTCATTCACGATAGACCCCGTGAATGTGAAGAGTGTCCCCGTTGATTTTATCCGTTTTTCTTTTACCTCTCTTCTTTTTTACATAATTGCGCAATCATGCTTTGCCTTAAATGCAAAACTGCAATTGATGATAAATCTGATTCTTTCATAAAGTGTGATTGTTGCAATAGACCCATACATTCTTCCTGCTCTGAGCTCTCTGCTCAAGAATTAAAATGTTTTGCATTAAGATCATCTACTAGACGTTTAAAGTACATCTGTGCTACATGTGAGCAAGGAGTACAACAAATTCCGAAACTTATTGCTATGATTGATAACTTACAAGCGGAAATTGAGGAATTAAAGAAAAATATTAATAATATTATTCCATCTGCACCTACTAATATAACCACCAGTAATATTCCATTTATTGAAACTGAAAAAATTATAAATGAGCTTTCAGAACGTAAAAAACGTGAATGCAACCTTATTATTTACAATGTTATTGAGAACTGTGTGTCGAAAGATCAACAAATTGTAGCTGATACGAATTTAGTACATGATTTACTAAACGAATTAAACAACACAGAAATTTTACCACCTGTTCGCTTAGGTAAATTTGATATTACTAAAAGTGACAGGGCACGCCCTATTAAAGTTAAGGTTACTTGCCCTAATGACGTTGATATGATTGTAAAAAAAATTAGAGTTTTAAAATCACTTGAGAAGTGGTCGCATATTAACTTATCCAGAGATCGTACTCCAATGCAGATTAATGTGTTTAAGGCTGTTAAATGTGATTTGGAAAAGCGAGTAGCTAATGGGGAAAATAATTTGAAAATACGTTATCGTAATGGTATCCCTAGTATTGTCACCTTGGAAAACTAGTTACGTCCAACAGAAGTATTACATCTTACTCCTATAATTTATATTATCAAAACGCTAGAAGTCTTTCGTCTAAAACTCAGTCGTTCTATGTTAGTGTCTGTGACTTTTCATTTGATATTATAGTTATCAGTGAGACTTGGTTGAATAATTCTATTTTAAGTTCTGAACTGTTTCCTCCTCACTATAACGTTGTTCGTCGTGACCGCATATTTTCACTGCTTGGTCGATCCAGAGGGGGTGGCGTTCTAGTTGCTTTTTCTAATACATTTAAATATGTTGTTATCGATACTAATAATCTCATTGAATTAGTTCCGCTAATTGATATAATAATATGTAACTGTTTTATTGGCTCCTCCAATTTCCTTTTAGTTGCTTTGTACGTTCCTCCTGATATATCATTAGAGGATTTTGAATTGTTTTTTAACGCTCTCGAAATGATTTTAATTAATCATCGGGTGGTTTTGGTTGGGGATATCAATGTTCCTCAATTTTCAAATGTTAATGTTACGAACTGTCGTAAATCGAGAATTGTCAAGGATTTATGTAGTGTCGTGCAGGTTACACAAGTTAATTCTGTTAAAAACAGCAATGGTAGATTGCTTGATTTAGTTCTCTCTAGCCACGACACTAATGCAGTAGTGTTCCAGTGTTTACCTGCGTTAGTACGTGAAGATCCTCATCATCCGGCTCTTCATATACATTTTTCAATCACGTCAGCTGATTTTTCACCTTTTCCTGTATCAACAAATAGACGTTATAACTTTCGACGTGCCAACCTTGTTCGTTTATATAAGGATATTTTTGAATCGGATTGGTCCTTCCTTGATAATCTGGAAGATATTAACTTTGCAGTTGAACAATTTTATTCTCATTTGTACAACTTAATGAATGTTTCTGTGCCCTTTGTTGGTGTTTATTCATCTAAATTTCCTCCTTGGGTATCTTCTAACATTCAACAATATATTAAACTAAAAGCCTATTACAGGAAGAAATGGATAAAACCAAAAGATTGTCGACACAACAATGAATTCAAACGATTAAGATCTCTTGTAAAAAATCTTTTAACAAACTCTTATAATGAATATCTCGATCGTATGCAAAAGGAAATTAAGTCTAATCCTGCTTCTTTATGGAAATTCTTACATTCCAAGAACGGTACTTCTAGGATTCCTAGTCAGTTATCTGATGATGATGGAACGCTTTATTCAGACCCCAAGGAAATAGTTGATGCATTTGCTAGAACGTTTGCTAGTGTATTTAGTAAAACTAACAATACCTCCCTTGCTGGGCAGTTGACGTCTGCTTTGAATAACAATTGTTTCTCAATTTCATCTGTAACTCCTGAGATGTTGTCAGCTGTAATGGCGAAACTACCCAATAAGCATACTAGTGGAGATGATTTGATTCCCAGTTTTCTGATACGGGATTGCAGAACTGTGCTTGCTAAACCTTTGTCTGTACTAATAAACCTTGCGCTTAAGACTAGTACTTTTCCGAATCGCTGGAAAACGGCTAGAATTAGTCCAGTTTTTAAAAAAGGTGATTCTTCATTTCTAGGAAACTATAGACCTATATCTATATTAAGTAATTTTGGAAAAATTTTTGAGATTGTACTCTATGATGTTATTTATGATAACACTCGTTCATTTATTAGTACGGGGCAACATGGCTTTAGAACTGGAAGATCTACAGTGACGAATCTTGCTGTTCTGCAACAGGATCTTAGCGAATCACTTGATAAACGGGAGCAGGTTGATGTAATTTACACCGATTTTTCCCGTGCTTTTGATGTTATTCCACATGACATTCTTTTACTGAAACTGAATAGATATGGAATTTCATCAACTCTACTGAAGCTAATTGAATCCTATCTAACCAATCGCACCAACTATGTTTTTTATAATGGTTTCTCATCTTTTCTCTTCACCTCTACTTCTGGGGTTCCACAAGGTTCTTATCTTGGACCCCTGTTTTTTAATTTGTTTGTTAATGACTTGCTTGAATCTTTAAACTGCTGTTTCTTAGCTTATGCTGATGATCTGAAAATTTATTCCATAATATCAAGTCTTTATGATGCTGAGCTTTTACAAGGTGAACTTACGAAAATCGTTGAGTGGTGCTATCTACATAGACTTATTATTAATAGTACTAAATGTTGCTACATTTCATTTTGTCGAAAACTTCATATCATTGATTTTTCTTATTCAATAGGAGGTACACTGTTAGAACGAAAAACATCAATTAAAGATCTTGGAGTTACTTTTGATAGCTGTTTGACTTTTGATATTCATGTTACCAATATTTGCAATGCTGCAAATAAATCTTTGGGGTTTGTCATGAGAACGTCAAAATTTTTCAACAATATAGATGTGATTAAATCCCTCTTTTTTGCATATGTTCTACCTAAATTAGAGTATGCGTCATTAGTATGGTATCCCATATACGTGTGTCAGCACATGCTTCTTGACAAAGTATACAGGAAATTTTTGAAGTTTCTTTCATTCAAAATTAGTGGTAATTATCCGGCCAGAGGTGTTGAGATGGAAAGTCTTCTCCAACGACACAAGGTGTCCTCTTTGTCGATTCGAAGGGATCTACATGCGGCTAACTTCTTGTGTAAGCTTATTCATAACAAAATTGATTGTCCTGATTTATTATCACAGGTTAGATTTAATGTTCCTCGGCCAGCATCGAGATATATCAACACCTTTCACATCTCTGCTGCTCGAACTAATCTCCTTCGTCGTTCGCCAATTACCACGATGTGTCGATGTGCTGACCGATATGTGGCTGATATTTTTTATTTAAATTAGTTATACTCGGAATTATGTTTATATTATTATTATTAAGACCCACCACTGACCCGGAAATGACCGGCATTCAGGCAAGACTTCTATCATTACGGGTACTAAGACCAAGTAATGATATGCATTGATTAGATTAACAGAACAACTTTCGAGATTCTAGAATTACAGCATACAAATTAGTCTGCTATTATTCTCTAATCTCACCCCATCCCCAAAAGTCCAGCGTAACTACCGACCATTTATCCGCGCATCACATGAAAAGTGACCTACACTACTCTGACCTACTGGTGCTAATCTAATCTGACTGACATGATCAGACTGTTCAAGAAACTTACGAACAATATGACATGTTCCTAACAAAACAGCTTTTTGAATTTTGACAATTATTGAATCATTCAAATGCAAAGACTTTAAATTCTCAACTAAGCTATTTGGAACTACACCTACATTAGAGATAACTAGGGGTAGAATTGAAATTTTTTTAAGATTCAACATGGATTTCATTTCTATCGATAATTGTAGATATTTTGAAATCTTGGTGTCGTATGTTTGAATAATGTTGTTTGTGTTAGGAATAGCAATGTCAATGAGAATGGCTTCGTTCGTGTGTTTTTTGATAAGTATGATGTCTGGTCTGTTAGCTGTAATGTTTAAGTCTGTAAGTATTGTGCGATCCCAGTATAATTTGTATTTGTTATTTTCAAGGAATGGAGACGGAATGTAAGTGTAATATGGTGTCGTATCTTCGATTAAGTTCATAAGTGTTGCTAATTCTTTGTGAATGATTTTGGCTGCGTTGTCGTGTCTAGCTTTGTAATCAGTTTGTGCTAGGATGCTGCAAGAAGAGATTATGTGCTGGATCGTTTCAGGTTTTGCTTTGCATAGGCGACAGCAGTCGTTTTTTATGTTCGGATCTTTGATGATGTATTTTCTATAATTCTTGGTATTGATTACTTGGTCTTGAATAGCAAACACAAATCCTTCTGTTTCGGCATACAAACTTGATTTTTTTAACCAAATCAATGACATCTTCTTATTGACATGATTTTCTTCTAAGTCTTTGTAGAATTTTCCATGCAGTTGTTTTTGTTTTAGCCCACTTATTATTTTATCTATTGTTTGGGGGGTGTGGATTTCTTCGGTGTTCGACAGATTTAAGGGTGTGTGGTTCAAATCTGCTCTTGTGATGGTGCGAAACATTTCATTTCTTTCCGCTCGTTTCAAGAAATACTTCTTCAAATCTGAGATTTGTCTCTGATATAAGTTTTCTAAGTTCTGGAAACCCCTTCCTCCATTCTGTCTTGGTAATGAGAATCTTTCAATCGACGATTTTGGGTGATGCCTTCTATACTGTGTGAAGATTTTCTTAGTTGCGATGTTTAAATTTTCAAGATCAGTTTTGGACCATTTAATGACTCCAAAAGAATATGTTAGCAGTGGAACGCAGAATGTATTTACTGCTTTCATTAAATTTTTTCCATTTAACTGTGTCTTCAATATTAATTTTAATCTCGCTACGTATTGATATTTCAACTGTGTTTTCGTTTTGGTATGATTGATGTGGGAGGATTGACAGAAACCCAGATATTTGTATGTATCGTTTCGTTCTTGGGCTTCAATTATTTCCTTATTCTGTGTTATATGTGGTACTTGGTGAAACACGCCTTTTCTGATTGCTTGGGTCTTACATTTCTCAATACCAAAGGACATACCGATATCACCGGAAAATTGTTCAGTCAGATTTAATAGGTTTGTTAACTGATTTTGTGTACTTGCATATATTTTTATGTCATCCATATACAGCAAGTGACTTATTCTGTTTTCTCTTTGTTTGTTAATTCTTATATTGAACCCATAATTGCAGCTGTTCAGGATATCGGAGAGGGGATTTATTGCTAAGCAGAACCATAACGGGCTAAGAGAATCGCCTTGAAAAATTCTCTCTTCGGATCATTATTGGGTCTGACTGAATTGTTTGTTCATTTAAGATTATTTGGAGGGTGGTCTTCCAAAATTCCATGGAACATTTGAGAAATGTGCAGATTTTAGTATCAATCTTGTATAATTCCAGAATTTTGCATAGCCAGGAATGAGGGACAGAATCGTAAGCTTTCTTATAATCAATAAAAGCAGTATATATGTTTCGGTTTTCTTTTCTAGCTTGTTCACAGATGATGGAATCTATGATTAATTGCTCTTTGCAGCCAAAGGATCCTTTAATACATCCTTTCTGTTCTTCATTAATGATGTCAGAGTTAAAACAGTGTTGATATATTTTTTGTGTAATGCATGAGGTTAATATTTTATAGATTGTCGGTAAACATGTGATAGGTCTGTATTTTGATGGATTTTTTGTGTCGTTATCTTTAGGTTTTAAGTATGTTACACCATGACATAAGAATGTTGGAAAAGAGGATGGGTCAAGAAGGAACTGATTTAAGTGATGTAGTAAATGAATATGTACACAATTTAATTTTTTTATCCAAAAATTATGGATTTTGTCTGGTCCTGGTGATTTCCAGTTGTGTGTCTTATTGATGGTATTTATTAATTCGGCAAGTGTTATCTGATGATCATTCATTGGTGTAACTGTGGATAGTTTATTATATATATGAGGAATCCATTTGGCAGATTGGTTAAATTCAAATTCTTGAGACCAAAGTTTTGACCAAAATGTTGTTACATCTTGTGAACTTGGTAGTTCACCGGATAATTGAGTTTTACATGAATTAGTTAAATGTTGATAGAATAGTTTTTCGTTGTTTAAAAATTTAGTGTTATGAATTTTTCTGAGATGTGATTGTTTGTATCTTTTAAGTCTTTTGCTATATAAGGAAAGCTTTTGTAATAGTGTATCTTTAATTTCGGATAGTGTTGTGTTGTACTCATCGTAATCAGTTTGATGAAAATTATTGTTGGTCAGTATCGAATGCATATTATTATTATTATTATAATTTTTTTTTTTTTTTTATTAATATTATTATTCTGGTATTGATTATAATATGTACATATTTATTTAGATTTGTCCTATTATTAGGGAAACCTGTTGGACAATAAAACTATTATTATTATTATTATTATTATTATTAATAATATTATTATAAAAACATGAAAATTAGTGCCTTGTCGTTGCGTACACCAATTATCACATATATCAGAAGAAAGAAGTGTAATATTTTTTTAAAGATGATGTTGAGATAAATATTGATTGTACATTATTGTCAATAAAGTTGCACTCTTTACGACCGTGCTTTATATTGTAAGTAAATCAAGATATTTACTTTGTTTCTAGCAATGTTAAAAAAGATATAGTATGTATTATTTTCTCGAACATTTTTATTATTCCTCAACAACAAGAAATTTTGTGCTGCGGGGGTTATGGTATTGTAAAAGCAAATATATGCCAGTAAAATTTCAAGTTTTTAGAAGTAATAGTTTGACAATAACCACATCTTGTTTAATGGTTGAATTTCCAGGTCTATTGAAAATTGATTCAAATTTTTGAGATTTTGTAGGTAGAAAATATCACAGATTTGTAACAAATGTTTAAAGATTTCTCACATTGTTTACTAATAGAATCTATAAATAAAACTTTAAAATAGATTGCGAAGTTTACGGATACAGATTACAGATTTCAGTGATGTAAGTTTGTAACTTACTGTTGTAATTATTTCTGCTCGCAAATGATTGCAATGTGGTGTTCCAATTTAAAAATAAGATTTCGGGTTAACAAAACAAAATTACACACTCACAACAAAAGTCATTTCATTAAGTAGCAACCACCCAAGCGTCTGTAGTCTCAGCGGGGAGAGGGATTGGATTGTACGGCAGATAAAATTTGTTATTTCTTCTTTCCATACGTTACAATGTATTGATGTGGTATGTTAAATTTTGTTGTTGAATTTAATCAAAAGAGAAACGCTTATATAAATAGTACCGGTACCATAACCTCTTCGAGTGTAATTAGATAGTAAAGTTTATTAACAATTTTCAAACCTCAAGTTTTGTCATTTCATGGTAGAATTTTTAACTGATTATTATTTATAGTTCTGACACAATTTTGTGCCAACAATGTAAAGAGTTAATGTAGAAACATATGACAAAAATTTCCCGAAAAAAAAAATCTTCTTTTAATACATTAAAAACATTTAATAATAACATTAATAGTAATAAAGTCAGTCAGATTAGATTAGCACCAGTAGGTCAGAGTAGTGTAGGTCACTTTCCAAGTGATGCGCGGATAAATAGTAGGTAGTTACGCTAGACTTTTGGGGATGGGGTGAGATTAGAGAATAATAGCAGACTAATTTGTATGCTGTAATTCTAGAATCTCGAAAGTTGTTTTGTTAATCTAATCAATGCATATCATTACTTGGTCTTAGTACCCGTAAGGATAGAAGTCTTGCCTGAATGCCGGTCATTTCCGGGTCAGTGGTGGGTCTTAATAATAATAATACTTTATTTTTCTACAGGCTTAAAACCCAATTACAGAAAAATAATAATTACGAAAAAAAAAACCAATCATTCTATAAAAGAAAAAAGAAAAAGCAAGTCATTCTAAAAAAAGTAAGTTCTATCCTAAATTATTGAGTTAACTTGATAACCTTATTGATTGTTTTTACAGAGTCAAAATAAATATCGCATTTACTACAGATTTTGTTGTAGTTATTACACATTACAAATAATGGTGATCTACGTAATAAATTAGTCCTGCATGCAATCACAATAGAATGTCACCGTCTGACGTTTGTTTGATCTCGGCACCACAAAGTTTATTTTTTCTAACAACAGACTACAATCCACTTGGTTATTAAGAAGTTTATATCGAAAACATACACTGAACATATTTCGCCTAGTTTGCAACGAGTTCATGTTGAATCTTCTTAACAATAATGAATGGTTATATCCTCTCTCCGGGTACGTTCCATCAATGATGAAACAAAGAAATTTCAAAAATTTACGCTGTACAGATTCCAAGTGTTTAATATGTACTTCATACACGGGTGACCATACAGTTGAGCAGTATTCCAATTTGGTGCGTATTAGTGACGTGTACAGTGATATTAGAACTTGAATGTTATTAAATTCTTTACAATTTCGGTAGATGAAACCGCAGATTTTAAACGATTTAGCTACAACATCCTGTATATGTTTAATAAAAGTAAACTTTTGGTCAAACAATACTCCTAAGTCCTTCATTGTATCCGTGCTATTGATAATCAAATTTTCAATTTTGTAGTCAAAAATAAGTGAAGATAATTTCCTACTGTATGTCATCACAAAACACTTGGACGCATTTAGAGTGAGTCGGTTGATCATACACCAGCGAAGGAGTTGATTGAGGCAGATCTGAAGTACTTTGCAATCCTCTATACTATTAATTTCCATATAGATTTTTAGGCCATTAGGGAACAATAATTTACTACAACACAGTGATGAGCCACAATCATTTATAAAAATTAAGAATAGCAGTGACCCTAAGTTGGAGCCCTGTGGCACTCCAGATGTTGGAACAAAGGGTTTAGATAATAATTGCGATATCTGACCCATTAAGTACGAATTAAATAGTTGTAAAAGCATGCTCCTAAATCCAATTTTATGTAATTTATCTAATAATATGAAATGATCAACTTGGTCGAACGCTTTCTGAAAGTCGATGTATATCACATCCACTTCCTTGTTCTTATCTAGCGCTTCAGACACATCCTGAGTAAAACATGCCAAGTTCGTTACTGTGTATCTTTTCTCCATGAATCCATGTTGGAATGTGGACAATGACGGGGTTATAGCGGAGTAAATACGCTTGTAGAGTATTGATTCTAAGATCTTTGCAAAATTGCATAGTAGAGAAATAGGTCTATAATTACTAATATTAGATGGGTCGTCTTTTTTAAGGATCGGACATATAATGGATTGTTTCAATAAAGTCGGAAAAGTAGATGTTCTAAGTATAAGATTAAAGAGATTAAATAAAGGTTCAACTAGAACTGAAGCGCAATCCTTGATTATAAAACTTACGATTCCATCAACTCCCGACGTGAGTGAATCTTTGGCTCTCTTCATTTCACTGATTATATCTCCTCTTTTGTAATATGCGTACCTAATGGTCACATTAACGTTGGTTGATTCTAACAAATTGGCATCTCTGTTTGTTCCCGTCGACTGGATATACACACTGCTAAAATAGTCATTGAAGGCGTTAATTATATCTTCAGGTCTAGTGATTTCAGTCTTGTTGCTACGCATTACTCTAGGAATCCTAGTACTTCCTCTTTTGTTGCTTATAAATCCCCAGAATGTTTTGGATCATCAATCAGCGCGTTTTCAACATTTCGTAAATAAATTGAGTATTCTCTTTTATTAATGCTTTCGTCTGTTTACGGTAATTGAAGAATAAGTTAAAATAATATGTTGTCCTCCTTCGTTTATAAATCTTATAATAATGTTCCTTATTCCTAATACATTTAATAACTTCATCAGTGAACCACGGTGGATGATCAAAAATAGCAAAGATTTATAAAAAACAAAAGACCTGGTGTGAAATAAACCTTTGAAAATAGAAATATCATGTGTGGTTAAAACTGTAAAGCATGGAAATTTACGTTCAATTAAAATTATACAACAAAGAAAATTTACTGAGGTTAACACTGTGAGATTGAGAAATATTGCATGAGGTGACAAATTGCAAAGTTAACAAAATTTACGTGAGATTAATATTTGCTACACTTTATCAACGATTCAAACAAAGAGTTAACATTATGTTAAATAATATCATGATCCAAGTGATTGGTTACTTAAAAAAAAACAATTTACTTTGAGAGTTTAAAATAAGGCGAACTGGTTACCCCAACAAAACACATAATTAGAGCTGTGCGGTCGAAATTTAAACGCTTCGAATCGACCCCTACTACGGCAGACCAGCGGCTCACAGCCGATGTTACGTATCGCGAAGAAATTTACGCGAAAAATAATGCTCACTGAAAGTCAGTTGATGATTTTAAAATCCATATCCACGAAATAATAAGAATAATAATTTTAATAATGTTCAAGTGTCGGTCTCGTTGACAATAAAACGATTGATGTGAATTATGAAAAATACTACACAATGGGAAGCGAGAAGCGAGGAAGGCAAGACTGCAGCGGCCTGCACTGCTGGCCTGATGGGACGGATAGTGGGGATAAATAAATTTCAACCGCACAGCTCTACACATAATAAACAGACACAAAAATATCCAATCATCGTTGCGAGGAAAAAGCGTCTCGGCGATGTATATTTTAGCGATGGGAGGAATAAGCCTCGTTGATGTTATCAATCTCTAGCGTTGCTAGGACAAGCTGGATGATGTAATCAATCTTTAGCGTTGCATGGGCATGCCCCAGTGATGTAGTCATAATAACGACGATAATAACGAGGATAACCGCTTAAGGGAAGAAATTATTTTAACCCCCGCCTGTTCGCAGAATAATGAACTTTGTTTAATTGCCGTAAACGAACTATTAGCAATCTTGTGTGAAGAATTAAGAAGTGTTATAATTAGAGCCATGCGGTTGAAATTTAAACGCTGCGAATTGACCCCCACTCCGGCAGGCCAGAGGCTTGCAACCGACGTTATGTATCGCAAAGAAAATTACGCGAAAAATAATGTTAACGGCATGTCAGTTGATGATTTTAAAATCCATATTCAGGAAATAAGAGTAATAATAATTTTAATAACGTTCAGGTGTCCGTCTCGTTGACAATAAAACTATTTGTGTGAATTATCAAAAATAATCCACAACTGAAAAGCGAGAGGCGAGCAAGACAAGGCTGTAGCGATCGGCACTGTGGGCCGATAGTGGGGGTAAATAAATTTCGACCGCACAGCTCTAGTTATAATGTAACACTTACGTATATGCATCCAGCAACCTATTCGTAATTAAACAACAAAAGTGTTTTCCTGACTAAGTGAATTTCATTAAATCTTCTAGCAAGTGGTTTATTTAAATAATCCTGATTTTTAAATTGTGTTAGCACTAGCTGACGATTAAGGAAAACTAACTTGATTGGTGAATTTACAAATAATAAAACAAATTAACAGCACGTGTTCCGCGTTGAACGAAAGTCCGCACTTTTTTTCGATTAAAAACTCCATCGTCATCGTTACAATTAATTTTGTTAAACAAAGGCTTCCTCCCTTTTTATCAACTACCAAACCAACTAATTTAAACGAGCTCTTACCACGTGTTTACATTAAAAAAAACACATTCAGAATGACGATGACGCTCCTCCATGCCGCCCTCTGTCTCTACCAAGCCGCCCTCTAACAAAAGATGCTGAAGTACCCCAAGCGCTACGTGCTTCTGGTTGCCTATGTTTAACGATTTTTGATTCAATTTTTTCTTTGAAATTCAAATTATTCGAATGTGATTTCGCGCCGCTGTTAATTAATTTCATCGCGAAAATTTTGATTTAAATTCGGTCACCAGAGTGTTTATCTAGAAGTTTCTTTAGCATTTGTGCCAGCCTTTTATAATGTGTTATATTTTGTGACCACGTCTTAATTAATACTTCCCTATTATTTAAAAATATATATATTTCATTCTTTTTTTCATACTTATTACAAACGCTAAATAAATTTAAGCTGTAGCATACAAACCAAAAAAAATCGGAAACGTTAACATCAGATGAAGTAACTACATAGAATTAGAGAAGCTGATGCTCAAAAGCATTTAATGATTAAGGTAAATGCCTAAATTGTCACATTTATTCTTTCAATATGACAGTTATTAATCACATCACGCGGTGAGTTTAAGAAGCGTCCCCTATCGTGGGTCAAGCGAATTGTTTAGGTTTTTGAATCGATGCAGTGGTTCGAAGGTAATGGCCTATTTAATTTCCAATGGTCCAAGAAAGCTCTGGAATGATTAAAAATGTTCGTGTTTCTTGCCGGATTTTTATGAAACCAATGTTAAAAGAAGCGTGTTGTGACGTAGGTTACGGCGATGTTTTCGGTTTTTGAATCTCGAAATTTATCGCGTTTTTAAGTTGCATTAATCCGAAAAAATTCTAGAATAACAAAACAGTGATGGTGCGTAACGTAGATAAGGCTGTGGAGTCCCAGTTTGAATTTTTATTTCGCGCTAATTTAAAAAAAAAACAACGGCGTCAAACGGCATTTGAATAATTTGAATTTGAAAATGAATTAAAAATGTTAATCAGTAATATGGGCTACCACGTGTAAAGACTCTCAGAGGTGGTGAAACAGACATGCGCAGTAAGACCTTGCGTTTGACGAGAAAAAAAAAGATAGGTAGTTTACGTTCTATATTTGTATTATGTTATCAATGTTTATAATTTTTTAATTATTTCTGCTGGAACATGTTTACATTGTGATCACGATTTAATTTCGTACCAAGAAAAAAACACGTATATACTTCTAGGGTAGAATTCTCGTATGAATAAGAACCCAACAAAGCGCAATACTAGTTTATTCAATAAGACATTGACAAATCGATAATAGACTACACATGTATAAATAATGACGCGTGGATGTAAATTGTTACACAATTACGAAATATGAAATTATATCAAAAATTATTGTTTCAATTTAGGATATAAACATCTTGGGTCTTTTGAAGAAAACACATGTGGATGGGCCTTGTAAGTAAGCTGCATTGGGATCGCAACTGGGTGGATCGGTAGTCATTTAAGGTACTTTTAATGGGTAAGTGGGAATCATTTGGACACCCTTCTCTTGATGTTGTTGTTGCCTTATCATGTTGCCTGGACTCCAGCAGAGTTCGTTAGAATGATTGATTCCGTTGATAACGTTGGAAAATGTGCAGATGTAGCTTTCGCCATGTTGTTTCTTCGAATCAGTCTGTATTTGTTCTTCTTCTATTTAACTTTTCACTGGTGCCTTGAGTCTGAAGTACGGTTTCTTTTATTGGGGTTAAGCACTTATGTATTTTCGGTGGTGCCAAATTTTGTCACCACCGGCCCAGGTGGTGACGGTAACCGATATTGTTTGCCGTGCTTCTGAATGTCATTAGATTTGGTTTTGGTCTTGATGTACTTACCCAATCTGAATTGTTTACTTGTTGAGCGGCTTTTCCGATTTTCTGTCTCGGTTATTTTTCCTTTTAAGTTGAGAACTGCCCCGTCAATTGTTCTGTAGTGTACTTTGTATCTTATTGCACACTTGACACATTTGTATATTAGAAACTTGACAGTATTTTTCCCCTTCAGAATCCAAAATGTTCTTATAATATTGGCTAGTGCAGTTCGGTATCTCAATATAATGTGGTCTGATGAGTTTTATGAACATCCAAAACAATTAATTTGTTCATGTGAAGTATTCGATCTCTGACTATAAACGGATTTAATGTTGAGAGTTTGCTCAGCTTTTTAGAGTGAAAAGCCGAACAACTGAAAAATTGAAAAACCGAAAACCTTTAACAGTAAACCAAACAATTTAGGTCCAAATCTGGCGCCAATGTTCTTTGTTGTGATTGGCCGACAACGTTGCAGATGTTAATGTATGCTAGTTGCTTTGGCGTTTGTAATTTTTGCGGTTAGGTGTGTCGTAGTTGCACATGTGAGAAGGAATTTTCTATCCTTTCCGGTTTTAACTGTGCTCCAGCGAGGGTTGAGTAAGACTAGTGCGAATATTCTTCCGTTGTCTGATAAAGGGGTTTTAGGTGGTCAAAATGTCAAATTTGGAATTCTATGAAGCAATCGCAAAACATGATAGGTCTTCATTGAAAAACCTGCACAACTGTAAATTATGCCTTTATTCTACAACTTCTCTTTTTCTTATAAGCGAAAAATGTAGTTTTGAAACAAATCTCTGGTTAAAATGGCTTCAACATACTTCAACATGTACGGGAAAGAAAGAAAATCTTCAAACTGTGACTTCTCCGGAACAGAATGATCCAGAGAGCCAAAATGACGCAATACGTTGGTATAACTGTACCGAATGTTCTTTCAAAGCTAAAGTCAAACGTTATTTAACCAAACATATGAGAAAACACCATTCGAACAAGCCATATGCATGCGACAAGTGCCCCTTCAAAAGTAAATATAGCCCGAGCTTGAGAGCACACAAAAAAACTCACTTAGATGAGCAAGATGTTAAATGGTATGAGTGCGAGAAATGTCCATTCAAGACCAAAAGAAAAGGTAGTTTCACTTATCATATAAAAACTTCACACTTGAACCCCGAAAACATTAAATGGTACGAATGTAAAAGTTGCACATTCCAAACTAAAAAAATGGGAAATTTAAAAATACATTTAACTCATCGACACTTGGATCAAGAGGAAGTTAAGTGGTACCAATGTGATGGTTGTTCATACAAAAGTAAATCAGCACGTCTTTTAAGAAAGCATGCATTAGTCCATTTGGATATTAGATCTGTGGCGTTGCTGTGATGTTAATGTAGGCAACACAACGCACACGTACTACTTCCTCTCGCCTACGAGTAGGCAACTCAATATGCTCACCGAACACCACTCGTGATTGGTTAGCCTGGCGCCGACGCAGAGACCAACTGGGGACACAAGGAGGCGCGAGTACGGCAAGTACTCTCTTCTGCCGCCGACATCGAAACGAAGAAGATGGGTACCGTCTCCGGTTCCACGTGTAAGATATCCGTTTGTAAATAAACTATAGAGAAACCCTACCTGGTGTTAGTCATTTCCACATTGGTGACCCCGGAAAGAAAATAGGAAGAGCTAGCACCATGGAAGAAATGCAAAAGAAACTGCAGGAACAACAAGAAATAATTTGCCAGTTCCAGACACAACTGGCTACCATCTCCAACAAACAAGCCCTTGATGAGGTAAGAAGTGGTTCAAATCTGAAGCTACCGACATTCTGGCAGCGAGACCCGGTGCTTTGGTTTGCACAAGTCGAAGCCCAATTTAATTGCGCGAGAATCAGGTCCGACCAGACCAAGTACTGGACCGTGGTAACCGCCTTAGACTGCGCGACGCTCCAGCCGGTTGCCGATTTGGTCGCCAACCCCCCAACAGAAGAGACAAAGTACGAAAGCATAAAATCCAGATTGATCGCCGCCTATGCAGACACCCCCGAAAAACGACTACGGAAGCTCATGTACGAAATAGAGTTAGAGGACAAGCAGCCGTCACAACTACTAAGAGAAATGGAAGCCCTAGCGGGTAAGGGGATCAGCGGTGACGTCCTCAAGACTCTGTGGTTGCAGCGTTTACCCCCACAACTACAGATGATCCTCGCCGCAAATGATAAAGAAACGCTGGACAAAATGGCGACCATAGCGGACAAATTGACCGAAATCCACCATACCAGCGCCATCACAGCAAATATTGGTGCCCTAAATCGCGGTACCTCCGCGCACGCCTCTCAAACCGTTACATCGGCGCAAGAAGATGGAATGGCTGCCGCCATTACGGCACTGCAGAAGCAGTTCGTAACTTTATCGACCACAGTAAACCAACTCGCAGACGACAGAAGGCGCCATGGGCAAGGCGAAAACTGGAATCGCGCCAAATTTAGGTCAAGGTCGAATCCGCAGGACGATAATATCTGCTATTATCACAATCGGTTCGGAGCAAACGCCAGAAGATGCGCCAAACCCTGTGACTACAAAAGGCCGTTAAACTAGAGGCGCCGTCGACGATTGAGGTGGTCCACGACGCAGCGCAAACACAACGCCTCTTCATCACCGACCCAAAATCAGGTACCCGATATTTAATCGACACGGGGGCAGAAGTTTCCGTGTTACCCAAGAGATTGTTCTCAGGCAGACAACATCTCAGCCCAGCTGAGACAACGCTCTTCGCGGCCAACGACAGCGCGATCAGAACATACGGCCAAAAGCTAATGTTCCTTGATCTCAAGCTGAAACGTCCGTTCAAGTGGGTATTTATAGTGGCAGACGTAGGCAAACCCATCATCGGAGCAGACTTCCTGAGGCATCACAACCTCCTACCTGATCTCCGCAACCGACGCCTCGTAGACGCAGCCACCCTCTTATCAACTCGCGGAACCCTGGCTATATGCAAGTCGCCTCAGATCACGACAGTGGCCAAGACGACGCCATATCACGCACTGCTAGCGGATTTCGCAGAAATTACACGCCCACCGCCACCTGGAACGAAGCACAGGGGCAACGTGTTCCACCACATCATCACCAGAGGTCCCCCGGTCGCAGAAGCTCCTCGCAGGCTTGCACCCGAGAAGTTGAGAGTGGCGAAAGCCGAATTCCAATATATGATGGAACAGGGCTGGTGCCGACCATCCAAGAGCCCTTGGGCTAGTCCGCTTCACCTTGTCCCAAAGAAACTCCCTGGTGAATGGCGTCCATGTGGCGACTATAGGCGCCTAAACAACGTGACAGTGCCTGACAGCTACCCCATCCCTCATATACAGGACTTCACCTACAGACTCGAAGGTAAAAGTGTGTTCTCCACCATAGACCTAGTGCGCGCATACCATCAAATTCCCGTGGCTGAAGAAGACGTTCCTAAAACAGCCGTGTGCACTCCGTTCGGGCTCTTCGAGTTTACAGTTATGACGTTCGGACTACGTAATGCCGCACAGACTTTTCAAAGACACCTGAACTCTCTAATAAGTGACCTTGATTTCTGCTACGTGTATATAGACGACATCTTAGTGTTCTCCCGAGATGAAGCAGAGCACGTCGAACATCTAAAAATGTTATTTTCTAGGTTACGGGAGCATCACATAGTGATTAACCCGACCAAGTGCGTGTTTGGTGAAGCCGAAGTGAAATATTTAGGACATACGATTTCCGGGAGTGGAACCAAACCACTTGAGACGTCGGTCAGTGCAATCCGCGAATTCCCCAAACCAAAGACAGTTCAAGATCTGCGACGGTTCCTTGGCATGATCAACTTCTACCGACGTTTCATTCCCCACGCAGCCCAGACCCAAACACCACTTCACCAATATCTGAACAACGCGCGGAAGAATGACAAAACAATAGTCGAGTGGACAGAAGAAGCTGAAGCCGCTTTTGAAACGTGCAAGACAGAGTTAGCCAACGCCGCGCTTCTGGCACATCCCGCCGAAAATCTGCCGCTCAGAATTATCACCGATGCTTCTGATTACGCAATCGGGGGCGTACTAGAGCAGCACTCCAATGGGACCTGGCAACCTTTAGGTTTCTTCTCCAGAAAACTTAGCAAGGAGCAGCGCAACTACAGCGCATACGATCGTGAGCTGCTTGCAGTTTACGAAACCATAAAATTCTTCAGGCACATGGTGGAAGGCAGAGACTTTTGCATACTCACCGACCACAAACCCCTCATCTACGCGTTTCAGCAGAAAGCAGGCAAAGCATCCCCAAGACAAGTCAGGCAGCTAGATTTCATCGGCCACTTTTCTACCAACATTATCCACATTTCAGGAGAACAAAACACAGTTGCAGACACACTTTCAAGGGTCAATGAAATCACAACTCCTACGTTCATTGACACCGACGACTTAGCCAAGGAACAAGAAAAAGACGCCGAACTAAAAGCACTTTTAAACTCTGATACAACAAGCCTGCGGTTAGAAAAACTCACCCCACAGGCCGGCCAGAAAGCTATCTGGTGTGACACGTCAACGGGGGTGGTTAGACCATACGTTCCACAAGATTCGAGAAAAGTAATTTTTGAAGGATTTCACAACCTCTCACACCCCAGCGGCCGAGCGACCAGTAAGCTCATCAAGAAGCGATTTGTGTGGCCATTTATGGAGAGTCACATAATGAAGTGGGCACGAAGCTGCATCCCTTGCCAGCGATCCAAAGTTGGCCGACACACCAAAGCCCCATTACAGCATTTCGATGACGTCACAGAACGGTTCCAACATGTGCACATCGATATAGTAGGTCCGCTACCTCCCTCTCAAAGCTACAGGTATTGCCTCACTATGTCTGACCGTTTCACCAGGTGGCCAGAGATCGCACCCATGACCGACATGACCGCAGAGACAGTCGCCAAGACATTCTACGAAACATGGATTTCAAGATTCGGTTGCCCAAGACAAATTACAACCGACCAAGGGCGACAATTTGAAGCATCCACCATGAATGCCTTGGCGAAAATTTTGGGCATTCAGCGCTCTCGGACGACGCCATATAGGCCCCAGAGCAACGGCCTTATCGAGAGATGGCATCGAACCATGAAGGCAGCCATCATGTGCCATGAAGCAGAAAGTTGGCTAGACGTTCTACCTACAGTATTATTAGGGTTACGTACAGCCATCAAAGAAGACATCGGCCACTCACCAGCAGAGCTGACCTACGGAACGCAACTGAAAGTCCCAGGCGAATTCTTTTTCAGCAATATCGACAGATCCGTAGAACCCACTACCTTTGTAGAAAAACTACGGGACCACATGAGGAAACTTCGCCCAACTCCAGCGTCGCACCACATTAGGCAAAGCACCTTCGTCCACACAGAGCTCAGTAAATGTAGCCATGTTTTCCTAAGAGACGACACCGTGCGAAGACCGCTCCAACAGCCCTACACCGGTCCACACCTTGTTCTGTCTCGTACTGCTAAGACAATAAAGGTCAATGTAGGCGGTAGGGAAACAACAGTGAATATCGACAGAGTAAAACCCGCTTTTATTCTCCAAGAACCAGAACCACCACCGGCTCCATCCCCAGTACGAACACAGGAAGTTACTCAAACCACCAGGTCAGGCCGCAGGTCAACGCTCCCCGCACGTTTCAGAGAATGACAACTGACAGCCGTTTTGACAGCTGTCACCCGTTACTTGGGGGGGGTATGTGGCGTTGCTGTGATGTTAATGTAGGCAACACAACGCACACGTACTACTTCCTCTCGCCTACGAGTAGGCAACTCAATATGCTCACCGAACACCACTCGTGATTGGTTAGCCTGGCGCCGACGCAGAGACCAACTGGGGACACAAGGAGGCGCGAGTACGGCAAGTACTCTCTTCTGCCGCCGACATCGAAACGAAGAAGATGGGTACCGTCTCCGGTTCCACGTGTAAGATATCCGTTTGTAAATAAACTATAGAGAAACCCTACCTGGTGTTAGTCATTTCCACAGATCTTATGAATGTGGTTATTGTCCATACAAGGCAAAACGCAGTCATAATTTAAAGTGTCATATAAATACCCAACATTTGGATGATAATGAAGCAAAATGGTACAAATGCGAACACTGTCCTTACAAATGTAAAAGTGAATCATCTTTTTTTAAACACAGAAAAAATAAACACGTGTGATATTTATTTAAGGTTTAGTAAGGTGTGATAGTATTAAGTTGTGTATATTTTTGTTTAGCTAGTAGTTTTTCAGCATTTGTGTCAGTACTTTACACTGTCTTATATTTTGTGACCATTTATTCATTAATATCATGAATTAAAAAAGATTTCTTTTATAGAATGCATTAAATAAATAAATTTAATTTTTTTAATTAAACAGTAAAAATTCATTATTAAAACACATAAAAATAAAAAAAAAGGTAAAGTGAAATATGAGCAATTCCACCGTTATTAAAAATAATAGGGGACTCTGCAAAGTTTTTCTTTCAACTGTCCTCATAAGTGCTTGTTAAGTTTATTGGTTTAATAAACTTGTTTTTAAAAAGAACTTTTCTTTTATTCACAAATGTTGTTATTACATTTGATTATTAATTATTGGATTATTTTTATATTGATTGATTATTCACAATTACTTGATTATTCACTTTATTCTACTTCACAATTATTCACTTAAATTATTACAACTTATTGGGAGAGCGCGATTATGACGGGTTTCTAAACTACACGGATGACGGATGCTTCTGAACTCTAGAATGAATTATTCCGATGCCTTTTATAAGGAGGAAAACTGCAGAATTGAAGCTCTCATGTTGATATTGATGCAAGTGTGGAAGCGCATCTTGCACGTGGCAGGATATGGGTCTGCAGAATGATTGTCCATTGTGGACTTATGCTGATATCGTAACATGCTTTTACACCTCCATTTTTTAACCTAATCGTAGAGATTTGTTTTCCCTTTTTTCTTAATAATTTGATATTACTAAAGTCATATTTAATTCAAGCAAAATTTAATTAAAAATTTGCGTTACTTACGCAACAACCTTCGAACCTGCCTTTTCCGGAATTAATAAATTTTCTCCAGTTTCTATGGAATTTTGAATTATCAAACAAAAACAGTTGTATTGATAAAAAATTTAATTTTCAGGTTTTCAAAAACCGAGAAGAAGTTTAATTCTGATATGCCTGAAGTGAGAAAAAATTGCGTTACTTACACGATGCCATCGTTTCTTACGCGAACTTGTGAATATTAGCTGTCACGGAAGTAAGAAAAATTGCAAATTCGTGTTTTAAATAAAAGAAAAAGTTGGTCGAAGCTTGTTTAGATAGAACTTGCCACGCCCATGAAGTACAATGAAATATTTCCAGCATTTTCGAAAATTATAAAATTTGATTTTGCAAATTTTATTTTTTTATGAAAACCTCTACAAGTTGAAATAAACAAATGTATGTAATGTTAAAGTAAAAGGATCAAGTGCTAAAAGAAAAAATATTCAAACTTACCGAACTTACAATTTATTTACTTGATGACATTACCATCATTTGAAATTTCCATTTGTTTGTTTTCATTTTGGCTTTTCCCGGTTTTCTCCTTTTTATTTTCATGGTATCTGAACTTTATTTTAACGCAATGTCTTTTTTCTTTGTGCAGCTTATGTTTGCCCTATATTCCTGCTGATATTTTCGGTTGGTTGATTTTAGGTATTCTGAGTCTCTTTAATTTTTGTCGGTGTTTTCTAACTCTTTCAGTGGATCTTAAAGACATTTTGATTAACACAGTAAAATCAAATTATTGCTAGATTGACGGCTGTCAAGACTAATTTATTTAATTTCAAATCTAACCCACCGAAAGAAAATTAGCCCGTTTCGCGTAAGTAACGATGCGATTTTTAATAATAATCACAAGGCAATTTCAATAAAAGTATAATAAAAATAGAGACTGAGAACGAGAAAAAGAAATAATGTAACCTGATTTGCAATTATTTTTAATATTTCCGAAAAACATGAAAATTAGTCCCCTATCATTACTTATACCAATTATCATATATATCAGGAGAAAGAAGTGTACTATTTTTTTAAAGATAATATTGGGGTAAATATTGATTGTACATTATTGTCAATAAAGGTGCACTCTTTACGACCGTGCTTTATGTCGTAAGTAAATCAAGATTTTTACTTTGTTTCTAACAACATTAAAGAAGATATAATATCTATCATTTCTTTGAACAATTTTATGATTCCTCAACAACAAGAAATTTTGTGCTGCGGGGGTTATGGTATTGTAAAAGCAAATATATTCCAGTAAAATTTCAAGTTTTTAGAAGTAATAATTTGACAATAACCACATCTTGTTTACCGGTTGAATTTCCGAGTCTATTGAAAATTGAATCCAATTTTTGAGATTTTGTAGGTAGAAAATATCACAGATTTGTAACAAATGTTTAAAGATTTCTCGCATTGTTTACTAATAGAATCTATAAATAAAACTCTAAAATGGATTGCGAAGTTTATGGATACAGATTACAGATGTTAGTGATGTAAGTTTGTAACTTACTGCTGTAATTACTCGTATTTCTGCTCGCAAATGATTGCAGTGTGGTGTCCCAATTTAAAAATAAGATTTGGGGTTAACAAAACAAAATTACACACTGACAACAAAAGTCATTTCAATAAGTAGCAACCACCCATGCGTCTGTAGTCTTAGCGGGGAGAGGGATTGGATTGTACGGCAGATAAAATTTGTTATTTCTTCTTTCCATATGTTACAATGTATTGATGTGGTATGTTAAATTTTGTTGTTGAATTTAATCAAAAGAGAAACGCTTATATAAACAGTACCGGTACCATAACCTCTTCGAGTGTAATTAGATAGTAAAGTTTATTAACAATTTTCAAACCTCAAGTTTTGTCATTTCATGGTAGAATCTTTAACTGATTATTATTTATAGTTCTGACACAATTTTGTGCCAACAATCTAAATAATTAATGTAGAAGCATATGACAAAAATTTCCCGAAAAAAATAAAAAAGAAAATCCTCTTTTAATACATTAAAAACATTTAATAATAATATTAATAATAATAATAATAATAGTATATTTGCCCAACAGAAACAAGTTCCAACTATTACAGGCCACTAAAATGAGATTATACATATAAACTTAAACTTAAACTTATATAGAATCATTTCGACACCCTTCTGTTGATGCGTTGTTGCCTGGACTCCAGCAGAGTTCGTTAGAATGATTGATTCCGTTGATAACGTTGGACAATGTGCAGATGTAGCTTTCGCCATGTTGTTTCTTCGAATCAGTCTGTATTTGTTCTTCTTCTATTTAACTTTTCACTGGTGCCTTGAGTCTGAAGTACGGTTTCTTTTATTGTATCTCAGCCAAAATGACGAGATACGTTGGTATAACTGTACCGAATGTTCTTACAAAGCTAAAGTCAAACGTTATTTAAACGAACATATGAGAAAACACAATTCGGACAAGCCATATTCATGCGACAAGTGCCCCTTCAAAAGTAAACATAGCTCGAGCTTGAGAGAACACAAAAAAACTCACTTAGATGGGCAAGATGTTAAATGGCGTCAGTGCGAGAAATGTCTGTTCAAGACTAAATTTAAAGGAAGTTTAAGTAGACATATAAAAACTTTACACTCTAACCACGAAAATATTAAATGGTATGAATGCAATAAGTGTTCTTTCAAAACTAAGCACAAACGCTCCTTAGACGTACACGTAACTGGACAACACCTAGACGAACAAAAAATAAAATGGTTTGAATGTGAAAGTTGCACATTCAAAACTAAATATATGGGGAATTTAAAAAGTCATATCGCACTGTGAGAGCAATACTCACGTAAGTCAAAATTTGCCGAATTCTTAAATTTATCATTAATGCATAAAAAAGTTAATGTAGTTTTAGTATACGTAAGTATAAACGGTTTTTAATAGTTGCGTAATGCTCAAATTCATCAA
Source organism: Zophobas atratus (assembly GCA_022388445.1). Taxonomy (NCBI): domain Eukaryota; kingdom Metazoa; phylum Arthropoda; class Insecta; order Coleoptera; family Tenebrionidae; genus Zophobas; species Zophobas atratus. The sequence continues at coordinate 14,894,765 of CM039446.1, forward strand.
AATGTTTGTATTGCATTTCCGAACATTACGTGTGCACTTAATGCAAGACTGCCGTATCTCAAAACTAAGTGAAATGCAGGTAAGCTATGAAGCTATGAGATTTCAGTCGATGTTGATAATCTGATAGTCCTACTAATTTAGGTACAAATTAATCACAACAAATGCAGTGTCTTCTGATTTAGTTAAGAAAATTGACCAAAAACATGGAAATCAATTTTTCTTTGAATAGGAAAGGTAGGAAAGTTAATTAGAGTGAAATAAAAAATTTAAAATTTGTCAAAAATTCCGATGGAATTTTGTAACTTCGTATAGAAAGGAATTATATCAGGAAATAATAGTCAATCAATTCCCGAACATCACGACAACGGCGGCATCAGACTTAAATGAAAATGATGAAACAATATTTATGAAGGTACGTAAAAAAATACGATGGACTGAATCAGTTATGTATAAAAAAACGAATTAAATAAAATTATAACACATTTTATAACAATTTAGCCATAGTACACTGACCGGTAAAAAAAAACCGGCCACCCTGAAAAATTTCGCAAACGAAGCTTTAAAAATTATTAATTTAACTAGTGATCGTTATTTTATTAAAGAACTATTGACTATTGACATATAAGGTATAAATTAGCAAAAAAAAAGAAGCCAATTAAACGCAGAATTAAATTTAATTTAACAAAATAACAGGAACAGAGCGACAGTTTGAAAGACATCTGTAAGAGTTAACGGAATTATTTTCGCGTGAAAATGTTTATTAATTGCCAAACTTATAATAAAATGATGAAAAACACTATTCACAACAACAGCCTCCTTTATTGTTTTTTTTTTAAGAAAATATCGTACTAGGTCTGTTTCTGTTATTAAAAAAAAAAAAAATCATGCCTCAATAGTGAATGATTCTTTAATAAAATAACGACCACTTAAATTAAGTTTTAAAGTGGTTTTGCGAAATTTTTCAGGGTAGCCGGTTTTTTTTGCCGGTCAATGTAGATGAATGAATTAATACTGTGATCGTTTTGTGTTTTGTTATATTTTTTTCATTACAATGTGTTGCTAGTTTGCTCTTGTCTTAAATTTATTAACACGCAAGCCAAAATATTTGATATGGTGTAGCAGTGCAATAGTCACGTAAGTCAAAATTTCCTGTTTTCTATAACGAGTAGAAGGGTCTACTCTAAAGGAATAAAAACACGATCAATAATAGATTGACAATACGACTATAATGTATTTCGAAGCCTTTGATATTTAAGATACAAATAATACACAGAAACTTGGGAATTTTAAATCATCATTACTCAAAACACGCTGGTTTTGAGTTACGTGAGTATTGCTCTCACAGTGCGATATAAACGTTCGACATTTGGATGAAGAGAATGTTAAGTGGTATCATTGTAACGACTGTTTATACAAAAGTAAATCAAAATATGATTTAAGAAAGCATTTAATGGTCCATTCAGACATCAGACTTTATGAATGCGATTATTGTCCGTACAAGGCGAAACGCAGTGATACTTTAAAGCGACATATAAATACTCACCATTTGGATGAAACTGAAGCTAAATGGTTTAAATGCGAACACTGTCCTTACAAAAGTAAAACTGCACAATGTTTTCGTAGACACAGAAAAATAAGGTTTAGTGAAGTGTGGTAGTATTAAATTGAGTGTATATATGTATATCTCTGTTTAGGTAGTGTTTTTTTTAGCATTTGTGTCAGCACTGTGTTATATTTTGTGAACACTTATTCACTAAGAACAGGAATAAAAAAAAAATTATTTTTTCACATTTCATATAACATTAAATCAATAAATTTAATTCTTTTAAACACTAAAAAATCATTATTACAACACATAAAAATGAAAAAAATATAAAGGCTGACCTTTCAAATCTCTTGTTAAGGTGGCTTCAGCATATTTCACCATGCCACAGATTACGGATACCAGATTGTTCACTCAGCTGTCGGCACTTTGAAGTCGGTGTCCCGAGATTTCAAGCGGTATTCACGCTACTACGCACGCTCTACCAAAATTGGTTCGCAAGCTTTGAATTTAAAAACGCGGCGGTCAGAGAAAAATTACAGCGATGATGCAAGGGATGAGGTTCTAAGTGAAGAAAAAACGAACAAAATACTTATTTGCCTTACACAAAATGATTTATAATTATTACAAATGCTACATTTCACAATTTCCTCTGAAAAGAATTGCGGACACATGCATCGGCATTAAAAGATTTTAGAGCATAAAAAACACGTATTCTCGAATATAGTGCTAACAAGAAAGTGGTGTTAAAATTTTTGCATGGTGAATAAACGTAACCTCTTTAACTTATACGGCTTAAAGGGTTACCGAAAGTTAGAAGAATTGAAGGGCATAGTTAATGAAATTTGCTGCGCTTGCCTTTCTGAATTTTGTTGTTACAGTTTTCTAATCTACTCGTCTTTATAGTGATCTTCGATTTTTGGTGATTATTTAAGACTGAAACGAGTTTAAAGGAAAAGAAGGGAAAATGTTTTATTCTCTTATTCATTTACAAAATCAGGCATTATAGACAAGATATATTTACTAAACGATACTATAATACAGTTTAATGCAGGTAGGTATTTATTTAACTAATTTTCTGATTATTTTAAAACTTTTAAAAAATCCCTTCGTAACCAAAAAACGTAGAAATTAATCCTTGTAATGTTATTTATTTCCTGAATTATTACCTAAACTTTTATTTTTATATCTGCTTCATTGTAAATATTATTTTGCGTGTTAATCTGTCGAACCAGTTTCAAAGAGATTTAAAAGTGCTGAACCAATTTTAGTGTCATGCGCACGGAAAATTTGCGGACAGTTACGCCCACAAGTGAACCATCTGGTATCCGTAATCTGTGACCATGCACGGGAAAGAAAGAAAATTTTCACAGTGTGAGTTCTCCGAAATAGAAGCACGAGAAAGCGCGATTTTAACAAGGCATATGCATGCGAAAAGTGTCCATTCAAAAGTAGCTACAAATCAGGTTTGATGATACACATAAATCGATCCCACTTAGATGATGTCCAAATCCAAAAGTAATTTAGCTAACCACATGAAGATCCACTTGAACGACGAAGTTCGTAAATGGTACAAATATAATGAGTGTCCTTACAAAGCTTAAAATAAATCTTCTCTAGAGAAACACGCTATTTCAATATATGTAGACGAAGAAAAAATTAATTGGTACGAATGTAAAATTTGTATATACAAAACTAAACATGCGTAAATGGTATCACTGTCAACATTGTCCGTTGTATAGTAGTCCAGAAGTTATAAGGTTATATGGCCATCATAAAATTATCCCATTGTGTCGAAGTTAAGTTGTTTACAATAGAAAAGGTTTTGGGGTAGTAATGAACGTGTCCACTGCAGCTCGACCAGCTGTTGCTGTTTCGTTCAGGGGCGGATCTCACTAAATATCTTAATCCACCACTCGGTTAATCGGTCACTACCTGCAGCCGCAGAGGGTTCCGAAATTACCAGTCGCTTTGACAGCCGACCCTGTTAAATGTGAGCAAGAAATGTTTAGAAGACGATTTATTGCCAACCGGTAAGCTTAGTGCGAACCACACAAAGGAGGTATTTATTTGCGGTCAACTACCTTTATGATGATCATATAACCTTATAGCTTTTGGGCTACTTTAGTTTAATACACGACGTCACAATGAGATAGCAAAGTAAAATACCAACTGAGCACAACTTGTGTCATAAAATTTCAAAAATAGACTAAAGATATCAGTATTTTAAATTTATAATTTTGTAATTATTTCTAACTAAAAATGTTTACATTGTGATCACGATAGTTACGTTCCAGTTTAAAAATGAAATAATTTCGCGCCAAGAATAAAAACCCGTGTACAATTCTGGGGTGGTATTGTGGTATGAATAAAAGGTAATAAAGCTCAATACTGGTTTATTCAATAAGAAATTAAGATATTTATACTATACTACATAGGGGCGAGGAATGATGAGTTGTACTATATAATTGGTTACATAAAATTTATAAAGGATTTTATACCTGCGTATGAGGATTAATAAAAATTTTAAGGAAAATTCTTGTTTCAATTAACATCTTGGGTCTTTCGAAGAACACACATGATGGATAGGTCTTGTAGAGGGGTTGCATCTGAAGGTAATCTTAAAAAATTAACAATATCACACTAATATTGCAAAATAACGTCATTTTGTAAAATACTGATAAATAATAAAGTATGAGTGGGACTAAAATAAATGTTCAAGGTGTTCTCCGTCTACAATTTGGCAGTGATGTACTCGATCAACAAAATGTCTCAATAAATAATGTTTGACTTTACAATATGTGTGTTTTGTAAATTTTGTTCTATTTTTTATATCAACAGAAATGAACATGTTGATAATTTCTGAAAGTAGTTTTTTATTCTGTTCCAGAACATGTCAAAAAAATCTGGGTGTTCCATTAAAAAAAAAAGTAGTCGGCCCTGTCTGTCAAACCGAGAGCGATAAATACAGGAAAAATGTTGTAATAAAGTCGCCATGTTTAACTATACATCCAAAGCAAATTTACCCTTCTCTTGATGTCGTAGTTATGTTCGTTTTTAAAAAAATGTGCTGAGGTTGACATTATCGTGGAATTGCCCATTGACAATAACCACATCTTGTTTACCGATTGACTTTCCAGGTCTATTGTAATATCATTGATTCCAATTTTTGAGATTTTGTAGGCAGAATATATCACAGAGTTATAACAAATGTTTAAAGATTTCTCGGATTGTCTACTAATGGAATCTTAAATAAAACTCTAAAATAGATTGCGAAGTTTACGGATACAGATTACAGATGTCAGTGATGTAAGTTTGTAACTGTTGTAATTATTTCTGCTCGCAAATGATTGCAGTGTGGTGTCCCGATTTAAAAATAAGATTTTGGACTAAAAAAACAAAATTACACACTGAAAACAAAAATCATTTTAATAAGAAACAACCGCCCATGCGTCTGTAATCCTAGCGGGGAGAAAAATTGGATTGTACGGCAGATAAAATTTGTTATTTTTTGTTTCCATACGTAAAAATGTATTGATGTGGTATGTTAAAATTTGTTGTTGAATTTAATCAAAAGGCAAACGCTTATATAAACAGCACCGGGCCCATAACCTCTTCGAGTGAAATTAGATGGTAGAGTTTATTAACAATTTTCAAACCTTAAGTTTTGTCATTTCATGGTAGTATCTTTAATTGATTATTTATAGTTCTGACACAATTTTGTGCCAACGATGTAAAGAGTTAATGTAAGTTTTGATGAGCATCCAAAATAATTAATTTGTTCAGGTGATCTTTATTGGGTAATATTATTGGATGCTTTTGATTGTATGGAAGGAGCTCGTGATCCATGTTGTTGTTCTCGTGAGTTTTGGGACTTGCTCTTGAATTGGGAGTGTCTGCAGCATATTCCATTTTCACCTCAACCAGAGTGGAAACCAAAATTAGTGGATGCGTTGGGGATGGAATTTAAGGGTTGCTTCGTACGGTTCCGGCAGGGACAAATATCTGAAGACTTCGAAAAAACGAGAAATTTAAATACATTTCTAAAAATTGAAAAGCCGAATAATTGAAAACTCGAAAAACCGAAAACCTTTAACAATTAAGCAAACAATGTAAATAAACACGATGAAAACAATTAAATTCGATTTTGTGTCAATCTAAATTTGGCGCCAGTGTGCTTTTTTGTGACTGGTCAGCACGGTTACCGACATTATTGTATGCTGGTTGCATTGACGGTTGCAATTTGTGTGGTTAGATATATCCCAGTTACACGTGTCAGAAGAAGTTTTCAATCCCTTCCGGTTTTAACAGTATTCCAACGAGAGTTGGGTAAGAATAGTGCGAGTATTTTTCCGTTGTCTGATAATACGGTTCTAGGTGGTCAAAATGTCCACTTTGGAGTACTGTGAAGCAATCGCTAAACATGAAAGGTCTTCACTCAAAAACGTGCACAGCTGTAAATTATGTATCTATTCTACAGCTTCTTTTTTGCTTATGACGAACCACGTGAAGCGACATCGTTTTCCCCTGGTAAAATTTACTTGTGACAGCGCCAAAATTGAACCTTATTACTGTAAAGATTGCGATTTTAAGACAGAGCTAACAGTTTTATTCAAAGTACACATTTATAAATATCATGGGCTTAAGAGGGAATCTACAGACGATTTACTAACTGAGGACTTTCACTTACAAACCTACGTTTGCGAAAAATGCAGTTTCGAAACAAATCTCTCGTTAAAGTGGCTTCAGCATACTTCAGCGTGCACGGGAAAGAAAAAAAAAATTCAAAGTGTCACTTCTCCGAAACAGTATGACGCATACAGGTTCACTATCAAGCAAGCTACCGATATATGTTGGTACTACTGTACTGAGTGTTCTTACAAAACTAAATTCAAATATAATTTAAACAGACATGTCACAAAACACAATGTGAACAAGCCATATGCATGCGACGAGTGCCCATACAAAACCAACTATAACACGAGCTTAAGACAACACATAAATATCCACATAGATGACCAGGATGTTAAATTGCGTGAATGCGAGAAATGTCCACTAAAGACCAAAACCAAAGGTACTTTAATTAGACATATAAAAACTTTACACATGAACCACGAAAACTTTAAATGGTACGAATGCACTAAGTGTTCTTTCAAAACTAAGCACAGAAGCTCCTTAGACGTACACGTAGCTGGAAAACATCTAGACGAAGAAAAAATTAGATGGTACGAATGTCAAAGTTGCACATTCAAAACTAAACAAATGGGAAGTTTAAAAAGCCATATTACATATCGACATATGGATGAAGAGGAAATTAAATGGTATCGATGTGACGATTGTTCATACAAATGTAAATCGGCAGGTGATTTAAGAAAGCATGTAAAAGTCCATTTGGATATCAGATCTTATGAATGCGGTTATTGTCCATATCAGGCAAAACACAGTCAGGTTTTAGACCGTCATATAAATACCCACCATTTGGATGACACTGAAGCTAAATGGTACAAATGCGAACACTGTCCTTACAAAAGTAAAAATGATTCAGCTTTTTATAGACACAGAAAAAGGAAACACCTGTGATATTTATTTAAGGTTTAGTAAGGTGTGGCAGTACTATGTTGAGTGTATATAGGTATATTTTTGTTTAGATAGTAGTTTTTTTAGCATTTTTTTTCAGTACTCTACAATGTGTTATATTTTGTGACTATTTATTCAATAAAATCATGAATAAAAAAATTATTTTTTTTTCATAATATGCCTTAAATAAATAAATGTTATACATTTAGACACTAAAAGTTCATTATCACAACACAGAAAAATGAAAAAAAAAGGTAAAGTGAAATATTCAACAAGCACCTCTTGTTTCCCGGTTGACTTTCTAGGTATATTGTCATGTCATTGATTCCAATTTTTGAGATTTTGTAGGTGGAAAATGTCAGAGATTTGTAACAAATTTTTAAAGATTTCTTGCATTGTCTATTAATAGAATCTATAATTAAAACTATAAAATAGATTGCAAATTATGCGGATACAGATTGCAGAGGTCAGTCATATGAGTTTGCAGCTGTTATTTCTGTTTGAAAATTATTGCAGTGTGGTGTCCCAATTTAGAAATGATATTTTGGGGCAAAAGAACAAGATTACGTGGCGAAACATTTAAAGTAGGGATCGCCCATGCGTCTGTATTCTTAGCGAGGAGTGGGGTTGGATTGTACCGCAGGTAAATTTTGTTACATCTTGTTTTCATACGTTATAGTGTATTGATGCGGTATGTTGAATTTAATCAAAAAGCAAATGCTTATATAAACAGCACCAGTACCATAACCTCTTCGAGTGTAATGAGATAGTAGAGTTTATTAATAATTATCAAACCTTAAGTATTGTCAGTTCATGGTAGAATATTTAACTGTTATAGTTCTGACACAGTTTTGTGCCAACGATGTAAAGAGTTAATGTAGAAACATGACAACAATTCCCTAAAAAAAAAAGAAAATCCTCTTGTATTACATTAAAACATCTGAGAGCATTTAAATAAAATGTTTTTGAATTCCCAGCTCACGTTAGGATTTTTAACTGTTCATAGTTCCATTACATTTATGTAAAGGTTAATATGGCAGAACATGGCAGAAATTTCCTTATTTAGACATAAATTATTTTGGTAATGATATCTGAGGTTCTGGATAACTTTTCCTAATTTATTACTCACAATTTAGAACTTCTCATTCAAGATCTTAAAATAGGGTGTCTGTAAACGGATTTTTCCCAGTGTTTTTCAAGGGTAACTTGGCATAGAGGATTAAACCATACCGCCGGATAAAACTACGAAAGATACGACAACCATTTATTCACACAACTCTTATTGTTATCATTTTATTATTAATTTTCTAGGCTCCGGACAGCGGTGACTGAGATGGAACACCACGGTTGATGCCGGGCGACGGTGATGTTCAACGCGTCGGGCTTGTTGCCGATGCTCTCTTTGCTTTTGCGACAGCGAGGGTCGGACATTCCAAGAGAATGCGGACGTTGTAGTCGGTATGCGGCAGGTCTCCCTCGTAGAGATATGGGTTTACGTTGATAATCGTGCATCGCGTGATGTAACGTGGAAAAGGGCTATACGCGATTACTATGGCCATAAATATTTCTGTCGGAAAATTAATATATGTAGGTACTGTAGTTTCCATTTGTTTTAGCCGGAACGGGAATATTCATTCACTTACCCTTGTTATAGTGTAAGAAGGCGGTCCAGGTCAAGCGAAATATCGGTTTTGGAGAATTTCGAAGTTTTTAGAACAAGGGGAAGATCGTCACGGAAACAATGTCCCTATTTTACAACATTAGTACTTTATAAATATGACAGTAACGTCACAACAAAACTTGGGAGTGAGGACTAAAATGCGCAATATTTACTTGTTTATTGTTCCATATTTGCCGCTCCATGTGTATTGGTCGTTTCCAATCCTAAGGTTATGTACCGGAAGTCACTCTGGCGATTTTAATTTATTGTTAGGTGCATATAAGATCTACGTGTATGAGGAAAATTTTAATCCTTTCTGGTTTTACTCGTGATCCAAGGTGTGGGTAAGAAAAATGTCAGTATTCTTTCGCAATGTGATAAACCGGTTTTAGGTGGCCAAAATGTCAAGCTTGGAATACTGTGAAGTAACCGCAACAGGTGGATGGTCTTCTTAGAAAAATGTGCACAATTGTAAATTATATTCCTACTTTACACTATCATTTTTTCTTACGACGAACCACATAAGGCGACACAGCTCTTCTCTGGAAAAATTTTCATGCGAAAAGGCCAAAATTGAAGTGTATTAGTGTAATGAATGCGATTTTAAAACAGAATTAAAGCTTCTGTTCAAACAACACTTTAATTAACATTACGGCCGTAAGAGAGAACCTCGAAAGGATTTATCAAGTGAGAGCTTCAAATTTGAAACAAATTTCTCGTTAAAGTGGCTTCAGCATACTTCAGCATGCATGGGAAAGACAAAAAAACGTAAAATTATGAGTTCGCCGAAAGACAATGTCACATACAGTTTCGAATCCATGCAAACTGAAGGAATACGTTGGTACCACGGTGCTGAATGTTCTAACACAGTTAAATTCAAATGTATTTTAGAGAGTCGCAATTATGAGAAAACACGATTCCATTTAAAAGTAAATATAAATCAAATTTAAGAATGCACGTAAATTACACTCACTTAAATAAACAAGACCAAAGCAAAACGTAATTTGACTAGAAAATTATATAGGGAACAAACAATATTTCCCAAACTATACGTTTAACGATCTTTTATGCCTTGTTTTGAAACAACACTCATTGCATTCGTACCATTTACTATGTTCGTCGAACGATATTTCCTAAACTATACACGTAACTGGAAAACATTTAAACAAAGAAAAAATTAACTGATATGAATGTAAAGGTTGCCCAAACAAAAGTAAACCTGCAAGGAATCTAAAGAGCCATATAAAATATTGACATCTGGATGAAGATAAAATTAAGTGGTACAAATGTGGAGACTGTTCCTACAAAAGTAAAAGAAAAACTGATTTAAGAAAGCATGTAAAGATCCATTTGGACCTCAGATCGTATCAGAGCAATTTTTGTCCATACAAGACGAAAGATAATATTAGTTTAAAACGTCATATACAATAGCCAATATTTGAATGAAACTGAAGTTCGATTCAAATGCAAACACTGTCCTTACAACAATAAAAGTGAAATATCTTTTTCTGCATACAGACACTTGTGACATTTAGTTTGAGGTTTAGTGGGGTGTGATAGTATTAAGTTGAATGTAGAGGTGTTTATCTAGAAGTTTGTTAAGCATGTATGCCAGCATTCTATAATGTTGTGTTATATTTATATTAATAAAAATGAATCGCCGAAATGTATGTACGCTCATAACTTCAGAACGGCTGCACGGAATTGGACGATTCATTTTTTTACGTGTTCCTTATTGTCAGGACAAGGTTTATATGTAAGCAAATTTATAAAAAATAAGACGGCTAAAAGATTAAAAAAAAAAAAACATTTTGCATGGGAATCGCCACTTCGAATGAATTTGAATAGTTGGCGTTTCTGACGGACCTGTCACCAAACTGACGTGTCATACAAAACTATTTCTTCCGTGCGATTGTGAAAAGTATTATTGCATTTCAAGTCGTTGTTTGTTTTTTCGTAACAAGAAACGTCGTTTATTTGAAGAAAAGTAAAGTGAAGTTAAAGTGAATTTAATTACGCATTGCGAAAGTTTCTTATTAATTTTGATCTGTCATTCTATTTACGTATATTCACTTTGTTGGTTTCGACAAAACCTCAAACTTTACCGTTATTCGAGGATTTAATTTGAAATTTTCAATATTTTAAAATTCTCAAGACAAAATTTACAAATTTGATTGACGGTGAAGATAGTTCTGTGTCGTTTTATGCCGAGAACACGACAAGCTGACATACGTCTACGAAGTCAATCAAATGTGCGACGAACTACCTCAGGTGCAAATCGCAATGATTTATTCCATGGGTAATTCGGATACGGAAGTTGATCAGCGTTGTGCTCATAATCAACATAATAGTCAAACATTGAAGCGAGACATTGGGTGGTATGAATAAAACTGAGTAGATACTCATGTTCGAAGTACGAAGTACCTACTTGCAAACATTGTATCTCCCCGGACACAAATTGAACATCTACGCGTTTTGTGAGTATTTAATCTAAAAATGAGCATCGGTGTGGCAAATGACTATTTGTCCTTATAAATAATGAATTAAATGTAATATATTTTTATTTCCTTAAGAATACAAAGTTAACAAAGTTAGTTGAGTTACAAAAGTTTCTTTTGCTCCACGCTGGCCACCAACGAGCGATTTTCAAGATTTTTGTGAAACTTTGCTGGTTTTGAATTTGAATTTTCTGTCCTCGATAGTTGATGCTCAGCAAGAACCACGGGAAGGTCTGGAGCAGCTCTCGCTAGGAAAGGAGAGGGCTAGGATTTGTTAATAAGGGATAGAGCGTTATACAGTACAATACAATGGAAATACAATACAGGTATCTACAATCTAACTACAATACAGAATACACTACAGATACAGATACAATTCAGATACAATACAAATGCAAAGTTAGTAGCCAATACACCACCGGAAGAAATTGCACCAAAAATTGAGAATGTTGCAAAATGAAAACCCAAGCAAGCACACCCATGGAACTCGGAACGAAATCTATTGGTCGCAGCGCTCACACGCCCAAGGGAGAACGCAGCCGCATAAATCCAAGGCCGACTGACCTCATCCTTATAGGAGATGCGACCCAGCGTCTAAGGGCCAACAGAACCCCCCCAGGCGAAAGCGTCTGACGACATGGAGAATTCAGACTCTGAACCAAAGAATGCACTGTTGCAAAATGAAAACCCAACCAAGCACACCGATGGAACTCGGAACGAAATCTGTAGGTCGCAGCGCTCACACGCCCAAGGGAGAACGCAACCGCATAGATACAGGGCCGACTGACCACATCCGTTTAGGATGATGACCCAGCGTCTAAGGGCCAACAAAACCCCCCCAGGCCAGAGCGTCTGACGACATGGAGAATTCAGTCCCGGAACCAAAGAATGCACTGTTGCAAAATTAAAACCCAAGCAAATGCACCATGAAAACAAAGCATTTGCACCACTGGAGCTAAATTGGCTAGACCCGAGTTAAGTTAGTAACACATACAATATACAGTACAAAATGCTTCAATTACAAAAGTTACAATATACAAATTTCTCCACGTTTGCCACCAAAGAGCGATGACTTTGCTCGCTCGTTGCTGTTGCCCAGCAAGAACCAAACAATACGAGGAGGTCTGGAGTGCGTCTTGCTATTAAAAGAGAGGACTAAGGTTTGATAGCATGGGTGACGGACACCGTATTTTGTAAATTTGGACGCCGTACTTTAAAAATGATGAATACGGTATTTTGTGAATTATGAACGCAGTACTTTGTATATTCTAAAGGCGTACTTTATCAGTCCTGAATGCATGTTATTAACAACATATTTAAAAAAAAATCGGGCATTTTTGGAAAAATATCCACTTTCCTTCGTGTTCACAGCACTTAACATAAAACATTTTCGCTAATATTTATTAACAATAAATTAGAAATTCGCGAACACGTGCTACTTTTAACCCAAAACGAAGCTCCAATGTTGCTGCTACCAGACCGGAATCAAAACTGAACAGAAAGGATCGAAAATGTGACCTTTTATCAGGTAGCTCACGTGACAGAGACATCATCGTACCTCACGATGAGATTGCAAAAATTATTTTTCAAATTTTAGATCAGAAATTGTACATTTTCGGGGTTAATTTAACAACGTTTAAACAAACTAATTTGTTTTTACTAACCTCGTGTTCTTAGGAAAACGGATTTCGGTTTAATTATCATATATTGATAGTTATCATATTTGAACATTATGAATTGTATTAATTATGTTTAAATTTTATTTAATTATATCGCGAAAATGTATAGCTTTGACCCACCAACTTCAATCGTTTCGAAAATTTATCCAAAATGTAAACATTGTCGACCAAACGAATCACGGAATCCGATAAATTAAAACTGAAGTCGTACTTACCCTGTTTTCGGTCCTTTTCGGAAAAATATCCATTTTCGTTCGTGTTCACAGCACTAACACAAACATATTTTCCGTAATATGTATTATTAATAAACTAGAAATTCGCTAAAACGCTCCACTTTACGCCGAAATGAAGCGACGATCTTGCCGTCATGAAATAGAAATTAAAGCTGAACACAAAGGACCGAAACACGTGACCTTTATACAAGTAGCTCAGGTGACATTGACGTCATCGTACGCCACGATGAGATTGCAAAATTTATTTTTCATATTTTGGCCGGGAAAATGCACATTTTCGGGGATAAAATAACATTGTTTAAACAAATTGATTTGTTTTTAATAATTTCGGGCTTGTAGGACAACGGGTTTCGGTTTAATTATCATACATTGATGCTTATCATATTTAAACATTATAAATGATATTAATTATGTTTAAAATTTATTTATTTATGTCGTGAAAATGTATAGCTTTGATCAACCGATTTCAATCGTTTCGAAAATTTTCCCAAAATTTAAATATTGTCGAGTGAACGAATCACGGAATCCGATGAATTAAAACTGAACTCGAACTTACGCTGTTTTCGATCCTTTTCGAAAAAATATCCATTTTCGTTCGTGTTCACAGTACTAATACAACACATTTTCACTAATATTTAAATATATAAATTAGAAATTCGTGAAAAGAGCCCTACTTTTAAGCCAAAACGGACTCTGATGTTGCTGCCACCAAACCGAAATCAAAACTAAACGCAGAGGACCGAAAAATGTGACCTTTTATCAGGTGGCTCACGTGACAGTGGCGTCATAGTACGTCACGATGAGATTGCAAAAATTATTTTTCATATTTTCGCTCAGAAACTGTACATGTTCGGGGTTAATTTAACAATGTTTAAACAAACTAATTTGTTTTTGCTAACCTCGTGTTCTTAGGAAAATGGTTTTCAGTTTAATTATCACATATTAATAGTTATCATATTTAAACATTACGAATTATATTAATTATGTCATTTCTGCAACTCTTGAGTTATTTTCTAAAATAAATTGACTGATCCATACATTTTTTTGTCACTGTAAAAGCAAATCTAAAAAATATGAATGCAATGATAAATTTACGAAAATACAGTGATGATATTTTGCACATTTTAGATAGGATTTATTCTGCAAAATCTTGAGATGACGTCATCGTTTTTGGCTTGATCAACAGATATATTTTAATTAAAAACGTACCATGTCAAACAGTAACTTCAAAACGTCTGCAATAAATCTAAAAATTTAGTTTTGCAATTCTTGATTCAATCAATAAAATAAATTGACTCAGTGATTAATTTTTTTGAAACACCCCCTATAAGCAAAACCAAAAAATATGAATGGAATGATAAATCACAAGTATAGTCTCATCCTATTTTGGACATTTTAGATAGGATTCATTTGGCAAAATTTTGGGCTGACGTCATCAATTTTTTGGAGGAAGTAAGTATTATTTTGAATAAAAATTTATTATGCTTATCGGATGTTTAAAACATCTGCAAGATTTCAAAGCATTCGGTTTGCAGATTCAAAATTAAGTTGTAGGTGAAACGAAGTTCACGGGGTCAGCTAGATTTTAATAATAATTTAATGCTTTATTTTTTTATACTTATTAGAAACGTTAAATCTCAAAATTGAACATCAGATGAAGTGACATTCATTCTTCCAATTTGCCTGTGATTGATTAATCACATCACGTGGAGGCTTTAATTTATATTTTCGCCTTTCGTGTCGTATTTTTATGCAATTAGTGTTAAAAGAAGTGTTCCGTAACGTGGGTCACAGAAATGGTTTCCGTTTTTGAATCGGTCCAGTCGCTGTGAATTAATTTCAGCGCGAAAATTTTGATTTAAAGTCGGTCACCACCGTGTTTGTCTAGAAGTTTGTTTATCATTTGTCCCAGTATTTTATAATGTGTTATATTTTGTGACCAAGTCTTAATTAGTACTCCCCTATTATTAAAAATATATATTTCATGCTTTTTTTATACTTATTACAAACGTTAACTAAATTTAAGCTGTAGCATACAAACCAAAAAAAAAAAAAATCGGAAACGTTAACATCAGATGAAGTAACTAAATAGAATTAGAGAAGCTGATGCTCATAAGCATCTAATTGTTAAGGTAAATATCTAAATTGTGACATTCTTTCAATATGACAGTTATTAAAATCACATCACGCGGCAGGTTTAATTTACATTTTCGCCTTTCGTGATGTATTTTTAAGCAACTAGTGTTAAAAGAAGCGCTCCGTAACGTGGGTCACGCGAATGGTTTCGGTTTTTGAATCGGTGCAGTGGTTCCAAAAGTACTCACCTATTTAATTTACAATAGTCCGAGAAAGTTCTGGCATAATTAAAAGTGTTCGTGTTTAGTGCCGGATTTTTATGAAACCAATGTTGAAAGAAGCGTGTAGGTTACGGCGATGTTTTCGGTTTTTGAATCGATCTAGAGACTCGAAATTTATCGCGTTTAGTTGCATTAATGCAAAAAAATTCTAGAATAAAAAAAACAGTGATGGTGCGCAACCTAGATAAGGCTGTGCAGTCCCAGTTTGAATTTTTATTTCGCGCTAATTAGAAAAAAAAACAACGACGTGAAACCGCATTTGAATAATTAGAATTTGAAAATGAATTAAGAATGTAATAATAATATAGGCAACCACGTGTAAAGACTCTCAGAGGTGGTGAAATAGACATGCGCAGTAAGACCTAGCGTTTGACGGGAAAAAAAGACAGGTAGTTTTCGTTCTATATTTGTATTATGTTATCAATGTTTATTATTTTTTAATTATTTCTGCTGGAACATGTTTGCATTGTGATCACGATGGTCGTATTCCGATTTACAAATGAAGTAATTTCGTACCAAAAAAAAGACACGTATAAACTTCTAGGGTAGAATTGTGGAACGAATAAGTACCCAATAAAGCGCAATACTGGTTTATTCAATAAGACACTGACAAATCTATATTAGACTACACATGTACAAGGAATGATGTGTGACTGTAAATTGTTACACAACGAAATATTAAATTACAGTGGACGCCGCTTAATGTGATCACTTTGAGACTCAGATAAATTGATCACACTAACCGGCTGATAATAATAAGCGAAAACCTCCAGCAGAGACAGTAAAACCTCGAAACAAAATAAAATCGTGAACAAGTAGTGTTTATTATGCTGTAGATGAAGGTACATAAACGTTAGAATTTATTTTAAATTTTGGTTACCATTCTGAGAAAGAACATTCGATTTCCTTTGGCTGAGAAATTTTTAAGGTTACCGCGACCTTGCGCTAATTCATCCATGGTGGGAGCCATCATACTGTCTTAAGATCTCCAACTGATTTGATAATATGCAAAGTGTTTAATCACACCGATAATAAGCTGAGATCTAGTCATTTCGAAGTGCTCATTTTTACATAAGTACTCTAATTTAAAGCAGAAAAAATTCGTTCGTGTAAAAGACGAAAACGCACTGTTTACGTAAAACTGTCACTGTTTGTGGTTGTACAAAGTGATTAGTATAAGCGAATGTACTTTTTGAAAGCAATGAATATTCATTAAAACACAATACCAGTTTCAGTCGTCTCACTTCTCCAAAAAAGCAATTCCCGTTTGTGTAAGAATTGCGAGATTGATCACAATAAGCGAAATATTGATCACAATAAACGGAAAAACTGTAATGCATTCGTATTGCGTGGGACCGTTCCAAGCCATTTTGATCACACAAAGCGGTTGATAACATTAACCGTGATCATATTAAGCGGCATCTACTGTATATCAAAAATTATTGTTTCAATTTAGGATCTAGACATCTTGGGTCTTTCGAAGGACACACATGTGGGTGGGCCTTTTAAATGAGCTCCATTGGGATCGCAACTGGGTGGATCGGCAGTCATTTAAGGTATACTTTTAATGGCTAAATGGGGATCATTTGGACACCCTTCTTCTTGATTTCGTTGTTGCCTTATCATGTTGCCTGGACTCCAGCAGAGTTCGTTAGAATGATGCTTCCGTTGATAACGTTGGACAATAGCAGATGTAGCTTTCGCCATGTTGTTTCTTCGAATCAGACTGTATTTGTTCTTCTTCTATTTAAATTTTCACTGGTGCCTTGAGTGTGAAGTACGGTTTCTTTTATTGGCGTTAAGCACTTATGTATTTTTGGTGGTGCCAAATTTTATCACCACCGGCCCAGAGTGGTGAATGTAACCGGTACTGTTTGCCGTGCTTCTGAATGTCATTAGATTTTGTTTTGGCCTTGATGTACTTACCCAATCTGAATTGTTTACTTGTTGAGCGGCTTTTCCAATTTTCTGTCTCGGTTATTTTTCCTTTTAGGCTGAGAACTGCTTCGTTAATTGTTCTGTAGTTGTACTTTGTGTCTTATTACACACTGGACAGATTTGTATATCAGAAACTTGACAGTATTTCTCACATTCAGAATCCAAAATTTTCTTCTAATATTCGCTAATGTAGCTCGGTATGTCAATATAGTGTGGTCTGATGAGCTTGATGAGCATCCAAAATAAATAATTTGTTCAGGTGATCTTTATTTGGTAATATTATTGGATGCTTTTGATTATTATTATTATTATATGTAAGAAGCGAATGCTCCAGTTTTTCACAAACAAAAAGTTTTTCATCTCTGTCTATAAATGGATTTAATGTTGACAGTTTGCTCAGTTTTTAGAGTGAAAAGCCGAACAATTGAAAAATCGAAAACCTTTAACAGTAAAGCAAACAATGTAGCTCCAAATTTGGCGCCAATGTGCTTTGTTGTGATTCGTCGGCACGGTTGCAGAGATTAATGTATGCAAGTTGCTTTGGAGTTTGTAATTTGTGCGGTTAGGTGCGTCCTAGTTGCACGTGTGAGAAGAAATTTTCGATCCTTTGGGTAAGAAAAGTGTGAATGTTCTTCCGTTGTCTGATAAAACGGTTTTAGGTGGTCAAAATGTCAAATTTGGAATTCTGTGAAGCAACCGCAAAACATGATAGGTCTTCATTGAAAAACGTGCACACCTGTAAATTATGCCTCTATTCTACAACTTATCTTTTTCTTATGAGCGAAAAATGTAGCTTTGAAACAAATCTCTCGTTAAAATGCCTTCTACATACTTCAACATGTACGGGAAAGAAAGAAAATCTTCAAAGTGTGATTTCTCCGAAACAGAATGACCGAGAGAGTTTCACTCTCATCCAAAATGACGAGACACGTCGGTATAACTGTACCGAATGTTCTTACAAAGCTAAATTCAAAAGTTATTTAAACAGACATATGAGAAAACACAATTCGGACAAGCCATATGCATGCGAAAAGTGCCCCTTCAAAAGTAAATATAGCACGAGCTTGAGAGAACACAAAATAACTCACTTAGATGAGCAAGATGTTAAATGGCATGAGTGCGAGAAATGTTCATTCAAGGCCAAAAGAAAAGGTAATTTAACTAATCATATAAAAACTTTACACTTGAACCACGAAAACATTAAATGGTACGAATGTCAAAGTTGCAGATTCAAAACTAAATATATGGAGAATTTAAAAAGTCATATAACTTTTCGACATTTGGGTGAAGAGAATCTTAAGTGGTATCATTGTAACGAGTGTTCATACAAAAGTAAATCAAAATGTGATTTAAGAAAGCATATAATAGTCCATTTGGACATGAGATCTTATGAATCCGTACAAGGCGAAACGCAGTCATACTTTAAAGCGTCATATAAATTCTCACCATTTAGATGAAACTAAAACTAAATGGTTTAAATCCGAACACTGTCCTTACAAAAGTAAAAGTGCACAATACTTTTCTAGACACAGAAAAAAACACGTTTGGGACTTAGTTAAGGTTTAGTAAAGTATGGTAGTATTAAGTTGAGTGTATATATGTATATCTCTGTTTAGGTAGTGTTTTTTTTCAGCATTTGTGTCAGCACTCTACACTGTGTTATATTTTGTGAACACTTATCCATTAATAATAATAAAGCTTATTACCCAGTGAACAAAACGCCCATAGAGGACATATAGTACAAATTATACATATATAATTAATAATAATAACATTAACACATTAATATATATTCACAAGATCTACTAACCATAGAAAACATTATCTAGTTAAACAGTATGCGACTGCACATAGATTGAAAATCAGGTACCCTAAAATAAATCTAAAGTTAATCTGTGGCAGTTAAAGATGCGTGACAAATGATAGACTGGGGAGTTAAGATGATGATTGCTTCTGGCTACTGATGTAGTAAATAGTAAAGGGTGGCGAGCATTCGGCCGTGGAACACATAACTTAAACTCAGTCAATAAATTACTCTTAAGTAACCCATTCCATAACTTAAATAAAAAGATCAAACAAGAATATTCGCATCGTGCGCTGAGACAAACTAGATTACATATTTTAAGGAGACTAAGATGTAAATAATTACGTTCCGGGTATGTTCCATATATATTAAAAGATAAATATTTACAGAACTTTCGCTGAATGCTTTCTAACAAGGTATTATGTACTTTATAATACACGATTGTACAATATTCTAAGATTGATCTTACATATGAAACATAGAGAAGAATTAAACAGTCTGGATTGACGAATTCTCTGGTGTTCCCTATTATAAAACCTAGCATGTGTAAGGTTCGTTTATAGATGGACATATATGTAATGAGGGATAAATGATAAAGATGAATCGATTATTACACCAAGATCTTTGAAAGCTGTGCACCGTTTCAACATTTGGCTCACTACATTATCATAATAAGAAATAGGTCTACTTATTCTAAAGAAAGACATGATATAACATTTATCGTAATTTACCATTAATTTATTTTCAAGACACCATTGGTTTAACACATTTAACTTGCCTTTTAACATGTTACAGTCATCAGCGTACATATACACATTGCAGTCCTGTCCTAGACGCAAAACAATATCGTTGATGAAAATTATAAACAACAACGAGGCTAAATTAGATCCTTGACAAACGCCTGACGTACAGTCATACACATATGATTTGTATCCTTGGTATTCTACAAATTGTCTTTTCCCTACAAGGATTGACTCAAACAAAAGTACTAGACCATCACGTAGTCCCAATAGGCTTAATTTATTTAACAGAATGCAATGATCGACAGTGTCAAATGTTTTAGAAAGATTCCATTGGATATAAAGCCGTTTCAGTTTGTCCCTTTTCATTGTTAAAATTGTTCCGATGACAGTACTCGCAGTGGTGACCTCCATAGAGCACAATTTTTACTAATAATGAATTTGGAGGTTAATTAGTGAAATACATTGTGATAACCCAAACTCCCCGCCTTGAAATTGACCTTGAAAAAGTTTGAAAGGCCCACGAAAAATTTAAAAATTCAAAGTTTGGCCTTGGCTGTGATCGTCTAACAAATAGGAAACTACGTTGTGTGTTTTTTTTTTGTTTTTGAAAAACGGCGGGAAGACGTTCTTTCATACAAGTGAGCATATACTGCATGTGAGTTGAGAGCGCAAGAAATAATAGACAAAATTGTTTTGGAGTGAGGGGGGGGGGGAGTACGGCACCTCCCTCACCGGAGGAAAGACGCTGCGAAAATTTACTCCTCAGCGCAAAAACCCCCTTTGTTTTATCCCCGGACATATTACATTTCAGACACCTTAAGATATATGAAAGAAAAACACTCACGAATTGACAGACATACACATATGAAAAACGAACCAATGCAAATATTTGAATATCACAAGTTTAATAAACAAAGCAAAAACTGAATCAAGTAACTGGATGCATATACACAAGTCATTACAGGCATGTGGCGGCAGATCTTTTTTTTTATGTTACGGCAGTTAACAGGAGCACAACAAAAGTACCCCTGGGACGTTGTAGCATGAGCGGAGTCTCGGCTACCGGTCTGGAGCTGTTCTCCCCACACGACGGTGATTCTATCTATCACAAAGCCTACCCCACACGCATATTCCATTACGAACGTGCCCTGCGGAACTAGGCCATGACGGTCGTCCAACCCGCAAGAGATCTAGGCTAGCACGAAGTCTAGAAATTTACAACATCGGCGGCCGCTCCTGAATCTATCCAAACCTGTGGACTAGTACAGTTGGCATGATCAATCTCGCCAGCTCGACTATGAACAGAACTTCGCTTCTGCCACGTTTTCTGTGTCATTTAACCTCAATTCCATTTTAAAATATTCAATCTCCCATAACTCTGATGTTAACAACAACTGAACAAGTGTTAAAGTTTCAAAGAGCAATAAACAACATTTAGATTCGCCATACAACCTTGTGAAATTTTAAACAATAAATAATTCTTATGTGAAATTAAAGTTGGACATCAAATAATTTATATGATAGAAACATTCCTCAACAAAGTATTTACAAAACAGAATTCAGCAAAGATTTATCAAACAGAAGATCTAGTGTGAAATAAACTTGTACAAATAGAAATAGTATGTGAGGTTAAAACTGTAGAACATGAAATTTACGTTCAATTAAAATTATACAACAAACAAAATGACTGAGGTTAAAATTGTGAGATTAAGAAATATAGTATGAGGTGGTAAAATTGCAAGTTAACAAAATTTACAGGAGATTAATAATAGCCACATTTTATCAATGATTCAAACAAAGAGTTTACATTATGTCAAATTATATCCTGAACTAAGTGATTGGTTACTTCAAAAAAAATATATATATACTTTGAAAGTTTAAAATACCGCGAACTGGTTACCCCAATAAAACACATAATAAACAAACAGTAACATATCCAATCATCGCTCCGAGGAAAAAGCGTCTCGGTGATGTAAATTTCAAAATCGTTGCGAGGAAAAAGCGTCTCGGTGATGTAAATTTCAAAATCGTGGCGAGGAAAAAGCGTCTCGGTGATGTAATCAATCTGTAGCGTCGTGATGCATGCCTTGATAAATTAATCAATCTGTGGCGTTGTGATGACATGCCTTGATGAATTAATCAATCTGTGGCGTTGTGATGGCATGCCTTGATGAATTAATCAATCTGTGGCGTTGTGATGGCATGCCTTGGTGAATTAATCAATCTGTGGCGTTGTGATGGCATGCCCCGATGAAATAATCATGATAACGATGACAAGCGCCTAAGGGAAGAAAACATTTTAAACCCCTCCAGCCAGTTCGCAGTATAATGAACTTGTTTAACTGCCGTAAATGAACTATTAGCAATCTTGTGTGAAGAATTTAGAAGTGTTATAATGTAACACTTACGTATATGCATCCAGAGACCTATTTGTAATAAAACATAAGGTGTTTTTCCTGACTAAGTGAATTTCATGAAATCTTCTAGCAAATGGTTTATTTAAATAATCCTGTTTGTTAAACTGTGTTTGCACTAGCTGACTATTAAGAAAAACTAACTTGATTGGTGAATTTACAAACGAAGAAACAAATTTACAGCACGTGTCAGCGTCGGCCGGAAGTCCGCATTTCTCCGATTAAAAGGGCGCAAGAATTAACCGCGCGGGTTGAGGACAACAAGAGTGACGTCAGTTACGATTGATTGTCGTTAAACAAAGGCTTCCTCCCATTTTATTAACTACCAAACCAACTAATTTAAACCTAGCGCTTACCTCGTGGTTACACTCACACCAGCACATTCATAATGATTCTACGCCATGCAGTTTCTCTACCAACCCTCTAACTGAAATCACCCTAGCGCTACGTGCTGCCATCTAACCCAATGATGTCTATTTGGTTGCCTATGTTTAACGATTCCCTTTTCGTGATTGAATTTTTCAAATTCAAATTATTCAAGTGTGATTTCGCGCCG
This sequence comes from Zophobas atratus, assembly GCA_022388445.1. Classification (NCBI taxonomy): domain Eukaryota; kingdom Metazoa; phylum Arthropoda; class Insecta; order Coleoptera; family Tenebrionidae; genus Zophobas; species Zophobas atratus. The sequence goes on from CM039446.1 coordinate 14,917,767, forward strand.
CTCTTAATTAATTTCAGCCATATCTGTTCATCTTGCGATTGAGCAATCATCACCCAATCGGCTTCTGTTAAGTCAGCTTGACGTACTGTGTACACATCAGCGACTGGATTCCTACTTAGGGCGTCTACGTGACCCATTTGAACTCCAGGACGATATTCAACTTCGAAATTGTAGTCCTGTATTTCCAGCCACCAACGACCGACGCGAGGTACTAAGTCCTTTTTGCTGAATGTAGTACGCAAAGGGATGCAGTCCGTTATCACTTTAAAGTGTAAACCTAATAAGTATACACGAAAATGTTTGAGCGCCATTACTACAGCCAAAGCTTCCAATTCATATGAATGATAGCGTTTCTGTTCGTAAGTTGTTTGTTTACTATAATACGCTACAACTCGAGCACCATCGTCTTTAAAGTGAAGTAGTATGGCACCAAAACCTGTTGCACTAGCGTCAGTATGCAACTCCGTTGTCAGGGTAGGATAAAAAATTGACAACAGCGGCCTGGTAGTCAAAATTGATTTTACTTTTTCAATTGTCGCCTCTTGTTCATCTGTCCATGACCATACAGCATCTTTCTTCGTCAATCGTGTAAGAGGTTCTACTAATCGTGCGTAGTTTTGGATAAACTTGCGGAAGTATCCCGACAGCCCCAGGAACTGTCGAACTTCTTTAACATTTTTTGGACGTTTCATTCTTAACACCGCTTCGACTTTTCGGCTACCCGGTTTCACGCCCTCAGCGGAAATTTCTTGACCCAAATAATCAATTTTTTGTTTGAGAAAAGAACACTTGATCAGCTTAAGCGTTAAATTGTTTTGTCGTAGGACGTCTAACACCAATTTTAGTCGCTCAAGACCCTGTTTTATTGAGACTGACGGTATAATGATATCGTCCATATAAGCGAATGCTTCCTTATTCTTCAACTTCCCTAACACTTTGTCGATGAGACGTTGGAATACTGCAGGAGCGTTAGACAACCCAAACGGCATACGTACAAATTCGTAATGCGCGTCTGGAGTGACAAAAGCTGTCTTTTCTATAGAGTCTTCTGCCATCGGTACTTGATAGTACCCGGATGCTAAATCCAAAGTAGTGAAATAAACATATCCTCCCAATCGATCAATCTGATCCTCTATCAGAGGTAGGGGATACTTGTCTTTAATTGTCACGGCGTTTAATCGACGAAAATCTACGCACATTCGGTAGTCGTTGGTCTTTTTTTTGACCAATAACACCGGACTCGCATAGGGGGATGACGATTCTCTGATGATGCCGTTATCCTTGAGCTCTTGAAGAATATTTCCCAAGATTTCTTTTTCCGGCGTGGGCAGATGGTAAGGTTGATACACAACTGGTTGTTCTACACTGCATCGAATATGCATTTCAACAGCATCAGTTTTTCCCAATTCTTTCATGCTGAATGCAATTTGATCTCGGTAAGTACCTAGTAAGTCATAAAGTGCATTATTTTCTTCATTGGTTATGTCTCCACAATCCAGTTCACCCAAAGTTAACTGATTTTCGTATGAGCCCACAATGTTATACACATCTTTTACGAGATTCAGAGTCGGTAACGTTCGAAGAACGAATTCATTACGATTCTTCAACATAACTACGTGGGGTTGATTGAGAAAGTCTTCACCCAAGATCAGGTCGTATGCCATAGAGGGATCGTTCACCACAACAGCTCGCACCATTGCAATAACATCATCAACCTGAATACTAATTGCCGCCGCGTGCTCAGTGATTATTATTGTCGAACCCAATCCAGTCAATGTCATTTTTGAATTTTGCATAGGGAGGTCGAGTTTTCGCGCAATCGAGCTTTTCACCAACGTAACATTACTTCCTGTATCGACTAAACATTGTACTTTGTGGCCGTTAATTTTCGCCCGCTTTACGAAAACGCTTGCACTTCCGTCCTGAGACAAATTTATGTTCTTTTTAACTCGATCCGCACTTTTCCCGGACGTTTTCTTCGGACAGTTTGGTTTTAAGTGGCCAAACTTATCGCATGAGTGGCACTTCAAAATCGTCTTGGTACAATCTCGCACTCGATGTGGACCGCCACAATTAAAACACGTAATCTTTTTGGAGAATTCGGATGACGTACTCGGTTTAGAATTTTCAATCCTGACCTTCTGTTTTTCTTGAAACCGGCGCGAATCACTGGTATCGGATTTCGGTACCGCGACAGAGGCGGCGGTTGCGTCCCCCATTGTGTTCAAGTACGCGTACAAAGCATTCGCACTAGCATGACGTGCCGACCGCACTGTACGAGCAATATTATTGTCTGTAATGCCGCCAATTACTGCATCGATCAAAAATTCATCTGGGATTTTCAACTGCAAAGCTTTCAATTTGGATAGTTTTTGGAAACAATAATCTCCAAGGTTTTGACCTGGTGTTGTTTCGTAATTAGCAGCATCTTTTAACAATAGCGAAAATGGAACGGACTTACTAAATTGTTCAATAAGAGAGAGTTTCAGTTTCTTCCATGTTGCGTCGTACTTGACACTTTCGTCATGGGCTGCTCACTCTTTACATTTCCCTGTAAAACACTAAATAGTTGGGGAACATTTCACCAGAGGCGCGGCGGTCCAATTTTAAAATTTGTAAATTTGAATTATCGTAGTGCCCTGTGATTACACGTCTGTTTTCTCCTGTCAGATTATTCTCACTGTGTTATTTTTGCCTTAAATCGTTATTATAAGTGTGTTCCTGTTTTGTATTCCTGTTTTGTGTTCGTCCTATTGGTTTTATACGTATTGTTGTTCTTGTTTTCATAATAGTTAGTTGTTCGTGTTTTTATAATAGTTACTTTGTTCGTGTTTTTGTAATAGTTAGTCGTTGTTCGTGTTTTACATCATTTTTATCAAAGACTATTCCATTTGTGGTTTATTATCATTAAGTTTTATCTGTTTCTCAAATTTTACGGGTACAAAATTATATCATACCTACTGATCTTTTCATATAATATACATTTTGTAGCGTTATAATGACCAAATTAAGGAAATGTGGATGCGAAGACAGGCAATCTCCTCGCCATCGTTTTCCAAATCCCGCTAAAAATCCTATTCTTTTCCGAAAATGGTTGATTTTATGTGGGGAAGAAGAGCTCCGCAAAAAGGAACCTGACCTGATATATCGATCACACCGTGTTTGCCACAAACATTTTCGAACTGAAGATAGAGCTTCAAATATGTATCTGCGAAAGGACACAATACCTCAGTTATTCTTACCAAGTTTAACGACAGAAATCACTTCTTATGAACTCGCATCTACTTCTAACGGTAATGATCAAGTATACATACATGCAAAAATTGCAACTTTCAAACAGTCTAGTATAATCCATACATACATTGAATTTATTATTAATTTATTTCTTAAAATAATCATGTACTATTAAGAAAACATCGGGACTCAAAATTGTAAACAATCATTGACAATTCTTATAACGATAATGTCTTTCTTTTAAATGAAACTTCGCGACAAGTGTATTAGGTATGGGTTGCATCACCGGTCCCTTAATTAAAAAGAATGATAAATTACGCTCCAATAATGCCGAACAAGCAGATAATCTATCAAATCAAATATTTTTACATCAAACAAACAAAAGAAAAACAACTTAACAAAACGAAAATAGTCCAAAGCTGAAAAATGATATCATTTCATTTTTGTGCAATTGCAGACTTAAAAAATGAGCACTAATCACTAATGATTTCAGTATGACGGCAAAACTGTCTAATCTAATTCATTTAAATAAATATATTTTAGTACAAATTGGAATATTCGTTACTGCAATAAATAAAATATATTGTATATTTATTCCCAGAAAATTGGGTCCTCCCATAAAATGGGCTACTGTAATAAGAAAACATGGACCACAGTGAATATTATACTTGTCAAAATAAAGTAACAGTTTTTATTTTTTAGGATGTGAGAATAACTTTGTTGTGAATCCTGACCCATTCCACTCCTGTCCATCTCCTTCGACATGTGAAGAGCTTCCCGAAAATCCTGTATTAAGAGGTTTAAAACGTCAACATTCCAATGCAATGGCCGAAAGTTGGATTTCAAAAAAATATATTCCAACACATGTTTTAAAACAAATAGGTGTGAGTAGAAGTAAATTATTAACAGGAACCGCCAAAGACATGTATCAGGTCACCAAAAAATTGTGTTCAAAACTGAATCGTTTGACGAAAGTTAAAAACATCTATAAGGGCAAACTAAAAAAAATCAACAAACAAGAATTAATAGATCGGGCAACGAGGCCATTAAACAACATCGTGCGTAATTTCATTAGAAGTCAAATCAGATTAGCAGGCTTGCGTCCTAAGGGACGGCGTTATACGCTGGACGATAAAATTATGGGACTTCTCTTACATCGACAGAGTGGTCGTGCTTACAAGTTATTATCCAAAATATTTGCACTGCCATCAAGAAAGACTGTCATGTCTCTTTTGAACAGAATACCCATAAAATGTGGGATTAATGAAACTCTTTTTGATAATTTAAGGGCCAAAGTTAAAGGTCTGAGTCGCAATGAAAAGCATTGCGTTCTTATGTTTGATGAAATAAGTACTGAGCCTCATATTGCATTAAATGTTCATACTAAGGGATTTGAAGGATTTGAAGATTTGGGTGACGTCAAGAAAGCAAAAATTGCTGACAGAAGCCTAGTTTTTATGATTAAAGGTGTGACTAGAGAATGGAAACAACCAATAATGTACGTGTTTTCCAATGGACCCACAAAAACTATTGATATAGTCCGGTTTTTGAAAAAAACTATTTATAAACTACATAGTGTTGGTCTAAATGTACTAGCCACAATTAGTGACCAAGGGTCAAATAATCAGGCTGCTATTAATTATTTAATGAACACAACTGTAAAGGTCTGGAGATTCAACATTAAACAAAAATCTGAAATTTTTTATAGTTAATGGTAAACAAATTATACACATTTACGATCCACCACATCTTCTAAAAGGTATCAGAAATAACCTATTAAAGCATGATATCATCTGGCAAGAAGATGATGAAACACTACGGCGCGCACGGTGGGACGATATTCATACAGCTTACAAAATGGACCAGTGTTCAGTAGAATTAAGAGCATTACCTAAATTGACCGAGGCTCATGTAGATCCCCAACACATAAAAAAAATGAAAGTGTCTTGTGCAAGCCAAGTTCTGAGCCATTCAGTAGCTTCCGTAATTTCACTGATGGCTAAGAGTGGAACTACTGTAAATGGCATGCAGCTGCAGCCGTCAGCAATTGGTACAGCAAAAGTTTTAAAATTTTTTAATGATTTATTTGATAGTGTGAAGGGACGCTCGTTGAAGCCAATAAACCAAAACAATTTGAGATGTACTGTAACGCAAAATTCAATTCACCTTAATTTCTGGAACTCTGCTATAAAATCTTTAGACAACATTTATTTCACCGATGGTGTCCGCAAAATTACACCGCCAAGTTTAAGAAATTGGGTAACAACACTATGTGGTTTATCACACATTTTTTCTAATTTACGTTCAGAAGGAGTAATGTTTTTCAAACCCAGGGTTTTTAACCAAGATCCCTTGGAAAACTTTTTCGGGCAAATTAGACAACAAGGTGCCCAAAACATAAATCCTACAACTATACAGTTTAAGAATCACTTCAAAACGCTTTTATTTAATAATTTAACAACACGATACTCACTTTCTGCAAATTGTAAAGAAGATTTTTCGGATGGTTTCTTAACATCAATACGCCAATTTGTAACTCAGGGCCTACCAGAAGAGGATGACACAACAAACATGATTAATTTAGATACTATCACTATTCCAGAAATGTCGTATACATATATGAACAAAATGGTAATGGCTTATATCAGTGGTTTTGTAGTGAAAGAAATAAGAACTCTCAAAACTTGTGTTAATTGCAAAAATAATTTAGTATTAAAAAAAAATAATAATTGGCATGACCTTGTAGTTGAAAAAGAATTTAGTAATAAGGTACCCTATAAATTAAAGTATTGTACTCCCACTTAATAAAAGGATTATGTAATTGTTACAACGCTATTAGATTTATAATGCCTAAAATTGCATGTCAAGAAAATGCATTTGAATTACTAACTAATTTTTTAAAAATCATGGTAAATTTCAATTTTAATGACGAATGTGAACACGTTGGAGAAATAACAGATTATATTGTTAAAAAATTTTCATTATTAACTTGTCACAATTGGTGCAAAGGCTTAAACCGAATTTTAAATGGACAAGATAAAAGAAATATAAGTAGCCAAAGCCTAGATCCTATTTGTAAAGAAGCCAAATTGTACTTCGAAAAACGAAGGAAAAATCGAAAGCATTAACACATTTTTTCTGATATTACCCTCCACCATTATTATTATTAGGTACTGTTCATGTATTATTGACCTGTAGAATTCTATATTCTAAAGCGCATATTCTTTTCGATATTAGCTTAATTTATTTATGTGCATTCTTTAGTTTTTCTTATATTTTGTTAAATTAAGTAACGATTACTACAAATGTTTAAAGTTATGTATGCAGCAGCAACAGGGTTTTGTGTACTATCATGACTCTTTTACTTGTACAATTACTCGAAAACATATTTTTACACAAATTAATCACAGTACAAAAACCTACAAGCCTACAACACCAATAAATTTTTATATGATTTCTATCCTGTTTATTATATTTCGCCCTGTGCGCTTAAAATGTAAATACACAGAAAAATAATGCTTTATAATTATAATACACTTGCAAATGTTGTAGTACGGACGTACAGAAACAACATACACTTTAGACAGTATTGCAGTTGTTGACATATATTTTAATCGATATGTGCGAACATTTGCATTACAATCTGTGAGTTTTAATTTTGTGATTAAACGGCCGTGCTACAGCAAATAGCAAGGATATTTTATTTCATGATATCAAAAACCCAGTAAAAACTGTGAGATTTGAATTTCCCGCTTACTTTATAGAAGTTGGGGAACATTTCACCAGATGTCGCATGCATTTTAAAATGCTAATTATTGCTATAAAAGTTGCCTATCTATTTCAATATTATATTATTATATTATCTATGACTTTCGTCGTACCATTGACGTGCGTTACCCAGCAAACGACTTGGGATGAGCCGGATAACTGCATTATCATCCCAGTTGTAACGGCGGGCCAGATTGTCGACTTTTTCCACCCATTTCTTCACAACTGCTTCAGGACGTGTTGGATCGAAGATTGGAATTAGGTTTTCGTCACCTGTCCGAGGCGTAGATGTCGTTGATCGGTGTCTTTTCAGCTTTTTCACCTGACGCTTCAATTTTCGCACTTTTCTTTTTGACACTACACTCGAACTCGAACTCGAAGTCGAACTCGAACTAGAGGTAGACCTCGAACGCGAACTCGTGCTCGAACTCGACGTACTACCGCGTCTTCGCTTTTTAGTGTTATTTGGCATCGTACACTAATTAACTACTAGTACAAGGGTCTCTAATCCCACTTCTGACTTGTTAGATTTCGTAAAGAGTCAACCAAAAAAACAGTTCAGCAATCAATACTTTTATATAAGGATAATACAAGACAGCGTCTCACATTCGAAAGACCAACCATGGGACTGACTCATTATGCATATATCGCACATATCCGCCAACTTGGCCTTCGACACAAGGATCATATTTCGCAGATCGGCGCCAGGGGTAGACGAATGTGGGCGTCAATTAGAGCAATTCGACAAGAACTCTAACATGTGTTGGAAAGTAGTGGTTGAAGGCATACATCACAATGAGTTTTATCATCTATTTTTTGGAGTATATACCCCGTCAAGAAAGCCACTGAAGCAGAGTAAATACTACTTTCCGGTATAATGTTTGAGCATAATGCATGAATTTTGACCTGTATTTCAGAAGGTAATATTAATAAATTTTCTGTCTTTTCAATATCTCTTGACCTGGAAAGTTCAGCAGAACTAACAAAGCTAATTGCCTCGTGTATATTGGCAGAGTCAGCACATTTAACAAGCCCACATCGCAAGATCTGACGCAAAGCATATTATGCAGTTCTCGCATCTGTTGCATCATTTGAACCACTTCTGAGACGTACAAGAGAAAACATTGCTTCCACTGTATCTGAGCTAAATGATCTGGTTAATACACAGTAAAATCCCACTTGTTCAAGTAGAAATTTGACACAGAGGTAAGTGCTTCTTGCTGTGAACTTAAGCGCATGAGCAGTCTCTTTAGATAATCCGTGCAGGCCAGCCTTTAAAGAACTGTTTTGTACGTCATCAACGAAATTTTGAAACGTTACATTTAACCAGTGAAGTCGCTCCTCTGAAATATGTACATATGGTGTTACTGTACTATCCAATGAATGTATGTAATGGGATGTACTTGAAACATTATGGATTTGAAAAAAATGGTATAGTGAACCAAAAGGTATAAGGTTATATGGCCATCATAAAATCATCCCACTGTGTCGAAGTTAAGTTGTTTACAATAGAAAAGGTTTTAGGGTTGTAAATAACGTGTCCACTGCAGCTCGACCGGTTGTTGTGGTTTCCTTCAGGGGCGGCTTTCACTAAATATGAAAATCCACCACTCCACTATTTCTTTACTACTTGTAGCCGCTGAGGGTTCCGAAATAACCACTCGCTTTGAAAGCCGGCCCTGTTAAATATGAGCAAGAAATGTTTAGAAAACGATTTATTGCCAACCGGTAAGCTTAGTGCGAACCACACAAAGGGGGTATTTATTTGCGGTCAACTACTTTTATGATGGTTATATAACCTTATACCTTTTGGACAAGTATACATATGTTTCATGTACGAAATGGTACTGTCAACATTCATGAATCGTTCGTCCCCAGTGTCTTTTAAAAATTTCAAAGATGAGGTAACTGCTGGACAAAATATCTGTATAGCTCTCAGTACGTTCATCTTCTCGAAACTGGATTGATACAAATGTTTTTTACTTAAATATTTGATAGGTTTTATAGGTAACCCCTTTTGCAGGTCGTAGATTTCCTTTAAATATGAGGAAGAGATAACACCTTCACTCGAACACATGTCGTGCTCAAGAAATAAATTTCTAGAATTTTTCAGAGCGTGACAATAGTCAGAGCTCAAAAACAGCGGTATATACTCCAAAAAAGGATGGGAAATTAAATTTTGAAGAGATCCCTGGCATAATTTTTTGAAAAGGGCGGTATTTGACGACATATTGTCAGTTACAAGCTTGAAAACGATGAATATACAGTTCGTCAAAGTTCTTAAAACGTCCATTGCTAAGGTGTAAAAATCACTCGTTGTTAGCGAAGCATGGAAGTAGTACCCTGCTGGTATTGTGGATTTTGTTGACAAGCCATGTATAACAAAACATAGCATTTTATTGGCTATCTTTGGTTTTTCGCCTACAACTTTGGATCTAACATCATCTAGTCCATAGATATGATCCTCTGATCTGCTGTATATCATTTTCTCCTTAATTGACATGTCGTCAACAATGAGTGAACAGATTCACTCAATGGGTGTTTTTAGTGTGGCAATTTCAGCACGTTGTTGAATAAGGGCGTTCTGCCCTTGATATTCATCGAGATACCGCGACAAGGTACTTTTGCTCGAAAGTTTAACCAGATTATTATGGCAGAATCGATAACTTTTGGTGAACAGAACCGCCAAACAGTACACAATCGAATGGACATTTCAGACCACCTTGGAGTCTTTTTCGAAAAATTTTTGATGTCGGTCAAAAAATAGCTCTGTCGTCTCCACTTTCGGCTTTGTTAAATATTTTGTTAACCATGTGGACTTTTTTTTTAATTTTAATTTTTTTCTTGTTCAAGGTCCTGAAGTTTAGAAAAGCATTTGAAATATTTTTGTTGTGTACGTTTCAATTTTTGGGTGACTTTGCAGTGGTACCGAAGATTCTCAATTTCATCTGATGGAACTAAATCAACTTGAATTAATTTCGTACTTTTGGGAATGGTCAGGAAGCGGAACAATTTCTTGGGTACTAAAAACATTCTTAAAGACAACTATTATTATTGATAAAAGTAGGAAGACTGGACTTACAGATATAAGGGGCACAGCATTTTTATTTAAACGACATATTTGATTATTACTTGTAAAATAAAATGAATTTTGACTAAAATGGCTTTTACATATTACGGAGTAATCTCTAACTTTTGTAATGTCTGGAATAAATATTTTTATACATCTTATTTTAATGAATTTAGTTTTCTTTAAATTATCACAAAATCTTCCAATTGCTTCAAACCATTTGAATATTAAAGTAGTGTCACTGGGAAACTGGAACAGCGGAGATGCCTTATTACCGCAGATGAAACACTTTTTCCCCATATTAATCAAATTGTGAACAAATTTTAATTTCAACTTGATGTTTTGATACCATTTGAAGTTCGTTTGAATTTGAAAGCGTTTTGATGTTTTTTAAATTTCCCGCAGAAAATAGTTACTTTAACATTGCTAGAGGGCCCTAATAGGAGTATTACCACGGCCAGCTTGTGAGAAACACTTCAAATCGAAACTGAGACGGCTTTATATACGCGTTAGCGGATATAAATGGAGTTGGCTATGCGCCATGCCGCCCTCTGTCTCTACCAAGCCGCCCTCTAACTAAACATGCTGAAGTACCCCAAGCGCTACGTGCGTCTGGTTGCCTATGTTTAACGATTTTTGATTGAATTTTTTCTTTCAAATTCAAATTATTCGAATGTGATTTCGCGCCGCTGTTAATTAATTTCAGCGCAAAAATTGTTATTTAAATTCGGTCACCACAGTGTTTATCTAGAAGTTTCTTCAGCATTTGTGCCAGCTTTTTATAATGTGTTATAACTTGTCTTAATTGATACTCCCATATTATTTAAAAAAGTATATATTTCATTCTTTTTTTTATACTTATTACAAACGTTAACTAAATTTAAGCTGTAGCATACAAACCAAAAAAAATCGGAAACGTTAACTTCAGATGAAGTAACCAAATAGAATTAGAGAAGCTGATGCTCAAAAGCATTTAATGATTAAGGTAAATGCCTAAATTGTGACATTCATTCTTTCAATATGACAGTTATTAATCACATCACGCGGTGGGTTTAATTTACATTTTCGCCTTTCGTGATGTATTTTTAAGCAACTAGTGTTAAAAGAAGCGTTCCCTATCGAGGGTCACGCGAATGGTTTCGGTTTTTGAATAGGTGCAGTGGTTCGAAAGTAATGGTCTATTTCATTTCCAATGGTCCGAGAAAGCTCTGGAATAATAAAAAATTTTCGTGTTTCGTGCCAGAATTTTATGAAACCAATGCTGAAAGACGCGAGCTGTGACGTAGGTTACGGTGATTTTTTCGGTTTTTGAATCTCGAAATTTATCGCGTTTTTAAGTTGCATTAATCCGAAAAGATTCTAGAATAAAAAAACAGTGATGGTGCGTAACCTAGATAAGGCTGTGGAGTCCCAATTTGAATTTTTATTTCGCGCTAATTTAAAAAAAAAAAAAAACAACGGCGTGAAACCGCATTTAAATATGTCATTAGAATTTTAAAATGATTTAAGAATGTTAATCAGTAATATAGGTAACCACGTGTAAAAACTCTCAGAGGTGGTGAAATAGACAGGCGCAGTAAGACCTGGCGTTTGACGGGAAAAAAAAGATATGTATTTTACGTTCTATATTTGTATTATGTTAGCAATGTTTATAATTTTTTAATTATTTGTGCTGGAAAATGTTTACATTGTGATCACGATTCTCGTGTTCCAACTTACAAATGAAGTAATTTCGTACCAAGAAAAAAACACGTATAAATCTCTAGGGTAGAATTGTGGAATGAATAAGAACCCAATAAAACGCAATACTGGTTTATTCAATAAGACATTGACAAACCTACAATAGACTACACATGCACAAGGAATGATGTGTGGATGTAAATAATTGGTTACATTAAATTTAATAGAGGATTGTGTCCCCGATAAATGTTCTGCATTTGCTCCGTTTGACCTTAACCTTGTTACACAATTACGAAATATCAAAAAATATTGTTTCAATTTAGGATCTAAACATCTTGGGTCTTTCGAAGGACACACCTGTGAATGGGCCTTTTAAATGGCATTGGGATCGCAACTGGGTGGATCCGCAGTCATTTAAGGTACATTTAATGGGTAAATGGGAATCATTTGGACACCCTTCTCTTGATGTCGTTGTTGCCTTATCATGCTCCAGGACTCCAGCAGAGTTCGTTAAAATAATGCTTCCGTTGATTACGTTGGACGATGTGCAGATGTAGCTTTCGCCATGTTGTTTCGTCTAATCAGACTGTATTTGTTCTTCTTCTATTTAATTTTTTACTGGTGCCTTGAGTCTGGAGTACGGTTTCTTTTATTGGTGTTAAGCACTTGTGTATTTTTGGTGGTGCCAGATTTTGTCACCACCGGCCCAGGTGGTGACTGTAACCGATATTGTTTGCCGAGCTTCTGAATGTCATTAGATTTGGTTTTGGTCTTGATGTACTTACCCAATCTGAATTGTTTACTTGTTGAGCGGCTTTTCCAATTTTCTGTGTCGGTTATTTTTGCTTTTAGGTTGAGAACTGTCCCGTCAATTGTTCTGTAGTACTTTGTATCTTATTGCACACTTGAGACATTTGTATATTAGAAACTTTACAGTATTTTTCCCATTCAGAATCCAAAATTTTCTTATAATATTGGTTAGTGTATTTCGGTATCTCAATATAACGTGGTCTGATGAGCTTTATGAACATCCAAAACAATTGATTTGTTCATGTGATCTTTATTTGGTAATATTATTGGATGCTTTTGACTATTATATGTCAGAAGCGAATGCTCCGGTTTTTCACAAACAAAAAGTATTCGATCTCTGACTACAAGTAGATTTAATGTTGACAGTTTGCTCAGCTTTTTAGAGTGAAAAGCTGAACATTTGAAAAATAGAAAAACCGAAAACCTTCAACAGTATACCAAACAATGTAGGTCCAAATTTGGCGCCAATGTGCTTTGTTATGATTGATTGGTCGACAACGTTGTAGAGATTAATGTATGCTAGTTGCTTTGGCGTTTGTAATTTGTGCGGTTAGGTGTGTCCTAGTTGCACATGTGAGAAGGAATTTTCGATCCTTTCCTGTTTTAACTGTGCTCCAGCAAGGGTTGGGTAAGAATAGAACGGTTTTAGGTGGTCAAAATGTCAAATTTGGAATACTGTGAAGCAACCGCAAAACATGATAGGTCTTCATTGCAAAACACCTGCAAATTATGTCTTTATTCTATAACTTATCTTTTTCTTATGAGCGAAAAATGTAGCTTTGAAACAAATCTCTCTTTAAAATGCTTTCTACATAATTCAACATGTACGGGAAAGAAAGAAAACCTTGGAAATGTGACTTCTCCGCAACAGAATGACCGAGAGAGCCAGAATGACGAAATACGTTGGTATAACTGTACCGAATGTTCTTACAAAGCTAAAGTCAAACATTATTTCACCAAACATATGAGAAAACACAATTCGAACAAGTCATATGCATGCGACAAGTGCCCCTTCAAAAGTAAATGTAGCCCGAGCTTGAGAGTACACAAAAAAACTCACTTAGATGAGCAAGATGTTAAATGGTATGAGTGCGAGAATTGTCCATTCAATACCAAAAGAAAAGGTAGTTTCACTAATCATATAAAAACTTTACACTTGAACCACGAAAACATTAAATGGTACGAATGTAAAAGTTGCACATTCAAAACTAAAAAAATGGGAAATTTAAAAAGCCATATAACTCGTCGACATTTGGATGAAGAGGAAGTTAAGTGGTACCAATGTGATGGTTGTTCATACAAAAGTAAATCAGCAGGTGATTTAAGAAAGCATGCAATAGTCCATTTGGATATTAGATCTTATGAGTGTGGTTATTGTCCATACAAGGCAAAACGCAGTCATGATTTAAAGTATCATATAAATACCCAGCATTTGGATGACACTGAAGCTAAATGGTACAAATGCGAACACTGTACTTACAAAAGTAAAAGAGATTCATCTTTACGTAAACACAGAATAAATAAACACTTGTGATATTTATTTAAGGTTTAGTAAGGTGTGGTAGTATTAAGTTGTGTATATTTTTGTTTAGCAAGTGGTTTTTCAGCATTTGTGTCAGTAATTTACACTGTCTTATATTTTGTGACAATTTATTCATTAAGATCATGAATAAAAAAAAGATGTTTTTTCATAGTTTGCATTAAATAAATAAATTTAATTTTTTAATTTAACAGAAAAATTCATTATTACAACACATAAAATTAAAAAAAAAAGGTAAAGTGAAAACTGAGCAATTCCTCCGTTATTTAGGCTAAAATAGTAGGGGACTCTGCAAACTTTTTTTTAACACTGTCCTCATAAGTGCTTTTACACTTCCATTTTTTAACCTAATCGTAGAGGTTTGTTTTCTCTTTTTTCTTAATGATGTTACATTACTAAAGTCATATTTAATTTAAGAAAAATTTAATTAAAAATGTGCGTTACTTACGCGACACCTTCGAACCTGCCTTTTCCGGAATTAATAAACTTTCTCCATTTTCTATGGAATTTTGAATTATCATACAAAATGAGTTATATTGATAAAAACTTTAATTTTCGGGTCTTCCAAAACCGAGAAGAAGTTTAATTTTGATGTGCCTGAAAAGAGAAAAAATTGAGTTACCTACACGATGCCATCGTTTCTTCGCAAACTTGCGAATATTAGCCGTCACGGAAGTAAGGAAAATTGCAAATTCGTGTTTTAAATAAAAGAAAAAGTTGGTCGAAACTTGTTTAGACAGAATTTGCCTCGCCCATGAAGTACAATGAAACATTTCCAGCATTTTCGAAAATTATAAAATTTGATTTTGCAAATTTTAGTTTTTTATGAAAACCTCTATAAGTTGAAATAAACAAATGTATGTAATGTTAAAGTAAAAGAATCAAGTGATAAAAGAAAAAATATTCAAACTTACCGAATTTACAATTTATTTACTTGATGACATTATACCATTATTTGAAATTTCCATTTGTTTGTTTTCATTTTGGCTTTTCTCGCTTTTCTCCTTTTTATTTTCATGGTATTTTAACTTTTTTTTTAGCGCAATGTCTTTTTTCTTTGTGCAGCTTATGTTTGCCCTATATTCATGCTGATATTTTCGGTTGGTTGATTTTAGGTATTCTGAGTCTCCTTAATTTTTGTCGGTATTTTCTTACTCTTTCAGGGATGTTAAAGACATTTTGATTAACACAGAAAAATCAAATTATTGCTAGATCGACGGCTGTCAAGACTAATTATTTAATTTCAAAGCTAAGCCACCGAAAGAAAATTATCCCGTGTCGCGTAAGTAACGATGCGATTTTTAATAATAATCACAAGGCAATTTCGATAAAAGTATAATAAAAATAGAGAGCGAGAACGAGAAACAGAAATAATGTAACCTGATTTGCAATTATTTTTAATATTTCCGAAAAACATGAAAATTAGTCCCCTATCATTACTTATACGAATTATCACATCTATCAGGAGAAAGAAGTGTACTATTTTTAATGTTGGGGTAAATATTGATTGTACATTATTGTCAATAAAGGTGCACTCTTTACGACCGTGCTTTATATTGTAAGTAAATCAAGATTTTTACTTTGTTTCTAGCAATATTAAAGAAGATATAATATCTATCATTTCTTTGAACAATTTTATTATTCCTCAACAACAAGAAATTTTGTGCTGCGGGGGTTATGGTATTGTAAAAGCAAATATAAGCCAGTAAAATTTCAAGTTTTTAGAAGTAATAATTTGACAATAACCACATCTTGTTTACCGGTTGAATATCCGAGTCTATTGAAAATTGAATCCAATTTTTGAGATTTTGTAGGTAGAAAATATCACAGATTTGTAACAAATGTTTAAAGATTTCTCGCATTGTTTACTGATAGAATCTATAAATAAAACTCTAAAATAGATTGCGAAGTTTATGGATACAGATTACAGATGTTAGTGATGTAAGCTTGTAACTTACTGCTGTAATTATTTCTGCTCGCAAATGATTGCAGTGTGGTGTCCCAAATTAAAAATAAGATTTCGGGTTAACAAAACAAAATTACACACTGACAACAAAAGTCATTTCAATAAGTAGCAACCACCCATGCGTCAGACTCTTAGCGGGGAGAGGGATTGGATTGTACGGCAGATAAAATTTGTTATTTCTTCTTTCCATATGTTACAATGTATTGATGTGGTATGTTAAATTTTGCTGTTGAATTTAATCAAAAGAGAAACGCTTATATAAACAGTACCGGTACCATAACCTCTTCGAGTGTAATTAGATAGTAAAGTTTGTTAACAATTTTCAAACCTCAAGTTTTGTCATTTCATGGTAGAATTTTTAACTGATTATTATTTATAGTTCTGACACAATTTTGTGCCAACAATGTAAAGAGTTAATGTAGAAACATATGACAAAAATTTCCCGAAAAAAAATCCTCTTTTAATACATTAAAAACATTTAATAATAACATTAATAGCAATAATGTCAGTCAGATTAGATTAGCACCAGTAGGTCAGAGTAGTGTAGGTCACTTTCCAAGTGATGCGCGGATAAATAGTAGGTAGTTACGCTAGACTTTTGGGGATGGGGTGAGATTAGAGAATAATAGCAGACTAATTTGTATGTTGTAATTCTAGAATCTCGAAAGTTGTTTTGTTAATCTAATCAATGCATATCATTACTTGGTCTTAGTACCCGTAAGGATAGAAGTCTTGCCTGAATGCCGGTCATTTCCGGGTCAGTGGTGGGTCTTAATAATAATAATACTTTATTTTTCTACAGGCTTAAAACCCAATTACAGAAAAATAATAATTACGAAAAAAAAACAATCATTCTATAAAAGAAAAAAGAAAAAGCAAGTCATTCTAAAAAAAGTAAGTTCTATCCTAAATTATTGAGTTAACTTGATAACCTTATTGATTGTTTTTACAGAGTCAAAATAAATATCCCATTTACTACAGATTTTGTTGTAGTTATTACACATTACAAATAATGGTGATCTACGTAATAAATTAGTCCTGCATGCAATCACAATAGAATGTCACCGTCTGACGTTTGTTTGATCTCGGCACCACAAAGTTTATTTTTTCTAACAACAGACTACAATCCACTTGGTTATTAAGAAGTTTATATCGAAAACATACACTGAACATATTTCGCCTAGTTTGCAACGAGTTCATGTTGAATCTTCTTAACATTAATGAATGGTTATATCCTCTCTCCGGGTACGTTCCATCAATGATGAAACAAAGAAATTTCAAAAATTTACGCTGTACAGATTCCAAGTGTTTAATATGTACTTCATACACTGGTGACCATACAGTTGAGCAGTATTCCAATTTGGTGCGTATTAGTGACGTGTACAGTGATATTAGAACTTGAATGTTATTAAATTCTTTACAATTTCGGTAGATGAAACCGCAGATTTTAAACGATTTAGCTACAACATCCTGTATATGTTTAATAAAAGTAAACTTTTTGCCAAACAATACTCCTAAGTCCTTCATTGTATCCGTGCTATTGATAATCAAATTTTCAATTTTGTAGTCAAAAATAAGTGAAGATAATTTCCTACTGTATGTCATCACAAAACACTTGGACGCATTTAGAGTGAGTCGGTTGATCATACACCAGCGAAGGAGTTGATTGAGACAGATCTGAAGTACTTTGGAAATTAATAGTATAGAGGATTATACTATTAATTTCCATATAGATTTTTAGGCCATTAGGGAACAATAATTTACTACAACACAGTGATGAGCCACAATCATTTATAAAAATTAAGAATAGCAGTGACCCTAAGTTGGAGCCCTGTGGCACTCCAGATGTTGGAACAAAGGGTTTAGATAACAATTGCGATATCTGACCCATTAAGTACGAATTAAATAGTTGTAAAAGCATGCTCCTAAATCCAATTTTATGTAATTTATCTAATAATATGAAATGATCAACTTGGTCGAACGCTTTCTGAAAGTCGATGTATATCACATCTACTTCCTTGTTCTTATCTAGCGCTTCAGACACATCCTGAGTAAAACATGCCAAGTTCGTTACTGTGTATCTTTTCTCCATGAATCCATGTTGGAATGTGGACAATGACGGAGTTATAGCGGAGTAAATACGCTTGTAGAGTATTGATTCTAAGATCTTTGCAAAATTGCATAGTAGAGACATAGGTCTATAATTACTAATATTAGATGGGTCGTCTTTTTTAAGGATCGGACATATAATGGATTCTTTCAATAAAGTCGGAAAAGTAGATGTTCTAAGAAGTATAAGATTAAAGAGATAAAATAAAGGTTCAACTAGAACTGAAGCGCAATCCTTGATTATAAAAATTGCGATTCCATCAACTCCCGACGTGAGTGAATCTTTGGCTCTCTTCATTTCACTGATTATATCTCCTCTTTTGTAATATGCGTACCTAATGGTCACATTAACGTTGGTTGATTCTAACAAATTGGCATCCCTGTTTGTTCCCGTCGACTGGATATACACACTGCTAAAATAGGCGTTAATTATATCTTCAGGTCTAGTGATTTCAGTCTTGTTGCTACGCATTACTCTAGGAATCCTAGTACTTCCTCTTTTGTTGCTTATAAATCCCCAGAATGTTTTGGATCATCAATCAGCGCGTTTTCAACATTTCGTAAATAAATTGAGTATTCTCTTTTATTAATGCTTTCGTCTGTTTACGGTAATTGAAGAATAAGTTAAAATAATATGTTGTCCTCCTTCGTTTATAAATCTTATAATAATGTTCCTTATTCCTAATACATTTAATAACTTCATCAGTGAACCACGGTGGATGATCAAAAATAGCAAAGATTTATAAAAAACAAAAGACCTGGTGTGAAATAAACCTTTGAAAATAGAAATATCATGTGTGGTTAAAACTGTAAAGCATGGAAATTTACGTTCAATTAAAATTATACAACAAAGAAAATTTACTGAGGTTAACACTGTGAGATTGAGAAATATTGCATGAGGTGACAAATTGCAAAGTTAACAAAATTTACGTGAGATTAATATTTGCTACACTTTATCAACGATTCAAACAAAGAGTTTACTTTATGTTAAATAATATCATGATCCAAGTGATTGGTTACTTAAAAAAAAACAATTTACTTTGAGAGTTTAAAATACCGCGGACTGGTTACCCCAACAAAACACATAATAAACAGACACAAAAATATCCAATCATCGTTGCCAGGAAAAAGCGTCTCGGTGATGTATATTTTAGCGGTGGGAGGAATAAGCCTCGTTGAGGTTATCAATCTCTAGCGTTGCGAGAACAAGCTGGATGATTTAATCAATCTTTAGCGTTGCGTGGGCATGCCCCAGTGATGTAGTCATAATAACGACGATAATCGCCTAAGGGAAGAAATTATTTTGACCCCCGCCAGTTTGCAGAATAATGAACTTTGTTTAATTGCCGTAAATGAACTATTAGCAGTCTTGTGTGTAGAATTAAGAAGTGTTATAATGTAACACTTACGTATATGCATCCAGAAACCTATTCGTAATTAAACAACAAAGGTGTTTTTCTGACTAAGTGAATTTCATTAAATCTTTTAGCAAGTGGTTTATTTAAATAATCCTGATTGTTAAATTGTGTCAGCACTAGCTGACGATTAAGGAAAACTAACTTGATTGGTGAATTTACAATAATAAAACAAATTAACAGCACGTGTTCCGCGTTGACCGAAAGTCCGCACTTTTTTTCGATTAAAAATTATGTCGGCATCGTTACGATTAATTTTCGTTAAACAAAGGCTCCTCCCTTTTCATCAACTACCAAACCAACTAATTTAAACGAGCTCTTACCACGTGTTTACATTCACAAAAACACATTCAGACTGACGATCCGCCATGCCGCCCTCTGTCTCTACCAAGCCGCCCTCTAACTAAACATGCTGATGTACCCCAAGCGCTACGTGCGTCTGGTTGCCTATGTTTAACGATTTTTGATTGAATTTTTTCTTTCAAATTCAAATTATTCGAATGTGATTTCGCGCCGCTGTTAATTAATTTCATCGCGAAAATTTTGATTTACATTCGGTCAAAACAGTGTTTATCTAGAAGTTTCTTTAGCATTTGTGCCAACCTTTTATAATGTGTTATATTTTGTGACCACGTCTTAATTAATACTTCCCTATTATTTAAAAAAATATATATATCATTCTTTTTTTCATACTTATTACAAACGTTAAATCAATTTGAGCTGTAGCTTACAAGCCAAAAAAAATCGGAAACGTTAACTTCAGATGAAGTAACCAAATAGAATTAGAGAAGCTGATGCTCAAAAGCATTTAATGATTAAGGTAAATGCCTAAATTGTGACATTCATTCTTTCAATATTACAGTTATTAATCACATCACGCGGTGGGTTTAAGAAGCGTCCCCTATCGTGGGTCACGCGAACGGTTTAGGTTTTTGAATCGGTGCAGTGGTTCGAAAGTAATGGCCTATTTAATTTCCGAAGGTCCAAGAAAGCTCTGGAATAATTAAAAATTTTCGTGTTTCGTGCCGGATTTTTATGAAACCAATGTTGAAAGAAGCGTGCTGTGTTACGGCGATGTTTTCGGTTTTTTAATCTCGAAATTTATCGCCTTTTTAAGTTGTATTAATGCGAAAAAATTCTAGAATAAAAAAACAGTGATGGTGCGTAATGTAGATAAGGCTGTGGAGTCCCAGTTTGAATTTTTATTTCGCGCTAATTTAAAAAAACAACGGCGTCAAACGGCATTTGAATAATTTGAATTTGAAAATGAATTAAGAATGTTAATCAGTAATATAGGCAACCACGTGTAAAGATTCTCACAGGTGGTGAAATAGACATGCGCAGGACGAACTAGCGTTTGACGAGAAAAAAAAGATGGGTAGTTTACGTTCTATATTTGTATTATGTTATCAATGTTTATAATTTTTTAATTATTTCTGCTGGAACATGTTTACATTGTGATCACGATTTAATTTCGTACCAAGAAAAAAACACGTATATACTTCTAGGGTAGAATTGTCGTATGAATAAGAACCCAACAAAGCGCAATACTAGTTTATTCAATAAGACATTCACAAATCCATAATAGACTACACATGTATAAATAATGACCTGTGGATGTAAATTGTTACACAATTACGAAATACTTATGAAATTATATCAAAAATTATTGTTTCAATTTAGGATATAAACATCTTGGGTCTTTTGAAGAAAACACATGTGGATGGGCCTTGTAAGTAAGCTGCATTGGGATCGCAACTGGGTGGATCGGTAGTCATTTAAGGTACTTTTAATGGGTAAGTGGGAATCATTTGGACACCCTTCTCTTGATGTTGTTGTTGCCTTATCATGTTGCCTGGACTCCAGCAGAGTTCGTTAGAATGATTGATTCCGTTGATAACGTTGGAAAATGTGCAGATGTAGCTTTCGCCATGTTGTTTCTTCGAATCAGTCTGTATTTGTTCTTCTTCTATTTAACTTTTCACTGGTGCCTTGAGTCTGAAGTACGGTTTCTTTTATTGGTGTTAAGCACTTATGTATTTTTGGTGGTGCCAAATTTTGTCACCACCGGCCCAGGTGGTGACGGTAACCGATATTGTTTGCCGTGCTTCTGAATGTCATTAGATTTGGTTTAGGTCTTGATGTACTTACCCAATCTGAATTGTTTACTTGTTGAGCGGCTTTTCCGATTTTTTGTCTCGGTTATTTTTCCTTTTAAGTTGAGAACTGCCCCGTCAATTGTTCTGTAGTGTACTTTGTATCTTATTGCACACTTGACACATTTGTATATTAGAAACTTGACAGTATTTTTCCCATTCAGAATCCAAAATGTTCTTATAATATTGGCTAGTGCAGTTCGGTATCTCAATATAATGTGGTCTGATGAGTTTTATGAACATCCAAAACAATTAATTTGTTCATGCGAAGTATTCGATCTCTGACTATAAACGGATTTAATGTTGAGAGTTTGCTCAGCTTTTTAGAGTGAAAAGCCGAACAACTGAAAAATTGAAAAACCGAAAACCTTTAACAGTAAACCAAACAATGTAGGTCCAAATCTGGCGCCAATGTTCTTTGTTGTGATTGGTCGACAACGTTGCAAAGATTAATGTATGCTAGTTGCTTTGGCGTTTGTAATTTTTGCGGTTAGGTGTGTCGTAGTTGCACATGTGAGAAGGAATTTTCTATCCTTTCCGGTTTTAACTGTGCTCCAGCGAGGGTTGAGTAAGACTAGTGCGAATATTCTTCCGTTGTCTGATAAAAGGGTTTTAGGTGGTCAAAATGTCAAATTTGGAATTCTATGAAGCAATCGCAAAACATGATAGGTCTTCATTTAAAAACCTGCACAACTGTAAATTATGCCTTTATTCTACAACTTCTCTTTTTCTTATGAGCGAAAAATGTAGTTTTGAAACAAATCTCTGGTTAAAGTGGCTTCAATCCATTTGGATATTAGATCTTATGAATGTGGTTATTGTCCATACAAGGCAAAACGCAGTCATAATTTAAAGCGTCATATAAATACCCAACATTTGGATGATAATGAAGCAAAATGGTACAAATGCGAACACTGTCCTTACAAATGTAAAAGTGAATCATCTTTTTTTAAACACAGAAAAAATAAACACGTGTGATATTTATTTAAGGTTTAGTAAGGTGTGATAGTATTAAGTTGTGTATATTTTTGTTTAGCTAGTAGTTTTTCAGCATTTGTGTCAGTACTTTACACTGTCTTATATTTTGTGACCATTTATTCATTAAGATCATGAATAAAAAAAAGAAATTTTTTCATAGTATGCATTAAATAAATAAATTTAATTTTTTAATTAAACAGTAAAAATTCATTTATACAACACATAAAAATGAAAAAAAACGGTAAAGTGAAATATGGGTAATTCCACGGTTATTTAGACTAAAATTGTAGGGGACTCTGCAAAGTTTTTCTTTAAACTGTCCTCATAAGTGCTTGTTAAGTTTATTGGTTTAATAAACTTGTTTTTAAAAAGAACTTTTCTTTTATTCACAAATGTTGTTATTACATTTGATTATTAATTATTGGATTATTTTTATATTGATTGATTATTCACAATTACTTGATTATTCACTTTATTCTACTTCACAATTATTCACTTAAATTATTACAACTTATTGGGAGAGCGCGATTATGACGGGTTTCTAAACTACACGGATGACGGATGCTTCTGAACTCTAGAATGAATTATTCCGATGTCTTTTATAAGGAGGAAAACTGCAGAATTGAAGTTCTCATGTTGATATCGATGCAAGTGTGGAAGCGCATCTTCCACGTGGCAGGATATGGGCCTGCAGAATGATTGTCCATTGTGGACTTAAGCTGATATCGTAACATGCTTTTACACCTCCATTTTTTAACCTAATCGTAGAGATTTGTTTTCTCTTTTTTCTTAATAATTTGATATTACTAAAGTCATATTTAATTTAGGCAAAATTTAATTAAAAATTTGCTTTACTTACGCGACACCTTCGAACCTGCCTTTTCCGGAATTAATAAATTTTCTCCAGTTTCTATGGAATTTTGAATTATCAAACAAAAACAGTTGTATTGATAAAAAATTTAATTTTCAGGTTTTCAAAAACCGAGAAGAAGTTTAATTCTGATATGCCTGAAGTGAGAAAAAATTGCGTTACTTACACGATGCCATCGTTTCTTACGCGAACTTGTGAATATTAGCTGTCACGGAAGTAAGAAAAATTGCAAATTCGTGTTTTAAATAAAAGAAAAAGTTGGTCGAAGCTTGTTTAGACAGAACTTGCCACGCCCATGAAGTACAATGAAATATTTCCAGCATTTTCGAAAATTATAAAATTTGATTTTGCAAATTTTATTTTTTTATGAAAACCTCTACAAGTTGAAATAAACAAATGTATGTAATGTTAAAGTAAAAGGATCAAGTGCTAAAAGAAAAAATATTCAAACTTACCGAACTTACAATTTATTTACTTGATGACATTACCATCATTTGAAATTTCCATTTGTTTGTTTTCATTTTTGTTTTTCTCGCTTTTCTCCTCTTTATTTGCATGGTAATTTAATTTTTTTTTAGCGCAATGTCTTTTTTCTTTGTGCATCTTATGTTTGCCCTATATTTCTGCTGATATTTTCGGTTGGTTGATTTTAGGTATCCTGAGTCTCCTTAATTTTTGTCGGTGTTTTCTAACTCTTTCAGTGGATCTTAAAGACATTTTGATTAACACAATAAAATCAAATTATTGCTAGATTGACGGCTGTCAAGACTAATTTATTTAATTTCAAATCTAACCCACCGAAAGAAAATTATCCCGTTTCGCGTAAGTAACGATGCGATTTTTAATAATAATCACAAGGCAATTTCAATAAAAGTATAATAAAAATAGAGACCGAGAACGAGAAAAAGAAATAATGTAACCTGATTTGCAATTATTTTTAATATTTCCGAAAAACATGAAAATTAGTCCCCTATCATTACTTATACGAATTATCACATCTATCAGGAGAAAGAATAAAGGTGCACTCTTTACGACCGTGCTTTATGTTGTAAGTAAATCAAGATTTTTACTTTGTTTCTAGTAATATTAAAGAAGATATAATATATCTATCATTTCATTGAACAATTTTATTATTCCTCAACAAGAAGAAATTTTTTGCTGCGTGGGTTATGGTATTGTAAAAGCAAATATATAGTAAAATTTCAAGTTTTTAGAAGTAATAATAATTAGACAATAACCACATCTTGTTTACCGGTTGAATTTCCGAGTCTATTGAAAATTGAATCCAATTTTTGAGATTTTGTCGGTAGAAAATATCACAGATTTGTAACAAATGTTTAAAGATTTCTCGCATTGTTTACTAATAGAATCTATAAATAAAACTCTAAAATAGATTGCGAACTCTAAAATACAGATTACAGATGTTAGTGATGTAAGTTTGTAACTTACTACTGTAATTATTTCTGCTCGCAAATGATTGCAGTGTGGTGTCCCAATTTAAAAATAAGATTTCGGGTTAACAAAACAAAATTACACACTGACAACAAAAGTCATTTCAATAAGTAGCAACCACCCATGCGTCTGTAGTCTTAGCGGGGAGAGGGATTGGATTGTACGGCAGATAAAATTTGTTATTTCATCTTTCCATATGTTACAATGTATTGATGTGGTATGTTAAATTTTGTTGTTGAATTTAATCAAAAGAGAAACGCTTATATAAACAGTACCGGTACCATAACCTCTTCGAGTGTAATTAGATAGTAAAGTTTATTAACAATTTTCAAACCTCAAGTTTTGTCATTTCATGGTAGAATCTTTAACTGATTATTATTTATAGTTCTGACACAATTTTGTGTCAACAATGTAAATAGTTAATGTAGAAACATATGACAAAAATTTCCCGAAAAAAATTAAAAAGAAAATCCTCTTTTAATACATTAAAAACATTTATTAATAATAATAATAATAGTATATTTGCCCAACAGAAACAAGTTCCAATTATTACAGGCCACTAAAATGAGATTATACATATAAACTTAAACTTAAACTATTATAGAATCATTTGGACACCCTTCTCTTGATGTCGTTGTTACCTTATCATGTTGCCTGGACTCCAGCAGAGTTCGTTAGAATGATTGATTCCGTTGATAACGTTGGACAATGTGCAGATGTAGCTTTCGCCATGTTGTTTCTTCGAATCAGTCTGTATTTGTTCTTCTTCTATTTAACTTTTCACTGGTGCCTTGAGTCTGAAGTACGGTTTCTTCTATTGGTGTTAAGCACTTGTGTATTTTGGTGGTGCCAAATTTTGTCACCACCGGCCCAGAGTGGTGAATGTAACCGATACTGTTTGCCGTGCTTCTGAATGTCATTAGATCTTGTTTTGGTCTTCATCTACTTACCAATCTGAATTGTTTACTTGTTGAGCGGCTTTTCCAATTTTCTGTCTCGGTTATTTTTCCTTTTAGGCTGAGAACTGCCCCGTCAATTGTTCTGTAGTTGTACTTTGTGTCTTATTGCACACTGGACAGATTTGTATATCAGAAACTTGACAGTATTTCTCCTATTCAGAATCCAAAATTTTCTTCTAATATTCACTAGTGTAGTTTGATATCTCAATATAATCTGGTCTGATGAGCTTGATGAGCTTCCAAAATAAATAATTTGTTCAGGTGATCTTTATTTGATAATATTATTGGATGCTTTTGATTATTATTATTATTATATGTAAGATGCGAATACTCCGGTTTTTCACAAACAAAAAGTATTCCATCTCTGTCTATAAATGGATTTAATGTTGACAGTTTGCTCAGTTTCTAGAATGAAAAGCCGAACAATTGAAAAATCGAAGAACCGAAAACCTTTAACAGTAAAGCAAACAATGTAGCTCCAAATTTGGCGCCAATGTGCTTCGTTGTGATTCGTCGGCACGTTTGCAGAGATTAATGTATGCTAGTTGCTTTGGCGTTTGTAATTTGTGCGGTTAGGTGCGTCCTAGTTGCACGTGTGAGAAGGAATTTTCGATCCTTTGGGTAAGAATAGTGTGAATGTTCTTCCGTTGTCTGATAAAACGGTTCTAGGTGGTCAAAATGTCAAATTTGGAATACTGTGAAGCAACCGCAAAACATGATAGGTCTTCATTGAAAAACGTGCACACCTGTAAATTATGCCTTTATTCTACAACTTATCTTTTTATTATGAGTGAAAAATGTAGCTTTGAAACAAATCTCTCGTTAAAATGCCTTCTACATACTTCAACATGTACGGGAAAGAAAGAAAATCTTCAAAGTGTGACTTCTCCGAAACAGAATGACCGAGAGAGTTTAACTCTCATCCATAATGACGAGATACGTTGGTATAACTGTACCGAATGTTCTTACAAAGCTAAAGTCAAGCGTTATTTAAACAGACATATGAGAAAACACAATTTGAACAAGCAATATGCATGCGACAAATGCCCCTACAAAAGTAGGTATAGCCATAGCTTGAGACGACACATAAAAACTCACTTAGATGAGCTAGATGTTAAATGGCATCAGTGCGAGAAATGTCCGTTCAAGACTAAATTAAAAGGAAGTTTAAGTGGACATATAAAAACTTTACACTCTAACCACGAAAATATTAAATGGTATGAATGCAATAAGTGTTCTTTCAAAACTAAGCACAAAAGCTCCTTAGACGTACACGTAACTGGACAACACCTAGACGAACAAAAAATAAAGTGGTATGAATGTGAAAGTTGCACATTCAAAACTAAATATATGGGGAATTTAAAAAGTCATATAAACGTTCGACATTTGGATGCAGAGAATGTTAAGTGGTATCATTGTAACGACTGTATATACAAAAGTAAATCAAAATGTGATTTAAGAAAGCATGTAAGAGTCCATTTGGACATCAGACTTTATGAATGCGATTATTGTCCGTACAAGGCGAAACGCAGTGATCATTTAAAGCGTCATATAAATGCTCACCATTTGGATAAAACTGAAGCTAAATGCTTTAAATGAAAACAGTGTTCTTACAAAAGTAAAATTGCACAATGTTTTCGTAGACACAGAAAAAAAACACGTGTGAGGCTTTGTTAAGGTTTAGTGAAGTGTGGTAGTATTAAGTTGAGTGTATATATGTATCTCTCTGTTTAGGTAGTGTATTTTTTTTCAGCATTTGTGTCAGCACTGTGTTATATTTTGTGAACACTTATCCATTAAGAAGAGGAATAAAAAAAATATTTTATTTTTTCACATAACATACATTAAATCAATAAATTTAATTCTTTTAAACACTAAAAAATCATGATTACAACACATAACAATGAAAAAAATATAAAGGCTGACCTTTCAAATCTCTTGTTAAAGTGGCTTCAGCATATTTCACCATGCACGGGAAAGAAAGAAAATTTTCACAGTGTGAGTTCTCCGAAATAGAAGCACGAAGTACGTTGACATTACTATGCCCAATGTCCCTATATAGCTAAACTCAAAGATGTTTCAAACTTTCATATGAGAAAGCGCGATTTTAACAAGGCATATGCATCCGAAAAGTGTTCATTCAAAAGTAGCCACAAATCAGGTTTGATGATACACATAAATCGATCCCACTTAGATTATAGTGCGAAAAATGTCCATTCATGTCCAAGTCCAAAAGTAATTTAGCTAACCACATGAAGAGCCACTTGAACGACAAAGTTCGTAAATGGTACAAATATGATGAGTGTCCTTACAAAGCTAAAAGTAAATCTTCTCTAGAGAAACACGCTATTTCGATATAAGTACGTAGACGAAGAAAAAATTAATTGGTACGAATGTAAAATTTGTATATACAAAACTAAACATGCGTTGAATTTAAAAGGACACATACGTAACATTTGGATCAAGACAAAGTCAAATGGTATCACTGCCAACATTGTCCGTTGTATAGTAGCCCAGAAGCTATAAGGTTATATGGCCATCATAAAATTATCCCATTGTGTCGAAGTTAAGTTCTTCACAATAGAAAAGGTTTTGGGGTAGTAATGAACGTGTCCACTGCAGCTCGACCGGCTGTTGCCGTTTCGTTCAGGGGCGGCTCTCACTAAATAACTAAATCCACCACTCGGTTAATCGGTCACTACCTGCAGCCGCAGAGGGTTCCGAAATTACCAGTCGCTTTGACAGCCGACCCTGTTAAATGTGAGCAAGAAATGTTTAGAAGACGATTTATTGCCAACCGGTAAGCTTAGTGCGAACCACACAAAGGAGGTATTTATTTGCGGTCAACTACTTTTATGATGATCATATAACCTTATAGCTTTTGGGCTACTTTAGTTTAATACACGACGTCACAATGAGACAGCAAAATAAAATACCAACTGAGCACACCTTGTGTCATAAAATTTCAAAAATAGTCTAAAGATATCAGTATTTTAAGTTTATAATTTTGTAATTATTTCTAACTAAAAATGTTTACATTGTGATCACGATAGTTACGTTCCAGTTTAAAAATGAAATAATTTCACGCCAAGAATAAAAACCCGTGTAAAATTCTGGGGTGGTATTGTGGTATGAATAAAAGGTAATGAAGCTCAATACTGGTTTATTCAATAAGAAATTAAGATATTTATACTATACTACATAGGGGCGAGGAATGATGAGTGGTTCTATATAATTGGTTACATAAAATTTATAAAGGATTCTATACCTGTGTATGAGGATTAATAAAAATTTTAATGAAAATTATTGTGTCAATTAACATCTTGGGTCTTTCGAAGAACACACATGATGGATAAGTCTTGTAGAGGGGTTGCATCTGAAGGTACTCTTAAAAAATTAACAATATCACACTAATATTGCAAAATAACGTCATTTTGTAAAATACTGATTAATAATAAAGTATGAGTGGGACTACAATAAATGTTCAAGGTGTTCCCCGTTTATAATTTGGCAGTGATGTACTCGATCAACAAAATGTCTCAATAAATAATGTATGACTTTACAATATGTGTTTTTTGTGAATTTTGTTCTATTTTTTATATCAACAGAAATGAACATGTTGATAATTTCTGAAAGAAGTTTTTTATTCTGTTCCAGAACATGTCAAAAAAATTTGAGTGTTCCATTAAAAAAAAAGTAGTCGGCCCTGTCTGTCAAACCGAGAGCGATAAAAACAGGAAAAATGTTGTAATAAGTCGCCATGTTTAACTATACATCCAAAGCAAATATCAGAAAAAAAAAATGTTCATATAACAAAGTTATTTGACCGTTCTAAGACTTTATACTAACCCTGTGTATTAGTGTGTGTGATTAATTTAAAACAAGAATCTAGATCGAGCTATTCGTTCAATGGATCAACTACTTATGGACTTTGCGATTTCTTGCCACCGGGAATTTTTATATCGGTACGGGTGTTCAAGTGAACACAAAGTACTGCTAACACTTATAGAACCGTGTTTGTCAGAATTGGACACATGAATTTAAAACAAGCAATCGCGAAAGTTCACTGCGCCATCGGTTGTCGCCGTCAGACATCAGTTAGAATTGGCGACTATTCGGTACTTAAAGTTCCGAATAGTGTAGCTGGCGAATAAGAGCAATTTATCTGGAAGATCATTTTGTCAGGTGGTGAAAAGGCACTATTTGACAATCCTGTAGATACAAATTATCAGGAATTCTATCAGGAGGTGAAGAGACCGGTCCTTAATGGGTAAATGGGCGTCATCTGGATACCCTTCTCTTGATGTCGTAGTTACCTTCGTTTTTAAAAAAATGTGCTGAGGTTGACATTATCGTGGAATTGCCCACTGACAATAACCACATCTTGTTTACCGATTGACTTTCCAGGTCTATTGTAATATCATTGATTCCAATTTTTGAGATATTGTAGGTAGAATATATCACAGAGTTATAACAAATGTTTAAAGATTTCTCGGATTGTCTACTAATGGAATCTTAAATAAAACTCTAAAATAGATTGCGAAGTTTACGGATACAGATTACAGATGTCAGTGATGTCAGTTTGTAACTGTTGTAATTATTTCTGCTCGCAAATGATTGCAGTGTGGTGTCCCGATTTAAAAATAAGATTTTCGACCAAAAAAACAAAATTACACACTGAAAACAAAAATAATTTTAATAAGAAGCAACCGCCCATGCGTCTGTAATCCTAGCGGGGAGAAAAATTGGATTGTACGGCAGATAAAATTTGTTATTTTTTGTGTCCATACGTAAAAATGTATTGATGTGGTATGTTAAAATTTGTTGTTGAATTTAATCAAAAGGGAAACGCTTATATAAACAGCACCGGTCCCATAACCTCCTCGAGTGAAATTAGATAGTAGAGTTTATTAACAATTTTCAAAGCTTAAGTTTTGTCATTTCATGGTAGAATCTTTAATTGATTGTTTATAGTTCTGACACAATTTTGTGCCAACGATGTAAAGAGTTAATGTAAGTTTTGATGAGCATTCAAAATAATTAATTTGTTCAGGTGATCTTTATTGGGTAATATTATTGGATGCTTTTGATTGTATGGAAGGAGCTCGTGATCCATGTTGTTGTTCTCGTCAGTTTTGGGGCTTGCTCTTGAACGGGGAGTGTCTGTGGCAAACTCTATTTTCACTTCAACCAGAGTGGAAACCAAAATTAGTGGATGCGTTGGGGATGGCATTTAAGGGTTGCTTCGTACGGTTCCGACATGGAAAAAATCTGAAAGTTTCGAAAAAACGAGAAATTTAAATACGTTTCTAAAAATTGAAAAGCCGAATAATTGAAAACTCGAAAAACCGAAAACCCTTAACAATTAAGCAAACAATGTAAATAAACACGATGAAAACAATTAAATTCGATTTTGTGTCAATCTAAATTTGGCGCCAGTGTGCTTTTTTGTGACTGGTCGGCACGGTTACCGACATTATTGTGTGCTAGTTGCACTGACGGCAGCAATTTGTATGGTTATCTATATCCCAATTACACGTGTCAGAAGAAGTTTTCAATCCCTTCCGGTTTTAACTGTATTCCAACGAGTGTTGGGTAAGAATAGTGCGAGTATTCTTCCGTAGTCTGATAATACGGTTCTAGGTGGTCAAAATGTCCACTTTGGAGTACTGTGAAGCAATCGCTAAACATGAAAGGTCTTCACTCAAAAACATGCACAGCTGTAAATTATGTATCTACTCTACAGCTTCTTTTTTTCTTATGACGAACCACGTGAAGCGACATCGTTTTCCCCTGGTTAAATTTACATGTGACAGCGCCAAAATTGAACCTTATTACTGTATAGATTGCGATTTTAAGACAGAGCTAATAGTTTTGTTCAAAGAACACATTTATAAATATCATGGGCTTAAGAGAGAATCTACAGACGATTTACTAACTGAGGACTTTCACTTACAAACCTACGTTTGCGAAAAATTCAGTTTCGAAACAAATCTCTCGTTAAAGTGGCTTCAGCATACTTCAGCGTGCACGGGAAAGAAAAAAAAAATTCAAAGTGTCACTTCTCCGAAACAGTATGACGCATACAGGTTCACTATCAAGCAAGCTACCGATATATGTTGGTATCACTGTACTGAATGTTCTTATAAAACTAAATTCAAATATAATTTAAACAGACATATCAGAAAACACAATGTGAACAAGCCATATGCATGCGACAAGTGCCCATACACAACTAACTATAACGCGAGCTTAAGACAACACATAAATATCCACTTAGATAACCAAGATGTTAAATGGCATGAGTGCGAGAAATGTCCATTAAAGACCAAAACCGAAGATACTTTAATTAGACATATAAAAACTTTACACATGAACCACGAAAACTTTAAATGGTACGAATGCACTAAGTGTTCTTTCAAAACTAAGCACAGAAGCTCCTTAGACCTACACGTAGCTGGAAAACATCTAGACGAAGAAAAAATTAGATGGTACGAATGTCAAATTTGCACATTCAAAACTAAACAAATGGGAAGTTTAAAAAGCCATATTACTTATCGACATTTAGATAAAGAGGAAATTAAATGGTACCGATGTGACGATTGTTCATACAAATGTAAATCAGCAGGTGATTTAAGAAAGCATGTAAAAGTCCATTTGGATATCAGATCTTATGAATGCGGTTATTGTCCATATCAGGCAAAACACAGTCAGGTTTTAGACCGTCATATAAATACCCACCATTTGGATGACACTGAAGCTAAATGGTACAAATGCGAACACTGTCCTTACAAAAGTAAAAATGATTCAGCTTTTTATAGACACAGAAAAAGGAAACACGTGTGATATTTATTTAAGGTTTAGTAAGGTGAGGCAGTATTATGTTGAGTGTATATAGGTATATTTTTGTTTAGATAGTAGTTTTTTTAGCATTTTTTTTTCAGTACTCTACAACGTGTTATATTTTGTGACTATTTAAACTATTTATTCAATAAAATCATGAATAAAAAAATTATTTTTTTTTCATAATATGCCTTAAATAAATAAATTGAATACATTTAGACACTAAAAGTTGATTATCACAACACAGAAAAATGAAAAAAAAAGGTAAAGTGAAATATTCAACAAGCACCTCTTGTTTCCCGGTTGACTTTCTAGGTATATTGTCATGTCATTGATTCCAATTTTTGAGATTTTGTAGGTGGAAAATGTCAGAGATTTGTAACAAATTTTTAAAGATTTCTTGCATTGTCTATTAGTAGAATCTATAATTAAAACTATAAAATAGATTGCAAAGTATGCGGATACAGATTGCAGAGGTCAGTCATATAAGTTTGCAGCTGTTATTTCTGTTTGAAAATTATTGCAGTGTCGTGTCCCAATTTAGAAATGATATTTTGGGGCAAAAGAACAAAACTACGTAGCGTAACATTTGAAGTAGGGATCGCCCATGCGTCTGTATTCTTACGGAGGAGTGGGGTTGGATTGTACCGCAGGTAAAATTTGTCACATCTTGTTTTCACACGTTACAGTGTATTGATGCGGTATGTTGAATTTAATCAAAAAGAAAATGCTTATATAAACAGCAGCAGTACCATAACCTCTTCGAGTGTAATGAGATAGTAGAGTTTATTAATAATTATCAAACCTTAAGTATTGTCAGTTCATGGTAGAATATTTAACTGTTACAGTTCTGACACAGTTTTGTGCCAACGATGTAAAGAGTTAATGTAGAAACATGACAACAATTCCCTAAAAAAAAAGAAAATCCTCTTATATTACATTCAAACATCTGAGAGCATTTAAATAAAATGTTTTTGAATTCCCAGCTCACGTTAGGATTTTTAACTGTTCATAGTTCCATTACATTTATGTAAAGGTTAATATGGAAGAACATGGCAGAAATTTCCTTATTTAGACATAAATTATTTTGGTAATGATATCTGAGGTTCTGGATAACTTTTCCTAATTTATTACTCACAATTTAGAACTTCTCATTCAAGATCTTAAAATAGGGTGTCTGTAAACGGATTTTTCCCAGTGTTTTTCAAGGGTAACTTGGCATAGAGGATTAAACCATACCGCCGGATAAAACTACGAAAGATACGACAACCATTTATTCACACAACTCTTATTGTTATCATTTTATTATTAATTTTCTAGGCTCCGGACAGCGGTGACTGAGATGGAACACCGCGGTTGATGCCGGGCGACGGTGATGTTCAACGCGTCGGGCTTGTTGCCGATGCTCTCTTTGCTTTTGCGACAGCGAGGGTCGGACATTCCAAGAGAATGCGGACGTTGTAGTCGGTATGCGGCAGGTCTCCCTCGTAGAGATATGGGTTTACGTTGATAATCGTGCATCGCGTGATGTAACGTGGAAAAGGGCTATACGCGATTACTATGGCCATAAATATTTCTGTCGGAAAATTAATATATGTAGGTACTGTAGTTTCCATTTCTTTTAGCCGGAACGGGAATATTCATTCACTTACCCTTGTTATAGTGTAAGAAGGCGGTCCAGGCCAAGCGAAATATCGGTTTTGGAGAATTTCGAAGTTTTTAGAACAAGGGGAAG
The DNA here is from genome assembly GCA_022388445.1 of Zophobas atratus. Classification (NCBI taxonomy): domain Eukaryota; kingdom Metazoa; phylum Arthropoda; class Insecta; order Coleoptera; family Tenebrionidae; genus Zophobas; species Zophobas atratus. Next base: position 14,952,353 of record CM039446.1, read on the forward strand.
ATCGTCACGGAAACAATGTCCCTATTTTACAACATTAGTACTTTATAAATATGACAGTAACGTCACAACAAAACTTGGGAGTGAGGACTAAAATGCGCAATATTTACTTGTTTATTGTTCCATATTTGCCGCTCCATGTGTATTGGTCGTTTCCAATCCTAAGGTTATGTACCGGAAGTTACTCTGGCGATTTTAATTTATTGTTAGGTGCGTATAAGATCTACGTGTATGAGGAAAATTTTAATCCTTTCTGGTTTTACTCGTGATCCAAGGTGTGGGTAAGAAAAATGTCAGTATTCTTTCGCAATGTGATAAACCGGTTTTAGGTGGCCAAAATGTCAAGCTTGGAATACTGTGAAGTAACCGCAACAGGTGGATGGTCTTCTTAGAAAAATGTGCACAATTGTAAATTATATTCCTACTTTACACTATCATTTTTTCTTACGACGAACCACATAAGGCGACACAGCTCTTCTCTGGAAAAATTTTCATGCGAAAAGGCCAAAATTGAAGTGTATTAGTGTAATGAATGCGATTTTAAAACAGAATTAAAGCTTCTGTTCAAACGACACTTTAATTAACATTACGGCCGTAAGAGAGAACCTCGAAAGGATTTATCAAGTGAGAGCTTCAAATTCGAAACAAATTTCTCGTTAAAGTGGCTTCAGCATACTTCAGCATGCATGGGAAAGACAAAAAAACGTATGTATGTATGTAACTGTTTATTTCTTTCCCATTCGGGACTTGAAAGAAGTCCGGTTTACATTTTTCCCTTAATATATCTATATATGTACAAATATATATCAATTAAACATATTTTAACTTAAACTAATATTCTTTCTCGAAATGCTTCCTTATTTTCGTTTCTTTTCTAATATCATTTTCATCCATTCCAGACCATCACCTGTTTCGTTCAATAGCTCATTCCTATCTTTCTCGACTTCCCGTAACTCTTCACAATCCTTTAGCCAGTGTTCAATCGTCTCCGGAAATTCCCTACATAATCCGCATCTTCTATCCTCTTCCTCTTTCCAGTAACAGTTTTCTCCTTCTTCATTTCCCACCCTAAATCTGGCTATTGTCTTTCTGTCTTCATTCTTTCTCCCTCTTATTAGATACTCCGGTAATTTTAGACCTCCTATTATTTCTCCATATTTTGGATTATATCTGGACTCTGCTATTTTTTTCCTTTGCTCTTTTCTTTGTAACTCTTCATCTAGATTTAAAATTTCCTTCCTGGGCTCTGCTCCCTCTATCCTTTTTCTCTCTACTTCTTCTGCCGTTAGACCTCTTACTTCGTAAAATTCTCTTCTTTCTTCCGCTGTCTTCTTATAATTTACCCTTATCTCTTCCCACATTTCTTTCATTATTTTGCATTCAACGTTCTGCCTGATCTTCTCTTCAAATTTCATTGCCCTTCGTGCTGCTTCTATTCTTAGTTTTTCTCTCTTCGTTTCCTCTAATACAATGTACTCTGGTGTCTCTTTTTCCAACCCTAACGTCCATTTCAAATACTTTGCCTGTACTCGTTCTAGACTCTCCCTTTCCTTCCATCCCCAGATTTCAGCACCGTACATAATAACACTTTTTATTAAGCTGTCGAAGAGCCATATTCTTCTAACGAAATCGTTCTTCAACCTTCTCTCTGCCAGTCCCCATACCGCCTTCAACAATCTATTTGCCTTCTTTACTGTATTTTCCAAATGTTGGGTTCTTCTTCCATTTCTTTGAAATGTATACCCTAAATATTTAAACGTCGCTACTTCTTCTATCGTCTTTTCTTCCCATTGCCAAACCTCTTTCTTACTTCTCCCTACCGCCTTTCTGAAAACCATCATTTTCGTTTTTTCTACATTCATTTGCAGTTCTCTCCTTCTTACAAATGTTTGTAGGGTTTTCATCAAACGTAAAATTATGAGTTCGCCGAAAGACAATGTCACATACAGTTTCGAATCCATGCAAACTGAAGGAATACGTTGGTACCAAGGTGCTGAATGTTCCTAGACAGCTAAATTCAAATGTACTTATTTTAGAGAGTCATAATTATTAGAAAACACGATTCCATTTAAAAGTAAATATAAATCAAATTTAAGAATGCACGTAAATTACACTCACTTAGATGAACAAGACCAAAGCAAAACGTAATTTGACTAGAAAATTTTACAGGGAACAAACAATATTTCCCAAACTACACGTTTAACGAACTTTTATGCCTTGTTTTGAAACAACACTCATTGCATTCGTACCATTTAATATGTTAGTCGAACGATATTTCCTAAACTATACGCGTAACTGGAAAACATTTGAACAAAGAAAAAATTAACTGATATGAATGTAAAGGTTGCCTAAACAAAAGTAAACCTGCAAGAATCTAACGAGCGATATAAAATATTGACATCTGGATGAAGATAAAATTAACTGGTACAAATGTGGAGACTCTTCCTACAACAGTAAAAGAAAAACTGATTTAAAGATGTACAGATCCATTTGGACCTCAGAAAGATAATATTGTTACGATTGACGGGCGTATAATAAATCGGGCGTTGGTAAAACTCAAAGTTTTATTTCTTTAGCTCGAATTACAACACTATCTATTGCAACGAATATGTACAGAAATTATTCCGGCGCTCTTGACTGTCTTCACTGACTCAATGAATTCATTACCTACGGTCGCCTCTATTTAAACTCATATTCTCTGATCGAGATCCTTCACGAACATCCATCGCGACTCCGCTTCGAGACTCCCCTGGACGCTACTTCGAGACGGCTCCAGATCTGTCTTTATACGCCCGCCTCTCGGCCGTCGACACCGTCAGCAGTGATGATTCACCCATCAGCGCCGTGCGTACGTCCAGAAAGCTCTCGACGGCCATGGGCGTCGTACTGGGGCGGCGTAACTGTGTATTTCGTAACAATATTAAGTAGTTTAAAACGTCATATAAAATAGCCAATATTTTAATGAAACTGAAGCTCCACGGTTTAAATGCGAACACTGTCCTTACCACAATAAAAGTGAAATATCTTTTTCTGCAAACAGATACTTGTGACATTTAGTTTGAGGTTTAGTGTGGTGTGATAGTACTAAGTTAAATGTAGAGGTGCTTATCTAGAAGTTTGTTAGGCATGTGTGTCAGCATTCTATAATGTTGTGTTATATTTTTAATCATTTAGTGCTTTATTTTTTTATACCTACTTATTACAAACGTTAACTAAATTTAAGCTGTAGCATACAAACCAAAAAAAAAAAAATCGGAAACGTTAACATCAGATGAAGTAACTAAATAGAATTAGAGAAGCTGATGCTCATAAGCATTTAATGACTAAGGTAAATACCTAAATTGTGACATTCATTCTTTCAATATGACAGTTATGAATCACATCACGCGGCGGGTTTAATTGACATGTTCGCCTTTCGTGATGTACTTTTAAAAAACTAGTGTTAAAAGAAGCGCTCTGTAACGTGGGTCACGCGAATGGTTTCGGTTTTTGAATCGGCTCAGTGGTTCGTAAGTAATGGCCTATTTAATTTGCAATAGTCCGAGAAAGTTCTGGAATAATTAAAAGTGTTCGTGTTTAGTGCCGGATTTTTATGAAACCAATGTTGAAAGAAGCGTGCTGTGACATAGGTTACGGCGATGTGTTCGGTTTTTGAATCGATCTAGAGACTTGAAATTTATCGCGTTTAGTTGCATTAATGCAAAAAAATTCTAGAATAAAAAAAACAGTTAAGGTGCGCATCCTAAATAAGGCTGTGGAGTCCCAGTTTGAATTTTTATTTCGCGCTAATTAAAAAAAAAAACAACGGCATGAAACCGCATTTGAATAATTTGAATTTGAAAATGAATTAAGAATGTTAATCAGTAATATAGGCAACCACGTGTAAAGACTCTCAGAGGTGGTGAAATAGACATGCGCAATAAGACCTAGCGTTTGACGGGAAAAAAAAGACAGGTAGTTTACGTTCTATATTTGTATTATGTTATCAATGTTTATAATTTTTTAATTATTTCTGCTGGAACATGTTTGCATTGTGATCACGATGGTCGTGTTCCAATTTACAAATGAAGTAAATTAGTACAAAAAAAAAAACACGTATAAACTTCTAGGGCAGAATTGTGGAATGAATAAGAACCCAATAAGGCGCAATACTGGTTTATTCAATAAGACATTGACAAATCTATATTAGACTACACATGTACAAGGAATGATGTGTGGATGTAAATTGTCACACAATTACGAAATATGAAATTATATCAAAAATTATTGTTTAAATTTAGGATATAAACATCTTGGGTCTTTCGAAGGACACACATGTGGGTGGGCCTTGTAAATGAGCTCCATTGGGATCGCAACTGGGTGGATCGGCAGTCATTTAAGGTACTTTTAATGGGTAAATCATTTGGACACCCTTCTCTTGATGTCGTTATTGCCTTATCATGTTGCCTGGACTCCAGCAGAGTTCGTTAGAATGATGCTTCCGTTGATAACGTTGGACAATGCCAGATGTAGCTTTCGCCATGTTGTTTCTTCGAATCAGACTGTATTTGTTCTTCTTCTACTTAAATTTTCACTGGTGCCTTGAGTCTGAAGTACGGTTTCTTTTATTGGTGTTAAGCACTTATGTATTTTTGGTGGTGCCAAATTTTGTCACCACCGGCCCAGAGTGGTGAATGTAACCGGTACTGTTTGCCGTGCTTCTAAATGTCATTAGATTTTGTTTTGGCCTTGATGTACTTACCCAATCTGAATTGTTTACTTGTTGAGCGGCTTTTCCAATTTTCTGTCTCGGTTATTTTTCCTTTTAGGCTGAGAACTGCTTGGTTAATTGTTCTGTAGTTGTACTTTGTGTCTTACTGCACACTGGACAGATTTGTATATCAGAAACTTGACAGTATTTCTCACATTCAGAATCCAAAATTTTCTTCTAATATTCGCTAATCTGGTTCGGTGTCTCAATATAGTGTGGTCTGATGAGCTTGATGAGCATCCAAAATAAATAATTTGTTCAGGTGATTTTTATTTGGTAATATTATTGGATGCTTTTGATTATTATTATTATTATATGTAAGAAGCGAATGCTCCAGTTTTTCACAAACAAAAAATATTCCATCTCTGTCTATAAATGGTTTTAATGTTGACAGTTTGCTCAGTTTTTAGAGTGAAAAGCCGAACAACTGAAAAACCTTTAACAGTAAACTAAACAATGTAGCTCAAAATTTGGCGCCAATGTGCTTTGTTGTGATTCGTAGGCACGGTTGCAGAGATTAATGTATGCTAGTTGCTTTGGAGTTTGTAATTTGTGCGGTTAGGTGCGTCCTAGTTGCACGTGTGAGAAGGAATTTTCGATCCTTTGGGTAAGAATAGCGCGAATGTTCTTCCGTTGTCTGATAAAACGGTTTTAGGTGGTCAAAATGTCAAATTTGGAATACTGTGAAACAACCGCAAGGCATGATAGGTCTTCATTGAAAAACGTGCACACCTGTAAATTATGCCTTTATTCTACAACTTATCTTTTTCTTATGAGCGAAAAATGTAGCTTTGAAACAAATCTCTCGTTAAAATGCCTTCTACATACTTCAACATGTACGGGAAAGAAAGAAAGTCTTCAAAGTGTGACTTCTCCGAAACAGAATGACCGAGAGAGTTTCACTCTCATCCAAAATGACGAGATACGTTGGTATAACTGTACCGAATGTTCTTACAAAGCTAAAGTCAAACGTTATTTAAACAGACATATGAGAAAACACTATTCGGACAAGCCATATGCATGCGACAAGTGCCCCTTCAAAAGTAAACATAGCGCGAGGTTGAGAGAAGACAAAAAAACTCACTTAGATGAGCAAGATGTTAAAAGGCATGAGTGCGAGAAATGTCCATTCAAGACCAAAAGAAAAGATAGTTTAACTAGACATATAAAAACTTTCCACTTGAACCACGAAAACATTAAATGGTACGAATGTCAAAGTTGCAGATTCAAAACTAAAAAAATGGAAAATTTAAAAAGTCATGTAACTCATCGACATTTGGATGAAGAGGGAGTTAAGTGGTACCAATGTGATGGTTGTTCATACAAAAGTAAATCAGCATATCATTTAAGAAGGCATGTAAAGGTGCATTTGGATATCAGATCTTATGAATGCGGTAATTGTCCATATAAGGCAAAACGCAGTGATGCTTTAAAGGGTCATATAAATACCCACCATTTGGCTGACACTGAAGCTAAATGGTTTAAATGCAAACGCTGTCCTTACAAAAGTAAATGTGCACAATCTTTTTCTACACACAGAAAAAAACACGTGTGAGACTTAGTTAAGGTTTAGTGAAGTGTGGTAGTATTAAGTTGAGTGTATATATGTATATCTCTGTTTAGGTAGTGTTTTTTTTCAGCATTTGTGTCAGCACTCTACACTGTGTTATATTTAATTTTATACAAGGCGGCAGTCAACGTGTTAAGTAACCCATTCCATAACTTAAATAAAAAGATCAAATAAGAATAGTCGCGTCATGCACTGAGACAAACTAGATTACATATTTTAAGGAGACTAAAATGTGAATAATTAAGTTCCGGGTATGTTCCATATATTTAGAACCAAAATATTTACAGAACTTTCGCTGAATGCTTCCTAACAAGGTAATATGTGCGTTATAATAAGAGCACCACACGATTGTACAATATTCTAAGATTGATGAAACAGACAAGGACTAAACAGTCTGGATTGAGAATTCTCTGGTGTTCCTTAATATAAAACCTAGCATTTGTAAAGCTCGTTTATAGACGGACATATAATGAGGGATAAATGATGAAGATGAATCCGTTATTACACCAAGATCTTTGACAACTGTGCACCGTTTCAACATTTGTCTGACTACATTATAATTATAAGAAATAGGTCTACTTATTCCAAAGAAAGACATGATATAACTTTTATCGTAATTTACCATTAACTTATTTTCAAGACACCATTGGGTTAACACATTTATCTTGCTTTTAACATGTTACAGTCATTGATGTTATTAACAATTTTCACTAGACGCAAAACAATATCGTTGATGAAAATTTATAAACAACAATTAGCCTAAATTAGATCCTTGACAAACGCCTGACGTACAGTCATAAACATATGATTTGTGTCCTTGGTATTCTACAAATTGTCTTTGCCCTACAAGGATTGACTTAAACAAAAGTACTAGACCATCACATAGTCCGAATAGGGTTAATTTATTTAACAAAATACAATGATCGACAGTGTCAAATGCTTTAGAAAGATCGCTGACATCACGTCGACTTACAGTCTACAATTTAAAGCGTTTGACACAAACTGAGCGAATTCAGCCAAATTCGTACATGTCGATTTCCCTTTAAGAAAACCATGCAGACGGTCTGATATATATTTAATAATTTCAAGTGTAAACCAACCGGAGTAACTTTTCGAAGTTTGAACTTTTTTAGGCACGAATAGCTGCATGATGATGTTATTCAAATAGGTAAAAGCCTCATTGATATTTTGAATTGACAATAGCTGAGTCCAGTCCAAACAACCTACTGCACTGTAGAAGCCTAGTAGGTTAGTTTTCGTGAAATTGAAAGATATATGAAAAAAATTGGTCTAAAGAGTTTAGACAGTACTTCCCTCGCTGTCGGAAACTTGACGACTGCATGCCTATTGTGTTTTTTTTTCTCATTACATTTTTGTAGTGGGAATTTAAAAAAAAATTGTGATGACGTCATCAACATTTTTGCAAGGACACGTATTTCAGTTGGGATAGATGTAGTGTAATACTAAGAATAAAATTATTGTATTCCCAAATTTTCGGGAAAATGAATTGGGTCGTTTTGAATATTGATTTCTTATAATCAATAAAATAACGAAACAATTTACTCACGTATACGGCGCCGGTGTGTAATATCTAGAGAGCGGATTTCTGTCGGGCTAGGCAAGGCCAAACTCGGTACGGCTCGTTAAGGGATGCGAATTCATTGCGGTTTCGTTGCACTCTGTTGTTAATTCCCGTTCTCATTTACTTAGCCGTTTGATTAATAAATCGTTAATTATATTTATGGAATTAGTACCGATTAAATTCAGCCGCTACTGAGTCCCGGCGATCCAGCGCGTCCCCACCTATAATCGTGACGTAGCCCGACAAAAATCCGCTATCTAGACTAATATGAAAGGCAACTGAAAATCGTTTATGTATAAACATTCTTAATTTAAGATGACAAGGGTAACAGCATACGTGAGAGTCAAACAGAGAAACTGTAAACAAAACGACCATCGGTTTTATTGCTTCGACTTCCGCTTATTATATAAAACATTGGGTTTTATTTTAATTCTTGACGGTGAAATTCACAATTGGTTGATTATAAACATGTCTATTTCACATTCGCGGAACCAAGTGAGCGCATAAAACAAATGCAGGTCTGTAATGTTAAGGTCGATGTAAATGAGCGTGCTACCCTTATGTTTCAACCGAGTTTTTCCTTTGACAGATTTTGTGTCTACCAAATTGGGTTGGTTGGGGTGTAATACTAATAATAAGTGTTGCTTTTAATTTAATCAATAAAATAAATTGACGTCATTAATTTTTTTGAACCACCTCTTAAGAAAATCTAAAAAATATGAATGGAATGATAAATCACAAGTACAAACTCATCATATTTTTTGCATTTAGATAGGATTTATTCAGCAAAATTTAAGGGTGACGTCATCAATTTTTTTAGGAGGGATGAACAAATACATTTTGAACAAAAGTTTACCATGCTTATAATAACTTTAAAATATTCCCAAGATTTCAAAGCATTCGGTTTTGTAATTCCTGATTAAATCGATAAAATAAAATAAATTCACGCCTTCATTAATTTTTTTGAGTCACCCTGCATATGCAAATCCAAAAATATGAATGGAATGATAAATCACAAGTACAGACTCATCATATTTTGTACATTTTAGATACGATTTATTCGGCAAACTTTTGAGCTGAAGTCATCAGTTTTTTGTAGAAGATAACCAAATATATTTTGACTAAAAATTTATTATGCTCTTTATAACCTTAAAACATCTGCAAGATTTCAAAGCATTCGGTTTTGTAGTTCCTGATTAAATCAATAAAATAAATTTACACATTCATTAATTTTTTTGAGTCACCCTGTATATGCAAATCGAAAAAATTTGAATGGAATGATAAATCATAAGAAGAGACTCACCATATTTTGTACATTTTAGATAGGATTTATTCAGCAAAATTTTGTGGTGACGTCATTAATTTTTTAGGGGGACGACCAAATACGTTTTGATCAAAAATTTACCATGCTTATGATAATTTTAAAATATCTTCAAGATTTCGAAGCATTCGGTTTTGTAGTTCCTGAGTAAATCAGTAAAATAAATTTACCCTTTCATTTATTTTCTTGAATCACCCTGTATATGCAAATCCAAAAATTATGAATGGAGTGATAGATCACAAGTACAGACTGATCATATTTTGTACATTTTAGATATGATTTATTCGGCAAATTTTCGAGCTGACGTCATCAAGTTTTTGGAGGGGATAAGCAAATATATTTTGACTAAACATTTATTATGCTCTTTATAACCTTAAAACATCTGCAAGATGTCAGAGCATTCCGTTTTGTAGTTCCTGAGTAAATCAATAAAATATATTTACGCATTCATTAATTTTTTTGAGTCACTCTGTATATGCAAATCCAAAAAATATGAATGGAGTGATAAATGACAAGTACAGGCTCATCATATTTTGTACATTTTAGATATGATTTATTCGGCAAACTTTCGAGCTGACGTCATCAAGTTTTTGGAGGGGATAAGCAAATATATTTTGACTAAACATTTATTATGCTCTTTATGACCTTAAAACATCTGCAAGATTTCAGAGCATTCGGTTTTGTAGTTCCTGATTAAATCAATAAAATATATTTACGCATTCATTAATTTTTTTGAGTCACCCTGTATATGCAAATCCAAAAAATATGAATGGAGTGATAGATCACAAGTACAGACTCATCATATTTTGTACATTTTAGATATGATTTATTCCACAAACTTTTGAGCTGACGTCATCAAGTTTTTGGAGGGGATAAGCAAATATTTTTTGACTAAAGATTTATGATGCTCTTAATAGCCTTAAAACATCTGCAACATTTCAAAGCATTCTGGTTAGCAGATTAAAAATTAAATTTCAAAATGTTGTTTTATAATTTCGATTTTTTTTTCCAAAAATCTGGACGTTTCGGGTGAAAAGTCGATTCAGAGTTGTAAACTACATGTGTAGGACTATGTTATTTTATACAATTGAAAACCCATTTACTATGTACAATTTTGAAGTGACGTCATCGCATTAGTGGTGGGGATGATTAGACAAATTTTGGTTAGCGTTTTACCATCTACATGATATTCTTAATATAAGTACAAAATTTCACAACAATCGGTCGAGTACTTTCGGAGATTATCTGTCTAATAAAAATCCGGGACAACAGACGGACAGACGGACAGACGGACGGACAGACGGACGGACAGACGGACGGACAGACGGACAGACGGACAGACAGACGGAAATGGGAGACCTATTTCTTCGTCTTCTAGGGTCATGAAAGATCGAGAAAACGTAAAAGTAGAGAGTCGGCCGACGGACTCGATTACAATACTTCCTTTGCTTACGCTCGGGAAGTAAAAATCATTATTACATCACATAAAAATGAAAAAAATATAAAGGCTGACCTTTCAAATCTCTTATTAAAGTGGCTTCAGCATAGTTCACCATGCACGGGAAAGAAAGAAATGTGTGAGTTCTCCGAAACGAAAGCAAACTGACGAAGTACGTTGGTTTTACTGTGCCCAATGTCTCTATATAGCTAAACCCAAAGGTGTTTTAAACTTTCATATGAGAAAACACGATTTGAACAAGGCATGTGTATGAGAAAAGTGTCCATTTAAAAGTAGTTATAAATCAGGTTTGATGATACACATAAATCGATTCCACTTAGATGAACAAGATGTTGAATTGCACAAATGCGAAAAATGTCCATTAATGACCAAAGCCAAAAGTAATTTAGCTAACCACATGAAGAGCCACTTAAAACGACGAAGATGTGTGTTCAAGTAAACACAAATTACTGCTAACACGTCAGAAATGGAAACATGAATTTGAAACAAGCAATCGCGAAAGTTCGCTGCGCCACCGGTTGTCGCCGTCAGATATCAGTAAGAATTGGCGACAATTCGGAAGTTCCGAATAATGTATCTGTCGAATAAGAGCAAATTATTTGGAAGACAATTTTGTCGGGGGGCGAAAAAAGCCAATTTGACATTATCCTGTAGATAAAAATTATCAGGAACTCTATCAGGAGGTGAAAAGACCGGTCCTTAATGGGTAATGGGCATCATCTGAACACCCTTCTCTTGATGTGGTTATGTTTGTTGTTTTCTTCGACGAATGACATATCATCTTGCTTGGACTCCAGCAGTATTCGTTAGATTGAGGCTTCGGTTGATGACGTTGGACAGTGTGCAGATCTAGCCTTCGCCATGTTGTTTCTTCGGATTACACTGTATTTCTTCTTCTTCTATTTAATTCTTCAGTGGTGTCTCGACTACGGTTATTGGTGTTAAACGCTCATTTGACAGTTCCTCGACGGTTTATCCAACGTGATCCATGTGGTCGTTATCGGTGCTGGGGCTTTCTCTTGAATGGGGAGTGTCTGTAGCGGACTGCAGCGGCGCAAACTGAAAAATTTGAAAAACGAAAAAATAAAATACTTATCTGTAGATCGAAAAGTCGACTAATTAAAACAACTTTAAAAATAAGCCAAACAATGTTAACAAATATGATGAAAATAATTCGATTTTGCCTCAGTTTAAATTTGACGCCAATGTGCTTTCTTGTGACTGGTCGGCACGGTTATTGAAATTAATGTGTGGTGGTTGCATTGACGATTGTGCGGTTAGGTGCGTCCCAGTAGCACGTGTGAGAAGAACTTTTCGATCCTTTCCCATTTTAACTGTGCCCCAACGAGGATTAGGTAAGACTGGTGTCAGAATTGTTCCGTAGTGTGATTAAACGGTTTTAGGTGGCCAAAATGTTAACTTTGGAATACTATGAAGCAATCGGAATACATGGGAAGGCTTCGTGAAAAAACGTGCACAACTGTTAATTATGACATTATTCTACAACTTCTCTTTCTCTTATGACGACACACGTGAGGCGACACCGTTTCCGCCTGGTAAAATTTACTTGTGACAACGCCAAAATTGAACCTTATTACTGTAAAGATTGCAATTTTAACACAGAACTAACAGTTTTATTCAAAGACCACATTGATAAATATCATGGGCTTAAGAGAGAATATACAGGCTATTTACTAAGTGAGGAATTTCACATACAAACCTACGTTTGCGAAAAATGTAGTTTTGAAACAAATTTCTCGTTGAAGTGGCTTCAGCATACGTCAGCGTGCAAGGGAGAGAAAAAACAAATTCAAAGTGGGACTTCTCCGAAACAAGATGACACATACAGTTTCACTATCAGACAGATTGGCGATATACGTTGGTATTACTGTGCTGAATGTTCTTACAAAACTAAATTCAAACATAATTTAAACAGCCATACGAGAAAACACAATTTGAACAAGCCATATGCATGCGACAAGTGCCCATACAAAACTAACTATAGCACGAACTTAAGACGACACATAAATATCCACTTAGATGAGCAGGATGTTAAATGGTATGAGTGCGAGAAATGTCAATTCAAGACCAGAACAAAAAGTAGTTTAACTAGACATATAAAAACCTTACACTTGAACCACGAAAACATTAAATGGTACGAATGCTCTAAGTGTTCTTTCAAAATTAAACAAATGGGAGATTTAAAACGTCACATAACTTATCAACATTTAGATGAAGAGAAAGTTAAGTGGTACCCATGTAACGATTGTTCATACAAATGTAAATCAGCAGGTGATTTAAAAAAGCATGTAAAGGTCCATTTGGATATCAGACCTTATGAGTGCGGTTATTGTCCATATAAGGCAAAACGCAGTGATGTTTTAGACCGTCATATAAATACCCACCATTTGGCTGACAGTGAAGCTAAATGGTACAAATGCGAACACTGTCCTTCCGAAAGTAAAAGTGAAACATCTTTTTTTAAACACAGAAAAAATGAACACGTGTAATATTTATTTTAAGTTTAATAAGGTGTGGCAGTATTATGTTGAGTGTATATATGTATATTTTTGTTTAGCTAGTAGTTTTTTTCAGCATTTGTGTCAGTACTTTACACTGTGATATATTTTGTGACTATTTATTCATTAAGATCATGAATAAAAAAATTAAATATTTAATTTTTTCCATATTATGCATTAAATAAATTAATTTAATACTTTTAAACACTAAAAATTCATTATTACAACATATAAAAATGAAAAAAAAGATAAAGTGAAATATACAATAAGCACATCTTGTTTCCCGGTTAACTTCCCAGGTCTATTGTTAGATCATTGATTCCAATTTTTTGGAATTTTGTGGGTGGAAAATGTCACAGATTTAGAACAAATTTTTAAAGAGTTCTCGCATTGTCTAGTAATAGAATCTATAATAAAAATTCTAAAATTTATTGTGAAGTTTGCGAATACAGTTTGCAAATGTCAGTAATGCAAGTTTGTAATTGTTGTAATTATTTCTGCTCAAAAATGATTGCAGTGTGGTGTCCCAATTTAAAAATTAAAAAACAAAAGTACGCAGCGAAACATCTGAAAACAAAAAACAAAAGTCATGCCAATAAGTAATCAGCCGCTCATGCGTTCGTATTCTTAGCGGGGAGAGAAATTGGATTGGACACGTAAAATTAGTTATTTCTTATTTTCGTACGTTGCAGTGTATTGATGTGGTATGCTTAGATCATATAATAAATAGATACCAATACTCAAACTGAAAGCTGTGACTAGACATGAAGCTATCTGTTGTCGTTTTCTACGTCAAGGGGAGTAGTATAATGCTATCCTTGTGTGATCACCACATCTTCATCTTTGTTATATGCATTTCATCTGTATATGTCTATTTCACTTCCATCCTTGTACCGCACCAGCGCAACAAATCGCTTTTGACAGATGTTTCCTCTAACCTCTCTTTCGAGTTGTTGTACAAAAAACAATTTTAGAATTTAGAACAAAGATCCTATTTTAAGTGATGTAGTCATAAAGGATCACAATTGCTGCCCAATAATTTACTATTCCTTTCGTTATCTACTGTGAATTATTTTAAAATCAAGCTGTCAACATCTTTCTTCCGAAGTTAGTTCAGACATACTTCCTAAAATTTAGGCGCGCAAAATTCAAATAGTGATCAGGCAAGGATAGCTTCATTGTAATCCCTCCATGCACGAGAGAGATGTGTGACAGGAGGATGTCGTCACAGGCTGTCCTAGGGAAAGAACACGGCATGGTGGTATCTATTTATTATATGATCTAAGGTGGTATGTTAAATTTTGTTGTTAAATTTAATCAAAAAGGAAACGCTTATATAAAGAGGACCGGTACTGTAGCCTTTTCGAGTGTAATTACATTGTAGAGTTTATTAACAATTTTCAAACAATAACTACTTACATTAAATTTAATAAAAGATAGTGTCCCAGGTAACGATGATTCCACGTTCTGCATTGGTTCCGTTGTTACGCAATTACAAAATATGAAATTATATCGAAAATTATTGTGTCAATTTAAGATCTAAACATCTTGGGTCTTTCGAAGGACACACGTGGTGGATGGGCCTTGTAAATGGGTTGCATTGGGATCGCAACCGGGTGGATCGGTACTTAAGGTACTTTTAATGGGTAAATAGGAATCATCTGGACACCCTTCCCATGAAGGTGGTCATGTTCGTCGTTTCCTTCGATGAATGACTTATCATGTTGCATGAACTTAAGCAGTGTTCGTTAGAATAATGCTTCCGTTAATAATGTGGAACAATGTGCAGATGTAGCTTTCGCCATGTTGTTTCTTCGAAGCAGACTGTATTTGTTCTTCTTATATTTAATTCTTCACTGGTGCCTTGAGTCTGGAGTACGGTCTCTTCTATTGGTGTGAACCACTTGTGTATTTTTTTTTGGTGGAGCCAAATTTTGTCACCACCGGCCCAAAGTAGTGATATATTTGCCCAACCTTAATTGTTTACTTGTTAAGCGGTTTTTCCAATTTTCTGTCTCGGCTCTTTTTTCCTTTAGTTGCCTTTGAACTTTGTATCTCGTTGGACACTTGACACATTTGTGTATCAGAAACTTGACAGTATTTTTTCCATTCAGAATCCAAAATTTTATATGTGTTTAAAATTTCTGTAGGTACCAGTGACAGCTGAACTGAGAGCAACTGACAGGTACAGACCACTACACAGGACGCAGCAACAAAGAGAAAATGGATACTAACAGCGCCACTTTGTTGCTACTGTTATTATTACGAAGGAGGAACAGGGGGAACCAAGAAAAACTCACAAGGAGCCTCCGCTGGTGGGTACGTTCCTTTAATAGAAATAGGGAAAAAGAGCTAGGAAGTTAGGTATGATCACGTAGGTATGCATTTACAGTGCCACCAACGCATTGGTTCAATTTCTAGGGCACTAAAATCACCAGGTTCTAGTTACATACACACGTAAATTGTACATAAAGTTGAACAACTCTCAACTTTACGTTAGATTTAGGGTCATCCGTAATTTGCATGCAAACGTAATTCTTACGTCATCTATTGTAGCCAGTCCGATATCATTTCATTGGTTCAACTTTACGAATTACGTATAATTTACGAATGTTTTACGAATTACGTTCATTGTGAATTGGCACTAAGGGTTGCTTCGTGCTGTTCGGGCAGCGACAAAAATCGAAAAATTTCGTAAAAACAAAAAATTAAAATACATGGCTAAAAACTGTAAACCTGAATAATTGAAAAATCGAAAAACCAAAAACCTTTATCAATAAACTAAACAATGTAAACAAACACGATGAAAACAATTAAATTCGATTTTGTGTCAGTCTAGATTTGGCGCCAATGTGCTTTGTTGTGACTGGTCGGCACGATTGCAAAGATTAATGTATGCTAGTTGCTTTGGCGTTTATAATTTGTGTGGTTAGATACGTCCAAGCTGCACGTGTAAGAAGGAACTTTCGACTTTTTCCAATTTTAACTGTGCTCCAACGAGGCTTGGGTAAGAATAGTGCGAGTATTCTTCCGTAGTCTGATTAAACGGTTTTAGGTGGCCAAAATGTCAACTATGGAATACTGTGAAGCAATCGCAAAACATGATAGGTCCTCATTGAAAAATGTGCACAAATGTAAATTATGCCTTTATTCTACAACTTATCTTTTTCTTATTACGAACCACGTGAGGCGACACCGTTTCCCCATGGTAGAATTTACTTGCGACAACGCCAAAATTGAAGTTTATTACTGTAAAGACTGCGATTTTAAGACAGAATTAACAGTTTTGTTCAAACAACACATTGATAAATATCACGGGTTTAAGAAAGAATCTAGAGACGATTTACTAAGTGAGGACTTTCACATACAAACCTATGTTTGCGCAAAATGTAGCTTTGAAACAAATCTCTCGTTAAAGTGGCTTCAGCATGCTTCAACATGTATGGGAAAGAAAGAAAATCTTCACATGCCACTAGAAGTAAAAGTGAGGGGCATAAGTAGAGGGAGCGGATGCTTAAGTAATGAAGTAGGAAAAGAGAAGAAGATATGGGTATGGAATGAAAAAGGAAATGAGCATTATAAAAAAAAAATGTTGGAAGTGGAATTTAAAGAAAAAGGAACTGAAAATAAAATGGAAGAATTAAAAAGAAAACTTTAAAAAGCAGCCATAAGAAAAGAAATTGTAACGAGAAATTTAGAAAAGAGAAACAGATGGTGGGATAGCAGATGCAGATATTTAAAAACAGAAGCAAAGAAATGTTTACGAACGGAAGAACAAAATCACGATTAGTGAAGACATACCTATAATACAGTGGAAGAAACATTTTATGGAACTGTTGAATGGAAAGGAAGAGAGAACTGTAGTGCAAGATAGTAAAACCGGGATTGGTGGTAGAGAAAGGGAGCCTGACATTCGAGTAGAGGAAGTAGGAAAACAAGTAGGAAGACTGAAAAGAGGAAAAGCACCGGGGAGGGATGGGTTAGTAAACGAAGTGTGGATATTTGGGACGGATGGGATGATTGAAAGATTGAGCGAATTAATGAATGATGTGTGGACGGGTAAAGGTTTTCCCAGGGAATGGAGAGTAGAACAAATATGCCCAATTTCATAAAAAGGGTAGTAAAGAAAAAGTGGAGAATTATCGGGGAATAACTCTCCTTAATACGGCATATAAACTGTACGCAATGATGTTAAATGAAAGGTTGGTGACAGAGATGAACGAAAAGAGTATATTACCGGAAAGTCAAGCGGAATTTAGAAGAGGTAGAGGGGCTATGGACAATTTATTTATCCTGCATCATCTAATAGAAAAAGAGTTGCTAAAGAAGGAGGTCGGGTATATGCACTGTTTGTAGACCTAAAAACCGCGTTTGATACGGTGTACAGAGAGTGTTTGTGGGAATGCATGGAGAGAAGAGGACTGAGTGAAAAGTTAATTGTAGCAGCAAGAGAGATTTATAGAGAGGCAGTGACTAGTGTAAGAGTGGGGGGAATAGTAAGTGAAATGTTTTGGACGACGAAAGGATTGAGACACTGATGCCCATTAAGTCTCAGTCTATTTGCTTGTTACATAAGCGATATCGAGGAAATGGTTAGAGGAGTACAAGCGGGAGGAATTATGGTGGGGAGAGAAAAGGTATGGAGTTTGGCATTTGCAGATGATTTGGTAATATTGGCGAAGTATGAACGTGGAATGAATGAGTTGAAAAAAAATCAGCAAAGATACTTTAAAAGAAAGAAATTGGAGGTAAATGTAGAAAAAACAAAAATGATGGTGTTTAGAAAAAAATGGAGAAAAGGGGAGGAAAAAGTGTGGCGTTGGGAAGATCGAATCATAGACACAGTAAAGGAGTTTAAATATTTAGGATTTAAGTTTACAACAACTAACACGGTAAAAGCACACATAAGAGAAAGAAGAGTCAAAGCAATGCAGATAATGGGAATGGTGTGGAGTATAGGTGAGAGAATATTTGGACATGACGTAGGAAGAAGGATGAAAATGTTTGATAGTTTAGTTAGGAGTGTATTAATGTATAGAGTGGAGATATGGGGATGGAAGGAATATGCAGAGATGGAAGCAGTACAGGAAAAATATTTGAGGTGGATGTTAGGGCTACGGAAAGAGATGCCAGGCTATATAGCAAGAGAAAAATGTAAACGAGAGAAATTAAGAGTATACACTGGGAAAAGAGCTGTAAAGTATGATCAAAGGTTGAAAGAAAGAGAGGAATGTAGGATATTGTATGAATGCTGGAAGGAAAAAAAAAGGAAGCAGGAAAAGAACATCACAAGGGTAGACAAGGATATTATGAAAGACTAGGATACGCATGGATGGAAATAGAGAGAAAGAGAGAAATGTAGGTGAGTATGAGAGAAGAGTTGTGTATGCGGGACAGAGACATAGATAAACAAGAGAGAAGAGCGAGTATAAGTAAATCTAGGTACAATGCAGACTATAGAAAGATAATAACAGAAACAATACCAAAGTACCTAGACAGAGAAAGCACGAAAGAAAAAACAATAATTGCGAAATAATTTAGGTGTGGAAATGAAGAAAGAAATAATAAGTTTTGGGTAAGCGAAGGTGAGAGAATATGTAGGATGTGTGGAGAAGGACGAGAGACGATAGAGCACATGATGCATGACTGTGAGGAGAGCAAAGAAAGAGAGGAGAGTGTGACAGAGATAATGAATGAAGACGGAAGAAGGGTGGAATGGATGAAAGAAGTGGAGAGGACAAGAGTAAGGCTGGGGTAAGGGGGGATGAGGTAAAGGAAAAAAATGAGTTATTTGGATTATAAAATGTATCTATTTGGTTTTTGTTAATTAGGAAAACAATTATAGGTTGTAAATCAAGAATCGTTTAAGCCCGTAGGGCAAAAATAAACACTTACTGAATAATTTGCATGCCCTTCCTTTCACTATATAAGCTTAGTAGATTAGTTTTCGTGAAATTGAAAGATATATGATTAAGAACAAGAATAAAAAAAATATTTTATTTTTTCACATAACTTACATTAAATCTTTTAAACACTCAAAAATCATTATTACAACAAATAAAAATTAAAGAAATATAAACGCTGACCTTTCAAATCTATACTTATATAATAAAGCTGAAGCTGTTGTTTATTTGAACACGCTAATCTCAGAAACTACTGGTTCAAATTCAAAAAATCTTTTTGTGTTGGATAGTCCATGTATCATATCTACATATAGGCTATATAAAATCACGCTACGATCATTAGGAGCGAAGTAGCAATGAAAAATTCGGAAAAACGGGAAAATTATTCCTCCTTTGACAGCTTCTGTTGCTTACGCTGCTTAAACGGTTAAAGTTACGTAAAAATCATGTATGACGAAATTGTTCCCCTCTAAAAGTTCTAAAGAAAAGTCCGCGACAGCATATGTCTATCTTTTAAGGTCGAGTCAGTATAGCCTTTTTTATGGTAATGAAATTTGTTCTAAAATAATAATGCATTATGTATAAAATTCTCGCGTCACAATGTTTGTAACCGAACTTCTCCGAAATGAGTAGACCGATTTGTATGAAATTTTTTATGTCTATTCGGTAGGTCTGACAATAGGTTGTAAACTATTTTTTAAACCCCTAAATGATAAGGGTGGCCCACCCTAAAAAATTTTTGTCTATTTTTTTGACAATTTTTTTTATTTTTATATTTCTAAGATTTGGCATCAAAAAATACACATAACCCTAAATTTTCACCTTTCTACCACCAACCCCCATTTATTAGTCATCTATAAAATAAAAATCAATTGCTGTTCCTATTAGTCTCGCTAAGACTCAAAAACGGATTGACCGATTTGAAGAAATTTTTATATTACGGGGATTGTTTATAAATTAAAAAAATAGGGGAAACTTAAAAGAACAGCTAAAAAATCAAAAAATCCTAAAAATTTTGTATGGGAATCGCCACTTCAAATTAATTTCAATGGTTGTCGTCTAACTGAAGTGTCATACAAAACTAATTCTATCGTGCGATTGTGAAAAGTATATTGCATTTCAAATCGTTCTTTGTTTTTTCGTAAAAAAACGGATATGGAAGTTGATCAGCGTTGTGCTCATAATCAACATAATAGTCAAACATTGAAGCGAGACATTGGGTGGTATGAATAAAACTGAGTAGATACTTATATTCGAAGTACGAAGTACCTACTTCATTATTACTCTTATATACCTGAACATCTACTCTATGTACTGAGTACCTACTGGGAAACATTGTATCTCCCCGGCCACAAACTGAACATCTACGCGTTTTGTGAGCATTTAATCTAGAAATGAGCATCGGCGTGGCAAATAACTGAGCTGTCTGTAAAGTAGCTTAGAAAACCAGTAGGATCGTTTTAAGAGTGAATTTTAACTAAACATGGTGACTTTCATGAATGTGGAACGTCGTCAAAAGGTGCATTCAGTTTGAAAAACACATTAGGAGCAGGAATATCGAAAACTTTTCATGTAATTAACTTTTATTTATGCATAAATTGTGCAGTGCGTTTTTTCTAACACTGGCCATAGAGATTCCCATCTCAAGGTGTCTACCCCATACTAACTTATATTTTGGTGACTCGATTTTTGCCTTGATGGTTGAACACTGTCATTGTTGTCCTTTTTTGTTGTATCGAGATGCTACTTGAGCATCAACTGTTACTTACTGAAGTATTAGTATCATCTAGAAAAACTAGAAATATTTTGATTTGATATTCGAGTAGATACTTCGTATTTCGAGTATGAGCATCTACTGAGTTTTATTTATATCAACCATTGTCAAAAAATTGATCGAACGTTGTTTCGACAGAACTTCCTTCGCACCAAAAGTATAATGAAACATATTCAGCATTTTCGAGTTGAGTCTTTTCTTCACACAATTTTGTGATGACCTAATCAACATTTACTATCAACACGTAGGTATACCACCTTGGATTGGTGCAGTGTAATACTAAAAATAACTGTATTGTATTCCCAAAATTATCTGCGAAAATCGAGTGAGCCATTCCATCAATTTTTTGGGGGGAATAAATAAATATTCTTAACAATTTACCATGCCTACAATAACTTTAAAACGTCTGCAAGATCTCAAAGTATTCATTTTTGCAACTCTTGAGTTATTCACTAAAATAAATTGACTGATCCATATATTTTTTTGAGTCACTGTAAAAGCAAATCTAAAAAATATGAATGCAGTGATAAATTACGAAAATATACTGATGATATTTTCCACATTTTAGATAGGATTTATTCGGCAAAATCTTGAGATGACGTCTTCAAGTTTTTGGGCTTGATAAACAGATATATTTTGATTGAAAACCTACCATGTCAAACAGTAACTTCAAAACGTCTGCAATATTTCAAAATTCAGTTTTGCAATTCTTGATTCAATCAATAAAATAAATTGACTCAGTGATTAATTTTTTTGAGACACCTCCTATAAGCAAAACTAAAAAATATGAATGGAATGATAAATCACAAGTATAGTCTCATCCTATTTTGGACATTTTAGATATGATTCATTTGGCAAAAGTTTGGGTTGACGCCATCAATTTTTTGGAGGGGATAAGTAAATATATTTTGAATAAAAATTTATTATGCTTATCATATGTTTAAAACATCTGCAAGATTTCAAAGCATTCGATTTTGCAGATTAAAAATTAAATTGTAGGTGAAACGGAGTTCACGGGGTCAGCTAGTCTCTTAATAAAATGGCTTCAGCATAGTTCATGCACGGGAAAGAAAGAAAATTTTCAAAGTGTGAGTTCTCCGAAACAGAAGCAAACTGACGAAGTACGTTGGTATTACTGCGCCCAATGTCCCTATATAGCTAAACTTAAAGGTGTTTTAAACTTTCATATGAGAAAACACGATTTGAACAAGGCATGTGCATGAGAAAAGTGTCAATTTAAAAGTAGTTATAAATCAGGTTTGATGATACACATAAATCGATTCCACTTAGATGAACAAGTTGTTGAATGGCACAAGTGCGAAAAATGTCCATTAATGACCAAAGCCAAAAGTAATTTAGCTAACCACATGAAGAGCCACTTAAACGACGAAGATCGTAAATGGTACAAATATGATATATTTGTACGGGTGTTCAAGTAAACACAAAATACTGCTAATACTTATAACCGTCTTTGTCAGAAATGGACACATGAATTTGAAACAAGCAATCGCGAAAGTTCGCTGCGCCATCGGTTGTCGCCGTTAGATATCAGTAAGAATTGGCGACTATTCGGAAATTCCGAATTATGTTTTTGTCGAATAAGAGCAATTTATATGGGAAACAATTTTGTCAGGGTGTGAAAAGACCCAATTTGACATTATCCTGTAGATAAAAATTATCAGGAGGTGAAAAGACCGATCCTTAATGGGTAAATGGGCATCATCAGGACACCCTTCTTGATGTGGTTATGTTTGTTGTTGACATATCATCTTGCTTGGACTCCAGCAGTATTCGTTAGATTGAGGCCTCCGTTGATGACGTTGGACAGTGTGCAGATGTAGCCTTCGCCATGTTGTTTCTTCGGATTAAACTGTATTTGTTCTTGTTCTATTTAATTCTTCAGTGGTGTCTGGACTACGGCTATTGGTGTTAAACGCTCAATTGACAGTTCCTCGACGGTTTCTCCAACGTGATCCATGTGGTCGTCATCCGTACAGGGCTTGTTCTTGAATGGGGAGTGTCTATAGCGGACTACAGCGACACAAACAGGTAAATTTGAAAAACGAAAAATTAAAATACTTATCTGAAGATCGAAAATTCGAATAATAAAACAACTTTAACAGTAAGCCAAAGAATGTCAATAAACATGATGAAAACAATTAAATTCGATTTTGCCTCAGTTTAAATTTGACGCCAATGTGCTTTCTTGTGACTGGTCGGCACGGTTATTGAAATTAATGTGTGTTGGTAGCATTGACGATTGTGCGGTTAGGTGCGTCCCAGTAGCACGTGTGAGAAGAACTTTTCGATCCTTTGCGGTTTTAACTGTGCCCCAACGAGCATTAACATTCTGGTGTCAGAATTCTTCCGTAGTGTGATTAAACGGTTTTAGGTGGCCAAAATGTCAACTTTGGAATATTATGAAGCAATCGGAATACATGGGAAGGCTTCGTGAAAAAACGTGCACAACTGTTAATTATATCCTTATTCTACAACTTCTCTTTCTCTTATGACGACCCACGTGAGGCGACACCGTTTTCGCCTGGTAAAATTTACTTGTGACAACGTCAAAATTGAACCTTATTACTGTAAAGATTGCGATTTTAACACAGAACTAACAGTTTTATTCAAAGAACACATTGATAAATATCATGGGCTTAAGAGAGAATGTACAGGCTATTTACTAAGTGAGGAATTTCACATACAAACCTACGTTTGCAAAAAATGCAGTTTTGAAACAAATTTCTCGTTGAAGTGGTTTCAGCATACTTCAGCCTGCACGGGAGAGAAAAAAAAATTTCAAAGTGTGACTTCTCCGAAACTAGATGACACATACAGTTTCACTATCAGGCAGATTGGCGATATACGTTGGTATTACTGTGCTGAATGTTCTTACAAAGCTAAATTCAAACATAATTTAAACAGCCATATGAGAAAACACAATTTGAACAAGCCATATGCATGCGACAAGTGCCCATACAAAACTAACTATAGCACGAACTTAAGACGACACATAAATATCCACTTAGATGAGCAGGATGTTAAATGGTATGAGTGCGAGAAATGTCCATTCAAGACCAAAGCAAAAAGTAGTTTAACTAGACATATAAAAACCTTACACTTGAACCACGAAAACATTAAATGGTACGAATGCTCTAAGTGTTCATTCAAAACTAAACAAATGGGAGATTTAAAACGTCATATAACTTATCAACATTTGGATGAAGAGAAAGTTAAGTGGTACCCATGTAACGATTGTTCATACAAATGTAAATCAGCAAGTGATTTAAAAAAGCATGTAAAGGTCCATTTGGATATCAGACCTTATGAGTGCGGTTATTGTCCATATAAGGCAAAACGCAGTGATACTTTAAACCGTCATATAAATATCCACCATTTGGCTGACACTGAAGCTAAATGGTACAAATGCCAACACTGTCCTTACGAAAGTAAAAATGAAACATCTTTTTATACACACAGAAAAAAAATACACACATGTAATATTTATTTGAAGTTTAATAAGGTGTGGCAGTACTATGTTGAGTGTATATATGTATATTTTTGTTTAGCTAGTAGTTTTTTTCAGCATTTGTGTCAGTACTTTACACTGTGATATATTTTGTGACTATTTATTCATTAAGATCATGAATAAAAAAATGAAATATTTAATTTTTAAATATTAAATAAATTAATTTAATACTTTTAAACACTAAAAATTCATTATTGCAACATATAAAAATGAAAAAAAAAAGGTAAAGTGAAATATACAATAAGCACATCTTGTTTCCCGGTAAACTTCCCAGGTCCATTGTTATAGCTAGAGAGCGGAAAATATGCAGCAAAATTTTGGGAAATATGATCATATGATATGCATCAAATTTCTGCAAATATGCAGTAACTTTCTTAAGATATGCAGAGATATGCAGTTGCATATGCTCCAAAAATAAAAAAAAAATCGTAATAACCGAACTAAATTTATTTACAAATTGCAAAAACAGGTTTCCCGGACATACGTTTTATTACAAAAAATACATAAATCACATTGCAAAGTGTTTAATTAATTCTCACTAACACATAAATCACATTTTTAAAGAAAATATTGTTATACTAAAAAATAAATATAAACAGAACAAATTGAAAAATAGTAGTAATCGACTATTTAATTACTATTTTGGTAACAGTTTATTTTTAAATATTTTTCGAAATATTCTAACAAAAAGTAAAATAATATGTATTGCTTTATTATTAAATATCTACTCATTTACAAAAGTTATTAACTTATTAAAATTAGTAAAAAAAGAATTCAAGTCTGTCTAGTTTAATACTTTGCCTTATTAAAATAATAAGTTTAATCAATTATGTAGTTAGTAAACAATTACGTTTAATCTATACTTAGTAGGGTTCACGGCATTAACTTTTCACATTGCATGTTTAATTCGAACTTATAATTTGAGAATATAATTTACCCGTTTGTTTATTTTTGTAGTTTAGTGGTACTTGGCAATTTCAGAAAACTGTATGTTATTTGAAAATACGTGACAAATCACGAGGCCAGGCAATCTGGAGATCTGACTGCTCCGGTGCTCCATGGTTTGCGCGGGAAATACTGCATACTTTTTAGATAAAAGAAGTCTATGATGAGAAATAGAACAAGTTTATGTGCGCACACCACAGCCTCTGAACAGTTTGGGATCATACCAAAGTACCATAAATAATAATTGACAAAGAGTTCGCAAAGGAATCTAACGGAAATATTTATACAATTGTTTACAACTACCAGTACAAATAATTCTTTCATTTTCAACTGAAAAGCGTAAAACTATATTAAGTACTAGATATTATAGAGTTAGGGGTCATCAAATAGATTTGGCTTGCAATCAACATAATTGTCACTGACACATAAGACACGGAAACGAATAATTTATTTCCAAATCCAAATATACTGCATTTACAGTTTTAAACAGTATCGCTGCTAATTTTCTCTGGTTGCCCGACAATAGCTAGCTACTTGTAGTCAATATCCACGTAATGTAATAAAATACTGGAACCTAATTGTTTGAGAGAACAACCTATTTTTACCCGAGTGTTCTTTATTTATCAGTTTGAATATTTTCTATAAAAAAATTACATATTAAGCTGCAATTTTATTAGGACTGCAGGGAGTCAACGAGCCGCCTTTACTCCTCCAATGCAAAGAAAATATCATTTTATTATCCTTTGTAAAAATAATTCCTTTCTGTAAAACATATTTAAATTTCGTACTCCGTATTCACAATTCACCATTTAACAATGGAAATTAACAATGCAATATTTGGATTCTACAATTTTTAGGTAAAATGAATTACTGCAATGAGTTTTATCAAATGTAGTTTTTATATAAAAATAAAGAAAAATAAGTCTCTTTATTTTAAAAATATTTAGAAAAAATCGAATCAAAACATTAATAACTTAACATTTATTATTCGTTATACTTAGTTAACTACTTCACCACGCGATTTCTAATATCGTTTCAATTTTTCATTTATTTCACATTATTAGTCCTTGCCGTATTACTTGTTCTGCGCGTGAAGTTGTTTAAGATTTCTTTCCAAACGCCAAACTTAACGCTGAAAAGCAAAACAGCAAGGAAGTACATAAAAACGGATAACGGTACTGTATCGATTTCTGCTTGGACATGGGGGAAATCAGCACTCAATCTAAACTATGTTTCGCTTCGCCCAAGTGCAACATGCGGCAAACCTGCACTAAACAGCAGAGGCGAAAATCCCTGGGACCCAGTCTGGTCTATAGGTACGCCAGACCAGTTTTCAGGCGACGAGTTGTAGAATCGAAAGTTTCTTATCCAATGTCATATATGCACATATGTAGTTAATCTTATTTCTAATGATCAGCACTACTTTATAAAGGGTAAGTCAACATCAACTAATTTATTTGAGTTTACACAGTTGGTATCTCAAGCACTAGATAACAGGTTACAAGTTGATGTGATTTACACCGATTTAACTAAAGCTTTTGATAAAGTCCACCATTGTATTCTACTGAAAAAACTGCAGAGATTTGGTTTTTGTGCACACTTAGTTTCATTGTTAAAAGCCATGGTTATGAACAGATTCCAGTACGTGGAATATAATGGTTACAAATCGCGTGAATTTAGTTGTAATAGTGGAGTAGTGCAGGGGTCAAATCTTGGACCGCTTTTATTCATTATATTTTTTTAACGACATTTGTGAATACATCAACTCCAAATTTTTTGTATACGCTGATGACTTGAAGCTCATTAAGTTTATAAAATCATCGTATGACTGTTTTGATTTGCAAGAAAACATTGACTCCTTTGTTAAATATTGCTCACTAAACTGTCTTGTCATGAATAAATCAAAATGTAAGATTATGTCGATAACCAGGAAAACAAACCTAATTAATTACAATTACAATATAAATGGTAATGTTTTAGAACGTTGTAATCAATTTAGGGATCTAGGTGTTATCATTGATACTAAATTATCATTTGTGCCGCACATTGAACATATTACAAATAGTGCTTTAAAATTGTTAGGTTTTATAATTCGTAACAGTTCAGATTTTCGAAATATATTCTCCGTAAGGTTATTGTTTAATAGCTTAGTTAGGACCAAACTTGAATATTTCTGTAGTATATGGAGTTCTGCACAACAAATATTTTTACACTGAATGAGCGCGATGCAACGATTTGAAAAAAATAGTGGCCGATAGCCCTCTTCGACCTCCACAAATGCATCACTCAATAATAGCTTTAAAGTGATCTGGGGAGATATCATACAATAAAAACCAATTCCCATGTTAATTCCCTATATCCAGACTTGGAAGCGGCACCCTGTATACGTATGTATTTTATTTAGCCAAAAGCTCTTTTAGAATGTGCGTTTGTTCTCTTAACTGCACTATATTTTGTGACTTGATCTTTTCATTAAGAGCATAAATTAAAGATTTATGTTTGATACATTAAATGAATATAACCTTTTAAAAAATTAAAATATATTACTAGTTTATGGCGTCACAATGAGACGGCAAAGTAATGTGATCGACTACAGTAAGATATCAATATTGTAGGTTTATAATTTTTCTTATTATTTCTGCATAAATATTTTTACATTGTGATCACGATAGTTATAGTAGCTTGCATAGATATTGTAGCCGTCCATAGAATCGAAATTGGCGAATAAAAATAAAATAAAACTGGCTCAAATGGAGCCGACGACGGCTTGCAACTTCTGTCACTACGGCACGCGTCACATCACACAGGGGTGTATTTAAGGCCGTTTGCACAAAATCTTAGGGTCACTGTAATCTTACTATTTTCTATCTACGACAAACGATTTGTCACACAGCTACGAAATCGACGATCTAGAGAAAGATGGAAGTTTGAAAATGTATTTCAACAAGTGTAATAACCGTTTGGTGCAACACAATTGGTTCAAGCAAACTAAAATATGACAGGAAACAAACAGTCCACGTGGACTAGTTTATAGCCGTGTTTGCTGTTAAGATGGCTAGGTTTTTCGCTCCACCTACCACTGCAACGATGAATATACCATACCACAACTTGTGTACAGTGAACAGAGCTTCGTTTTTATTGACGAGATTGAGCTCAGAAATGAAACAGATTATATCATAATGGAAAAGATGACATTTAATATTAAATACGTCTCTGTGCAACGTGTGCCGGAGTGACGTCAGAATTTGCAAGCCACCGTCGGCTCCGTTTGAACCGGTTTTATTTTATTTTTATCCGCAAATTTCGACTCTATGGACGGCTACAATATCTATGCAAGCCACTATACGTTCCAGTATGAAAATTAAATGATTACAATCAACATGTACTCGTACAATTCTGTGATGGTATTATGGTATGAATAAAAGCCAATAAAGTTCAATACTTGTGTTTTCAATTAGACAGTAAGATATATATAACATACTACATATGAGCAAGGAATGATGAGTGGTTCTAAATAATTCGTTACATAAAATTTGATAAAAGAATTGTACCCCAGATGATGAGGATTCCGCGTTGTAGATTTGCACGGTCATCTTAGCCTTGTTACACAATTTCAAAATAGGAAATTATAATAGAAATTATTCTCTCAATTAACATTTTGGGTCTTTCGAAGGACATACATGGTGGATGGGTCTTGTAGATGGGTTGCTTCTGAAACTACTCTTAATGGGTAAATGGGCATCAAGTGGACACTCTTCTCTTGATGTCGTGGATATGTTCTTTGTTTCCTTCGATGAATGACGTATCATGTTTCTTGCACTCCAGCAGTCTATGTTAGAATAAAGCTTCCGTTGATGATGTTGGACAGCGTGCCGAAATAGGCTTCGCCATGTTGTTTCTTCGGATAAGACTGTCTTTGTTCTTCTTATATGTAATTCTGCAGTGGTGTCTTGAGTCTGGACTACGGTCTCTGTTATTGGTGTTAACCGCTTGTGTATTTTTGACACCACCGCCCCAGAGTGGTGACTGCAACCGGTTCTGCTTGCCATTCTTCTGAATGTCATTAGATTTTTTTGGTCTGTTTTGGGTGATGTTGCGGATCTCGGCGGTGGTCGCGTGGGGGAGTAGAGTGTCGGGTGGCTCATTCGACAGTTCCTCGACGGTTTCTCCGACGTGATCCATGTGCTCTTCATCGCGAACTGCAGCGGCGCAAACTGAAACATTTGAAAAACGAAACATTAAAATACTTATCTGAAGATCGAAAAGTCGACCAATTAAAACAACTTTAACAATAAGCCAGAGAATGTCAATAAACACGATGAAAACGACTAAATTCGATTTTGCCTCATTTTAAATTTGACGCCAATGTGTTTTCTTGTGACTGGTCGGCACGGTTATTGAAATTAGTGTGTGGTGGTTGCATTGGCGATTGTGCGGTTAGGTGCGTCCCAGTAGCACGTGTGGGAAGAACTTTTCGATCCTTTCCCGTTTTAACTGTACCCCAACGAGGATTAGGTAATCGTGGTGTCAGTATTCTTCCGTGGTGTGATAAAACGGTTTTAGGTGGCCAAAATGTCAACTTTGAAATACTGTGAAGCAATCGGAATACATGGGGGGGCTTCATGAAAAATCGTGCACAACTGTTAATTATGTCCCTATTGTACAACTCTTTCTCTTATGACGAACCACGTGAAGCGACACCGGTTTCCGCTGGTAAAATTTACTTGCGAGAACGCGAAAATTGAACCTTACTACTGTAAATATTGCGATTTTAACACGAAACTAACAGTATTTTTCAAAGAACACATTGATAAATATCATGGGCTTAAGAGAGAATCTACAGAAGATTTACTAACTGAGGACTTTCACTTACAAACCTACGTTTGGGAAAAATGCAGTTTCGAAACAAATCTCTCGTTAAAGTGGCTTCAGCATACTTCAGCGTGCACGGTAAAGAAAAAAAAAATTCAAAGTGTGACTTCTCCGAAACAGGATGACTCATATATACGTTCGTATTACTGTACTGAATGTTCTTACAAAACTAAATTCAAATATAATTTTAACAGACATATGGGAAAACACAATTAAACAAGCCATATGCATGCGACAAGTGCCCATTCAAAACTAAGTATAGCGGGAGCTTAAGACAACACATAAATATCCACTTAGATGAGCAGGATGTTAAATGGTATGAGTGCGAGAAATGTCCATTCAAGACCAAAACAAAAAGTAGTTTAACTAGACATATAAAAACCTTACACTTGAACCACGAAAACATTAAATGGTACGAATTCTCTAAGTGTTCTTTCAAAACTAAACGAATGGGAGATTTAAAACGTCATATAACTTATCAACATTTGGATGAAGAGAAAGTTAAGTGGTACCCATGTAACGATTGTTCATACAAATGTAAATCAGCAGGTGATTTAAGAAAGCATGTAAAGGTCCATTTGGATATCAGACCTTATGAGTGCGGTTATTGTCCATATAAGGCAAAACGCAGTCGTGTTTTAAAACGTCATATAAATACCCACCATTTGTCTGACACTGAAGCTAAATGGTACAAATGCGAACAATGTCCTTACGAAAGTAAAAATGATTCATCTTTTTATAAACACAGAAAAAATAAACACGTGTAATATTTATTTAAGCCTTAATAAGGTGTGACAGTATTATGTTGAGTGTATATATGTATATTTTTGTTTAGCTAGTAGTTTTTTTCAGCATTTGTGTCAGTACTTTACACTGTGTTATATTTTCTGACTCTTTATTCATTAAAATCATGAATAAAAAAATGAAATATTTAATTTTTTCCATACTATGCATTAAATAAATTAATTTAATACTTTTAAACACTAAACATTCATTATTACAACATATAAAAATGAAAAAAAAAGTGAAATATACAATAAGCACATCTTGTTTCCCGGTTAACTTCCCAGGTCTATTGTTATATCATTGATTCCATTTTTTGAAATTTTGTGGGTGGAAAATGTCCCAGATTTAGAACAAATTTTTAAAGAGTTCCCGCATTGTTTAGTAATAGAATCTGTAATTATAACTCGAAGTTTGCGAATACAGATTGCAGATGTCAGTAATGTAAGCTTGCAACTCTTGTAATTATTTCTGCTCGAAAATTATTGCAGTGTGGTGTCCCAATTTAAAAATTAGATTTTGGGCCAAAAAAACAAAAGTACGCAGCGAAATACCTGAACAAAAGTCATGCCAATAAATAGTCCACCGCCCATGCGGCCGTATTCTTAGCCGGAGAGGAATTGAATTGTACGACAGGTAAAATTTGTTACTTGTTATTTTCATACGTTACAGTGTACCGATTTGGTATGTTAAATTTTGTTGTTAAATTTAATCAAAAAGGAAACGCTTATATAAAGAGGACTGGTACTGTAACCTCTTTGAGTGTAATTTGATAATAGAGTTTATTAACAATTTTCAAACAATAACTGGTTACATAAAATTTAATAAAGAATAGTGTCCCACGAGCCCTAACAACTAAATATTGGGACACCAAAAAATTTTTATAAAAAAATCACCAAACTTTTTAACAAAAATGTAATTTATTTTAGATAATTAAAATTTTAAAATTAATTCGTTTTGCAGAACTGTTAATGTTTACAGCACAACAAAAACTGATTTCTAACTCATACAGTGACATAAAACTCTAAAACAACGTAACATTTTATGACACATAAATATTGGGACACAGCAAATTCAGTAACTGGTCATATCTTCTTTTGCCTTAATAACTGCAGGAATTCTTGCCATCATACTTTCAACTAATTTTCTACAATACACAGGAGTTGTTACCGTATCCTACACTCGCTAAATTTCCCGTTGAAGATTGGCAATCGCTTGTGATGGATGATTTCCTAAATATTTTTTTATTTCACGCCATACCGTCTCTACTAGATTAGGATCTGGGCTATTCGGTGACCAGGGCAAACATTTATATTATTATTCTTTGTAATAAGTGTTGTAGGTGCGTAACTTGAAGCATCATCCTGTTGAAAAATATAAATATCAACAGGATAGACTGCTTCAGTAGTTGTTAATATTTTTTTTACAAAGTCTCTTGATATTTGTTTGAATTTGTAATTTCCCTTCCATGAACGTTGTTAACTGGTCTTTAAATTCCGTTAATAGACATGCACCCCCAAACCATTTTTCCGCTTGCAAACTTGACTCTTTGTTTGAGATAATCCATATTAAAATTCCTTTTTATTTCAATAACTCTTTTTCGACTATTATCTCACCCAGACATCAAATTTGGACTCAGCGTTATGTATTACTTTTCTCCAATTTTTATTTTGGTTATATTAACCGATTTTTCTTGTGGGCAGTTTTTAATTGTGGTTTTACTTTAGTTTAAAATAATATAAATAAATAATAAAGTCCATCAAAGATAGCTTTATTTAAGATTTACAATGTAAAAACCAAGGCCTGATTTGTGTATGCATTCGCGACAATATTGTCTTGAAAAATTTAGTTGGTTATCGCTATTGCAGCAAGTAATAATTTCTCTTGAAGTACTCCGTCGTCCACTTTTATAAATTTTCATCAGTTGTCGTTGATCACGCGGCTTCACAAATGGTGGCCTACCGGGAATTTTACCTTTTATTCCGATGGTACCTCTGTCTGCGTAATATTTTACGACATTTACCATCGACGACTAAGCTATTTGGAACAAATCTTCACTTTTTCTTAGCGATTTTCCCTTGAGGTACTGAGAAATTATTATTTTCAGAACTTTTACTAAAACTAGCTCCCCGCTAACTATTTTTTTCTAAATAAAACCAACACTAGCATGAAATCCTACGGTCCCTATAATAATGGGAGCATTTACCAGCTACTACGTTTGTATTTCGATGGTATACTTAGCAAATTTTCTCGGGTGTCCCAACATTTAAATGTCAGCAAAAATTGCACATTTTTTAGTTAGGTGACAATTTTTGCGCTCTAAGAAAATTTATTAATTTGCAAAATACCTCAGTCTCTGCCAAAATAGATGCCCATGCAAAATTTGCATTTAGTCCAAACGAATTGAATGATATCAAAAATATCTACCGGATTTTTTTGAGAAATTGTCTGTGTCCCAAAATTTAGTTGTTAGGGCTCGCAGGTAATGATGGTTCCACGTTCTGCATTGGCTCCGTTGTTACACAAGTACAAAATATGGAATGATATCAAAAATTATTGTTTCAATTTAGAATCTAAACATCTTGGGTCTTTCGAAGGACACACGTGGTGGACGGGCCTTGTAAATGGGTTGCATTGGGATCGCAACTGAATGAATCGGTAGTCACAAGTTATTTTTAATGGGTAAATGGGATTCATCTGGACACCCTTCCCATGAAGGTGGTCATGTTCGTTGTTTCCTTCGATGAATGACTTATCATGTTGCCTGGACTTAAGCAGTGTTCGTTAGAATTATGCTTCCGTTGATAACGTTGGACAATGTGCAGATGTAGCTTTCGTCATGTTATTTCTTGGAATCAGACCGTATTTCTTCTTCTTCTATTTAATTCTTCACTGGTGCCTTGAGTCTGTAGTACGGTTCCTTTTATTGGTGTTAACGACTTGTCTATTTTTGGTGGAGCCAAATTTGTCAACACCAGCTCAGAGTGGTGACTGTAACCGGTAATGTTAGCCGTGCTTCTGAATGTCAATAGATTTTGTTTTGGTCTTTATTTACTTGTTCAACCTGAATTGTTTACTTGTTAAGGGGTTTTCCAATTTTCTGTCTCTGCTCTTTTTCCCTTTAGGCTGGGAAGTGCCCCGTCAATTCTTCTGCAGTTTGAAATTTATTTTGCACACTTGACACATTTGTGCATCAGAAACTGGAGAGTATTTTTCCCATTCATAATTCAAAATTTTCTTCTAATATTATTATTATTATTAATATTAATATTATTAATAATGGAAATAACTCAACAAGCTAAGCCCTATTAATGAGTTAATAAAGTAGTAACATTTAAACAGAGTTAATGCTTTCACACACTCACATACCCAAATATACATATTCACACACAAATGAGTATCATCTAACAGTCCCTTGATGTCGGCTAATTTGCATGTAAAAATGTCAAGTTTTTCCTCAATATTTACGTAATTGTGGATTGCTTGATAAAGCGGTTTGAATTTGGAACAAGAACTCTGAATCAGTTTTTACTTCTTGCATTACAGCGGGGCACTCAAAAGGAAATTTGTTCCAGTAACTCATGACAATTAATATTGGTATTTACAATTAAATAAAGAAATGAAATGAAATCTATGACTCGTCTCACGTGCAGACTTTGTAAGCCAAATCTTTGGAGTAAAATTTCCTAAAGATAACCGTGACAAGGATATACACCATCAATAAGGAAAGCTGCATACTTCAGAAATCGCCTTTGAATCTTCTTCAGTCTATTAATATGAACATCATAAATAGGACTCCAAACCACCGAGACGTATTCCAGTTGCGACCTTACAAAAGAATAGTAAAGCATCTTTAATGCGTCTAGATCGTTCATACATTTAGTCTTTCGAATAACAAATCCTAAGGATTTATATGCAGATGAAACTATGTTATCTATAGGTGTGATCAAAGTTAACTTTGCGTCAAAGATAACGCCCAGTCAGCGGGCGTAGCTTGAAACTATTACTGAGAGACAAATTGATAATTTTTTGGAGGTTTATTTGATCAGGGTCGGCTTTTATTAAACATCTAAATCTAAGCAAGAAATGTTTAGAAGACGATTTATTGCCAACCGGTAAACTTAGGCGAACCACACAAAGGGGTATTTATTTGCGGTCAACTACTTTCATGATGGTCATATAACCTTATAGCTTTTGGAGTACTTTACTTAAATTTTGCCCTCAGTTCTTCAGTGAAACTCTATGATGTACACAAACAAAAAGCTTTGTGAACCGCAAGATTATTACTGTCCATCGTTGGCATAATGTAGCTGTGAATTGAGTTAAGTAATACAATAGCCATTTTGACTTATAAGGGTGGTTTGACTTAAGCCGCTTAAGTCATAAAAGTTTTAACAGGTGTACGAGTATGTCAAATGAGGCTACTTTAAAGACGTTTCAGTTGTGTTTTATGAAAACTTTCGTATTTTCAAAACTATTTTAATTTTGTGTTTGTGGTGCTTTCTTTGAATAATAAAATATAGCTGAGGCATGTTACAACCAATTTTTTAAGTACAAAAAAATTAACCGCAAAATTATTGCACGACGGTGTAAAGAACGGGAAGAAGTTGAGGAAAGGAAAAAAAAACTGCCGAAAATTACCGCATTTTTTACTTCTCCAGCTGCGCAGTTAAAAAGTAACATTAATTTAATTCCTTTAATTACAAAAATAAAAACTTTTATTTTTATTTATTTTAATTGAAGATACTGAACTACTAAATGCGACAAATGAACTGGAGTTTTTGCAGACATGTTCACAAATCGCTGCTAAATCCGATACCGATAAAAACGCAGATCTTACCTTGGCAAAAGTCACCACTACACCAGAGACCAGTAGTATTCATACTCTGAAGATGGTATACAAACGAATTAACAGCGGACCAAAAACGGTTTTTAGTGGAGAATAAACCACCTCGACCTATGGAACCTTTTCCTTGTGACGATAAAGGCAGAAGTTTTTCGTCTTTTTTATAATAAAATCTGTAAATCAGGAGTGAAAACGGAGCGTTTGTGGCTATGTTATTCGCCAATTTTGAATAAATGTTATTGTCATCCTTGTTGGTTATTTGCTCGAGTCAAAGACAGCATATACAGGATTTGATGACTGGATACATTTAAATCAAGCCATTAACAGATATGAGCAAAATATTACCCATAATGAGTCCTGTGCTATTTGATCATTACGCTTCGGTTTTTCCTAGGTTTTTTGCATTTTTATATCTACTTCAGGCATTGCAGCGAAATTTATATATTTATCCGGATTTAAAAAATTCTGTTTATTTAACGCCCATTTATTACTACCTAAAATGCCTAATTTACCGTTAGGGACCTAAAGTGTTAATTAAACGACCTAATTGTAAATTTTAAAAGGCTTAACATAGGATTCCACGACCAACGAAGCGGACGGGCTTGCACAATAGAGATTTTCCGTGA
Organism: Zophobas atratus; assembly: GCA_022388445.1. NCBI lineage: Eukaryota > Metazoa > Arthropoda > Insecta > Coleoptera > Tenebrionidae > Zophobas > Zophobas atratus. The sequence goes on from CM039446.1 coordinate 14,988,829, forward strand.
ATTCATTGCTTTGGCTGGCAGATTGTTTAAAAATGGGTTGTAAACAACGATCTTGAGTTTAATGGGTACGGGTTGGTGTCGCCAACTGACAACGCTGGCCTGCATTTCATTTAGATTATAACCGGAAGGAGGTGAATCTCTGAAAAAGCATTTTATTTTAGAAGTTTCTTTGCGTGTTAGTGAGTGTGCTGCGGCCGGTTTTGATTTTTGTACATACAGTAAAGAATCCTCAAAATGCCTAAGGTAAAATCATCCATGAAAAGTAACATCAAATTATGGTTAGGGAATAATTTGGACACTAATTTTCAATTTCCTTCTTCAACCAAAGACGATGAGTTATTCTGCAAAGTGTGTGGAAAAGTTGTAAGTAAACATTTAAAATACTGAAGCTTGAATTATGTTCACATTTTTGTTTCCTAGTTTAAGTGCGAAAAAAATTCACACTTTGAACAACACTGCTGTGGCGATGCACATAAAAAGAACAAGAATAAATCCAGTAAGTAGACTTTATAAAACATTAGTTCCGACAATGATTTTACGCAATTTTGCACCGATTTATGTAGGGCAGTTACCGCAGCAGATACTCTATGGAATAAAGTTAGTTGTCATGAGTTTAAAAATTTTATGCATAAATATACAGGAAGGCATTTACCCTCAGAAAACACTCTGAGAAAAAATTTTTATTTCCTAAAAGATTACGATACGGTGAGCACTAGAATTTTTATTTCAAAACTTTTTAACATGAATTTTATAATTTTCAGGTAATTAAACAAATTAGAAATTCTATTGGCAATAATGATATATGGATTAGGGTCGATGAGACGACGGACAGATTAGGAAGATACATAGCCCATTTAGTAATTGGAAAGTTATCTTCTGAAGAAGCTGGCCGTCCATTTTTACCAGCTTTGAAGCAGCTTGATAAAACTAATAGCAACACAATCTCGAGATTTATAAACGAATCCTTGGGTGTGCTATTGATAATTTTAATTACTAATTTGAAGGTCTTTTATGAAAATATAAGACACTTAACATGTATGGCACATGGGTTACATTTAGTGTCTGAAACAATTAAACTGAATTATCCAGATGTCAATGGAACAATTAGCAATGTTAAAAAAATCTTTTTAAGAGCACCAATAAGAGTAGAGTTTTATAAAAACAGTTTACCAAATACACTTGTCCCCCCTGAACCTGTATTAATCAGGTGGGGCAATTGGATTCAAGCAGCATTGTTTTATGCAGAACACTTTGATGTTATAAAACAAGACACTAAATATATTTAACAAAATTAACAACTCGTTGGTCGTCAAGACACGATGCGCTTAAAGCTCTTCGATTTAGGTGTGTGGATGTCTTAAAGGCTCTTTCAAAAATCATATTAACTGCTAATAAATAAATCTGAGATCGATGAAGCCAAACCTTTAAAATACCAATTAGAAAAGTTTGAGACGATGGTTTTAATTGTTCTAGAAACAAAAAATTTAAAGAATATTGATAATGTAAGTCCTAAACTTTAGCAGAAAAAACAACAAAATATCGAACAAGCGCCAAAAATGTTCAATAATGCATTCGAAAACTTTAAACAAATGAGAGACGAATTTCATTTGATAAAAAGTGATGCAGAAGACTTGGATAAAGAATGGAGAACTAGCACGGAGCTTGTGAGAAAAAGGTTATCTCGACCAAAACGATTTTTTGATGACGCTGATAATCATTTCAAAATACAATCAAATGAAGAATTGTTTCAAATAAACGTATTTTTTTAAACAGTAGATATAATCATTGCGCAGTTAAAAGCCCGAAGTTGTGGATTAAATTACATTTATCAAACTTTCCACGCTTTATCTCCAGAGATTCTAAATAACGTTTCTGATCAAGAACTGTATCAAATGGGTCACGATTTGTAGGTAAAATATTCCGAAGATATTTCAGACACAAAATCGGCCCAACTTTTCTCATTTCGTCAGTGTTTTAGAAATGATATTTTGAAAATTAATTCCGTAATGGAATTAACTCAGTTTATCTTAAGAAAAAAATTTTTATCTTGCACTAGTTTCAGTGAAATTATCACAGCATGTTTCATTTTTCTCACAATACCTGTTTCAGTAGCTTCAGCGGAAAGATTTTTTCGAAATTAAAAATGACTAAAATTTTTTAAGAAACACAATGGGCCAATGCAGATTATCTTCATTAGCTATTATCTCAATTGAAAATCAAATTGCCAGAAGATTAGATGTGTCAAATCTTATATCAACTTTTACACATTTGAAAGCAAAAAAAACAGTCTTGATATTAAAAAAATTAACATTTTTATTTCTAATATATATTTTAAATATTATATGTATTTAGGTAGTTATTGTATTTTGTTTTTTAATTCAGTATTTCAGGTAGAATGCTTTTAATAAAACTTAAGTCCTAATTGTCTTCTTAAGTTGTCTTCACATGTTAAAATTTTATGTGCTGATTGTGATCTCAACTTTAAATCTTTTAATGCACATTCAGGATTGATTGAAGAATTGTTTACTGAAATGTTTCGTAATTTAATGAGAGAGCAATGTGAGTCATTTATTAGTCAAATTAAATCATTGTAGACAGAAGTTATTGCTTTGAAGGAGAGTAATATTGACATGGTTAAGGTACTAACATCTGGCCAGTGTAGATCTGCTTTATCAGAAAAGTCCACTCAGATGAGTGATGTTTCTTATGCGTCCAAAGTAGTTGCTGAAAAAAAAGTCCTTGTTAAACCTAAGAATGCAGCTCAATCAGTGTCCCAAACTCGCTCTGATGTTATGAAAAATGTCAACTTTATTAATGAGGAAATTACGGTCACAAAAGTGAAGCCAGTATCGAGCGGTGGTCTAATAATTTCATGTAATAACGAAGCAGGTGGGAAAAAATTAAAGGAAATTGCACCTGTGGGTTGAGCTACCTATCAGGCGCGTCCCCAGGGTTGCGGATAGGGGGAGACCGGCATTGTCTGGGGAAGGGAGGTCTGGGAAGGGCGGATATGCCCCGGAACTAAACATTCCTGGGGGTGGTGGAAGTCCGACCTGGATTTTTCCCTTCTCCAGATATGTAGGTTAGGGCTGAGGCTCGTCTTGCCTGGACATGCCTTGGTGGTTGTCGGCTTAGACGGCCGCGAAGGCGGTTCAGTAGAGGAGGGCTGGAAATAAACGTGCCCCCCCGGGATTAAACCCCTGGTGTGGGGTCGTCAAAACAGCCCCGCGGACAAGCTCCCGCGTGTTTGTGCCGTGCGTGGAGACCCGTAAGGTGGGATGAAGGAATCCTGGAGGTTGAGCCCCCCTTGGTGCAGTGTGTCACCAAGGCTGGGCAACACGCCTCTTTGGCCTGGATTTCCACCGAAACGGGAGGTCGAGACTAACCCATCTCAGATCAATCGGCTGTGTCGTCGGGTCAGACCGCCGACAGGGTGAGTCCTTGGGGGAAGTGTAGTCTGAGCACGAGTAGCCTCACTAGTTGAGGCTGCGTACTGCAGGATGAGCTTCCCTGGGGGCTATATCCTTCTGCTAGCCCTGACGTCGAAGTTCGACGTCCCCTTGTTGGACTCCGTGGTGGGTGGGGACGCAGGAGGACGAAATCAAAATCCAGATCATGGAAAATAATAAAAATAAAAAAACCACTGAGGAAGTGCCTTCGGGTGCACCTCAAACAGAAAACCGGCCAACGTGGGGTCGCAGCCTCCTAGGAGGAAGCGAATCTGCGGGGCTGAGGTAAAAAGGCGGAGGAAGGCTCGTTTGCAGGCGGAGGCGGCGAATACCGACCCGCCGAAACCGGGTCCATCCTCCTCCGGGATAAACCCCAAGGGTAAAGGGCAGGCTACGATAGCCAACCCTAAACAACCCGCGGGGAAAAAGACCTCAGGGTCAAAGAAGAGAGTGAGGTCTTCAACCTCCACACCTCCGGCAGCTGAAAAGCAAAAGAGGATGAGGAGGCAGGAGACTACCTCTAGAGAACAGAGCTACAGGGAGGCGGCTGCAAGTCATCTCCGTGTAGCTGTGATTGATGTGCAGCATCCACTTGGTAAGCTGACTGCTGACCAGGTGGAGATAGTACAAAAGGGCCTGATGGGAGCGCTGGACAAGCAACTTGACCAGTGCTTGGCATCGGGTAGACAAGCAGCCACTTTCAGGGGCATGAAGTACACAGGGGAAATCCTAAGGATAACCTGTGAAGACGAGTTGTCCCTGAAATGGCTACAACAAACAGTGCGCTCCCTAACACCCTTGTGGGAGGGCGCACAACTTAACGTGGTCCCCTTGGCTGACCTACCAAGGCTGGTGAGGGCGACCCTGTGGATACCGGGACCACCGGTGGACGCAGGAGTCGTACTTCGCCGCCTGGAGGGTCAGAACCAATGGGCCAACGTCAAAAAATGGCTTCTTTTCCATCGCGAGGCCAAACCCGAGGCTGCCTCTCCAGGCAACCTCTTTGTGTTTGGTCTTGGGATGGAAGAGGCCAAGATAATCAGGGAGAGAGAGGGCAGAATCAATTATATGCTGTCCTCTTTCAACCTGAAACTCAAGGAGAACGAGGCGTCGGCTAGGGAAGGGCAGGCCCCTATGGAAGAGGTAGAAACCCCAGGGGATGAAGCCTCTACCAGTGGGGGCGGGCCTGCCTGAGACATGTGCCTCGTGTCTCCTAGGACAATTATGGGATTTTTGGTTGCAGAGATGGCGCTGCAGCAGATAAATTTCATTCAGATTAACCTGCAGCATTGTCGCATGGCGACGACTGTTTTGTGTCGTCGTCTAGACAAGATGCAGAACACTATAGCAATAATCCAAGAACCATGGATTGTAAAATCCAGGATCGCAGGGTTGAGCAATTTAAATGGCACTGTTGTTTCAGGTACCACAATAGAATCTCCAAGGACATGCGTCTACATTCCGAGGAAAATTAAAGCCGTCCTCCTACCTCAGGTCAGCTCCAGGGATGTGACTGCGGTAAATGTTAAGTGTAACATAGGAAGAGGCGAAGAGCAACTGGTAATAGCATCCGTGTACTTACCACAGGGAGCACAGGAACCATGTCCAACATGGGAAATGGCGAACTTGGTGGAACACTGTGATACTGGAAATATAAACCTCATCATCGGTGCCGATGCGAATGCCCACTGTCTGTTGTGGGGGAGCAAAGACACTAATGATAGAGGAAGAACACTAGCTGAATATCTTTTATCAACAAATCTAGAGATTCTCAACCGAGGCTGCGAACCAACTTTCGTAACATCACGTAGTCAGTCAGTAATAGATATTACACTGGCTACATGGGATATCTCACAATATATAATGGGATGGCACGTCTCTAAAGAGGCGTCAGTGTCAGACCATAGATGGATCATGTATACATCAAAATGTATAGACATGGAGATAAAGACGTACAGGAACCCTAGGCTGACGAACTGGGCTTTATACAACGAAGAACTGGACGACAGACTGGGGACCTCCGTGCAGTCTATACCAACAGAATACAGTTCGACAGAAGACATAGAGAAAACCTTGACCATTATCAACGACTCTCTAATGTCAGCGTATGAGAAAAGTTGCCCCCTAAAGAAGGAAGGTCTGGGCAAAGGTACACCATGGTGGAACCGAAGGCTCAGCCTACTTCAATCGGGGCTAAGAAAACTTTTCAATAGAGCAAAAAACACTAAGAAAACTGAAGACTGGGAAGCCTATAAAGAGCACCGGAAAGAGTTTAAGAAAGAATTAAGAAAGAGGAAACGGGAAACGTGGAGATCCTTCTGCAGCGACATAACGTCGACTGCTTCGGCCGCAAGGCTGAAGAGAGTTCTCTCGAAGGACCACACACATCAACTAGGTTTCCTAAAGAAAGAAGATGGCACCTTTACAGCCACCTTAGAAGAGTCCGCAGAACTTTTGCTGCAGACCATGTTTCCAGGCAGCACACGGACTACCTCCCATTCCAAAAGGGATGTAGTCGGTACTCAACCTTCCCCGAAGGACTGGGCGCTGGCTGCAAAGGTAGTCACGGAGGCAAGACTGGAGTGGGCAGTGGACAGCTTTTCCCCATACAAATCTCCAGGAGTTGACGGCATTTATCCCGCCCTCCTGCAGAGGGGAATGAGCAGACTACGCCCTATTTTGTTGCCAATGCTTCGGGCGTGTCTGGCTTTCAGCTACATACCGAATGCATGGCGAAAAGTAAAGGTTATCTTTATACCTAAGCCAGGACGACAAGATTACACTTTGGCTAAATCTTACAGACCAATTAGCTTAACATCATTCTTGCTGAAAACGCTAGAAAGACTAAGCGAAAAAGAGATTCGGGAGACTGCTTTGAGCAAGCAACCTCTACATCCGAACCAACATGCCTACATCCAAGGAAGATCCACCGATACGGCCCTACACACAGTTGTAAACCGTATAGAGTGGGCGATGGAGAACAAACTCTTCACCTTAGGAATGTTTTTGGATATTGAAGGAGCGTTTGATAAAACGACTTTCAAAAGCATAGAGCTAGCCCTACGAGAGCACGACGTGGACCCCACCCTAAGTAGGTGGGTGGCCGGTATGCTGAGGAACAGGGAAGTAATGATTAATGTAGGTGGCACTGAGATCGAGGCTGTTGTAGACAGGGGATGTCCTCAGGGAGGAGTTCTCTCTCCTGTACTGTGGGATACTGTCGTTGACAGCCTGATACGACGCCTCAATGATCTTGGCTACCACACAATTGGATACGCGGACGATCTAGTCATTCTGCTAACAGGAAAAAACGCAGATACATTATGTGAGATAATGCAAGCTGCAGTAAAAATAGTCGAGGAATGGTGCAGCATACATACCCTCTCCGTTAATGGAGAAAAGACGAAACTAATCCTGTTCACCAGGAAAAGGAAAATCGGCACACTACAGATGCCAAAAATATTTAACACAACGCTTCAACTTTCGGACGAAGTCAAATACCTGGGAGTTGTATTGGACTGGCGACTGAATTGGAAGAAGCATGTAGATGATAAAGTAGAAAAGGCACGCTCGGCTCTTTGGCAATGTCGTAGGGTGGTGGGAAGGCCGTGGGGCTTAAATCCCAAGATCGCCCTCTGGATCTACACGGCAATAGTCAGACCGATGCTGTGCTATGGAGCTTTAGTTTGGTGGCCCAGAGCCAGACAAAAAACAACAGCCCTGCAACTTGAACACGTTCAGAGAATGGCGTGTCTCAGTGTTACAGGAGCAATGAGGACCACTCCCACAGCGGCTCTGGAGACTCTTCTTTGCTTAGCACCTCTTAACCTTTACATAGAGGAAGCGGCAATGACGACGTCTCTAAGACTTCACTCTCTGGGAGTATGGAACAAACAAGGCCGCACAACGAAGCACACTCGGATCTTAACGGAGGCGTTCAACAGAATACCCTTGTTAAGGATGGGTTGTGACCGAATGGGCGCAAAATTAATATATGAGAAGACATATAGAATATCAATGAATGATAATTCAGAAGGACGAGCCGACATAGATATCTATGTCGATGGTGCCAAAACAGATAGTGGTTCAGGAGCCGGCATCTACTCCGAACAACTGAACGCACAAATCAGTGTACCTCTCGGCACCCACACGTCTGTCTTACAAACAGAACTGATGGGAATAATGCTGGGAGCTAGAATCATTGCTGAACGTGAAATCGGCAACAAATTAATACGCATACTTACTGACAGCAAGTCTGCACTACTAGCCCTGGACAGCTGTATGGTTCGATCTGGGCTGGTTTGGGAGTGCAGACAAACGCTAAAGTATGTAACGCAGAGGAATAGTGTGGAACTTTGTTGGATCAAAGGACACAGTGGCAACGAAGGAAACGAGAGGGCAGATGAGATGGCGAAGCGAGCCGCGCGCATGCCCTTCTGGGGACCCGAACCGGCAATCACGCCTTCGGTCGCCCTCTCGAACGAACTCGTAAAGCAATATACCCAGAGACGCCATGAGCAGATATGGGTGAAGTTGAGCAGCTGTCGGCATAGTAGAGCTTGTATGGCGACACCAGACCGTAAGTTGACGAAATTTTATCTCTCACTTTCAAGGGACAAACTGCGTAAACTGGTAGGATTCCTTACGGGACATTACCAGTTTAACAAACATCTATATACGATAGGGGTGGTAACAGACCCAATCTGTCGTGGATGCAATGAAGAAGAGGAAACAGCTGAGCACATTCTTCGTGAGTGTCCAGCCCTAGCCTCCTACAGGGAATCCATACTAGGGGACATCTGGCCTAGTATGGCAAATATCAGGGAGTTTCCACCCTCTGCATTACTCAAGTACATTCAAGCAGTTGGGTGGCTTGACGAGTAGAGGAGCGGGAAAACACCCTGATATAGACTTGGGGAAGGTACAATGGGCCCAAAGGCGAGGCCTAAGTGCCGGCTGGCTACGGTCAGCCCCCATAAATTAAGAATCCAGAAGAATCCAGAAGGAAATTGCATTTGTTAATCTCGCGGAAAATTATGATGTCAAAGAAGTTGATACTGTGCATGCCAAAGTACGTGTAGTAGGTTTTTCTAAGGATATCTCTGAAAGTGCGTTTTTATCATATCTGAGAAAACAGAATCCTGATTTATTCCTAAAGTCCTCCGTTGTCAAGTTAATTCGCTTCTGGCCAACACATTCTAATATTAATATATTTCAGGCTAATCTTGAAGTTGACAGCGTGACTTATGATATATTATTAAAATCCGGTCATGTTCTTATTGGTTTGAATCCGTGTTCGGTGTATGATACTGTTATAGTACAACGCTGTTATAAATGTAACGGATATTTTCATGGTAGCAAAAGCTGCAAAAACCAAGTTAGTTGTCCTTTATGTGCTGCAAGACTATTAAAGACTGTCCTATTTATAAGAGCAACAAGAGCGGCTGAGAGATTGCTGATAAGGAATGCTGCATTAACTGTAAATCGATGCAAAATGGTCCAGAGAATCTTACCATAAATCATGCAGCCTGGGATTATAATGTATGTGAAGCATATAAATTGGCGTTGCAACGTTTCAAAAAGGACTTATTTCGTGATGTATCCCCTCACAGAAACCTTTTTCGTAACTAATGAAACTCTCTGCACTGAGAATTGTATTGATGAATCTAATGGTAGTATCAATTCTGAGATTGTTGGCTCTACTGCAGTGAATCTTTCCAAAACATCTATTAGTTTATTATTTTCTAAGAGTGAAATTAATTCTCCTGAGTCCTCTAATTCTGGCTGTGTTGTCTCCCGTGATAATAACAATCATTTAAACTGTGCTTATCAAAATGTTTGTGGCCTTAGGACCAAAACTGTTAATTTTTTAACAATGTTTCATTAGTAGTAGTAGTAGATTTATTTAGTAGGGAATTATTTCCTGATAATTATGTTGTAGTACGTAAGGACCGGACCGAAGATTGTATATAAGTCCTTCGCAGTATGGATTCATTAAGAGACGGTCCAAGATTACGAATCTGACCTGCTTCAGTCAATTTACATGTGAGGCAATTGATACTAAACATCAAGTCGACGCCATTTACCTTGATTTTCAGAAGGCGTTTGATCAGATTGATCACTACCTACTTTTAGATAAATTAAAGATTTTGGATTCTCCAGATCTTTACTCCAATTATTCCGGTCATACTTGTTTAACAGGAAGCAGTATGTCAGTTATCGCTGTTACAACTCCAAGAAAATTCCACTCACGTCTGGTGTACCTCAGGGTTCGAATTTGGGACCGCTGTTATTCTTACTGTTTATCAACGACATCACTAATTTTGTCTCAGCTGAAAACCTGTTATTTGCAGACGACTATAAGATTTTTAAAATTATAAAATCTATGTCAGATTGCATTGCCCTTTAAGACGATGTGGACAACATATATCAGTGGTGTATGGATAATCGCTTGTATTTAAATTTTTCGAAGTGCTTGGTTGTAACCTTTACTAGAAAATTATCGCCTATTAATTTTCAGTACAATATCAATGGTGCATGTATACAACGAAAAGATTCCGTTTTGGATCTTGGTATAACTTTCGATACTGGATTAACGTTTATTTTCCATATTGAAAGCATGGTTACTAAAGCGTGTAAAGCTTATGGGTTTGTCTACAGGAACAGCAAAGAATTCAAACAGCAAACTTTAAAGACATTATATTTTGCGTTTGTCAGGTCCAGATTGGAGTATGGATCAATTGTGTGGCATCCATTATATGAAGTCCACGTTAAAAATATAGAATCAATTTAGAGAATGTTCTTGAAGTTTCTGTCATTCCGGGAAGATGGAGCATATCCAGTAAGAGGTTGTGATCACACTCATTTGTTAAATAAATTCAGTCTTAACTCTCTTAATACAAGGAGAATCATTTTTGGAGTGCGATTTATATTAAATCTGGTTAATCATGAAATTGATTGCACATAGTTACTGGGCAAATTAAACTTTTTGGTGCCTAGATCAAATATTCGTCACCAATGTGCATTTTATTGTCCAACTTGTAGAACTAATATACTGATGAAAGCACCCCTAATCTCAGTGTGTAAGGTATATAATAAAATATCAAAAGAGTGTGATTTTAATGATAAATTTCAAAATGTTTTGAAACATATTCTAACTGAATACGGAATATAATTTAAAAATTATTTGAATTAATTTATTTATTTATGCTAAGACGTGTTTTCTTTTCTCTCCTACTATTTTTATTGCTATTTTTAATTTCATTTTATAATATTTGGGTCTGTAATTTATCTCACTTCTTTTTATTTGATTCTGGTGTCAAAGTTAAATAAAATATCTAGTCGATTTCGTCTAATTTTGTTGTTTTATAAAGGCTACGTATTTACTTTTTATACTTTCCCTGTTAATGGATTGCTCCGTTGGGAAATTATCTTTAATAATAATAATAATAATAATAATAATAATTGCAATATACTCATACTTTACTCATTATACTCGTATTTTTAAATGATTTTTACTTTCGCTGTTCACTTAGAGGCCTGCAGTTTGATTGTTTCGCCACGGCCGCCTATATTATTATTAATAATAACGCAAGGGTCGACAAAAATCGCCATATACAGCGTGTTATTAAAAGATACGTACAAAATAAAGTGGGTAATTGGTCTAGAAGCATGGGTGCTAAAAGCAAAAAAGCAACATTTAGCCTTGACAAAAGTTTTATTGTTACAGTTGCTAGGATTTAATAAAATAAATTAATTTTACCTATTTATTCTTCAGTAGCGTCTAAAAAGATTGGATAAGGGTTAATTTTCCCCGTATAATTTTGATAACACAAAATAAGTTTTTCAGACTTCTTAGACTTCGCGAATAACTGTGAATTTTTTTGTACGTACCTTTCAATAACACCCTGTATTACTCCGATTGATATGATATGAACGTGTGGTGGTTGCATTGGCGATTGTGTGGTTAGGTGCGTCCCACTAGCATGTGTGAGAAGAACTTTTCGATCCTTTCCAGTTTTAACTGTGCTCCAATGAGGATTAGGTAAGAGTGGTGTCAGTTTTCTTCCGTAGTGTGATAAAACGGTTTTAGGTGGCCAAAATGTCAACTTTGGAATACTCTGTAGTAATCGGAATACATGGGAGGGCTTCGTGAATAAACGTGCACAACTGTTAATTATGTCCCTATTCTACAACTTCCCTTTCCTTATGACGAAGCACGTGAAGCGACATCGTTTTCCCCTGGTAAAATTTACTTGTGACAACGCCAAAATTGAACCTTATTACTGTAAAAATTGCGATTTTAAGACTGAACTGACAGTTTTTTTCAAAGAACACATTGATAAATACCATGGGCTTAAGAGAGAATCTACAGACTATTTACTAAGTGAGGACTTTCACATACAAATCTACGTTTGCGAAAAATGCAGTTTCGAAACAAATTTCTCGTTAAAGTGGTTTCAGCATACTTCAGGGTGCACGGGAGAGAAAAAAAAAATTCAAAGTGTGACTTCTCCGAAACAGGATGACCAAAATAAACGTTGGTATTACTGTACTGAATGTTCTTACAAAATTAAATTCAAACATAATTTAAACAGCCATTTGAGAAAACACAATTTGAACAAGCCATATGCATGCGACAAGTGCCCATACAAAACTAACTATAGCACGAACTTAAGACGACACATAAATATCCACTTAGACGAGCAGGATGTTAAATGGCATCAGTGCGAGAAATGTCCATTCAAGACCAAAACAAATGGTGGTTTAACTAAACATATAAAAAATTTACACTTAAACCACGAAAACATTAAATTGTACGAATGCACTAAGTGTTCTTTCAAAACTAAGTACAGAAACTCCTTAGACGTACACGTCTCTGGACAACATCTAGACGAAGAAAAAATTAAATGGTACGAATGTCAACGTTGCAAATTCAAAACTAAACGAAAGAGAAATTTAAAAATTCATATAATTTGTCGACATTTGGATGAAGAGGAAGTTAACTGGTACCAATGTGACGACTGTTCATACAAAAGTAAATTCAAAACTGATTTAAGAAAGCATGTAAGGGTCCATTTGGATATCAGATCTTATGAATGCGGTTATTGTCCATATAAGGCAAAACGCAATGGTGCTTTAAAGACTCATATAAATATCCACCATTTGGATGAGACTGAAGCTAGATGGTACAAATGCGAACACTGCCCTTACAAAGGTAAAAGTAAATCATCTTTATGTAAACACAGAAAAACTAAACACGCGTGATATTTATTTAAGATTTAATAAGGTGTGGTAGTATTAAGTTGAGTGTATATAAGTATATTTTTGTTTAACTGGTAGTTGTGTTCAGCGTTTGTGTCAGTACTCTACATTGTGTTATATTTTGTGACTATTTATTTATCAAAATCATGAATTAAAAAAACTGTATTATATTACTTTTTTACATAATATACCTTATATAAATAAATTTAATACATTTAAACATTAAAAATTTATAATTACAACACACAAAAATGAAAAAAAAAGGTAAAGTGAAATATACAATAAGCACATCTTGTTTCCCGGTTGACTGTCCAGGTCTATTGTTATATCATTGATTCCAATTTTTGAGATTTTGTACGTGGAAAATGTTACACATTTGTAACAAAGTTTTAAAGATTTCTCGCATTGTGTAGATAGAATCTAAAATAGATTGTGAAGTTTGCGAATACAGATTGCAGATGTTAGTAAAGCAAGTTTGTAATTGTTGTAATTATTTCTGCCCGAAAATTATTGCAGTGTGGTGTCCCAATTTAAAAAGTACGCAGCGAAACATCTGAAAACAAAAGTCATGCCAATAAGTAGTCAACCGCCCATGCGTCCGTATTCTTAGCGGGGAGAGGAATTGGATTGGACACGTAAAATTTGTTATTTTTTATTTTCATACGTTGCAGTGTATTGGTGTGGTATGTTAAATTTTGTTGTTGAATTTAATCAAAAAAGAAACGCTTATATAAACAGCACCGATAGGTACCTTAACCTCTTCGAGTGTAATTACATTGTAGAGTTTATTAACAATTTTCAAATAATAACTGGTTTCATTAAATTTAATTAATGTGTCCCCGATAATGATGATTCCACGTTCTGCATTGGCTCCGTTGTTACGCAATTACAAAATATTAAATTATATCAAAAATGATTGCTTCATCTTGGGTCTTTCAAAGGACACAAGTGGTAGATGGGCCTTGTAAATGGGTTGCATTGGGATCGGAACCGGGTGGATCGGTAGTAATTTAAGGTACTTTTAATCGGTAAATGGGAATCATCTAGACACCCTTTCCATGAAGGTGGTCATGTTCGTCTTTTCCTTCGATGAATGACTCATCATGTTGCCTGGACTTAAGCAGTATTCGTTAGAATGAGTATCATTTCCATTCAGAATCAAAAATTTCCTTCTAATATTGTCTAGTGTGGTTCGGTCTCTCAATATCATGTGGTTTGATGAGCTTGATGAGCACCAAAATAATTGATTTGTTCAGGTGATCTTTATTTGGTAATACATAATATTGGATGTTTTTGATTGTACGGAAAAAAGCAAATGCTCTGGTTTTTCACATACAAAATATTCCATCTCTGTCTATTAATAGATTTAGTAGTGCATTTATTTTGTATTGAACACCACTTTTTGTATGTGTATTATAATTTTATTTCAGGTTTGGTCATTTTCTTCAAATGTGATTGGTCCAGCCTCTCGTTTCATTTCATTTCTTCGGATAACTGCCGTTATTCCTTGGGGTCTCTCTTGGTATATTTCCAATTTTTCAGCCAATCCGGTCCTTGCCTCCAAATTTTCTGCTCTTTAGGTTTCGATGGTTTGCAATTTGCTGATCTTGTATTCTTGTGATGTTACCTATGATCGTTATCCTTTCATTGTTTTTTTTTTTATTAAGGGTTGCTTCGTAAGGTTCCGACAGCGACAAAAAACGGAAAATTTCGGAAAAACAAAAAATTAAAATACATATCTAAAAACTGAAAAGCCGAATAATTGAAAAATCGAAACTCTGAAAGCAACACGATGAAAACAATTAAATTCGATTTTGTATAGGTCCAAAATTGGCGCCAATGTGCTTTGTTGTGACTGGTCCGCACGGTTGCAAAGATTAATGTATGCTAGTTGCTTTGGCGTTTGTAATTTGTGTGGTTAGGTGCGTCCTATTTACACGTGTCAGAAGGAATTTTCGATCTTTTCCAATTTTAACTGTGCTCCAACGAGGCTTGGGTAAGAATAGTGCGAGTATTCTTCCATAGTCTGATAAAACGGTTTTAGGTGGCCAAAATGTCTTTGGAATACTGCGAAGCAATCGCAAAACATGATAGGTCCTCATTGAAAAATGTGCACAAATGTAAATTATGCCTTTATTCTACAACTTCTCTTTTTCTTATAACGAACCACGTGAGGCGACACCGTTTCCCCATGGTAGAATTTACTTGCGACAACGCCAAAATTGAAGCTTATTACTGTAAAGACTGCGATTTTAAGACAGAATTAACAGTTTTGTTCAAAGAACACATTGATAAATATCACGGGTTTAAGAAAGAATCTAGAGACGATTTACTAAGTGAGGACTTTCACATACAAACCTATGTTTGCGAAAAATGTAGCTTTGAAACAAATCTCTCGTTAAAGTGGCTTCAGCATGCTTCAACATGTACGGGAAAGAAAGAAAATCTTCGAAGTGTGACTTCTCCGAAACAAAATGATCGATACAATTTCACTCTCAGGCAAATTGACGAAGTACGATGGTATAACTGTACCGAATGTTCTTACACAGCTAAAGTCAAACGTAATTTAAACAGACATATGAGAAAACACAATTCGAACAAGCGATATGCATGCGACAAGTGCCCCTACAAAAGTAACTATAGCCCGAGCTTGAGACACCACATAAAAACTCACTTAGGTGAGGAAGATGTTAAATGGCATGAGTGCGAGAAATGTCCATTCAAAACCAAATTAAAAACTAGTTTAACTAGACATATGAAAACTTTACACACTAACCACGAAAATATTAAATGGTACGAATGCAATAAGTGTTCTTTCAAAACTAAGTACAAAAGCTCCTTAGACCTACACGCAGTTGGAAAACATCTACACGAAGAAAAAATAAAGTGGTATAAATGTGAAATTTGCTCATTCAAAACTAAACAAATGGGAAATTTAAAAAGTCATATAACTTTTCGACATTTGGGTGAAGAGAATGTTAAATGGTATCAATGTAACGACTGTTCATACAAAAGTAAATCAAAATGTGATTTAAGAAAGCATGTAATGGTCCATTTGGACATCAGACCTTATGAATGCGATTATTGTCCGTATAAGTCGAAACGCAGTGAAAGTTTAAAGCGTCACATAAATACCCACCATTTGGATCAAACTGAAGCTAAGTGGTTCAATTGCCAATACTGTTCTTACAAAACTAGAAGCGCACAATCTTTTTCTAGACACAGAAAAAAACACGTGTGAGATTTAGTTAAGGTTTTATGTGGAACAATTACCTTGAGTGTATATATGTATATCTTTGTTTAGCTAATAGGTTCTTTCAGCATTTGTGTCAGCACTCTAAACTGTGTTATATTTTGTGACAATTTATTCATTAAGATCATGAATAAAAAAAATTATTATTTTAATTTTTGCATAATATACCTTATATAAATAAATTTAATACATTTAAACTCAAAAAATTCATAAATACAACACATAAAATTGAAAAAAAAAGGTAAAGTGGAATATGGAATAAGCACATCTTGTTTCCCGGTTGATCTTTCCGGTCTACTGTTATATCATGGTTTGTTTCAATTTTTGAGATTTTGCAGGTAGAAAATGTCACAGATTTGTAACAAATGTTTAATGTTTTACTAATGGAATCTTATAATTCAAATTCTAAAATAGACCACGACCTTAGACTGCGAAGTTTACGGATAAAGCCTGTAGATGTCAGTGATGTATGAAAATTTGTAAGTGATGTAGTTATTTCTATTTGAAAATTATTGCAGTGTGATCTCCCACTTTGAAAATTAAATTTTGCGCAAAGAAAAACAAAAGAACGCAGCGAAACATTTAAAAACAAAAGTCATTTCAATAATGTAGTCAATCGCCCATGCGTCTGTATTCTTAGCGGGGAGAGGGGTTCGATTGTATGGCAGGTAAAATTCGTTACTTCTTGTTTTCACATGTTACAGTGAATTGATGCGGTATGTTACGAGAATGGTTTCGGTTTTTGAATTTGTTCAGTGGTTTGAATGTAATCGCCTTTCTAATTTTCAATAGACCGATAAAATTTTGAAATAATTAAAAATGTTCGTGTTTCGTGCCGGATTTTTATGCAACCAGTGGTGAAGGAAGCGTCCTGTGAAGTAACTCTCGGTCTCGGGAGTTTTTTCGGTTTTTTAAGCGGTCCAGTGACTCGAACGTTATCGCATTTTCCATTTGCATTAATTCAAGCAAAGTCTAGAATAAATAAAATCAGTGATAGTGGGTAACGTCGATCAGGCTGTGGTGTCCCAGTTTGAATTTTAATTCCGCGTTGATTATTATATGCTGAGGAATAGGGAAGTACTGATTAATGTGGAGGCTGTTGTAGGCAGGGGATGTCCTCAGGGAGGAGTTCTCTCTCCTGTACTGTGGGATACTGTCGTTGACAGCCTGATACGACGCCTCAATGATCTTGGCTACCACAAAATTGGATACGCAGACGATCTAGTCATTCTGCTAACAGGAAAAAACACGAATACATTATGTGAAATAATGCAAGCTGCAGTAAAAATAGTCGAGGAATGGTGCAGCAGGCATACCCTCTCCGTTAATGGAGAGAAGACGAAACTAATCCTGTTTACTAGGAAAAGGAAAATTGGCACACTACAGATGCCAAAAATATTTAACACAACGCTTCAACTTTCGGACGAAGTCAAATACCTGGGAGTTGTATTGGACTGGCGACTGAATTGGAAGAAACATGTAGATGATAAAGTGGAAAAAGCACGCTCGGCTCTTTGACAATGTCGCAGGGTCGTGGGATTTAAATCTTAAGATCGCCCTTTAGATCTATACGGCAGTAGTCAGACCGATGCTGTGCTATGGAGCTTTAGTTTGGTGGCCCAGAGCCAGACAAAAAACAACAGCCCTGCAACTTGAACACGTTCAGAGAATGGCGTGTCTCAGTGTTACAGGAGCAATGAGGACCACTTCCACAGCGGCTCTGGAGACTCTTCTTTGCTTAGCACCTCTCAACCTTTACATAGAGGAAGCGGCAATGAGGACGTCTCTAAGACTTCACGCTCTGGGAGTATGGAACAAGCAAGGCCGCACAACGAAGCACACTCGAATCTTAACGGAGGCGTTCAACAGAATACCCTTGTTAAGAATGGGTTGTGACCGAATGGGCACAAAACTAATATATGAGAAGACATATAGAATATCAATGAATGATAATTCAGAAGGATCTCTATGTCGATGGTGCCAAAACAGATAGTGGTTCAGGAGCCGGCATCTACTCCGAACAACTGAACGCACAAATCAGTGTATCTCTCGGCACCCACACGTCCGTCTTACAAACAGAACTGTTGGGAATAATGCTGGGAGCTAGAATCGTTGCTGAACGTGAAATCGGCAACAAATCAATACGCATACTTACTGACAGCAAGTCTGCACTACTAGCCCTGGACAGCCGTATGGTTCCATCCGGGCTGGTTTGGGAGTGCAGACAAACGCTAAGGTATGTAACGCAGAGGAATAGTGTGGAACTTTGTTGGATTAAAGTACACAGTGGCAACGAAGGAAACGAGAGGGCAGAAGAGATTGCGAAGCGAGCCGTGCGCATGCCCTTCTGGGGACCCGAACCGGCAATCACCCCTTCGGTCGCCCTCTCGAACGAACTCGTAAAGCAATATACCCATAGACGCCATGAGCAGATATGGGCGACGTTGAGCAGCTGTCGGCATAATAGAGCTTGAGACACCAGACCGTAAGTTGACGAAATTTTATCTCTCACTTTCAAGGGACAAACTGCATAAACTGGTAGCATTCCTTACGGGACATTACCAGTTTAACAAACATCTACATACGATAGGGGTGGTAACAGACCCAATCTGTCGTGGATGCAATGAAGCAGCATTCTTCGTGAGTTTCCAGCCCTAGCCTCCTACAGGGAATCCATACTAGGGGACATCTGGCCTAGTATGGCAAATATCAGGGAGTTTCCACCCTCTGCATTACTCAAGTACATTCAAGCAGTTGGGTGGCTTGACGAGTAGAGGAGCGGGAAAACACCCTGATATGGACTTGGGGAAGGTACAATGGGCCCAAAGGCGAGGCCTAAGTGCCGGCTGGCTACGGTCAGCCCCCATAAATTAAGAATCCTGAATCCAGAACCGCGGTAAGAGCTAGCAGGCAGTGGGATTTTACACCCTCCACAAGGCGTTAGATGGTGCTAGTATTTGAAGGGAAAAAAATAGATAGTTTATGTTTAGAGATGTACCGATTAGTGGCCGACCGGTCGGATGAGCCGACTATTCGGTCGTTTTTCATCGTCGGCTGGCAGTCGGCGACTGGTCGGCTAAACAGCCGATCGGTCCGCTTTTTTTTATTAAAATTAAAATACTATATAAAACAATCAAACTCGGTTTACAGAACCTCAATTAAATATTTAATTGCGATTTAATGTTTAACCCCGCGTTAAAGTACCATGTGATGGACTCTACGCCAATCAGACGTCGCTAATGGCCTTGTTAAATGCGCGATCAGCTTAATCTCAGTTAAAATATTGTATAAACTGGCCCTAAATTGTGTTATTCTTTATTTTTGTACTGAGTTATTAAAAAAAATTAAATGTTAAAATTATCCAAACAAATTTAACATATTTTTTTGGAAAATAAAGGAACTTTGCTTATTCCTTTTATTAAAATAAAACAAATTTTTAATGTAGTCAGAGAAATAGAAAAAAAAACACACCGTCTGTTGCATTTATAAACCGGTTTTAGCAAAGCCGAACAGTCGGCCGACTAGTCGGTTTTTACTGGCCGAACAATCGGCTAGTCGGTTAGTCGGCCAGACCTACAGTCGGTACATCTCTATTTATGTTATATACTTATGAATATTACTCGTATGTTATCTATGTTTATAATTTTTGTAATTGTTTCTGTCGGAAAATTTTTACATTATGATCACGATTGTCGGGTTCCAATTTACAAATTAAATAATTTCGAGCCAAGAAAAAAAACACTTTGCACTTCTGGGGTATAATTGTGGTATAAATAAAAAGCCAATAAAGCTCGATACTGTTTATTCAATAAGACATTAACATATTTATACTACAATACATATGTATAAGGAATGATGAGTGGTTGCTTACATAAAACTTGATAGAGGATTGTGTCCCCGGTGATGATGATTCCATGTTCTACATTTGCTCCATTCGATCTTGATCTTATTACCCGATTACAAAATAGGGAATTATAATAAAAATTATTGTTTTAATTTAGGATCTAAACATCTTGAGTCTTTGGAGGAACAAACATGGTAGATTGGCCTTGTAATCCATCTGGAAGGCGAACTGTTTTCGTGAGCGAGGAATATCTTGTTTTCACTTTGATTCATCGAGCTTGATGTCATAATTTTACTTCTTCAGATGATTACGGAAATTGATTGGTTTCTCTCTATGTACATTTCTCTTTTTTCAGCCAATCGGGTCTTTGCAACCAAGTTTTCTGTTTTTTAAGTTTCGTTGGTTCTAGTTCGCTGGAATTTTCATTAGTGGTTTGATTGACCATTTCTTCGTATAATTTTTCACTATTGGGCATTTGTCGCGATGCTGATGTCTCTTTAATTTTCCCAAATTTTATCAGGAAGGCGTGATTTTTCTCTAGATTCGGCATGAAGATGACTTTTTTTTCCAATCGCATGGAAAAAATCTGACACGAAGAATTGCGTTAAAAATTCCTATTACTATAACGACGGCTTTGTCTGGCCATGGCCGACTAGTATAAAGATTATGGCCTGTCCAAAGGAATGTCAAAGGTACATTACGTGCTGCCATCTATTAATAATTCAAACACGACAAAAGAATTATTAACACCTTTTGAAAGGCACAAAGGCATTCATACCCAAACAAACCACCATTACACGTTTTGAAGTCCCATAATGTCAAGTCAAATTAAAATTTTGCTAAATTATTAAGTGTAATTATTAATAGATGGCAACACGTATCGTACCTCTTGGACAGGCCATAATCTTTATACTAGTCGGCCATGGTCTGGCAAATATTTGAGCACTTTGGTGGAAAAACTAAAATACATGTCTAAAACTGAAACGCCGAATAATTGAAAAATTGTAAAAGTGAGAACCTTTAACAATAAAACACACAATGTAAATAAACACAATGAAAACATTTAAATTCGCTTTTGTGTCAGTTTAAATTTGGCGCCAATGTCTTTTGTTGTGACTGGCTCAGTTACGGAGGTTAATGTGTTCTAGTTGCATTGGCGGTTGAAATTTATGCGGTTAGGGCGACCCAGTTGCACGTGTGAGAAGAAATTTTCATTCCTT
This sequence comes from Zophobas atratus, assembly GCA_022388445.1. Taxonomy (NCBI): domain Eukaryota; kingdom Metazoa; phylum Arthropoda; class Insecta; order Coleoptera; family Tenebrionidae; genus Zophobas; species Zophobas atratus. Next base: position 15,009,859 of record CM039446.1, read on the forward strand.
TCCGGTTTTAACTAGTGTTGGGCATAATCGATATATTTCACTAGTCGAATGAATCGAAATAATCGTTTAAAATAATCGAATGATCACTCGAAAATTCGATTATTATCCAGTGCGCATGACTTAACGAAATTTGAATCGAACATTCAATTACGATTTATTTATCGATTGAAAATATTTTATTACAATGTCAATGGTCCGTATTCTTTTCCCTTAATTAATATTTAGAGATGTTTGTTATTTTTTTTTTCTCTTTGGTATATGCTTTTATCGTATTCTTTTCTCACTAATTCTAATCAAAATTTTAGAAACCGAATGGCTTAACAAAAAGAAAATCAGACGAGCCAATTATGTTTGTAAATTACACTGCTTTTCAAAAAAATTGCAACATTTACCACGCCCTGCATATTCGTAAAATTGTCGAAGCATTTCGACCGATTCTTCTTGCAGCAATTTCGCGGTACGACAAACCAGCCTCTCGCACAGCCACAATTCTGCCTGTGTCAAAGGCGCCAATTTGTTCAAATTTAACATTTCTTCACATCGGTGGCATTTTATTGCATAAAGTGATACAACTGACACACACCCATAAAAATAAAATGTAAAATTTGTTAAAAAAAAATGATAAAATTTTTAACTTCTTCACCAAGAAAAACATGAAAAATATTCCAAAGCGTGCGTTGTTTTCCACCATACTTTCATCATCTTTTCCGGAGAACATGGTGCTTCGATGGGTGCATATAAGTCATTAAAAACCAGCCTGATGACTCTTCTGTTAATGTTGATATGTTATGGAATTACCTTGATGACAAAATTGCCCGATCCACAAATGTATTAACTGTTTCACCAAAAGCAAAAGCTATTGTAATGATAAAGCAATATTTATCAATGCCAAACATAGCCCGAACATGCAATCCTTTGAGCTTTTGGATGGAGAATAAAAATTTGTTTCCCGAATTATTCAAGCTCCATGAAAAATATCTTTGTGCACCAACCACTTCCGTACCGTCAGAAAGAATATTTTCGAAAACTGGTCTCATCACCAATTTGCGAAGAAACCGACTTGCACCTAAAAATTTAGATTATATTGTTTTTTTAAACACAAATTTGCAAATGTAACAATTAAATAAATTTTTATATTCCTAACCTTTCGTTATTGACATGTTCATCTTCAAAATGACATTTCGCATTCGCAGTGACACTTGTAACACACTACCACCAACCTAACAAATGAAATTTACTAACGATTTCGATTATTTTCTACGGTTAGTTGCCAGAATCCGAATGAATTATTTCGAAATCTCGAATCGTAATCGGTTCGTGTACTCGTGCGCAATCGGAACGAAAAACGAAACGAATAATCGAATAAACGAATGATTTCTAAACGATAATCGAATGATCGATTATTCGGGTATAATCGAGATATCTCGATTATATCATTCGTAATCGCCCAACACTAGTTTTAACTGTGTTCCAACGACGACTGGGTAAGAATAGTGTCAGTATTCTCCCGTAGTGTGATAAAATGGTTTTAGGTGTCCAAAATGTCAACGTTAGAATACTGTGAAGCAATCGCAAAACATGATAGATCTTCATTGAAAAACGTGCACAACTGTAAATTATGTCTCTATTCTACAACTTCTCTTTTTCTTGTGACGAATTACGTGAAGCGACACCGTTTCCCCCTGGTAAAATTTACTTGCGACAACGCCAAAATTGAAGCTTATTACTGTAAAGACTGCGATTTTAACTGAACTAACAATTTTGTTCAAACAACACATTAATAAATATCATGGGCTTAAGAGAGAATCTACTGATGATTTACTATGTGAGGACTTTCACATACAAACCTATGTTTGCGAAAAATGCAGCTTTGAAACAAATCTCTCTTTAAAGTGGTTTCAGCATACTTCAGCATGCACCGGAAAGAAAGAAAATCTTCAAAGTGTGACTTCTCCGAAACAGGATGACACATAGGGTAAAGTCGGGAGAGTTGGACCACCTTTTAAAAAAATCAATATAATTCCTTTATTTAACATCTTAAAAAAATATAAAATTTACAAGAACATAGCTGAACATTTATTCTTTAAGGTACAAGTAATTTTTTTGTTCCAACACAATATGATAATCCATCAAAAAAAAAAATGGTATACGCTTGCAACGGTCCAACTATCCTGTCAAGGGTAGGACAGTCGGACCATTTTAGGTAAGGTAGATAAACCACCAAATTTTTACTTTTTCTTTTGTTAATAGTGTTTCCATAGGTTTGACAAAGGGCCTCATAGCTCGTACATCTCTTGTGTAGCCATCTTTTGCATGTATACACATTATTAAATCCAAAAAAGAAGCCAACCATATTTTTCCCGCTACACCTAAAAATTAATAGCCATAGAGATGCAATACAAATCTACCTTGCGTTGGTTTTTCGTGTGTAATTACTTGGCATTTTCTAAAAAATGGAACATAGGTCCATCTATCTGTCACACCGTTGGACCATCTATCCTTTTATGTTAGGACAGATGGACCACTACATTGCGGCACAACTAGATGATAAAATCACGTAAAGTGAGGTTAAAATCAAAGACAAAGCTTCCATTAATTGTACTGTCTATAACTTTTATATGCAAACTTACCAGACTTCCAACAAACGTTATCGCAAAGTAAGCGGCTGAAATTTCAGGCCCGCAAAGAAAATTTTAATGTTGAATAACGCAAAACATTTAATTGAAACAAAAGTATTTTCACATGTCCCGACATGAATGCAGATAAATGCAACTGTAGTTCGCGGGAAATTTAAATTGTTCCAATAGGTTCAGAGTTATTGCTAATGGACCGTCTCTCCCACTGGTCCAACTCTCCTGACTTTAGCCTATAGTTTCACTAGCAGACATACTGACGATATACGCTGTTATTACTGTACTGAATGTTCTTACAAAGCTAAATTCAAACGTAATTTAAACAGACATATGAGAGAACATAATTTGAACAAGCCATATACATGTGACAAAAGTTACCATCGCGCGAACTTAAGACGACACATAAATATCCACTTAGATGAGCAGGATGTTCAATGGCATGAGTGCGAACAATGTTCATTCAAGACCAAAATAAAACGTAATTTATCTAAACATATAAAAGATTCTCACTTAAACCATGAAAATATTCAGTGGTACGAATGCACTAAGTGTTCTTTCAAAACTAAGTACAAAAACTCCTTACACGTACACGTCACTGGAAAACATCTAGATGAAGAAAAAGTGAAGTGGTTTGAATGTGAAAGTTGCAGTTTCAGAACTGTACGTATGGAAAATTTAAAAAGTCATATAACTCATCGGCATTTGGGTGAAGAAAATGTTAAGTGGTATCAATGTAACGACTGTTCATACAAAAGTAAATCAAAATGTGATTTAAGAAAGCATGTAATGGTCCATTTGGACATCAGATCTTATGAATGTAGTTTTTGTCCATATAAGGCGAAACGCAGCGATTGTTTAAAGGGTCATATAAATACCCACCATTTGGATAAAACTGAAGCTAAATGGTTCAAATGCGAACATTGTTGTTACAAAAGTAAAAGTGCACAGTTTTTTTCTAGACACAGAAAAAACACGTGTGAGATTGGGTTAAGGTTTAGTGAAGTGTGGTAGTATTAAGTTGAGTGTATATAGGTATATATTTATTTAGGTAGTAGTTTTTTTCAGCATTTGTGTCAGCACCGTGTTATAATTTGTGACCATTTATTCATTAAGGACATGAATAAAAAAATTAATATTTAATTTTTGCACATAACGTAATTTAAATAAATCAATTTAATAGTTTTAAACACTAAAAAATCATTATTACAACACATAAAAATGAAAAAAATATAAATATGAAGTGAAATACGGAATAAGCACATTTTGTTTCCCGGTTGACCTTCCAGGTCTACTGTTACACCATCGATTGTTCCAATTTTTGAGATTTTGTAGATCGAAAATGTCACACAAAAAAAATCGGAAACGTTAACATCAAATAAAATAACGAAATATAATTAGTTAAGCGGATGCATACCTAAATTGTGACATTCATTCTTTTATTCTGACAGTAATTAATTACATCACAACGGGGGTTTAATTTACATTTTTGCCTCTCGTGTCGTATTTTTATGCAACTACTTCTAAAAGAAGCGTCTTGTAACGTAGGTCACGGGAGTGTTATCTGTTTTTGAATCGGTCCAGTGGTTCGAAAGTTATCGCCTTTTTAATTCTCAATTGTCCGAGAGAGTTCTAGAATAATTAAAAATTTTCGTGTTTCGTGCAAGATTTTCGTGCAACTAGTGTTAAAAGAAGCGTCTCGTGACGTAGATGACGGGAGTGTTTGCGGTTTCCAGTGATGCGAAAGTTATCACGTTTTTAATTTTCATTAATCCGAGAAAATTCTACAATAAATAAAAATTGAGAGAATGGGTAACGTAGATAAGGCTGTGGTGTCCCAGTTTGAATTTTAATTTCGCGATGATTATAAAACAAAACGGCGTGAAACCGCATTTGAATAATTAGAATTTGAAAATAAATGTCAAACAATAAAATAGGCAACCAGGTGAATAGACTCTCAGTTACAGGTGGCTTGGATTGAAATGTAAAGTTTGTCTAGAATTATAAGAATTTTATGGATTCCCAAAGTTAATTCATTTTACAGCCCTGTTGCCAATTTTATTGTACAGCTGAAGAGCTTCTTTACCTTAAACTTGCTGAAAACCAACCGGTAAAAGGGAATTTTTACAATGATTTATGTCAGGTCTTGGGTGCTGCAAATATTTCACTGAATAAACTCCAAAATCCGGTTTTGAAACAATTTTTAGAAAAATATACAAATAGACATATACCACAAGAATCTACATTGCGTAAGTATCATCTACCTGAATGTTATGAACACATTATGCAAAAAATAAAAATAAGTATTGGTGACAATTATATTTGGATCCCCGGATGAAACCATCGACACGTTGAGACGTTGATGGTTTTGGTTTCTTGTGTGAGAGCATGGTGAAAAGGACGCTGTAAGTTAGCTAGGTTAAATTAGTTGGTTTGGTAGTTAATAAACGGGAGGAAACCTTTGTTTAACGACAGTTAATCGTAAGGATGACGATGATTAATAGGTAAAATGCAATTTTTTGAACGACGCCAACACGTGTAAATATAATTCATTGTTTGTAAATTCACAGTTCATGTTAGGAGTTTAATCGTTAACTGGTGCTAACACAATGTAACAGACATTTGCTAGGAGTTTTCATGAAATTCACTTCGTCCAGGACTCGTGTGATTTTGTTTGTCTGATTATAAATAAGTTTCTGAATGCTAATACGTAAGTGTTAGCATTAACGTTGCGCCACTGTGGAAAAGACCGTAGAAAAGTGCAGCAAAATTCATAATATCGTGAACTGCTAGACGGGGGATTAAAGATTTGTCTCCTTAGGCAATTATCGTCGTTATTATCATCTTTATCATCATTACATTACCGACACGCTTATTCCTCGCAACGCTTACTGGATATTTTTGTGTTTATTTATCATGTGTTTTGTTTGGGGTAAGCATTTCACGCTATTATAAACTCTCAAAGCTAATTCTTTTAAGTAACCAATCATTTGGATCAAGACATAACTTAATATAATGTAAACTCTTTGTTTGAATCGGTGATAAAGTGTGGCAAATATTAATCTCATGTAAATTCGTTAGCTTCGCAATTTTCACCTCATAAAATATTTCTCTACCTCACAATTTTAACTTCAATAATTTTATTTGTTGTATAATTTGAATTGAACGTAAACTTTCATGCTCTGTAGTTTCTAACCTCACGTAATATTTTATCTGCACCAGTCTATTTCACACCAGATCTTTTGTTTTTAAAATCTTTGCTAGTTTTTTTTATGTAAATATTTTGTTGATGAATGTTTCCGTCATATAAATTTGATTCCAATTTTAATCTCACATAAGAATTATTTGTTGTTTAAAATTTCACAAGATTGTATGGCGAATTTAAATATTGTCTATTGTTCTCTTTGAAACTTTAACACTTGCTCAGTTGTCGTTAATAAATATTATAGTTTTAAGAATTGAACATAAACATGAAATTGAGGGTAAATAACCAGAATACGTAGCAGCAGCAGAGTGCGCGTTTCCTAGTCGAACTAACGAGATTTATCGCGCCATCTGCACAAAAGATACAGGTTAGGATAGTCTTCAGGAGAGGTCGAGAACGTTATCGGCTTCGTGATAGCCGGGACCCAACTGCGAGTTAGTTTGCGGCCGCAACGGCTTGCTCATACGGCTTGTCCGTAATAGAGAATTGCTTTGCGGAAGTGCTTGCGATAGATAGAATTAGCAAGGTGGGGGGGGGGGGGGGTAACAGTTCCGACCGGGAGCCCCAAACTCGTCTCGTGCTACAACGTCCCCTATGGGTATTTTTATTGTGCTCTACAATGGAATTGATATAGATCGATTTTTAAAATTTTGTGCTCTTCTTGACTGCCATAATTTAAATTTGTCGCCACACACCCGTAATAACTTGTGTATTTGCATTCAGTTACTTTATTTCAGAATTTGTTTTGTTTTTATTAAATTTGTGATATTCAAATATTTGTATTGATTCCAGACAGATGTATAGGATTTTGTGTTTGTGCGGAATAAATAATTTTGTGTCCTCCACAAATTTTGTGTTTTACTTAGCGGTACTTTTCCATCCTTGGGTTCCACCATTTGCATGTGAACGCATCCCGCCTTTTTTCAAAAACACAACGTAGGGTTCCATTTTGTTAGATGACCACAGTCAACGCCAAGTTTTGAATTTTTGAATTTTTAGCGGGCCTTTCAAACTTTTTCAAGTATCAAAATAAGACGGGAAGTTTGGGTTATCACAATATTGAAACTTAATTCAAAGATTTACCACACACCATAGATTTTTTGAAACACAAAACCTTCCTTTACGCGAAAGTATTGCCAAATTAAAAACCACTATTAATCGTTTACAAAGTCGTTCAGATCAATTTGGTGCTCAACCTAAAACAAAAGTACAAACTGTTTTCAGCAAAAATCTAGACTTCTTGACAGATGTGGACGATATCGATCCGTATAGACAACAATTTAAACAATACTTCGATCATCCACGTCTTAGGACCGTCGATGTTGAACGATCATTTTTATTATTCAAGGACTTTTTAACATCAAAACACACTCGTCTGACCCATGAAAGTGCAAAAAGATTGGTAATTATGTATACAAATCATTCACTTTTCTTGGAAGGGAATGGATAAATGATATAACGGGTATATTGCGTTATGCTGTATCTCGGACGCCTATGAAATGCTGTGCGTAGTTGTAGTGGGGTTTATTCGGCGAGATTTTACATGAGCCTACCTATTTGTTGTTCCATGTTTGCCCTTCCATGTCCACTGCTCCGTAATTAGTCGTTTCGTAGCGAATTTTAAGGTTATGCACCGAAAGTTGCACCGGCGGTTTTAATTTGTGCGATTACGTGCACGTGTGTGAAGAAATTTTTAACTCTTTCCGATCTTAGTTGTGCTCCAAGAAGGGTTGGGTAAGAAAAGTGTCACTATTCTTTCATAGTGTGATAAACGATTTTAGACGAGCAAAATGTCAACTTTGGAATACTCTGAAGCAATCGGAACCCATGGGAGGTCTTCATGGAAAAACGTGCACAACTGTAAACTATGCCCCTACTTTACATCATCATTTTTTCTTATGACGAACCACGTGAGGCGACACCGTTTATCTCTGGAAAAATTTACGTGCCAAAACGCCGTAATTGAATTGTATTACTGTAAAGACTGCGAATTTAAAACAAAACTAACGCTTCTATTCAAGCAACACATTAATAAAAATCACCGCCTTACGGAAGAATCTAGAAATGATTTATCAAGTGAAGACTTTCGCATACGAAACTACGTTTGCGAAAAATGTAATTTTGAAACATATTTCCTGTTAAAGTGGATTCTTCATACTTCAGCATGCAATAAAGAAAATATTCAAAATGTGAGTTTTCCGACACAGAATGACGAAACACGTTTGTATTACTGTGCTAACTGTTCCTACAAAGCTAAACTCAAAAGTAATTTAAAACGTCATATAAGAAATCACAATCTGAACAAGCGATATTCATGCGACAAGTGCCCATATAAGAGTAAACATAAAGTAGATTTAAGAAAGCACATCAATTTAGTCCACTTAAATGAACGAGAAGTTGAATGGCACAAGTGCCAAAAATGTTCATTCAAGGCCAAAACAAAAGGGAATTTAAAACAACACATAAAGAACTTACACTTGAACAAAAAAGACATTAAATGGTACAAATGCAACGAGTGCCCACTCAAGACTAAATATGAAAAATGTTTAAAGAAACACGTAACTGCAATACATCGTGAACAAAAAATTAAGTGGTATAAATGTGAAAAATGTCAATACAAAACTAAACAAGCATCGAATTTAAAAAGTCATATAAACTGTAAACATTTGGGTCTTACTGAAGCTAAGCAGTATAAATGCGAACACTGTTCAGCCATAATTAAAAGTAAATCATCGTTTTATAGACACAGAGGAAAACACATTGGGATCTAGTTGACTATAAGCCGAGTATGCTAATACTAAGTTGAATTTACATTTATTTTTTGTTTAACTAGTAGGTGGTTTTCTTTTTTGATGTTTGTGTCAACACTCATAATGTGTTATATTTTGTTACTATCTCTTCATTCGAATTTTGAAAAACAATTTAAAGTTTTTTTTTCGTTAATGGGTTGAGAAGAAGGATAGTTTTATTAAGGAGTGTTTTTTGTGCGGCTCAACGGATTCTATAAATAAATAAAATATTTTGACGATAAAACATTTAAGAACAATTAGTATACGTCATTTTTCACCCCGCTTACTCCCACCTCCTCGCCGTGAACACGTCTAATTTAAAATTTACCGGATTCTCATACAAATTGTCACCCCTATTTTTCTTCCTTCCAACTTGATTTTAACGATAAATATTAAGTAATCTGGACAATACGTTGGAGTAAAATTTATGCTATAAATGTTAAATTCCCAAATTTTTGTCGATATTTAAACCAGAAAATTATTATGTGATGTGTGGTGTCCCGATTCTAAAATTAAATTTCGCCCCAAAAAAAGACAAAACAACGTGAAACCACGTTTGAAATACAAATATCCTTTCAATAATATAGTGAACCAACAATGAATCTTTATTTGTGGGGGTATTCAAGCCTACCAATTGGAAACGTTGTATAATTTTCCTTTGTTCAAACATGCACTTATCATCGTTTAAATTAGAATGAATTGGGTGACGTTATAATACGACATTAACGTCATAAGGATACTTGGAGTGGGGAATTGAAAACATGATGAGCCTACCTGTTTGTTGTTCTATATTTGCCCTTCCATGTTCATTTTTCTGTTTTGTTTGATAAGAATTTTAAAGTTATGTAGCGGTAGTTGCACTGGCGGTTTTAATTTTTGTGGATAAATGCATTTCATTTGCACTTGTGTGTAGAAATTTTAATCTTTTCCTGTTTTATCTGCTCCAGAGAAATTTAGGTAGAAAAGTGTCAGTATTTTTCCATTGTGTGAAGAAACGGTTTTAGACGAACAAAATGTCAAATTTGGAATACAGTGAAGCATTCACAACAGTTGGGAAGTCTTCATGGAAAAACGTGCACTCGTGTAAACTATGCCCCTATTCTTCAAATTCATTTTTCCTTAGGGAGAATCATGTGAGACGACACCGTTTCCCCCTGAAAAATTTTACTTGCAACGACGCCAAAATTGAAGCTTATTACTGTAAAGTCTGCGATTTTAAAACGGAACTAACGATTCTGTTTAAACAACACATTGTTAAATATCATTATCTTAAAAGACAATCTAGAGATGATTTAGCAAGTGAAGACTTCAGTATTCAACACTATGTTTGTGAAAAATGCGACTTTGAAACAAATTTCTCGTTAAAGTGGCTTAAGCATACTTTAGCGTGCGCAGGCAAGAAGGAAAGTGTAAGTGCCGCATACATTTCCGACTTCAAGCAAGATGATGAAACACGTTGGTTTTATTGTGACGAATGTTCTTACAAAACTAAAGTCAAATCTAATTTAAAACGTCATGTAATAAGTCGCCATTTGCCTAAGCACTATGTATGCGAAAAATGTCCATTTAAAACTGCATGGAAGTCAAACTTAAGGATACACATAAATCGATTCCACTTAGATGAACAAGATGTTCAGTGGCACAAGTGTGAAAAATGTCCGTTCAAGTCGAAAGCGAAAACTGGATTAACTAAGCACATAAATAGTATACACTTGAACGACGAAGACGCTAAATGGTACAAATGTAAAGAGTGTTCTTACAAAACTAAGCATCAAACTGCTCTAAAGCCGCACGCAATTGCAAATCATCTAGACGAAGAAAAAATTAATTGGTACGAATGCAAAATTTGCCCACACAAAACTAAATATGCATCTAATTTAAAAAGTCATGTACGTTGTAAACATATGGATGAAGAAAAAGTCAAATGGTATCAGTGCCAACATTGTCCATATAAGGCGAAACGGAATGGTAGCCTAAAACTTCATCTAAATTCTCGCCATTTACATGGGTCCGAAGCTAAATGGTACAAATGCGGACACTGAACTTACAAAGTTAAATGTCCATCAGCTTTTTATAAACACAGAAAAAATCACGTATCAGAATTAGTTCAGATTTAAATAATTGGCTGATAAGATATTAAACTTTTTATATATATACATATACATTTTTTTGCTTGTGTTTTTATACCATTTGTGTCAGCTCTCCATAATATGTTATATTTTGTGGATTTTAAGATTATAAATAATAAATAATTTAATGATTATTTCTTTACGTTACATACATTATATTGTATTGAGTTTGTATTTTTTCTTTTTTTTTTTTAATAGAGATAGCAATCTTATCTACAACCGGCCCGTCGCACTGCCTCGCGTCGTGTGGCGTGCCACTCTTTTTCTTTTTTTTTTTTCAGAGAAAGAATAGGAACTAGAAATTATATTCTAAAAACGAGGACAAGTGATTACAGCTTATCCTAAATATGTTTGTTCCATGTGGTATCTGTCTCGCTGTCATTGACGGTAAATCGTCATCGGTTCCTTGTCTGTAATAAGCGATTTCACCTCCAGTGTTTAGATATGACCGCTACAATTCTAAAATATTTAAATTCTGTTTCCGGTCTCTCATGGAAGTGTAAGGAGTGCGATAGAAACTGTTTCCCAATTGATCATACGGGATTAAACAAATTTCTTGAGGAAAAACATACAGTGTTATTAAATAATTTGAATAGTGTATTTGACATTTTGAAATCGGATTTTAAGAAAGTCACTGAAGAAAATATGCGGGTACTTCGTAAGTCGGAATCAGACAATGTAATTCCCCCACCTTATTCGCAAATTTTGAAAAACAAAACCCAACCTGCGATTATCGTAAAACCTAAAAATACTGTCCAAACTGCTACACTTACAAAATCCGATATCAAAGCTAACATCAGTCCCTTGGAGTCTCAGCTGTCTCTTACCAAAGTGAAGGACACTCAAAGTGGTGGTGTTTTAATCGGCTTCTCTTCTAAACAGCGGTTCAAGGAACGTGCTACTGCGAAAGTTGGAGTAAATTATGACATTCACGAAATCAAAGGTTTTCAACCACGTGTTAAAATTGTTGGACTATCCCAAGAGTATCCTGATTCTGAAATAACTGACTTTCTTGAACACTCTGTTAAAGCCAACAGTACAACATTCAATTATCTTGCCGCTTAAACAGTGGCCCACGAAGAAAAAATAAAAAAAAATTTCAAGCGCTGTTGCAGGTAGACCAAACAACTTATGATGTGGTTATGAAGGCTGGGGGGGTATTTATCGGTTACGATTACTGATATGCTTATGATGCCATCGATCTGATCCGCTGCTTTAATTGCAATGGTTTCAACCACTCTTCCAGGTCATGTACTCAAAAAAAAATCCTGTCCAAAATGCGGATTAGATCACTCTGTGTCAGAATGTAATTCCATGGTCCTTAATTGTATTAACTGCAAAAAGTTGTTAAAAGACAACGAGCCTCAAACTAACTTAAATCACGCGGCATGGGACACCAGATGTCCAGTCTATATATCGGTTGTAGAACAATTCAAAAAAGACAACTTCTTACGAAAATAGCAATTAATTACGAACGCAACCAAATTTGTGTTAGAAAGTATTACCACCCCAGTAATCAACAACCCCATCTCTCCACTGTCTAATAAATCAACCGCCAAATTAATGCAGTTTTCCCTGGCTTACACTAATATTGCTTCGGTACTTGCAAAATTAAACTCTCTTATTTTATATGTACAAGACAAAAAACCCTCATGTATGGGAATATCAGAGTCTTGGCTAAATAACTCAGTTGACAGCAGCGTAATCAACTTACCTGACTACAATATTTATCGTTCAGATCGTAAAGGTAGAGGAGGTGGGGTGTGTATCTTGTTAAACAAAACCGATTTTCAAAATTTTAGAATTAGCGAAATTGCCCATAATGTTATTTCATCAACTATTGAATGCCTTTTCCTCTGTGTAGCGTCTAAGGAAGCATCCTTTCATATTGGTTGCATATATCGCGCTCCGAACTCTTCATTGTTAGATGATAAAATCCTAATAAACGATCTTTCGGCATTATCTACACGTTATAGTGACTTAATTGTTTGTGGTGATTTCAATTTCCCTGATATTAGTTGGCCGTTATCACATATTCCCGAAGGAAATAACTCCAGTTCTCTTTTTGCTGAAATGTACCTTAACACCAATTATTACCAATTGGTGGAAGAACCTACACGTTTCAGACTTGGTGACACTCCTTCTCTCCTAGATTTAATCTTAATTAATGATGATTCTCTTCTGTCTGACATTAACGTATCTTCTCCAATTGGCAAGTCTGATCATGATGTGATAGAAACCATTATTCAAATTACAGCTTCTCCTCCACAAAATATTAACGAACCTATCAAAGTAATAAACTATAATGAAGTGTCTATTTTCTTAAATAATCTTAAGTGGGACGAGTTTTACTCTATTTCCGATGTTCATGTTTTATGGAACATATTCAAAAACACCTTACATAATGTGATTGCTAGTAATAGTAAAGTGCGATACCAACGAATGAATAAAATGAAACCTTGGATCAATGGGGAATTATTGAAGCGTAATAAATATAAACGCAAACTATGGCGTACATACAAAACCACTAAAAACAGCGATGATTTTAAAACACATCGTGTTTTCTCAAACAAGCTGATTGATGATTTAAATAAATCTAGACAGATATATGAAAATGCTGTGGTAAATAAAGGACCAAAAGCGGCTTAGAAATATACAAAACGTCAACTTTGCGCCAAAGTCTCTCGACCTGTTGTAAAAAATAGCTGTGGTCAATTCTGTAATTCTAATTTTGAATCGGCAAATGAGTTAGCAAAATTCTTCGAAAACACATATAGTAGTGAAAACCTAAATGATATTTCCAAGTCTTCGTTAAAAGAATGTATCTCTTCTCATTTAGATACCGTCGGAATAAGCGAAACTGTTGTGTACCATGAACTTCTTACCCTCTCAGAAAATAGTGCTCCCATACCTGATAATATATCTCCTTCTTTCTTGAAAAGATATGCCCTTCAATTAGCCGCACCACTCGCTCACATAATGTTGCAGTCTCTACTCTCCTCATCTCTTCCATCCGACTGGTTAATATCATCTGTAACACCTATTTTCAAAAAAGGTGATAAAACTGACTGCAGTAACTATCGCCCTATAAGTCTTACAGCTGTGTGTTGTAAAGGAATGGAAAGAATCATTTGTAAACAACTAGTTGATTTCACGATGAAAACTGATATAATCCCTACCACACAGCACGGTTTTCTGCCTGGTCGCTCCACGGTTACGTGCCTCCTTAGTAGTTTAGATAAATGGCAATTCAGTTGATGTTATTTACTTTGATTTCCAAAAAGCCTTCGATAAGGTTCCCCATCGAAGATTAATACATAAACTGAATGAAGCTGGTATTGGAAGTCGTCTGTTAGAATGGATTTCAGCTTTTTTATCAGACCGGCAGTTTTATGTCAGAATCGGTGACTCATTTTCTGATACTTACGCCGTAAAGTCTGGTGTCCCTCAAGGATCTGTTCTCGGACCAGTTTTATTTGCTATTTATATATCAGATCTGAGTCGGCTCTTAAAATCCAACCACACATTTTACGCTGATGACCTTAAAATCTCTAGTGATCCTAGTAGTAACTATGACATCCTCACTGACGACATTAAGACGGTATTGCAGTGGTGTGAAATTTGTTTAATACCTGTCAACAGACAAAAGTGTGCTGTCCTTCATCTTGGAGGAAAAAACCCCTGTTTACCTTATCAAATTGAAGGCGAACCCTTAAGAGAGGTCGAAAAATACGTGGATCTGGGTGTCACTATCCAAAATGATTTCAAGTGGTCAGAACACATTTCAGTAATTGTAAAAAAAGCTAACTCCTTAATACTTTTGTTATCGAAGTGTTTTCAGACTTTAACTAAAGATTCATTCTTAATTCTTTATAAATCTCACGTCAGACAGTTGTTGGAATACGCTGCCGTCATTTGGAGTCCATACTTTCAAAAAGATGTTGCCCTACTGGAACGGACTCAACGACGAGCCACTAAGATGGTTAAAAGTATTCGTGACCTCCCATATTCTCAACGGCTTCAAGAACTATCGCTCAACAGCCTTTCGGCAAGACGTTTAAGAAACGATTTAGTATGGACGTTTAAAATATTAAAAGGCTACCTTAAAATAGATTTGTCCACCTTATTTGACATTAACTGCGAAGATCGCCTGCGTGGTCACCGTTTGAAATTGAAACACGAGAAGTACAAATCCAGATCCCGAGAACATTTTTTAAATAACCGAGTGTTTAATGCTTGGAATGCGTTGCCGGCTAATATTATTGATTCTGAAAGTGTCAATACCTTTAAATCAAAGCTTCTTCTGGTTTTAAAAATACGTCAGCCTTATCATTTTATTTTTATTTTTATTTTTTTTTTACTCAAGCATCTGAAGAACCTTTCGTGAGTCCAATAGGCGCTAGCCTCCGCTCAAAGAATAATATAATAATAATAAAAGTTCTAAAATATACTGCGGATCATACATTATGTGACAGTAATGTTAAATTTCCAAATTTTTGTCGATATTTAAACCAGAAAATTATTTTGTGATGTGTGGTGTCCCGATTCTAAAATTAAATTTCGCCCCAAGAAAAACAAAACAACGTGAAACCACATTTGAAATACAAATATCCTTTCAATCATATAGTGAACCAACAATGCATCTTTATTTGTGGGGGTATTCAAGCCTACGAATTGGAAACGTTGTATAATTTTCCTTTGTTCTAACATGCATTTATCATCGTTTAAATTAGAGTGAATTGCGTGACATTATAATACTACATTAACGTCATAAGGCTACTTGGAGTGGGGAATTGAAAACATGATGAGATTGATGAGCCTACCTGTTTGTTGTTCTATATTTGCCCTTCCATGTCCATTTTTCTGTTGCTGTTTGATAAAAATTTTAAGGTTATGTAGCGGTAGTTGCACCGGCGGTTTAAATTTTTGTGGATAAATGCATTTCATTTGCACTTGTGTGTAGAAATTTTAATCTTTTCCTGTTTCATCTGCTCCAGAAAAATTTAGGTAGGAAAAGTGTCAGTATTTTTCCATTGTGTGAAGAAACGGTTTTAGACGAACAAAATGTCAAATTTGGAATACAGTGAAGCATTCACAACAGATGGGAAGTCTTCATGGAAAAACGTGCACTCGTGTAAACTATGCCCCTATTCTTCAAATTCACTTTTCCTTAGGAAGAATCATGTGAGACGACACCTTTTCCCCCTGGAAAATTTTACTTGCAACGACGCCAAAATTGAAGCTTATTACTGTAAAGACTGCGATTTTAAAACGGAACTAACGATTCTGTTTAAACAACACATTGTTGAATGTCATTATCTTAAAAGAGAATCTAGAAATGAATTAGCAATTGAAGACTTCAGTATTCAACACTATCTTTGTGAAAAATGCGACTTTGAAACAAATTTCTCGTTAAAGTGGCTTAAGCATACTTTAGCCTGTGCAGGCAAAAAGGAAAGTGTAAGTGCCACATACAGTTCCGATTTCAAACAAGCTGATGAAGTACCTTGGTTTTATTGTACCGAATGTTGCTACAAAACTAAAGTCAGACGTAATTTCAAACGTCATATAGTTACTCACCATTTGCCTAAGGACTATGCATGCGAAAAATGTTCTTTTAAAGCTGCACGGAAGTCAAGTTTAAAAGTGCACATAAATCGATCCCACTTAGATGAACAAGATGTTGAATGGCACAAGTGTGAAAAATGTCCGTTCAAGGCCAAAAAAAAAAGTGGATTAACTAAGCACATAAATACCATTCACTTGAACGACGAAGACGCTAAATGGTACAAATGCAAGGAATGTCCTTTCAAAACTAAGTATAAACAAAACTTAGTAAAACACGCCATGTCAAAACATCTAGACGAAGAAAAAATTAATTGGTACGAATGCAAAATTTGCCCACACAAAACTAAGTATGTGTCTAATTTAAAAAAGCATATACGTTATAAACATATGGATGAAGTCAAATTGTATCAGTGCCAATATTGTCCATATAAGACGAAATGGAATAATATTTTAAAATGTCATATAAATTTACGTCATTTGGCTGACACTGAAGCTACATGGTACAAATGCGAACACTGTCCTTACAATGTTAAAAGTTTATCAGCTTTTTAAAACACAGAAAAACACACGTATCAAATTTAATTCAGGTTTAATAAACTTAATATATGTATATATCTTTTAGCTAGTGTTTTTTAACATTTGTGTCGGCTCTGTATACGTGTTATATTTTGTGACTATGTTTTCATTGAGATTATGATTAATAAAAAATTTAATGGTTATTTATTTACAATACATACATTAAATAATTATATAAATGTTCTAAAATAGTCTGCAGATCATACATAGATAACAGTAACGTTAAGTTCATAAATAAATTTTTGTCTGTATTTAACCAGAAAATTATTATGTGGTGTGTGGTGTCCCGATCCTAAAATTAAATTTCGCACCAAGAACAACAACAAAACAACGTGGAATCACATTTCAAAAACAAAAATCCTTACAGTAATGTGGTAGACCAACCATGCGTCCATATCCATAGGAAAATTCAACTTTACGAATTGAAAATGTTCTATAATTTTCCATTGTTTTAGCATGTACATCATCGTTTAAATTAGAGTAAGTTGCGTGACGTTATACTTAATACGAATATAACGTCATAACTACACTTGGAGTGGGAATTTGAACACACGATGAGCCTACCTGTTTGTTGTTCTATGTTTGCCCTTCCATGTCCATGTTCTGTAGTTGGTTCTTTTGTGATTTAGGTTTGTGTGGCGAATGTTGCACTGGCGGTTTTAATTTGTGGGGTTAGGTGTATCTCAATTGCAGTCTGAAAAAATGTTTACTCGTTTCTGGTTTTAACTGTGCTATATCGAAATTTGGGTAAAAAAAGTACCAGTCCCTCTCCAAGTTGTGACCAAATCGTTTTAGGTGGCCAAAATGTCAACTGCGGAAAACCGTGAAGACGGTTCATTATGTGAGGACGTCAACATACAAAACCACGGTTGTGGAAAATGCGACTTTAAAACAAATGTCGTGTACAGGTGGCTTCAGCATACTTCAAGGTGCACAGGCACGACAGAAAGTGGGATTGTACCAGCACTGAATGGCAGACACAGCTCTGATTTCAATCAAGTTAGCCCAAGACATTGGTATTACTGTAGCAGCTGTTTCTACAAAACTAAATTTCAACGCAATTTACTACGTCATATAGCAAAGTGCCATTTGTATAAGTGCAAACCATCCGATATTTGTCCATTTAGGAGTATATGGAAGTCAGCCTTAAAAATGCGCATAAATCGCGTAGACGAACAAAAGGGTGAATGGCATAACTGTGAAAAATGTCTATTCGGAGCCAAGGAAAAAAGTGCCTTAACTACGCACATGAAGACCATTCACTTGAACGACGAAAAATTTTAATGTATTTAGTGTCCTTACCAAGCTAAGCATAAATCTTTTTTAAACAAACACGCAATTACAAAACATCCAAA
Organism: Zophobas atratus; assembly: GCA_022388445.1. NCBI lineage: Eukaryota > Metazoa > Arthropoda > Insecta > Coleoptera > Tenebrionidae > Zophobas > Zophobas atratus. The sequence goes on from CM039446.1 coordinate 15,028,111, forward strand.
TGAAGAAAAAAGTAAGCATCCGTTGCATTTAAAATGTCATCTAATTTGTAGACATTTAGATGAGGGAAAAGTCAAGTGGTACCAGGTAATATTGACATATTAAAGGGTAGTTATCTAAAATGTCATATAAATTACCACCATTTGGATGGACCTGAAGCTAAATGATACAAGGGCCAACAATCTCCTTACAAACTTAAAAGTGTATCACCTTTTTATAGAACAGACAAAATACGTTGGAATTTATTTGACTGTAAGCCGGGTATGCTAGTACTAATTTGAATTCATATATGTGTACTTTTGTTTAGCCAGTTGTTTTTTTAAGATTTGTGTCAGACCTATTTATGTGACTTGATCTTTTCATTGAGGTCATGAATAATAAAGGACTTATTGCTTAATTTTTTACATTATATACATCAAACAAAGACTTAATATACCTACTTTTTTCCTGCACTGATTTTCATCTTTACATTGACAGTTTCTAAGTTTAGTCGAAATGCCCAAACTTACTTTCTTCTAATTCTAATACTTTCCATGATTGATGAGGGATGTAAATGGAGTTGTGACAGATCATTATGTTGAATAAAGCATAGCTCTGAGGGGTAAGAAGGCTCGAGACGTCAAGAATATCAATTCGTGAACAGGATCAAGCTCTTTTGGATCGTTGCGGTCAGTATGCAACAGGTCTAACTCGTGGAAATGTGATTATATGAAGATACGCAATCACTTTTCTAAGGATCTTAAAGTTGTGGATCTTTTTATTTCAGTCCTTACATTATCCACATTCCATAACTTCTCACTTGAAATTGATAATAGTTATTTTCTGTTAAATTAATATTCTCGTGTCTTCGAAAAATATTTATTACAGTTTTAACTGTTTCTTTCGGGTTTAATATTATCTTATGGATTTAATAATTTCTTGCGACTTGAATTTGAACATTTGGCTCCGAAGTACACCCAGCTTTTCCCGATACAACCTTACTTTAGTATGTGATATGGGGTTTCGGTCCGTGAGGTGATCTGATTTGAACCATTATTTGATTTAATGCATATTTAACATCATGTAAATCGTTGTTGTTTCAGGTTCTTGATCGACTGAAGCGTCATTAAATGTTGCTTGCTTCATTTTAACCTTCTAATATTCTTTCATTTGTCGTTATAACTTCGAGAAAGATAGGACTTGAATTTGAATTAAAATATAATAAAGTTTGTTGATTATATCAAGTACCCAAATGGTTTTTCATTGAAAATTTCATGGTGAGTGTCAATGTCTCTCGAAATATATAAAATCTCCAAATATATATAATACTAGCGGAACCCGGCAGACGTTGTCCTGCTTGTGTATATACATATTTACTTTGTATATATGTGGATATAAATGTATGGTCTGGATCGCAGAATGCGTTGTAGAAAACTGAATAATAAGATAACTCATATTGATGCTATTCCATTTATTTTCATTAGTATACACAAAGTACACATTTTTGTATTAGTAATTCACGTGAATGAACAAAATTTTTGACTATTGTATTCGCTATATAACTGAAACAACTTGAACACATTTTAATCAATACTAACATCTATCGTAACGCTAGTGGGTAATAGTTATTTACATAATGAGTGAGGTAGGTAACATTTTGCAGATTGAGGTCCTAATTTGCCACCCGACGCGAAGCGGAGGGTGGCATGGGACCGAAACCTGCAAAATGCCTAACGCACGAAAATTGTATTCAATTTTTTCCCCGACATTGAGTTTATTTTAAAAAATATTTCTTTTTAAAAATATTTTCCGAAATGAAGTGACAGTTTCGGGACTTGACGTTTACTAAAGGAATCTATAATACAGACAGCCACGAGATGGCGCCATGTGATTTTTTTTAAATAATTCATTTTTTCTAATTCAAAAGTTTTGATTGAACAAAACATGATGTAAAGTAGTGTTCTAGTATGTTTTCTTTTATTATTTATACAGAACTTTTTTTATTAGAGCTTCTACAGGCTAATGCAGATTGAGTTACTTTGGCACCCAAAGGCGGTAAAGCGATATTTGGTGCGTAAAGTCACTGTTACGCGGCATGTCAAACGTGTGTGAATATTTTGTTTACATGTCAGGAAGGGAAAAACAATATTTTTGGTTTTTCGATTTGGTGTATAGACGTACAGAGTTTTTGGAGTTCCTACTCTGGAGCAAGCAACATACAGCTGACAATGCGAAAAACATGGATTTCCTAAATTTAATCCGGCAACGCGCAGAGACTGCCCTTGGGTTTTGTTGATTGTCATCGCGAAAGCAAGACGCACAGGAAACTGTAGTCGTTTGAATGTAAAGGGCAAATCAGTAGGAAGCATTGGAATGCGCGGAATCAGTTTGATTTTTTGGGTGGCATTTTCAATAATCTTTAGTAATCCACTCTTTGTTATTACTGAGGATTGTAGGCAGTGAACATCACTAATTATTTTCTTTTGCGGTCAATACGATTTTTGTTGTAATACCAACGAAAACAATGTTGTCATTGGTGCCGCCATATATCTAATACTTGCTAACTCTTCAGAAGTAACATAGAAACGGTGTTCACGGACAAAGGGAGACGGAAGATATTGTTTTCTGTCTAGAAAAGTACCGAGGGTCTGTGCGCACGTACACAAAATAGAAGCGAACGTATGAAATGTCAAAACACATCTAGTCACGTTATCGATTAAAAATCAAGCAAGTACGAGTATATGAGCAGTACTGTTTGGTACTATGGAGAGACAAAGAGGTCCGATATATTGCTCTGCCGTTGTGTTTTCGGACTCTTTTGAGGCCTGATAGCAATATAGTAGTATTAGATATATGGGTGCCGCTGATTCTCTAAGTTCATAATACTTTAACAGAGAGGTTGATGTGCTGCAGTGCCATCTAGTGGCAAGTTACAGCAAAATCGATAGCGCGAAAATATTCTCCATGATCAAATCCCAACGTATATCAATTTTCATGAGGATCGGTTGATTGGTACAGAAGTTGATGTGGTGCAGCGCCATCTAGTGGCGAGTTACAGCAAAATGGATAGGGCGAAAATATTCTCCATAGTCAAATGCCAACGTGTACCAATTTTTATGAGAATTGGTTGAACGGTGTAGAAGTTGATGTGCTGTAGCGCCATCTAGTGGCTAGTTACAGCAAAGCGGATACCACAAAAACCTTCTCCATGAAAAACCACTTACATGTGCCAAATTTCATGGTGATCGGTCAAACGATTTCGGAGCCTATCGATCACAGATATATATACCAACATCCATTTTTATATATATAGATCCAGTTAAAAAAGGCGCAAAGTAAATTCCCCATCCCACAGTTCACGATATTTATTTTCGTATGCGCAAATTACGTTTAGCTTTACTTTACTTTTCAATGAGGAAGTTACGTTATGCAAATTGAAAACAGCCATCTAAAGCTATCGGTATAAAGGAGTTAAAATAAATATTTCCTAACGAAAACGCATTTACTAAAGACTCTACTATCACGGATTGAAATTAAAATTAACAATTTAAACGAAAATAACGGTTATGACGTCACCGGAAACGCCGCCATCTTGTAAAAGCTCAAACCACGTGATCACCAAGTGTGTTTTCGCTCGGGGCTTCCTGGAGCTTTCGTATTTAGATTTCTGGGGAACGAAGTCGGCCCTTCTTAAGCAAGCACGCGGTAAGTCGTCAAGTATAAACAACAAAAAAATATACCAGATTCCTCCAAAATTGAAACACACTATCTTAATGCCAGGCAAAATACCTTTGACTTCTTTGATTTCATAGTTGTCTGCCAGCTTTGCTTCCGCAATTTTTTTAAACTGAGCTATTTCATCAGAGTTTGGATAGGTTAATTTTTCACATTCTGGCGTATAGATTCAAAAAAATCATTAAAGAACTTCAAAAATGTTAGTTTTCAAGTTTTAGCATGGGTTGTATAACGGTTAGAAAATATACCCACTTTTTGTTTACGAAGTCCCATTGCGTTAACAAGACATAACAATGAAAATGTTGTGTTCAACAGAATAAACCATTTTCACGATCTTCGATTCCTAGAACAAAAACAAAATTTTCGTAGGTAACCACCAAGAATTTTGACCTTGAAACAACGAGAATTATTGTATTTCACTTGAAAAACGTTAAAACAATAAAAACGATGACTTTCAATGACAGGTAACAAATGACATTAATGACAAATGAGAACTGTCATAATGAGCGGAATTTTTAAAACCCATGGCAAACTACGTTATTAAAATCATTTATAAAAACCCTGTATTATTTTGAAAGGGTATTCAGAGTTAGAGTCTATCATTATTATATCAAATTAGAAGTAAAATACGTAGAAATTTAACAAAATTAATTTATTTTAAACACAAATGGTTCAAATTTATTTCTGATAAATTTAAAAATTCGTTATTAGTTTTTACTACGAAATTTAAGAACAGTGTAAAATTTTATTTATTTAGTAAAGTAAATATTCATTCTTGAGTTTTTCGCAACACAAGCTGAACATAAATAGCTTCGACTCAAATGAGAATTTAAATAAATAAAGGCGAGTTTTCACTCGCCTTTATTTATTTTTCAATCCGGTGGAAAGTTTTTGGAAAATAAACAATGAACGGCATCATCAGAACAAACAACTAATTATGACTATTAATTAAAATGATCATACATTATTAGAATCCATCAGTTTGAAGAAGAAGTCTGTTTTCTCTGTTAATTATTGGAATTCGAGTGCTTATATATTCAATTAATTACACAAATGTTTAGCCTATTAACGGTTTCCGTTTATACCTGACCTTAATCGCTCGCATTGTACTAGGACCATAGGATTTTTAATAATAATATAAATAATTAATAAAAACCGATATAATTTATTCATACATGTATCCTTTGGTATATTGGCGTGTGTTGTCGGATCGAGTTCGATGGTGAAACTCCCAGAAAGACGAGGGGTTAAGCGAATATAAATCAGAAAATTTGGTATTTCTCATAAACTTAAAGTAGAGGTTTCTGTACGCTTTTGCAGTTATTTGAGAAATATTTATTAGAAAGATGGATATTGAGCTTGCGGCATATCCAAAAGGTAATGACTGTTATGTGAAGTGGTTTTTAATTTAGAAATTTACACTGAAATACACTGACCGGCAAAAACAACCGGCCACCCTGAAAAATTTCTCAAAACCAAACTTTAAAAATTATTAATTCAACTAGTGATCGTTATTTTATTAAAGAATCATACACTATTGATACATGATGTATAAATTAGCCAAAAAAAGAAGACAAATAAACGCAGAATTAAATTTAATTTAACAAAATAACGGAAACAGAGCGACAATTTGAGAGACGTCTGTAAGAGTTAACGGCATTGTTTTCGCGTGATAATGTTTATTAACCAGAGGCGGATCTATAGGGATGCTTGTGATGCTGGAGCATCAGTCCCCCTTCGGCTTAAATGTAAAAAAAAAAATAAAAATTGTTTCTAATTTGGTTCTTACAAAAATACAATTGAGTCTTCGGCTGACTGTTTGCAAATCTGGTCACTTCCTCCCTTTCCGTTAATTTATGGCAGCCACCTACATCGGGAATACCATAAAGAGTTCCCGGTGCAGATGGGTGAAGTGTTTTACAAAACGTTTTGTTTTCACGCCCTCATTATTTTCTGTTCGTTCAGTAAGTTTAAAAGTGTACTGCTCTGCGAATTTTACAGTGTTTTAAAAATTAAAAATTCCATAATTCAATTTGCGTCGAATTATATACATATTATCATTTTTTGGAATCAACAGTGTTTAAGGTATTTAGATAATTATTTTCGTTTTGTTAAATATTAATAATACAACTTATTCGTTAGGTATTTGATTAAATAAAATGTCTGAGCGCAAATATCTCAGTGGAAGCCAAAAAAGGAAACTTAAGCTTCAACATGAACAGGAACTAGCAAAATGTCGAAAAGTCACAAGTTTTTTTACACCTCAACCTTCTACTTTCACTACAAATTACTCAACTGGTGAAAATGAAGTTATTTTGAAAAGTGTGAAAAATTCTGCTGGAACTTCATGCAACAACTACGCTACCACCGTCACCGATACAGTCGATGAAAACATGATTAAAGATGAGGCTAAACAAATCGTAAGTGATATATTTAACGATAAATTTAAAGATATAGCATTTTGCTGGAATTTTATCAATGAAAATTTTATCGGAAGTTGCCTATCAAAAGAAAGCTCGTTTTTTCAAAATAAAAAGGAAGACAATATTTACTCTGAGTCTATCAGGAATTATAAGGGACAGAGCAGACAATTTACAAACAAATATTTCCTGAAACGTTTAAAAAATGGGCAACAATTAACGAGATCTTGGTTATCCTATTCGAAAAGCAAAGGATGTGTTTTCTGTTCAGTGTGCAAATTATTCTCCAGAACACAAACATCTTTAATGAGTGGTTGTTCAGATTGGGCAAATATAGTTCGTACTTTGGACAGTCATGAAGAATCTCAGGATCACAAATATGCGGTGTTAACCGGGTTATCCCGCAAAGAAAACAAAAACGTTGTTGACAGGCATCTTCAGGAAAAAATAAAAAATGACTGTGAATATTATTACAAAGCCCTGATGCGAGTTGTGGCAGTTATTAAACTTTTAAGTGAAAGAGGATTGTCATTTAGAGGACATGATGAAAAATGGGGTTCATCACATAATGGAAATTTTATGGGACTTATGGAACTTATTGCGGAATTTGATCCGTTTTTGAAACAACATATAGTGAAATGCCAAACCGAACATCTAGTTGCAAGTTACTTGCCTAAAACGGTTTATGAAGAGATAATCGACATAATGACAATTCAAGTAAGAAAAAAAATTATTGAGGACATAAACGATGCAGATGCAAAATATTATTCAATTATTGTGGATTCTACTCCAGATTTGTCACATACCGACCAACTGGCAATTATTTTGTGATACACTTCCCAAGGAAATGTTTTTGAAAGGTTTATATCATTTATACCAATTGACGGTCACACAGGAAAGAATTTATTTAATACAATACATTTATTTTTAGAAGAAAATTGTCTTTCAATGAAAAATTGTCGAGGGCAGTCTTCTGACAATGCTGCGAATATGAATGGAAAATATAATGGACTTCAAGCACGTGTTAAGGAAATTAATTTGGTACGAGTCGAAGCTGCAAGTGTCGTACCCGATGTAATCAGCTACTTTGGGGTTGTACACATTCAGTTAAAGGTTTGAGTCAAACTAGATGGTCTAGTCGATACGACGCTGTTCACGCGTTAAAAACAAGTTATAGCTTAATTGTAACCACATTAGAAACTATTATTAATGATAATTTAGAAAAAAATGACTGCAAGATGGAAGCGAAAAAAATGTTAGATGAGCTATACAAACTCGAAATCGCTATATTAACTGTCGTCTGGGAAGAACTTCTTGAAAGAATTAACAAAGTCAGTAAAAAGTTACAACAACCTGGATTAGATTTGTGCGAAGACCTTGCACTAATAACATCTTTAGAAATATTTATCAAATCTCTTAGAGAAAAATCTAATGAGAAATTAATTAACTATGAATTGCGAGCGAAGGGGTTTAGCAGTAAAGTGAAAGAAAATTATAGTAATGCGAAGAATAAGATTAAAAGTTATAAATATTCGGACGGCACAACAGGGACTAGTCCACTACAAGGTCGTGAGAAATTTCTCGTGGAAGTTCTTAATCGATTGTTGGACACTTTAATAACCGAACTCGCCAGCAGAAAAGATGTATATAATGAATTAGGGAAGAAATTCAAATTCTTAACGGACCTTACAAACAAACATGTAGCACATATTGACGAAGACAGCGTTGACTGTGTTTTACGGTGTTACAATGAGGACATCGAATTAGGATTGAAGAATGAATGTTTACAATTTATGGAATATTTAAAAATTTCTGCTGAATTAGCTCAGAAACGTACTGTAACATGTTCAGATATACTCGACTGCATTTTTTAAAAAAATCTCATTGACATTTTCCCGAATCTGTACACAGTAGTTAAGATCTTCTTGACACTGCCAGTGAAGCTGAAAGAGCTTTTTCTAAATTGAATTTTATTAAAAATAAATATAGATCGACAATGAAAAACGAAAGACTAAGTTCTTTGTCGATTCTTGCAATTGAGAATGACATTACAAGGTCAATTACGTATGACAGCGCCATACGAACGTATGCTGACATCAAGTGTAGAAATAAAATTGTTATATAATTTGTTTCTGTTTGTTTATTATATTTTATTTTTGTATTTTTTGTTATTTTTTTTTTGTATATTAAAGTATTGAAAATGTGTAAATTAAATGCTTCTAACAAACTTCAATTCATAAATGGGGCCCAAATTAAATAATAGCATCAGGCCCCCAACAGTCTAGATCCGCCTCTGTTATTAACTGCCAAGCTTATAATCATATGACGAAAAACACTGTTTGAAATAACAGTCTCCTTTATTGTTTTAATTAAGAAAATATCGTACTTAGTATGCTTCTGTTATTTTGTTAAATTAAATTTAATTCTGCGTTTATTTGTCTTGTTTTTTGTGCTAAATTGTAGATCATGTGTCAATAGTGAATGGTTCTTTAATAAAGTAATGATCACTAGTTAAATTAATAATTTTTAAAGTGGTTTTGCGAAATTTTTCAGGGTGGCCGCTTTTTTTGCCTGTCAGTGTATATTAAACTTATTACGTACTTACTTACTTTGATTGTAACGAATAGTATCGGCGTGTAAAATGGGGTCTGGCCCCACAAAATTAGACAAGTCATTAATGTACATTTAAAAGAATAGAGGGTCAATGTTCCATTGATACGCCATCCATGGAGCACCGGTGTAGCTCTAAAGCCAGAGACACGGATCTCCAAGTAGTCTTTGGAGGGCCCGTCAGCGGAAACAAGAAACAATACTCCGGGACTACTAGCAATAAATCGCCTTTTATTCCCCACCACCTGCTGCACGGCTAAATTAAATCTTACGTCTAATTAAAATAATGTACAATTTCAAAGAACAGAAATAACGTGACAAGCTCCCCGGCACAGTCGTTTCTATCTCGCTGGCGTCGGCTTCCCTTTCCTCTTGCTGGGCTCCTCCTGGTCCCGGGAGCAGCATCTCTGTAACGTAAATTGCCCAGGAACAGTACCGCGAAACACGACGGTACTTACAGTACTACAGTGGTCGCTCTGGACATACACTAACTTATTATTAATTTAACACTTCAAACGGAGATCTCCAAAACTTCCTCAAATGACCTTTTGAGCGCTCTTCTCCATCGAAGAACCACTTCTTGAAAACAGTTCTGCGACCGCGCCGACGCGATGGTCGCTAGTTCATCCCGGCTCTTGGTACGTGTCCGGGTTTCTGGCCAGCGAAAACTCACTTCATTACACCCTTCATAATAAGTTTTATTCAAAAACTGTTCGATATGTTTTACATTACATCAATGAACTATCTCCTTTGCAATACAATAATTTTTGTTTCAGATGATATTCTTTGGTTATTGCGTTTAATCTGCATAGATTTTTTTCAACTCAAATTTGTAAAATCATATGTGGTTTTGTTTTTGATCTTGAATATTATGCTCGTTCTTATTCAAACGTATTTTTTCATCATCACATTTGAAATAAAATACTTTGCTATGTACGCTCCGTTTTACTTTGGATATTTCTTTGTAAGAATAAATCCGGGACAATTTTTCAATATAAATATATTTTAAATGTTTTAGGTAATACTATCTCTACTAGCAGTTATATTGCTCACCCACCTTAACAGGGACACCGTGAACGCCCTACAACCCTGGAAAGTTCAAAATGTCGACGCAAAAATTGCTAAACGCATCGAATTTGAAATCAAATTAATAAACATTTATGCTATCGTGAATGCAATTGTTGTTTTTATGGGTGGCTTTATCATGACAATGCCAACGAAAAATTTTAGGAGAATGTGTTTTCCGCTGTCAATTATCGAGTACTATTTACCTGCCTGGAAGAATGAGTTATCTGGTTTATATATGTCAAGTTACGCGTTAACGGCAATGGCAACGGTGGCAAACTGCAATCAAGCCGTTTACACGACTTGTCACTTTAGAATACAGGCTTACCTTGTAATAAGTGCCATGAAGAAGTTATTATCGATTAAAACTAAGAATGAGAAAGACATTTACGATTTAGTACGTGCAAAAGAATTTCAGCAAGATGTGAAAGTTAAAATGATTTTTATTATCAAGAGGACATGCCGGATTTTTGAGTAACTACCTACACCCTGCTTAAAGAAAATTCTCGTAGTCGATTATTTTTTAGACTGTGTACTAAGCTTAACAGGACAATAAGTATTTACGTGATGCTGTTTTCTGTGTCTGGATGTTTGTTGGCAATGAGTTGTTTGCTGTTTTTTTTGTTATCATTGAAATTAAATTTTGTGTTTGAAATCAATGATTATTTTTATATGACTACAATGGTAATGGGAGGCTTCTCTACCTTTTTTGCAGTGATCATTTCTGGTCAGAGATCCGAAGATATTGTAAAAGAATTGATAGATAGATGCAGTACCGGAGTTTACATTTTAATGATTTTTTAGAGTGAAGAGATTTATTACCGATGGTCCTCGTTTCCTTGGTATCTACTCGACCGTGGAAACACTCGAACCTACATAATATTTGCGGAGATGATGAAGAAGCCTTATACAATTCGTTTCAGTGAAAAAGTTTCGCTAAATTATGAACTAGGAGTTGCTGTATGCTATATTTCAAGTATATATAATGAATATATCATCGTAATTCTATTTTCAGATTGCAAAAGCATTGTTTTCCATGTTGTCCGTCTTTTTACAGTTTATAAATTTTATGAACAATCGTAAAGAATAACAGAAAACAAAAGCGTCTCTATTTCCTGCAGTCTATAGCAGTAGCTATATTTAAAACAATACGAAGACAACACTTTTAAATGTTAAACGTAATTACCCGTCGTTAATTATATAATAATATGTCATAAACTTTCACACAATATAATTAAATGAAACAACATTTATTTCGCAATAAATTCGCCAAGACGATATCGTTCAGGAACAAAAAAGCGCCAGTAAGTAAATATTGTTTCATTTTACCTAAGAACACTTTCCGTGAATGGTCCTTAGTGTTGGGCGATATGACATTGAAAAATTTTATAGAATAACTTACTTAATCTGAATCTTAAAACACGTAATTCTTTACACGGGAACAGCAAAATGACAATAGAATCATCACAAATAAGCAATTCCAGGACATTTTAACGAGAGCTTGGTGCTTAAATTACGAAGTATTTAAATATACGTTTTTTGATATTTTGCTGACTGGTCGCCGTAATTTTTTCAGTTCAGTTACGAATCTTGTCAGACTTAAGTATTTCGAAGTTTTCGGTGAAGATTGTGTTTGTGCTAATCATTGTAATTGTTCTATTTTCATTTCAACATTGTCGATTAGCTGATACCAATTCGCCTGCATGGGATATTATAATATTAAGTTTTTGTATGTTGCATAGCAAAGTAGATTAGTATATTCTGCCGCATTACCTACAGAGGTGTCATCTGCACGCATCCCCGTTCGACAAGTATATACATACAACAAAAACAAGACAGGATCAAAGAGTGTTCCTTGGGGACTCTATAGTCTATACAAGACTCTTTTAATACTAGTCTGTTGAAATACACTAATCCAGTTCTAGCAGTTAGGTAATTAAAACAAAGCAAAAACAATGAGACCTACATTATTACGATGGCAGTTGTAGAATTTATAGCTTACGCATGAAAATATGTTATGCACAAGTAAAGGTTTCTGTAAGATTTTCAAGCAAGCTGTAAAGGTACTTTTTTCACAATTTTGTGACTTTTTTAAGAAAAATGATAGCAGCAAAGGTAACGCAGAATCCTTTGAGAAACTTAGTAGGCTAGATAATATCGATTTATGTATTTCTTCCTAAATGTAATAATATTTGATTGAATAAATTTTGTTTCAACATTTTTGAAACCGTTAATTACAAGGAAAAAACTGATAGTTTTTAAAATCTTTCCTCAGCGTAAACTAATAAGCTGTAATAAGGTACATCCAACGAATGGAAACTTTCATGTTTTCTCTACGTCTCGTGACCCCTAGAGTACGAAAAAATGGTCTCTCTTTTCCGTCTGTCTACCGTCTCTAGTCTGTAGTCTCTGTCAAATTTTATAGGTATACTAGCAATATAATGTAGATACATCATATATGTAGGTACAACGCTAACCAAAATTTGGTTAATTATATCCTTCAAGAATGGGATGTCATCTCCAAAATTTACAATAGTAAATGTTATTTAAATCTTATAAAACAAGCTACTATGCACTCGTAGTTTATGAATCTGTGTTGAGTTTTTACCACAGACGTCCAGATTTTTGGAAAGAAAATCAAAATTGTAATCAACTGAAACTGCAATGAATCCCCTGAAGTCTTGCAAACGTTTTAAAGTTATTGTAAACATGGTAAATCGTTAATCAAAATTAATCCTTTTAATAGAACCCATCTGAAGTATTCAAAATGTTATGACTCCTTACTTGTGGTTTATCTATCCACAGATTTTAGAATTACTTATACAGAGTGACACAAAAATTCATGAATGAGGCAACATATATTATTGATTAAATCAAGAACTACTCACTCCTTTTTCCCGAAAATTTAGGAATACAATACTGATATTATTAGCAAGCTTAAGCAGACTAGAAGTGATGACGATTGATGAGGAATCCGCAAAACAAATAATAAGCAGCCTCCATTCTTCGAGTTTTCGCTCAATCATGACCATTCTCCTTTCGGCCGGTGTAGACCAGAGAACCAATTCGCTCATCCTCTCGGACATTTTTTGACCGCTGCCAAAATGGCGTCGGCCAATCTGTCTTCACGGGTCATATTTTGCCTTTTGCTCTCCCATTGCTGGGAAAGAAAAAAGCGAGTTTTAAAAAGAACTAACAAGAGTCGTAAGATGGCTCACTAGATGCATTGAAATCACATCACGCGACGAATTCACAAATACATGCAAACATGCAAAAGAAAGGATGTTCCAGAACATTTTTGAAATTAAAAAGAGAGTGAATATATGCCTTCAGCAGAATCATGAACATTTTCAACATTTACTGTGATATTTAACCGCAATAATTTTTTTTCTTTTTATCGTAATGAATTAGTTTTATTTTTTAAAAACATATGAAGCGTTTAGGCAACCAGTTATACACGTGTGTGTGATCCGTGTGTGATCTTTGTCATGCGTCCTTTGACATTTACGGGCCAATTTCAAGTTGGATTTACAATTTCGCAAGTCCTTGTTGCCATGGAAGATGCGATGACAGCAGTCAAGAGGACGAATCGCAACAACTGTCATCGAAATTACCACAGCAACGGCACTTGCGATTTTGCAAATCCAACTTGAAATTACCCCCTTAGTACGGATCTCTATACAGTTAAATCTAAGATGCGGCACGTTTACATGACCTATTGCGACCCTATAATCATTTATAGAAGCTTTGTATATTTTATACTTTTAATTAAGTTTTTTAATAATTATATTTTATAATAACCGTAATTAACAGACAAATGTAGGGACCTAGTTTATCTAGAAACTCAATTAAATATTAAAACATCATTAAGAAAATCAGGTATTACTACTGTTGGAACCATTAAATTGCGTCTTGTCGAATTTTGTATTGAATGTAAAATCTAATTGAGCTTTCATCAGTTGGTCTTATTTTTTTGACACACTTGTATTGCCAGTTTAACACGCATTTTCATAAATTTTGTTGGCTGAATATACATTTGTGTTAATTTTGGACAAATTCGCAAATTGTGTGGAAGATTTTTGTCATAATCAAATAACATCTTATCCAACCTGCTTACTTCAAGAGACTAAAATAAAAGCACTACAAAGTCAAGACGTGTTCTGTAAAATATTTTGTTACTTGCAGATGTGACGCGCCGTCATTAAATCCGTTTACGAGAAAATTGTAACAAAAAGACGAATAACAAATACCCAGAACATAAAAACAAAATTCGCAAATTGCAAATCATAATTACTTAACACGCATGTCCTAATCTGCATTCAAACAGATAATAAAACTCGACCACCAATCACCAAACGTAAGAACAAAATTCATATATTCGCAAATTGCAAATATCACTGCGCTTGTCAGATATTGCGAACAACATGCGCCGAACCATACACATATAAAAACCGCCAATCGCAATTACTTTCATTCGAATTGGTACACAAACTCAAACAGAATGCCGCCTTTACTAACATATGCAACAGGCTGACGCAACGTAGCGATGACCACATGGGAACCATGATGCAAGTTGAAAAAACCGACAATTTACGACACAGAAGCCGAATAAATCCGTCAGAAACGAAACCCTATTCAAACGAAATTAAACACTATAAAACAGCAAAATAAGACCTCAAATTTGCGTTCCGTCTAACACATAAATTAAATAGGTTTATAACCCACTAATGTCGCTGGAGAGAAAATAAACTCCTGTAAAAGCAGTAGCGCAGGAAGCGATTTTTATTCAAGTTCCGAGTTGCCGTCGGCTACGCTGGCCGTTTGCAGACCGAGTTTCCCACTATTTGTGGCTGAATTTTTTTAAGAAATTTGGACTTCGAGAAATTTGCTGAGACCGAGAAGAAGATACAGAAAATTCCATGCTGCATCTGTGTAAGTCTGCTTTCAGTCATACTTAACTTATCTCGGTCTCTCTGCCATAATGTGTTCTCGTTTGCAAGTGGTACTCTTGCCCTTGCGTCAGCTTTTGTCGTCGGGGAGGATGTTTTTCGATAATTTACTGATCATCTTTACTGAAAATTAATCCAACGTTTCCTCGGTTTGCGGGTTCGAACCCTTTCGTCAATACCGATGTCATGTTACAACAGAACTCCTGGCTCTAACTTCCTCAGATACTGAAGGTCTTCCAGGAGATTTCTGTTTGTTGACACTGCCAATTCGAACAAATCTGTCGGTTAAATCTCTAGCGTGAGTCTCTAACGATGTTTTTTGAATTATTAAATCACGGGTATTTGGCCAGATATTCTTGCTTACAAGCGGTTACAGAATAGACTCACTCTTCGTTCACGAAGTGACATTGCGATAACAAGACATAACAATGAAAATGTCTTGTTCAACAGAATAAACCATTTTCACGGTCTTCGCTTCCTGGAACAAAAACAAAATTTTCGTTCGCAACTGAAAGAGTTTTGAAAACGACTGTTTTGTTGTTTTGAGCTTGGATCAACAAGAATTACTGTAATTCACACTTGAAAAACGTTAAAACAATAAAAACCATGACTTTAAATGACAGGTAACAAATGACATTAATGACAAATGAGAACTGTCATAATGAGGCAAAATTTCAGCGAAGCGAAATTTTTAAAATCCATGGCAAACTACGTTATTAAAATCATTTATAAAAAACCTGTATTATTTTGAAAGCTATTTAGAGTTAAATCTATCATTATTATATCAAGTTAAAAGTAAAATACGTCGAAATTTAACAAAATTGATTCATTTTAAACACAAATGGTTCAAATTTATTTCTGATAAATTTAAAATTTCGTTATGAGTTTTTATAACGGAGTCATTCTTGAATTTTTCGTAACACAGGCTGAACATAAATATCTTCGACGCAAATGAAAGTTTAAATAAAGCCGAGTGAAAAGTTCGGTGAAAAGTTTTTAGAAAATAAACAATGAACGGGATCATCAGAATAAACAGCTACTTATTACTATTAATTAAAATAATCATACAGTATTAGAATCCATTCCTTTGAAGAAGGCTGTTTTCTCTGTTAATTAGTGAGATCCGAGTGCCCATATATTCAATTAATTAAACAAATGATTTGCCTATTAACGGTTTCCGTTTATACCTGACCTTAATCGCTCGCGTTGTACTAAGACCATGGTATTTTTAATAATAATATAAATAATAAATAAAAACCGATCTAATTTTTTCATACATGTCTCCTTTGGTGTATTAGCGTGTGTTGTCGGATCGAGTTTGATAGTGAAACTTCCAGAAAGACGAGGGGTTAAGCGAATATAAATCAGAAAACTTGGTATTACTGATAAACTTCAAGTAGAGTTTTCGTTACGCTCTTGCAGTTATTTGGGAAATATTTATTAGAAAGATGGATATTGAGCTAGCGGCATATCCAAAAGGTAATGACTGTTATGTGAAGTGGTTTTTAATTTAGAAATTCCCACTGAAATATGTAAAACTTATTACGTACTTACTTACTTTGATTCTAACGAATAGCATCGTCGTGTAAAATGGGACCTGGCTCCACAAACTTAGACGTGTCATTAATGTACATTTAAAAGCTATACGGTGACACGGATTTCTAGGTGGTCTCGGGAGCACCTGTCCGTAGTACTCCGAGAGTACTAACAATAAATCACTTTATATTCCCTACCATCTGCTACACGGCTAAATTAAAATAATGTACAATTTCAAAGAAAAGAAATAACACAACAAGCTCTCCGGCACAGTCGTTCCGATCTCGTTGGCGTCAGCTTCCCTTCCCTCTAGCTAGGCTTCTCCTGGTACTGGGGGCAGCACTTCTGTAACGTAAATTGCGCGGGAAAACGACGGTACTTACGAGTACAGTACTACGGTGTTCGGTCAGGACTTACACTAACTTATTATTAATTTAACACTTCAAACGGAGATCTCCAAAACTTCCTCAAAAGACCTTTTGAGGGTTCTTCTCCCTCGAAGAACCACTTCTTGAATACCGTTTTGAGACCGCGCCGGCGCGGTGGTCGTGAGTTCATCCCGGCTCTTGGTACCTGTCCCGGTTTCCGGCCCGTGAAATTAGGCTTCATTACATCCTTTTTAATAAGTTTTATTCAAAAACTGTTCAGTGTGTTTTACATTATATCAATGAATTATCTCCTTTGCAATACAATTTTTTTTCCAGATGATATTCTTTGGTTATTGCGTTTAATCTGCATAGATTTTTTTCAACTCAAGTTTGTAAAAGCATATGTGGTTTTGTTTCTGATCTTGAATATTTTGCTCGTTCTTATTCAAACGTATTTTTTCATCATCACATTTGAAATAAAATACTTTGCTATGTACGCTCCATTTTACTTTGGATATTTCTTCGTAAGAATAAATCCAGGACAATTTTTCAACATAGATATATTTTAAATGTTTTAGGTAATATTATCTCTACTAGCAGTTATATTGGTCACTCACTTTAACGTTGACACCGTGAACGCCCTACAACCCTGGAAAGTTCAAAATGTCGACCCAAAAATTGCTAAACGCATCGAATTTGAAATCAAAATAATAAACATTTATGCTATAGTGAATGGAATTGTTGCTTTTCTTGGTGGCTTTATCATGGCAATGCCAACGAAAAATGTTAGAAAAATGTGTTTTCCGCTAGCAATTATCGAGTACTATTTACCATCCTGGAAGAATGAGGTATCTGTTTTGTATATGTCAAGTTACGTTTTAACGTCAATGGCGACGGTGGCATGCTGCAATCAAGCTGTTTACACGACTTGTCACTTGAGAATTCAAGCTTACCTTGTAATAAATGCCATGAAGAAGTCATTATCGGTCAAAATTAAGAATGAGAAAGATATTTATGATTTAGTACGTGCAAAAGAATTTCAGCAAGATCTGAAAGTTAAAATGATTTTTATTATCAAGAGAACATTCCGGATCTTTGAGTAAGCACTTACTCGTTACTTAATGAAAATTCTCGAAGTCGTTTATTTTTTAGAGTGTCTTCGAAGCTTAAGAAGAAAATAAGTATTTACGTGATGCTGTTTGCTGTGTGTGGATGTTTGTTGGCAATGAGCTGTTTGCTGTTTTTTTTGCTATCGTTGAAATTAAATTTTGTGTTTGAAATCAATGATTATTTTTATATGACTACTATGGTAATATCAGGCTTCTCTACCTTTTTTGCAGTGATCATTTCTGGTCAAAGATCCGAAGATATTGTAAAAGAATTGATAGATAAACCCAGTATAGGAGTGTACATTTTAATGATTTTTTAGAGTGAAGAGATTTATTACCGATGGTCCTCGTTTCCTTGGTATATACTGAACCGTGAAAACATTCGAACCTATATAATATTTGCGGAGATTATGAAGAAACCTTTTACAATTCGTTTCAGTGAAAAAGTTTCGTTAAATTATGAACTAGGAGTTGACGTATGTTATATTTCAAGTATAATGAATATATCATCATAATTCTATTTTCAGATTGCAAAAGCATTGTTTTCCATGTTGTCCGTCTTTTTACAGTTTATAAATTTTATGAACAATCGTAAAGAATAACAGAAAACAAGAGCTTCTCTGTTTCCTGCAATCTATAGCAATAGCTATATTTATAACAATACGAAGACAACACTTTTAAATGTTAAACGTAATTACCCGTTGTTAATTATAGTTATAATAATATATCATAAATTTTCACCACAATATAATTACTTAAATGAAACAACATTTATTTCACAAAGATGTCCTTCAAGTGAACAAGAAAGCACCAGTAAGTAAATATTGTTTCATTTTACCTGAGAACACTTTTTGTGAATGGTCCTTAATGTTGTTCGATATGACATTAAAAAATTTTATAGAATAACTTCCTTAACATGGGTACAACAAAAAGGAAATGACAGTAGAAGTTTTTGTTTGTTGCATAGCAAAGTAGATTAGTAGATACTGCCCCATTGCGTACAGATGTGTCATCTGCGCGCATGATTCTACGACAACTGGTCGCAAACAACTAATCGCGCGACAATTGATCGCAAACAACTCGTCGCAGCACAGTTGGTCGCACGCGACAATTGATCGCACGTAACTTGATCGCAGCAACAATTGATCGCACTTAAATTTATCGCAGCCTCAATTGATCGCAAAGTAAAATTCATCGGGAAGTATTTTCTTTTATTAAAACTAAATATTTTGTATTCTGAATTTTAAGTTGCAATAAATTTAGCAATCAGGTAAAGTGTAAATATCGAATTAAAAACAATTTGAATATAGATAACTGACGAAGTTTGTAGTTGCACTTTAAAAATTAAAAAATACGAGCGTAAACACCTTGTTACATAAGATTTTTTATTAATAAGTTGTCATTTTGGTTATTTTTTTTAAGAGATTGTTACTATTTATGTCGTTGCTTATTTTATCTATTATATTATAGGAACTAGCTTCATAATAATAAGTACTCAACATAAAAAATAGTGTTTATTGTTCTTAACTAGATTTATTATACAATTATTTAAAAAATCACATTTTTAACAACCTTTAAATTTTAATAAATTTTAATACAGAATTGCCTCTATTGTCTATTCTTGTTTTTATACATATCACCAAACAATAAAATTTATGAACTAATAGTACATCTAGAGTATCCATATGCAGCGAATGTAAATTCCACTAGACGGATATAATACTTATTTTAATCCCTTGTAAACTGCAACGGATCTTTTACGGGGTTTGAGAAAGGTTTACGTGTATTGTAAATATATATTGCAAAAACTTTTGTTAGAGTGTCAAGAATAATTTTGTGTTACCGGAAAATCTAAGAAATGTAGGTACTGTTACGACACCCTTTGTGCCGACCGACCTATGCGCTGGTGGAGATGGGGTATACAAAAAAGACGGTAACTTACTTAAATCTAATGAAACAGGAAATACACTGGACGCGACACAGCGCCCTTCAAATCACAGATTAATTACCAAACTACACCTTAGCACCTTAGCTTAACATGTACACAGTGGGTCGCACACAGCGCCCTATTCGATACGAATTACCACCATACAGGTTGCTTCCTCCCTCCTTTATAGGCAAGTCCTGCGGGAGGATTCGTGGGGGGGAAAAATCTGACACGGCGGTTCCTCTCGTTTTCGTGACGCCCCTTTGTCGGCTCAGTGGGACGAGTCGGGAGGTTTGGAGGCCTGAGGAATTCTTACGGTCTCCCCAATGGGGTTTTTCGTTCTTCTTCCAAAAGAAATTAGTAACACGCCACGTCGAGGAGGAAAAAAGTTGTAGAAAAAAACAGAAAAGAAACCGAAAACTTGGCTGTCTCTGTGCAAAGGAAAACCTGGTTTATACGGGATCTCGCAAGGGTGACTTACTTACGGTTCTATCGCTCACTCACTCGCACCCCCGGTGTAACTTTTCCGGGCTGTCGCTCCCCTAAAAGTTACAACCCCTTATTTTGTGCGTCCGCTGCCGACCGTTACTCGATCTCTGTTTTAACACGATCCCGTCGGACGAGTTGCGGAAATTCCCGATTAGGCGACCAATCGCGCTTTCCCTGCTCAAAACGCCACTCGTTCACCGCAGTCTCTCACTTGCGCCTGACTCGCTGTTATCTAGGCAACCCCTTATTTTCGAACCGTAACAGTACTTATGCAACTAAAAACTGACGTTTTAATTATTATTATGTGACTAGTATTGTACTGAAAAAAATTCAGTTGTACCATATGTGGGTGTAAAAAATACATATACAGGGTTAGTCACGAGAAAATTACTTCTGAAAATTATTCTTACGCAACCCAAAATACGAATACTGTGTACGACTTGATACTAACTGAATTTAAAATCAAATGCTTAATCCATGATTGCTTTGAGTTTGGCAATGTCATTTTGACAATTCTGGAAAAGGAGGTTACGCGAGTGTGGTGGTACCGCAGCCAGCTTGAGATCTCCGCTGGCGCCGCTCATAAGTTTGTCAGGGCTTGCTTCGAGTGCCTCTTGATCTTTTGCAACCGATTAATCACGAGAAAATTATTTCTAAAAATTCCTTTCACGATAGATATTTCTGTGACGTGTAAAACAGCTCTTAGATCTAAAAAAAAAGAAGAAATAATTGGTTCGCAGTTTTCCATGAATGACCCTGCTACGGGCTGCTACCTGATTTTATTATTCTCCGCACTTTGCATCCTACAAAAATTTACAACATGAGCTGGAGAAGATTAAAGCCGCAGGTTACATCTGCCCACCTATATCCGGCAGATTAGGCAAATAATTCTGAGTGAATAGTCGGCCTTCCGAGTGAAATGCCCCTCAATAAACTTTTCAAACTTCCCAAGCTAAAAATTACTCACGCCCTTGCGATTAACCACTACTCAGTGGCGTTGTCATCTTGGTTGTTTCTACTTTTTAACGGTATTCACTGTTTGCATTACTTATTACTCGTGATGTATTGATTGATTTAAATTTTTTAAATAATATCAATTAATAAATAATTAAAATCTGTTATGTGCGTTGTTTTATTCAACAATTTTTATTCCATGAGCCGCTTCAAACAAAAAACCTTACGTCACTGTCATGGGCAGTCTTATCTGGGTAATGAGGGGTACTGTTTATGACACTTTACCGGTTTGGCTAATCTTTTTACGATCTTGTTTACACAAATGGCGTAAAAGTGGAGATTGGTATGTAGGTACTTAGCAAAGGGAATGAGATAAATTATTCATTCTTTCGTATATACAAGCGCCTAATTAACAGTGTGAGCGTTCAAAAAAGTTCTGAATGAAAAAACATCTTTGGTTTTATCATGGATTAAAGATAATCCAGAACTAATTTGTAGTGACCAAAAATTTGTCTGCAAAGAATGCAGTAAACTCCAAGATTAATTGTTAATATATAAATTCAAATTTCTTTGCACCAAATTTATTAAAAAATATATATATTTAATTTTTTAAACTATTAAACGTAATGAAAATAATACTTTTTCACTCAAAACTGTAACGAGAGTGTTTTCACGATTTCATTGATTATGATAAATCTACAAATTTTTAATTTGACAGTTGTAATAATTTTAAAGCCATTTTTTATTTTAAAAAAATGGCGTGTGTAAAACGTTTTGAAAGCTATTTTTTTCACTCGTTTAATTGACAAACTTTAAACGTGTGAATCATGAATCACTTACTTGAGTGTCTAATTAATAAGACGAATAATCCAAATGAACATTACAGTAGCATACCGACGAATTATGTGTGAGCATTAAAAAAATTATTTTACAATATTTTCATTTTTTGCACTTTGGTTTAGGCAGAAATGAGCCTAATAGTTTTTATGGAACTCGTATGTATTTATTTTGACACTTTTTTAGAAATAATGAAATTTTTCGTCATTTTCCGCCTGCGATCAATTGTCGCATGCGACCCGTTGTACTTGCGACGAATTGTGTTGCGATGAATTGTTACTGCGACCAGCTGTCGTTGCGACCATTTGTCGCTGCGACCAATTGACGCTGCGATCAGTTGTTTGCGATCAATTGTCGCGCGACTAATTGTGCGCGACGAATTGACGCGGTACCGTTATGCTCAAAAAAGGTTTCTGTAAGATTTTCAAGAAAGCTTTAAAGATACTTATTTCACAATTTTGTGAGTTTTTTGAGAAATATGATAACAGCGAAAGTACTACAGAACCCTTTGAGAAACTCAATAGCCTAGATGATAGCGATTTATTTCTTTCTAAATGCATTACTATTTGATTGAATAAATTTTGTTTGAACATTTTTGAAACTGTTAATGACAAGGAAAAGACCGATAGTTATTAAAATCGTTCCTTAGCGTTAGCTAATAAGCTGTAATAAGGTCCATCCGACGGATGGATACTTTCATGTTTTTTCGACGTCTCGTGACCCCTAGGGTACGAAGAATGAGTGTCCCGTTTCCGTCTGTCTACCGTCTGTAGTCAGTGTTAAATTTTGTAGGTGTAATAGGAATATCATGTAGATACATCATGCTAACTAAAATTTGGTTAGTTATATTCATCTCCAAAATTTACAATAGTAAATGTTATTTAAATTTTATAAAACAAGATACTATGCACTCGTAGTTTATGAATTTATGTTGAGTTTTTACCACAGACGTACAGATTTTTGGAAAGAAAATCAAAATTGCAATCAGTTTTGCAATTTGATTCTGAAACTGCAAAATCGAATGCTCTGAAGTCTTGCAAACGTTTTAAAGTTATTGTAAACATGGTATATCGTTAATCAAAATTAATCCGTTTAATAGAACCCATCTGAAATATGCAAAATATTATGACCTACTTATGGTTTATCTATGCATAGATTTTAAAATTACTTATACAGAGTGCCGTGATTGGAACAATCAAAAACATTCTGGAGTCTATGAAATACAATTGGAGTTCTTTTTTGTTTCTATTGCATTTTTACATGCATTGTCTTAACGTAAAGATGTGATCCTGCACACTATGATCCGATCTAAAGCCGCTCTGTAAGTCATTTAAGCTGTCTTCGACTTTTTCTTTTTTCCAGAATCCTCTCATACATTTTTGCTGCTACGCTAAGTACGGATATTTCTTTGTAATTTTCGCATTCTTTGTGATCTCCGTTTTTGTAAATCACCGCAGTTTTCCAGTCTTTCGGCACCGTTTTCATGCTTTTCGTATGATTCTGTGCAAGTAGTTTTCCCTATTCTCTCTCACACAGTTGATCATCTCTGGTCTTATCATATCCGGCCCCACCGTCTTCCCATTTTCAACGACTTTATGGCTTCTATGTCTTCTTCTATCTGGATGACTTGCTCAGAGTGCTATACACTTCGTTGTTCTGTTATGTTGCCCGTTTCGATTCGTATAGCTTCATCTATGTCTTTGTTTCTTTCCATTAAGTTCACCAAGTGTTCTTTCCATCTTCTCATAATCTCTCTATGGTTTGTTAGTAAGTTTCCGTTTCAAATGGCCTTTCTGCTTTTCTTTTCCTTCCCTCGTTTTCTTCAGGGGAGCAAAAAATAGTTTTTGACTGCTTTTCTTATTTATCTCCATTTTCCCCGAATTCAGTCCACTCTTTCCTTTTGGGACTAATTAACCTGTTTTTCCGTCCCACAACCAAATCTTTCCGTTTATCGCTAACTTCTGATATCCTACTTATACCACTTTTCGTTGAGTCTTGCTTGTATTTTTCTCTCTTCTTTGGTCATATCGTCTTCGATATATTTTTATCTTCTCCATTTTCCAATTTTACCAATATTGTCTTTTGTTCTGCTTTCGTTTTGATCTCAGCAGCTTCTATTATGTTCGCCTTAGCTGTTATCTCGATATGTAGAAACTCTGCTACGCCTTCCTTGATGTTTGGCTCTCTGAAATTTACTCCTTTTATTACTGCATTATTTCTTCTATCCTTCTTTTCCATTTTTATCAGTCTACTTTCCACTTGTTCAAGCCTATCGGCCATTCTTTCATTTTCTCTTTTTAAATGTTTTATTTCTTCCTTGTATTCTTCTTGGTTCTTCCTTATGAGTCTAATATTTTAAGAGTTCATTTAGTACCTCACTTATTTGGTTTATCTTCTCAGTATCACTCATTGTGACTGCTTCTTTGTTTTGCTTTCAAGGTCCCCTTTGGGGTACGATCTTTATTGATTTCTTGCTCTCTTTGTGGTTTTTAAAGAGAAAGTTTCCGACATCAGTTTTTCTATTATCTTTCTCTTTCATGCCCTTTGTCTGGATTAGTTGCCTAAGGACAAACTTTTGGGATTTTTGCAGCTTTTTGTAACTTTATAGGACTTTTGGGGAATTTTTGAGACTTTTGGGGCTTTTTGGAATTAGCGCTGTCGCAGTATCAACACAATCAACACTATAATAAATAATGGTTGGTTTCCAGCCGATTACTTTATCTGTTAACGTTACAATAGCAACTATTCTTAATGCCCAAGGGTAGTATGTGGTCAATAAACAACCTCAGATCCACACTATTGTGGACAAATAATAAAACGGTAAGACATACAATTTTGTATGTACCACGGGTATTATTTGAAGTTTATACATTTGACATATAAATAATTATTAAGGTTTATTGGTATCTATGAAACCATACTTGAATTTATTGAGACCGAAAAATGTTTGCATGTTCGATCTCATATTCTCACTTCTTTATTACATTATATATGGTAGACGTGTTTTCAAAGTAACGGCAATTTTAAGCGCATTTTTTTTACCAAAAATTATCAAAATACGATATGATGCACAAAATCTTTAAATAGGGGAGGCTGTGATTAATACACACAAGCTCATCCTAGTTCATTTCAATCAACATAACCACTCTCTATAATGTCTGATGTGTGCTGATCACAACGTACCCTAATTAAACATTTTTTTGATCATGTGGTATTATTTGTTCTATATTTAGTATCCATAGATCCCCTGTGACAATATTTTTCGTTTAGAATCAGACAATAATCGCCCACTTGCGACGAAACTTCGGAGGACCGTGATGGTCCGGAGTTTCCCCGATATCGCGTGGGGGTGCGACGTACGTCAGTGTCGCGCCCAGGGCCCATTAGTGCCACTGAAAACGAACATATTTGACCGGCCTAAGCGACTTGATCACAAGGGATGGCGCCTTTAGTCAAGAGCGGCTGTACTCGGGCATCAGCTCCCTCGCCAGAGAGTGGCTCTAAAGCCGAAGTCGCGGACCTCCAGGTGGTCTCGTAAACGCCCATCCGCGGAAACAAAAAATTATACTTGGGGAGTATTAACAATATCGTCTTTTATTCCCTACCATCAGCTACACGGCTAAGTTAAATCTTACTTCTAAATTAAAATAAAGCACAATTTCAAAGAACAGAAATAACACAAGTTCTCCGACGCGGCCGTTCCGATCTCGCTGGTTTGCAGCAACAAAAGTGCCAATATACAAACGGTACTTACAGCTTACAGTACTACTATGGTCGGTCTGGACTTGCACTAACTTATTATAAACAAAAAAACGAAGACCTCAAAAACACCTTTTCAGCGCTTTTCTCCCTCCAAGAATGACAATGACTCCTTGAGTACCGGTTTTCCGGCCGCCCCGGCTCTGTGGTCGTGAATTCACCCCGGCTTTCAGTACGTGTCTCGATTTTCTTCATAGCAAGTTTTATTCAAAAAGTATTTAGTATGTTTTACATTATATCACTGAATTATCTGTTTTACAGTATAGTCTTTTTCCAGATGATATTCTTTGGTTATTGCGTTTGCTCTGCATAGATTTTTTTCAACTCAAGGTTGCAAAAGTAACTGTGGTTTTGTTTCTGATCTTGGATGTTATATTCACTCTTATTCAAACGTATTTTTTCATCATCACATTTGAAATAGAATATTTCGCCCGCGACCAAACAGAGGAGTGTGGTAAGTTTGACACCTTTGCCTCTTTATGTGTCTCTTTGTACATCCGTAGCTCCCAAACGGATGAACTGATTTCAATGATCTTTTTCCATTGAAGGCTGCTTTAAACGGGATGGTTCTTAGCTATGTTTGACTGTAAGTAATTGCTTCAGTCATTTCAAGATCATCAGCTGATATCTGTGTGTGTGTCTGTTGCACCGTAGTTCCCAAACAGATGAACCGATTTCCATGCAGTTTTTATTATTTGTTTCCAAGCTAGTTTAACCAGGAAGGTTCTTAGGAGGGTGGTTTGATGAATACTTAGTTCGCATGGTCTTGGAGGGTAAAAGTGGGGGTATCGTTGGCGATTTTGAGAATTAGCGGCGGTTACGGTTTTCATATTTTTTTTACAAGTTTCCCAGTTAATACTGTGGTTTGTCATAACCTTTTTTCATTTTCTGATTTCCGTTTTGTAACTGGAATACCAGCGCGATATTGGACGGATAATAATAATCCGCTTGGTCGACATTCTAAAATGATGCGGATGTTGAGGTTAGCGTGCAGCAGTTACATTCACATTACAAAAACATGGAAGAAGTAAAAAATAACATAAAACTCTCATAGATTTAAATATATTATGACAAAAAATGGTAATCCGCCTTATCGATCACATATTCTCTAATTTCGAAATCACAATTTTTCAGAAACTCTTTTGCAGTAGTAGTCTTACATAGGGTTTCTATAAATGATTATAGGGTGGCAGTGGGTCATACAAACGTGTCGCCTCTCAGATTTGAACTATACTAAATGCTCGAGGACGCATGACAAAGACCACACGCATCTGTATTACTGGTTGCCTAAATGTTTCATGTCTTTTTAAAAATAAAAGTAATTCATTACAATGAAAAGAAACAAATTGATCGCGGTTAAACATTACAGTAAATGTTGAAAATGTTCACCATTTTGTTCAAGGCACATGTGGACTCCCATTTTAATTTCAAAAATATTCTGTAATCCTTTCGTCAATGCCTATCGTTCGATTTCGTAACACCTGACTGGTGAGGAAATTTTGTCAAACTTGTTTGCAGATTCTGCTCAAATCGTCTCAAATCATCAACAATCACGGTATTTGGTCAGATATTCTTGCTTACAAGCAGTTCCAGAATAGACTAACTCTTCGTTTACGAAGTCCTATTGCGATAACAAGACAACAATGAAAATGACTTGTTCAACAGAATAAACCATTTTCACAGTCTTCGCTCCATAGAGCAAAAACAAAATTTTCCTAGGCAACCACCAAGAATTTTGAGTTTGGAACAACGAGAATTACTGTAATTCACACTTACTTGAAAAACGTTGAAACAATAAAAACGAAGACTTTAAATGACAGCTAACAAATGACATTAATGACAAATGAGAACTGTCATAATGAGTGATAATTTCAGCCAAGCGGAATTTTTAAAACCCATGGCAAACTACGTTATTAAAATCATTTTATAAAAAGAGTTTAAATAATTAAAGGCGAGTGAAAAATCCGGTGGAAAGTTTTTGGAAAAATAAACAATGAACGACATCATCAAAATAAACAGCTACTTATTACTATTAATTAACATGATCACACATTATTAGAATCCATTCCTTTGAAGTAGAAGTCTGTTTTCTCTGTTAATTATTAGGATTTGAGTGCTCATATATTCAATTAAGTTCACAAATGTTTTGTCTACGGTTTCCGTTTATATCTGACCCTAATCGCTCGCATTGTACTAATAATGGACCATAGGATTTTTAATAATAATATAAATAATAAACAAAAACCGATCTAATTTATTCATACATGTATCCTTTGGTGTATTAGCCTATATTCTCAGATCGAGTTTGATGGTGAAACTTCCAGAAAGACGAGAGGTTAAGCAAATATAAATCAGAAAATTTGGTGTTACTGATATACTTAAAGTTTGCTGTACGCTTTTGTAGTTATTTGAGAAACATTTATTAGAAAGGTGGATATTGAGCTAACGGCATATCCAAAAGGTAATGACCGTTACGTGAAGTGTTTTTTAATTTAGAAAATTCCATTTAAATATATTAAACTTATTGTTATTACATACTTCCTTGTAACGAATAGTATCGTGGTGTAAAATGGGGCCTGGCCCGACAAAATTAGACATGTCATTGATGTATAATATCTGGTTGACCGAGCTTCACTCGGCTCGTTTGGTAGTATTAGATCAGATTAGGACAGATAAATATGCGTATAGTATGCATTTTGAAGTACACGCGCTAATTAAAAATACACATTAAAAAAGAAATTCCATAAGCAGTCTTTGTTTTAAATACTGATGAGTGACATGTAGAGATTAAAAATAGAAAACTGGAATTATTGTTTGGCATTTATTAAAATCTCATTTGTTACCCAAGTTCTCTCTGTGTCGTTCTTTTTTTTTTTCCTAGTTCTCTCTCTCGACTCTAGAAAAAGGTCACAACCACATTCTTACTGCCAGAAGAGTTTCGCCTCTGGTGTGGTTGACATACTGAGTTACCGTGCTCTTTTGCGTTATTCCTAATTTCTCAATCTCAACCCTGCTCCCGAAGATGCCACTTACGAAAGTGTGCGAAACGTTTTGACCCCAAAAACTCAAATAACACGGTCCCATCCCGGAAAACGATCACATATAGGCTCCGACCGTGCAACCTATGAAATGAATGCTTGACAACATAACCTCAATTCAACGCACTTTCATGTCAAGGTTAGTTAATAGAGAACAGGTTACCACATAAACGAGTATGTGGGCAAAATCGCTTACGGGGGAGGAGAGGTGTCAGCCCCATGTGACGTCAAAATGAGGTTGGTATTACTTGGGAATTTTTAGTAACTTGTAATTTTGAGTTGGTGTAACCGATCAGCTGATGCCTTTAATCTGTACGATCTCAACGATCTGTACCGCTAATTCTGACGTTTGGTGTTAGTACTGCGACTCGTGTAACCCTACTTTGCCTTAAATTAAATTTATTTGTGTTTAAGCTAAAATGAAATGTTTTGATTATTACTAGAAAGGAAAAAGTAAATCAGTAAATGCAGATTTTCAGATTTTTTTGCATAAAAAAAATCTGTTAATAGTGTCGCATTTGTTATTTTCAAGTTCTACTGGCAGCAAAACATTTTTCTTGAGGTTTATTAAATTGTTCTTTACACAAGGTTGAAATTTGCGAAGTAGAAGCGGTCACTTGATTAAAAGTTTCCGTTTTTAGTGCGTTACTCGAGTATTTAAAACGGGCAATTTTCGCGCCATTTGAGAGCCCCTTGTGACGTATCAATATGGCATCCCAATGTGGCAACCTTATCTATTAAATGACTTTGCTTTCGTGTGCCTTTTATCCGCTCACTGTTTAGTTTTCCGTAAATTTTCTCACCTCAAGAGGTGAATTTTAACGTCCTCTATACAGTGGAGTATGTTTCGGTACGTACAATTGAAGATAAAAAGGTACGTCAAATGTACTGTCAGACTGTCACTCAAACTTCTCTTATAAAACAATCTCGTGTTCTTGTAGTGTCATCTGATGTTGCCTAGCAACAAATATAGTTCACTGCCTGAAAATTGCTGAAAATGTATGAAGCTGTAATTTTCAGAAGTTAAAACTACGATCAATCGATTTCTTGACCCAAAAAACCCCCAACCTGTAAATTTCATCGAAATCGTTAGAGCCGTTTCCGAGAAACCCATTATATAGGTATATAGATATATATTTATACCGGCTGTCTGGAAAATGGCGGATTAACTCTTCAGTACGTTATATACGGGAGTTTCGGGAGTCCCAAAAAAATAATAAAAAAATTCTTTATAATGTAGATTACGAAAAAAACGTGGTTTCATAAAAGGAAAATTGGCAACACTGTACACACCTAATGCGTGAATATCTCCGGCTTACTTTTTGGTTTCTTAGTATAGTAGCCTGCATAGATATTGTAGCCGTCCATAGAGTCGAAATTTGCGAATAAAAATAAAATAAAACCGGTTCAAACGGAAACTAAAAAGAGAGTGAACATGTGCATTGAACAAAATGGTGAACATTTTCAACATTTACTGTGATGTTTAACCGCAATAAATTTGTTTCTTTTTATTGTATTGAATTAGTTTCATTTTTTGAAAAGATATGAAGCATTTAGGTAACCAATTCTAGAGATGCGTGTGGTCTTTGTCATGCGTTCTTGGGCATTTAGTAAAGTTCAAATCTGAGAGGCGGCAAGTTTACATGACCTACTGCGACCCTATAATCATTTACAACAAAAGCAAGACAGAAACAAAGATTAATCCTTTGATACTAGTCTATTGAAATATACTGATCTACGTTATGACGATGACAATTGTAGAATTATAGCTTATGCATCTGTCATATAGTGTATATAGTAGTGGGGAATAAAGTAGTATTAACTGGGCACTCGTTGTGGCTGCACGCTCCTACACCTCCACGTTACACATGGCGCAGTCGGTAAAAAGGCGAAGGTCATAAAGGTGACCGGGAGACAAAAGGGCGAGAATAAGGGGAAAAAGGAAGCAAGGAGAAGAAATAAAGTGAGTTAGTAAGATCCTCAGTGTGTGGAAGTGCCCAAGAAATCTCAAAATATGGAGAAAGGTGCAAAGGTACCTGCAGAGCTCAAGCTATCAGGTGATAAGGCAGCGGAATGGAAATTCTTCGTGCAGAAATTAGGCATATATATGAAAGCGGCGAAAATCGATAAAGAATCCGAAGAATACAAATGTGCAGTAATGCTAAACTGCACGCGGCTGCACATTTCATAAATAGGTGAGTGTTTTGTGATATTTAAACGAGGAGTGGACAAGTAAAAACAGGGACAAGATCTCGATGCCAATCTGGGAACCAAAAAGTATAACCTATTAAGTAGATTAGGACAGTCAAATTGAAAATCAATAAGTTTTCGCAGAAAGGACATGGACGCATTTACTCGTCTACTATCTAAGCTTTGAAATTGAAAGCGTTCTAAAAGAAGGGTATGAGAGATACCTCGCTCAGGATATATGCCATTAACTCTAAATACTAAGTATTTAAGAAACCGACGTTGTATTTTCTCCAAGGATTCAATATGAATACGGGAAAATGGGGACCAAACCACACTAGCATACTCCAGCTTAGAGCGGACATACGCAAAGTAAAGAGTACGAAGGCAGCTAATGTGATTAAAAATTTTACCACATCTCATAATAAAACCAAGGGATTTTAGTGCTCCTGAACAAATGTTACTTATATGGTCAGCGAAAGTAAGCCTCGAATCGAATGTAACACCCAGATCATGAAAGGTATCAACTCTAGTTAGTATACCGTTATTAAGGGTATAACCATACGATATTAAAGAGGTCTTGTTAGTAAACGACATGATGTAACACTTAGCATAATTTACAGGTAGTAGATTGGAATTACTCCAGTTGTGAAATGTGTGAAGATCATTTTGTAGTGACAAGCAGTCTTCGAATGAATTAACTTCTCTGAATATTTTTAGATCATCAGCATACATGAGAACATTGGAGTTGATATCCCTAACAACGTCATTGATGTAGATAACAAAAAATAGCGGCCCCAATCAGAGCTGTTCAGTACTTCAAGTAAAAGTACTTGAAGTCATACTTCAAGTACTTTAAGTACTTCAAGTACTTTACTTGAAGTACTTTTATATTTAGGTACTTGGTACTTGGTACTTGGAGTATTTCTAAAATGTACTTGAGTTTAGTACTTGATTTTGCCAAGTACTTTACTCCAAGTACTTCACTCAGTATTTTAAATACTCTTGAATTACTTGAAGTATGAAATTGGAAATTTCAAATACTTTAGTCTCTATTTTACGAAGTTTTCACATCTCAAAATAGGGTCTGTTAAATACTTGAAGTTATTAATTCAATTATTTGATTAGATGTATTTTTATAGTAAAATCGTGTTTGTTTCCTGTGAGGTTATATTTTGATCTGTGATTGTGGATATCTTATCCACAATATGACGTACATTTCATAGGTACTTGCATAATGCCGATAGGTAGGTAAGAAAATTAATGTCATAAATATGTCATTTGAGAGTGGATGACGACAGCAGAAGGGTCGGAGATCCGTGTAAAATTTTCAGCAATGTAAAGTTGTGAATATATGAATTTTGTCTTTTTTGTATTTTGGTCTGGAGCTTAACTTTGCGGGTAGTTTTTCAGTACCCTCCCGGTACCCCAAAGGGAATCGGGTTTGTTGACGTACCTGCTAAAGTGCAAGGTCGGATTTGAAAATATTTGAGAAATGATTCAGTACTCGTTCAAAAAGATATTTATTCTTTCATTAGTTTCTTAACCCGTCGTGTATTTGTCAGTAAGAAGCCTGGTCAGGGCGGAGAACTCGGCAGGGGATTATCCCTTTTATTATAATAGCAATAGCTGATGGCAGGTACAGGCTTTCATATTCGCCTCTTCCTCGTAGAATTTAAACACAATTTTATGTTAAATATTTTGCAGTTTAATTTTCTTTATCATGTTAGACACTCGTTTTTTACCAAATTTTCTTTTTTTGTTTATACATGCTTCAGCCATATAAACTTAGTTTGTTATTACTACTTATATTTTCTCACATTACAGTTTCAAATAATCTGTTAAATTGTATGAATTATTTGAACACCAACAATTTAAAAAGACGTAATGCAGAAAAACCATGATTTTAAAAGTCACACTAATTAGTGTCATTTATCTTTCCTGTGCGGATTTTATTTATTACCGTACAACAACTTTACGTATTACATTGCATCGCTTATTACATAAACCCAATATTGTTCAAAATGAAATATGTTTTGTGAAACTCGGCTCGTAGTACCAATGTTTTTTGTAATCCAGTTGATAGCACCATGATTGTATGGTTTTGATGAGTACCGAATTGTACTTTGATATTGCTCGAAGGACCTTTGTTTTGTTGTGTGCGAAATAAGCGACAGCGTTCGGTTTCGATGTTTAAATACAGGACGGTTACAGAAGTACTGAATTTACATTTGTATTTACAATATCAGGTAAAGATACCCAAAAGGGTCAGTGGCCGCTTCCGTAAATGGAACAAAATACATATTCACATTATAAAAAAATACAAAGTTAATGAAATTCGCGATTAGTTAGTATAATTGCCTAGATAAATACACCCCTACGAAATATTTTAACAATAATAAATTAGTACATATTTACCTGAATTTTCGCAAAAGCCGTTGTTAGGCATTCCCTGAAGTCATTGTAGTTATCAGTAGAGAGCGGATTTCTGTCGGGCTAGACAAGGCCAAACTCGGTACGGCTCGTACGGGATGGGAATTCATTGCATTTACCGGCTGCACTTCGTTTATTTGAGATTAGAATAACGCTGCTTCGTTGCACTCTGCTGTTAATTCCAGTTCTCATTTAGTTAGCCGTTTGATTAATAAATCGTTAATTGTATTTATGGAATCAAGTGGCAATTAAATTCAGTGATTACCTATCACCCGCTACTGAGTCCCGGCGATGCAGCGCGTCCCCACTAAAATCGTGACGTAGCCCGACAGAAATCCGCTGTCTAGTTATCAGTTACTAATGCCATCTTCTTTGGGTTTTCAGGTAAAAATAAAAAATAAGTAAGCCAATCGAAAATGTAAAGGAAAATTCTGAAAGTATTGTGGCATTAGAGGAACAAAATTTTGTATAAATGGACGGAACAGCATTACGAACCTATTATTTGTGATTTGTCAGTGTAAAGTTACATAGTTAGACAAACATTGTAGTGATTAGTGTTTACTATTTAGTCACTGTAGTATTTAGAGGTTAATTTAATAATTTTTAGAATAGTAAATACGTAAGTGGTAGACAGATATATTCAGGAATATGGGGCATTCATTCCAAGAAAATTCTCAGCAATTTTGGTAACGGCAAAAGTAAAAAACGACTAATTACTTTGATCACCTTGATATTTTTCAAGAGTTATAGTTTTCGCTGAAAATGGACTCTCGTTTTAGGCATTTTATTTTTTATTTAAAAAATTCATACGTTTTTTTTGAAAATGCAACATAGTGACTTAAACATTTTTATGTCACGAGCATGTATATGTATCGCACTGCTCTTAAAATTTTTTTCTGAAAAATTTCATTTTCACAAACCCGGCCCTGTGCACTTTCACAATGGGTAATGATTAAGGGTGCTGTAAACTACCCACAAACGTAAACACGGAACCGGTTCATAAAATTCATATATTTTTAACACAACTTTATTAAAAAATCAGAACGTTTTGGTGGTGAACCAAAATTCAAAATATTAAAAAAAGGCAACAGAAGCCTGAGAAAATACCATACAGCGCCGATGTTTTTGTTATAAATTAATAGTAAGCATACATAGACAACGCCGTCATGTATTTTATTTTAAATTGTAAATTAGAAATAGACCTTAATTTTGTCGAAGGCATTGTGTCAACAGAAAGATGTAAAAGTATTTCAAAAGAATATTGTTTATAAATAACATAGTATTATTAATAAGTGAGCTACCATTCTGCATTTAAGTTGATGCTTATGCAATTTTTTATGTGGCGAAATATGTATTATTGTATACTTAAATTCTGAGTATTAAAAAATTCAGTTCTAAAATATATTAAGCTTTTTTAAAAAAACAGGAAAAGTTATCTAGTTCTACAGTATTTCAAATAATTAGAAAGTACTTGAAGCATTTTCAGTACTTCAAGTATTTGTAAGTACTTGAAGAATACCTCCAGTACTTCAAGTACTCGTAAGTACTTGCAGTAATGTACTTGGCTTGTACTTCAAGTACATCTGAAAAGTACTTGATACTTGAAATACTCTT
This sequence comes from Zophobas atratus, assembly GCA_022388445.1. Lineage (NCBI taxonomy): Eukaryota > Metazoa > Arthropoda > Insecta > Coleoptera > Tenebrionidae > Zophobas > Zophobas atratus. The sequence continues at coordinate 15,063,118 of CM039446.1, forward strand.
GCTGAAAGTAAGTACTTGGTACTTTACTTGAACACTATTTCAAGTAGTACTTTGTACTTGGTACTTCAAGTACTTTTTTTGAGTACTTTGAACAGCTCTGGCCCCAATATAGAACCCTGTGGGACTCCAGAAGAGACAACAGTTTTGGAGGATTCATAGCCATTATAATTCACAACTTGAACTCTGTTGGATAAATAGGAACTGATTAAGTCAAACAGGGCACTTGAGAAACCGAAATTTCGCAGTTTTACAAGTAAAAGGCCATGATCTAATTTGTCAAATGCCTTAGAAAAATCTGTATAGGCCTCATCCACCTGGCGTTTAGCATCAAGATTATCAGCTGTAAAGATGGATTAACATGTGACATCTGTAAACAAAGTTTTCACCCCAATTGTGCAGGAGTTTCTCCGGAAGAGGCAGAATGCCTGAGATCTCCAAATCGAAAAGTCCGCTATTTTTGTGATAAATGCAACATTATGGATGTAGTTACAAACTTGCAGCAAGAAATCGATGAGTTGAAAAAACAAATTGTAGAAATGAAAAAGGCAACAGAAGAACGTGCGGGTGATACTGATAATAACACGGTCAATACTACGGTCGTAGCTGCCGATAAGCAGTTAATTGATGAAGAACTTATAAATGAAATATTTGACCGACAGCAAAGAGCCAACAATTTAATTGTTTATAATCTTTCAGAAGATAATTTAAATGAAGGCGAGGGTGAAATCAGTGACACCACAAAAATTCTTAATTTAGTTGGAACTCAAATAATTAAAGAGGAATCTGTATGTAAATGTGTTCGTTTAGGAAAATCTGTAGCTGGTAAAATAAGACCTTTATTGTTAAGACTGAAAGCACCTGAAGATGTAATTAGGGTACTTAAAATGTATCGACCACGTAATAATGTGTATGTCAATAGAGATCTCACAGTGCGCCAAAGAAATATTGCTTACAACATCAGAAAGGAATTCAAGATTCGAAAAGAAGCTGGTGAACAGAATATAAAGATAAAATACACAAATGGCATACCAAAAATTATCCAAGAAAAAAACTAAAACAATCCCAGCAAACGCAAGGTAATACGTACAACATAATCTACCAAAATGTAAGAGGCCTAAATAGCAAAGTGAATGAATTTTTTATTAATTGTTGTAATACTGAAGCAGACATTATTTTATTAACGGAGACATGGCTCAGTGAGGGAGTATTATCGTCCGAGCTTTTTCCTCAAAATTTTCAAATATTCCGATGTGATAGAACTTGTGGACGAGCAGGTGGAGTATTGGTTGCAGTTAAAGCTGAATGGGTAGCTCGGACAATCAATTTGGTATCTCCTGTACCCAATGTCGAACTGTTAGGTGTGAAAGTCCGAATTAACAACTGTAATCTCACCTTTATCGTATTGTACATTCCACCGTCTGTACATAATTATGGTTATATTCATGGTACTAATGATACTTATGATCAAATTTTTGATTATTTGGAGGAGTCGTGTAAGTTGGATGAGTCGATTGTGGTAGTGGGAGATTTTAACATCCCGGAATTTTAGGAATGCTGTTACCTTAATCGAACATATATAAGTCTCTTTAGTGTAGCTCAATCTTTTGTCACATTCAATAATTTGAGTCAAAAAAATCAAATACTAAATGATAATGGTCGCCTGCTTGATCTTGTGTTAGTGTCAGAGAATGTATCCTGCATAGTATCTTCAGCGGAAAGCTCATTTGTCCCTGAAGATGTCCATCATCCACGCTTGTTAATAGAAATTCTGTTAGAAACTGAATCCAAAGTAAAACTATTAGGAAATCAGAGCTGTACTAAATACAATTTTCGTAAAGCTAATTTTCAAGAGTTATATAACGCTTTCTGTTCTCTGGACTGGAGTTATCTTGAAAAAATACAAGATGTAGAAATTGCTGTTGACTGGTTCTATGATAAAATATACCAACTTTTTGATAATTACGTTCCCAAATGTCCCATTACAACTTCCAAATTTCCAATATGGTTTACGAGAGATATTATTGTTTGTATTAGAGAAAAACAACGTTATTTAAAATTATATAAGAAATTCAAATTTGCCCTATACAAAGATAAAGTCTCCAATCTTAGGAAAATTATTAGAAAAAAAACACGTGAAGAATATCAGAAATTTTTAAAGGTTGCAGAAGACACCATACAAACAGATCCTAAAAATTAATGGAAGTTTATTGATAATAAAAGAAATGCTAGTAGAATTCCAGGAAATATGACATCTGAAGATGAGTCTTTAACATCAGCTGAAGATATACTGAATGGATTTGCTAGACATTTCAGGAATGTTTACCATCGTGATAGCAAATGTGTCTGTGATGTAAATTGTGATGAATGGTCTTTCTGTGATATTTGTAAAATGAAAACGTCCAATTGTGTTCTAATTAACTGTGATAAAACCAACTGTGATATATTTAGTAATGCTCAAAATGTGCCACATAATTTCAATATCACCTGCGAAGATATCTACGCTGCTGGAAGAAAACTAAAAAATACGCATACTATGGGACCGGATAACATACCATCCTTCCTGGTGCGGGATTGTTTACCCTGTTTCGTACGACCTCTCTTATATATTTTTAATTTAATAATAAATACGGCGCATTTTCCCAAAAAATGAAAATTTTCGAGGGTATGTCCAGTTTTCAAATCAGGATCTAAGAATGATGTAAGCAATTATAGACCCATAAATTTGCTGAACAACTTTGTTAAATTGTTTGAGGGAGTGATAGCTAAAGTTGTATTTAGTCATGTATCGGGGATGATAGCACAGCAGCAGCATGGATTTGTAAAAGGTCGATCAACGGTGACCAACCTATGTGAATTTGTGCAGTATGTTTCGAATGCTCTTGACAATAAAAAACAGGTGGATGTTATATATATCGATCTAAGTAAGGCGTTTGATCGAGTAGATCACTGTATGTTAATTAACAAACTAAAACAATATGGATTATGTGATAATATAATTAAGTTATTCTGTTCATTAATACGTCACAGATTTCAGTATGTAGATTATGTAGGCACTAGATCGCAATTATATGAAGTCTATTCAGGTGTGACACAAGGGTCGAACTTGGGGCCTTTGCTATTTCTAATGTTTGTTAATGATATCGTCAAAGTGTTGAAGTGTAAGCTCTTTCTGTATGCGGATGACCTAAAAATAGTGAAGATAATTACAAACAAAAATGATTGTGAGTATTTACAAAATAATTTAGATGTATTTCTACTCTGGTGTAGTAATAATTATTTAAAAGTAAACAACAAAAAGTGCAAAATAATAACTTTTAGTAGAAAATCGGAAAGTATTAGATACAGGTACCATATTAATAATGTTGAACTTGAAAGATGTATGCAGTTAATGGATCTTGGTGTTGTTATGGATTGCACGCTCTCGTTTGTACCTCACGTAAATTATGTTGTTAATTCAGCTATTAAAATGTTAGGTTTTATTACACGTAACACGTCTCAATTTAAAAATGTAAATTATTTAAAATTGTTGTATACATCGTTAGTGAGAAGCACGTTAGAATATTGTTGCGTGGTGTGGTCCCCTTTTTATAATGTGCATATTAGTGACATAGAGGCGGTTCAAAGAAGATTTCTTAAGAGACTGTATTTTGTCAAATATGGTACTTATCCACAGAAACAATTTCCACATGAAATATTATTGAGAGAATTTAATGAGACTACATTGTGTTCTAGGCGAAATTTTTGTAGTGTACTATTCTTGTATAAGTTAATCCATAGTACTGTTGATTCTGCTGCATTGTTGAGTCAAATTAATTTTAATGTTCCCAAATATGGTACCCGCTACTCAGTTACATTTACTTTCAATACACCATCCACTAACCAACATATGCACTCTCCATTGGTAAATATGGTCAGATTGTATAATAACGTGCAGCAGTTTGTTGATATTTTCGTAAATGTATTTGAATTTATAGAAAATACTAGAACAGCTTTGTTACATTAGCTAGACTTTAGAGAAAGTTTCTATTTTTATTTTTTATTTTTATTTTGTATTGGAATTTATATGATATATATATATTACCCTGATATATACCCTATATTAAACATTAAATGTTTGCTGGGTTAATAAAGTATGATACCAACCTAGTTATGCGTAGAAATAGATATTTTTTGAAACCAAAATATTATATGAAAAGTTCCTCTAGTTACATGTCAGATACGGATTCAAATGTAAGCAATGTAGAAAATAATGAGGATGATGTAACAGATATGTCAGAGAACGTAACTGTAACTGATTTAACTGATAAGAATATAAAATCTGAATTTGTAAGTGAAAGTGACGAAGAAAGTGATAGTGCAACTGTGACAGGAAAGGAGCCAAATGAGACAACAGACGAGGCAACACCATCCTTTTCTCACACAAGAAGAACGATTTATGTTTCAAAGTTTGGCAGGAGAGTAAAGAAGCCAAAAAATGTTAATTAAGTTTAATTTGTAATTTTTTTCTCGAAAGGGAAAGATGTCATATAGTGTATATAGTAATGGGGTATAAAGTAGTATTAACTGGGCACTCGTTGTGGCTGCACGCTCCTACACCTCCACGTAACACAGCATCAAGTTTCTGTAAGATTTTCAAGAAAGCTGTAAAGGTACTTTTTTCACAATTTTGTGACTTTTTTGAGAAAAATGATAACAGCGAAAGTAATGCAGAACCCTTTGAGAAACTCAATAGCCTAGATGATAGCGATGTATTTGTTTCTAAATGTATTACTATTTGATTGAATAAATTTTGTTTGAACATTTTTTACTCTGTTAATTACAAGGAAAAAACCGATAGTTATAGAAGCATTCACATTAAACATAACGATTAGCCCACTTCTTTACGTTTACTTTAACATTACATACATATCTTTATTAATCTCCCACCAAAAAGAGGAATGTTGTAACTTTGACTCCCTTATTCTCTCTATGTCTTTTGTAGCACAGTAGCTCCCAAACGGATGAACTGATTTCAACATTTTTTTTTCATTGAAAGCTGCTTTAAACAGTCATTTCAAGACGATCAGCTGATGTCTTTGTGTCTGTCTGGGTCTGCGAAGATGCGATCGGAATTTGCGAGGAGTTTTGCCCTAGCAGTCCCCCGTTGGGATGGTAGTTGGGGCTTTTATGGATTTTTCTTGTCAGCGGGGTAGGCGGACGACCTGGGGGTCGGGGCTTGTATGCAGAGGCTGGCGTGTGGTGTAGGCAGGCCTCTTGGTGCCTCCCTGGAGGGGCAGGTCGAAAGGGACTTCCAGCTTCTGGGAGCTGGAGATAAGGCAACCTCAATGCTTCATCATCTGCTTCTTCTTATTCGTCGGAGCTGAAAAATCCTTCTCCGAGTTTTCGCTCGATAGAGTTTTTATACGAAATCTAAGTTAAACAATGCAAAATTTTATTTATTTAGTAAAGTAAATATTCATTTTTGAGATTTACGCAATCCAGGTGAACATAAAATAGCTTCGATTCAAACGAAAGTTTAAATAAAGGGCGAGTGAAAAGTCCGGTGGAAAGGTTTCGGGTCATAAACAATGCATGGCATCATCAGAATAAATAGCTGCTTATCACTATTAATTTAATGATCATACATTATAATCTATCGCTTTGAACCAGAAGGTTGTTCTCTTTGTTAGTTACTGCGATTCAAGTGCTCATATATTTAATTTATTGATTACACAAATGCTTATTAATGAATTCCGTTTATGCCTGACCTTAAACGCACTGTACTAAAAATGGATCACACGATTTTTAATAATAATATAAATAATGTGTAAAAACCTATATACTTTGTTTATACGTATAGGTATCTTTTGGTGTATTAGCGTGTTATTAGATCGAGTTTGATGGGTAAACTCCGAGAGAGACAAGGGGTTGAGCAAATATAAATCAGAAAAGTTGGTATTACTGATAACCCAAAAAGTGAAGTTTTCTTTACGCTGTTATATTTATTTGAGAAATAATTATTATAAAGATGGATATTGAGTTATCGGCATATCCAAAAGGTAATGCTTGTTATGTGAATTGTTTTTAATTTAGAAATTTCTACTGAAATATATTAAATTTATTGTACTTACTTTGATTGTAAATAATAGTATCGTACGATTCTATACAAGTGGTTTTCCCTCTTTTCTTCCGCATACTTGATCGTCTCTGGGGGTGGGGGTCATTCCTCGAATTAGATTTAAATATATTAAGACAATTAATGATGATCCGCTTTATCGATCACATATTTTCTAATTTCGAAATCACGATATTTCAGAATTTATTGTGCAGTAGTAGTGTTATGTAGGGTTTCTATAAATGATTATAGGGTCGCAGTGGGTCATGCAAACGTGCCACCTCTCAGATTTGAACTTTACTAAATGCCCAAGGACGCACGACAAGGACCACACGCATTCGTACAACTGCTTGCCTAAATGCTTCATATTTTTTTAAAAATGAAACTAATTCACTACAATGAAAAGAAACAAATTTATCGCAGTTAAACATTACAGTAAATGTTGAAAAGGTTTACCATTTTGTTCAAGGCACATGTTCACTCAATTTTGAATTTCAAAAATGTTCTGTAATCCTTTCGTCAATGCCCATTGTTCGATTTCTGCTGCAACAGTAACTCCTGACTGCTGAGGAAATTTTGTCAAAGTTGTTTGCGGATTCTTCTCAAATCATCAACAACTTCCTCAGGTACCCAAGGTCTTCCAGGAGATTTCTCTTTGTTGACGCTGCCAGTTCGAACAAATCTCTAGCATGAACCTCTAACGATGTTTTTTAAATTATTAAATCACGGTATTTGGCCAGATATTCTTGCTTAAAATTCACACTTGAAAAATGTTAAAACAATAAAAACGATGACTTTAAATAACAGATGACATTAATGACAAATGAGAACTGTCATAATGAGGCATAATTTCAGCGAAGCGGAATTTTTAAAATCCATGGCAAACTACGTTATTAAAAACCCTGTATTATTTTGAAAGGCTATTTAGTGTTAGAATATATCATTACTATATGAAGTTAAAAGTAAAATACGTCGAAATTTAACAACATTAATTCATTTTAAACACAAATAGTTTTTATTTCTGATAAATTTAAAAATTCGTTATGAGTTTTTATTACGAAATCTAAGAACAGTCTAAAATTTTATTTATTTAGTAAAGGAAATATTCATTCTTGAGTTTTTCGCAACACAGGCTGAACATAAATATAGCTTCGACTCAAATGAAAGTTTAAATAAAGGCGAGTGAAAAGTCCGGTGGAAAGTTTTTGGAAAATAAACAATGAACGGCATCATCAGAATAAACAGCTACTTATTACTATTAATTAAAACGATCATACATTATTCGAATCCATCCCTTTGAAGAAGAAAGCTGTTTTCTTTGTTAATTATTGGGATTCGAGTGCTGATATATTCAATTAATTACACAAATGTTTTGTCTATTAACGATTTCCGTTTATACCTGACCTTAATCGCTCGCATTGTGCTAGTAATCGAATTTTTAATAATAATATAAATTATAAATAAAAACCGTTCTAATTTATTCATACATGTATCCTTTGCTGTATTGGCGTGTGTTGTCAGATCGAACTTGATGGTGAAACTTCCAGAAAAACAAAGAGTTAAGCAAATAAAAATCAGAAAATTTGATATTACTGATAAACCTAAAAGTAGAGTTTTCTTTACGATTTTGCAGTTAATTGAGAAACATTTATTATAAAGATGGATATTGAGCTAGCAGCATATCCAAAAGGTAATGACTGTTATGTGAAGTGGCTTTTAATTTAGAAATTTCCACTGAAGTATATTATACTTATTACTAGAGAGCGGATTTATAAGCACAAAAAAATTAAGAATAAGCGCTTAAATAAGCACAACATTTTCAATAAAAAAGTTTTATTTTAAGCAGAAGCATTAAATAAGCATAACACTTTCATTAAAAAAGTTTTATTTTAAGCAAAAAAGCATTAAAAACATAATCATATTACAAATGAAAGAATACTTCTTAGAACTTTGGATAAAATATTATTACAATAATCCTAGACTTTATATTTTACATACGTATTTCAGTTTTCTTTAAAACAATTTTATTTTTTTTATTTTATTTTATTAATTACGTCCCCCAACAGGCACTGAGGCCCAATTACAGGGGAACGGGACATACACGTTACACCCAGAGCCATGGCGGGAATCGAACCCACGACCCAAGGTGTAGCGGGCAAGCATGATGCTAACTAGCCACCCCCCGAGGTCCTCCTCTTAAAATTTTATAATTGAGAATTGGTTCATCCAAGTTGTCCATTTAAATTTTGCAATCATAAAATCTAACTTTCAAAATTGTCACACTTTGGCCTTGTAAAACACAGCAACTCGGTAGGCACGAAATTGATTTTTATTTAACACTTCGTCAAGTTTATATCAAATTATCACCCTTACTGCCTTGTTAAAACAACACGGGCACAACGTCAAAGAACACCGAAAACCTGCACTTTTTATTTACACTATCGCAAGTTTTAAACTACGTCATTCTATACACATTATCACCCCTACTGTCGTTTGCTTGTTGTTTAAATTCTTTCCTAAGTTTATGGCAACTACCAACACATGTTGGTTTTTCTAACTTTTCTTTACTCACTACGATTGATAATTGTTCTTAGAAAGTAGATCTTGTTCGCAAATCTTTGTTTTCCAAATTTTTGCAATCTTTAATCGACTGAGCAAGAATCTTCGCTAAACTCGTAACCTACTTTCTCAAATTCTTTGATATATTTGTCATAATTTAATATGTTGTTCCTTAACCATTTTCCCCACTTCTTAATATCGCTTGCTGGGCAATGTTTATTTGGAAATTTTCCTTAAACTGTTGCACTCTTTAGTGGGGCTTTAACAAAAATCATTTTACCATTTGCCACTAATTTTTTAAACCAGTAGGAACACTGCAAACTATTCTTCAGCACTCTGTTTAACCGGGCAATGCATGTAGAGTGAATTAAATTGGGGTACAATTTTTTTAGGTTATTCCTGGCTTTTCAACATATTAACGACTGCATCCCAGATCATCAATAAAATTTTATTCGTCGATTACGGATTTGCAAAAATAGTGAGAAGACTTTTCATTTACAAATCTGGTAATGTATTGCCATTTTTTTTACCTAACATTTTCTAAACTTACTACATACCCTTGACTAGGAAAATTTCATTAAGATTCAACAATTAAAACTTGCACGTATCTTCAAACTATCGGTTGTTTCATCGACAGCGAACCATAATAATTATCTCAATGCGATTTTAATTTCGTTTGTAAACTTGCTGAAAACTGGGCCTACATAATTTTTTCGAAGAGTACTTTCACCGGAATATGTCGATGGCAGTGTTTTTCAAATTCTTGAAGAGGCATTTCTCCAAATTTTATAAAGGTATATTGGACTGGATCATCATTTTACATAAATCGAAATTAAACTGAAACTGCTCAACTTTTGTGAAGTAGATGCAACAGATTCATGTATGGTCTGCTGTTTAATTTTAGAAACTTCAAACATTTTCTCTTTCTACATAAAGAGTCGTTCTGACATGTTGCGTCACGTATATTTTATACTTTGAATCTAAAACAACGTACATATACAGGATTAACAAGGAAATAGATTAAAAAAATAGTGGGCTTACGGTTTTACACAAGCTTGCAGAATTTTGTTGTTTCTATTTAATTCTGAAAATCCTATCATTCATCCGCGCGATTTTATTTCGCATCTTTTAAAATATTAGTCTATTAATAATAATATAATAATATAATAATTTATTTACGGAATATAATCCACTTTACAAATAAAGGAAAAAAAAACAGTGTTTCTTGATCACGATATATACCATATTAATACAATTAAACAAATAAAAAGTTAAATGAAACTAAATAAGATTAAATTATAATAATAATAACCGACACATCATTTAAATTTCAGCCTACTAGAATCAAAGATTGAGATTCGAATGCGACGAATATTCATAGTTCTTCCATCATTTCTTAACGGATGATTTTGAGCCAAAAGTGTTGTTGACGTTGATATTCTAAATATGTTTCGACTTCTTGTTGTACGACTGTCAACTGCAGGGATAAGAAAAGACAATCTGTTCAACAGACTTGGATTGTCAATATGACCATTAATAATGTCGTGAAGAACACAGGCATCAGAAATTTTCCAACGGATAATAAGAGAGTGAATTTGAAACTTATCCATAATCCATCGGTAGTCACCCTTAATATGAGAATGACCCATTTTAAATTCCACAGTGCGAAGAAATTTATTTTGCACTCTTTCAAGTCTCTCATAGTCGATTTTATAAAAAGGAAACCAAACAGAAGAACAATAATCAAAATGCGATCTAACAAGAGAGCAGTAAAGAGATTTTAGGGCCAATGGAGACAGATCTTTACAATGCCGCCAAATGAAACCCCACATACTCATGGCTTTATTGTAAATATGGTTATAATGGCTCTTAAATGTAAGGGTCGTATCAAAAATCACCCCCAAATCTTTTATTTCTAAAACTCGTGAGACGGAGACATTGTCTAATTGATAATCAAAACTGATATGCGATTTGGTTTTATAAAATGATATTACATAGCATTTCTTAATGTTTAAATGAAGACAGTTATTTTGACACCAGTTAAATAATGCAACTAAGTCCAATTGAAGTTGTTTAGCGTCTTGAATGGACCGTATAGTTTTAAATAGTTTCAGGTCATCTGCATACAGTAAATAATTTGAAAAATGGAAACAGCAAGTTAAGTCATTAATAAATAAGAAAAAAAGAATGGGTCCACAATGAGTACCTTGTGGAACACCCGAAGATACGCAAAAAGGGGCCGAAATATAATTATAAATTCGTACCTGTTGTTTTCTGTCAACCAGAAAAGAAGATAGCCATTTAATCGTACCTTCTCTAAAACCTAACTTATGTAGCTTTACAATTAGCAATCGATGATTAACCCGATCAAAAGCTTTTGAAAAATCTGTATAAACAGAATCTACTTGCGATCGATTGGCAAATGCTTCATTTAAAAATGATTTGTATTCAAGAAGGTTAGACAATGTTGACCTGTTAGAGAAAAAACCATGCTGGCTACTTGAAATAATAGATGCTGATGCCCATCGGAGCTGAATGGATACAATAGCATCAAGTAATTTGGGAATTGCAGATTGGTTGCAGACCCCTCTATAATTGTCCACGTTGTTACGTTGTCCAGATTTGAAGATGGGAATTACATAACTGTTCTTCCATAATTGAGGAAAGACGCCTTCACTGAGTGACGTTTGAAATAAGATAAATAAAGGTAAGCAAAGAGAGAATTTACAGCTTTTTAGAACAATGCTGGGAACACCATCAGGGCCAGGATTACACGATGACTTCAACAAGGAAATATGATTAAAAACATCTGATAAACTAATATATAAGCCAGAATCATTCACTTGAGACGATGAATCAAAAAAACCAGCAAAATTCCTCAAGTCATCAACTGCGTAAACAGAAGAAAAATATTGTGCAAAAAGATTAGCCACTTCATCCCCACCTTTTGCAGATTGCTGATCAAGTGTCATTTCAGCAGGAATACTGCTGTCACTCTTCTTTTTGTCACGAACAAATTTCCAGAAAAATTTGGGATTATTAAAAATACTAACATTAACGTTAGATATATACGCAGCATACAGTTGTTCACATAACTGTTTACATCGCGATCTCAAGGATTTAAAATAAATATAATCTTCAAACCTGCTTGATTTTTTATAGATAGAGTGCGCTATGCGTTTATTGCGACAAAGATCTTTCAATTCTCTATCAAACCATACCGGATAATTATTACGAGCATTATGCCTTACTATTTTATGTGGAATAAATTGTTCAAACCCGTTAAAAACTATGTCATAAAAAACTGCCACTTTTTCATGACATATTACCAAAAAGAACTCAACATGTAACAAGGGAGAACCACGTATAACACTGTACTACGACAGATGCGATAGACTGATGGTTGTGAAATAAACGGTTCATTTACTTAAAAGTTTCCATTAGAAAAATTTTAAGGTAGGTAGTTGGGTACCATAAACCTTTTTTCTAGAAAATATTCAACGGTTTTGCTGCAAAATGACGAAAAAGAACATCTGGTTAAAAGCTTTAATTCATTATCAACGGAAGTAAGGATTTAAAGTCATAAAATCTATGGAGTATTTTTCCCATCCTATAATAAAATTTTATTACCCAAACGACCGGAACCTATTCACAGAAAGGGTCTTGAGTAAGTGTACTTCAATGGTCAAGTCCAGGTAAAATGCATACGATACGATACGGCTAACTAACAAATATTTGTCATCCCGACAAGGCCGGCATTTGAACAAAATATGCACTAAAACTCATATTCGTCGAAAAAAGCATTAAATAAGCATATAAGTTTTAATATGCATAAAATTGAAAAAAAAGCAAATAAGCATAAAAAAAATGTATCAAATGACTCCAAATTGTATCATAGTTACAGATATAAAAATGTTTTGAAGTGCTTACATTTTTCACAAAAAGCATTAAACCTAGAAATCCGCTCTCTACTTATTACGTACTTACTTACTTTGATTGTAACGAATAATATCGTGGTGTAAAAGGGGCCTGACCTCACAAAATTAAACATGTCATTAATGTATATTTATAGGATACGCTATCCATGGAACACCTTTTGAGGGCTCTTCTCCCTCGAAAAACCACTTCTTGAATAACGTTTTGCGACCGCGCCGGCGCGGTGGTCGTGAGTTCATCCCGGCTCTTGGTACCTGTCCCGGTTTCCGGCCCGCGAAAATTCGCTTCTTTACACTCTTCATAATAAGTTTTATTAAAAAAGTGTTCAATATGTTTTACATTATATCAATGAATTATCTAATATGCAATACAATAATCTTTTTTCCAGATGATAGTCTTTGGTTATTGCGTTTCCTCTGCATAGATTTTTTTCGACTGAAGTTTATAAAACTATATGTGGTTTTCTTTCTGATCTTGAATGTTATACTCATTCTTATTCAAACGTATTTTTTCATCATCACATTCGAATTAAAATACTTTGCTATGTACGCTCCATTTTACTTTGGATATTTCTTCGTAAGTATATATCCAGAACAAATTTTTCAACATAAATATATTTTAAACGTTTTTAGCTAGTAGTATCTCTCCTAGAAATTGTGCTGGCAACTCACCTTGTCAGTGACACCTTGAATAACCTACAACTCTGGAAAGTTCAAAATGTCGATGCAAAAATTGCTAAACGCATCGAATTGGAAATCAAAATAGTAAACATGTATGTTATCCTGAGTCGAATTCTTGCTTTTACTGGTGGCTTTATCATGACAATGCCAACGAAAAATTTTAAGAAAATGTGTTTTCCGCTGTCAATTATCGAGTACTATTTACCATCCTGGAAGAATGAGCTATCTGTTTTGTATATGTCGAGTTACGTTATAGTGTCAATGGCGACGGTAGGAAGCTGTAATCAAGTCGTTTACACGACTTGTCACTTTAGAATTCAGGCTTACCTTGTACTAAGTGCCATGAAGAAGTTATTATCGGTCAAAATTAAGAACGAAAAAGACATTTACGATTTAGTACGGGCAAAAGAATTTCAGCAAGATGTGAAAACTAAAATGATTTTTATTATCAAGAGAACATTCCGGATTTTTGAGTAACTGCCTACCCTTTGCTTAAAGAAAATTCTCAAACTCGTTTATTTTTTAGACTGTGTACGAAGCTTAACAGGGAAATAAGTATTTATGTGATACTGTTTGCTGTGACTGGATGTTTGTTGGGAATGAGTTGTTTGCTGTTTCTTTTGCTCTCGTTGAAATTAAATTTTGTCTTTGAATTAAATGATTATTTTTATATGACTACTATGGTAGTGGGAGGCTTATCTACCTTTTCTGCAGTGATCATGTCTGGTCAAAAATCCGAAGATATTGTAAAAGAACAGATAGGTGTTGAATTGGAGTTTACATTTTATGATTTTTTTAGAGTGACGAGATTTATTACCGATGGTGCTCGTTCCCTTGGTACGTACTCAACCGTGAAAACACTCGCACTTATATAATATTTACGGAGATAATGAAAAAGCCGTATAGAGTTCGTTTCAGTGAAAAAGTTTCCATAAACTATGAGCTAGGGGTTGATGTATGTTATATTTCAGGTATAATGAATTTCATTGAATCGTATTTTATTTTCAGATTTTAAAAGCAGCGTTTTCAATGTTATCCGTCTTTTTACAATTTATAAATTATATGAACAATCGTAAAGAATAACAGAAAACAAGAGTTCTCGGTTTCCTGTACTCTAGACTAGTAGCTATATTTAAAACAATACGAACACAACACTTTCAAATGTTAAACGTATTACACGTTGTAACTTATACTCCTATAATAATATCTCATAAATTTGCACCGCAATAAAATTACTTAAATGAAACAACATTTGTTTCACAATCAATTTGCCACGAAGATATTCTTCAAATGAACAAAAGACGCCAACAAGTAAATATTGTTTCACTTTACGAAGAACACTTTTCGTGAATGATCCTTAATGTTGTTCGATATGACACTGAAAAATTTTATAACTTACTTAATCTGAATGTTAGGAAACCTAATTCTTCACACGGGATCTGCAAAATCAAAACGACAATAGAATAGTCAGAAATAAGCAATTCCAGGACATTTTAACGAGAGCTTGGTGGTTAAATTACGAAGTATTTAAATATACGTTTTTTGATATTTTACTGACTGGCCGCCGCAATTTTTTCAGTTCAGCTATGAATCTATTGTCAGACTTAGGTACTTCGCAATTTTCGGTGGGGATTGTGTTTGAGCTAAAAATCATTGTAATTGTTTTATTTTTATTTCAACATTGTCGATTAACTGATAAAAAATTCGCCTGCATGGGATATCATAGTATTAAGTTTTCGTTTTTTGCATAACAAAGTAGATTAGTAAATACTGCCGCATTACCTTCAGAAGTGTCAACTGCGCGCATCTCCGTTCAACAAATATATACAACAAAAACAAAAGAGCACTAAAGATTGATCCTTGGGGACTCTGTGGTCTATACAAAACTCCTTTGGTACTAGTCTGTTGAAATACACTAATACAGTTCTTATTACGCACCAAAATATGTTATGCACGAGTAAAGGTTTCTGTAGGCTTTTCAAGGAAGCTGTAAAGGTACTTTTTTCACAATTTTGTGACTTTTTTAAGAGAAACAGCGAAGGTAATGCAGAATCCTTTGAGAAACTCAATAGGCTAGATAATAACGATGTATATATTTCTTTCTAAATGTACTACTAATTGTTTCAATAAATTTTGTTCGAACATATTTGAAACTGGTAATTAAGTACAAGGAAAAGAGCGATAGTTAATAAAATCGTTCATTTTTCATTTTACTTCCCTAGCGTAAGCTAAGGAAGTAAACTTTAATTTGAACAATTAGTTCCGAAGTATGCCAAGCGTTTCCCGTTACCACCTTATTTTGATTTTGATTGGCTTTCTTTTTTCTTTATATGTGATCGGTTTCGGTCCGCGAGTTGTTGCTTGCTTTATTACTTGTAATTCTAATATTCATTCAGTTGTCGTTATAAATTCATGAAAAAAAATTAAGACATGGCACAAAATTCAAAAACCCGCGAAGAGTTTAAAACTTGTCCATGAACTGTGACCGACAACAAAATGAAACCATACGTTGTGTTTTGAAATGGGGGAAAGCGTTCTATCATACAAATTGGCAGTGTCGAGCCGGAAGATTATATGGAGTCCAAGACAGTACTGAAGGGGAATCTCAGCAGGGGAAGTACAAGAGTACAACATTGAAGCAATTCAGAACACAACAGCAAAGAAGCAATCAAATTCGAGGTTTAATACAACCTTTGGTGTTACTGGTGTTGGAAATACTTTCGGTAGCCAACGGCTCTTCTCGCGTCCACGTGACCAGTTCCTTTACCTCCTACCTCATGCAACGTTTTCTTGCCCATTGTCCATTGAGCAGCTTCTTCTTATTAGAATTCAAATTTGAATTCGGACACTACATTACACATATTTTTAAATATTCCTCGTATTGTGTACCTTGATTAACAAAAACATTGCCTAATTTGCCTTTCTATATTTAAAGTTCTAAAATTGACTGCAGAGCTTACGGATAACGACGACAATAAGCTTATAATTATAGCCCCGTACTTTGAAGAAGCATTTATAGTTTTTGTAACGACTCCTTCAAGAAAATTATATTGTGGTGTCCCGACTTGAAAATTAAATTTCGCGCAAAGAAATATTATTATTTCTTGTTTTCGTTACAATGTGGCCATGAGTTAAAAGGGTATGTTAAATTTTGTTTGTTTAATTTGATCATAAAGGAACATAAACCACGGCGACGACACCTTTACCTCGTGTAATTAATATAAGATCAGTTTATTAAAAATGTTCTAATTTTAAACATTCTCAAGTTTTGACAAGTTCGTCAACACTTGTATTTTGTTTCAGTGTTTGTGAAACTTAAGATTTACTCATGATTTTAAAACAATTTGTTAGCAATGATGTAAATATTACTTATTCAGGTTTAACTTATTCTAGTAACGATATCCAAAATTCTGGATGATTTTTCCTAAGTTATTTTTCACATTTCATAACTTCTCACTCGAAATTTACAACAGCACTAAAAACTAACTTTAAACATTGATCCATTTTAACACAAAACCGTGAATCACTTTCCATATTTATATAATCACATCAGTCTTTTCGTCGTTTGAACACACTCTGCATCAATTTTGATAAAATATTAGTTGTGACATGATCATCTGTACGAGTACTTACGTCGGTGTTGTTACACAAAACAGATAACTATGTTTTACTTTACAAAAATGATACTCCTATTAAATATCAAAGAAGGTTTTGAAATTGTATTTCTCCTTGCATCTTGGACTTTTTAGGCTGTGGATATTCTCGTGAATTATCCTGTTTTAAATTAGAATGAAACGGATCGTTACAAGTTTTCCAGTTGGTAGTATTGTCATAATCTTTTGTCATTTTCTGGTTTCCGTTTCCTTTTGTAACATTTTAGGATGATGCGGATGTTGAGGTTGGCATGCGGCAGGTCTCGCCCGTAGAGATGTGTTGTGTTGAAGCTTGTACATTGCGTAACGTAGTGTGGAAAAACTTTGACTAAGTGTCTTTATCCCATAACTGAAATTTGAGGTTCATAATATAGTTTCTGGTTTTGTTTGAAATTCGTTGGCAACAGTTTGGACATTACCATCGTCTACCGTTAATTAGGATGATAATACAACGGTAGCGTCATAACCACACTTGGAATGGGAAATGGAAAACCCGATGAGCCTACCTGATTCGTCGTCCCATGTTTGCCCTTCCATGTCCACTGTTCTGTCGTTGTTTGTTTTGAATTTTAGGGTTATGTACCACAAGTCGCACTGGCGGTTTTAATTTGTGGAATTAGTACGAAGTTTGTGTAAGAAAAGTGGCAGCATTTTTACACAGTGTGATAAAATCATTTTAGGTGACCAAAATGTCAACTGTAGAATACTCTCAAGCAATCACAACACATAGGAGGTCTTCATGGAAAAAACGTGTACAATTGTAAATTTTGCCAATATTTTACAACATCACTGTTATCAATGACGAGTCACAGATTAAAGCAACACTATTCAGTTTTGGAAGAATTTACGTGTGAAAACGCCAAAATTGAACTGTATTACTGCAAGGACTGCGATTTTAAAACAAAACTAACAGTTTTGTTCAAACAACACATTCATAAATATCATAGCTTTAAGAGAGAATCTGCAGACAGTTTATTAAATGAGGACTTCCGCATACAATACTACGTTTGCGAAAAGTGCAACTTTGAAACAAATCTCTCTTTAAAGTGGATTCAGCATACTTCAAAATGCACAGGAAAGAAAGAAAATCTTCAAATTGTCCCTTCACCAAAAGAAAATGTAACACACAATTCCGATTTCAAGCAAACTAGTGAAATACGTTGGTATTACTGCGCGAAATGTTCCTACAAAGATAATTTCAAACATTATTTTAATCGTCATATAAGAAGCCATGATTCTGAGAAGCTGTATGCATGCGACAAGTGTCCATATAAAAGTAAATATAAATCAAATTTAAAAATGCACATAAGCACCTTACACCAGAACGATGAAAACCTCAAATGGTACAAATGCAACGAGTGTCCTTTGAAAACTAAGTATAGACCAAATTTAAAACGACACGTAATTGAACAACATTTGGCCAACGAAAATATTAAGTTGTACGAATGTGAGGTATGCCCGTTCAAAACTAAAAGAAAAAATCACTTATCACAGCATGAAAAAGTCCATTCGGGAATCAAATCATATCAGTGTGATTATTGTTCATATGCAGGGAAACGCATGGAGCACTTAAAACGTCATATAAACAAACATCATTTGAATAAAACTGAATCTAAATGATACATTTGCGAACACTGTCCTTACAAAATTAAAAGTTCATCATCTTTTTATGCACATAGAAAAAACACGTATCAGATTTAGTTCATATTTAATTGGATGATAGTTTTATGTGATTATATATAAGTATATTTTTTTAGCTAGTGTATTTTTTGTGTCAGCACTTTACAACTTGCAATATTTTGTGACTATGTTTTCATTAAGATTATAGATAAACAAATAATTTAATATTTATTTTTTTACATTACATATATTAAATAATTAGCACGTTGTTAAAAAATAAAAATATGTTAACAGACATAGACGCAAAGCAAGGTTTAATACATGACGTCACAGCATGACAATGAAGTGAAAGAGCGAATGCGCACGCTTTGTTTCCCGGTTGATCTTCTACTTCTATTGTTCTGTCATTGGTTACTGGAATTTTTGAGGTTGTGTAGTGTCACATATTTGTAACAAAATTTTTGAATATGCCTCGCATTATCTACGTTGATTAACGATTTAAAAAATCTTTTCAATGAAATGACAAAAGCACTGGAAAACAAAAATCATTTCAATTTATTTATCATGTGTTTTGTTTGGAGTAAGCTGGAGGCAGTACACGATATAAACTCTCAAAGCTAATGGTTTTAAGTAACCAGTCACTTGGATCAAGGCATCATTGAACATAATGTAAATTCTTTGTTTGAATCGTTGATAAAGTGTGGCATAATTTAACATCAGATAAATTCATTATTCTAGCAGTGACCATGTTGAAAATTTCTGGGAAACATATTTTTGACGCATTTTTTTGAAGGACGCATTCGTCCGACGCCATTTTGAACCTCCCGATTGCCTGCTATGTTTTTTTGTGTGTTTGTTTGGGGGAATGTAAAACGATGATCCACAATGCAGCTGAATAACTTTTCTTTTGAAAAATAACCAAGAGCTCGAATGAACAAAAAATATTGACCTCATTTAATTTTGTTAGCTTTGCAATTTTTCACGTCTCACAATTTTGACTTCAGTAATTTTCTTTGTTGTATAATTTAATTTGAAACACAAATTTTACTTCACATCAAATTATTTTTGTTATGAATCTTTGCTAGTTTTGTTCTCATATCAATATTTTGTCAGATTCCCACAGATTCTTTCAGTTTCTCTCATAGTCGTTTAGATTCCCTCAGATTCTTTTCGAATCTCCCAATTTCTCTCAGAATCTCTCAGATTTCTCCAAATTCTGTAATGTTTCCATCATACAAATTGTCTGATGTCCAATCTTAATCTCAGATAAGAATTCTTTGCTGTTTAAAATTTCACGAGAGTGTATATCGAATTTAAATGTTGTTTATTACCCCTTTTGAAACTCTAACAATTGTTCAGTTGTAGTTTAGTAATCAGAGTTATAGAAGTTGAACATTTACTAAATGGAATTGAGGTAAATAACACCGAAACACGTGGGGAAGCGGAGTGTGCGGTTCCTGGTCGAGCTGGAGGTCGCGCCATCTGCACAAAAGTTGCACCTCTAGCGTAGAAGTCAGGGGAGCGGTCGGGACGACGTGATGCTCGCGGCTTGGCCCAATAGCCGGGATTCCCAACCACGAGTTTGCGACAGAAACGGCCTGTTTCCGCGCGGCACATTTCTTGGTAATAGAGAGGTGCTGGGTGGCAGTGCTTGCCGATAGAATAGAACCACCGTCGTGGCGGGAGAACAGCCACAACCCGGGAGCCCAAACTCCGCTCGTGCTACACTTGTATTCGTGATGACCCCTATAGTACAAATATTTATTAATGCATCATACTTTAATCACCCATACACCGCTACTGTCCACTCTCTTACATTCCACGTCATTATGTTACGAAAACACAAATTTTTTTGTTTGTAATTGGTTTTATGGCCTGTTTCATAGTTTTTTTCTGCAAAGATGACAGTTCTGTAGTAATTAATGTTTTTTCTTTCGCTGAAAATCATATAGGGCCCGTATTATTTTCTTGCAGTAAAAACACTGCTATTTATTATGTAACTGCAATATATATGTCTCCAAACGCTACAGTGTCAATCAAGGAAGGACATTTATTTAATTTTGTTCCTCCTAATAAACTTCTAAATTATCGAAATGGTCTAAAAACATCTGAAGTGCTTGTATGGTGATCCAGAAATAAAACACTTGAGGCCACAGAAATTTAGATTTTTTATTTTCTTTTTCCTGACCAGAAATAAAGTGTATAGCCCACGATTTTGATGGTACGTTCAAAATATTTTGGTTAGTTAGTGTATCAAATAAATTTTCCATGATTTGTTGCTGTATACCGAACGTAAACCATTAATAAGTAATTTAAAAATATTGGCATACATTTGACTGATCAATGATGCTACCACTGTCCTCCAAATTCATTTTGTTTTTTTAGGGAGCTCTCAATATCTTTAAAGTATTCGACGTCTTTTTATATTTTTCGAAAGATATTGTAGGCGTCTTGTTAAACTGGTTCAGGGATCACTTCGTCGTAACACCTAACTTATTTTAATCTATTTTTAAGGTTATGTACCGGAAGTTGCACTAGCGGTTTTACTTTTTCAGGTTAGGAGTGTAGTTGCACGTGTGTGTGTGTGTGAAGAAATTTTAATCCTTTTTGGTTTTAACTGTGCTCCAACGAGATTTTGGTAAGAAAATCGCCAATACTGTATCACAATGTAATAAAACCATTTTAGGTGGCCAAAATGTCAACTTTGGAATACTGTGAGGCATTGGCAACAGGTGGGAGGTACTCACGGAAAAACGTGCACACCTGTAAACTATGCCCTTATTCTTCCTCTTCGCTTTTTCTTATGACGAACCACGTGCGACGACACCGTTTCCCCCAGGAACAATTTACTTGCGACAACGCCAAAATTGAAGCTTATTACTGTAAAGACTGCGATTTAAAAACGGAACTAACGATTCTGTTTAAACAACGCATTGCTAAATGTCATGGTCTTAAAAGGGAATCTAGAGATGATTTATCAAATGAGGACTTCAGTATTCAGCACTATGTTTGTGAAAAATGCGACTTTGCAACAAATTTCTTGTTAAAGTGGTTTAAGCATACTTCAACATGCACAACCAAGAAAGAAAGTGTGAGTCCACTGAAACAGAATGCCACATGCAGTTCCGATTTCAAGCAAGCTGATGAAATACGTTGGTATTACTGTGCCGAATGTGCCTACAAAACTACAGTCAGACGTAATTTTAGACGTCATATAGTAAATTGCCATTTGCCTAAAGGATATGCATGCGAAAAGTGTCCATTTAAAAGTGCATGGAAGACAGATTTAAGGATACACATAAATCGAATGCACTTAGATGAAGAAGATGTTCAATGGCACAAGTGTGGAAAATGTCCGTTCAAGGCCAAAGTAAAACGTCATTTAACTAGGCACATAAATACCATACACTTGAACGACGAAAACGCTAAATGGTACAAATGCAATGAGTGTTCTTTCAAAAGTAAGTATATACAATCTTTAAAAAACCACGTAACTTCTAAACATCTACACGAAGAAAAAATTAAATGGTACAAATGTGAAAATTGCCCCTACAAAGCTAAACGGGCGTCGAGTTTAAAAAGTCATGTGGTTTATAGACATTTAGATGAAGAAAAAATCCAGTGGCATCAATGTCATTATTGTCCATATAAGGCGAAATTCAGTGCCGCTTTAAAGTGCCATATAAATCAGCGTCATTTGGATGAAACTGAATCTAAATAGTACAACTGCGAATACCGTCCGTACAAAATTAAAAATACTTAAATCGTTTTATTAACACAGAAATGGAGGTTTATTTGGCCATAATCCGGATATGCTAGCATTAAGTTTTAGCCAGTAGTTTTTTAGTGTTTGTGTCAGCTTTCTATAACATGTAACATTATGTGACTTGATCTTTTCATTAAGATCATGAATAAAAAAATGCTATTGTTTCATTTTTTAGATTACGTACATCAAATAAATTTAATATTTGTAACGTTAAATAAAAGAGAACACGTAACGAAATTTTTACATATTCGTTGTATTATGTACGTTGATCAACAAGTGAAAATATTTAATCAATGAAGCGACAAAAGCAGACAATGGAATCTATATTGAAGTTCTAAAACAAACAACGAAACTTACGGATAACGACTACAGATGTCAGTAATGTCAGTTTATAGCACGTCTTCTTTAAACTTGAATCTATAATTTTTGTACCTAACGATTTCTTTCCGAAAATTAATACATTGTGGTGTCCCGATTTAAACAGTAAATTTCGCGCCAAGAAATATTGTTACTTCTTGTTTTCGTGCGTTACTTGTTGAAAGGTCATCTTAAATTTTGTTTGTTTAAGTTTATCAAAAAAAAAAATTGTTACATAAACCACGGCTACGCCACAACCTAGTGTAATTAATATAAGATCCGTTTATTAACAATCTTCCAATCTTAAAAGTTATCAAGTTTGTCAAGACACAGAAATTTACTTGACGTTTCAAATTAATCAGGTTAGATTTAGAACAGAATGTTGAAGTTCGGGCCATGTCTTATTTATTTTCACCTTCGTTATTTTGGTCACTGGCAATTATTAAAGTTACTTGAAAAAAATCAGTTGGTGTCGTTGTTTATCGTGACCGTCGTTATTTTCTAAATTCTTGTTCATACTTGGATTCTTATTATTTATTTGTGGAATTTAAACTGATGTTAAACGTTGATCTATTCAATTTCCACCTGTTAAGTTTATATCCTCGTGGACTCGAAAAATGGGTGAGTTTTAATATTTTCTTTCAGGTCTAATGTATGTTCAAGCAGATTTTAATAAAATTTTGCCTCTTGATTTTGAACACTTATTCCAAAAGTAGCTGCTTTAAAGTGATGCGTTCCGAAGATCACTTTGTTTTAATTTTAATCGTATTTCATGTGCTTTGTTTGTATGTGATAGGGGCTTTCGGTCACGGGATAATCTAAAATTGATTTTAATTTAACTGATGACCTGAATTAAGATATGATTCGACTCCCTGTACATTATTTGTTGTTTAGATTTGTTGACAGAGTGTGCCATAATTTAATTTTGTTTGTTCTTCTTTCTTGTAATTGTAATAATCATGTTGCTATCATCAAAATTCAGGGAATTTTAAGTCCAAGGGAATAATCGCAAGATATCGCGCAGCTCGGTTTAAATATATTATATCCCTTTGTGAAAAAAAGGTTTTGTTATATGGCCTATGTAGCCAACACAAAATTATTTTTATGTTTAATGTGTGGTCTATATAACAAAAGTAATTAACACTTTGTAGTCTCAATATAAAGCACAATTAGCCAATATTTTAAAGTAATAATCATTTTTTTATATACATCCAGTGATCTTAAAATTAAAAAATGTCAAATTTGCTATTTGCTAATGGTTGGTAGACGTTTTAAAACGAAGCGTTAAGGGTGGCGTCTGGTTCGATTTCGCCCAATACTAAATACATTGAAAACATCGTCGTAGTTTCCGGAATTGCATTTTTAAAATACTGAAATCTCCAACCAAGTCAGAATCTAAGTAAACCTGCATTCTGCTACCGCATCACAGCTCGTTTAATGCCGATTTCTCGTTTCAATAGATTTTGACTTTTCGCGAGTTATTTACCTCAGTCGTGGATTTTTTAATATTATAAATGGTATCAGAAGAAAGCTGACACTTTTCCCCAGGGGACCTCCTATATCAGAATGCAAAAAACTTCAGCACTTCGTCAAAAAACGCATCAATGTGCCGGTTAAAATGTGATGTAAAAGTTGTTCAACTTTATAATTTTTTTTTGTAAAAACTGCATACTAGATATGAATATAAATTTGGAGGTCCCCTGGGCTGAAGTTTGTTAATTCGAAATATAATTTTTTTAAAGCGATATATCTCATATTTTTAAAATGCAACTCCGGAAACCGCGACGATGTTTTCAATGTATTTAGTATAGGGCTAAACCGAAACAGACGCCAGCCTTAAATATACCGACAGATACCGACCTTGTCGAGTTACAGTATGTCGAGTTGTACGCCACACACTTTAAAACACAGCATTGTTATCTATACTGTGGTTTAAAATAAAAGGCATATGCAACCAACAATACTTTGATAAATTCGACACATACCGCATGATTTGGACATAACGGGAGGCCTGGAAACAGATTTCAAACACGTGGTGCTTAGTTTAATTAGTTTAAACTCAACTTGTGTCAATGACAGTGATATTTATATAAAAATAATTAAACTACGCAATAGTCTGTCACATCTTTTGTTTCCAGACCCTCCCCTTACGTCAAATTAAAAAAAAATTATAATTACTCATTATAATCCATATTCTTTGTGCTTTGTGCAACAAATAAATAAAATGCTAACGTCTTCAATACACAGCATAGAGATATTGAAATTTTGTAAACGCTACTGTTTTTAGTTTGAATATGCACGATATATGCGTCGGTGTCTCGACGAAGACCTATGTATATTTTTTTAAATTGCAACATACAACACGTAGATATTTATTTCATTTGCAATTGATAAAACGAAAATTTATAAACGTAAAAAATGAAAGTTGAGTGAAATAAAGAAATAGCACTATTTGACGAGGGTTCGAACATATGCTAAAACAACTATTTTTGAAAGAGATCTTGTTGATTATAAAATAAATGCAACTACTTTATTTCACTCATCTTCCATTTTTTATGTCTATATATTTTATTTTTTTATCAACTGAAAACGAAATAAATTTCAAAGTATCATTGTAATTGTAATTTAACGATCTGTCAAAATCATTTAAGAAAATACATATTGCAATCTAAAAAGCTTCCCCATTCAAACTAAAAACAATGGCAACAATTTAGATATCTCTATCCACTCTCAAGATTAACCAGTGTTAGCTGGGATATCCTGTATTTAGATTATATGTTTTTACTTAAAAAAAGCACATGCGTTTTTTTTTTTTTATTTAAATAAGTAGGTATACTTTATGTAGCCTACGGATTTTAGGTCGTTAAAAAATGAATAAAAGGAGACATTTTTAAGTCCCAAAATTGACGAATTAGGTTATAAAAAATCTTAGTTTAGGTTAAAAACCTGGAAGAAAAAATATTTGCTCAACGAAAAAGCATACATGAAAAATATATATATTAAAAAAAACATTAAACAAAACATTATAGAAACAAATATGTTGTATAACAAACAAAACAATGATTAAATAAACAAACGATCTACATATTTTCATAGAACACCTTCAAATTAGTAGCAGTTTTGATCATGTATGAAGCACCATCTGATACTAACCATTTAACTTTTTTGTGTTAAGTTCCTTTTGGCCACGATAAAGCTGCAAATTAACAATTAAATAAATTATAATAATTTCAATGTTTAAAATTATCAATAGCACACCTAATGATTCCTTTATAAATCTCGAGATTGTATTGCTATTAGTTTTATCAAGCTGCTTCAAAGCTAGTAGAAATGGACGGCCAGCTTCTTCAGAAGATAACTTTCCAATTACTAAATGGGCTATGTATCTTCCTAATCTGTCCGTCGTCTCATCGACGCTAATCCATATATTATTATTGCCAATAGAATTTCTAATTTCTTTAATTACCTGTAAATTATAAAATTTATGTTAAAAAGTTTTTAAATAAAAATTCTAATGCTCACCATATCGTAATTTTTTGGTAAATAATTTTTTCTCAGAGTGCTTTCTGAGGGTAAATGCCTTCCTGTATATTTATGCATAAAATTTTTAAACTCAGGACAACTAACTTTATTCCATGGAATATTTGCTGCGGTAAACGCCCTACATAAAACGTTGCAAAATTGCGTAAAATCATTGTCGGAACTAATGTTTAATAAAGTCTACTTACTGGATTTATTCTCGTTCTTTTTATGTGCATCGCCACTGCAGTGTTGTTCAAAATGTGTTTTTTTTTCGCACTTAAACTAGGAAACAAAAATGTGAACATAATTCAAGCTTCAGTATTTTAAATGTTTACTTACAACTTTTCCACACACCTTGCAAAATAACTCATTGTCTTTGGTTGAAGAAGGAAATTGAAAATTAGTGTCCAAGTTATTCTCTAACCATAATTTGATTTTATCTTTCATGGATGATTTTACCTTAGGCATTTTGAGAATTCTTTACTGTATGCACAAAAATCAAAACCGGCCCCAGCACACTCACTAACACGCAAAGACACTCAGTATCACTAACAATAAACTTCTAAAATAAAATGCTTTTTCAGAGATTCACCTCCTTCCGGCTATAATCTAAATGAAATGCAGGCAAGCGTTGTCAGTTAGTGACGCCAACCCGTACCATTAAACTCAAGGGCGTTGTTTACAACCCATTTTTAAACAATCTGCCAGCCAAAACAATGAATTCACGGATAATCTCTATTGTGCAAGCACGTCCGCTTTGTTGGCCGTGGAATCCTATTTTAAGTCTTTTAAAATTTACAATTAGGTCGTTTAATTAACACTTTAGGTCTCTAACGGTAAATTAGGCATTTTAGGTAGTAATAAATGGGCGTTAAATAAACAGAATTTTTTAAATTCGGATAAATATATAAATTTCGCTGCAATGCCTGAAGTAGATATAAAAAGGCATAAAACCTAAGATCCGAAGCCTATTTATAAGTAAATATAACTTAAACAATGCTCAGCTGAAATTAGGCAACATCGGTACTTGACGGATGGCGGTATATTCAAAAATGTTCAAAAAACTTTTATTAATGTAGTTAATATGTCATCTGTCAGAATTATTATGTCTATAATTTGTGAATTGTTTTAAGTAATTTTCATGTTGTGTGATATAAACTTTGTATCCAGTTTGTTAGTCCCTTAATAAAATATATTTTTTGTTTGATTACATTAACTAGGTCGCTGTATATAATAAGTTGAACAGCGTATCACTTTTGCAGTTGTTATTACATTGGTTAAAATTTAACCCATTTGCTATCGCTCGGTTTTATGTACCCGTCGGTAATAATAGTTCCATTAGGTTAACTGATAGTATGGCTTCTAAGAATATATGTTCATTTTATAAACTATGACTAGGAATATTAGATGACCCTCTATTTGGCTGCATTCTCTAAAAGATAACTTTAATCAAAGGTTTTTTTTAAATTTTGGTTGTCTTTTGAAAAACTGAAAGTGCGTTTTTTTATTAAAAATCGAAATGTTATTGTTAACTAAATCTAAAGAGTGATTGCCTACGTTATTGGATTTTTTTATTTTCGAATGCGGACACCACAACATTTTTATTATATTCAAAGGTACATTTTACAGTCTGACACATACACAATTTGTAATTACCTTGCGATTTCAGCAATTTAAAAGAAACAGTGTGCAGTAAAAGTGATAACGATAAGAGTCTAACAATGTATAGTTATCACAGCAACCTTAGGAATTTTTGCCGATATGTTGACGGAAAACAAGTTTTTTGTGTCCTTTCTCTGATTCGAGTTTTTCAACATTCATTACACGCAGTTAATTGAAGGAAACATTAGATTACTCTGGAAACATGCTAAGTTAACGTAGACGCAGACACTTACCAATCATTACTATTACTATTGATATTTGTAGAATAAAGGAGCAAGTAAATAAATGTACACCACCTTCATTAATAATTTAACCGTAAAACATGTATTTGTTTATAACTTTAATACACCAACATATAGAACATGTAAAAAGCAAACAACACACATATCACTACTGCACTTAGAAAAGTTAACGTAAGTGCAACAAACTGAAGTATCAATTCCATGAGGAACATGTCTGTGTAAGTACTAAAAAAATACTGGTAAAAAAATATTACGTTTATAAATAGCTACCACAACTAATAATAGTAATATGTAAATGAGCTCATAAATTGTGGCGTTATGTTTACACAAAAGCATATAATTACAACCTTAATGGACATTAACATTATAACAACCGTGACATAGCGCTTGACGTCAGCCGAGCATGGTAATTCTTTTATGCTATCATTTACAATAATGTCAGATAAAAGCCCGTTCATTAGCCAAATAGCTGACATTAAAATTTTAAAATCATGGTCAATTTCAATTTTGCTTTACACCGATTTATTTCAGTGTAGGAATTAAGTGATGCAAGGGTTAAATCTAGGTCCTCTATTGTTTAATTTATTTTCCAATGAATGACGTTCAACCTAATATTGGTTACGAAACTTATGTCCACGCAGAAATTTTTTTAACTACTTAGCTGTTTAGTGCCTAGGTAAATAGTTTCGTGCTTCTCAGAACTTTTGATAAGACGGTAAAGCTGATTTAAGCGTCACAGAATGTTAACAAACAATTATATACGCCACAGGTGAGATAAAAACGTTATTATCGTACGAGCGTGAAGTTTATTCACAAAGAGGCGTGAACCGAGTTGTGAACCGCACGAGTGCGATCAGAGCCGGATTTTCTTTTTTATAGAGGCCCCACAAAACATTCACGGGCCCTTTTTTGTCAAGCTTAAATTAAAGAGCTTATCACGAAAACTTAATAATCCTTTGTGGAGGCTTAACGTTTAAAGTTTGAATTCTCGTGTTTCCTCAACAATGTACTAACTTTCATGAAATGAAACTAAAAACTGTCATCTAAAAGTATAATTTCTTTTAATATTCTGAGTGACATTCCAACCAAATTTAGAACCAATTTAAGTAATAATATCGTTTATTACTTAGTTTGAAGACGTAAATGAAAGTGTAAAAGTTGAAACGCTAAAAATAAACATTGGCCAATAAAATTATCAGTAATTAATAAAAATTATTCTTATTATCTCACACTTATTATTATTAAACACGCTATCACAATTATATTTCGCCGAATTTAAACAAAAACCCCTTTATACTCCGAACAAAAAACAGGAACAAACCGTTAAGTTTTTAAAAAGCTATAAATTTTAATAAAACCCACTACTGCCATAACACTGAGTCATCAACGATAAAAAAACGACGTAATGGTCAAGAGTGCAAATCTCAGTCACTCTTATTAATCGAATTACGACGACTTCCATGTCATAAATTATGAATTCACTTCCACAAAACCATTAAGAAAATGGTTCAAACTTCATGTGACTCATGTTCGTAAGAACAGTGCAATCACCCAAATAAACACTCCGGAACAGCAATTCAAAGAACCAATGAAAGGACACAGTTAATCAACTGTGAAATCGTAGAAGTTGTAAACAGTACCACCACCCAGTCAAATCGTATGAATCACGGTTAGACGGAGATATGCATAAAGTACTTGGTCTGCTATCCCCTCACTGACCAATTATCTCTTTATTTAAAGCAGAGGCCATTGAGTTTTTGTTGAGTTAAGAACGAGAAGTCGCCGGTAAAAGTACGAGATGTTGAAGGTAGTACTGTGTTTGGTCGTTTTGGGGGTGCTGAAGGACACCGATGGGCACTCGTACCATCTGGGTACTTGTCCTAATATAGATCCTTTACCGGGATTCAACATGAAAAAGGTACTTGTTTGTAATGGTAGTAGTACGCATTAATCGAACGATAATTTTTTGCAGATGTTGGGAATTTGGTACGTCGTCCAGAAAACTAGTACTGGTAGCACTTGTCTTACGTACAATTTTACCCAAACTGATGAGCCTGGGGAGTACTTACTGGAACAAAATAGTCAACATTTGATATTAGGACTGACGCCGTTGAAACATCAGTACCACTACACCGGGAAGTTGTCAATTCCGGATGAGGCAGTACCAGGAAGGTAATAAATTAAATTAAATTATGAAAACTTTCACATCATAAATATTTTTTTTATAGAATGATAGTAAGATTCCCACTCAATCCAGCCGGTTCCGCTAGTTATACAGTATTCATGACCGACTACGACACCTACGCCGGAATTTTCACGTGTCAAAAACTAGGCTTTGCCCACAGGCAGTCGGCTACGATTTTGTCACGTGAGAAGACCTTGGAGCAGATCTACATCGACAAGGTAAGCCTATAACTCAACGACAATTTAAAATTATAATCTCTTATGTGTTGTAGATACGTTCAAAGCTCTCGGCTTCCAATATCGACCCGTTTGACCTCTCCATCATAAATCAGAAAGGTTGTCCAAAAGAAAATGGTACCAATATTAACATCGATAGTGAGACCTTCTCGGCACACTCGGTGGCAGGAGTGATTAAAAAAGCCGGAGAAAAAATTGGGGATGGGGTGGAGTATGTTGCTGGTGGAGCAAAGAAAATCTATAATAGGGTTACTGATAGTGGTGAAGAGGAAGACAAGGGTAAATTAGTTACGGTTAATCCTAATGCTGAATGGTTGCCTTAAGTTACCACGTGATGTGTTCAAGTGCCAAATTATTTTTTAAGACTCTGAAAGTTGCTCAGATGTAGTATAATTTTTAATAAATACGTAATTAAGACCAGTGTTGTTTTTTTTTGTTTTTTCAATAATTTTAATAGGCTGGGGAATTCTAAAATGCAAATAAATACGAAGAACTTGTTTATTGTTTTCTGCGAAATCGAAATTGTGTTTGTTTTGATTGTATCAGACTAAATATTTGGGTTTTTTGTTTCATAAATTTCATCAGATGCTTATGTAGATTTGGAAATGTTTATTTTTACTGATCGAAATGTTTTTTTTTTGTTTTTCTGAAATATTTCCTTTAATTTCTAGTTTTTTTCATAATATTTAAAAAAAATGATTACAGAACAATGAATAACATAACAAATGAAAGACAATTGGAAAACAAAAAATAAAATTAAAGGATGTAACAGACGCAACTAGCGCCATTAAAAAGAAGAAAACAGAAGCACAAAGAATCGAGTAAATAAAACTAAAAAAGAAAACA
Source organism: Zophobas atratus (assembly GCA_022388445.1). Lineage (NCBI taxonomy): Eukaryota > Metazoa > Arthropoda > Insecta > Coleoptera > Tenebrionidae > Zophobas > Zophobas atratus. The sequence goes on from CM039446.1 coordinate 15,094,476, forward strand.
GAAATAATACCAGTTACAGTGTAAGAAAAGAAGAAGCTTATGAGTAGATCGGAATAGACGACCTACGCGTGTTTCGCGCTTATCAATTATTCGAATTTGGATTTTTTTGAGAAAATTTGGATGCATGACTCAAGGCGGATTCATAAACCATAACTACATTAGTAAGTTTGTTGTTTTATTAAATTTCAGTGGCATTTACCAAGCAAAATATTCAGATGACGTCATAAAATTTTTGGTGGTAATGGTTAGAAAAATTTTGGTTAGATTAGTTAAATTTGACAATAATTAATCGACGAGATCACTTGTCTAATAAAAATCGACACAAACGACAGACCGACAGACGACAGACAGACAGAAACGGGATACCCATTTTTTCGTAATTTAGGGGTCAGGAAACGTCAAGAAAACATAAAACTAACTATTTGCAGGATGGACCCTATTACAATAAAACCTAGGAGCTTACATTCGGGAAGTAAAAAGGCTTAAAACGGATTAATAAAAAAAAAACAACAAAAGAAAACAGAAAATTGTGCGAAATATATCACTGATTTAGATTTTTATTTATGGAAAATTTATGAAAAACTTCAGCAGTCAATGAGGAAAAGACCTAGTCGGTGGTAATCATTTTCAGCAGTTTTTGTAGATTAAGAAGCTTCAAATGTAATATCGGGTGACTAGTAATGATGACAGCTGGTGACTTGTTATCATAAAAACTTTAATAGTCTCTCGGTATAAATTAATAAGGTTTTTTTTTGAAAAACTTTTATCGCTCTGTACCTCCAAAAAGATTATCTAACCTCAAAACCCCTTACATAGGCAATTATTTTTTTTTGTGTTGTCATTGTTGTTAATTATTATTTTCAAATAAAATTATTCTAGATTCCATTTGTAATTTTTTAAAGTATTAAAATACCAATAAATATCTCCATTTTTTTAAATTATTTTTTGATAGTCAACTATGTAGTTGTACACTATTTTAACTCAATAGGGATTTTTTTTAACCTTGTCGAAATTTCGACATTCATGTTCTTTCTGACTTTGTTTCCAAATAAAATTTTTGCTGGAACCCTCTTAAATACCATGTGATCGTCTAATAACTGTTAAATAGAGGGTTAAATTTTACAATACCAACATCATAATTTTAAAAACAAATCGCACGGCCTGCTAGAGGCATTTTTATCCTGTGATGCAAATCAACTAACTTTCTTCTTTAAAAATCTTCTTATTCAAGTTAAAACATCTGTGAACTTTTCCAAAAAGAATATTTCTAGAATTATCGTAAATTAATTCCTTGCTACTTAACGTACTTCAAAACCAAATACTCATATTCAAGCTCTAAACAGTTATTTACCTTGTAAGAAAAGATTTAAGCCCTGCTGTTTTCGAATCCATAATGATATTAATTTAACGGCTAATAATTTTCAAGGCCCTTTCTCTCAAAATGGATCAATGTTTAAGACTAGCTTAAATACCATAAATGAAAGATTTCAAATTTCGAGTGAAAAGTCTATGAAATGTGTAGATAAGTATGTACATATAATAACTTAAGTAAAAACATCCAGAAATCTAGATACATATAACGTATATATAAGGTTAGAAAATCGTTAATAAACTAATCTTACACTAATCACACCCGTTTTAACATAAAACACGAAGCGCGCGCCGTTTCAGAATTCCTTCTACTCTGTCTTATAAAATTCCCTAGAACTACCAACCCAAGGCTAATTTGCCTACATTATTTATTAGAATTATCCTAATTACGTCACCATTTTTTTGAGAGGATAAACAAACGTATTTTGATTAAAAATTTACCATGCTTGCGATAACTTGAAAAAAACAAAACATGCAGAGTCATCTGTCACTCGTGGACATTCTAAAAAATATTTCTTCATTTTTACCTATTTTTTGTTTTCTTTAGATTAAGTAGAGTTATTATTTGTTATGCTTGTTTATAAATAGAGTCATTTGTCATTATTTCGTGGTATATATTAGTTTTTTTCATACTTTAGTCATAAAACAGTGGCAATAAAAATTCAAAAAACGATTTCCGCATAACACGAAAACAACATCCATATCTCTGATTTACACCACCCATAGTTCATAAATTATTATAATAACAACACAAAATTGATAAATTTCTGTAACTCTGTAACTTAGGTATTTCACCGCTATCGCCACACATTTTTTACTTAAAATAGATAACATTTTAATAAACGGCACCATACCACAAACAACCAATATGTGTTACCATTCATGAATAGCACACCAAAATGAAAAGTGTGTTGCTAGCAACCTTGTTTTTATTATTAATACAAATCCAAAAATCAACCCCTTCTTGTCGAAAAAGACGACTCAAACCCAACATAATCGTGATCATAGGCGACGATGTGGTAAGATCTACTAACTCAGCGTACCTTTTCTCTACTACGAACCCTAGGGTCACAACGACTTCAGTCTGCATGGTTCCAACCAAATCCCGACACCTAATATAGACGCTCTTGGCTACAACGGGATAGTTTTGGATCGGTACTACGTCCAGAATTCATGTACACCCTCAAGAGCAGCATTTCTAACCGGAAACTACCCAATCCGATCTGGATTGCAAGGAGTACCCATCGTTGCAGGAACCAACAGATCGCTGCCTGTAGACATGCCCATAATGCCCCAGTTTTTGAAAAAGTTGGGATACAAAACACATATTGTAGGTAAATGGCACTTAGGTTCCAACTATAGGAGCCGAACTCCTACTGAAAGAGGGTTCGATACACACTTTGGGTACTGGAATGGGTTTCTGGGATACTTCGATTATTTCACCGATTTTAACAATACCGTGAGTATTATTGGCACCCTATGATGGTTCTAATGATTGATGCTTTCACAGAAGGTTGAAGGTTTTGACTTACATGATGGTTTTGAAACGGTTTGGAGAGACATGGGGCAATACGCTACTAATCTTTTCACTAGGAAAGCCTTAGAAGTGATTGATAACCACGATACTAGAAATCCTTTGTTTTTGATGGTCACGCATCTAGCAGCACATGCCGGGAGGGACGGAGTTGAGTTAGGAGTACCAAATAGAACTCTAACCGATTTAAAATATAGCTATATTCAAAATCCCCGTCGAAGACTCTTTGCTGGTACTACTTTTTCCAACTAGTTTCTTTAAATGTAATTATTTTTGTAGATGTCGTAAACCTACTAGATGATTCAGTTGGACAAATTGTACAAAGGTTGCTACATCGTAACATGCTGGAAAACTCCATAGTACTCTTTTTCTCTGATAATGGGGCTCCTACTGTTGGTCCATATGCGAATTCTGGCTCAAACTGGCCGCTGCGAGGGGTACATTCAACAAAATCAGTACCTTCAGTACTAACCGTTTGTTTCAGATAAAACTGACGAACTTTGAGGGTGCCATTAGAGGCACTGGGGTTATTTTTAGTCCTTTGTTGAAGAAGAGGCGCTACGTTAACAGTAAATTTATACATGTTAGTGACTGGTTACCCACGTTGTATGCAGCTGCAGGTACTTATACTACCCACTAACACCCCAACAAATTATAATTTTTCGCGTTGTGAATAGGTGGCAATGTCAGAGACTTAGGTCACATTGACGGTGTTAACCAATGGAACACACTATCACAAGACGCCCCTTCACCACGTTCCGAAATCCTAGTCAACATCGACGAAGTAGAAAACACTACATCGATTATAAAACACACACGGACGCTACAAAGTACTTACTGGTATTTCACAAACCTCGAGTAAACCTATTCGTGCTCACTTTACGTTGTAGGTGCTTTCCTGAATGGCACCAAAGACTCCTACTTCGGTGAAAGTGGCCGAGGTACCGAAGTACCACCCTACAACATCACTAGAGTTATCCACAGTGATACCAACCAAGCCATACAAAAAATCACCAACGCTCCAATAACCGAACACCAGATTGTGTTCACCAGGGCTCAGGTGGACTTGGCTTGGTGCAGAAACGCCAACTATACTCCATTTTTGAATTGTTCGAATGCTTGTTTGTTCGATTTGGAAAAGGATCCTTGTGAGACTACTAATATTATAGACGAACAGCCAGATTTGGGGCGGCTGCTTTTGCGAAGGATTGAGGAGTTTTCGGTGTTTTTGGTGCCTCAGGGGAATCTGACTGTTGATCCGGATTCGAATCCTCAGCGTTTTGGTAATACTTGGTGTACTTGGTTGGACGATTCGTGGTGTGTGAAGACTCCTAATAACACAAATTTGACACCAAATAATGTAAATATTTGAATCACTTGTTTCAGTAAATAGAAGATGGAGCGATAGAATATTGTACGATTTTTTAGTAAAGTCTATTTAGTACCGCTAAATAAAACACAAAATTATTTATTCCTCCATTGACAAAAAAGAGCTGCGAGCGAGGGTGACTCGTGACTTACCCTCAGATTGCTCAATGGGGCCGAATCGCAATCGCTCCTCACTTCCAAAAAAAGGAAATTTTAAACTTTGGATAAAATTTAAATGAAATTAAATTAAACGTTCTGAATCAATGCATATACTTGAAAATCACAAATCACTGCGACGGTGATTCTATTCTATCGACGAGTAGGCTGTTACGGTCTCAAACTCGCAGTTGGGCCCCGGCTATTCTAAATCTGATAGCTCAAAAAGGAGCGCGCCCTCCGCTTCCGCCAAGTGTTATTGTGTTATCTAACCTCAATTCCGTTTAAATGTTCAATTTCTATGACTGTGATAAGTTTCAAAAAGGGCAATAAACACCATTTAAATTCGCCATACAATCTTGTGAAATTTTAAACAACAAATAATTCTTATTTGAGATTAAGATTGGACATTAGCTCATTTATATGATGAAAACGTTCATCAACAAAATATTTACATAAAAAATCAGCAAAGATTTATAAAAACAAAAGATCTAATGTGAAATAAACTTGTGCGGATAAAATACTACGCGAGGTTAGAAACTGCAGAGCATGAAAGTTTACGTTCAATTTAAATTATACGACAAAGAAAATTACTGAAGTTAAAAATTGTGAGATAGAGAAATATTGTAGGTATGAGGTGAAAATTGCAAAGCTAACTAATTTATGATGTTATATTAGACCATGATCCAAGTGATTGGTTACTTAAAACAATTTGTTTTGAGGGCTTATAACGTGGACTGCTTCTCCCCAACAAAACACATGATAAATAAACACAAAATGCGTCCTGTGTTGCGAGGGAAATGCGTCTCGGTGGTGCAATTATCCAACGTTCCGAGGAACATGCGTCTCGGTGATGTGATGATGATAACGATGATAATAACGATGATATTACACTATCTAAGGAGAGAAATCTTTAATCCCCCTGTCAGTCCACGATGTTTTGACGGTATTTCTACGGTCTTTTTCCACAGTGGGGCAGTTAGGTTAATTTAACTGCCCTAAATGAACTATAGCAACCTTGTGTGAAGAATTAAGAAGTGTTATAATGTAACACTTCTGTATATGCATCCAGAAACGTTATTCGTAACAAAAAACTCAATCCTGACTAAGTGAATTTCATGAAATCTCCTAGTAAGTGATTTATCTAAATAAATCTAATGTCTGTTAAATTGTATTAGCACAGTTAACGATTAAACTCCTGACATGAACTGTCAATTTACAAACAATGAATCAAATTTACACGTACTAGCGTCGGTCACTTTTTCCGATTAGTCGTCTGTGTGTCGTCGTCGTCGTTACGATTAATTGTCGTTAAACAAAGGCTTTCTCCTTCTTATTAACCACCAAATCAACTAACTAACCAAGCTAACTCACCACGTGGTTACACTCAAAACAAACACACCAAAAGTGACGCTTTCACCTCTCTAGCAAGCAGACATCTTTTTCCCTACTAACCCTCTAACTAAAATCCCCAGCAGGACTACCCAAAAAGCGCTAACGTGCACATGGTTGCCTATGTTTAAAGATTTTAATTCAAATTCGGTCACCACAGGGCCTTCAAAATTATCATCAGTTAAATTAATATCACCATAAACTAGAAATAAGAGATGTATTTATGTTTATTTTGTATTAGACTAATATTTTACTTTATTTTGTGTTATCACAAAGTTAAGACACATTTGGATAAAGGTTGCGGGAAAATAAAGAGCTATAAACAAATAAATTATACTAGAAAAAACTGAAGTACCTATTCTGAATGTTAAAAAACTGATTCCTGTCCGACAGTGAAACCAGGTTTCTAAGAATTAGAAACTCCGATGCATTCTGAGCCCGATTTTTTGTTGGAAACGCTCCAAATCAATACAAATTTCAACGCCAATAAAATATAAAGAAATCGATTAAAACTGGAATTGTGGATTATCCTCAAGTTAGAAACGTTCTAATTTAATTGATTTCTAAAAACGCCAATATGTCTATCACTCCTAGAAACCAAAATACCAGTGCCAGAAATGCAAATATCTTTACTAGGATAAAAGTTTATGCATAGTCATCAGTCATCACAAAATAATCTAGGGATCTTTTTCTTGCTTTCATATGGTAAAGTTGTATCTAAATTACTGCAAACGACAACTAAATCACAAAGCAAATTGAAGGCCAAAAGTGGCGTCAGCATGTCTAACATACTGGGATGTAGCTGATTGATTATGTTGTCCTTAGATCTCCAGGAATTAGGGTTTCGTTGCAGTTTTTCATGTTTTTATTTGCGTTAAACTGGAATGAAGAAAAGGAACATTTGAACTAGCTTTTGAAGGATTACGGGATGAAATCTATCCAGATTTTATAATCATCTTAACATCTGGCCAATTTTCAACTGTGAAGAAGAAAATATACTAAAGAAATCGGTACCTATCTAGACAATGTACAATTTTTAATATCACTAGGCTCTGATTCGGAATACAGGTTTTCTTTCATCTAAAGACGGTGCCATGTATAGCGATCCTTTTTATATCGAACGTCAAACCACGTGAATTGTGTGTTGCCTATCTCAAAGTTTATAAAAATATTTTCTAAGCTTCACTTTAACCTACTTAGAGAGTCTTGTTTCGATGCTTACTTGCTTCTTGCTTTTAAATATCATAAATTAATTGCGATTTTTCCTGAATTAAGATCATCAATTTTGCTAATAATAACTAAAACCTATTCAACTATCTGTAAATGGAACGTCTCACTAGGTACTGTAATTATCCACATCATATAATAAAACAATGGTCTTTATACTCTTATTATGTTATTTATTAGACACGTCTTTCCTCGCCCCTGAAGTGCAATTAAACGAATCCAGTCTTTTATCTAAAAAAAAAAAATAGATAATATCAGTTACAGTGTAAGGAAAAATAAAGTGGTCGATACGACTGATCCGTTGCCATCATTTTAAATTTGTGAAAATCTGCATCAAGACGGATTCATAAACCACAAATACAGAAAATTTGCCGAGTTAAAACTCCGCGACCTAATATCTTCAGAACGGATACTGAAATTTTGTAAACGCCATTGTGTTTAGCGTGAAGAGGGAAAGCTTAATTTAGTACATGGCAAATACGACGCATAGTACTGTGAGGTGGTGCTCCATCTTACATGTTTCTTTTGGTCTCTAGAGGTACATTTTCCAACAACAGCGTTAATTCTTCCTGAAGAAAGTGCGCCAGTGAGTGTATTTTTTAAAAAATATGGTCCTATTAATTAACTCTTTTATTTTTTTTATAATACCATATCATACATTTATACCCCAACTACTTTGATTCCTCGTTTCACGTACGCAATAGGATTAGTGTCTGACCATCAGTGCGAATTGTTTGTGTTAAGTAGGCACACCATTATTATGAAAACGACTTTCGTCACTTCATATAATTTTTTTCAAAAAATTATTCTCTTCTTCGTATTGTGTAATTCACGAAGCAATAAATGTCAGTCTTCTGTTTAAATCTCCTAACGATGGAAATCAGTTTAAATAAAAAGTAAAACTTTTGTGGTGACCGAATTTTAATGAAAATTTCGCGCTGGACAAATTAAGAGCAGCGCAAAATCACATTTGAATAATTTGAATTTGAAAAAAAACCTCAATCCAAAACAAACGTTAAACATAGGCAACCATGTGCACGTTAGCGCTTTTGGGTAGTGTGTAGTTCTGCTTGAAATTTTAGTTAAAGGGTTGATAGAAGAGGCGGCTTGGTAGCGAGAAGTTGACTTTGCTTGGTAGAGGATGGGGGACGCGACCCTGACACTGACGGTTTGGTTTTGTGTGTGGAACGCATGATGAAAAGACGCTTGAGTAGGTTAAATTTAGTTTACTTGGTAGTTAATAAAAGGGAGGAAGCCTTTGTTTAACGACAATTAATTGTAACGACGACGATGCCACGGTTTCCCCAACACGAGTAGCTAATTTTTGCTGTTTTCGAAGCGAAAATTAGGTGAATTTTCGACCGACGCCAACCTGTGGTGTCAATTTGTTTTATTGTTTGTAAATTCACAGTTCATGTTAAGAGTTTAGTCGTTAACTGTTTCAAACACAATTTAACAGACATTAGATTTGTTTAGATAAACGCTCACTAGGAGATTTCATTATATTCACTGAGTCAGGACTCTTTGATTTTGTTTGTCTAATTACGAATAACGTTTCTGGATGCTAATACTTAAGTGTTGCATTATATTATAAGATTGCTAATAGTTCATTGACGGCAGTTAAATGAACCTAACGGTGCCCCACTGTGGAAAAAGACCGTATAAAAGTGCAGTAGAATTCATAATATAATATCGTGGTTTGACGGGGGGATTAAAGATTTTTCTCCTTAGACAGTTATCATTGTTATTATCATCGTCATCATCATCACATCACCGAGACGCATTTTCCTCGCAACGTTGCAAATTATATCACCGAGACAATTTATTTCTCGCAACGTTGGATAATTATATCACCGAGGAACTTTCCTCGCAACGGCTGATGCATTTTGTGTTTCATTTATCATGTGTTTTGTTGGGGTAAACAGTCCACGATATAAACTCTTAAAGTTAATCGTTTTAAGTAACTAGTCACTTTTAACATAATGTAAACTCTCGAATGGACATAAAATACTGACTTAATTTTGTTAGCTTTGCAATTTTTCACTTCATACAATTTTTCTCTATCTCACAATTTTAACTTCAGTAATTTTCTTTGTTGTATAATTTAAATTGAACGTAAATTTTCATGCTCTGCAGTTACTAACCTCACATATTTTTTTTTGTCTGGAGAAGTTTTATTTCAGACCAAATCTTTGTTTGTATAATTTATAAATCTTTTCTAAGATTTTGTTTTGTAAATACTTTGTTGATGAATGTTCCCATCATATAAATTATCTGATGTCTAATCTTAATCTCAGATTAGAAGTCTTTGCTGTTTAAAAATTTCACGAAAGTGTATAGCGAATTTCAATGTTGTTTATTGCTCTTTTTGAAACTTTCACACTTGTGCAGTTGTAGTTTAATACCAGAGTCATAGAAATTGAACATTTAAAATGGAATTGAGGTAAATAACACCGAAATACGTGGCAGAAGTGGAGGGCGCGGTTCCTAGTCGAGCTTGCTAGCCTTATGGCGCCACCTGCACAAAGGATGCAGGCTAGAATCGAAGTCAGAAGCGGTCGAGATGACGAACGTTGTCGGCTTGTCGGTAATAGAGAAGTGCTTTGTTACAATGCTTGCGATAGATAGAATCACCGTCGTGGGTAGAAGAACAGCCACGACCAGGAGCCCCAAACTCAGCTCCTGTTACAACGCCCCCTATGAGTATTGTTGTTGTGCTCTGGAATGACATTGTTCGAGCGCCACACTCTTATAGCACTCTGGTGCCGCTGCCGCTGCATAGATTTTTATTAAAATTTTGTGCTCTTGTTGACTGCTATAATTTAAATTTGCTGCCACACGTCCGTAAAAATTTGTGTGTTTGCATCCAGTTACTTTAATTTTGCTTTGTTTTCATTAAATTTATTGTTTACAAATATTTGCATTGATTCAGAACAGAAAATCAAAACGGATTTATAACCTACAAGTGTATGAGTATTTTATTTTATAAAAATTAAACTACATTTACTGTTTTTGAAACACAACATTGTATAATTTCATTTCCAATGCCAAACTTATCAGATTGAATTTTAAACCTTAAAAATCGCAGTAAAATTCAAATTGAGTCAACTTTCTTTCAACAATCGTAGACAAACTTTCAAAAATCTATATAACGGTTTCTCTTTTGTTAATTTTGTGTTTTTTTGGGATGTGTAGAGGCCGTTTTAAAGGTGCCAATATTTGTCTCTGCATGTGATTCATCAGTTAAAATAATTCACAGACCAGTGTAAAAATGTGTAAATAAACAAAAACCTGAAGTACTAGTTTATAAATACATAAATATGAATAACCTCGACGTTAATAATTGACCCATACTTAGATAAGTAAGATGATTATGGTAAACATACGTGACTGCACGTGAACTAGTTGTCGACTTCATCCTAATAAACTAGGCGCACTCCTGCTCCAAAATGAAAATAAAAATTATCGCAATTTTTTTCTAGTAAGCTTCCATTTTTATCACTTCAAACATTTAATAAAACATTGTAGTTGCATCCTGCATTCCCAAAATCCAGTTTATGCCAACAAACCCCACATCATCGTGATCATGGCCGACGATATGGTAAGTCCTCTATCACTATTTTTATCAATATTAATTGATAACTCCTAGGGTCACTACGATGTCGGCTTTCAAGGTTCTAACCACATTCCGACGCCTAATTTAGACGCTTTAGCTTACAATGGTATCATTTTGAATAGATTCTACACCCAGAATTCTTGCACTCCTTCACGGACAGCCTTTCTGACTGGGAATTACCCGATAAGATCAGGAATGCAAGGATACCCACTGAAAGCTGGAGAAAACCGGGCATTACCACACGATATGCCTACCATGCCCGAACAAATGAAAAAATTAGGTTATAAAACACATCTTGTAGGTAAATGGCACTTGGGGGCAGCGACTAGAAACAATACACCCACGGGTAGAGGCTTTGACTCCCATTTTGGGTACTGGCATGGATTGATAGGGTACTTTAACTATCTGTCTTTTAGACGGGAACATAATCACACCGTAAGTGGGTGAGGAGAAATTTAGCTAAACTGGTTAATTTTTAGGTATTGTTTTAGTTAACTAGAGGTTTAGATCTACATGACAATTTAAAACCAGTGTGGTCCGGTCAGGGTAAATACGCAACCAATTTATTTACAGAGAGGGCGCTTGAAATCATCGATAATCACAATGTAGAGGTACCTTTATTTCTGATTTTGTCACACCTGGCACCTCATGCTGGTAAGGACGGTCTAGAACTAGAAGTACCTAATGCGACTTTAACCAACCTCAAGTACTCTTACATCAACGATCCGAGACGCAGACGGTATGCAGGTTAGTACTACATTATACCACCATCAATGGTACTATTTTCCCACAAACAGACATGGTTAATTTAATGGACGAATCCACCGGTCGCATCGTCCAGAAATTAAACCAGAAAAACATGCTAGAAAACTCCATCGTACTATTTTTCTCTGATAACGGTGGACAACCCGTTGGACTGTACCAGAATTCGGCCTCCAACTGGCCTCTAAGAGGAGTATAATACTTCTAACTCGTTTTGCAAGACATAATCAACAATTTTAGACAAAATTTGTCGATTTTGAAGGCGGCGTAAGAACAGCGGCTGCTATTTTTAGCCCTTTGTTCAAAAAGTGGGGTTATGTTAGCACACAGTTCTTCCATTTGACGGACTGGTTGCCGACTTTTTATTCAGCAGCTGGTGAGTACTTTTCACGAGAAGAAACACTAATGATTTTTGATAGGTGGCAACCTGACGGACTTAGGTATAATAGATGGTATCGACCAGTGGAAGGTACTAACCGAGAATCTAACGTCTAGTCGTACCGAAATCTTGATAAATATAGACGAGGTTAAAAATACTTCTACTATTATCGGAAACAACGGGCGGCACAAGCTGATTCAAGGTGAGTATGATAATATGCAGTACGTTTGGTTAAAGTGAGACTTAGGTACTTTTGGACATGATTATTTTGATAAGTACTTCGGGAGTAGTGACCATCAGACACCAGGAACGCCACCTTACAACCATGAAAACGTTCTGGAAAGTGTTACCAATCAGGCTATCACAAGTGTTGTTGATGGTACTACGACACGAGAAAAAATTGATGAGCTTCGATCCCAAACTGACTTATCTTGGTGCAGGGATTTTAACAAAACTTTTGATTTTAAGTGTACAGATGGTTGTTTGTTTGATCTGATTGATGATCCATGTGAAACTACGAATATTCTGGAGAAAGAAGTGGAAATACGAGAAGAGTTAAAACGAAAATTGGAGAAGTACAGATTAGTATTAGTTCCACAAAGGAATAAAGACTTCGATTTGAGTTCTGACCCGATTTTTTATAATAACACGTGGTGTACGTGGCTTGATGATGATTGGTGTTTTAAGACTACCAATATAGAACGTATATATTAGCAAATTTTGTACAATAAACTTATTTTCTAGTTTGTGTAACTGAAGTTTTTCAGTAATTTTGAAACATCTAATTTAAGTACGACCTGGTAAGCTCTCTACCAGAAAAGAAAAAATAAGTGCTTCTCGTAATCGTCGTTGTACACGTGCGTGAGCCTTATTTCTCTCAGTGTTTTGCAGAATCAAGAGAACTACCCATAGGTCAGTATCTGTCTCTCGGTCCTTCTCGAACATCTGGTCCTTCGAAGCGGATATCAACTCGTAATCTCACACCGGATTTTTATCATTTTTCTCGGTGGATACTCTATTGCATGCCTTCCGAAGAAGAAACATTTCTGCAATCTAAAATTAAAAAACTTGCTGGTCTGAAATTCATTCAGGCAAAGTTATTTGTTTAAATGCAAAACTGTCACGATTCCGTGAAAAAAACTACAGATGATTATCATTATCACTTTTGTGTTTTTCTATACAGATAGTCGTAGTTACATGAAGGTTGGAGGTAAAAAGCGCCCTGCAGCGGTGATTCATCGCTCAACTAAATCTCTTTTCACGCGCAGCACAGCAATACATTAATTAATTAAGCATTAATTACAATACCTCCGCCCTTAGTTTAAAATTTTCCACATGATAATTTTTACATTTAAAATTTTTCTCAATAGTATTCGTTCGGCCTATCCATCTACCAGGAAAAATTTATTTTAAATACTGTCGCACTTGACGTCCAAAATGTGGTGGAGCACCGTCTTGTTGAAACCAAATAGTTTCTGCTGGTAACTCCGGGTTTGGGTAATTGGGAAACAATTCTCTGAGTCTAGGCACTATACGTTCCAGCAACAGCCTTAAGTATCTGTCAGAATTTAAATTCCCATTAATAAAAAAAAGACCAATTACATGGTACGGTATGGATCTGTGCCAGGCTAGTACCTGCAGTTGTGTCTGTTCTCATGACCATTTAAACAAAAAGTAGATTCGTTAGAAAACAAAATCCTGTTGATAAAATTTCCGTCTTGTTGTATTCTGTTCATAATAATTTCCGTAAATTCGACTCAACCATCAAAATCATCTTCGTTTCGCTCTTGTACCAAATGGACTATGTATGAGTGAAACTTTTCCTGTTTCATTATTGTTTGAATTGATTTTCTACTAACATTAAGGGCATTTTCATTATTTGTAGCAGTTTTTGGACTTTTCTTAACATTTCCAGTTTCATTAAATCTTTGTAGGGTTTCTGAAACAACAACAAAGATTAAACCCCACCCACCCACCCCGATCTCAATTCTGACGAATTTTTCATTCGTAATCAGACCGAGGGGCGGAGTTTAATTGCAAAATTCATATTTGTGTAGAAAATTTTGACCTTTGAAAAACACATTTCACGTGGGAATTTCTTGTAGAGAGAGAGGACTTTACAACTATGGAGCGCCCCTCGACTCACGATAAATAAAAAAATCATAATGTTTAAGATAGGGTGGGTGGGCGGGACTTATATTTTTCTCCATGTTTCCTTAATATACGTAGTCTTCTTTCCTTACAAGAAACTAAAACATGTTTAACTATGGTGTTGTTCAAAGCAAACTATATTAAAAAAAGGCCCGATCTCAATTGTGATGAATTTCTCATTCGTTGTTACATCGAGAAGTGAAGCGTAATTACAAAATCCGTATTACAAAAATTCACAGGGGCAGGTTTTAAGTTTGTTGTTGTGAAAAGAAAACTACGTATGTTAAAGAGAAGCAAAATATAAGCCCCGCCCACCCACCCTATCTCGATTGTGATGATATTTTTATTCGTCGTGAACCGGGAGACGGAGCTTAACTGCAAAATCTATATTTTTCTACAGAAAATTGCTATATGAAACATGTTTTTAAGTAATCGTGTTTTTTAAAAAAGAAACCATGTTTTGAGTAAAGAAGAGAGCCAAATATTAAATGTCATTGCGTGAATTTTTTATTGGTTGTCGGAACTAGAGGCGAAGCATAATTGCAAAATCCATATTTCCCCATAGAAATGTACCCTTTTTGAATATGTTTTAAGTTTCTTGTTGTGAAAATAAAACTGCGTATATTAAGAAAAAAGGGCTAAATAAAGGCCCCGCCCGCCCGCCCTATGTCAATCGGGGGGCGGAGCTCAGTTGCAAAATTTTTACTTTCCTACAACAAATTACCATCTTAAATACGTTTTTAAGTAATCGTATTGTTCACAGAAAACTACATACATATAGTTCTGTATTGAATAAAAAAAAACATAGTAAAACACCTACATTCGCTCCGACCTCAATTGTGGTGAATTTTTCATTCATTGTCAGACCTAGAAGCGGAGTGTAATTGCAAAATCCATATTTCTGCACAAAATTTTACCCTTTTAAAAACATATTTCACATGATAATTTCTAGTAGAGAGACGAGGATTTTGCAATAAAGCTCTGCCACTTCAACTCACTATGAATAAAAAAAAATCATCGCGTTTGAGAAAGGGTGGGTGGGCGCGGCGTATATTTTGTCCATTTCTTGTTAATATACGTAGTCTTCTTTTCCTTACAAGAAACTAAAAAGATGTTTAACTATTGTGTATTATTTTCGACATCTTTTAAGTTTCTTGTTGTGAAATGAAGGCTAAGTATGTTAAAAAAGAAGCAAAATATAAGCCCCGCCCACCGACCCTATCCCAATTGTGATGATTTTTTGTATTGGTCGTGAGCCGGGAGGCGGAGCTTAATTGCAAAATCCGTACTTCCCTGTAGAAAATTACCATTTTGAATATGTTTTAAGTTTCTTGTTATGAAAAGAAGGCTACGTATGTTAAAAAGAAGTAAAATATAATACACGTTAGTTTATGTTACCTGGCTTCATATTATCTAACTTTCTTAGTTCAGGTTTCGGGTTTGGAATAGGAGAAATGGGAGTTGCTGAAGAGGTTCCGGGCGGTTCTTCGTCGCAGTTCTGAATTGCGGGATATTTGTTTTTTCTCCCGGTTTGCGCATTTTTATGTTGATATCAGCGGTTTGTTGAACACCCTGTTGAGCTCTGGCCCTTAGTTGGTCGATGTGGTGCTGCCATATGGTATTATTTGGCAGTGTGCAGAAATAATTCCTTGGCCCTAAGTTTTGTTATTGTGGCTCTTGCTAGGTTTTTTTGCTTGGCTGCCTGTAATCTCTTTCCCATACTCCATCTTCCTTTTTTAGGTATCTGTTTTGGGTGTGGTCTGTTTGGATCTCCGCATAGCTTCGGTTTCCAAGTTTCAGTAAATAAGAAAGGGCTGTTATGTCTGTTCCCAACATTCGTTTTGGTACTTTTGTCTTTAAGAAGAATGGGAGGGTGCGTGGTTTGAAGAATTTGGATAAGCGAATAGAAATGTTTCTGCCCTGGTGGGAATCGAACCACACCTCTCCCGCTTGCCACTAGACTACAGAGCGGCTTATCTTTACTTCGCTTACCCAGCTATTATTGTGCCGCCACAAAGAAGATGGGAATTCTACAACCAAGCTTTATTGTGAGTGCAGCAACATGACTTTTGTAACCACCTATTCTCAAAAATGTCAGGGAATTTATTTACAAGATTATTTAAACAGTGCTTATCTGAGGAAATGTGTAGTGATGCTACAATGCTACTGCCTTCATTTGCTAGCTTAAATTTAAATATTCTTTAAAAATCTCTACCTAACAGACAGTGTTTTTTATGTGGAACTACTTGAACAGTATAGTTTTCACAACATTTATTTTCAAATTGCGACGAAACTCCAGTGAATGAACAGCGTCCGGTAACGATCCGGAATTTCACCGATATCGCGTGGGGGTGGCGTGCCTCGGTGCCAAGCCTTGGGCCGACTAGTGTCGCTGAAAAAGTAGCACGTCTGGCCGACCTAGGCTTATGCGGACACCTTCACGCCACTGGTGGCGTCTTCGGTCGGGAGCGGCGGTGCTCGGGCGCCAGCTCGCTCTTCATTTTCTAAGGTAGTCGCAGTCTGGTTGCGTTTCCTCTTGTTAACAGGTCACTTTCTTACGCAACGAATTTTCTAGCCTCTTGAAAATTTTGGGTGTTGTGGCTACACGGTCAGGGTATCTTCAGTTACACAATTGTACTGTACGCCTAGCCTTTGTGTCATTCTCCATAACGTGTCCATAACTAAGGATCATGTCGGTTTTCTCGTTATTGAATGCATAGGCGTTTTTCTGACACTGACGTTGACTGACGTTTCTATACATTTAGCAAACTTTGATACAATTTAATTTTGAAACATTTTTTGTAATCCAGGTTCAGGTGGAATCGGTATTTTAGGTTGCCTGTTTTAAAAACATAAATGGGTCATCTTAGCTGAATGACCCTGTATATGACACGTATAAATTAAATATTCAATCTTGAAGCAAAAACAAATAAATATATTATCAATCTAAGGGGTGTACAATAAAGAATATATTTGGAGAAGGCCTTGGAATTATTATTTGCCGATTATTTATAACAGTCTAATTGTTTTCGGAAACTAAGTAGACAATTAAACTTTAGAACATGGATGATTTCATCATTACTATCTTAAATGCAGTCGGGTTAAGAATAATTGACATTTGACTTCATAGCATTTCTTAGACTTTGCGACGAGATTCCGGTGGGACGGACGATGACGGTGCGGAATTTCGCCGATAAGGCGTGGAGGTGGCGTACCTCAGTGCCATGCCTTGGGCCGACTAGTGCCGTGTAAATAGAAACACATCTGGCCGACCTAGGCTTACTCGGACACCTTCACGCTACCGAGGGTGGCGCCTTCGGTCGGGAGCGGCGGTCGCTCGGGCGCCATCTCCCTCTCCGGGGGAAACAAGAGAATAAAATAAAACGGAAGAATATTTTAAACAATAAACCGGGTTTATTTCCTGCCACCAGCTACACGGCTAAAATAGATCGTACGGCTAATTCTTAAATAATTACGGCACGGTCGGATCGTCCCTTCCTGGACGATACGGCCACCCGGAAGAGCAGCGCGGTGGCGGAAAACGACGCGTACTCAGCGGTTTCGGCATTTTGTGGTGAGGGAAAAAAGCAACGGTGACAGCGGTACAGTTTTTCCCTCGGGGGCGGCAATTCAAAAACAGGAAACCGCTACGCCTCCGAAGTCCAAGAAAGAATCCTCTTTTTCGACCCCGTCGGTGGTACGCGCAAAGAAGCGAACTTTGGAACTCATTGAAGAAGCGATAGAAGTAATTGAAAAAGTCCCGGGTACTTCTATTCCGTCATTTGTCACGACAACTTGGTTTGTCTGTTGGTATTTTTAATCCGATTCTAAGAAAAGACCTTCATTTGTTTCCCTATGCTCACATCTTAAGAGTTCGATATTGTCAATGAATGATAATATTTAGAACATTTTATTCGACTGTGCTTTAATTAATCATTTTAGTCCCCTGTTTTGAGAAGTCAAACTCATTCAAATCAAACTAATTTCTACGTGACATTCTTTCAATGTATAAATAAAGACTTAAGTTTTAGATTGCTATTACCTAGTGCTGAAGGACATTTTATCCCGTTAGTTAAGTGCACATCTTGCATGTTTTTCAAAAACAAATGCTGCGCTTTTTTAGAATTTTTTTCATTACATTATTATAACTCTATATAATTTATGGAATACTATCAAAATTACGGCGTAATCTTATATTCACAACAGCTGCACCCAATTTGTCTAACGAATAAAGCAAATTCTTTTACTTTTATTGTTTTATTTTAAACGAAAGAGTGTAGAAGTTACGGGATTTTAAATTAACTGTGTTAAATTAAATTAAATTGAAAACAGCTTCCAGGTATTAAAAAGACACAGAATAGAAGAACAATAGTAAAAAAAATGTAAAACCAAAAATGAACGAAAGCATGCAAACTAGGGATGAATTAAGTTAATAAAAAGTCAAAACCAAATGATTAAAAGTATGTGGAAAGTAATGATAATAACAAGTGCTCAAGTCCTGAAAAACAAATTTTATGATGTGAAATAAATACGTAAACAAAACACAACAAATGAATTATTATTAAGTGGAAATTTAAGTAAAAAGATAAAAATTAAGTGAAAGTGTAAACACAAAATAAACTTTTAGTTTAGTTATATTTAATTATTTTATTCACAAAAAAATAAAATGGAGTAATAATAGACAACAAAAAATGGAAACAATATTTTAACCTGTAGTGTTTTTGCAGGAAAGAAAGTAAAATAAAAATAATTTATCAACAAGAACGTCATTTTGTGAGTCCTACAATAAACACATATAAGAACTCCAACTTTTTAACTAACTGTGCAACAAAAACTGAAGAAGACATAGCTTAAAGTAGAAAGTAGTACAGTAGGTACGCCGTCCCTGATTGATTTTTTCTAATCATATGTGTAGATAATATTAAAACAAGTTTCGCAAGTTATTCTTATGTTTTTTTCGGCGACACCACAGTCTGAATGCTGACAGCAAAAGAACCGTACATGTTCTTGTGAAGGTGCCACACTTGCAAGCTTTTTTTTTCCTTTTTTAAAAATTGTTGCATTCGTTTAGTGCCAGTGACCAAATTGACGTATAAAATTTAATGGTAAATAAAACGAAACTGCTTTTTATACGACCAACCAAATACGTAGAGATACATTTAAATTAGCCCAAATTAAGTTGTACATGTTTTTTAGTTTCGGTGGACTAAAACGGTGTTTAAAACTTCGCTCGCCAAGTATTTTCTTTGCAATGTTTTAACAAAAACACACTTTAATTAATTGTTTAATATCAAAAATGTTTTGTGCGTTTTTTATTATATTAGAAAATTAAAATAATTAAAATAATGAATGTCACTGACCCAGTTACACACAATAGACCTAAGTCTGTAAATCCGTCTAATCTTTTATTAGCATGTATAATATAGCATATCATAAAACCATATCTAAAAATTCATTCATTGTTTTTGATCTGTTACATTAAAACTAAAAAAGATGCCAGCTCTCAAAAGACGTTATTGGATTATGGCTACCATCACCATTGCGGCAGTACTTCTAGGAATCATCCTATAGTAAGTACCCTTACAGTACCATCCCTTATCACTAACAAAATTTCAGTTTTGTATTAGTACCAGAGGATGTCCCCATCACGAGAAAAAAACCTCACATTATCATCATCATGGCGGACGACTTGGTACTACAAACCCACCCTAAAATTTACAGTAACAATAACTATAACAATACTTCAGGGTCGCAACGACGTTGGCTTCCACGGCTCCAACCAAATCCCAACCCCCAACATAGACGCTTTAGCATACAACGGCATCATTTTGGACAAATTCTACACCCAGTATGCTTGCACCCCTTCAAGGGCAGCCCTCCTCACCGGAAACTACCCCCTAAGGTACGGCATCCACGGTTCTCCAATCCGAGCCGGCCAAAACCGATCGCTACCCGAAGACGTGACAACAATGCCCGAACATTTGAAAAAACTGGGCTACAAAACACATTTAGTGGGTAAATGGCATCTAGGGGCTGCTTACAAAAAAAGCACCCCTTTAAGAAGAGGTTTTGATACCCATTTTGGATACTGGCATGGGTTTGTGGGTTATTTTGACTACACGGCTATATATGAGTTGACAAATGAAACGGTAAGTGCGTCCTTTGGTGGCTTCTATCATAATGGTACTTTTACAGAATGCGAAAGGGTTGGATGTGCATGATGGGTTCCAACCCGTGTGGTCGGCCCAAGGAAAATATGCGACTGAGTTGTTTACTGAGAAGGCTGTAGAGGTGATAGATGGGCATGATGGGGACGAACCGTTGTTTTTGTTTTTGGCGCATTTGGCACCACATACTGGGACCGATGGAACTGAGTTGGGGGTGCCTAATAGTACCTTGAGTAATATTAAATATGAATATATCAAAGATCCGAGGCGAAGACTCTATGCAGGTGACGCTACTAATCGTTGGGTACTTTGGGAATAATGTATGAATATAACAGATGTGGTAAACTTGATGGATGAGTCTGTAGGCAAAGTTGTCGAAAAGTTATCCGACAAGAATATGTTACAAAACTCCATTATCCTGTTCCTGTCTGACAATGGTGCCCAAACTGTGGGTGTTTACGAAAATTCCGGATCCAACTGGCCTCTGCGAGGGTTAAAATTGTCTGAATTCGAAGGTGGCGTGAGGGCGGCAGCGGCCATATTTAGCCCCCTGTTTGAAAAAAGTGGCTATGTCAATAAAGAATTGATACATTTGACGGATTTGCTGCCCACTTTTTTTGTAGCCGCTGGTTCGTAACCTAATAATTAGTTTTCTCTTCTAATGACTTTTCTAGGTGGAGATCCTGAAACGCTTGGTACTATAGATGGCATTAACCAATGGGACACTCTCTCCAAGAACTTATCAACCAATCGTACTGAAGTACTTTTGAATATAAACGAAGTTGAAAATGCGTCTGCTATTATAACGAATAGCGGCCGCTACAAATTTCTTCAAGGTACTACTTTGGTATTACTTAATTGAGTACTCAGTTTTACACACAGGTACTTACAATTCGGGTTCTTACGACCACCATTACGGAGATGGTGGAAGAGGACCTGAAGTACCACCATTCTCTGTTAGTACCATTTTGGAAAGTAGTACTTATGAGGCAATTCGTGGCCTAGTTACTGCACCTTTAACCAACGACAAAGTTAAGGAACTGAGAGCCCAAACTGATTTGTCTTGGTGTAGAAATGACAACGAAACGTACCCAATGGATTGTAGGAAAGGGTGCCTATTTAATTTGGATGAAGATCCGTGCGAAATTACCAACATTATTGAAACAGAAAAAGAGATAGAAGGAAAATTAAGAGGAAGACTTGATGATTTTAAAAAAGTAATGGTACCACAACCGGAAGAAGTGTTTGATGAGGCTTCTAATCCATTTTTTATAATAATACGTGGTGTACGTGGCTAGACGATGACTTGTGTTTCAAAACACCTAAGCTACAAAAATAAAAGTAAAAAATAAATAAAGTATTTGTATACAAATATATGACACTTGTTTGTTGAAAGACAACGTTTTCAATTATTTAAAATATAAAATGCATCGTTTATCCACTTATGCTACAAGAACGACATCTATAGGTCATTAAACTTGTCTTATTTTTGTATCAGGTAGGAAAACATTATCATATCATCAATTATCACAAGCAGGTGGTTTTTATCAATCTAATAAAAAGTTCTGTTTGTGTTGTTGCTTACTGTACACGAGATGTAAGTAAACTAATAAAATTATTTAAACAATAAAATTATATATTATTGTTGTTATTAGAATATGGAAAATTTAAAGAAAAAAGTAATGGTGCACAAGTTGAGATGTTTTGTGTGTTGTGGAGCGATGACTGGGAAGACTTTGATGTGCAAAAATGGCCACACACTGTGCGAAAATTGTGGGAAAAAAAATAAAAATTGTCTCGTATGCAACGAAAAAATTATATCTAAGAGCAACCTCTTGTTCGATGTCATGAAGACATTTTTGGGTGATGACACTGACGACAAACGTGATGGGAAGAAAATGTAAAAAAATCGGGGACAGTCGTTATTGTTTATGGTGTTATATCTGATTTTTGACATGTAGAGTTTTTTTGAAATATGTTTATTATTACATTTTATTAAATTCAAGACAACTAATTATAATAATAGAAAAAGGGCTTGTTTCTGTTTCTTGATGACAAATAATTCTTTTTAAACTACGTACCTACAAAGTGATGACCTTACGCAAACTATAAAATTTAAATTCATTGTTTGTCAACATCATTAGGGAACTGACGCGAAGAAATTGAATCAGTTGCATGTTCTTGAACTCGTTTAACGTTTAGTAAAGACGTCACTCGACATATTTACATACACTTTTGCAAATAATTTGTTTAGAGATAGCTTTCGTCGTCCATTCATTGCTTCGTTAGTACCTGTCGAAGACGGTTTTTCGATTTTTAAATTTCCATGAAATAAACATAACCAGTTTAAAATCTTCTATCGGCGTCCCCAATCTGCATCGACATGTTTTTCAATTTCGAGCTTTCACTTAATACTAGAATTTATTTTGTTTGTATTTGCAGTAAAAAGTAGGCGAATTTATTGGTTTGGTCCAAGAGGAAAATATGTAGTCTCATTACCATCTACAGTTGACAATCATTACTACACTAGTACGGTTTATATTACATGGGTATCGTTATTAAGAAGGAAGGAAAAAAAGGGGTTTAATTAAAAGTTTTTAATGATTTGTGGGTTCAGTTGCGGCAACGTTGAAAATAAAAGCCAACATATTAGTAGTATTAATTTCTATTCCTGATTAATTGTTTAATATACGACATGTTGAGACAGTCCGACACAAAAATTCAGAATTCCGTTCATATACGTTTTCTTCAAAAATTCTCTGATTGATAAACCAGCCATTTCTGTAAAGTGAAAGATCCTGCAGATGTGGAGGCACCTAGTGTCTTTTTAAGAAAGTGATTTTTGAGGCTTTTGGTGTCTTTTTTTCAGAAATATTAAAGAATCTTGAGGGTTTCTAGTGCCCTTCGCTTATTAAAAATAAGAAACAATCTTGGGGGTCATTAGTGTCTTTTTTTCAAGAATATGAAAGAACCTTGGAGTCTCTAGTGTCTTTCGTTTTTTAAGAATACGAAAAAATCTTGGGACCCCAAGTGGTCACTTGGATTTTTTTTTTTTCGGAAATAAGAAAGAATTTTTTCGGAAATGTGAAAGAATCTCGGAGGGTATTAGTGTCTTCTTAAAATATGAAAGAATATTGAAGGCTTTTAGTGTCTTTTTTCAAGAATATGCAAGAACCTTAGGGGTACCTAGTGTCTTACGTTTTTTAAGAAAACGAAACAATCTTAGGAGCCCTTAGCGTGTTTTTTTAGAAACAAGAAAGAATGTGTGGGGTTTCTAGTACATTTTTTAGGAATATAAAAAAATCTTGGGGGCCCATGGTATTTCTCTTTAAGAATGTGAAAGAATTTTAGGGACTTTTGGACTCTTTTCAAGAATATGAAATAATCTTGGAGATGTCTAATATCTTTTTTAGTAACGTGAAAGATTTTGGAGGCTTTTGGTGTCTTTTTTTCAAGAATCTTAAGCCTTCCTAGTGTCCTTGGTTTTTTCAGAATACGAAACAATCTTGGAAGCACCTTGTGTGTTTTTTTTAGAGATAAGAAAGGAATTTGACGGTCATTAGTGTCTTTTTAAGTTGTGAAACAATTTTGGAGGCTTTTGGTATCTTTTTTCAAGAATATGAAAGAATTTTGGAGGGCTCTAATGTCTTTCGTTTCTTAGGAATACGAAACAATCTTGGGAGCACTTGATGTTTTTTTTTTTCGGAAATTAGAAAAAATGTTGGGGATTTCTTCGGAAATGTGAACGAATCTTGGAGGCTCCTAGTGTTATTCCTAAGATGTGAAAGAATATATATACTTAGAAGGCTTTTAGCGTGTTTTTTTCAAGAGTATGAAAGAATCTTGGAGGTCTCTAGTATCTTTCGTTTTTTAAGAATACCAAACAATCTTGGGAGCACTTTGTGTGTGTGTTTTTTCTTTCAGAAATAAGAAAAAATGTTGGGAATTGCTAGTGTCCTTTTCGGGAATGTGAAAGTATCTTGCAGGGTCCTAGTATGTTCGTAAGATATGAAAGAATATTGAAGGCTTTTAGTGTCTTTTTTCAAGAATATGCAAGAACCTTGGGGGTACCTAGTGTCTTACATTTTTTAAGAAAACGAAACAATCTTGAGAGCCCTTAGCGTGTTTTTTTTTTTAACAAAAAAGAATGGTGGGGATCCCTAGTATCTTTTTTAACAATGTGAAAGAATTTTAGGGACTTTTGGTCTCCTTTCAAGAATATAAAATATCTTTTGAATCTCTAGTGTCTTTTTAAGTAAGTGAAAAATTTTGAAGACTTTTGGTGTTTTTTTTTCAAGAATATGAAAGAATCTTAAGGGTTCCTAGGGTTCTTCGTTTTTTGAGAATACGAAACAATCTTGGGAGCACTTAGTGTTTTTTTTTTCAGGAATAAGAAAGAATGTTAGGGGTCCCTATCGTCTTTTTCGAGGCTTTCGATGTATTTTTTTCAGAATATAAAAAATCTTGGGGTACCTAGTGTCTTACGTTTTTTAAGAAAACGAAACAATCTTGGGAGCGTTTAGTGTATTTTTTTAGAAACAAGAAAGAATGTTGGGGTCACTAGTACATTTTTTAGGAATTTGGGGGCCCATTGTATTTCTTTTTAAGAATGTGAAAGAATTTTAGGGACTTTTGGTCTCTTTTCAAGAATAGGAAAAAATCTTGGCGATCCCTAGTAAAAGAATCCTGCAGACATTGAAACTCCAAGTGTCACTTTAAGAAACTGAAAAATTTTGGAGGCTTTTGGTGTCTTTTTTTCAAGAGTATAAAAGAATGTTGGAGGTCTTTAGCATTTAGTGTGTTCTCTTTAGAAATAGGAAAGAATGATGGGGCTTCCGAGTATTTCTCTTAAGAATGAAAAAAAATCTTGGGGGCCTCTAGTGTCTTTTTAAGATATGAAAGAAACTTGGGAGCAGATAGTGTGTTTTTTTTTCGAAAATTTGAAAGAATTGAGGGCTTCTATCGTTTTTTTTTACAATATTGGCGATACTTACTGTATTTTTTAGGGAATGTGAAATTATCTTGCGAACCCTTGGTTTTTTTTTTTTTAGGAATGTGAACAATTTTATTTTGGGGGCTCTTTAGAAATAAGAAAGAATGGCAGTTTTTCGTGTCCTTTTTACTTCCCGAGCGTAAGCAAAGGAAGTATTGTAATCGAGTCCGTCGGCCGACTCTCTACTTTTACGTTTTCTCGATCTTTCATGACCCCTAGAAGACGAAGAAATAGGTCTCCCATTTCCGTCTGTCTGTCCGTCTGTCCGTCTGTCCGTCTGTCCGTCTGTCCGTCTGTCCGTCCGTCTGTCCGTCTGTCCGTCTGTTGTCACGGATTTTTATTAGACAGATAATCTCCGAAAGTACTCGACCGATTGTTGTGAAATTTTGTACTTATATTAAGAATATCATGTAGATGGTAAAACGCTAACCAAAATTTGTCGAATCATCCCCACCACTAAAGCGATGACGTCACTTCAAAATTGTACATAGTAAATGGGTTTTCAATTGTATAAAATAACATAGTCCTACACATGTAGTTTACAACTCTGAATCGACTTTTCACCCGAAACGTCCAGATTTTTGGAAAAAAAATCAAAATTATAAAACAACATTTTGAAATTTAATTTTTAATCTGCTAACCAGAATGCTTTGAAATGTTGCAGATGTTTTAAGGCTATAAAGAGCATCATAAATCTTTAGTCAAAAAATATTTGCTTATCCCCTCCAAAAACTTGATGACGTCAGCTCAAAAGTTTGTGGAATAAATCATATCTAAAATGTACAAAATATGATGAGTCTGTACTTGTGAACTATCACTCCATTAATATTTTTTGGATTTGCATATACAGGGTGACTCAAAAAAATTAATGAATGCGTAAATATATTTTATTGATTTAATCAGGAACTACAAAACCGAATGCTCTGAAATCTTGCAGATGTTCTAAGGTCATAAAGAGCATAATAAATGTTTAGTCAAAATATATTTGCTTATCCCCTCCAAAAACTTGATGACGTCAGCTCGAAAGTTTGCCGAATAAATCATATCTAAAATGTACAAAATATGATGAGCCTGTACTTGTCATTTATCACTCCATTCATATTTTTTGGATTTGCATATACAGAGTGACTCAAAAAAATTAATGAATGCGTAAATTTATTTTATTGATTTAATCAGGAACTACAAAACCGAATGCTTTGAAATCTTGCAGATGTTTTAAGGTTATAAAGAGCATAATAAATTTTTAGTCAAAATATATTTGGTTATCTTCTACAAAAAACTGATGACGTCAGCTCAAAAGTTTTCCGAATAAATCGTATCTAAAATGTACAAAATATGATGAGTTTGTACTTGTGATTTATCATTCCATTCATATTTTTTAGATTTTCTTAAGAGGTGGTTCAAAAAAATTAATGAAGTCAATTTATTTTATTGATTAAATTAAAGGCAACACTTATTATTAGTATTACACCCCAACCAACCCAATTTGGTAGACACAAAATTTGTTAAAGGAAAAACTCGGTTGAAACATAAAGGTAGCACGCTTATTTACATCGACTTTAACATTACAGACCTGCATTTGTTTTATGCGTTCACTTGATTCCGCGAATGTGAAATAGACATGTTTATAATAATCAACCAATTGTGAATTTCACCGTCAAGAATTAAAATAAAACCCAATGTTTTATATAATAAGCGGAAGTCGAAGCAATAAAACCGACGGTCGTTTTGTTTACAGTTTCTGTGTTTGGCTCTCACGTATGCTGTTACGCCTGTCATCTTAAATTAACAATGTTTATACATACACGATTTTCAGTTGCCTCTGATACGTAGGTATACGTGAGTAAATTGGTTCGTTATTTTATTGATTATTACAAATCAATATACAAACGACCCAATTCATTTTCCCGAAAATTTGAGAATATAATAATTTTATTCTTAGTATTACACTACATCTATCCCAACTGATATACGTGTCCTTGCAAAAATGTTGATGACGTCATCGCAATTTTTTTTTAAATTCCCACTACAAAAATGTAATGAGAAAAAAAAACACAATAGGCATGCAGTCGTCAAGTTTCCGACAGCGAGGGAAGTACTGTCTAAACTCTTTAGACCAATTTTTTAAAAAAGTGAAAGAATTTTGGAAGATTTTGGTGTCGTTTTTTCAAGAATATAAAAGAATTTTGAGGGTCCCTAATGTCCTTTGGTTTTTAAAAATACGAAACAATCTTGGAAGCACCTAATGTGTTTTTTTTAGATATGAAAGAATATTGGGGTTTCCTAGCGTCTTTTTATAGGTATGTGAAAAAATCTAGGGAGCTCTTAGTATATTTTTTTAGAAATGTCAAAAAGTCTTGGGACCCTTGGTGATTTCTTTAGCAGTGTGTAAAATTCTTGGTGATCCCCAGTTTATTCCTTTTTCATCTTTCATGACCCCTAGAAGACGAAGAAATAGGTCTCCCATTTCCGTCTGTCTGTCCGTCTGTCCGTCTGTCCGTCTGTCCGTCTGTCCGTCCGTCTGTCAGTCTGCCGTCCCGGATTTTTATTAGACAGATAATCTCCGAAAGTACTCGACCGATTGTTGTGAAATTTTGTACTTATATTAAGAATATCATGTAGATGGTAAAACGCTAACCAAAATTTGTCTAATCATCCCCACCACTAATGCGATGACGTCATTTCAAAATTGTACATAGTAAATGGGTTTTCAATTGTATAAAATAACATAGTCCTACATATGTAGTTTACAACTCTGAATCGACTTTTCACCCGAAACTTCCAGATTTTTGGAAAAAAAATCAAAATTATAAAACAACATTTTGAAATTTAATTTTTAATCTGCTAACCAGAATGCTTTGAAATGTTGCAGATGTTTTAAAGCTATAAAGAGCATCATAAATCTTTAGTCAAAAAATATTTTCTTATCCCCTCCAAAAACTTGATGACGTCAGCTCAAAAGTTTGTGGAATAAATCATATCTAAAATGTACAAAATATGATGAGTCTGTACTTGTGATCTATCACTTCATTCATATTTTTTGGATTTGCATATACAGGGTGACTCAAAAAAATTAATGAATGCGTAAATATATTTTACTGATTTACTCAGAAACTACAAAACCGAATGCTTCGAAATCTTGAAGATATTTTAAAATTATCATAAGCATGGTAAATATTTGATCAAAATGTATTTGGTCGTCCCCCCTAAAAAATTTATGACGTCACCACAAAATTTTGCTGAATAAATCCTATCTAAAATGTACAAAATATGGTGAGTCTCTTCTTGTGATTTATCATTCCATTCAAATTTTTTCGATTTGCATATACAGGGTGACTCAAAAAATTAAAGAATGCGTAAATTTATTTTATTGATTTAATCAGGAACTACAAAACCGAATGCTTTGAAATCTTGCAGATGTTTTAAGGTTATAAAGAGCATAATAAATTTTTAGTCAAAATATATTTGGTTATCTTCTACAAAAAACTGATGACGTCAGCTCAAAAGTTTGCCGAATAAATCGTATCTAAAATGTACAAAATATGATGAGTTTGTACTTGTGATTTATCATTCCATTCATATTTTTGGATTTGCATATGCAGGGCGACTCAAAAAAATTAATGAAGGCGTGAATTTATTTTATCGATTTAATCAGGAATTACAGAACCGAATGCTGTGAAATCTTAGAGATATTTTAAAGTTATTATAAGCATGGTAAACTTTTGTTCAAAATGTATTTGTTCATCCCTCCTAAAAAAATTGATGACGTCACCCTTAAATTTTGCTGAATAAATCCTATCTAAAATGCAAAAAATATGATGAGTTTGTACTTGTGATTTATCATTCCATTCATATTTTTTAGATTTTCTTAAGAGGTGGCTCAAAAAAATTAATGAAGTCAATTTATTTTATTGATTAAATTAAAGGCAACACTTATTATTAGTATTACATTGGACCAACCCAATTTGGTAGACACAAACTTTTTTTAAGTAAAAACTCGGTTAAAACATAAGGGTAGCACGCTTATTTACATATACTTTAACATTACCGACGTGCATTTGTTTTGTGCGCTGACTAGGTTCGGCGAATGTGGAATAGACATGTTTATAATCAACCAATTGTGAATTCCACCGTCAAAAATTAAAATAAAACCCAATGTTTTATATAATAAGCGGAAGTCGAAGCAATAAAACCGATGGTCGTTTTGTTTACAGTTTCTCTGTTTGACTCTCACGTATGCTGTTACGCTTGTCATCTTAAATTAAGAATGCTCATACATAAACGATTTTCAGTTGCCTCTCACCGGCGTCGTATACGTGAGTAAATTGTTTCGTTATTTTATTGATTATAACAAATCAATATTCAAAACGACCCAATTCATTTCCCGAAAAATTTGGGAATACAATAATTTTGTTCTTAGTATTACGCTACATCTATCCCAACTGATATATTTGTCCTTGCAAAAATGTTGATGACGTCATCGCAATTTTTTTTAAATTCCTACTACAAAAATGTAATGAGAAAAAAAACACAATAGGCATGCAGTCGTCAAGTTTCCGACAGCGAGGGAAGTACTGTCTAAACTCTTTAGACCAATTTTTTAGATTTTCTTAAGAGGTGGCTCAAAAAAAATTAATGAAGTTAATTTATTTTATTGATTAAATTAAAGGCAACAATTATTATTAGTATTACATTGGACCAACCCAATTTGGTAGACACAAAATTTTTTAAAGTAAAAACTCGGTTGAAACATAAGGGTAGCACGCTTATTTACATCGACTTTAACATTACAAACGTGCATTTGTTTTGTGCGCTCACTAGGTTCCGCGAATGTGGAATAGACATGTTTATAATCAACCAATTGTGAATTCCACCGTCAAAAATAAAAATAAAACCCAATGTTTTATATAATAAGCGGAAGTCGAAGCAATAAAAATTTCTAGACGACCATCGGTTTTGTTTACAGTTTTTCTGTTTGACTCTCACGTATGCTGTTACGCTTGTCATCTTAAATTAAGAATGTTTATACATAAACGATTTTCAGTTACCTCTCATATTACACACCGGCGCCGTATACGTGAGTAAATTGTTTTGTTATTTTATTGATTATAACTAGAGCTGTGCGGTCGAAATTTATTTATCCCCGCTACCCGTCCACAGTGCAGGAGGCTACAGCCTTGCCTTACTCTCTTCTCGATTTCCAATTGTGCATTATTTTTGATAATGTACACAAATAGTTTTATTTTCAACGAGACCGACACTTGAAAATTATTAAAACTATTATTATTACTATTTCGTGGATATGGATTTCGAAATCATCAACTGATGTTCACTTTACATTAGTTTTCTCATAATTTTCTTCGCGATACGTAACATCGGCTACAAGCCACTGGTCGACGGTAGTGGGAGGCAATACGGAGCATTTAAATTTCAACCGCCTGGCCTTAATTATAACAAATCAATATTCAAAACGACCCCAATTCATTTTCCCGAAAATTTGGGAATACAATAATTTTATTCTTAGTATTACGCTACATCTATCCCAACTGATATACGTGTCCTTGCAAAAATGTTGATGACGTCATCGCAATTTTTTTTTTAAATTCCCACTACAAAAATGTAATGAGAAAAAAAACACAATAGGCATGCAGTCGTCAAGTTTCCGACAGCGAGGGAAGTACTGTCTAAACTCTTTAGACCAATTTTTTTAAAAAGTGAAAGAATTTTGGAGGGTTTTGGTGTCTTTTTTTCAAGAATATAAAAGACTCTTGACAGTTTCTAATATCCTTCGTTCTTTAAGAATACGAAACAATCTTGGAAGCATCTAGTGTGTTTTTTTAAAGATAGAGAGAATTTTAGGGGTCATTAGTGCCTTTTTTAAGAATTGACCAATCTTGGAGACTCCTAGTGTCTTTTTAAGTTGTGAAAAAACTTTGAAGGCTTTTGGGTGTCTTTTTTTTTCTAGGGTATGAACTAATCTTGAGGGTCCCTTGTGTCTTTCGTTTTTCAAAATACGAAACAATTTTGGCAGCACTTTGTGTTTTTTTTTTTAGAAGTAGGACAGAATGTTGGAGCTCCCTAGTGTCTTTTAAAGATACAAAAAACCCTGGACGTGCCTCGTATCTATTTTAGGAATGTGAAAGAATCTTGGAGGTTTCTAGAGTTTTGTTTTTTAAAAATAAGAAGCAATCTTGGGAGCATTTAGTGCGTCGTTTTTTTGAAAAGAATGTTGAATATCTCTAGTGTCTTTTTTAGGAAGGTTAATGAATCTTGATGGGCTATTGTATTTCTTTTCAAGAATTCTGTGACACCTAGAGTCTTTTTTAGGAGTGTGAAAGAGTGTTGAGATTATTAATGTTCTCTTTTCAAGAATATGAAAGAACCTTGGAAGCTTATAGGGCTTTTTTTTTAAGAATACTAAACAATTTTGGGGATCCTTAGTGTAGGTTTGAGAATCCTTAGTGTCTTTTTAGAGGCATGTGAAATAATCTAGGGAGCTCTTAGTATACTTTTTTTTAGAAATGCCGAAGAATCTTACGGCCCTTGGTGTCTTTTCTTCAAGAGTGTGAAAGAATCTTGGCGGTCCCTAATTTCTTTCTTTTCTAAAAATACGTCTAATAATAAATCTTGCGAATTCTTGATGTCTCTTACAATCTGGGGGCTCTTACTGTCTTTTTTTTTTAATCGAAAAGAATCGTGGAGGTGGTAGCGTTTTTTTTTTTCAATAATATGAAAGACTCTTTTCTTTTTGTAAGAAGATGAATCAAACTTGGGAATTTTTAACGTCTTTTTATAACCTTGGGGGCCTTAATGTATTTTTTAAGAATGTGCATGGATCTTGGAAGCTCTGGTACTCCTTTTCAAAAATTTGAAAGAATCTGAAAGGCTTCTAGTGTCTTTTTACAGTCTTGGGTCCCTTGGTGCCTAATTTTTTTGATTTTTTTGCGGTTCCTAATGTATTTTTTAAGGAGTGGAAAATAATCTTAGGGCCTCTTGTGTTTTTTCTTCAAGAATATGAAAGAATCTTGGGAACCCTACTGTCTTTCTTTTGCCCTCCATAGTGTCTTTTTACAAAACTGGAGATCTTTAGTGTCTTTTGGGAATGTAAAATTATCATGGGAACCCTTGGTTTTTTGAGAAATGTGAAAAAATTAATCTTGGAGGCTCCTAGTTTTCTTTTTTTAGAAATAAGAAGGAATATTAATAATCCCTTGTGTCTTTCTTAAAGAAAGTGAAAGAATTTTGGAGGATTTTGGTCTTTTTTTCAAGAATATGAAAGAAGTTTGGGGTGTTTTGTTTAATTTTTTATTTTTTTAATCTATTTAAATAAATAAATAAATAAATCTTTATTTTCAACAGGTATATATTACCCAATTATAGAAAATATAAATTAATTATGGAATTATGATAATAACATGGCACGTTGAAATGACTAAAAATGCAAAATAAAAAAAATTATTGTTCAAATATTGTGCTTATATATCAAAAAGAAAATTCGAAAGAAGGAACTGGAATAATAATATCACAGGACATTATTAAAAAAGCCTAAATGAATGAAAGAATTTTCGACGAAGAACAGTGGACAATGAAAATAGCTTATGGGGGACAGCAAAGGAAACTAAAGAGGAATTCTATGGCGAACTGCAAAAAGCAATAGATTAAGGAAAGGAAAATTGACAATAATGCGAGACTTTAATGGCGGAGCAGGAACCCATAGTACAGGCATACGAGAATTTTTAGGAAAAAAAGGAGAAGAAAGAATTACTGAAACACAAAGGCATACACAAGTATACGAAAGAACTAACTAACAAAATTGTAAAATCAATAATGAATTATTTTCTACTCAGGAAAAGAAAATGAAAAAAAAGTAAAAGTCACAAGAGAAGCGGAAATAGGAAGTGACTTAGTAAAATAGACATGTGGAAAGAATTAAAAATAGCTTGCTGGATGCAACAAGAAAAGGCTGTGGAACTACAAAAATAACAAAAAAATACAGAATGGTGGACGGCAGAAATAAAACAAATAATTACAGAAAAAAAAGATTGTTGGAAAAGGTACATAAATACAAAGACACCAGAAGATTATGAGGCTTACAAAGAAAAACGCAGCTTCAAGAAAAGAAGGAATCTAATACGACTAGCATAAAAAACAAGAATGGAAACGTAATAAATCACAGATGACGGGAAAACATTGAATTGACGGAGGATGTTCTGGATGAAACGGAAAAACATCAGGAACAGAATTGATCACAGGAAATAGAAAGAATACAACAAAGAGAATTATCAGAAGCCATACAAAGATAAAATTAAGAAAATTACCTGTGAGGGATAATTATAACCCCCGAAATGATAAATATATGGGATAAAAAGTACAGGAAAAGTTAAACAAGGTGATGAATCAGGTAATGCAAGAAATAAAGATGCCAAAAATTAGAAGTCAGAGATAATATTACCAATACATAGATAAACAAGAGAACAAGAGAGATTGGGAAAAATAATGGAAATAAGAATAAGAGAAAATATTGAAACATGTACAAAAGACACTCAGTTTGGGTTCAGAAGATTAAAAATCGGACAAGCCAGCGAAAAATTTATAATCAGAAAAAAGAGGCAAGTACGTGTTTTTTTATCGACTTGGAAAAATACAGAAATATAAAATATAGACAAAGGAACAAAAAAATTATAAAAGAAATATGCAAAGAGAGCACAAACATAGTCAGAATCAACAAACAAGGATCAAAATAATTAAAAAGAAAAAGATGGGGATGGATGAAGCAATAAAGCAAGCTAAGAAAACAATAAAGAAACTAAAATGAGATGCTAGTAGATGCAATCAATTCGCCTCAGTGAACTAATGTTTACAGATAACATGACCATAATAGCAAAAATTCTTAAGAAAAATGTAAAATAAAACGAGGAGGGATGAAATAAGAAATGAGACATACTAGAAAATGAATTTTTACGCAAAAAAAATTACCTGTTCGAGAAACATCAATTATCGGAATTATGAATTTCCTGCGGAACTTTATCCACTCTGTAGATGTT
This sequence comes from Zophobas atratus, assembly GCA_022388445.1. Lineage (NCBI taxonomy): Eukaryota > Metazoa > Arthropoda > Insecta > Coleoptera > Tenebrionidae > Zophobas > Zophobas atratus. The sequence goes on from CM039446.1 coordinate 15,128,636, forward strand.
TGTATTTCTTTTTATCTGATTTCAAACTCGCAATCAAATTAAATACAACTGAAAAGTTTTAAGAGGCAGCCAGCAGAAATGTATTATTGCTGAAATTCCCAGGTAAGTTATATCGATTGCCTGAAGCGTTATGAACTCAGCACTAAATGGATTTAAGCATCGACAGTAAAACTTTGCGCTATAAGAGAGATCAGAAAGTCTCATATCCTGAAAGGATTTGACTCGATTTCCTTTCAGTCTTGTTGAACAGCCATCGTGTGAAATGGTTATTACTGATGAGTGTGATTGGATCCACTTGACGCTTGACTTCCAATTTAACAAAGTTATAGGAAAGGCACAGTTTAGCCACGTGTAGGTAACGCGAGTAAGAAAAATCTTATTAGTCTCACTGCGATGATAAATTCTGATTAGACGCGACAAAGTAAAATAAAAAGCGCGATTAAATTTGTGGCCCATCCATCAGCTCTGTTTACAGACATTAAGAAATCAGATATGAGATGAAAAGCAAAGAAAGCGATAACTTTAGTATTTTATGTGTGGTGATTATGGAAAATGTTTAATTTCATGTTGCTTGTTGGTCCGTGAAGGTAAATGACAATGTGCCAGTAGCAGGTAGAATCCCGTGCGCATCATTGTGCCATTGTCCAACTCTTTATAACCACGCCATAAAATTTTAACGGATACAAAAATAACGTTCTGAGTATGTATACTTACACTCTATTTATCTACATAAACGAATTAATCAAGTCTGACGCAAGTGTGCACCGACAACATTTACCAAAATGGGTTAAACATATTATACTAACTTCATAAAAATTAAAAATATAATTTAAACTGAGAAAAATCAGCAGTTAACACGTCGTGCGTGAATGAAATCAGATGGCAATACCTCTGGAGTTTAGCGCGCTATAAAATGACCTTTACTTTTTAAATATGGAAATGGACGGGCAAAATTCATGAAATACAGTACTTTATCATCCCCTATATTACCACATGCCAACCGCAAAAAATTTTTATTCATTTTTTCCAAAGTGATGCTTGGGATTTAAATCCACAAAACGTGTTCGAATATAATATGAAATATTCCCCGAGATACGGGAGGAATAGATACCAGTATCCGACATACATTCACCCTTAAATGTTTACCATCTTTTAGCAACTGCACAAAACATACCAAGATCACGATAAGTCAAAAATACAGAAAAACAATCTTTTTTTTCGCAATTTTGGCCACGTATTTTCAGCTTCATCCCACTGCGAACCGCCTCCACAAAATACCAAATGTAACACCACTTTGTCCTCCACTCCAAACTTTCCTGTCGCCTTATCTAAACTTTTAACTTTTTCCCTTAAAATAATTCCGTCCACACCTGCCTCCCCTTGCAAACCTTTATTTGTGCCGAAACGCCCTCCTTCCGCTCGCCGCGATTACGATCAAAATTATTCCCTCATCAAACCTGTCCGAAAACACACAAACACATTGTTCCCAAGCAGTCGTCGGCGTGGCGCTGAAATCGCCCCCGTCCCTCGTCGTGGCGCACCTGTGTGCACACTCACCCCCGAGGCCTCAATTACCATATTTCACCCCAAAAACTTTAAAGTTCATCCGAAATTCGCTGCTTATTCGAAGGAACAGAGCTGGAAGTTGGAGAATGGGGTATTGGGTATTAGGGAACGGATTTGTGGGTGATGGGAGGGAAGTTAATTATTTTGAAGGATTGTTTTGGTTATTTCTTTAGGGAGATAAATGGGAGGAAAATGTGTCTGCGCAAATCCGGAGTGTTATTGTGAGGTGAATGAGAATTTTGGATTAAGGGCACGAAAAGAATTATTAATGGGATTTATTTGGGTTGTGTTGAGTGCTACGAATTGAGTGGGGTGTTTATTCGACCGCACAACGTCTCTTGTATTGCGATATTATCTATTCATCCCGCAACAACAAGCAAGAAAACAAGAAAAGTAAACTAAGAAATTGACGTAAAACGTAAAACTCGATTAGAATCAATGTTGCATACCCGATATATATACATATCGTATAGATAGTTTTCAAGAGTTGACGTTTATAACTTTAAACTATCAATTTAGTATACTTACAATCAGTATCACGACGGATTATTGATCAGTACGCCATTTTTTCTATTTTAACTCACCTCGTAACTTTTACGGTTTCGAGATCAGAATAGTGGGGCAATAAACATTTATCGCCTTGTATATCGAGGTCATACTATGAGTAAGTGAATGTCAACACTGATTATATACTAGGAGATATCTTTACAGCATCACAGGACAACGCGTCCTGTGTAAAGAAATGCATTCCTTCGAATATATTGGACATAGATGGAAGTCTTAGCAGAAAATTCGACACTTGTTGATATCCTTTGTTGTAAGAATTGCCACCAAAGATTTATATTCCATTAGCACTCCATAAATGTATCTCTAAAGGGACTGTTCAGGCTTATCACCTATCCAGGTTACAACAACTTATTTTTCATGAAGCTCCAAAGATTAGTCTTCTAACTAAGCTATTATTACGTATCTATAGACGAATTACACGAACACTTAAAACAAGGCTCAGCTGAAGCATTAGGAATCAAAAAAAGAAATCAAGAAAGAACGAAAAGGCCAAAGTGTAGAACTGGAAAAGAATCAAGCATATGTGAAATGGAAAAACCAAAATATATAGTAAATATCGAATAATGTACGTAGGTATTAGAAGGAAAGTGAAAACATTAGTCAAACAACAAAAAAAAGAAAACTTCCTCGATGATTTTACTCTGTTAATACGTATAACACACACTTCACATTTTTATGTCCAAAAAACCTGCCGCATATTATATTCTATACCCCGCGTCTTGGCAATATAACTCCCCATTAAGCCAAGCTGCACATTTCACGTAATTGCAGGTCTCCACATGACGTTTATAAATACAATGAAACATATCCAGCATTTTCGAGTTTTGCAAGGACACGTATATGAACTTGAATTGGCGCAGTGTAGGACTTGCTAAAATAAGACTGTTTGTGGCAAAGTACATATAAAAAAATGGAGCGCGGATGGGCATAGCTAGTATTTGTTAAAATAAAATTGATTTTGGTAAATAACTGAACAGTATTATGAGTAATCATTGGAATGAAGAGAGGGTGGGTGGGCGGGGCTATTGCTTGCTTATAAAAGATTCTGTAATCAAAAATTAAACTTAACCCCGCACACCCGCCCGTTCACACATTTTTTACGATTAACGCTACTTTTTAACAGCGTACGTTCTATTTGGTCCCATTCTCACTTGAAAAAAGAACATATAATTCACCACGCCCACCCACCCCGCCACCATTTCAGTGATTCATTTTGTTTAGTCTGTAAGAAAGGTGAATCTCAACTGAAGAGAGATAAAATCGTTAGAATGAGAACAGCGTTTGCGCGGGACTAGTATCTGCTAAGATGAGATTGATTTTGGTAAATGACATATCCCCTAAGAAAATAAAGGGCGGCTGGGAGGGGCTAGTATTTACTAAGATGAGACTGATTATGGCAAACGACATATCCTCTAAAAAAATAGAGGGCGGGTGGGCGGGGCTAGTACTTGTTAAGATAGGATTGATTTTGGTAAATGACATATCCTCTAGGAAAAAAAAGGGTGGGTGGGCGGGGCTAAAACTTCCTAAAATAGTACTGAACAATAATAACAGTAGTCACTGGAACGTAACTGCTTGCTCATAAAAAAGGTAAATTTAGGCCCGCCCACCTCGTTTTTTCATTTCACTGACTTATTTTATTTAGTGGAAAAGGGAAATTGAAAAATAACAGTATTGTATTCCCAAAATTTTCTGGGAAAAAGGAGTGATTTAATCAATAACAAAAAAATTAATAATTCATTAATTTCTTTCACCCACCCGTTTAAGCAAATCTAAAAAATATGGATGCAATTATAAATCACAAGTAAAAGCTCATCATATTTTGCACATTTTGGGTAGAATTTATTCGGCAAAATTTTGACATAACGTCATCAATTTTTTGGGGGAAATAAACAGATATATTTTGATTAACAATTTACCATGCTTACAAAACGTCCGCAAGATTTCAAAGTATTCAGTTATGCAATTCTCGATTTATTCAGTAAAATAAAGTGACTGATTCATGTTTTTTTTTTAGACAACCTGTATAAGCAAATCCAAAAATCCCAAAAGTATGAATGGAATGATAAACCCTAATAAATTTTGATTACAAATTTATTATGCTTTTCATAACTTTAAAACATCTGCAAGGTTTCAAAGCATTCGGTTTTGCAGTTTCAAAATTAAGTTTCAAAATTTTGTTTTATAATCATGTTTTTTCCAAAAATCTGGACGTTTCGGGTGAAAACTCAACAGGGAGTGATAAATTAAATGTGTAGGACTATGTTATTTTATACAACTTAAAACCCATTTACTATGTGCAATTTTGAAGTGACGTATTACATTATTGGTGGGGATGATTCCACAAATTTTGGTTATTAATATAAATACAAAATTTTACAACAATCGGTCCAGTATTTTCGGAGATTATCTGTCTAATTAAAATCCGGGACGGTAGACACACAGACAGACGGCCAGACAGACAGACAGACGGAAACGGGAGACCTATTTCTTCGTACTCTAGGGGTCATGAAAAGTCGAGAAAACATGAAAGTAGAGAGTCCGCCGACGGACTCAATTACAATACTTCCTTCGCTTACGTTCGGGAAGTAAAAATGATACAATTTAACTCTGAGAATTTTATTTTTTTGTGGTGACCCATAATTTTCCATACAAAAATTTTTTCTATCACCCCATCAACATTTTAGTAAGGGCATAATATAACAATTTGAATGGATTATTATTACTGTAAAACTATTGATAACAGTACCGTATCCTCAAATTTTCGGAAAAATAGGATGGCTAATAAAACATATCGCCTCATTTATTTATTCATTTAAATATATATTCATTTATTTATTTATTTATTTATTTATTTATTTATTTATTTATTTATTTATTTATTTATTTATTTTGAAAGGCTTTGTATAAACAGTTCTAAAATTTTTTAGAATTTTTTAGAATTAATATTTATTGATGTACTTATAAACCATAAGTATAAACTCTTAATATTATGTATGTATATGATTTATTCGGTAAAATTTAAGTGACGTGTTCAATGTTTTTGAGAGGGGATAACCTGATAAATTTTGATTAACAATTTACCATGCTTCTGATAACTTTAAAATTTTTGCACGATTTCAGAGTATTCGTTTTTGCAATTTCAAAGTTAAATTTTAAAATCTGGATGCCTAGGATAGAAATTCAACACGGATTCTTAAACTGCAAGCAGAGGAGTATCTTATTTTATCAAATTTAAAACACATTTACTACTGTAAAAGTCGCATCTATGTTGGTGGGGATGGTCAGACAATTTTTGGGTAGCGTTTTACCATCTACGTATATTCGTAATGAAGATACAAAATTTGCCAACAACTGGTTCGGTAGTTTAGAAGATTAACTGTCTAATAAAAGATAGACGGAAACCTATGTTTTCGTAGTCTAAGGATCCTGAAACATTGAGAAAACATAAAAGTAGCCAGTTGCCCGATAGACTCGATTACTATAGTTCCTTAGCTTACGCTCTGGAAGCAAAAAAAAAACATTCTTGATGATTTTACTCTATTGACAGGTATAACACAGACACCATATTTTTATGCCCAAAAAACCTGCCGCATATTGTATTCAGTCTTGGCAATACAGCCACCTGTTATGAAGTTTACAAATGAAAATCCATTTGGAAAATTAAAAAAAGTCAGCTTTTACCAGAAACCCTGTGTTCTGCTTTCGCCTCGCGATCTTGTACCCTTTTTGGATAAAGTACTTAGTTTAGAAAAACTATCTTTTTCGAATTTTAGAACGATAACTAAATGCGCCATTAGAATTACAAGAAATAAAGCAAGCAACATTTAATAACGTCAACTCTCTCAAGAATAAATTGAAGATAATGATTAAATCAAAATTAATTCATTATGGACACAACAAATCCCATATCACATAAAACAACGCACATTTGAAATAAACACAACAAGGCAGCTATTAAATATGGTCAATAATGACTAATAAGTGTTCCAGTTCAAACTGTGAGAAAATAATTCGGATGTAAGAAAATAACACATTAATAATACTTATAACAGAAAAAACACTTCATTAAATGCTATAAATGAACTATTATAGTATTATAAATCTCGAGTGAGAAGTTATGAAGTGTTGATAATGTAATAACTTACGTAAAAAGATGCAGAGCTTTTAAATACATCGTTATTTTAAAATAAGTTGAGCCTGAATGACCGAAATGTTCACCGACAATTTCTTTGTCGTTGTTAAATTGTATTAGAAATATGAACAGTTAAAAATCGTAACATGAACTGTGAAATTACAAACAAGAAAACAAAAATTACACGCGCTAAAGTTTTACACATTTCAGATTAAAAAATCTTTACCCTAATTGCACTTAATGAAGGGACACCGTGGCCTCGAAGGCGATTCATTTTTGTTTAAACAATTTTGTATTTTATGATGGGATCCGTCGTCAAGTCGTCGAGTGATGTTGGACTATGATTCATTGGTGTAACTTTGCAAAGTTGCTCGGATATACGAGGAAACCCTTGGGCAGATTAATTAAGTTCAAATTCCCTACACCAAAGTTTTAACCACAAAACTGTTACATTCCGTAAACTCCGAAGTACACCGGTTAATCGAGTTTTGAGTGAACAAGTGAACTTTGGATAGAGCAATTTTTATTATTATTATTAATTTCAGTGCCCTTCAGGCTAACGTTTCCTAGTTATGGGGCTAGGAGAAAAAACAATAAAAAAGTAAAATCAAGAAAATATAAGAAAAAAGACATTCAACCACTTGATTTTAAATTTTACGTTCCTTGTTGTTATCACAAGTACAAAATATTAGTGTAGCGACTGGGAATTCTCGATAACCGAAATGGTATTTTCCTTGGAATATAGCAGTAATCAACTAAATTCTTGACTGTTACGCACCATAAAGCGAAGACATTTATAAGTAGAAGGTAGAATGTTTACAGTATGATACAAGACCGACAATTTACAAACTTTTATCGCTCTTTTTAAAGACTAGACAAATCGCAGATATTTTAAGAATATTCTAATAAATTCCAGTTCATGACATCAAGTTAAACAACCGAAAGAGGTTTCCTAAAAATGATAGCACTATCTCTGATTAAAAACATCGGTATTGACTTAGAGCCTGCAATCATCGATAATAATTTTAGATGTTTGAAAGCGTCGATACCATTTTTTCTTTAATCTTAGGAATGTTTAAGGAATAATTGCATGATGTTTTAGTTGTATTTTAGTTTACTTTATTAGAACAAGTTTAAGTTTTTGGAGGCAATTAGAAGGATTTTTTTCACAAATACATATATGAAACAATTTTGATACTGGAAAAAGAAACAAAGGGTTCAAAGACCTGAATTTGTATTACAACCTACCTTACCCACATCTCAAAAAAACAATATTAATAGAAGAAAACAGGGATTGGAATCACGATCTGAAACTTTTCACGTATCGTTTTCTGTGTAAAAGTAAAGAAAATTTAAAAATCATAAATTCAGGCTAAAGTTTTTAAAATAAAAAAAAAACGCTTCTGGTTCATTTAATTGTAATAACAATCTTCATTCAGTTTTTCTAGTATACTAGTGAGTAAAAAAGTTAACTGAACTGGAGAAAAATAAGGGTATTTTGTTAGGCTTAACATATTATTTTTGAAAATTTCCACAGAATAGGCGTAAATTGTTTAGAATTATTTAAGTGTGTCTATAACTTAGTTTAGTATTAGTGTTTAGTAGTTTAATGCTAATGTGGGTGACAATGTTTGTAATTTTGTTCTAAAGTTTAAATAAAGGGCCACAACACACAAATAAGATTTTGGAGATGATGTCAAGTGCAAGTAAGGTATGAACACATGAAATCTTATTAGTCCGTAATGATTTAACATAAATACCATAATGATGATGACCTAAATGAATCAACAAATACAAAATATCAACACATCGATGGAATGATAAAATTACGTCCTGCAATTTTGAATAGTTTTCAAAAAATCTACATGCATACAGTGTTAAATACGTGTAGATTACTAATTCACGAGTTTAGATATATAATATGTTGCACATCTGATAGGTACAGAAATTACTAGGAGCAACTTTGAGATGACGTCCGAAGTTTAACTAAAGTACTATATTAATATATAGTATAATAAAGTGCTTTATATTCAACCTAAAATCGACATAACCAATATTTTTAAAATGTTAGTTTACGCGCGGCATGTAAAAATGTCATATAGGTACATATCCAAGCCGTGGTCTTATCAACATCCTCGCTTCTTTAAGACTATAGTTGAAACCGTGAAAGCTGTTCCACTTGATTCCTGAGAAAGGGCGATGAGTTCTTGCTTCATCGAGATCACGTTGATATTTGCAAGTCACGCAACCAGCATGGCAATCTACGTACCACCAGCCAGCTTCTGCAAGTACATGATTATCACAAACTAGCCCTACAAAAATAAAGCTGAAATTCACCGAAATAGGCTGCACACGTTTCCGAGTGCTCATTATCGGCGGTACTAAAATTCGCATTCTGATGTGGATAAAAAGAGTTTCCAGCATCCCCTGTATACTTTCCCAAAGTTTTCACACGATACATTTCAAATTCGTTTCCTATCTGAAAATCGTCATACAGCGCATAAACCTTTTTCAAATCCCAGTCGACAAGTTCGAACAACAACTCGGTTCGTTTACTATCTAAACGATAAAAACAAAATGAATGCAGGATTTTTTTGACAAAATAAAACTTACTTGTCAGTTCGTAGAGATGATCTAAACCTAGCCAATATTCTCCCGAAAGATTACCAAAACCTTGCTTATAATCGGTCCAGTTAAGGTAAAAATTTTGTGACCCATCAAATCGATTAACGACATAGGTCCACCCTCCTTCTCGAGTTGACAAGTCGCACCAAACTAGAAAACTTTGCAAGGAAAGCATAGGTTGTATGCGAAAAATGCCGGAAGTGTTACATCCCCTCTTCTGAACTTCTCTACAGTCCCTTGGTACAGATTTACAGTCTTGAATTTCTGTAAGAATCTTCTCCTGAGTTTTCGCCAGTTGGTTTTTAACTTCGTTCAAGTCCTGTTGTTTTGTATAATATTCGAAGGACCATCTGCCACGAGCTATGAGGCTCAGCAGAAAAGAAAAAGGCCGTAGATGCCACTAACACTCTTTATTGAACCTCGTGTTACAATGTCTTGAAATGCTATGAAATTTGTTCGGACCCTGTCCCTTGCGAGAGGCCCGTCCCTGTCGTTCGAAGGTGGGGGTAGGTACCCGGTTTCCGTCTCAACATCCCGGCCCCCTTGAAGCGTAGGTTTCAAAAGTGTAAAGTTTTAAAATATTACAATAAATGTCGATTAATGTAACAAATACAATAAGTTCCAAATGGAATACACAATCCAGTAAACAATAAAAAAAAAAATGTAACAGTGAATACAAATAATTGTTCGTGCAGAATTGTTGATCACTTTCACTGCTAACGCAAAATGGCCATAAATCACTCCCGAGCACATGGTAGCACACACAATGTTCGCACCGCACGTTTGACGATCTTGTGGTCCACCCTGACGGAGACCACCCTGGTGACGCCGTCCTTCCCTGGATGTAGCTCGGTGACGCGGCCCCGCTTCCACGTGAGTGGGGCTGTGGTGTCCATTAGCAGGACCAGACTTCCCGGCATCAACCTGGCAGATCCTTGTTGGCTCCATTTGGTCCGATTCTGCAAGGTACTTAAATATTCCTTCGACCAGCGCCTCCAAAAGTGTTGCCGCATCTGCTCCACGAGTTGCCAGCGAGTGAGCCGATTGGTCTTGACGTCAATGAGGTCTGGCTCCAGAATCGAGGTTAGGGGTGACCCGATCAAAAAATGGCCCGGTGTGAGTACGTCCAAGTCGTTAGGATCCGCCGAAAGCGGGCACAAGGGGCGCGAATTCAGGCACGCCTCTATACATGCCAAGACAGTAGACATCTCCTCAAAAGTCAAAACCGAGGAACCAACTATTCGCTTTAAATGATATTTAGCAGATTTAATTCCTGCTTCCCAAATGCCTCCAAAGTGAGGCGCCCGGGCAGGGATGAAGTGCCATTTAATATTTTTGTTTTCTAAAAATGTTTCTATGTCGTTACTAACTCTACGCTGCTTGAACATGATTTGGAGTTCGTTGTGAGCCCCGACAAAATTAGTAGCATTATCTGAATAAATATTAGATGCTACGCCCCTACGAGAAACAAATCGCTTTAATGCCGCCAGAAAATTTGCTGTGGTTAGCTCTGAAACTAATTCTAAATGAACAGCCTTAGTCGACATACAAACAAAGAGCGCGATGTAAGCTTTGAGAGTTTTTTTGTTGCGTGTTTTGCCATCTTTTATGATAAGAGGTCCCGCATAATCTAGGCCGCTATTTAAAAATGGCCTGGCTGGAGTAATACGCACCGATGGTAGGTCACCCATTATTGGAGTTACCTGTTCCGCCTTAAATCTAGCACAAATGGTACAATTGTGTATTACCTGACGGACCAGGTCTTTACCTGAGAGTGGCCAAAATCTTTGTCTTACTGCCGATAAGGTGGCTGTTGGTCCCGAATGTAGTTGTATCACGTGTTCTTCCTTTATAATTAACCGCGTTATATGATGTTTTGGAAGCACAATCGGAAATTTTTGATCAAATTGAATGTTCGAATTACGCAGCCTGCCACCTACCCTGATTAATCCCGATTTATCCAGAAATGGATTTAATGTTTTTAATTTGCTATTAGAACGCACCTGTCCTTTAGTACCTAGATTAATTAGTTCTTGTGGGAACTCTATACCTTGTACAAGATGCAAAATGACTTGAAATGCTTGCGTCAATTCTAATAGCGACAACGAACCTGTTCGCCTGTCATGCTTATTTCTACAATTATGAGTAAATCTTAAACACATGGCCATTACTCTTTTTAATTTTGAGATGGAGGAATATCGTGTTAAAATTGGAACTTCAAAATTGTTTCCGGATATGAGTGCAACGCCCTTTAATTCAGGTACTTCGGTAGGCTGTAGGTGCGGTTTTGGCCAATTTTCTGACGATTCCCTTAACCAATACGGTCCGTGAAACCATAAATCACACTTGAGAAGCTCACTGGGATAAGCTCCTCGCGATATTATGTCGGCTGGGTTATCCTTTGTGTTTACATGTTGCCATGTATCCACAGTGGATAAATTTTGGATTTCGCTTACTCGATTAGCGACAAAGGTATTCAGCGTCGATGGCGAGGTTGCTAACCATGCCAGTACTATAGTAGAATCTGTCCAGTAAAAAACAGAATTGATTGACAGTCTTAAAATTTTAATCACGGTATTCATCAGCCTCGATAGTAATAATGCTGCACATAATTCGAGCCGCGGGATGGTTATTGTGCGTAATGGTGCAACCCTTGATTTGCTGCATAACAAGTTACACGAAATCGTACCGTCCGCGGCGATGGTACGTACATAGAGAGAGGCTCCATAGGCACGTTGCGAAGCGTCGCAAAAACCATGAATTTCGATAAGACAATACGGGTATTTGTCGATTACACTACGCTGAGTTAAGCAACTATTTAAAATAGGTAATTCTTTTAATAATTGTAGCCAAATAGTCATAGTTTCAGAGGGAATTGTTTCATCCCACCCTAATTTTAACTCCCATAATTTTTGAATAATTAACTTGGCCTTTACAGAAACTGGGCCAACCAGGTTTAAAGGATCGAATATTTTGGAGACAATTGATAGTATTTTTCGTTTTGTGAAGTTTTCATGCGACCTATAATCACAATTGATGTTATACCTTAACGAATCCTGTTTACAATTCCAATAAAGACCCAAAGTTTTTGACTCCCCCTCTTTATCAAAACTGATAAAATCATTGTTTTGACCGTTTGTATCCGAAGTATTCAGGGAAATATCATCAGGTAAAATGTTTGAGTTGTTCGACGCCCATTTCCTTAGTTCAAAACCCCCGCTTGTTAATACCTCTATTAATTGGTCTCGAATTTTCACAACTTCTTCTATTGTGTCGGCCCCCGTGAGTACATCGTCCATGTAAAAATCGTGTACTATTACTGGATAAACCTTAGGGTATATTTCACGATTTTCATCGGCTAACTGTTGCAAACAGCGTACCGCAAGAAATGGCGCCGAAGCGGTGCCATAAGTCACTGTATTTAACTGAAAGACGCGTAACGGCTTATGTGCGTCCTCACGCCATACTATTCTTTGAAATTGTCTATCTTCCGGAGCTATTAATATTTGTCTATACATTTTGTTAATGTCGCTCGAAATTACGTACCTGTGGAATCTAAATCTTAGCAATATGGAAATTAGGTCATCCTGTATTTTTGGGCCAACCGCTAGTATATCATTTAGGCTGATATTACTCGATGATTTACAACTGGCATCGAATACGACTCGGATTTTGACAGATTCCCGAGTTTCGCGCACCACTGCGTGATGAGGCAAATAAAAACAATTTGAATCAGTTATTGATGCTAATGGTATTGGTTCCATGTGTTTTAACTGTTCATACTCCTCCATAAATGACCTGTAACGCTCTTTTAAAGGAGGGTCGTTAATAAACTTTCTTTCAAGTGCCGCAAATCGTTTTATGGCTACCTCTGCAGATGTTCCTAATCTTTCGGAAGACGCTTTGAAAGGTAGTTTCAAGATAAACCGCCCGTCTACATTTCGTTTATAGGTACTCATAAAGTGTTGTTCACATTTCCGCTCTTCTTCGGAGAAAGGAATATTTGCGTTGGCAGGCCATTCCTCAATTTCCCAAAACCTTTTAATTTGTCGGTCTATTGAATTAAGAGACAAATGGCATACCGAGAAGGGTAAAGGATTATGACATTGAACATCGCCGCCTGCCAACCAGCCAAGCGAGGATTCTTGGAAGTGTAGGGAACCATTTGTTGTTTTTATTTGGCCCATTTTCATTATTTTCCAAAAAATGCCTACTCCTAATAAAAGATCTATTTCACCCGTTTTGAAAAATTCTACATCGGCCAGGTTTAAATTAGACGGAATTTCTAAATGGCGTTTCTCCAAAGAGATTAATGGCAAATTATTAGTAATTTTACGCAAAACTAAACATTGTACTTCATAGTTTGGCGAATCACCATAAACAGATTTAACGATAATTTCACATGCATCACGACTTCTACCTTGACAATCGCCAATGCCATTGATGACCCAATCAGTTTTCTTAGTTTCAAGCCCTAAAAGTTTTACCGCCTTTTCAGATATAAAATTGTGTTGGGATCCCACATCGAGTAGAGCTCGCAATTTTACCCAAGTATTTTTTGCACTTGAAACTAGTACAATCGCTGTTGACAATAAGGCCTGAGTACTGGATTCCTTACTCATTGAATGTGAAACAACCGAATGACTGTTGGAGTTATTATCGCTAGTTGTAGCGGGATAATCAATATGTAATAAAGAATTATGCCTCTCATTGCAAAATTTGCATAAACTTGCCTTGCATTTATCGACTGTGTGGTTTCTTCTAAAACAGTTCTGACAAAGCTTTAATAATCTGACCTTATTTAATCTTTCCATTATGGGCAATGCAAGAAATTTGTGACAATGGTATAACGTATGAGATTGCTGACACAAAAAACATTTTAACGTATCCTTATTATCATTGCTTAGACCTGTGTTGCATGCAGTAGTTTTAGTAACGTTGTTATTTGATTTCGCGAAATGCTTATGAAAATTCGAGGTATTTTGAACTTTATGATTTGCCATGTCATGTGAATTTAACGATTCTAACAGTAAGGTTCGTTTTTCTAAAAACTCTAGCAGTTCTTTCAATGACGGTACCTGATTTGATAAACCTGATTCCCACTCCCGTTTTGTAAGAAAATCAAATTTTGACACTACAATGGGAACAACAAATACATCACACTTTTCGATATCTTGCTGAAGCACCTTTAGTGCTTCCATGTTTACTTTAACGGTGTCTAACAATTTGCGCAATGAAGAGGCTGAGTTTTTAATTATTTGTGGAGTATTCAAAATAGCTACCACGTGCTCTTGAACTATTAACCGCTGATTATTGAACCGTTTTTCTAACAATTCCCACGCGACCTTATAATTTGAAGCTGATACGCTAAGCATTTCAACAGTTTTATGAGCATCGCCTTTCAAACATGATTTTAAATAATGAAACTTTTCGATATCACTGTACAACTGACTTTCGTGAATCAACGATTTAAATGTGTCTGAAAATGGGGTCCACTGCAAATAATTCCCCGTAAACGACGGCAATTCCAATGTGGGCAACCTTACCGGGTTAATTACTCGCGATTGATTAGTGGTATCACTACTACCTGAACTACTGGTTGACGGTGGGATCGTTGATCCATCGTCGATCAAAAGCTGCATGTGTGCCTCTAAATCATAATAGGTGGTTTCGAACTCATCACGCTCTTTGTTTTGTCTTTCGCTAGACTCAATTAATTCTATCTGATTTTGAATATTATCAAATTCTCTAAAGGCTTCGCGCAAATTTAATAATCTAGACCTAATTTGATACGTACGAGTATTATCGCTTGCGGTGAATTTTTCTACATAAGATTTGATTCGCGTTACTTTACCTTTTATTAAACCTCTACGAGCTATTAATACTTTAAGTTCTTCTTCGGTCATGTTTTTTTTTTTTTTTTAAGTTGAATTGAAAATGACTAACAAATATAACTGTTTATATGGTGGTACAAATACGGTTAGTTGACTTAAGAGGAAACGCACCAACTGAATTAACATGCACAAAGACTTACCAATTGCACTCGACCGCACCTTGACTGGGGACACGCCACTGCAGCCTGATGAGGTATCTTCCATAAACTTCCCTCTGATTCGATGATTACGATCCGGCTCGAAGGACCAATGTTTTGTATAATATTCGAAGGACCATCTGCCACGAGCTATGAGGCTCAGCAGAAAAGAAAAAGGCCGTAGATGCCACTAACACTCTTTATTGAACCTCGTGTTACAATGTCTTGAAATGCTATGAAATTTGTTCGGACCCTGTCCCTTGCGAGAGGCCCGTCCCTGTCGTTCGAAGGTGGGGGTAGGTACCCGGTTTCCGTCTCAACACCTGTAATTGGGAGATCTCGGTTTTGGCCTCTGTAAACTGAGCTTGCATATTTGACTGTATTTTTTTCGATAAGGTTTTCGTTGTTTAAAAGCAGAGCCTTTATTTCGTCAACCATTCCGTTGGTTTTAGTCAGTTTTTGCGTGAAATTAGAAACAACTGCTATTTGTGTTTCTCCCAGTTCTCCCATTTGCTGAATAATTTTCTTGCTTGTTTCCGCAAGTTGCTCTTTGGCGGTCTGTTCTTGTGCGTTTATATTGATTACTTTGTTATTAATTTCGTTGAAAGCGCCAGAGGTGTTAAGAATGGCTTCTACTTCTTTAATCTGAATTCTAATTTCCGACTGCATCTCTGAAGTAAGTTGCTCATGTTTAGAAATAGAGAGCTTTGTCAATTCGCTTGAAACGTTTATTTTAGCAAGTACTTCATTTTTCGCTTCAGTTATTTGCAATCTAAAATTTTCTTCTGTTTCTGCCACAATTTCTTGTTTCGTTTTTTTCAACTGATTTTCCAGATTGGTAAAATGAGTTTGCACGTGTGATTCTATTCCCGCGATGCGTTTTTCGCTTTCGGAAAGAATTAGCTTCGTTGATTCTCTTTGGTTGCTCATTTCATCAAGTACTTCATTTTTTGTTTCAGTGAGTTTCTTTTCGATGATAGAACAAAGCGAAAATCCCGATTCTTTTACGGCGTTCATCTGGATCGTCATTTCATTCTTTGCCTCTGTTAATTGGCGTTTAACATTTTCTTTCGTTTCTGACACAATTTCGGTTTTTGTTTGGGATAATTGCTCTTTTAGGCCTGCGTCGTAAATACTGATTTTGTTTTCTACAACGTTTTCGACTACTTCGATAATTTCCCGCTTTATGTTTTGCAGGTTACTTACCGATTCTTTTAATGCGTCAAGTATAGTGCGCATTTCTAACGGTAATTCCACTCGTACAAAGAAAGGGTTGTTTACGATGGCGTCAAATTTAGGTGGGCTTTTGCTAGTGGAAACCACAGAAAACTGCCAAACAATAAGATAGTAAATACTAACAAAAACTGCTTATTTAATTAAATATGTGTGATGTCTTTTGGGACTATAAAGTAATTTTGAATGAATTTCAAACGAGTACTTACGTCGTCAGTGTCACTAGGGTTCAGGAACACATTTCCAAACAACGACAGTAATAAGAGTACAATTTTTGAAACCATTTTCTGCATCAATAGTTTTGATGTACTACGAAAGTTTTAATCGTGGGTTGTACTTTATAACCTCTTTCTTGATATTCGTGATCATTGACCATTGACCAAATGTGTGATAAATGAAAAAGTTATCTAAAAATTATGTGCAATCATCATCCAAACAAACAACGAGTACATGCTTATAGAAATTTAACTGGTAGAGTTGTTGTATTTTGACGTCGATTCTTTTATTTACTTTAGAATGTCAAAAAACTTGAGCTCATTAGACGTTAAGTTCTTTTTTGGGGAACAATTCTTGAAGTGATTATTCATTGTTATAAACTTTTATTTATCATTATTTTATTATTTTTATGCATGCATATTTACTTTGACTTGCAATGTCATAAACGGAGGCTTTGATTAATATAGGTAAGCTTGTCTTACGTGGACTGATAAGTCTTTTATAAAAAAACTTATGTATTATACGATACTTCGTAAGCTTAATAGAATTTAGAAACGTTTTTTTAATTAGTTTCCCTTTGGCATACATTTCATATTTTCGAATAGATTTTACAAAATTCTGTTGTAAAATTTTAACTAAAACGCCAATCAAAATTTTGCTTATCAATCTTTCAAAAAACTTGATGAAGTAATTTCAGAATTGTGCTAAAATATATAAAATAGTGTAGGTCTACATTTATGGTTTATTGGAACGTTCATACTTTATAAATTTGCTGCTTAAGTAAATTATTTTATTGATTAAATCAAAAAGGGCTTGCACCATTACCTAAAATTCTGAGAATACGTTACTGTTGTTATTAGCACTACATCCACACAGTAATTTCAGGCTATTTTTTCTTTGTTAGCAAACTATTAATAGTATTTTCTGAAGACATAACTTTGGATGTTAGTTTGATCTTGTTTAATTCGTCTTTGAGCCAAAAATTAAGTGCAATGGATGTGTATGTTCCATTAGTGTTAGAAATTTGCGACTGATTGGTTGTTTTTATATGAATGTGTGGGTTTATCAAAATAGTACTCCTTTATCTAATTATCATTTATTGTGTATATAAACCTTCCGAAAATGTTAATCAGACAAATAAGAACACTCTAAAAGAAAAAACGGAAGGCTTTTTTAGTAGAATATTTCCTCAAAAACAAGTAGATATTCCACCAATTTCTGATACTGCTCAAGTTGAAAATGAAGGACAATTGAAAAATTTTACAATTGAGGGCTACAATGCAATAAATGACAACAGACACCCTTGGTATTTTTGTAAAAGTTCGACCGTCGATGAGAAGAAGATTAAATGCATGCTGGTGGTAATCATTTAATTTGTGCAGTTTGTGCATTTATTCTGTTTAAATTGACCTACAATAATCGTCATATTGGATAAAATAATTCAATTTGAGTCGTTCAGTGATTACTGAGTGAGGCAGCGCGAGTACATTCCTAGCTTGACGAGCTCCCAGGACATGTCACAATGCTGCCGATGGAATTTTGAGGAAGACCAGCTGATCGAAGTCTTCATCTCGGCTTTTTGGATACAGCCTGAGTGTAGTTCGACATGGCTCGTTTGACGGGGTCGCGCACTATGACGAATGAATGAATCACTTTGTGCATTTATTCCGTTTAATTTGCCCTACAAAAATCATCACGCTGGATAAAATAATTCAGTTTGAGTTGGTCGTTGATTTCTGAGAATAATTTCTAATTGCACTTTGACATTTGGATTTTATATGGTTAATCCAAAGACGCGATCACCGAACTTCGGCAGTGCGACGGAATATTTCGCGACAAATCGGCTCGGGCGCGAATTTCAAAATACGATTTTTAAGACCTTTTTACTGTGAATAAGCCCGATGCAACGATTTGAAAAAAATACTAGCCGGTAGCCCTCTTCGACTTCCATAAAGGCATGACTCAATAATAGCTTTAAAGTGATCTGGGGAGATATTATAAAATAAAAACCAACAAAATTTTAGATATTGTACGTTTTAAAAGTGAATCAAAATTGAACCTAGCCGCCTAAATTCAAGCAATTTTTTAATATCTTCCAAAAGTGATCGTAACCTAGAGAAGTGTTATAAAAGGGTCCATGGAAAAGATCCAAAGATTTGGACGTCTAGTTAGCCTTACCGTATCACAGCAATGCAAGAACTCTTACCAGTGGACTTCTCACGAAGATTTTTAATGATGAGGCATGATTTCATCTCAACGAATACATAAACTCACGAAATATGAGAATTTGGAGTCATGAAAAGCCACATGAATTTATTGAAAAAAATTGGTGTGTGGACAGCAATTACTCAAAGACGGTTTTTACTCATTTTTATTTTTATTACACTAAATGCTGTTAGATATCGAAATGCAATTTTAGAACCCTTTGCTAACCAGTTACACGATGATGAATTGCAGAACGGATTCTTTCAACAAGATCTGGAGCTCTGATTCATTGTACAAGGGACAACTTAAATTTCTTAAAACACTTCTGTGATGACCGCATAATTACCCGAAATACAGAAACTCCTTGGCTACCTCGTTCCTGTGATTTGACAACTTGTGTTTTTTCTTGTGACCTCATCTTATAAACAATATTTCAAACGCCGGTTGCAAATCTGGAAGACTTACGGAAAATATTTGAACAAAAACGCCTGGAGATTAATAACAATCCCATTATGTTAGAACATGTTTTTAGAAATTTTGAGAGGAGGGTTTTACGATGCATTGACGCAGAGGGGCAACATTTTCAACATTTATTGTAATGTCAAACCAAAATCAATGGCAACTTGATGAACTTTTTAAATGAACACCCATTATATGTGTTATGAATATCGTTTAGATGGTCAAATGCTAACTAAACTCTGAAAATCTGACCTGATCTGACATGACCTGGGTCGCCATAACCAGTGTAACGGATTTTTATTTAATTTGGAATGGATTTGCATTCGAAGTGGTGGCGCATCTATCACGCGTAGTGTTGGTGCGAGCTACGGGAAAAAACGAGGAGAAAAAGAGAGATAAGAACAAGAGAGGAGATAGCGGGGCAGAAGAGGTGCCCTTCCGCATATTTTAACAGTGATTGGCTTATCGTATGTAATATCTTTAATAATATCATTTGTCGTAAACGTAGTTTTATTGGGCTCGGGTTGAAACCCACTTCGTGAGGTAACAATAAAGTAGCATTTATTTGAAATCCGGTAAGTAGGTTACACCAGACAAGCCTCAGGTTACCGCTCTGAATATGAGGGAAGTACTGTATAATGTCATTATTCCCGTATACTTTTTGGCGGAATGGGACTATTTGGCGCGGCCGATTTGGCGCGGCCAACTTGGCGCGGCCGACTTGGTGCGAGCCATTTTGGCGCAAGGCCAACTTGGCGCAGGGACACTTTGGCGCAAGCAATCTTGGCGCGAGCCATCTTGGCGCGAGTACGTCGGTATATAATATAAAAAATATTTATTTTTTGTATCGTCGTTTGCACCCTGTTATTTATGCTAAGTGTAGGCAACCAAATACACAGTTTCATTCGCACAAATTCCAATAACTAAATGATCCACGAGCAAGAAGTTCCACGTTTAGGAGTATGTTTATAATGGGGTGCAGGGCGCGAAGCGCCCGCGTGTCCATTAAAAAGTCGACATTACCCCTCCACGCATTGGAGACCCTAAAAAATTAGGTTATGCTAACAATGGGTACAATTTTTGTATAATTATATCCATTTTTCTTGGTGCGAGTTCATTCGCGCCAAGATGGTCCACGCCAAGATGGCTTGCGCCAAAGTGTCCCTGCGCCAAGTTGGCTTTGCGCCAAAATGTCTCGCGCCAAGTCGGCCGCGCCAAGTTGGCCGCGCCAAGTCGGCCGCGCCGAATTGTCCTAGACCGACTTTTTGGGGGTACTCCTAATTTTAGTTTTTCTAAGCCTGATTCATGTTCTTTGCTATTTTCTATTTGTCTTTACAATCATCTGGAAAGAAATTTCAGTCATGTTTTTTGTTTATTAAACTTATTTTTGTGGCTTAAAATTTTTGCGAAATAACTTATCTTCCTAAACTAATTTACTCTTACTTAATTTTATTTTTTTTAATTGAAATAAATATTGTGTTACTACAAATCTATGAAAGGAAGCCGATTTCTTGGATTTACAGTTATTCTAAATGGGATCGCATCGTCGATAACTCTAATTTGATGTTTATTGCATAAGTTTTTTGCTTACACTACAGCCTCTTGACAGCGTCGACATAATATTTCTTATTTCCGTCCAAAACCCATTCCGCTCTTTTAATAAGGAAGCCTTTGTCTGGAAACGGAACCACGGTACTTGGTAAGTAATCAAGGGAAGACTGAAACTGTAAATAAAAAACACGCTTCAACTTCCTTAAGTGCAACTAAAACAGAAAGCTGAAAAAACAAACAAAAAGCAGAAACACTAAAAGAACAAAAAATTCGTACAGGAACTAGAAGTTGACAGTCAGATTGACGGCCCATCGTAAACAGGAGAGAGAACATAATTTAGAAACATGAAGCTCTAAAACGAAACAACGTGAGAATCGAGCAATTCATCACACGTAGTTATGACAGCAACAGGAAAATTCTTCTTCTCCCGGTCCCAAAAAAATTGCCTCCTTGACCCTCCTCCGGCCGTCCCCCAACCCCCAATTAACCCATCCACGTCTCGTCTCCCAATTAAATCAGCTTAATAAAAACCTTCCAGTGAGTCATAGCGTCCATTGTAAACACGGCCGCATGAATGGGAAAATCGATAGCACATCCCGGAAAAGCGACGCAGAGGGCGCTCTTTCCCCACGTCGGCACAGCAATCGACCACGCCAGTTTTCCTCCAGCCTCTCCAGAACCAGGTACTAAACCAAAGGCAAAGATCAAGCTTGAACTTGCAGCCTTGGGATGAATTGTCGCAATTCGGTGATTAAGTCTGCTCTTGATTAGTTGTAGGTGTGGGCTACCACTAGTTTCCTGCTCTAGGTCTTCATGGTCGTGTCGTGAACGCGAAAATGGTCTATTTGCCCCTTATAGTGTCCATCTCGCTGGTGGCCTTCGGCTACTCGCAAGACATCGAGCTGCAAACGCCCACCTACACTTCCAAAGGTGAGTCGCAATCCGCCAGAAACGGCGAAAATCTTGCGTGCAACGCGGGCCGAAAACCCCGTTAGTGGTGAATATTTAGCGCTGCCGTGTCGGGCGACAATCAACTTTCAATTTTCGCGATCGCACTTCGAAGAGCCGACGAGATGGCCCAAAATTCGCAAAAGTGGAGAAAATGTTGCGTGCAACGCCGGTAAAAGGGGTCTAATTGATAAATATTTAATCGCGGCGTGGCGTGCGACAATTCGAGTTTCAATTTTCACGAAAACGGTTCTCCGACAACCGGCTTTGAAAAATGACGAGTTGGGTGATGAGTTGAGCGAGATCGATACTCGCGTTGCTACTTGTTGTTTTTATTTATAAATCTGTACCACTTCGGCAAAATTATGCAAAGTGGGGTGCCGCAAGGAGGTGTCCTCAGACCGGTGCTGTTGCCGGTTTTATTATATCCGCAGAGTTTAAGGCAAAACGTAAAGTTTGTACATCCATATATATTCATTCATGTAAGGCTCCCAATTTAACTTTTTTATTCATAAAGTTTAGCTGTTGAAATTCAAAACATCTGTGTGTTATTTAAGGAAGAATATGTGGGGTTGATATAGATGCCGGCTGTCAGCAACTGTTTTAAAAACGTCTTTTCGTCAGAATTTTTGACCTAAATTTCTCTTATAACAGATGATTCAACCTCATTAATTTTAGTCATATGACAAACTTTGTAAAATTAACCTCACTTTTATTGATGTTGTCTCTAAATTTAATTTAATTTATTATAAAAAGAACTGACAGTGTTAAAGACATACATATAACTTTGTAAATATTTAGGCTAGAAGTTTACAAAATGAATCTTTAAAAACATTTACATAGAGCCTTTCTGAGCAAATATACAGGTAATAGTATTTTTTTTTACAATAAATTTTACGAAATAATTGCTTACAATAATCCTATTAACTTTTTAGGGCAATAAGATGCTCCGAACCAAAGTTTTTTTTTTGGAAAAGATGAATAATAATTAAATTAAGACTATACTTAGTGTTTTACAATCACAGCAATTTTAAAATACACTCAAATTTTCAAAGTGTTTGATTTGGTAATTTTTGACATTATTTACCTAACAGACAGTTCGAAACCGAAAACTTGCAACGTCAGCAACATATAAAATTCGATATTCTTCTTAAAGATCCTAGATTTTAAAGCCATAGGTACGGAAACGAGTCATTCAGCACATTTCAGCTTGTTTTGAAATGACGTCAGCAATTCTTTTGAAGAGATGAATACTTCAATTTAGGTTAATATTCTGCAATCATCAGAATAACAACCTTTATGTATAATTAAATTTCGATGGTATTATTAGATTTATTCCAGACGTACCAACTTCATGAAATTTACAAAATCAGTGCAAACTTAATGACTTTTTCTATTGAGCACACGATATGAAAATGTTAACAAAATATACAGTCGCGGCCAAAAAATTTTGGACTACAGTCTCGTTCCACCTTCACAAATGTAAAACACCTTTAAGTATTGTAAGAAATCTTATTGTTTTAGGTTTGTCATTTTTGACATTGCGGGCATGCTGAATGTAATGTTATAAATCTTTTAAAGCTCAAACGTCTAAATGACAATAAGGTGTAGACATAAACGTCATCAATTCTCTGAACGAAATGAATAGTTACGTTTAAATTAAATTAGTGTTTGAAATTGATTTTTGTAATCTGGCACCAACATATTTCCATCAAAATATAAAGTCTGATATTCTTCTTAAATTCCTAGTCCAGTAATGACAAAAGGGCCTTGTTTTATAGTAGATGCATTTTTTTTAAGCTTCTTCCATTACTGTTTACCTTATGCTAGTTTCCTTCCTGACATTCATGCATTTTTACTTTCTTCTTAAAGTTTTCTTCTATCTTAAGTTTTCGAGTTTCTCGGAGCCTTTTTCTTGTGTTCTATTTGATTTCTCTTCTATATTTATTACATTCATGTTTCCATCTTAGTTGATTCTTCTTCGTGATTTCCAGTAGTGACTAAGCTTCCAGTTCATCTCTCAATTCTTGTAATTCTTTAAATTTTTAGTATAAATTTCTCTTTCAGTTCCTATAATTTGCTGTTTAATTGATACATAGAGTCTTAGTCTTCTTGGTTATTTCTAAAATTCTTTTTACTTATTGAATAAAATGATTTCACTGCTTTTCTTATTTTTCGACAGTCTGTTAGCATTTACAAATGTTATTCTTCTACTAAGTAATATAATAATAATATAACTTATTATTATTATACTACTTTTCTCTCTTTCTTGATTGATATTACTTATAAGTCCGACTTGATTGACATTTCTTCAAAACATTTTCCCGACTTCAAACTTATTACTAGTGCAATTCTTACTTTCCTTTGGCCAATGCTTCATTCAAAAACTGCGTTCACCAATTTCAGATGACTGTAGTTTTCAATCCCTAACACATACTTTACTTTACACAGTTTGCGTCATTTATTAAAACTATGAATAGCATCGGACTTAAACTCCACCTAATTTTAATCCTTCCAAAAATAATTTGATGATTTCTCCATCTCGATTTTTTTACGCCTTTGTTCGTACAACTTTAATATGAACTTCTTAAGTCTTACAAGTTTCAACCTGAAAATCAAATATATACCTGCCACAGAATTTTGAATTTTCTTCCATCTTTGTGTTTGTTTCAACATTTTTGGAGATATCACGTTTACTAGCTTTGTAGTGTTATTTTAGTTTGAGTTGGCATTACTTCCACTGGCAATCTCTTAAATTTTCTCATGTTTCTCTTTTACCTTTAACTTGTATTCTTCGATTTATTTGTTTTTGTGTCTGTCTGTTACCAAATGATCATTTTTACTTCTCGAGCATAACTTAAGGAAGTATTGGAACAAGGTCCATATGGCGAACGACTACTTTCACGTTTCCTCGACGTTTCATGACCCCTAGAATATGAAAGAATAGGTCTTCTGTTTCCATCTGTCGTCTGTTTTCTGTCTGCCAGATCGATTATTGTCGAATTTTATATGTAGTTTAGGAATATCACGTAGATGGTAAAACACTAACAAAATTATTTGTCTAATCAACCCTACCAACAAAAAAAAACTCCTGTACTGTACTTGCGGTTTGTAAATCCGTTTTGAATTTTTCCCTAAGATATTTCGAAAAAATTCCAAACTACATAACAACGTTTTACACTAACATACACCCCATGGTGTGGTGGTGAACGTTCTGCTCTGTTCCTCTTGAGCACTTTTTTTTGTTACAAAACGACTAGTATTATCTACATTTTTAACTTAGGGATTATCACAAAAAGTGACGTTTTATAAGTTTTATAATTTTTCGAAGCAACTGAACCTGTTGGTCGTCTGTATTTCAAGGACGAGAAAAGTTCTCTCTAAATAATCTCAGACCAATTTTTTCATTGGTAAATAAATTTGAATACGATCTTTCTTAATTTTGAAATAAGCAAAAGAGGTCAAAATTTTTGAAATTCTACCAACTGAATGAATGAATTGGATCAAATTGGCTTTGGATTTTATAAATTTTGCAACGTCAATCATAACCTAACTTTCCTAAGCTTTTTCCAGTGTGTTGCCTAAAATAGTTTTGCTAGCTATGTCAAAAAAGCGGCAAATTCTTATTGCAAGAACAGATAGATTTTGTAAAACCCACTTACATTTCTCCTTGGTTTCCCTCGACACATTATAAATGTACATATATCCATGTACAGGTGTTCGGAAAATGAAATAATCTTTCTCTCATTTTTACTTCCTG
This sequence comes from Zophobas atratus, assembly GCA_022388445.1. NCBI lineage: Eukaryota > Metazoa > Arthropoda > Insecta > Coleoptera > Tenebrionidae > Zophobas > Zophobas atratus. The sequence goes on from CM039446.1 coordinate 15,153,932, forward strand.
AGAGTAAGCGAAAGAAATTTTAATAAGATCCAAGTTTTCTCGACGTTTCGTGACCCCTGGAGCGCGAAAAAGTGGTCTCCCATTTCCGTCTGTCGTCTGTATTCTTTGCCGACCTTTATTAGACAGATAATCCACGAAAGTCCTGTATCAATTGTAATCAAATTTCGTATGTATATTAGGAATAACATGTAAGTGGTAAAAGTAATTTGATAATCGTTCCCACCAAGAATTTGTTGACGTCAGCTCAAAAGAGTCTGTATTAAAATTTTTAAAATGTTTTGAATAATATATTTCTATACTTGTAGTATACGAATCCGATTTAAGTTTTTCCCATAGACACTTAAATTTTCGCAAAAAAAAAAACAAAAAATGTTAACAATATCATCAGAAAACTTTATAATGGAAATATTCAGTTGAAACCTTTACTCTACTTCATACATATCTTTATTTTAACATATCAGGATAGGCGTTATCATAAAAAAATTAAATTCGCAAAATGAAATTTTATCGGTTTTGGAAACATTTGGATACATTGTATTGTACTTCAGGAGCTAGGGAAGTTCTGTCAGAATAAACTTCGACTAATTTTTTGGAACTAGATATCAATGTTGCTTGTATAATTAGGGAAATAGTAGTATTAGTAGTTGTTAAGGTAAGACTGATTTTGGCAAATGATAAACCCTCTAAGAAAATAGAAGTATTTTCCAAAATTAGTCTTATCTTAATAAGAACTAGCGCCACCCACCCACCCTCTCTTTTCTTAGAGGCTATGTTATTCGCCAAAATCAGTATTATCTTAACAAGTACTAGCCTCACCCACCCGCCCTTTACTTTCTTAGAGGGTATGTCATTAGCCAAAGTCAGTTTTATCTTAGCAAGTACTAGCCCTGCCTACCCGCTCTTTATTTTCTTAGACGGTACATCATTTGAAAACAGTCTTATCTTACTAAATGCTAGTCCCGCCTACCCGCCCTTAAGAAAATAGAGGGCAGGTGAGAAGGGATAGTACTTTTTAAGATAAGACTGATTTTGGCCATTGACATACCATCTAAAACATAGAGGGCTAGTATTTACTAAGATAAGACTGACTTTTTCAAATGATATACCCTCTAAGAAAATAGGGCGGAGCTAGTACTTGCTAAGATAAGACTGATTTTTGCAATTAATATACCCTCTAAGAAACTAGAGGGTGGGTGGGCGGGGTTAGTATTTGCTAAAATAAGACTGAACAACATTAAAGATAGTCACTAGAATGAAGAGGGGGTGGGTGAGCGGGGCTACTGCTTGCTTGTAATACTGAGGTGCGGATTTTGGTATTTTTGCTCTTGCATTAGGATTAATAGAAATGACTGAATGAATAACGGATATTGTTTTTATTAACTGTGCACAAAAGTTAAATTTTCTTTCTATTTTTGCGTCGTATTTAGTTTGTTTATAAAAGAGAAAGAAAAATGATTAGAACTGTAAGATCTTTGGGTAATAACTTTAATAGCTGTACTTTTTTCAAAAAATATGTTTTTTAACTCTCTAATCGGCCTTTTTAAAAAATGCGAAATTTTTTTCAAAAAAAATATCTAAGAACTACCAAAACTGTAAAAATTAATTAATTATTTCCTTATTATTGTACTAAATATCTGATCTAAATATATAAAAATATAGAAACTGCATTAAAAAAAAGAAAACTTAACTTTGGTGTCAACGTTGTAAAAACCCCTCTGAATAACCACAAGTAATTGTAGGTTGTAGACCTAGAAAAAATCTTGCGTGTAGCCCCAGGTAAAAGTCATTCATATTAAAACACACTTAATCATCCTCACGAACTCGCCCCCCTAAAAATTCAAAAAGCCAGGGGTAGGTGATGACTGATCATTGATGAATGATGAGTCAAGCTAGGTCGATACCCTGTTGCTACTTGTTGTTTTTATTTATAAATCTCTACCACTGCAATAAAATTATGCAAAGTGAGGTGCCGCAAGGAGGTCTCCTCGGGCCGGTGCTGTTGCTAGTTTTATTATATCTGCAGCGTTTAGGAAAAGCGTAAATTCCGTACATAAAGTTCATAATAAAGTGGCTCGAATCGATTAGAAGACGTTCGTATGCGTTTTATGGCTAGTCATCATAAAAAGAAAATAAGGGATGAGGAAACGATGGCGATTAAAGATGTAGGCGATTGTTGTTGCTTTAATGGGAACGTTTATCGGAAAATAATCAGAACAAAGCGGCGACAGGAGGTCTCCAATTTTTTATTTTAAAAATTCAGAGGGAGAATTTTAGTTTATGTATGGTGTGCGAGTTGTAGACTCAAGTCTGGGTTTCTTTTTATTAAATTTGTATGTTTTATTATTTGCGAGGTCTGCAGTCGACGTCACTGTCCTACTTAGCCTACTTAGTTGAAGCCACTAGTAATAAATATGTTTCACATAGTTCCAGACAAAGTAGTCCACTCAGCGGCATGTTTAGATCTAACGATAAATCATAATAACTTTATTTCTGCACTATTTTAAGTTTTTGCAGACTTTATCGATTTGTTAATCTTTGTACTGGTTTTTAAACAATAGGGGACGACGCGGCGACAGGTAGTTCAGCCGTACTTGAAAAATTGGGTTCAACGCTAACTAACAAATGTGCATGATCATCCTCACCAAAAATTTAATGACGTCACCTCAAAATTTTGCTAAGTAAATCCTATTTAAAATATACAAACGAATATACTTTTTTTGTTGAAAAAATTTCTGATGTTTTTTAAATTATATTAAATTGAGGAATCTTGCGACCCTCTCGTTCGTTGTAATCGATCAATAGATAGTTGTCCTTGTTTCTAAGTGCAACTAGTCACATTTCTCCACGTGTACGATAATTTTCTCCGTTATCTTTAACGTATAACAAGGATGACCGAATATAAGAATATACCGTACAACTCCCTAAAAGACTGTTTGCAATCAGCTGAAAAGCTTAGGTTGCAGATAGATCGGATTTCCCCTCTTTGTATCTTAAATAAACGACTGAAGGTCCAAAGGGTGTCCCCAGGACTCTATAGGTCAGTTTAGAGTATAGAACGGTACAATAAGACGAAAGAACATTTTTAAGGCAATATCACGTAGGTAGTGATTTAAGAGAAGTCGCGACATTTAACTCTTATAGGGTTTCCAATACCTCTTTGAAAACTTATGAAAACTTAAATACAACCTGCCCACAACTTTCTCTATATAAAACAACAACAGGAATAATGGTTGGCGTTACTATTTGAAATAGAGGGGCATTGTTTATAATTTTTGGATCAATTTCTTTCGAAAAATTAATACATTGTGGTGTCCCGATTTGAGCATTAAATTTTATTTCTTGCCTTCGTGAGTTACATGTTGGAATGGTGCTTTAAATTTGGGTGTTTAATTGTAATCAAAAGGGAAACTGTTATATAAACAACGACGCTACCATTAATATAAGTTACTCAGTTTATTAACAATGTTCTTGTCCTAAAGCTTGTCAAGTTTTGACAAGTTCTTCAACATATGTATTTTGTTGCACTGTTTCAGAGTTCACTTTAAGATTTTCATCTGTTCACAAGGTTTTAATACAATTTGGTGGCAATCATGTAATATAGAAAGGCATGGCGGAAATTTACTTATATTATGCAGGTTAACTTATCCTAGTAGGTAACGATGTCTAAAATTCTGGTCGATTTGCCCTAAGTTATTATTCACAATTTATGACTTCTCACTTGAAATTTTAAAACGGCGCTTAAAACTAACTTTAAACAATGATATATTTATCCCCATCAAAAAATTGATGACGTCATCAAAAAATTTCCGTCAAGAAAATCTATATAAAAAATTCTATCATGCATCGGTTAACATTGTTTGAACTCTGTAGACCATTTTTGACACACCATTGATACCGATCTTCATTTAGCCTAAAATAAAGCACGCAACAATCAAATATTCAATAATAATTAAGAGAAGAGCCAACAACAAAAGTGGTCTATATTTAGGCAGCCATTATCTACTTTCGGCCAGGAGCAATTATTATTCAAACATATAATCACTCCCCCGTGCATGTGCATACAAACATGTACATTGTACACTTACTTTAAGTAATTAAGTTGACACTGAATACACCGTCAAGGGTTAATTTTCTTAATTAATAGGACAACGGCGCTGCAAATGTTTGAATATTTGAGACAAGCATTAATTAGTGCTTTAATGTACACAGCATTACGGCCGAGGACCGGGACAAGGTTTTCACCGCTTATTTGAGGACATTTTCTTGTAGGCAGTAAGTAATTAAAGACAATTATGTATTTAGGAACACTACCGTTTTCATTATTAGGGCTATTCATATTTCGGCGACACATGTTGCTAAATTAAGTTTGTAATTTATTGGTCATCAAGAAGCATTCAGGGGAGTTCCGCAGGGTTTAAGCCTTAGGCCACTGATCTTTGCAGCATACATTCATTGATTGTTTCGTTTGAAATTTTCCGTTGAACGCCTGCCAGTTCCTTATGTATATTCTTGGCAGCTTCTTGTATGCTGCTATAATTTACGATGTCACAGAGATATTTAATAAATGGGGTGCCTACTGTATGTCAATTTTTGCACGTTTCTTTTACCAGGAGCATGTCAATGCAGACGTACAACTTAATTTAAAATTTTTATTTTCAGTTGTTGAAATAAGTACATTGTTTCAATTTTTCAGGACACACCTAACGCGGTAATAAATTTTATGGCGGTACTTAAAAAAGCACTGCGGTTTATCCATTAACATGATGAGTTTAATTAAATCAACATAACAATATGCTGAAATCTGTAATATATTTTATGTTCTAGAATTATATAATTATAAACATAGTGTAACGAAATTTTTGAACCGATTTTTGTTATTGTGAAACCATTCAGATTAAGATTTTCACTAGAAAAATGAAAATCATCTCATTCATTACTGCAATTCCATTCTTTTTCAAGTAATGAGTAATTGCAACAAATTACTTTTTTTTTGAGTATTTCAGCTACTTTTACAATTACTTTTTGCAATTATTTTCAACCCAAATACTCAAAAATATTGTTGGGATTATTATACCTGGAGTTTAGCATATAATTTGTTGATAAGCCAGGTAATCATAATACACATAAGCTCTTCATCATTTTAAAAGGGTGAGCTAAAGCATATTCCAGCATAGGGAAATACATATAAACTTCTGCCCACGTTTTTGCCAAATGTATGCGACCGATTGTAATAAACTTCACACTCTTGAAATGAGCGTAAAAAACCCTACCCAGACTGCTTTTCAGTTTTTTAAATTTTTGTTGTTGTCCAAAAAAACTACAACGCGTTAAAATTGTGATGAGTATGAGGTTATCTGGTTTTCGCTACTTATGGATCAATTTTAAATTTTCAAAAATATAGATTAGTAGAAATTATATTAAAAAATCCATCCGCTTTACAGAAATAAAATATCTTAATAAATAATTGAGTAAACAAGGGCAGAATATTTAAAATTTGTGGTCAAACAAACTTTAGCCATTTTTCTGGTCCACTCAAATCTATAACAGGTAACCGATTGAGGCCGTCGTTTTAAACCCCTCATAATCTGACAATAAAATTAAAAAACTGGAGTTTAGTTTAACAAATTTACTATTTTGTCACAGAAAAGACTATCAATAAATTACAATCCTCCGCAACGTATACATACACAAAAATATTGACTAAATTTTCTTTCATAACAAAATTTTTAAATCAAGAAACACAAAATCAACACAGTTCATTTCTGTTCGCTATATTACAACAAATGTTCACATATGTCATTGGTGGAACACTTGAGCAGAAGTTTACAAATTTTGTGTCCGATTGTTTTACTTACGTGTAATAAAACGGAAATTAAAGCAAGAGAACACGCGACGATCAATTTTTTTCAAGTGAAATTTGACAGCAGATTAAAATTTTATAAATAAACGTCACTTCATTACAGATTACAAAACAAAATAATCACGGAATAACAGAAAAATGCATTAAATTTCTTACATTTTGGTTGCCAAGGAGGCCGTGACCAAGGGTCAAAATAAATCTTTATTAAATTATAATTAATTTACAAAATACTAGTATTCTGCAATATATATTTCATTTCAAAATTTCTGCTAGAAAACTTATTAACACAACCCCAAATTTTAGCACGGAAATCCCTAAACTAGAAAATTGTTCAAAATAAAAAAACCTAATTAAAGAACTACCATATAATAAAAAAAAAGTTGTCCGCACCAACGTGTTCCTTGTTTGGTTTGGCAATTACGATCTAATAACTGTGAAATATTATTTTAAAAATAAATTTCATGGCCTACTAGAGAACACTTTTTGATCATAATTATAGTACTTACTTATTACACGTTCTGTTGACTTTGACAAATTTGTAATTTAAAAACTACATGAAACAGTTAAAGATTTTTAATAAATTAATAATGAATAAAAACTAAAAATTCGGTTATATTGATAATATGTATTACATTTTAGTTGTTGAGGTTATGATGCCAACTTTATACACAGACTGTCCAACAGATGAGGGGTGGAAGGTTACGCTTTTGCCACGGGATGCTGAAAAAAACTTTAACACCCTTCACTAGCACTCATTGGGGACCACAGTTTAAAATTACCGGATGATTTTTTTTTATTGTTATCTGTTACCCATTTCGGCCGAAAAGTAGATATGTCGTAACTTGAAACAGTTTTTAATTTCAAAAAATTATCAAATTTTAACGAATTTAGCACTCAATTCACTTTGTCGAACGATCCAACTATACCAATTTAATTCTAGAACACAACAAAAATTCCCATAGGGGGCGTTGTGACACGAGCGAAGTTTGGGGCTCCTGGTTGTGGCTGTTCTTCCACCGCGATAGTGGTTCTATCTAACGAAAAAACGTGCCGCGTGAAAATCATGGCTATAAATAAGCCGACAGCATCACGTCATCCCAACCGTTCCCCTGACATCTAAACAAAGCCTGCATCCTTTGTACAGATGGCGCGATAAATCCCGCCAGCTCGACTAGGAACCGCGCCCTCCGCTTCTGCCACGTATTTTGGTGTTATTTACCTCAATTCCATTTTAAATGTTCAATTCTCATGACTCTGATATTAAACTACAACTGAACAAGAGTCGAAAGTTCCAAAACAACAATTAACAACATTTGAATTCGCCATACACTCTCGTGAAATATTTAAACAGCAAAGAATTCTTGTATGAGATTAAGATTGGACATCAGATAATTTATGTGGTGGAAACATTCATCAACAAAATATTTACATGAAAAAAAAAACTCGCAAAGATTAGTAAAAACAAATAGATCTGGTGTGGAGTAAAGCTTGTGCAGACAAAAAATTACGTGAGGTTAGAAACTGCAGAGCATGAAAATTTACGTTCAACTTAAATAAAAAAAAAAAAAATTACTGAAGTTATAATTGTGAGATAGAGAAAAATTTCATGCGCTGAGAAATTGCAAAGCTAACAAAAGTACATGAAAAATATTTGCCACACTTTATCAACAAGAATTTATATTATGTTAAATGATGCCATGATCCAAGTGACTGGTTACTTAAAATAATCATATTATCCTCCTAAGGAGAGAAATCCTTAATCCCCCCGTACCTCAGTCCACGATATCATGAATTCTGCCGCAGTTTTCTATGCTCTTTTTCTACTAGCAACCTTGTGTGAAGAATTAAGAAGTGTTTTAATGTAACCTTTAAGTATAAGCATCCAGAAACTTATTCATAATTACAAAAACAAAGAGTATTATCCTGACTAAGTAAATTTCATGAAATTTCCCAGCAAGTAATTTATTAAATTGTGTTAGCACTAGTTAAGCTAACCTAGCTAACTCACCACGTGGTTTTCACTTACACCACACAACACACCTAAAGTGACCGTCACCACCCTCTACCAAGCAGCCTTCTTCGATCAGCCCTCTCACTTCGCTCTCCGGCAGCCATTTTCTACAAACCCTCTAACTAGAATTCCCTAGCGAGCTACCAACTACCCAAAAAGCGTTAACGTGCATATGGTTGCCTATGTTTAACTATTTTTTTGATTACATTTTTTTATTCAAATTCAAATTATTCAAATGTGATTTCGCGCCGTTGTAATTTTTTTTTTTTTTGCGCGCGAAATTTTAATTCAAATTCGGTCACCACAGCGTTGTTTGATCATTCCTCTTTTGACAAATAATATAATAACACAACAAGAATTGGTTATTTCTCTAAATGCTGCAATTTTATTTGCTAATGATTTTTGTGGTGGACAACCGAAGCTGTTTTTACCGATTTCGGTGCAGCAACACCCTTAAATGAATCTCCTGTATCTCCAATAGGTGCACCGCATCTCTCACTGTTTGAATATTTTTATATATTCTTTTATAAACGTAAATAAGAAAACTGATTTCTTTTTCTTTAGGTACATCCTTCTGCATAGAAAAATGTTTCTTTTATAACCTATAGGTGCGGAATTCTGACAGTATACTACCTACTGTCTGTAAAAACGTCACATATTTTCTTTTGGGATTAAAGTAGTTTTTTCACCCCGGAGAGTAATATTTTAGACCCACGAAACTGAATTTTTGCTACACTTATACATTTGAAAATAATGATATTGGAAGCCTGGTATATACTTTCCGATCGAGCTCTGTAACGGTAAATCGACTTTTCAACATTTTGATAATAAATATTAATAAATTTGCTGATGGTAATTAGCACGTTTTAATTAACTTTAGCACTTATTAACAACATTCAAATTAGAATTTATTACTAAACACGCAAAGGGCAAATTTCATTTCCTTTGAATATTATTATTTTATAATTTCTCTTAAATTGGAAATTTTTCAGATCCTGAATTCAAATTGAACTCGTGTCAAATACCTGATACTATAGTTACCATCAGAATTATACGTATAATGACGCCCTTCGGAAAGCATGTCCTGTGTATGCTTCAGAATATTCAAGCTTGGAAAACGTTGGATATTACAATTCTAGTGTCACCGTACTTCATAAGCTCGACCTGCTTTTAGATTAATCTGCATCAACACACCATAAATACACGAAACAAAACAAATTCATAACTTTTACCCTCACAATACCTTTCGCAATGAATATTAATTTTTAATTCAATTATGCCAGTCATAGAAAAAACTACCCTCGGGAAAAACCCGCTCTCAACGCCCACTTTATTAAAAACCTAAGCCCCCACAGGACCCACCACCACTTCATCCACCTTTCCGTTAAACGCTGACCCGTAAAACAAAAACACACTTATTATTATTCCCTCCGGTTGTGACATTTCAGGGACGACCGACTCGTTCCGCTCCACATCCGAAAATCCCGAGCACGAATCGACCATCCAGAAGGCCTTAGCATGGTTAATAACCCAGAGAGAGAGCAACTGGGGTTGGCGGAACGACACCCCCAAAGCGCTCACCGCCCTCCAACTGGCTTCGTACGACGACCTCGGGTCGCCTTCCCCAACCTAATTGAGATGCAGCTCTCCACAAAGCAGCTAGAGGTCGAGATCGTGGTTCTGTTGTGGAGGCACCACGAGGTTCCTATTACGCCACCGAAGCTCGCACAGTAAGTAGAAATTTGTTTGTATCGCGGGTAAAAAGTCCGGTTACCGCACCGCAGGTTTTTACGCGGCTGCTTGACTGTCAGTGTGAAGGGGTGGAATAAATCAAACGTCCTGCCAAAATGGCGACGGGCCAAATTGCGGCCATAAATTGCGATCGTCGTGAGGTGGAAAAGCTACGTTGTGTTTATAAATGGCGGAAGATGAAGTAGAGGTGTAACTGAAGGAAATATAACACATCTGGGGGAGAGTAGAGCGATTGGTCATTTATTTAAATTAAATGTACAATGTTTGATTCAATTTGACATTTACTGGTTTTGAATAGGTACATAAAACAGTGTAAATTAACAGTTTAAATTTTAACAGTGTTATTACAACATCGCAAATATCATAGACAGAAGGGTGAAAAAACTGTTAATTTAATAAATGAATAAATATTAATTGACAAAAGAGTAAAAATATGACTAAAAAATCCAAGTAGTAAAGATTCATACATGCCTCATGCCTAGATTTGGTTCCAACAGGATGGTGGTCTCACTCATCGTGATATTAAATGTTACAAGGTGCTACTTTTGAAAAATACAGTATTTTGGTTGCAGAATCCATCAATATCTTGCCAGATTTTTAAGTATCCTTTGTGACTTAAAGAAATAAATGTTAAAATTCGATTCAGCTTGACAACTAATTAACAAATTAATTAATTTACCAAAAAGTCAAATAAAGTGACACATTAATAAATTAATTTCACAGCCCACTAGATACAAATCCTTTATAAGCACCCTGTATTTGCACAATATTTTACTAAATGATGGATTGGGAGGCGGGGATTTACAGAGTGGTTAGTCAGATTTTAGCAGACTCAACACAACGAGACTATCTGTTGTAGCGTTAGCACAATTTAGAAATATACGGAGTGAGTCACAAAGAGCGCGGTCCTCGATATCTCATTAATATTAGAGACAGAAAAAAGCGTCAAAAAAAAGTTGCACGGTTCTCTGGACTATACTATAAAATAATTTTTAACTACACAGAGTGCTCTGTTTTTTTAAGAAACACCATATATGAAAAAAAAACCAAAATAACATGTAGTAATAAAATAGGGGTGCTCCATTTGGAAAAACTGGAATATCGATATTTGAAACCTATTGTGGCGGCACAATAACACATTGGTAAGCGGAGAAAGATAAGCGGCCTCGTGATCTAGTGGTCAGGATACCTGCTCTGCAAGCGGGTGGCGTGTGGTTCGATTTCCACCAAGGCAGCAACATTTTTCTTCGCTTACCTACACTTGTAGTAATTAAAAATATATATGTATATATAAACACTGGGTCCTATGTTTTTACTTTCGATAAGTTCGCTTTTATTGACCTTTTGAAGAGCAATTTACAAAGCTAAAATTTTACTGCATTTTTGTGAACATTTTTATTGGTAAAAAATTAAAAAAAAATGGAATAAGTGGCAACATCGTATTGGAATTTCAAAATAAGCGGCAGACCGAAGATATATTTGATTAACCTAAGAAGAGGTCAATCAAATATGTAAAAATATATACGGTGATTTTATTAAAAAAAATATATAAAATTTCGTGTAAAGCCTTAAAAACAAAACACTTTGCATAATTAAAAATAATTTCAGAGTATAGTTCTTAAAGAACGGTGCAACTTTCGCTTTTGACTTTTTTCTACTTCTAGTAATAATAATTAATGAAGTGTCGAAAAAGTCGCGCTTAGCGACTCACCTTGCATATCTAATCATTTTATATTAAGTTATAATTTTTGATAAGGTACAGATAGTGGCAAAAGCCATATAACATGTACGATTGTTTCTTTAAAATTGTTTTTTCTGTCCCAGCATAAACCAAGGAATTATTGTAAGAGGTTAGCTTAGTGAAGTGACATCAAGTTGGGTCAGGTCAGGTTAATTTTTCCCGGCGTGTCGTAGCTTCCAGAATACGAAAAAGTTATTCAAATTTTGTTTGCTTATATTCACCAAAGATTCGATGGCGTCATCGCATGATTCATACTTGGTACCTAAATATATTTGTGGTTAATTTTTTGCATCTAAATTATTAAATTATAGAAAATTTGTCTTCGAAAATATAAAACCAACTATTCTGAAACGTTGCAAACGTTTTATCGTAAACATGGACATCGGTAATCAGAATTTCTTATTGCCTGTTTATCTCCAACAATAATTTGATGACGTTATTTCAGAATTTTGCTGAATTTCATAAGACATGATGCTTTAGTACTTGTGAATTATGAATTCACTCCAGTTTTTTACTATGTCAGTCATTCAGAATTATAGAGGAAAATTTTTAGAAAACACGAAACCGACTGCTCTAAAATTTTGAAAAGTTTTAAAGTTGTGATAACTCAAACATCCCGCCTTAAATTGACATGTGAACAAAATTTTAAAAGCCCGCGAAAAATTCAAAAATTTGGCCGGTTGAAGACCCCCCTTAATACTCAAACGTTCTGAATCAATGCAAATTTGAATAGCACAAATTCAATGAAAAAAAAACAAATAAAAATCTAAAATAAAGTAACTGGATGCAAATACACAAGTTATTACGAGCGTGTGAAGGCAAATTTAAAATTATGGCAGTCAACAAGAGAACAAAATTTTAATAAAAAAAAACTCTATACACCGGCAGGGACACCAGAGCGCTATAAGAGTGTGGCGATCGAACCATATCAATTTCATTCTAGAGCACAGCAAAAATACCCATAGGGGGCTTTGCAGCTGTAACACGAGCGGAGTTTGGGGCTCTATTCTAACAGCAAACACTGCCGCACAGCAACCCTCCACACGGAGATGCCGTACGTGCAGGCCGTTACGGTCGTAAACTCGTGGTTGGCTCCCGGCTCGTGGGACAAGCCGACAGCGTCATGTCATCCCGACCGCCCCTGACTTCTATTCAAGGCCTGCATCCTTTGTGCAGGCGCCGCGACCATCAGCTCGACAAGGAGCCGCGACCGTCAGCTCGACAACGAACCCCGCACTCCTCAATTCCATTTACATGTTCACTTTCTATGACTCTGACATTAAACTACAACCGAACGAGTGTTAATGTTTCAAAAGAACAATAAACAACAAAGAAAATTACTGAGGGTAAAATCGTGTGATAGAGAAAAATTGCATAAGGTGAAAAATTGCAAAGCTACCAAAACTACATGAGTTTAACTATAGCCCCTAGAAATACATAGTACCGTCATCCATTGTTGTACGAGTGGAGCAAATGCAGTTGGTAACGCAAAAAATTCCCCTGGTTTGGAACCAAATTGTATCAGTAGAGAATTGACAGCGCGTAAACCGTTATTGTGACGTGGTTTTGGCGTGGTCTTTTTGTTTAAAGTCAATTAATTGTCAGTTAATGTAACTAATAATTATTAAATAAGATTTTCTTGATTAAATTTTATATTTTATTCAAATTAAAAATCCACATTTTGTATATAAACTACAAACTTTAAATCCAACATAAAACCATTTTAAATTTCGCGATCTGTCAAATGGTGTTAATAATTTTTGTTTTTGTTAAGTTTCCACCAGGTTTGCTCCACGGTGACGATACTATGTGTTTTCTAGGGGCTATAAATTTAACGTTTGCCCCACTTTATCAACGATTCAAACAAAGAATTTACGTGATGTGAAATTATGTCACACATTATGAACGATTCAAACAAAGAATTTACGTGATGTGAAATTATGCCTTGATCCAACTGACTGGTTACTTAAAACAATTAGCTTTGAGAGTTTATATCGTGAACTGTCCCCAGCTTATCGCAAACAAAACAGATGATAAATAAACACAAAATGCGTCCAGCGTCGCGAGAAATGCTTCTTGGTGGTATAATTTCTAACGTCGCCAGAAAATATGTCTCGGTGAATTGATGATGATAACGATGATAACTGCCAAAGGGGAAAAATTTAATTCCCCCAACCCTCAGTCCACGATATTATAAATTCTACCGCACTTTGCACGGTCCTTTCCCCAAAGTGGGAAAACGTTAGGTTAATTTTAACTGCCGTAAATGAACTATTAGCAATCTTGTGTGAAGAATTAAGAAGTGTTATAATGCAACACTTAAGTATATATACGCATCCAGAAACCTTATTTACAGCTTGATAAACAAAGGATGAGTCCTGACTACGTGAATTTCATGAAATCACCTAGCAAGTGTTTTATCTAACCCATCTCAGGACCGTTAAATTGTATTAGAACTAGTTAACGATTAAAATCCTAACGTGAACTGTGAATTTACAAACAATAAAACAAATTTACGTGTAAGCGTAGGTCGAAAATTCGCATATTTTGGATTAGAAAAATAGCAAAAATTAGCTACGCTTGTCAGAGAAAACTATGGCGATTAATTTTTGTTGAACAAAGGCTCTTTCCTTTTTTTCTAACTACCAAACCAACTAAACTTAATCATTTCGCTCACCAAAACAAAACAACAGTGACGCGCCACCTACCCTCTAACAAACAAATGAACTTCATTACCAACCCTCTCACCCTATACTTACTATCCCTAGGAGAACTACCAACTACCGGAAAAGAAGTAAACGTGCACATGTCCAACGATTTTCTTGTTTGATTTGTTTTTTTAATTCAAATTATTCAAATGCGATTTCGCGCGGCTGTTTTTTTTCAGCGCGAAATTTTAATTCAAATTTGGTCACCACAAAGTTATCGTGAACATGATAAATCACTAATGAAAATTTATCTTTTATTCACTCCAAAATCCTCTAAAATGTACAAATTATACTTTGTACCTATAGTTTATCACCGGATTTATTATATTTGTTCCTCCATTTTTTTAAAAAGAAAAACTGTTGAATAAACTATAAGGAATAACCTTCTCCGACTCTCAAAAATGAAATCAAATGTTACAAATTGATACAAATAGTTGAATATCACAAATTTAAACAAGCAAAGAAAAATCGGTTACGGGACCGATGGCCCTGATCAAGGCGATCGAACTCTCTTCAGTTTTCAACTTATGTTGGGTTACGAGAATCACTAAAATTCCCCGTGATAACATTCGCCCAATTGACCAATGACTTTCACAGAAAACTGTCTGCATCGACATCCCTTTTATAGAGGTGACCGTATTACGTTGAAATTTATACACCTGAAGATCTAAAAAATAAATTACTGAAACTGTTCATAGTAAGCTCTTTAAACAACAAAGAATTTACATGATGTTAAATTGTAAAACACTTTATCAACACTTTCGAACAACAGGAATTTACACGATGTGCAAAAATACAATAATATATGTAGCTGATGATTAAATCAAAATGAATTCATCAGCATTACATCGTCGACTCAAAGAATTCTCACATCATAGAAAACAAGGCACATACCTATTAAATATGGATCAAAATAATCATTCAACAATAACTGTTCAAATTCAAACTGCCACAAAACAAAAACATAAAACACGCCTTCCATTTCTAGTCCATAATTATATTAATATCACTGATGATTATTCTCAAGGTCCTTTCTCCCAAAATGGATCAACGTTTTAATTTTAACGTTCTATTTTTCGCCGAAAGAGTTTATTATTTGATGATCCCGAAAAATCACATCTATCTACAAACAGGGGCGGCTCATGACTTGAAAAATTGATGAGGCACAGCACAAAACGCTCTAAAATATAAATAAATCAAGATTACTTAAATATTTTCTATTTAGTCAAATAAACAAATTTGTAAACTCCACACAAAGAACCTAAGAAGGTGTAAGGAAGGCTTGCAAGAAAGGATGAGAATGACAGGACAAAAGGAAAGGAAGCGTGGTCAGAAAAAACTAATATAACTTCTAACAAAAAACAAAATTAAAATAAACTTTAAAGGAAACATATCGAAAAGATCAAATACAACATAAAATAAAGCTAATTTGATTTATAACAAAAAACAAAATGAAAAAAATATAAATATAAATACGATTATTTTAAATTTTTTTATGGATCAATTAACGATTTACTCAAATCAGGAACGCGGTTTTAATTCCTTAACTACATACAATTTATCATCATACGTGAAAGTAGAAAAAACAGAACTGCCATTGTCATTTAACGTTAGTAGAGAAAAATTCCGATTTACTGGTATCTTAAATAACGATTACCGAAATCAAATATGACAAGCACAAAGCACTAACGCGACCCACGCAAACGTAGGCACTTTTAAGACAAAATTTGTTACCGAAATTTTGATCAATTTATACACACAGATTGTGGCAAACAATCAAGGCCTAATTTTGAATACTCCTGCGAATGCAGACTGCATTGCAATCGCACGTTCCGCGCGCAAATATTA
Organism: Zophobas atratus; assembly: GCA_022388445.1. Classification (NCBI taxonomy): domain Eukaryota; kingdom Metazoa; phylum Arthropoda; class Insecta; order Coleoptera; family Tenebrionidae; genus Zophobas; species Zophobas atratus. Next base: position 15,169,852 of record CM039446.1, read on the forward strand.
AGTTGTCCATCTCTTTTGCAGCACGAATGAGCTAGCCTCAATTGTTTTCAACTCATACCGCTTTAAGGTATTGCAGGTTGCTGCATTAACGACAGATTCTATATATGCTGTAAGGCAAGCTCGAGTCGGCTCATTCGCGTCACAAATACATGTTTGCCGAGTGTTTAAGCGCCTGTTAATTAAGGGAGCAACGAGTACCTACGAGATAAAAATAAAAATATATTTTCTATAATTTATTTTAAAATTAGAAAAGACCAAATTATTGGCCGAAATGTGTCCGTATAAAATAATAAAAATCCTAATAAGGCGTAAAATTCATTGGTGAGGCACTGCCTCACCTGCCTCATAGGACAAGCCGCCCCTGTCTACAAATGAGAATTATTATGTATTAACAACTGTGTTTTGAACTGAAACATCAGCTAAAGTAAGCAAATAAACAATATCTAGAGGCTGTTATCAATATAAAGACGGATGTTTACGTAAACTTACCACCATTTGGTCGAAAATCGAATGCTACAGCACGATGTTCCCCTAATTAGAATCATTACTACGAAAATAAGAACATCTGCATTGCCAACAATAAAAAAAACTGCAATACTGAGATTTATTAACAAATACCAACTATTCAATAATTAAAATACAAATTGTTTTCCTTTTCGTTTTTATTTTTGAAGGAACTATTTCTCTAGAGTTTGCAGCGTCGAAACATTGTTCTCTGAAACAGAAAATAAGTGTACTTAATCCGTGTATCTGTAGGTTCAATATGTCCACCCTTTTGTGTCTACATTTTAGTTTTATAGGTGTCTTTTTTCAACACAGTTTTTTATTAATGTCAGTATTTAAAAATAGACCTGACTTATCTGGGACCCTTTAAAATTAGCAGTAGCACAAAGTTTATTATCTAGACATTCTAAGACAACGGTAGTAGTATCCAGAAACAAAATCAACGTCGAGTCTAATTTACACTAGCACAAAACAGGGAATCCGTTCTTAGAAGATGCATTTCCACCCTATCTAATCAATACTATCAAGAATAGAATATAAATTTTACATCGTGATAAATTACTTCCAACAAACAATAAAACGTTCTGTACCCAATCCAGATATGCGCTCGCTTTGAGCGCCCTCTGTCACGACCCTCGTCAATTCCACGGCCACGACCTCATCGGTTCCCTGCAACACCACGAAGCCATCCAAGACCTAGAATTCGCATATGCCACTCTAGCAGCATGTAGTTCAAGGGCGCACGTTCGAAAGAAGCAAATCCGACGGTTATTGGACATCGCCAATACTGCGAAGGACCACAACATCGGTACGTTCCGGCCAATCAGAAACCACCACGTGTAACACTTATTTCCAGATACCGTCGCCATGACAATACTGGCTTTGAGATGCATCGTCAAAGACCATCGGCACAGAAACTTGCAACACTCGTTACGAAGGCCCAGCATCAGCTTAGCGCGACAGCAGCAACCTGACGGTGGCTTCGGAAACTTGTACAACACGGCTCTGACCATGCAAGTAAGTTAACAAAGACACGCTTACACTATGCCAATGTTTGTTTTTAAGGCACTTCAAGACATGACAGAAGCCAGCTCCCACTGGAACAAAACCGCTGCGAAATCCTATATTGAATCCCGGCAGGACCCAGATGGCGCCTTCACCGACCCCGGCCTCACCTCCGACGTCATCCTGGCCTTATCCAATCGCGGCCTAGGCTCGATTCGAACGCTAGATTGCGGCAAAAACGACGGCGATATAGAGAATCACGGTTCGTAGCCACGCCTAGTTTTGCAGCCACAGATCTAACTTTTTTAATTCAGTGGAAATCGACGGGCTGACCAAGTCGCTTTCAGTCCACGGCAACGACTCGGAGATTCGGAACGTTACCATAACTTATACATTATGGGTGGGTTCAAATGTGACTGAGAACTGTACCATCGCCATTACGGCACCGCGAAATACTTCCTTTTATTCTGTGATGCAATCAGCGATGGAATTAGATCCCCACTTTACTTTTGAGGCGTCGGAGTGGCCCAATGGGCATTATGTACACACGCTGGCTGGGTATAAGGAGGAACCAATGGGGTATCACTACTGGCTGCTGTATCGGCTGCCGGAGATACCCGATCCGAGCGCTCCGCCAGCCAATCAGCTCGTGGCTCCTGTAGGTAAGGAAAAATTGAGATTGTAGTGGTAGATATAAAACAGGGGGTAAAACAAAGCGAGCGAAGCCTTAAATTAAAATTCTCAACTATCAAAACTTTGTGTGGCATATTTTATTCATAAATTGAGGTAATTAATGTTTCAAGCTCTACAGTTTGTTCTAATGGATTAATTTAAGTTTTAGCGTTCACAGATCCGCCTCTGTGGAATTTATTAAATGTTTTATGAATTCAAACGTCCGCTTGTCAAAATAAATGAAATATGTTTATTATTTTGTCGTCCCACCCAACAAGTTTTAACGTCCAATTAAATTTAGATTTGTCCAGGTTAAAATAAATATAATAGTTACATAGGTGACAACACAAACGTCATATGTTAATAATACTGTACCTGTGTCATGAATGACAGCTGTGACACTGTCCAATAATACAAATTAATTTTTGTTACAATTTTTTTCATCGGTTTCAGAATCGTTTTTTTTTAAATGTGATGTTCTGCTAAAAATATGTTTTATTCAATTGAAAAAGTCATCAAGTTGGCCTTGATTTTTTATAAACATGGTGAAATGTGTCTACAATTAATCTAAAATTTAATCGATGACAGCTGACAATCCAGAAATGTCAATTACGTTCTTTTATTAAAAAGCAACGCCAACGTTATGACTTTTTCAATTGAACACCCGTTATATTTTCAGTGTCGCTATTAAGCGATGACTAAGGGAAGTATTGTAAAAAGATCATTTTGCCAAATATTCAACATTTATTGAACGGATAGTGTTCGAACTATTTAATATGAAGCTATTTTTTTTTTTATTTATTTTAAATGTATTTTGTGTTCCTGTGAAGATGAGATAACTCTAATAGAATTTTGTTGGCTAATCCACTCCAAAGAATTAATGACGTCATCTCAAAAATTTGATAAGTAAATTCCAGTTCAAAATATGCCCTGAAATAGTGAGGTGTTTACATTTCAAAATTTCAAATAAGTGTGAATAATAAAAAAAATGTTATACATTTTTATGGACAAAAAATTTGTAATATTGAAAGTGTTAATAGTCCCGGACCCAGATTTTCGAAAAACATTTTTTTTTCCCGTAAAAATAACTTTTTTTTAACGTACTAACTCAAAATTACTCGTTTAATAAATAAACAATAAACATCAAATCTCGTCACTGTCAACTGTATTGGGCAAAAAACCCAAACAGAGCAGAGTAGCCAACCTTTCTTCTATCAACTGGGCAGATAGAAATGGCCTGGATTGTATATTTTTTATTTTGGAAAAAATCTGACTGCCTCATTTTAATTGTTCTGAAGTTGTACGTCAAATAAACCTCCCTCTCTTTTTAACAACATCCTTCGTGTCACGTATACAATATTGTGACACTTTGATTTGGCACGTTGACGTTTGAAAATTTTGACATTTCAAAAATTATTTATTTTGCTATTTACATTTTTGGAAAAAATATCCTGTAATGTTTATTTTTGTAAATCGCATGAGATATAGCTGAAATTTCATATTTTGGAAATTTAACTTTTCGTAAATTAGAAATTTATGTTGTTTTGTATTGATATTTTATTTTTTGTTTTAATTTCCGTTATCATTTTTGACATTTTTGAACAAAACAACTTTCGACTGAAAGAAATTAAATGGGTGTTTGCGTTTTGCTAAAAAGTACACTGATTTTTCTCTATATCTAAACATTAAAAAATATATACAAATTGGTACCTTAATATTTTACGGTTATCAAAAAATTTAATTTTTGGGTTTGAGAAAGAACTACGAAAATCTAGCAGAAAAGCGAATTTGCTTACTCTATTTCCTGTAACAATACAGAAAATACGATGAAAATGGGAATGATTGTTAATTTTGTAGCCATACTTTCAAGAGAGTTCTAAGGGAGCTGAACATATAAAAGCAAATCCAGGTCATCTGTTTACATAAAATACAAGATTCTTCTCTTTTAGCCGAATTCGAATCTCTAAAAAAATTCACTCTGTATATCGTATCAATAAAAGCCATATATCGAGTATTTAATTGAAAAAGTTATCAAGTTGGCCTTGATTTTTTGTAAACATTGTGAAATACGTCCACAATAAATGTAACTAACCTGAAACAGTCAAATGTCAATTATAGACAACAATATGAATTAAAAAAACACATACGTTTTAAGCACGTTTTTTTCTATCAAAAAACAACGCCAACTTGATGACTTTTTCAACTGAACACTCGTTATCTTCAATGTCAAAATATACCTACTTTTACGAAAAAACTGAACATTTTTAGTATAAACCGAGTACAATTACAAACCTGTAATCATTAGGAACCTATTTATTGTAAATGAATTCGAATTAAATATAAATGAGTGATTAAATTATAATTAATTTTTTATTTTAAAATAAATTATATGGTATGTCATTCTTTAACCGAGTCTAAACATCTTAATTTTCAATACTTGTCAATTTTTCTCAAATTTCGTTATCTGGTCGCCATTAACATGTTCTTGAAATTCGACTATTTTGGTATTAATATGACAAATTTGACTTTTAGTGTCTTTAAATACAGTAGGGGCCAGAAAGTCTTAGACGTCAATGTCATTCCACTGTCACAAAGTGTAAAACACCTTTAAGTATAGTGATATTATTTTTTTAGTTTTGTCATTTTTGACAATGCGGCCACGGTGACATTGGATCCTTTAAACTTAAAACGTCAACATCACAATAAGGCATAAGGTACATCAAAATTTTCAGAATGACAGAAAAATGACGTCCAAAAAATGAAACTCTTTTATTCGAAGTCAAATGACAAGTATGACATTTAACAAATTTGACTTTTGACGATTTACTTTCAATTGTTTAAACAAATACAGGTCAATCCGTTTTGCATAATATACCTAGTGACTACTAGTGTTTGTGATTTTTTTGTCAGGTTGGCAACCGATTACAAATTTTATGATGGTATACCTAATTGTCAAAGTGACATTTATGACAGCTGCCACCGCGTCAACCAATCAGCATGTTTATGAGGCCACTTTGACAACTGTAAACTGATGTACTAACACGGATGCCAATAATTCAGGATTACCAACACAAAAATTTGCTTCAATCACTTAGGTACTTTGGTTCATATTTAACTTTTCTGACACCACTACAGTATTTTTGATACGTGTTTCTCATTAACAATTTTACTGTTTTATTTTTGATAAATTAACTGAATTAAAAACGTTTAACATTATAAGTTCATACGTTATACTTAAATACTTACTGTGTTGCATTGTAATTCAAAAATGTCATATCCAATGTTCCTGCAAAAAAAACTGCCACATATCAACGCAAATTGTCTGTCAAAATCCATCAGATATATAAAACGACAGACAACAAACAAAAACAGAAAACTAAGCCAATATAAGCTTGAATAAAAAAAAAGTGATATCATTAGGACCAAACTAACAAATAATTCGTTGTAATTATTTTTATTATAAGCCCTTTTTTATTTCTTTTGTTCTTGTTCTTTTATTGTTTTGAAATTTTTAACGTCTTTTACACATTTTTCCATTTTGCAAACGACATACTTAACATAAATATACATATTGATATTTTTTTGAGAATATATCAGTTGGGCTCGCTTCGCTCGCTTTGAATAACTTATTTCCACACCCTTGTTACCACGATTCTGTTTTCAGGAGTCGACGACTTACTTATTGAAGAGGGTGACCACTACTTATTCTGGTACAAAAAGCTCTAAGCCTAAGCACAACGTTCTGTATACAAAAAACCAAACCAACATCGCTTCTGTACGCCTTTTTCCTCTTTAGTTAGACGATGTTTGTGTGTCGTTGTTTATTTCCGCCACAATATACCGGGTGACTCGTTTTCGTTTCCTTTTGCTTCATTTCAAATCTCTAGAGGGCGCTTCGATCTGAAACGACGGAATTTTTGACACGAGCCACCTGTATCATCTCGGACTGTATTTTATACTGTAGCCTCACAATACACAGTGTGTTTTCTTTCTACTATTGTGTAGATAATAAATGTACAATACACTATAGGTGTGGTTGTAATAATTATAATGACATTAATAATTAATATTAATAATGCATTTTGAGGGGACAATACTTTGACATCTTTGTGTGACCTTTTTTATAAGTAGCTTAGGATCTTATTATTTATTCAATTGTTAATACATGGCAAAAATTGTTAAAAATTCTTTATTTTTGTTATATTTGGCTTAAAAGATTAATAATAAACACTTAAATACAGTGGGTGTTCACTTAATCCCCTTTTATGGATATTGTCTCGAGTTTATAACATGAAAAATATATTTATTGTTTAAACTATTAACAAAAGAAATTAATAAAATTATACTTAATTACTTAGCTCAGGTGCTGAATCATCACTAGACATTACTATGGCGTTATCGTCGTCGAAGTCTTCGTCGTCTAAGGAATCAGGGACGTAGTCTTCGTCGTCTTCGTCATCCTCGTCGTTATCGATATCATCTACAACACACCAAAATACAATAAAAAATCTAGAAGATAACCTAAATAATTCGAGAGTACCGAAGTCATCATTCTCGTCACTCTCTTCATCAGGAGGGGCCACAAATAGCACAAATTGTGAATTTAGGTCCACTTCGTCATCATCAAAAGGGTTTTCTATAAGAATACCATTACCATAATCATAATCCTCGTCCATCAGATCGTCACTACTCAAAATCTCCCATCCTGGATTTCTAATAAATCCCCCCGCCCCCATCATCACTGACTACTTCTCCTGCTTCTCCTCCTTATCCTTCTTTCGATGCACGTTAACGAACACCTTCTTGCCGTCAATCTTAACAGCTTTCAACTCCTTGACACCCGCTTTGGCTGTCGTACTGTCAAACTCGACAATGCACCAGCGTCGAGATTTCTACAACCCAACAATCACACACCTCCCAACCCAATCCACCTCACTCACCTGTCGCGGCAAACTAACCCTCAAAATTCCCGGATGCAGATCCCTCACTTGTTGTTCGTCGGCAATCTTAACAGGTAAACGTAAATATAACTTCACGGGAGCACTTTTACCATCCGCAACTCTGCAAAGCGAAACCTAACCTCAATCTCGGAAAAGCGGAAAATCGCGAGAAACGGTGAGAGCAGTGTGCGCTTTTCAGTAAGGACGGAACACTGCGGTGGAAACTTACCCCATTATAAGCAGTTTGGCAAAAATATCAAAAATATTTGCCTAGCGAACATGAGTGGAAATAAAAACAAAATGCTTGTTTGAGATTCAGCGCCCTCTGGGCTGATCGGCGATCAGTTGCGAAATGGGAGTCACGTGGGTGAGTTTATGGATGCTGAAAATGGGTCTTGGCACAATTGTGGGTTGTGTAAGGCGAAAATGGGTCGGTTTTTCTGTTTTTGGGGCGCGATGGGAGCGAGCAGCGTGCGGAACAGGTGGCGTGGGACGGGCTAAAAATATTCGGAAAGTGGGGAAAAGCGTTCGTTAGGTGCTCTCACTTGGGGGTGTGGGGTTGGTTGCCTAAATAGATTGGGCAACACGGAGCAAAAAAATCCATTATTTTTACAATAATGACATGCGTATTAATTCATTTGGGACTCATTACGTCATGAGACAAGATGGCGGGATTGTTCTCAGATTCAAATGGCGAAAGAACAATAAGAAGAGCACGTAAATGACAACAATTTTCTTCGTGGATCTAGTTGGAATTGACAAAATAGAATACAACATGTATGTGAGGGTATATTTGAACAGAAATAGATGGGATTCATTGCCATTGTGTTAAATTTTAGGATGATAAAAAGAATAAGAGATAAAGCGTAACTGGTCCTTGCTCAGGATATAATTGACATTGTCAACTGTCTCTGCATATTGTGTCAAGTTTTCAAAAACACCCTAATCGTGCACCACAACCTGAGTAGTCGTGAATTTTTAAGTGAAGATTAGTGATGCTAAATGATGATTATATGTTACCTTATTAATTGACATTTGTTAAGAAATTATAGTTATATGAATTATTAGTATGATAATTACACTTCTGTATAATACAAGCCTTTGACAGTTAGCTGCCTGTAGAAATAGATCTTTTAACTGTCGCCAATTTTGAAACATTATCTCAATTTTACAAACGTTTTGTTATAATTTATTTAAAAAAATGCGGAAGTATTGGTAAATACACTATTTTTGTATGCGAATAAAATTTTACAACCTCCAAGGTAAAAAGCTTGTATAATAAGAAATTACTTACCATACAGGGGCGTTTCTGCTCTACTCTGTGATGAATTTGATTGGAGGTCATGTATGTACCATTGGTAGACAAAAAAATTGGGACACAATTGGTACCTAGATAATCTTGAAAATTACAAGTTTCGAACGTGTAAGTTGTGTTCTGGTCCAGAAAATTTTCATTTTACGACATATGGTTGACACCAATGAAAGCATTTTGATTGACTTTTTGAAGAACAATTTACAGTGTTAAAATTTCCAATTTTTTTGTTGTTTTTTTTTTATTTTCCGGAATATAACCCTGATAATTAAATAACTTTCAAATTGACTCTCAATAACTGTCAAGTCGACGAGGATCTTTATTAGACAGGTGGGTATAGAATTTTATTAGTATACTCAAATATTGGATATTTGATTGCCATCTACAGGCTGCATTTTAAGAATTTTTGGTCTCTGTAAATTTAGTTTGTCAGAATTTTTCTCATTCATTGGTAGCAATATTTTCCTGAATTTCCATTTTCTTTTTTTTTATTCATATTTGGTCTTTTCTTGAAATGTTTGAATAAAATAAGTACACTTTTTATTTTTTTAAGGACGTGGACAAAATTATGCAACGTAATATACAGAAACTATATTTTCAATTCGAATAAAATGTACAACGCAAGATATTGATTAAATACATGTAGGAAGTATCTATTTAATCAATGTCCAAGATCACAAGTCAAAAAAATTTAGAAATTTTAGGTTAAATTTTCTCTTTTTTTAAATTGACATAATATCGACATTGACATTGACTTTTTTTGTTGTCTGATAACAGGGAGTAAAAAAATACATGAACAAAAATTTTGTCATGGACAGGTCCCTACATTAATTTAATTGTGGATTTTAGATGATGACATTAATAAACTTTTTGATAAATAAATGGTTAAGATTCAGATTAGTTCTATAGCTCTAACAGTCTGTAGATTACTTACATTTTGTATTATGATTATGCTCTTTTAAATTAAATAATATGATAAATTGAAATCAATAATCATAATGATCATCTTGTAAATATTGATTGATCATCAGGTCCTACATACTTTCGAGTACTTTTATCACCATTTTTTTTTATCGAATTTGCAACATGTTTGCTATAAAATATAATAAATTATAATCACAGGCAGTAATGACGTTGTTTTACATTGCTGATTCATACTGCTAACAACAAGAATTAGTACATAACAAAATATTTTAGACAAATGACCAAAGTTTCGAAATCTAGGGATTTTAGACGGGCAAAGTGACACTTTGTTAGCGCCGTTAGCGGAACTTGTCCATTTTTAGTCGGTTTCGGTAACGTTGTCGCAAACATGTATGAGCTAAACGTGATTACTCAAATGTACAAAATAAAAACTTTCATTGGGTTCCTGAGTCAGGTAAGAAATTAATGACTAATTCTAATTTGCTTTCTCAATAATTATACATATTGTTTTCGTATCGTGTATAAAATCTCAAAAAAAACACGTGCTTTGTAATGCGTCACCACTTGCAAATTGCACTTTTCTGGTTACAGTTGCTATTTTTTAATTATCTGTCGCTATAAAACTTCCACTGTATATTACTCGAGACATTTTTCTATTGTTTAACGCTTCAAAAAGCAGGGGTTTAATTTTTTTGGTTATGGCGGGAATGTTGACCAAGTGATTTTTAACCAATTGTTTTGAAGGAGTACATAATTTGTGAATAAATCTTATGTTTATAAGTGAAGGATTTATAAAACACTATTTATATTTCATATCGAAAATTAATTAAAAAAAAAGTGGTCTATAAACCTACTACAATATTAAACTTAATTGGCATAATGTATATGTGTCATGGACCTATCTTTCGGTAATAAAGTAATAACAGTTAATTTTTATTGCAAACCACACACTACCGGCACTACCAACTGCAATTTTATAATCAAAGTCACCTTCAACTTCTTTTTTATCGCATACTTACCATTGAACCTTATTTTAAATTTAAAATAGTAAATATTCTGCATTTGCACATTCATTAATTAACTGGCAAAATATATAAATAGCTTGCAAATCATTTGTTATTTACTTTATTAAACAAGTAATACTCGTTTTTAATTCTTGAAAATGGGCTTGCTAATCTGAGTATAAATGAGTTAATGAAGTATTTTTTCATTAAGATGTGTTTATTTCAAGAACAACAAGAATCCAATAAAAATTTAAAACCAACTATAAATATTTTTTCGAATAATTAAGCATTGTTAAATCAAAATATTTCTGCCAAACCCAAAAATTAGTACAATTGTAAAAACTGTCTAGTCCATAAAGTGAAAATTCTTGCAGTGAAAACGACAGTAATAATAATCCAGTAATTATTTTCTGTGTTCTACAGTACTGATAACGTTTCAGAATGCGCCCTGCATTTGAATTTTTCATTTCAGCATAGTCACCCGACTTCACAGCAAGCCATTGCGAAAATTTTCCCCTTGCGTTTACTGGTGCACGTTACGTCATAGCCCCGTGACAGCACCCGATGAACAAAAATCAGCGCAAGAACTGACCTTTCCTCCTTTTCTGTCGCGGGATCGCTCCAACGTTCGCAACGCAAGCAAAAACCGTACTTTTCCGTACCGAGTGTGATTATCCGCTCCGATTTTCTCTCTAACATCTTTTTTTTGCAGCGAGCAATAAATCGTCTCATTTTTTCGGCACCCATGGTGGCGCTAGCGTCGCACGTGACCCGAATTTGACGTCACCGCCGCCATTTTGACTGTCACAAGGACGTTGTCTAGTGTTATCGTTTACGAAACCGAAAGGGTGGCATATTTATTTACCAATTCGGGTTATCTCTGTTATCTTGTAATCAGTGCGATGTCGTGGGACGTGTGAAGTTGGCCCAACTGCCGGATTTCGACCAGTGAGTACCGCTTACATTGGTAGCACAGTTGCGTTTTCACCTGCATTTGACATTTCACAATTTCCACAATGTCCGGATTTTTGCTAGTTTTTCCGTGACTGTGGCACGGATCTCGCCGCCGAGGAGCCCGAGTGCACCCCGCGCCAGCCCGCAAGGGGGCCCCGAGTGAGTGGCAGTTGTTACTAGATAGCCTTCAGCGGAGTTGGGGCAGAGCCGCGGGCTTGCTCTCCTGTCGTACCATTGTAGCACCCATGAACCCAGTGCAGATGCTTGAACCAGCTAAGCCCACCAGCTTTGTCGTTGAGCAGTCGATATCTTTGAACTCCAGATAACAGAGGCAATCAATAGCCCCGATAGTGTCACTGAAACAATGATAAAGACAGACCGGCCTCCAGTTGTGTCAAGGCTTTCCCGATTTTCGCACAGACAATGATAAGACGTTTTCTTTTTTCCTTTTGGATGTGTGCCAGTTTGCACCGTAAACACGCTTGCTTTTGCCATAAATTTGACAATAATCAAAAGAGGAGTTTAAATTTGCACTGCTAAATTTATAGATTTGTGCACGCGGAATATAAAAAATAGCTTGTTTGAGTTCCGCCCCCGCGCCGTGGGGGCGGCTGCAATCAAGCACACTTTATAAATTGGCGCATTGCGTCTAAGGGGGTGGGTTGGCCCCTGGCGTTTAATTGGTATTAATAATTTTGCGCTCATGCCTCATAATTGCCCACTTTTAATTAATTAACAATTAAAAGATTGTTAATTGATGAGTTTGAAGGTCGCTGATTCGGTGCTAGGTTGATGTTTGGAGTGCGACAGGGGGTCTGTCTGGGACCTTCCACAATCGCAATTGCCACAGCGATTTTATAAGAACGCCAGCGACCCTGAGAAGAGGCATTAACTTTTTTTGTGCAGTTATTATGGGACCTTGACTATTTAATAAGGTTTTATTCCCTGTCGTTTCATTGGGGTGATTTTCTCTGCAGCCCTAATAAAATGGAAAGCGACTACGTAATTTATTGATCAAGTCTGTTGTTATTCCAATTTTTTTGCCGCGAATCGATTGTCATATCAAAAATCTGACGGAGAGTTTTCTTTAATGGATAGGAATAAGTAAATTGATTTTTCAATATGGATATGAGGATTACATCATACAGGGTCATGAATTAAGTGCATCATTTTTGCATTGGAGTTTACGTAATTGTGATTTATGGCCATTTAATTGATAATGCAAGTGTTGCTAGGAATTCGTGTTTATTTTGAATGCTTAATAAGGTTGAATTTATTCCGGGGAAATACATTTATTTCGCTTGGTTTTTTGGATGATTTTTAAATTGAGTAACAAGGTCTTATTTTCGACAGATTATTGAAAAGTCGTGTGTTATTGTTAACATAGCAGGTACGAATTAGCGTTCAAATTTCAATTATTTTCACTCAGCCATTTCAAATTGATTTTACTGCACCCACTTCATGGAATTTCGCCTCAAGACCGATATATAATGATAGTAGAAGAATTTAAATGATAATTTCACGTCAAGAGACAAGTAGATTGTGTTCCTTTGTTGCACGAAATTTTCTGGTCTTAATTTGTTACGTGTTGATTTAGCGAGATTAAAAATAAAATGATCAAAATATACAGGGTGTATCACTAGTGCGAAGTTTTTTAATGTATTCTAAGTCATTTAAAGTACAGAAAGTGAAACACAAGGGCAAGTTCATATTCTAAGAATATTTTCGTCTTAATTTTTTCAAACAAATATATGTGTATAGTAACATTTTTAGAGCTGGATTTACGATCTCGATATCTTCTCGCGTTATTAATATCGTGAGCTATGAAATAGCAACATTATTAACAAATCCAAGAATATCAAGTGCAATGAATTTTAAGAATTACGGAACTCGGTAGATGTTATCTTAACACAATAGGAAAAACCAGTTTATTGAACACTTTTATTTTCACGCTATTTCGTAAAATATCTTGTGTTATAAAGCCTACATCTTGTGAAATTGTTGGCTATCGCTGTGATATATGGAAACCAGTATATAGTTTTACATTCGTAAATAAACTGTAACTTGGTTGCTTCATTCTTATTATATTTATTCATTAGTAAATAAAACAATCCAAGAACAAGGTAATATTTTTCATTTAAGATTTATTTAGTAACTTTTTGACATGACGTCTTCAGCTTCTCGGAACGGTGTTATCTAATACTGAGATAAACTGCAAAATTTAATGGTCTAAACTTAATTTTGTTCGGGCAGTCGTATAAAACCAAAAACGGTGGTCTATTTATTACCTGATGAACAGATAAATATGTCATAAATATCCAATAGAATTTTATTGTTATAAAAATTGTACACAGATTCACAATAACAAGTTTTGAAACGAGAAAAACAAAGCCGCGTGACTCGTATGAGAAAATTAAACCATATAAGTAGACATTTCTACGGAATTAGAATGAACTAGTGCGGTAAGATGAGAGCACGACCTTACTTACGAGGTATTTGTCACATTATAAGAAATTATGCAGACGGCGAAAGTCAGGAAGGTGATAATGATAATATACTAGGAGGAAATATGCTTCCTGGATTAAGAGCAACTAAATTAAACCAAATCAGGAATATTGAGATGGTTTAGTTTAATTTACTCTAGTGAATACAAGAAAATCGACTGGTGTGGAAACATACAAAGTTTGTCTGAGAGAGTGGTGATAATCAAAATAGGTAGCAGAGATGATGTCAACATTGTTTATTTATTTATTCTTTTTAATATGCGTATTGTAGGCTGTGTCCGACAATGATGTGTTCATTACAATTGCGATATTTTAGAAATATTATTTTTAAATGTTGATATAATGGACGTAAATATTTGACACTAAAGTTAACATACTTAAATTAAATAATAGTTGATTCTAGATTTTCATCATCTCTATAAATTTTTGAAATAAGTACGTAGCAAATTATGTGAGAAAACATTAAAAAGGATTAAAATATTGTGGTGTATTTGCAGTAATCTAATTTTAGGAAATTGTTCACGATAAGGGCCGATAAGCGTTTGCAATTTGCAGTGTCAAGGCAAACTGAATTGGGTTTGCAAATTGCAGATCCTTATCGAGTTGGTGAATTACCTAATTGGTATTTTTTATCAGTAGTTATTTGATGTATTAGTGACTAATATTTGTGACGTTTGGGCCAGGTATTCCCTAACAAATTCCCCGAGTTGTAAAAATGTTTGGTTTTGATAAAAGACGCATATTAAATATTTGTAATGAGATAGAGCAATTGGGTACGATTTTCCTTGGTTATTTTCTAGATAAATAATGAAAGTTGTGGTGAAATATTGAACAATTAATTAATTCGTGACCAAAAAGACAGCCATTATTTTTAAGTTTTAATTGGGCAAATGCTAAGTTTCATTTACTGTAGTTATTTCAATAACGTACTTTCTTTTTAAGAAATTAGAAAATTAAAGTATTTATGTATATCTATACTTGTTGCAGTTGAATAAATAAATAAGAAAAAAATATATAAATAAGTTACAGGTGAATTAATGAATAGTTTTATCATCAAAAGAAAGTTTTAATTTTAAAAATCTTATAAATATTAATTCAAGATTATAGGAGGAATCGCCACGTTTGGCTCCTTGTTGAAATTTTTTCGTCATGTATTTTTAAAAATCAATATTTTAATTATTTATGAAAATTTCGGAATGCGGTTTCCACCACTTTTTTCAGCTTACAAAACTTTAGAAATCGTACCAGATACATTATCGACTTCGTGTTGGAAATGAGATATAGTAAAAAGAAACTTCTAGCAGCTTCTCCACACAAGCTTCTTTTTACTGGATCTAGTGTCCGACCCAAAAAATCGACAATGTGTCGGGTACGATTTCTAGAGTTTTCTCGACTGAAAACACTGTTGAAAACCGCGTCTCATAATTTTCCATTAATAATTAAAGAGATTGGTTTTTAAAATCGGAAATTTGGGAATACAATACTGTTTAGAAATGATTTTTTTTTTTATATTTATATCAGGGCTTGTTTTTTATATTTTACTACTTTGTAATCGTTAATAATAATATCGTACTTTATGTACAGAATTTGGTTCAAAAATAAATTTTGGAAACACTTGAAAAACTAAATCAAATGTATTTTCGCTTTAGGTACAAAGTTCAGTCTCAAATTAGAACTATTTAATGATTTACTTCGGTTGTAACAATGTCGGTTACATAGTTTTTATGAGTGTTTTTGAATCCCATCATTTTCACTTTTCTCCAATAGTTTGTTTAATTTAGCTACCTTACTGTACTATTTTTTTATGATTTTTTTAACCACAATGTACCACATTAACAAAATTTAAATGCTCGAAAAATAGAGAAATCGAAGAATTGAAAAAATAAAATCGAGAAATTTAAAATTTAAAAAATGTGAAAATTAAAATATTCAAAAATTGAAAAATTGAGCAATCGAAAAATTCAAAAATCGACCAATCAAAACATCGAAAAATTAAAAAACTGGACATTCAAAAAATCTAGAATTTAAAATTCGGAAAGTTGAAAAACCAAAAAACTAAAAACACGAGAAATAGAAAAATTGAAAAGTCCAAAAAATCGAAGAATTGAAATTAAAAAACCCCAAAACTGAAATAATCAAAAATTGGAATATTAAAAATACGAAGGAAAATTGAAAAATCAAAAAACTGAACAATCGAAAAATTCAGAAATCGAGAAGTTCAATTCATTGAAAAGTCAAGAAATCGAGAGATGGGAAAATAAAAGAATCGAGTCAAAAAATTGATTAATCCAGAAATTGAGAAATCGAAAAATCGAGATGTTAGACGCACCAAAAACTGAAAAATCGGAAAATTTAATAATGAAAAAACTGAAGGATCGAAGAATTGCATGTCAAAAAAAAAAAGTCAAAAATCGAAAAATTAAAATGAAATACCAAAAAAAAAAACGAAAAATTGAAGAGTTCAAAAACTGAAAAATCGGAAAATCGCAAAATTGAAAAGTCATGAAATCGAGAAATGGGAAAACCAAAAAATCGATATATCGAAAATTTCGAAACGCTAAAAAATGAAAAATAGAAAAATCGAATGATTGAAAAATCAAAAAATCGAGAAATTTAAGATTTAAAAAATCGGAAAATTAAAATATTTAAAATTTGAAATATCGAGAAATGGAATGGAATAAATCAAAAATTAAAAAATTGGAAATTCAAAAAATCTAGAATTTAAAAAAGTAAAAAAATCGAGAAATCGAAAAGTCGAAAAAACTTTAATTGAAATTGAAAAATCCCAAAACTGAAATATTGAAAAATTGAAGAGTCAATAAATTGGAATATTGAAAATTCGAAAATAAATTGAATAATCGAAAAATTTAAAAGCCCAAAACTAGAAAACCAAAAACCTAAAAAATCCAGAAATCGAGAAGTTAAGAAATCGAATCATTAAAGTCGAGAAATCGAAAAATGGGAAAATCAAAAAATCAATTAATCCAGACATTGAAAAATTGAAACATCGGAAAATTTAAAAATAGAAAAACTGAAGAATTGAAAAATTTAGTCCCAAAACTGGAAAAAATTGAAAAATTAAAAACATGAAAAATCGAAAAACCGAGAAATGGGAAAAATCAACAAATCGAGAAATGGAAAAATCAAAAATTTAAGAACGCCAAAAATGGAAAAATTGCAAAATTTAAAAATGAAATGCCAAAAAAACCGAAAAGTTGAAGAATTG
Organism: Zophobas atratus; assembly: GCA_022388445.1. Taxonomy (NCBI): domain Eukaryota; kingdom Metazoa; phylum Arthropoda; class Insecta; order Coleoptera; family Tenebrionidae; genus Zophobas; species Zophobas atratus. The sequence goes on from CM039446.1 coordinate 15,186,897, forward strand.
AAAAACTGAAAAATCTGAAAATCGCGAAATTGAGAACTCGAGAAATGGGCAAACCAAAAAATCGAGAAATCGAAAATTTCGAAACGCCGAAAACTGAAAAATAGAGAAATCGAAGGACTGAAAAAACAGAAAATTGAGAAATTTAAAATCTAAAAATCGGAAAATTAAAATATTTAAAATTTGAAATATATATCAAGAAATCGAAGTATCAACAAATCAGAAATTAAAATATCGAAAAATTGAGCAATTGAAACATTGTAAAATTAAAACATTGGAAATTCAGAAAATTTAGAATTTAAAAATCGAAAAGTTGAAAAACCAAAAAAGCATATCGAGAAATCGAAAAATTGAGAAGTTGAAAAAATTAAAGAATCAAAATTGAAAAATCCCAATACTGAAATATTGAAAAATTTAAGAATCGATAAATTGGAATATTGAAAATTCCAAGATACATAAATCGAAGAACCGAAATATTGAAAAATCGAAAAATCGAGAAGTTAAGAAATCGAATCATTGAGAAGTCGAGAAATGGGAAAATCCAAAAATCGATTAATCCAGAAATTGAGAAATCATAAAATCCAAAATTTAGACACCAAAAATTATTTAAATTTAAAAATAGAAAAACTGAGGAATCGAAGAATTGAATCCCAAAACTGGAAAAAATTGTAAAATTAAAAACATGAAAAGTCGAGAAATCGAGCAATGCAAAAAATCAATCAAGTCGAAATCAAAAATTGATTAATTGAGAAATCGAAAAATAAAAAATTTAAGAGTGCCAAAAATTGAAATATTGGAAAATTTAAAATTCTACAATTGAAAATTATGGTAAAATTGAAAAATTGAAAGTTCTAAAATTTAAAAATTGAAAAATCGAAAAATCAAAAAACCGAAAAATTGAAAAATAACATAGCAGAAAAAACGAAAAATCGAGAAATTGAGAAGTCAGGAAATCCAGAAATGGAACAACCAAAAAATAGAGAAATCGAAAATTTATAAACTCCGAAAACTGAAAAATTAATAAATTTGAAAATTTTAAAATCAAAAAATCGAAAATTCAGAAAATATGAAAATTGAAGAATCGACAAATTGAGAAATCAATAATTCCAAAAATTGAAAAGTTTTGTTTATATATATACATATATTTAACTACTTTTTACACATCGTACGTTATGGACAGAATTTCGCTCAAAAATTGCATAATGTTCGTGAAAAAAATTATAATGGAACCCAATCTATATCTAATTAATGGCAAAAATAAATTTTGTAAATACTTGAAATCAGTTAAAATTTACTAAGAAGAGGTGATGACTTTTTGTGCACATATCAGCGGAAATTTTTTAATATTTTGCTTTATAATTATTAATAACACCCCCCCAGTTTACCTTCAGTATAATTTTACTTTTAGCTCGAAATTCAAACTGAAAACCTAACGATTTACTGTGTTTGCAATGATGAGAGTCAAGTGACTTTATTTCTCGAGCGTAAGTGAGGAAGTGAGTTCATCGGGCGATTTCCTATTTTCATATTTCCTTGACGTTTCATGACCCCTACAGTATGAAAACAGTTGTCTTCCATTCCCATTAGTTGCCTGTCTGTCTGTCTGTGGTGAGGTTTCTAATTTGTGTGAAAACTATTTTTTCTTGGATATAGACCATTACTCTGTCTTGTGTTGTAGTTGTGCAACTCTTTGCGACACACATATTGTTCTATGTTTTGTTTGCTATACATTAAACAATTTAAAATATAAAATATCTCTTCAATTTAGGTCCTTCTTTAATAACAACCCAATTTGTCAGAAGTTGTCTCAAAAATCAATTTCATAATCACTTGAAATACCAAAATCCGCACTAAAAATATTTTCCCTTTCAGCACAAACTTCAAACTCAAATAAAAATGATTTAACGATTCTCAATCCAAAGATAATGAAGTAATTATACTTGAATCGACAACCCGACTGTGAAATCGATTCCTTTGAATAATTTTTAACTTCCGGTAATAACCGAGGAAATGATTCTCACTTATTCCGTTAATTAATTCATACCTAATTTTTGAATCTCGTATTCATCGTATTCAAAATAGTTTCTTCGCATAATTGAGACCCCTATAAGAGAGGAACTGCTCAAATCGCACTCATTATTTCAGATAAATTCCCGTTGGTTGTCTGAGTTTACCTAAGGTGTACTCCATGATAAAAAAAAGACTACAAATCTGTATTTATTTATCAAAGTGTGATTATCGCAAAGACGGGTTTTTTTGTTAAATTGGTTTTTAGGTGCGAATAAATTTCATTTTATTTGTGTGTTCTGTGTCGTTGTGTGTGTCTTATTCATGTTACGTTGGATTCAAGACTTATTTACTACGGCGGTGAATACTGTAACACCTTTTTGTTTGTCTATTTCTCGACATACACTTTTAATGACTTCACCTATGTCCCGTGTGATCGATAATGAATGTAGACATGGCAACGCACCATTTTTTTAACCTCTAAGAAATTGACAGTATGTCGTAAAATATTCAAACAGCAACATTCCCGTTATTATTATAAAACAACCACCTCAAGATGAAACACGTTAGGTAACAGCTATAAATCTTCAATTGTTTGCCCGTGTCTCACCTTGACACTAATCCAACACGCATCATTCTAACGTTTGACTGTTTCGTGGTAGGTGATGGACAACACTGACCAGCCCAACTCAATATGCCACGTCCAGACCATCCAGATGTACCAGCTGCCGCCAGAAGACAAGTCGCTGAACCTCCCATTCAGGTTGCTGGACGGAGAGGGCGTCTTCCACCACGGGAAGACGGTGGATGGGCTCGTAGTCATAACAAATTATAGGCTGTATCTGCAAGTCGGCGACAATCATTACCATCTACCTTTAGGATTGATCGAGAATGTTGAGCACAGGGAATTGTTTTACCTACATATCTGGTGTAAGGATGCCAGGACTTATCGGTAAAATCTGTTTTGTATTGTTTGAGGGACGGTATTGTCATGGGACGAGGTTCGAAGGGGATGATGAATGTGCCGGAATTATCGCTACAGATCGATTTTAATGAAAGGGTGGCCGGTTTTAATTTTCGAAAAACAAATAACGGGATTTTTAATTTAGATCGGGATGCGTATTTGTGATATGAGGGAAGTTTTGACCGGATGTGGCGGATTGTGTCGAAGTTTGGATGTTGCAAAGTTCGGAAAAGAAATATAAACTTCGTGTTCGGTGCTATTATTAGCTTGGATTTTAACAGAAAAACCAACAGTTGTAACAAAGGTAACAAAGTTGTTGTATGATTCTTAGAAAGTTTGTCATTCTGTATCTCCTCGTAAAACATTTTTATTTATGAAAGTTTCCTTATAAATTGCAGTTGTAACAAAAGGTAACAGAGTTGGACAATTCTTTTAAAATTTGACATTTCGAATGTATTTTCGATAAAAGTTGATTTTTATTTATTAACCTTCGTGTTTTTTTTTATTTTCATTTTTTATTGTCATGTTTTCACAATCTATTCAAAATTTTGACCTAGTTTTTTTATTAGTTATATAATTATTATTTTATAGTTACATATTTAAAACACTGCTTTGCATAGGTTAAAAATTCCAAATTGGGAGCAAAGACTGTTTCTCCGTATTTTTCAAAAATAATTTCGACGTATTAATTACAGTTTTGTGACAGAGCAGTTTCAAATTGCGCATAAATAAAAAAAATCTTAATTGCTTAAAATTTGCAAATACGTTTTGCGCAGCAACAGATTTATTTTTAAGAAATTTTATCGATTTTGTAGTTTAAGATGTATCGTAAAATTTTGAGTTTTCTTTCAAAGAATTAAAGAAGTAATTAAAAATAAAGATGAATTAATACACCACATATTTGGAAAGAACAGTTTTACTGGGTCAAATTCTGAGATGACATCAAATTTTTTATGAAGGTGGACAGGCAAAATTTTTGTTTAGTAGAATAATACGTGTACGCATTACGAAGAATTTCAGGATAATCTAATTGTTTTTTCGTGCGAAATTTATTTTACAAACATTAAAATTTTGAATGGCTATTTTTCAATCCTTAAATACTTTAAACCTATGCAAAATTTCAAAACAATCGATTTTCTAGTTTGTAAGATACATAGTAAAATTTTGACTTTTTTTTATATTTCAAAAAATGAACTTAAAAATAACTGTGAATTAATAAATTATAGATAATATAATAATTAGCAATTTTGAGATGACGTTATTTTGAGTACTTATAGGATAATCAAAAGATTACGTAGAATTTTACAATAATCTGTTTAATAGTTTTGAAGAAGTAGTTTATGACCGTTGTTTTTTTTTTTTTTGGAGTGAACTTTATTTCGCAAAATTTTGAAATGAATTCAAATTTTTGGAATTGACGAACTATAAAATGAAAATTCTGATTGACAGTTTACATGCCTTAGATATCTTAAAACCATAAAAAATTCCAGAACATCTGATTTTCTGTTTTCTAAGATACAATAGTGAAGATTTGGCAAATTTTGATTTTCTTTTTTTTCAAAAATTAAATAAGCAAAGTTGAAAATAAGTGTGGATTACTAAACTAGGTATAGTTACGGGAGTTATTATCATCTGTATTTCAAAGAGTTTATTTGGCAGAATAATCAAAAGATCGCGCAGAATTTCATAATAGTTTATTTACGAATGTTATAATTGTCTCAGATAACTCTTACAAAGAAACCAACATTTTTTTCGAATGAACTTACTTTGCAAAATTTTTGGAGTAGACGAACTATCAAATTCATATCGACGATTTACAATGCCTTAAATTCCTTAAAGCTATGCAAAATTTCAAAACAACTTATTTTCTAGTTTCTAATAAGATAAATAGTAAAATTTTTACTTTTTTTCAAGTAATTAAATATATAAAGTGAAAAGTAAATATGGATTAATAAATTATAGATAATATAATAATTAACATTTATTTTTTAACAAATTACGTGTCAAAATTTTGAAATGACGTCATCAGTGATGATGATGAACAGACAAATTTTGAGTACTTATAGAATAATAAAGATTACGTAGAATTTCACAATAATCTATTTAATAGTTTCGAAGAAGTGGTTTATGACCGTTGTTGTTTTTTTTTCTTTTTTTTTAACGAATGAACTTTATTTCGCAAAATTTTGGGAAGTATTCAACGATTTATAGTGTCTTAAGTATCTCAAAATTACAAAATTCCAAATCAACTGATTTTCTAGTTTTTAAGATAAAATAGTGAAGATTTGCCAAATTTAATTTTTTTTTTCAAAAATTAAATAAACAAAGTTGAAAATAAGGGTGGATTACTAAACTATAGTTAGGGGAGCTTATTTTTAGCATCTGTACTCCAAAGACTTTACTTGGCAAAATTTTGAGATTACTTCGTATTTTTGGTGAAGATGAACGGGCAAATTTTGGGTACATAATATCCCAAAGATCACGCAGAATTCTACAACAATTTATGAATAATTTCGAAAAAGTAATTTACGACTGTTGTAATCGTCTCGAAGATCCCTTATCAAGAATTCATGTTTTTTTTTGGAGAGGACTTTATTTTACAAAATTTTGAGATGATGTATCAAACTTTTGGAATTGACGAACTGTAAAATTTAATTTGTAATTGACGATTTACAGTGCCTTAAATATCTTAATACTATAAAAAATTCCAGAACAACTAATTTTCTAGTTTCCAAGATAAATAGTGGAAATTTATAAAATTTTGATTATTTTTTTTTAATTAGATACAGTTGAAAATAATGGTGGATTACTAAACTATAATTACGGGAGTTTATTAGTATCATCTATATTTCAAAAAGTTTATTTGGTAAAATTTTGAGATGACCGTTAGATTTTTGGTGCGGAAGAACAGGCAAATTTTGGGTACAAGATATCCAAAAAATCCCGCTGAATTTCACAATGATCTGTTAATAATTTCAAAGAAGTAGTTTACAACTGTTTTAAATGTCACGGAGATCCCGTATCAAGAATTCATGTATTTTTTTTGGAGTGAGTTTTATTTTGCAAAATTTTGAGATGATGTCAAAATTTTTGGAATTGACGAATTATAGAATTAAAATTATGATTAACGATTTACAGTGTCTTAAATACCTCAAAACTATCCGAAATTCCAAAACAACAGATTTTCTAGTTTCTAAGACTACAGATTTGTCAAATTTTATTGTTGTTTTTTCAAAAATTAAATAAACAGTGTTTAAAATAAGGGTGGATTACTAAACTATAATTACGAGAGTTTATTATTATTATCTATATTTCAAAAAGTTTATTTCGCAAAATTTTGAGATGACGTCAGATTTTTGGTGAGGATGAACAGGCAAATTTTGGGTACAAGATAACCAAACAAATCACGCTGAATTTTACACAGATCTATTAATAATTTCGAAGAAGAATTGTCTCGGAGATCCCGTATCAAGGGTTCATATTTTTTTTTGGAGAGAACTTTATTTTACAAAATTTTGAAATGTCTCAATTTTTTGGATATGACAAACTATAAAATTAAAACTCTAATTGACGATTTACAGTGCCTTAAATATCTTAAAACTATACAAATTTCCGGAACAACTAATTTTCTAATTTCCAAGATAAATAGTGGAGATTTGTCAAATTTTGATTTTTTTTTTCAAAATTAAATGAACAAAGTTGAACATAATGGTGGATTACTAAACTATAATTACGGGGGCTTATTATCATTATCTGTCTATATTTCAAAGAGTTTATTTGGCAAAATTTTGTGATGAAGTCAAATTTTTGCTGAGGATGAACAGGCAAATTTTGGGTACTAGATAACCAAAAAATCACGCTGAATTTCACAGTGATCCATTAATAATTTCGAAGAAGTAGTTTACGACTGTTGTAATTGTCTCGGAGATCCCGTATCAAGGATTCATATTTTTTTTTGGAGAGAACTTTATTTTACAAAATTTTGAAATATGTCAATTTTTTGGAATTCACAAACTATGAAATTAAAATTCTAATTGACGATTTACAGTGCCTTAAATATCTTAAAACTATACAAAATAGCAGAACAACTGATTTTCTAGTTTCCAAGATAAATGGTGGAGATTTGTCAAATTTTGTGTTTTTTTTTTTTATTTATTATTAAAGAAAGTTAAACACAACGGTGGATTACTAAACTATAATTACGGGGTCTTATTATCATCATCTGTCTATATTTCAAAGAGTTTATTTGGCAAAATTTTGTGATGAAGTCAAATTTTTGCTGAGAATGAACAGACAAAATTTGGGTACAAGAAAACCAAAAAATCACGCTGAATTTCACAGTGATCTATTAATAATTTCGAAGAAGTAATTTAGGACTGTTGTAATTGTCTCGGGAGATCCCGTATCAAGGATTTTTTTTTTTTTTTTGAAGTGAACTTTATTTCGCAAAATTTTGAGATGATGTGTAAAATTTTGATAACTTAACTATAAAATTAAAATTCTAATTGACGATTTACAGTGCCTTAAATATCCTAAAACTATACAAAATTCCAGAACAACTGATTTTCTAGTTTCCAAGATAAATAATGGAGATTTGTCAATTTTTTTTTTTTTAATTAAATATAGTTCAAAATGGTGGTGGATTAGTAAACTATAATTACGGCAGTATTGTATAATAATATTGTAATATATTCCATCAAAATTAAATAAAACATTAAACAAAAGCTGTCCAAGTACAGCTAGCTAGTGACCATGTGAGAAATATTTGTAATAAAATGGATCATATGTCAGAACATGAATGCATAGAAACTGATATCCCAAAATTATCCTTATCGAAGGTGAAAAACTACAATAAATATAATAAAACCAAACGCAGTGGTAGAATTAGGATTCTATTGATGATTACTGTTAAAAAAAACTAAAACAGAACGTGTTTTTAAAACGATGAAAATTTAAGGAAATTTCTTATTTACAAATGAAAATAGAATCTAAACAGCAATAAATGCGAATGCCAACGACTTTACGATAAATCGTACATCATGTCCCGACTTCTTCAGAAAATCGATACTTTTTAAGAGTTGGCAATACGGCGACGAAGTCCCCCAATAAAATATATAGTTAATGTGTTTTATACGTTGCCAAGTTAAGCTGGAATGGTCTATAGTTCACGTTTAGCTGGCACAGCACAAAGTTCACGAGTATTGGATTTGAGAAATTCCGTTAAAAACAACCCGAATTCTTGAAAAAATCCGTAAATGTATCGTAACACAGAATCTTAGTCAATTTTATTTACTAAAATTAATGTATAATTTTCTGTAAATACCATGTTTTTATTTTATCTAATCTTCTGAAAATTCTGAGAACACAATCTGAAAGTGAAAGTCCTACAATAAAGTCCTGTAATGTAACTACACACAGAGATAAATGTATATAACTGTACTCTGGTCTTCGGAAAGTGAATCATTTACGAAAATACAAATTTTACATGATATGTTAATAAAATGTTAGGATCATGACTTGCATGGAATTCTACCTGCGACCGATTGATGCAACATCATTTGCACAATTATTAGCATCTTCAACTTTACAGGGTAATAAAATTTGAGTGAAAACAAAAATAACGTTTTATTTTTACTTTCATCGACGTCACGAAATAATTATTATTGAAAACATAAACACAAAACGAGATAACAAATGTATTTTTTTATTTTTATTAAATCAAAAACATGTCTATAATCACCGTCGTCAGTACTGTCGTCATCTAATTCAATAATCAATTCCGTCACTAGTTACTTAATTTTATTTCATGACGCACACAATTAGACCAACTGATTGTTGTTAAAAAATACCAAATTTTGAGTTTTGAGATCTTGCGCTAATGATAACCGTATGTGGCGATAATTTTATTTTTCAAATAATTCAGCTGTCATATTTTGGACGCAATCAGCGCTTTGTCCAGATGAAAACAAAGCATTTTCTGCCTAGTCATTTTCCGACCCTGCGCAATATTATCATTCTTTTTTTATGCGAGGGTGGCACATCGAGGACGCATTTATTACTTTTATCGCACACTCGCTTTTCACAGGGTCGTGGGCTTGAAGGTATTTTCATTTGGAAATTTTTGGATTTGTCTCAAATAATTAACACGACACTCGGAGATTCCTAACATTCCAGTCATACGTGCCTTTGCTTTGTAGTTTTTGATTGATTTTTTTACTTATTTTCGAATCTACCTTTCTGTGATATATGTAGATGAACCGTAGTCTTGAAAAAGACCGTTTTTTAGTTGAAGAATTAAAAGACAACGGAAACACAAATCAATACAAGCGCTAGAAGTTGTGGATTGCGCCAGAAAATGAATATTTGGAAACGTTTCACCCCGTAAAAGTTCAAGAAATATCGAAACAACAACAATCTTGCGAGTGAAATAATGAAACATTAGTAACTAAATTTTGCAATGCTAAAAATTACACGAAAATGTGTCATCGTTAAACAATATTTTAAATAATAATAGGAAAATTGTTTAAATTTTTTTTTGATTCGACGGATTATTAAAAAAACTATTTTATATAAAATAGAAACGTATAAATATTGTATAACAAAGATATGCTTCACCTTGCATACATTTTTATTCTTATTGTAACATCACAAACAGGAAGGGTACAAAACTGGTTACATTAGAAAAATGTTGCACTACCTTGTTGCAATTAATCAAGTACTTTTTTTATATTTTTACTTGTTTCTGAGTTATTCTAAAAGAATTTCTATTGTTCTCAAATCAGTAAACTTAAGTAAGAAATTAACGCTCGTAACTGTTATATCACGAAAGTAATTCATCATTTTTTTTGTTTCTCATTACTTTGTACAGGATATATTGGTTCGATGTTTCAAAGGATTTATAGATAGATTATTCCAAGTTTGATTTACTTATTTACTTTTGAACTAGATAAGATTTCAACATTATGTTGTAGTATCTACATTGTGTAAATACGATTTTGAAAAAAATCGTGGAATTGCTTGATTTTCCGGGAAATCCAATTTAAATTTTCTGGTTCGAAATTTAAACCGAAAATCATTAAATTGTGTGCAAATAACTTCGTAAACCCAGACATTCGTTAATTAATAATTTAGCTCGCAGCGACCCAGTCACTTTAAAACTACGACAAAAATCCCCGATATTGCAAAAACACATTTTTAAAATGGTAATGAGTTTCCAGATGTCGAGTACCGGCTTTCTCGCCGCTACATGAAAAATGCATCGATTTAATTTTAATTACAAAGGCAAACAGGTTCATTTCAATCGCATTCCATGTAGACACATTAATCTTGCATCTTTCCACGAAGCATGTTATTTCTTCATTACCCAAAAAAAAAGAAAAAAAGAAATTATGCGTCCCAAGTTTTAAATTTGCGAACGTCGTAGGTTTCAAGGTTTTACCTACTATTTATTCTTGTCTTAATTTTGTTTGTAAAAAGTGATGGATTGTGTTTTTAAAATTCGTTGCAGTGGCGTTTTTTAATTTGCATATATGAAGTCACTTTTCTCACGTGAATCGCGATTTGCTGTGGAAAACATCGCGAACTTATCGTTGAAACTAACATGCTAATCGAAGTTATTTTAGTGTTTTATAACTAATAAAATCGATCGGTTTTTTAAATATCGAGAGGTGAGATCACGTTCGTCCTAGATTTTTAATTCATCCGAGATATCTCTCGTGAGAAAAACATTACATAATTTTACTTTTGTTTGTAGATTTGTTAAAAAATGTGAGATTTTACGGGCCGTGATAAGGTTGAAACGTCTTCGCTTGATAAGCTTTGTTGTAAATATTTATTTGTTCTAATGTGGATTCTGGTTTTTTGATAAACTATTGCATTGTAAACATTGTTGATAAATTTACGATCAATCACTTCTATATTCTATATTGAGGTTAACCACAATGGTTACCACAGTGTCTTAGAGATAAAATTTTATGTTCATAAATAATAAAAGTGGCATCACTGTGTTGTACAGGATGGTCGGAAGACGTGTGGGAATTTATTCATTACATGATTCAAAAATCAGTCTAGGTTACTAATTTATTAACAACATGATTTTCACAAAAAATGTGTTGTAATTATACGTATATGGATATGAATCAGTTCCTCCAGAAACGATCAATTAAAGTCCCAGACGAGGTCATTATGCGATTAGAAGCGCTTAGAGAAGAATTGAAGTGAAAGATACATAATTTGTTCTCAACTGACCGGCGTTTACCCGTGCATGCTTTGTTCTTAAAGCCAACAGGTTTAATTTATGAAGTGTATGGTAGATATCGCCCCTATCTAGTGTACACGTCATCTCAAAATTTGGTCAAGCAATCGAAAGCAACCCTATGATTGAAATAATACAACTGTACTTAACTGTACTATTGTTTATTATAGAATAATTGGAGGATATATAAAAATAACTGTCTATCTTGTATCATTATAGTATCGTATTTCTGATTCAGTTGTAATGATTAATAGTACTTTTTTATTGAATTTCTGGTATAAATAAGAAATGTAATACCGTATACGCACGTTTGCTTGTTTGTTATTTTTACCAACAAAAAAGGAAAAATAAAACAGATGATAAAAACAAATCAAAAAAGGAGAGGAAACGTTGAAACTAGTCAAAATTTCTACCTACAATGGTGTCATAGCAATTGTATTTTTTTTTTTTTTTTTTTTGTAATAGTAAAGTAGCTGCTTATTGTTTATTCATAACTATTATTGTGTTTAATGGTGTAATTATTTATGGACGTAATTTTCAATTTTCCCCTTTCATGCTATTTGTGGGAATCACGTATTATTTATATATCGTATAAACTATTTATATAACTAAATTGATATGGGCTTAATTTTTTTTATATTAATTACATAACTAGTTATTATAGAAAGTGACATTTCATTTTTCTCTGTGAAATTAAGTGTTAGTTACCGGACTCCACCCGTTTATTTTTTTAGCAAATATTTTCTATTTTTAAAAAGAGTTTACTATTGTTTACTTTTTTTTTAAATAGCGTACTTATTTTAAGAAGACTTTAAAATATGGTGGAATTTTTATTTGGCGAACATTCATAAATTGAGTCTAAAAAAACGTTAGAATAACAAAAATATAATTTTGAGTTGGCAAAAAAAAAACACTGACCTGTCTAGTTGTTCTATCTTGATTTTTTTTAATATTATTTAATAAGTGTTGCCGTATTGGATAATTTTGATTATATTTTTAGATGAACACCCCCTTTCACTGACCCCTATCAAATAAGTAAAAATGTATGCATTAAAATAAAAAGTCTGGGCACATTAAAAAAAAACACGTATATTATTTTACGTTTTAAATGGGAGTTACTGAGCAGATTTTTGCGATGTCATCAAAATTTTAAGGAAAAGTAGATTGGCAAATTCTCGTTAGAGTTTATCAGGATAATGATAAGCTCAAAACTAAATTCGAGAGTATTTATTTCTGTACTAATTTCCAAAATAAATTATAAAATTTTGTTGCCTAGTTTTGAATTTTTTTCCAAAAATTTGTACAGGTAAGACTTAAAATACGGGTGCATTGGTGCACTAAAAGTGCCTTAAAGCGTGCGTTAAGATTTTAGACCAATCGATTGTGTATTTTCTAAGATAAACTTTCAAATTTTATCCAATGTAATAAGGGTGGATTCTTGATTCACAAGTATTCAAGCATGCAATTTGTGAACTTTAAATACCAAAATTTGAGATGATGTTATCAAGTTGTTTGGAGTGAATGAGCAAACAAATTTTCGTTAGTGATTTTATCATCTTTATGATAACTTAAAGTGATCGCAAGATTTTAGAGTACTCGCTTTTGGATTTTTTATGATATATTTTGAATTTTTCTCCAAAAATCTAGATGTTTAAATTAAAAAATTAGGTTGAATTCGTAAATCACAGGAACGGAACATTATAATTTGTGAATTTTAAAAAGCAGTATTTTGAGAAGAGGCCATCAGGTTTTTTGAGTGGATAAACAAATTAATTAGTTTTCATTACTGATTTGCCATATTTAAGATTACCTTAACGCGTTTCCAAGAGAGTTTAGAGTAATCAATTTCAGATAAATTTTCAAGTTTTCTTGCTTCATTTTGGATTTTTCTCCAAAAATCTACATGTCTAAAGGTTTTTACGTAGGGGTGAATTCATAAATCACAAGTACTGAAGCATACTATTTTGTGAACTTTATATAGAATTCACTCAGCAAATTTTTGAAATGACGTCATCAAGTTTTTGGGGTGAATAAACAGATAAATTTTCATTTGTGATTTACCATGTTTACGACAACCATAAAGATTTTGCAGGATTTTAGAGAAGTCGGTTTCGGTTTTTTAAGATATATTTTGAAATTTTCTAGTCTCATTTTGAAAGCATACATTAATTTCCGCACCCGTGCCGACCAATCTCAACATAGTACTTTTTTTTTTAATTCGCATCGATTTTTGGATTTCTCAGTTTTTCGATTTTTATTTTGGAGTTCTTGCATTTTAAAATTTTTTGTTGTCGATTTTTCAGTTTCTCGATTTTTATTTCGTCAGTTTTTTCAGGCTTCAATGTTATAATTTTTAGATTTGACGGTTTCTCGTTTTTTAGAGTTTTCCATTTTAAGATTTTTTTTTTTTTTCAATTGTTCAAGTTGTTTTTTCAATTATTGAAGTTTTCAGTTTTTTCAAGCTTTAAGATTACAATTTTTAAATTTCTCGGTGTTGTTTCTATTTTTTGATTTTCAATTTTGCAATTGTTCGATTTTTTTGTTTTTTAATTTTTTAAGTTTTTTAAGGTTACAATTTTTCCTTTTCCAGTTGTTGATCTCTTAATTATTCGATTTTGAGTTTCTGAAAAATTAAAAATAAAGTACTTCCAAGTTGTTTCGTTTCTTCGATTTTTCCGTGTTTCGTTTTACATTTCTCGATTTCTCGATTTTTTAGGTTTTCGATTTTCATTATGATTTTTATTTTTCTGTAAAATTTTTGTATTTTCGATTTTTTAATTTGCAGGTATTTTAATTTTTCTATTTTCCAAATTGCTTTTTAATTTTTGATTTTCCATCTTTTTACAATTTTTTCGACTTCTCAATTTTTAATTCATCACTTTTTTAGGTTTCAGTGGTATAAATTTTCGATTTTACGTTTTTATTTATTTTTTTTTTCAAAGTTACACTTTTGTAATTGTTTCATATTTAAATTTCCCGATTTTTAATTTTTCACTTTTTTCAAATAATTATTACGGTTTTTTTTTTCAAGTGTACAATTCTTGGCTTTTCAGTTATCCGATTTTTCAGTTTATCAGTGTTTCGTCTTTTCGATGTTACAATATTTCAATTTTTCCGTGTTTCTTTTTTACAATTTCTTAATTTTTTAGTTTTCAGGTTTTCATTTTAAAATGTTTGGATTTTGAAATCAAGAATTTTTGTATTTTTGATTATTTAATTTATAGAGATTTTTGTTTTTCGTTTTTTTTTCAAATTTTCACTTTCTCGATTTTTAATTAATCAGGGTTTTCGGGTTTTAATATTACAATTTTTCGATTTTTCCGTTTTTAAGTCTCCGTTTTTCGATTTTTTCAAATTTTTTCAATTCTTCGATTTCTCAATTTTTTGATTTTTCAATTCAATTCAAAATTTCGGTTTGAATAAATTTGTCCTTTTGTTGAACAATTAAAAACTGACAAATCGAGAAAATGAAGGAATAAAAATCGAGAATTTGAAAAATTTATTATCGAAAAATTGCAGAATTCTTTCTCTTTGTCGATTTTGATTGTTTTGTTTTTTGATTTTTAAGTGTTATAATTTTCGGTTTTTCAAAAGTTCAGTTGAATAAATTTATTCTTTGTTGAAAAATTAAAAAATGAAAAGTCGAGAAAATGAAAAATTAAAAATCGAGAATTTGAAAAATTTTATATCGAAAAACTGTAGAATTGCTTCGTTTTGCCGATTTTTCAATTTATCGATTTTTTATTAATCAGGTTTTCAGGTTTCAATATTACAATTTTTCGATTTTTCAATTATCCAATTTAATTTCTCAATTTTTTCATTTTTCGATATTTCAAGTTTCATTTTAAAATCTTTGGATTTTGCAATTAAGAATTTTTGTTTTTTCAATTATTCAATTTCTCGATTTTTGATTAATCAGGGTTTTCAGGTTTCTATGTTACAATTTTTCCTTTTCCAATTGTTGATATATTAATTATTCGATTTTGAGTTTCTTTATTTTTGCAGTTTTTCGATTTCTCAATTTTTAAATTGTTTGGTTTTTCAATGTTTCTTCTGCGATTTTCAATTTTTAATTTTTTGATTTTTCAATTTTTCAGTTTTAACAATTTTCGATGTTTCAGTGCTAAATTTTCCGATTTTTCGATTTTTCCGTGTTTCGTTTTTTACATTTTTCGATTTCTCGATTTTTTAGTTTTTCGATTTTCATTATGATTTTTATTTTTTGTAAAATTTTTGTATTTTTCGATTTTTGTATTTGCAGGTATTTTAATTTTTCTATTTTCCAAGTTGCTTTTTAATTTTTCGATTTTCCGTCTTTTTACAATTTTTCGGTTTTTCAATTTTTCAGTTTCTCTTCATCACTTTTTCAGGTTTCAATGTTATAAATTTTCGATTTTACGTTTTTATTTTTTTTTTCCAAATTCACACTTTTGTAATTGTCTCATTTTTAAATTTCCAGATTTTTAATTTTTCACTTTTTTCAAATAATTATTAGGGTTTTTTTTCAAGTCCACAATTCTTGGCTTTTCAATTATCCGATTTTTCAGTTTCTGTATTTTTTTAAATCTTCGATTTCTCGATTTTTCAGTGTTTCGTCTTTTCGATGTTACAATATTTCAATTTTTCCGTGTTTCTTTTTTACAATTTCTAAATTTTTTAGTTTTCCGGTTTTCATTTTAAAATTTTTGGATTTTGAAATTGAGAATTTTTGTATTTTTGATTATTTAATTAATAGAAATTTTGTTTTTTCGTTTTTTCAATTTTTCACTTTCTCGATTTTTAATTAATCAGGGTTTTCAGGTTTCAATATTACAATTTTTCGATTTTTCAGTTTTAAGTGTCACTGTCGGTTTTTTCAAGTTTTCTTAATTTTTTCAATTCTTCGATTTCACAATTTTTTGATTTTTCAATTCAATTCAAAATTTCGGTTTGAATAAATTTGTCCTTTTGTTGAACAATTAACAAATGAAAAATCGAGAAAATGAAAAATTAAAAATCGAGAATTTCAAAAATTTTATATCGAAAAATTGTAGAATTGCTTCGTTTTGCCGATTTATCAATTTCCCGATTTTTAATTATTCAGCGTTTTCAGGTTTCAATATTACAATTTGTCGATTTTTCAATTATCCAATTCAATTTCTTAATTTTTTCATTTTTCGATGTTTCCAAGTTTCATTTTAAAATGTTTGGATTTTGTAATTAAGAATTTTTGTACTTTTGATTATTTAATTTATAGAAATTTCTTATTTTTCGTTTTTTCAATTTCTCGATTTTTAATTAATCAGGGTTTTCAGGTTTCTGTATTACAATTTCTGTATTTTTCAGTTGTTTTTTCAATTGTCCACTTGTTTAATTTCTCATTTTATTTTATTTTTAAAATGTTTTGTTTTTCAAGTTTCATATATCAATTTTTGATTTTCAATTTTTCGGTTTTTTCAATTTTTCTTTATTTTTTCAATTCTTCGACTTTTCAATTTTTCAAAATTTCGGTTTGAATAAATTTGTCCTTTTATTGAACAATTAAACAATGAAAGATCGAGAAAATAAACAATTAAAAATTGAGAATTTGAAAATTTTTGCAGTTTTTCGGTATAAAAACTGCGAAATTGTTTCTTTTTGTTGATTTTTTCAATTTATCGATTTTTAATGATTTTGTTTTTTTATGTTCAGTGTTACAATTTTTCGGTTTTTCAAAAGTTCAGTTTGAATAAATTTGCCCTTTTGTTGAACAATTAAAAAATGGAAAATCGAGAATTTGAAAAATTTTATATCGAGAATTTGCAGAATTGTTTCGTTTTGTCGATTTTTCAATTTCTCGATTTTTAATTGTCGCATTTTTTAATGTTTCGGTGTTTCAGTTATTCGATTTTGCAAAATTTCATTTTGATTAAAATTGAAAATCAAGAACTTGAAAACTTTAAAATTGAAAAATTGCAAAATTGTTCCGTTTTTCGATTGTTTGATGTTTCAATTTCGGGATTAATTTTTTCGTTTTTACAATTTTTCAATATTTCGGTGTCTCGATTTTTTAGTTTTTCGATTTTCATTTTGAAATTTTTGGATTTTTCATTTTAAAATTTTTGTATTCTTCATTGTTTCAATGATTTTCCAATTTTTTGTTGAGATAAATTTGTTCTTTTGCTGAAAAATAAAAAAACACGAAATTGAAAAATTAAAAAACCAAAAGTTTAAAACTCAAAAAATTGAAAAATCGGAAAACTAACAAAGCAAAAAATGGAATAATTGAAAATCGTAAAATCGAAGGCTGGAGAATCTGAAAAATTAACAAATCGGTGCCATTTAAAAAAATTGTCCCACACAATAATAAATATAAAAACAAATGGTATGGTTGTCCCTAGGTAAATTTTCAAATTTTCTTGCATAATTTTGAATTTTTCTGCAAAAATATATACACGTTCAAAGTAAAAAATTAGGGCTTATTCATAAATCATAAGTACTGAAGGATACTATTATAAAGCTTAAATAGGATTCAGCCAGTAAATTTTGGAGTGACGTCATCGAATTGTTGCTGTGGATGAACAAACAATACAATACAAGTAAAATGATCTGAAAGTTTTTCGAAAAATAATTACTCAAAAAAAAAAAATTAAAATTTATTCGCACGGAAGACTGGTAGGAAAATTGGAAGTTAGCCGTTATACTACCACGCATACAGCTAGAATTTCTTTAGTTCGCATACCTTGCTAAGTTTTTCGTTCACACGACGTGTTATTGTTCTTACACCACAAACCCGTAATAATTCTAATTTTACTTGTTCCAGGGGAAGTTGGAAATTATAAAATTTAAATACAAAATGCAATTTAACATAACCTACTTCTACCATTACCCAGCGTAATGTTAGAAAGAGAAACGAAATGAAGAATAGAATATTCATTCATTAAATTGCAAATAAATTTCACATTTTTACCGCATTTCAACCCTTTTAATGACAATTACTTGCAAACCAAATCAACTTTATACTACCATTATTTAACTTGCAAATGTTGTTTGGGTGCTTTATTTTTTATTTACATTGGCACCTGTTACCACAATAACTCGATTTGCAAATAATACATAACAATGTAGTCAGAAAACGAGAAAATTCCAGCACAAACACAAACAGTACGAACGAGATACAGGTGATAATGTTTTAACAAAATAACGCTACAGCAGGAAAACAACTTTTATTAGAAGAATTTTCTTTGGCGCATTTTTTGACTAATATAAGATCTCGTCCCATGACTACCAGACTTCGCTAGTTCAATTTGCATTTTAGACCTAGTCTAATCAAAACAATTTTCAGGTGTACGTTCAGTAACAACGAGACTTGTTTGGAGTGGTTCGATCGAATTACGAAATTCAGCGAGGCGCCACCCGGCCTCGAATTCGAGCAAGTCTTCGCCTTCTACTATTTCATCTGGCTGCAGAAAAAAGGCGGCGAAGAGTTCGAGGAAAGACTCAACAACTTGAAACAGTACACGTTTAACTATGCATTATTCAAGCGAGAGGTTCGTCACTTCGAAACGAAATAAATTTTTTATGGGCTCTAACGTTTTTTGCGTGTCGCAGATGGAGAGGTTGCAGTTCGAGGGCGACTCCTGGAGGATCAGCGAAGCCAACAAAAGTTACAAATTGTGTTCTACTTATCCGCCGTATCTTATAGTGCCGTCTTGCATCAACGATGAAACGCTCGAGGCTGTTGCGAAGTTCAGGAGTTCGAGGAGGATTCCGGCGGTGGTGTGGAGGTGAGTTTTTGTTGTTTGTTTGATGAATAAACGGTGAGGAAATAATGAAGACGATAATTAGAATGAGGTCACGTCGTGTCTGCGACGAAAGTTTTGACCGAGATTTATGGTGTGCGGTTGGGGAATTATAATGTGGGAAATTGATAGGGAGGCGGCTTGGCTTTGTAGTTTTGACGAGTTTGTAGTGTTTTTTAAGTAAATTATAAAAAAAAGATCGCAAGTGTGAAGTTTCGCTATAACGAGGCGCCAGCCGAGTTGTGGAATCGTTCGAGAATGTTAATGGGTTAGTTCCGTGACGCAGATAACTCTATCTACTACTTCAGAATTTGCTTAAAATGAGTATAAATAATTGAAAGAGATCTCGACGTGTGATAGTCACTCATTTGAGTGGGGTAGATAATTTTTTCCCACTGTTGCAGATAACTATTGTTTCTCTATTTCTAGATTATAAACCGATTATTTAAACTATTGACATTTCTTATCATTTAACAATTGCTTGACGTTGAATTTAAATTCAGGAAATAATTATGACTGAACTTTGCGGGGGCGATAACCTTTATTTATAAATTATAGAGCATTGATTCATCCCTTATAGAAAATACATAACTCAAAAAATATTTAATAAAAGATTACTTGTATCATTTCATGGGAACTTGACTGGAGCATTTACATAAATTTTGTTCATTCATTTCCTCAAGAAAAGTGATGACGTCATCCGAAAAAAATGAAATCAGTGTGTACGTTACGCGTGAGCTCGCCCATTATTGTACTCCCGTGTAAAGAAAATCCTCAATTCGTTTTGCTTTTCTGTTATTATTGTATTGACCTTCAGAAGTTCTTATTCTTATCCAGTTATGAAACTGTTAAACAAAAAAAACTGTTACGATTAACCATAACAAACAAGGTATCAAAACAAAGTTCATTGAAAAATAAAAACACGATAAAGTACGGTTTGTTCCATTAAAATCGATAACGTTATTGAAATTTTTTATAATTTTACGAAGTCAACGCACGTTTTATGCAAAATCACAGCTTAAGCCCGACTTGGTTAGATATAATATACCTTTTCCCGTATTTGTTTGAAAAGTAAATATAAATTATTTTATGCGAAACTCCAAAAGCGAATTTCGACTCGAACTGAATCCTTTGATCCTATTAAACCCAACCCGTCCCGACCACAAAGTATGAAATTTTGCATTCGGTTCTCCCGATCTAATAATTTTTCGGTGTTTATTGTTTTGTGACGACGGAATTGCCGTTGCCGCTTTAATTATTCGTGGACTTCCGAAAGCGGCTTTTTTGTCTTTCGTGGTGTAATGATGTGATGAATTATTCGGGATCCTGAGAGAACTGAATAAACGCTGTTGAATCTGTCCGATGATTTGCTGACCGCATCTTTTGTAAATTATCTACGCAGCGTTGCTTATTGTAGTTGTGACAAGTTCAGTAAACATGTGATTTGGGTTTAATTAAGTTGATTAAAAAAATGGGTATCTCATTTGTATGAAGATCTCTGCGAGGGAAAATGACTCATTTATGTTTTTAGATCTGTGTGAATTTTGCTAATTAAATGGAATAAGAATTTATTGTTTCTGATAAATTGTGGTTAAAAAATTATACTTATATGCATCATGCTGTTTTATAAAGTTTAATCAGTATTAAATAGCTTCTTCTCATTAATATACTGATGTAAAGTAAAATCTGAAAGCTCCATGTGTTACAATACGAAATTGACTATTAAAACCTATATGCAAAATAGATCTGTTTCACCAATGCTTCCGTTTCTCGAAGACCGTTCATCACCAGAACCTTCTTGACTACGATTTTGATATCTCACGTAAAACTTTACCCTCTCAGATTCTGATCGTCGCAATCAAGTCATGTTCTTTTAAAGTTCGTAAACAATAATTAATCTATCTCGTGACATTTATTTTAATAACTCCTATTTTTGGCATTTTATTACTAATGTGACGTATATGTTTTTTTTTTGACTATATTGTGATAACCCAAACATCCCCCCTTAAATTGACATGTGAAAAAAAAGTTGAAAATCCGCGAAAAATTCAAAATTTGGCCTTGCGTTCAGTGGTGGACCCCAAGGTTGGAAAAGTACCACTAAATAAAACACCAAATATATGGAGGACATGAAATCATTTATTCCTTCACTGACAAAAAAAGAAAAAATAAAAAAAAGCTGCGACTAAGTTGTGCCGCTTGAAGACACCGCTTCTGAATTAATACAAATATTTGAATATCACAAATTTAATAAACACAAAGAAAAATCTAAATTAAAGTAACTCGATGCAAATACACAAGTTATTACAGATGTGTGGCGACAAATTTAAAATTATGGCAGTCACCAAGAGAACAAAATTTTAATAAAAAACTATGCAGTGGCAGCGGCACTAGAGCGCTGTAAGAGTGTGGCGATCGAACTATCTCAATTTCATTCTAGAACACAGAAAAATTACCCATTGGGGGCGTTGTAGCACGAGCGGAGTTTGGGGCTCCTGGTCATGGCTGTTCTCCCCCCACGAAGGTGATTCTATTCTATCGCAAACACTGCCGCACAGCACCCCTCCATTACGAACACGCCGTACGAGCAGGCCGTTACGGTCGCAAACTCGTGCTTGGGTCTCGACTATTGGGCCAAGTCGATAGCGTCACGTCATCCCGACCAGCTCGACAAGGAACCGCTCACTCGGCTTCCCCCACGTGTTATTGTGTTTTTTACCTCAGTTCTATTTAAATATTCACTTTCTATTATATACCTCTGATATTAAACTACAATCGAACAAGTGTTAAAGTTTCAAAATAGCAATAAACAACATTTGAAATCGCCATACACTCTCGTGAAATTTTTAAACAGCAAAGAATTCTTATCTGAGATTAAGATTGGGGATCAGACAATTATATGATTAAAGCATTAATCAACAAAATATTTGCAAAACAAAAAAACTACCAAAAAATTATAAAAACAAAAGATCTGGTGTGAAATAAAACTTGTGCAGACAAAAGAATTATGTGAGGTTAGGAACTGCAGAGCATGAAAATTAACGTTCAATTTAAAATATACAGCAAATTAAAAAAAAAAATTGTATGAGGTGAAAAATTGCAAAGCTAAGAAAATTATATGAGTTTAATATTTTATATCCATTCGAGTTATTGGTTAATTTTTAAAAGTGAAGTTATTCAGCTGCATTGTAGGCCATCGTTTTACGTTCCCCCAAACAAACACAAAAAAACATAGCTGGCAATCTGGAGGTTCAAAGTGAATAAAATGTACGTCCCACATGACCCACGATGTTGTAAATTTGTTCAACGAGATTTTACAGAACAAAGAATTTACCTGATGTTAAATTATGCCACACTTTATCATCGATTCAAACAAAGAATTTATAGGATGTTAACTGATGCTTTGATCCAAGTGACTGGTTACTTAAAACCATTAGTTTTGAGAATTTATATCGTGGACTGTCCCCAGCTTATCGCAAACAAAACAGATGATAAATAAATACAAAATGCATCCGGCGTTGCGAGAAAAATATCTCGGTGATCTAGCTTTCCACGTTGCGAGAAAATGTCTCGGTGACGTGGTGATGATATGATGCTAATAACTGCTTAAGGGAAGAAATTTTTAACCCTCCCGTACCTCTGTCCACGATATTATGAATTCTACCGTACCTTCACGGTCTTTTCCCAGAGTGGGGCAACGTTAGATGATTTAACTTCCGTAAATGAACTATTAGCAATCTTGTGTGACGAATTAAGAAAAGTTATAATGTAACATTTGAGTATAAGCATCCAGAAACCTGATTCATAATTCGATAAACAAAGGATGAGTCCTGACCAAGTGAATTTTTCATGAAATCTAGCAAGTGCTGAACAATCTCTGGCGGTTAAACTTGTGTTAGAACCAGATAACGATTAAAATCCTAACATGAACTGTGAATTTACAAACAATAAAACAAATTTACACCACGTGTTAGCGTCGCCGTCGGTCGAAAGTTCGCATATTTCCGCTTGGAAAAACCTCAAGAATTAGAGTACGCGTGTTTGAGCAAACTGGCGTCGTCGTCGTCGTTAGGATTAATTGTCGTTAAAACCTTCTGTTTTATTTTTAAAGGGTTTGATAGAATTTCGGGAACATCAGGTGTTGTAATTTTTCAAGAATTTGAAAAAATCACTGGAGATCCAGGTGTCTTAAAAATACGGTAGAATCTCAGAGACCCCGTCTGTTTTATTTTTGAGTTTGAAAGAGTCACGAGGACCTCTATCGGTTTTGGAAAGGTTTGTATTAACAAGTAGTGTGGCTAACGTTCGTCGTAAACAATGGCCGGTGTAATCTTTTACCTTCGACAAATCTACATAAATAAGCACGATATCTCCCATTTTGATACTATATAAAATATTATGATATTAGATAGACGAAAGGTGTGACTCGTACTTTTACGTTTTCTCCACCTTTCATGACCCCTAGAGGACGAAGAAATAGGTCTCCCGTTTCCGTCTGTCTGTCTGTCCGTCTGTTCATCTGTCTGCCGTCCCGGATTTTTATTAGACAGATAATTTCCCAATTTCCCAAAGTACTGGACCGATTGTTGCGAAATTTTGTATATATACAGCGTGTTATTGAAAGGTACGTACAAAATAAAATCGGCAATTGGTCTCGAAATGTGGATGCTAAAAGTAAAAAAAAGTTCAGGTGAAAGTATTCTTCTTTTAGAGATAAAAATTATTAAAATTTATGTCCAAATTCGTTGTACGCCTCTGATAAAAAGGTCATCTTTCGTTTCTATAGTAACAAAAGATTCTATTATTTTTTTATTATTGTTGCAGTTGCTAGGATTTACTAAAATAAATTAATTTTACCTATTTATCCTCCAGTAGCGTCTAAAAAGGTTGGATAGGGGTTAATTTTCCCCTTATAATTTTGATAACACAAAATAAGTTTTTCAGACTTCTTAGACTTCGCGAAGAACTGTCAATTTTGTTGTACGTATCTTTCAATAACACCCTGTATTAGGAATATCATGTAGATGGTAAAACGCTAACCAAAATTTGTCTAATCATCCCCACCACTAATGCGATGACGTCAGTTCAAAATTGTAGATAGTAAATGGGTTTTAAGTTGTATAAAATAACATAGTCCTATACTTGTAGTTTATGACTCCGAATTGAGTTTTTACCCGAAACCAGATTTTTGGAAAAAAAATCAAAATTATGAAACATTTTGCAATTTAATTTTTAATCTACAAAACCGAATGCTTTGAAATCTTGGAGATGTTTTAAAGCTATCATAGGCATGATAAATTTATAGTCCTAATGTATTTGCTCATCCCCCCTAAAAAATTGATGACGTCACCTCAACATTTTGCTGAATAAATCCTATCTTAAATGTGCAAAATACATATGATGAGCCTGCAGTTGTGATTTATTATTCCATTCATATTTTTTGGATTTGCATATACAGGGTGACTCAAAAAAATTAATGAATGTATGAATTTATTTTATTGATTTAATCAGGAACTACAAAACCGAACGTTTTGAAAACTTGGACATGTTTTAAAGTTATCATAGGCATGGTAAATTTTCAGTCAAAATGTTTTTGCTCATCCCCCCCTAGAAAATTGATGACGCCACCTCAAAATTTTGCTGAATAAATCCTATCTTAAATGTGCAAAATATGATGAGTCTGTAGTTGTGATTTATCATTCCATTCATACTTTTTTGGATTTGCATCTACAGGGTGACCCAAAAAAAATAATGAAAGTGAATTAATTTTATTGATTTAATCAGGAACTACAAAGCCGAATGCTTTGAAATCTTGGAGATGTTTTAAATTTATCATAAGCATGGTAAAATTTTGATCAAAATGTATTTGCTCATCTCCCCTAAAAATTTGATGACGCCGTTGCTGAAAAAATGCTTAAATGTGCAAAGAATGATAAGTCTATACTTGTGATTTATCACTGCATTAATATTTTTTAGATTTGCTTATACAGGGTATCTGAAAAAAATTAATGACTGAGTCAATTAATTTTATTGATTAAATCAGGAATTACAAAAATGTAATACGAAAAAAGACATAATAGGCTTGCAGTCGTCACGTTCCCGACAGCGAGGGAAGTACTGTCTAAACTCTTTACAATTTTTTCGTCTTTGTATCAACCACTTTTATTAACATGGCGGTTCCTGAAATGGTGGTATTTTTAATCCTCATTATTTTTTTGTTGTTATTCTTTCTTTTATATCTTTTGTGTTTTCCCATCTTGTGTTGCGTTGTTCGCATGTATTGTGTTATGTTGTACCTCGTTTTTATTGGTTCTAAGGTGGTTTTCTCCACATTTCATACCCCGAGTTTAAAAAAAAAGGTCTCCCATTTCGTATATATGGTAAAACGCTAACCAGTATTTACCATATATACATCCCCATTAACAATTTGATTGTGACCATAAAATTTTATATAGTAAATATGTTTTAAATTTTATAAAATAAAACTGCCGTACTGGTGGTTTATGAATCCGCCTTGATTTACGCACATCAAAGAATAAACACGTGGTGACCGAGTGGATAAAGCGCTGGATCGCCCCCGTCCTGGCCATGTTTAAAATTATTTTTATTTATTTATTTGAATTTTTTGAATGTTTTATTTCAGGTGCAAAGCAAATTCTATCTAAATAGCGTTAGAGCAGTTTTTTCATCTTTTGCGATGATGTTCGACTTGCTTCACTTTTCAGTATCCTATTTCATTTTTTTTTTGTTGTCCATTTTTTGCTTTTTTTATTGGCGCATGTAGAACTAGTGAGAATAACAGTCTAAGGTCTTGTCTAAATTGACTAACTTTTCTTATCTTTTTTGGACATAGTGTTTTTTTTATATATATAAATCCCTAATAGCTGTTACTAGTGCTCCTAATTCGTAGAGCTTGCCAAATATCTTGTCTATTAATTCTGATAAAAGCTTTCCTTAGGTCTATAAAGTCGATGTAAATTTTTCATTCTTTTCTTTTTTTGTTCTTTGTATCGTTATAAATAAATGTTGGGTTATTTATTCTTATTTCAGGTCGGAAGTCAAACTGTGTCTACTCTAGAATTCCAGTTTTCTACAATTCACGTGTCAACTTTTTCCATTGTATTAATTGATGTTGTTTCCCTAGAGTTTTGACATGTTTCGTTATCTCTTTTTTTGAGTGTAGGTGTTATAATCCCTGTTTACAATTCTTTGGGTGATGTTCCTTTCACTGCTTCGTTGATTATCGCTTTGAGTTCTTGTATACAATTAATAGTAGTGCTTTTATCAAATCAACCATTATTGTCTTGTCCTAGGGCTTCTTCTCTTTTTAGTATTTCTATTGCTTCCCTTATCCTTTCTAAGCAAATTTTTACTTCCCAAGCGGAAGTTAAGGGTCTTTCTCAAATTTTAGATCAATGTTACGAATGTCATGTAGATGGTAAAATACTAACCAAAATTTGTCTAATCATCCCCACCAAAATTTTCTTTAGTAGTAATTTTGTTAGTACATGCCATATAAATTTAAAAAAATAACATTTCTATACTTGTGGTTTATGAATTTGCCTTGATTTTGTTTGTTATTATAATTTTTATGATTTAATATTATTGTCTTGTATTTAAGCTGGTCATACCATGGCTCAGCGACATACATATTAGCTCAGAGGGTCCGGGATTCGATCTCCGATTTATCCAGTTTTCTTTCTTACAGTGTATTTGGTTTACCGTATCTGGTTTACCTGTACTTTAGCAGTCTAGACATATTTCTACTTTAAATTATAAGGGTTATTTTTAATTTGATAATTTTTCGAAGAAGCTGAATTTGTTGAATTGTACGTCAGAAGGTGTAAAAATCTTAGACCAAACTGTTTGTTAAGGAAAATTTCTTTAATTACAAAATGCTAAGAAATATTGTTTACATTCAAATAACAATTTATCAAACAAGCATAAAAAAATCGTAAATTGTCACGGTCGACCCTCTCCGCTTCCTGTTCTGAGTTTATGGTTTCTTGGAATAATGCGTTTTCATCGACTCAAAATCCAGTTCCTCGATAGCAGAAGAGCCGTTAATAATCCTCTGGTGCCTTTGGTGGTACAGAATGACTCAAAAAAATTCATTATTGACGCAAATTATGTTATTGATTGAATTAAGAACGGTTGATCCTATTTTCCAAAATCAAATTTTATAAATTTTCGAAAAAGTTGCATAAGTTGTACTCTATTCAGGGACGAAGGATGTTGTCTCTGAATAACCTTGGACCATTTTTTATCTTGTACTTCCCCTTCCGTTTTCTTCATTATCCTTGAATCTGATTTCGCGCCTATTAATTATATTTTTTCCGTCGAGTAACTCCTAAAATGTTCTTTCCACCTTTCCATAATCTCATCATCTCATCTTCTTCCTGTGATCTTTCCTTTTTTATTTTTGATATGTGTTTGATCTTCTGTCTCATGTTTTTTGAAGTTCCGCAGAAGAGTTTTTGATTGTGATTAAATGCATTCTTCATGTTTCGCCGTAATCTTCCCATGCGTTCTCTTTCCCTTGTACTATCTTTTTGATTTTCATTTCTCTGATTTTCATGTCTAGTAAATTCTCTTGATTTTGATGAAATAACCACAGTACAGACTAGAATATACCGTAGCACATATACGACTCTGCCAAGCAAAATACATATTTTGAAAATGTAGTGTTTTATTCAAATGGTTGGCAAGTTTTCTCCTTAACAATGCGGAACTTTTTAACACATCTCATTTACGAAGTCTCAATCTTATAACACTTCGCCCGCCTAACTTTAATTAAAAAATAAATAAATAAATAACGTGCTATTTTACGATTTTAGACACACCAAGAACGGCGCCGTCATCGCCCGCTGCAGCCAACCCGAGGTCGGCTGGCTGGGCTGGCGATCCAGCGAGGACGAGGACCTCATCAAAGCCATCTCGCAAGCGTGCAGTTTCGACCCGAGGAGCGACCGAGAGTCGGACCTTTCACACTCGCCCGGCTCTCACCACTCGGAGGATTCCCTCCAGATCACCTCGGACATAGGGAACAAGGAGAAGAAGGTCCTGATAATGGACGCCAGGTCGTACACCACGGCCGTAGCGAACAGGGCGAGGGGCGGAGGCTGCGAGTGCCCAGAGTACTATCCAAATTGTGAAATCACGTTCATGAATTTGGCCAACATACATTCCATCAGGAAGAGCTTTCAGGCTTTAAGGCTGTTGTGTATGTCGTCGGCGGATCAGCCAAAGTGAGTACGAAGTAGCTGTGACTAGAGTGGATTTGAAGTTGGGGCCGAAAGTTTCTTCTAAATTTTTACAAGTCACTGGAGGTGAGGTTTTCGGTTGTTGGAATGTTTTGACATTGAGTATCGAAAGTACTCGAATCGTTCGAGAAAGGTGAATTAAATAATTAAAAAAAAATACATTCGTTATAGATGTAAGGAAATCAAAGGATACTAAATTTTTCGAGAGCGTAAGCTGAGGAAGTATTGCAATCGAGCGTCTGGCTACTTTTATGTTTTCTCGAGGTTTTATGACCTCTAGAGTACGAAGAAATAGGTTTCCCATTTCTGTCTGGCTGTCTGCCGTCTGTAAGCAAAATTTGGCTAATCATCCTAGCAACAATGTGATGATGTTACAATAGTGAATTTGTTTTTGTTTTTATAAAATAAGATATTCCTGTACTTGTGGTGTATGAATCAGTTTTTGGAAAAAAAATTGAAATCAAAATTGTATAACAAAATTTTGCAATTTAACTTTGAAACCCCAAAACCGAATGCTTGTGTTATCTTGCAAGAGTTTTATGATTTTAATTTTCATTTTCCCAATTTTTTAATTTTCATTTTCTCGATTTTATATCACAATTTTTTCTTTTTTCATTTCCTTTATTTTTTTCAATGTTTCTTCCGATTTTATAATTTTTCGTTTATTTAATTTTCCAAATTTTAATTTTTTCATATTCACAGTTTTCGATTTTATGCATGAATTATCCGATTTTCCGATTTTTTAATTTTTAATATTTAGGTTTTATATTTCGATTTTTTGGTTTTACATTTTTTCGATTTTTCAATTTTTCGTTTCTTCAATTTTTCAAGTTCTTGATTTACAATTTTTACATTTTCAAAGTTTTCATTTTATGCTTTTTCGTTCGTTTTTTCATTTTGGATTTTTCAGTTGTACAATTTGATGTTTCCAATTTTTTTGATTCGAAAAACTGAAAAATCGCAAAAAATTGAAAAATCGAAAAACTGAAGAAACGAAAACTTGCAAATCGAAGAACTGCAGAAACTTGAAATTTGAAGCATTGAAAAAATTTTAGAATTTTTTGATATCACAATTTTTCGTTTTTTGAACTTCAATTTTTTTCAAGTTTTCAATTTTTCGATTTGCAATTTTTAAATTGTGTCATTTTTCGATATCAGCCATTCCATGATAACGGACAGGACATGTGGATGCAAAATTATTTGTTAATTTTGCATTTCTTACAGTATTATTGTTATAATAAATAAAAAAAAATATAGAAATATTAGCAGATTTAATAAAGCCTTTTGATATTCGCTTATGGATGACACGTGCTGCTGTTGTGACCAATGAAAAAATTTTGAAAAGTGATAACGGATGGAACACGATATTACCCACCGTGAAAACTTTAGTAAATTTAATTGGAATTTTCTGCGAATTACTGTAAGTATTAACTATGAAATTGACAAATGTGAAATAAACTAAGATTGAACAATTGCTTGGCACAATATTTTTTTTTGATAGCTCGTAGTATGTTATTGTATCGAAGTTTCATAACAACTAGTGTTGGTAACGGACAAGACATAACGGATGGTACAAACAAAATCATTTTTTTTTATTCAAACGTAAACTATTTAAAAACACGACAAGTATCAAAATTAGGTACATACATACTTCATTTTGAGTATTGCAACAGATATGCTCTAAAAGTTCTTTCCCAGTTGCGGGAAAAATTGGTATCAGTTCATGAAGTGTTTCAACAATAAAATTAAAATTTGCGTGATATTTGTATACGCACACATTATGAGGCGTTTCAGAAGACAATAACACATGTTGAGGTCTCATGCTGTAGAACTTACTTATATGTATCTTGCAATCTGGATATTCGTCTTTATATAAAACAAATGCTTCTTTTACTGCCATTACCATATGACGTTTTTGAAAGACTTCTCTTTTACCGGAAGATACGTTTTTAACACTTTTCGTGTCTCTTTTTCCGGGCGCCTGTCTGCTGATATCATCACGAAGATAAAAGTCGACGATTTTTTTTTTGTTCTTCTTTCGTAAGGGCCCGCGCTGAATTAGTTGCAAATGTAGATGCTTTTGAGGTTGCAGGTTGTATTTGAAAAAGCAGTTGTTTAACTACTGCCTCTCGTTTACGAAGACTCGCGGGCAGCACGCTTTTTACTTTCTTCTCAGCTTTTCCCAATGATTGAGGACACTTATATGGAAATACTGCTTCTTTTTTTTCTTTTGCTGTTTCTTTAGTTTTAATCTGTAGATTCTTTTACGTTCTGCTGATTTTTGTTTTTTAATTTTATGTAGAGTAGGATTTTTCACAAGAAAACTTCTTTCAACAACCCTTTCTACGCGTTTTCTTTGGGCATCTTTTTCGCGGTACCACTTTGCTTTTACAGGATCCGCGTTAATACTCTGCCGGTAGCGACGCATTGCTTGCCGTACTTTTTCTTTACGTACTACCTCGACACTCATACCTAGAATAACATTAAATGAAGAAGCGTCATAATAAAATAATAGTTAAGGAAAAATGTTTTTAAAGATCAGAATTATGATAATGGACGGGACAGATTTAAAAAAATCAAATTATTTACTTGTTATTTAATTTTTAAGTGATTAAAACTTTGAGAAGAACTTGTACTTAAATAGAGAAAAGCATTAACAAATTGATTTAAAAGTCGGAGTTTTACTCAAGTTCTCAACTTATCCGCGTTTTTGATAACGGATGGGACATCTATGCATTGAAAGTCTAAAATTAACGTATTTCACCCCAGTACTTACCGTTTGTGATAACTATTAACACAAAACTGATTAAACTGAAACACTTTTCAATAACTTATTATAATGTTATGCAAGTGTCAACATCAAATCAAATCACAGCACATTTAGTTCGGATAAATTATTTAAGATTTAACATTGATACAATGTTTGTCATATTTAAGATATTTTAACGTAATTATTTTTAAAATATTTCATACTGAATACACGTACAGTAAAATATAAACCTTTAAGCACAATATCCATTACAGATATTCGAATAATCGCAAAGTCAAAATGTAGCCCCAAAATAGTTTCCGTTATGGAATGGCTGATATGTATTACAATTTTTCATTTTCTCAGTTTTATATCACAATTTTTGGTTTTTTTCTTTTCCTTTATTTTTTCAATAGTTTATAATTTTTTCTTTATTAAATTTTTCAAATTTTAATTTCGCATTCGAATTTTTCGATATCTGATTACCCGATTTTCCGATTTCTTTAGTTCTTTAGAAAAATCGAAAAACGGGAAATTGAAGCATTGAAAAAAATTGTAAATTTTTTACAATTATTTGATATCACAGATTTTCGTTTTTCCTTTTTTCATTTTTCAATTTTTCTATATTTTAATGTTTCGGATTCATAATTTTTCGTTTTTTCATTATTAACTTTTTCAATTTCTCCATTTCCAAGTTTTAAGTTCTTAATTCTTATTTTTCACTTTTCCAATTTTTTAATTTTCGTTTTCCCGATTTTAGGTCACTATTTTTCGTTTTTTTCATTTCCTTTATTTTTTCAATGTTTATTTCAATTTTTATAATCATGTATTTAATTGTCCCAATTTAAAATTTTTCAAATTCGCATTTTTCGATTTCTCAATTATTCGATTTTCCGATTTCTTTAATTTTCGATATTTAGGTTTTGCAATCTTTCGATTTTTCAAATTCTCGTTTCTTCAATTTTTCGAGTTCTTGATTTCCAATTTTTAGATTTTTCAAAGTTTCCATTTTTTGATTCGAAAACTTAAAAATTGAAAAATCGAAAAACGGAAATGGAAGCATTGAAAAAATTTACAATTTTTTGATATTACAGATTTTCGTTTTTCCTTATTTTTCAATTTTTGTATATTTAAATGTTTCGGATTCATAATTTTTTCAACATTAACTTTTTTAATTGTTCAATTTCTCCATTTCCAAATTTTAAGTTCTTAATTCTTATTTTTCACTTTTCCAATTTTTTAATTTTCGTTTTCCCGATTTTAGGTCACTATTTTTCGTTTTTTCATTTCCTTTATTTTTTCAATGTTTCTTTCAATTTTATATAATTATTTATTTAATTGTCCCAATTTAAAATTTTTCAAATTCGCATTTTTCGATTTCTCAATTGTTCGATTTTCCGATTTCTTTAATTTTCGATTTTAGGTTTTACAATCTTTCGATTTTTCAAATTCTCGTTTCTCAATTTTTCGAGTTCTTGATTTCCAATTTTTTAGATTTTTCAAAGTTTCCATTTTTTGATTCGAAAACTTAAAAAATGGGAAACTGAAAAAACGGAAAATTACAAATCGAAGCATGGGGAAATTGAAGCATTGAAAAAATGTAAGAATTTTTTGATATCACAATTTTTCGGTTTTTTTTTCTTTCATTTTTCAATGTTTCTATTTGTTAATGTTTCGGATTAATAATTTTTCATTTTTTGAACTTCAATTTTTTTCAAGTTTTCAATTTCTCGAATTCAAAATTTTTCAATTTTGAAATTTTTCGATATTACAATTTTTCATTTCTCAATTTTTCAAGTTCTTAACTTTTATTTATTATTTTCCCGATTTTCCGATTTCTCTAATTTTCAATATTTAGGTTTTACAATGTTTCGTTTTTTAGGTTTCACACTTTTTCGATTTTTAAGTTTCTCAATTTTTATTCTTTCAAATTTTCAAGTTCTTTATTTCCAATTTTTAGATTTTTCAGTTTTCGTTTTATGCTTTTTTCTCTTTTTCATTTTTGATTTTTCAATTGTACAATTTTGCTACTTTGCTTCGAAAACTTAAAAAATCGAAAAACTAAAAAATTGGAAAAAAACGAAAAATTGCAAATCGAAGAACTGAAGAAACGGGAAATTTCCGATTTCTTTAATTTTCAATATTTAGGTTTTACAATGTTTTTTTTTTCAGTTTTACACTTTTTCGATTTTTAAGTTTCTTAATTTTTATTCTATAGATTTTT
Source organism: Zophobas atratus (assembly GCA_022388445.1). NCBI lineage: Eukaryota > Metazoa > Arthropoda > Insecta > Coleoptera > Tenebrionidae > Zophobas > Zophobas atratus. The sequence goes on from CM039446.1 coordinate 15,220,115, forward strand.
CATTTTTGATTTTTCAGTTGTACAATTTTCCTATTTTGTCATTTTTTTTTATTCGAAAACTTAAAAAATCAAAAAATTTAAAGTCGAAAAACTAAAAAATCGAAAAACTGAAAAAAGGAAAAATTGCAAATCGAAGAACTGAAGAAACGGGAAAGTAAAGCAGTAAAAAAATTACAATTTTTTGACATCCCAATTTTTTCTTTTTCTTTCATTTTTCAATTTTTCTATTTTTTAATGTTTCGGATTCAAATTTTTTCGTTTTTTGAACTTCAATTTTTTCAAGTTTTCAGTTTCTTGACTACCAAATTTTTCACTTTTGCAATTTTTCGATATTATAATTTTTCATTTTTCGATTCTTCATTTTCTCAATTTTTAAAATTTCGATTCATTTTCTCAGTTTTTCGTTTACTCAATTTTTCAAGTTCTTGATATTTATTTTTTCATTTTCCCGATTTCATAATTTTCATTTTCTCGATTTTATATCACAATTTTTCATTTTTTCGTTTTCCTTATTTTTTCAATGTTTCTTTGTATATTGTAATTTTTCGTTTATTTAATTTTCCAGATTTTAAATTTTTTAAATTTCGCAATTTTTCTATTTCTCAATTACCCGATCTTCCGATTTCTTTAATTTTCAGTATAGGTTTTACAATTTTTCGTTTCTTCAATTCCTTAAGTTCTTGATATGCAATTTTTATATTTTTCAAAGTTTTCATTTTATGCTATTTCGTTTTTTCTTTGTATAATTTTGCAATTTTTCCATTTTTTGCCTTCGAAAACTTCAAAAATCGGAAAATTAAAAGTCGAAACCTACAAAATCGGATAAAATTAAGAAATTGAAAAAACGTAATGAATTGAAAAAGTGGAAAGAAGGAAGAAACGAATCGAATCGAAAAGTTGGAAAGCCCAAAAATTGTAAAATCGAAAAATTATAAAATCTTTAAAATTGTAAAGTCGAAAAACGGTAACATTGAAAGATCGAAAAATTGAAAAATTAAATATCGATAAATGAAAAAGTTTTAAAATCCAGTAATTGAAATATTAAAATATTCTAAAATCGTAAAATGAAAACTAAAAAAATTGCAGATCTAAAATTGAAAAAACAAGAAATTAAAAACAGTGTAAGTTAAAAAATGAAAAATTGAAAAGCAAAAAATTGTAACTGAAAACATTGAAAAATTGGAAATTGAAAACTGGTGGAATTGAAAATCGAAAAATTAAAGAAACGAAAAAAATAGAAGTTGAAAAATAAAAAAATTATAAAACGCAATATTGCAAAATCGAACAATTGTAAAATTAAAAATTTGAAACTCGAGAAATTCAAAAGTTGAAAAATTGAAAAACTGAAAAATGAAAAATAGAAAAAAATGAAAGCTGCAGGAGTGTTACGCCACTGATTTTTATTTAATAGAGGTTATTAGAAAACAAAAATCGCAAAAAAATTCGAGAGACATTCCTTCGAACAATTTTTTTTTTCAAATGTTCAACAAATGCGTAATAAAAGAGCCTGATCAACACACAATAAACCTACCGTTCCTCTTGGTTAGAAAACAGGCACGTTTCTTGCTTGGATTTAGCGCAGGCTGTTCATGCTACTTTTACGTGATCACCACTCTAGGTACTAGAATTGAATTTGGTGACTTCTAAAAATTTAGAACAATTTTCAGTTGAGCGTTTGAGTTAAAAATGTTAAAATCGAAAATTGCAGTTGGTTTAGTCAGTTGGAAGGGACCCGTTGGTTACAACATATGTCGGGTTTGATGAAAGCAGCCGTAACTTTAGTAACTGCCGTAGATCGCGATGCAAGACCTGTTCTAGTCCACTGTTCCGACGGATGGGATAGGACGCCCCAAATCGTCTCATTGGCCGAACTTTTACTAGACCCGTTTTACCGAACCATCGAGGTGAGTACACAAAATCTCAATCAACCTTCATACTCATTTTTTTTAACAGGGTTTCCGAATTTTGATCGAGCGCGAATGGTTAGCTTTTGGTCACAAGTTCGCCGACAGGTGTGGCCACACGATAAACGGCGACCCGAACGAGCGCTGTCCCGTTTTTCTGCAGTGGTTGGACTGCGTGCATCAGCTTTTTTACAGTTCGATTGCTCTTTTGAGTTTTCGCAGACTTATCTTGTGAGTGTATATAACTTAATGTTGGTTTTGGGTGAATAATGTTGACTGTGTTGCAGGTGAAGTTAGCTCAACACATTTATTCCAATCTGTATGGAACTTTCTTGTGCAACACTTTCCAAGAACGCATGAAAGTGGTCAACGGAAAAACGTTTTCGGTGTGGGAGTTTTTGAACTCGCCGAGGTTTAGGAATCACTTGTATGCGCCACCTGGAAACGGTGGTGGGAGCAGGGTATGTTTTTAACATTCATCCCGTTACGTTACCATTATGCGTAGAATGTGATTATTTCGTAATGAGTACGAAAAGTGGCACATTTCGCATTGGTGGAAAATTTATATAGCAATAGTCCAAAGAACGGTCGATTTAATATCTAGTTTTTTCGCAAACAAATTGAAACTAAAAGCAGTTTCAAGCGCGTTTTATTATTATTTTTTATTAAAGATTGCAACGTTTACAGCTAAAATTTATCACATCTCGTGCAAAAATTCAACACATTGTGCCCTTACATTATTCACCATTTACAATTTTTTGTTACCTCAACTTAAAATTTTATGATCAACAAAAAGTTATATTCTAGGGAAAAATTACCACGAAGATCGTTAATATAAAGTGAAAATAATAATGGTCGTAATATAAAACCCAGAGAAAGATTAAATCGGAATTTAAAAGTCTGAACACGCATTAGCCTCAAATTTTACTGCTTCCAAGAGATAAATGAATAATTTATAAGTTTCATGTGTACTGTTTTCCAAAGTGCTTTCAATTCGCGAAAGAATGGAGTCACGTGGCAGTTGCGGTTTGAGTTCAATGATTATAGAAAATCTTTAAATACAAGGGCAGTTATTTATTCCGAATTGACATTTTTTCCGCATCGATTCGTTGGTATTTTTGAAATTTAAATTAAAACTAACCTTTATTTTTGTGAATACACGTATATGTCAGGAGAAAATGGTGTCACCCTGTGCTGTAATTTGAGAGATCTTTTGTAACCACTTCCCAGAATATGTGATGATTTTTTAGCGGTTTATTAAAGTTTATTTAACTGATAATATCAGGTATTGTTGTCTAGAATTTATTGTTTAACTCATCTGTACGGTGTGTTAAATATAATATCTGGTTAACCGAGTTTCACTCGGCTCGTTTGGTAGTATTAGATCAGATTAGGACAGATAAATATGCGTATAGTATGCATTTTGAAGTACACGCGCTACTTAAAAATACACATTAAAAAAGAAATTCCATAAGCAGTCTTTGTTTTAAACACTGATAAGTGACATGTAGAGATTAAAGAACAGAAAACTGGAATTATTGTTTGACATCTCATTTGTTACCCAAGTTTTCTCTCTGTCGTTTTTTTTTCCTAGTTCTCTCTCTCGACTCTAGAAAAAGGTCACAACCACATTCTTACTGCCAGAAGAGTTTCGCCTCTGGTGTGGTTAACATACTGAGTTACCGTGCTCTTTTGTGTTATTCCTATTTCTCAATCTCAACCCTGCTCCCGAAAATGCCATTTACGAAAGTGTGCGAAACGTTGAACCCAAAAACTCAAATAACACGGTCCCATCCCCGAAAACGATCACATGTTGACACTGACCGTGGAACCTCTGAAATGAATGCTTGACAAAATAATCTCAATTCAACACACTTTCGTGTGCCTTTTATCCGCTCACTGTTTAGTTTTTGGTAAATTTTCTCACCTCAGGAGGTGAATTTCAACGTCCTCTATACAGTGGAGTATGTTTCGGTACGTACAATTGAAGATAAAAAGGTACGTCAAACGTACTGTCAGACTGTCACCCAAACTTCTCATATAAAACAATCTCGTGTTCGTGTAGTGTCATCTGATGTTGCCTAGCAACAAATATAATTCACTGCCTGAAAATTGCTGAAAATGCATGAAGCTGTAATTTTCAGAAGTTAAAACTATGATCAATCGATTTCTTGACCCAAAAAATCCCTAACCTGTAAATTTCATCGAAATCGTTAGAGCCGTTTTCGAGAAACCCATTACATATATAAATACAAACTTTGCTCGTTTAATAGTATTAGATAACACCACCACTGTCTATGATTCGAACGCATTATGTTACGAAAATTTACTGTATTAACTTGTTTATATATGGTCTAGAATGCACTAATCCTCTACCTAGGATAGGAAACGAATTAAAAATTGCTCAAAAAAACTGAATTACATTGGCTTTGCCCACATTTCCCATTTGAAAATGTTCCAATCAACATTTTTGCAGCAAGGACACGTATGCCAATTCTGACACGTGCAGTATAAGACTAATAATAATATAGATAATAATAGTAACAGTGTAAGAAACAAAAAACCCAATGCCGCATTCGAATGTACGCATCTGATTTTCGCGTTAAGTCCGAAGACACTCTATGCGATAAGCTAACGAATAACCTTTTAAGAACTCCGCTTATGCTTACTAATAGTAGCGAAAAATCTCAAGGCAGATCTATAAACAAGTATAGGTGTATGTATTTTTTTAAATTTGAATTCTGTTTGGCACTTTGACTGTTATTTCAGCGTAATTGTCAAACTGGTTAACGACACGGGTTAAATTTCAATTCATGTGGGGTACAGTATTATATTAATTTTTGGCAAGGCGTTGTAAAACTGTACCACTTACGATATCTGATATGTTCCTGTTTGTTTCTTTGTCCGACACACTGTATTTACACAGGTGAAGAATGCCCACACTTCTTAGCATTTTAGGGGCGGGAACGCATACTGCGTAAATACAGTGTGTCAAACAAAGACGGTAAGAGAAGCATACCGTTTTACAACACCTTGACAGAATTAAAAGAATTGTGTTGTAAGTCACGCAACATCAGATTCTCCTTGGTTAAAAGTCACGCATGCGCACCAAGAAGAAAAATAGACCGTGTTCGCCCTCCGTTTTTCTGCGACTTTGATCTTGTGTGATCCTCAAACAGAAATATCGAAGAACTCAACAAGCAAAAAGTCGGGTAATCATATAAAATATAAACGAAAACACTCTAAAATTTCAAAAACTGAAAAATCAAAAAATCGGAAAATTGGGAAATCAAAAAATTTAAAAACCGAAATATCAAGAATTTTAAAAATCCAAAAAATGAAAAACCGAAAAATCTAAACCGAGAAGTCAAAAAATGTTAAATTTAAAAATTCAAGAAGATTGAAATTCGGAAAATCTTTTTAATTTTAAGAATTGAAAAATTAAAAAAACGGATCATTGAAAAGTTGCGTAATTAAAACATCGAAAAATTGAAAAATCGAGAAATCGAAAAGTTGAAAAATCGAAAAACAGAAATCGAAAAATCGAAAAGCCAAAGTTTAAGAAACAACAAAAATTGAAAAGTCGAAAAATCGAATGATCGCAATATACAAAAACTGAAACATTGAGAAATCGGAACATCAAACTATCGAAAAATCGATAAATGGCAAAGTCGGAAGTCGAAAAATTGAGAAATCTAAATAGGTAGGCCAAAATCTAAAAAACGAAAACTTAAAAATTTGAAAAATTTAAAATAAAAAAATCGAAAAACCTAAACACGGAAATCTCGATAAATCGAGAAATAGAAAAATTGAAATATAGAAATATCGGGGAATTGAAAAATCGAAAAGTTGAGAAATCGAAATAGTTGGGCTAAAATCTAAAAAACGAGAAGTCAAAAATTGAAAAATTTAAATTAAAAAAAAATTATAAATCAAAACATTGAAATCTCGTCAAATCGAGGAATAGAAAAATTGAAATATGTATGGACATATCAAGGAATTGAAAAATCGAAAAATCGGGAAATTAAAAAATTGAAAAATCTAAAATTTGAATTGTTGAAAAAATAAAATATCGAAAAATTGAAGATCGATAAAATGAAAATTTGAGAAATCAAAACACTATAAAAAAAATTAAAATTGAAAAATCTAAAATCTAAAAAACAAAAAATTGGAAAGCCGAAAACCGAGAAATTGAAAAATTCCAAAACTGAACTAACGAAAAATTGTGAAATTGAAAAATTGAAGAATTGAAAAATCGAAATGTTGCAAAATCGCAAAATTGAAAAACTAGAAAAAGAAAAATCGAAAAATTAAAAACGGAAAAATCGAGAAATCGAAAATCCAAAGTTTAAAATATCACAAAAGATGAAAAAATAGAAAATTTGGAAAATCAAAAGCTGAAAAATTGGAACGTCAAACTATCAAGAAATTGAGAAATGGATAAGTCGGAAGTCGAAAAATCGATAAGTTGAGAAATCGAAATAGGCTAAAATTTAAAAAACGAGAAGTCAAAAATTGAAAAATTTAAATTAAAAAAAATTTATAAATCAAAACATTGAAATCTCGTCAAATCGAGAAATAGAAAAATTGAAATATGTATAGAAATATCAAGGAATTGAAAAATCGAAAAATCGGGAAATTAAAAAATTGAAAAATCTAAAATTTGAATTGTTGAAAAAATAAAATCGAAAAATTGAAGATCGATAAAATGAAAATTCGAGAAATCAAAACACTATAAAAAAAAACTAAAATTGAAAAATCTAAAATCCAAAAAACAAAAAATTGCAAAGCCGAAAACCGAGAAATTGAAACATTCCAAAACTGAACTAACGAAAAATTGGGAAATTGAAAAATTGAAGAAATGAAAAATCGAAATGTTGCAAAATCGCAAAATTGAAAAACTAGAAAAATCGAAAAATTAAAACAAAGTTTAAAAGATCACAAAAATCGAGAAATCGAAAATTTGGAAAAGGAAAAAGCCGAAAAGTCAAAAAATTCGAGTTATACAAAAACTGGAATATTGAGAAATCGGAACATCAAACGATTCAAAATCGATAAATGGAAAAGTCGGAAGTCGAAAAATTGAGAAATCGAAATCGGGAGACCAAAATCTAAAAAACGAAACGTTACAATTTAAAAAAATCAATAAATCGAAATTTCTATAAATCGAGAAGTAGAAACATTAAAATATAGAAATATCGAGGAATTCAAAAGAAAAATCGAAAATTTAAATGATTGAAAAAATCAAATATGGAAAAATTGAAGATCAATAAAATAAAAATTTGAGAAATCGAAACATCTTAAAAAAAAAATAAGTCGAAAACCGAGAAATTGAAAAATTCTAAAACTGAACTGACGCAAAATTGGGAAATTGAAAAATTAAAACAACGAAAAACTGGAAAATCGAAAGATTAAAATATCGAGGAATGGAAAGGTCGAGAAGTCAAAAAATCGAAAAATTGAGAAATCGAAATAGGCCAAAATGGAAAATTTGAAAAGTTAAAACAACAGTTCTTAACACTGTTCTGCAGATTAATTTTTGCCAGGTGGGAAGATTTTACCCTTTTTGTTTTTCGTTTCTTTTTTTTTATTATTATTAATTAAGCATTTTTACGTTCCCAGCGTAAGCTAAGGAAATGTTTTAATAAGATCCATCAGACGAACCGCTAGTTTCATGTTTTCTGGACGTTTCATAACTCCTAGACTACGAAAGAGTAGGTCTTGTTTCTATCCATCTTTCTGTCTGTCCGTCGGTCTATTATTAGACGGATAATCGCCCAAACAACTGAGCCGTTTTTTGTCAAATTTTCGATCAATGTTATGTTGTATATCAGTAAAAGGCGCCAATGAACATTTGTTATCATTCTCACCAACAAATTATGACGTGACTTTATAATGCCGTACATTAAACATTATTTAAATCTTATAAAATAATATACCCATACACTTGTGGTTTATGAATCCGCTTTTGAGTTTTATCTCCAGGGATCCAGATTTTCGCTAAAAAAATCCAAAATCGCGTACGTTCGATCCCCCTTTGGGCCTTTTTTATCCTTACAAAGTGACTAGTATTATGTTTTAATTTATAGAGGTTATCACGAAAAAAAAAATTGCGAACCATTTTTTTTATATTTCGAAGGATTTGTTAGACGTACTTCAGGGCCGAGAGAAGTTCTGTAGAAGTGATTGTCGACAAATTTTCTAGTTATTATTGAATTTTGGCAATATTTTTTTTAATTTTTGGAATACGAAAAATTGTTAACATACGGTCATTTAAATATTTCACAATTTTTACGTTTTAAAAATAATACCTAAGTTTTTAATTTACCGTACTGCTTTGTAAAGATTGACCAATGGACGTTATATTTCACCACCAAAATTTTAATTAAATATAATAATATACCATGTTAAAACAGAGTCCACCGAATAGTGAACATTCACTTTCTGTTCGTTGAAAGTCACCAATAAACCACTTAGGGTTATGGTAATGATAATTTACAGCCCAGATCTTCTCTCTGATTGCTTGTCTGAAACAAACACAGGCTCTATGAATCAGATGCGCATGAAAACATTGTAAGTTTTAATGGTCAATGATGTCCCATTTGAACAAACGACCCAAACGCAGACAAGCGTTATAAATCATCACACTATAATTTTGAGCAGATTATTGGGTTCATTATTTGGCAAACTCTACTTTATAATATAATAATATGATAATATACGTATCATGATTTTTGAGGGACAATATATTTAACTTTTTTTCATGAAATACCCTTAGTTTTACATAACAATTGCAATTTTCTTGAATTTTTTAATAATACATAGGCTCAAAAAATTCGCAACAGGGTTATTTTGAACACCTGTTGCAATATTTTATAACTAAGACATACGCCTTATTATAGTACCAATAAAATGGAGTATTTGTATACAATGTGTTTGATGAAAATGTATTATAAATTAAGAAAAATATTTTTATTCTCTTTCTTTTTGGTTGATTGTTGATCATTTTTGCTATTTTTTTAAATATTTTTAACAAACGCGCTAACATACTGAGAAAAAGAACAGAAAACAGTGAAATGCCGCAGTAAAATTTAGAGTGTTTTGACAAAAAAGTATACATATACAGGACGAATCATCACTAAATATAAATATGTGTTCTTTGCGTGGCATACACTAAAATTATTTTCAACCGTTTTCAACTATACAGAGTGTTCTCTTTTTCAGACAACATATAATTTAGTTTTTTGAAGTAGAACATATACATATACTCTGATCGAACTCTTCTTAGTCTGTATGGTTTATTTTTGAAATTCCGATGCAACGTTGCCGAGTTATTCAAATTTTCTACTAACGCAAGAGTTCACAAGAAAATCCTGATGGGGTGATTTTTAACATCCCTGTCGCAATATTTTATAGAGAAATAAAACGTGTTTAAAAAAAAGTATGTAATTATAATTTTCAAATTACAAATTGTATTGTGTTTTTCGTAGATCTATGCAATATGAAAAAAAAAAAACAGAAAACAAAGTATTTGGCAACATCGCAACGGAATTTTAACAATAAAGAATGTGTTCCATTAAAAAAGTAAAATAACTCAAAAAATTCCCTGTATAGTTAAAAATTACGTTACTTGATGCTGCTCAAAAAACCGTACAAAGTCGCTGTTTGACTTTTTCTAACAATTAATGAAATATCGAACAGTACACACGGTTACTTTAATCTTGTTAGTTACGCTGAGTCGGTATGACGTAATCGAAAATGCGCGCGCATCCTCGGCTAAGAAAGTAAGCTGATCCTGGTATTTGTCAACGATGTTTCAGGTCCTCTGGCCGCAGTCCAACGTCCGCGACCTCCACCTCTGGCACGAGGTGTACCTCGGCTCCTGGGAGGTGAACTTCAGCACCGACGGCGGTTCCGGCTCCTGCCCCGGCCCGCCCGAGTCTTCCCCGTCGCACATGACGAAGACGCGTTCGTACGGCGACCTGATCAACGCCGCCGACGTCGGCACCGGTCCGACCCAGTTCCGACGCAGCAGCGACCCTAGTATTAATATCGATAAGAAGTTAGTGATTCCTCAGGAAAGCGGCAGCGCCCCAGCTCAGGACATGGTCAACGGCCACGCCGCCGCCGACCAGCAGCAGCTTCCGCAGCCGTCGTCCAACGGTGGCGATTTTTTATCCAACGACCCGGACGAGGTCGAGTGCAACAGGGACTGTATATACAAAGACGTGCGAGTGAACGGCAGACCGACGTTTGACGTAGTGCCAGTGGACGGTAGTGCGACGACGGACGGTGGCGTTCTGACCGACAATGTGATAAACGGTGATAAGACTGACGTGGATGAGTGCGAGGAGGACGTTCGGGCTGTGTTGAAAAATGCGTGCTTGAATGAGGAGTTGACGCCGTCCTATAACCATAGTAGCGAAGTAGATTCGGATAACGAGCTGACGGAGAAGAGCGAGAGCAGGTCGGAGAACACGGTGTGCGACGTGGGGGCGGCGGAGAGGCTGGAGACTAGTACGGATACGTTAGTTTCGGATAGTCATAATATCAGGTAGGGGAGCGGCACGTGGGACGCGTGAAATATTTTTTTTAACTCTAAGAACGTTGCTTAAAATGGCGGACAAAATTCGAACGACAGATTTTTTTCTTTTGCACAAAATTTCGTCAGTTATCAGCTGCCAGAAAAGACAAAAAATATTCCTGAATAAAATTTTGTACCGCTTTTTAGTAAAATTGTCCGTGTAAATTTTTACTTTACTAAAAGGTAGATTCCCGTTTCGGTCTGAAGGCGTCTGTTGGAATTTTAAGTGTTTTAAGTTGAAATGTTAAGTGTATTTTAAGTAGTTTAGTATTATCGTGAAGATAGTAAAACGCTGGATAGATATATTTGTATATCCCGTAGAAAAAATCGATGACGTCATCTTAAAATTTAACTTGCTTTAACATTCACCTATTGTAACTACGTATACGACTTACCTTTAAAAAAATAAAGTTGTATAATCCAATTTTACGATTTTTTTATATAGACTTGATTGCATTGTCAGTTTGTGTGGGTTGACGAACATGAAAATCGGAATGAAATTCCAAGTTTCTATGTCTTCAGGATTTCGGGAATTTGTGAGCGATGGTGTCATCATTTACCCGTTAAAATTGTTACAATTTCTAATAGTTTCTATTTGGCGTGAAAAAGTGGGACTCCCGTTTCCCTCTGTCTGTTTTTCGTCGTCTGACCGACTCCCTACTTTTACGTTGTCTCGACCTTTCATGATCCCTAGAGGACGAAGAAATAGGTCTCCCGATTCCGTCCATCTGTCTGCCGTCCGGTTTTTTATTAGACAGATAATCTCCGAAAGTACTGGACCGATTGTTGTCAAATTTTGTATTTATATTAGTAATGGCAAAGCGCTAACCGAAATCTGTCGAATCATCCTCACTAATAATGAGATGACGTCACTTCAAAATTGTAGGTACTCAATGGCTCTTAAATTGTATAAAATAACATAGTCCTACACATGTAGTTTATGACTCCGTGTTGAGTTTTTAGTGTCCAGATTTTTGGAAAGAAAATCAAAATTATAAAACATTTTGCAATTTAATGTGGATCTGCAAAACCGAATACTTTGAAATCTTGCAGACGTTTTGAAGTTATTTTCAGCACGGTAACTTTTTAATCAAAATGTATATGTTTATCAACCCTAAAAAATTGATTACGTTATCTCAAAATTTTGCCGAATAAATCCTATTCTATGCTTGTAATTTATCATTGCATTCATATTTTTTAGATTTGCTTATAGAGGGTGAGTCAAAAAAAAACAGTCAATTTATTTTATTGAATAAATCAAGAATTGCAAAACTGAATGCTTTAAACTTTTGCAGACGTTTTAAGCTCATTGTAAGAATGGTAAATTGTTAATCAAAATAAATCTGTTTATTCCTCCCTAAAAAATTGATGACGTCATCTAAAATTTTGCCGAATTTCTACCCAAAATATGCAAAATATGAGTTTTTACTTGTGATTCATCATTGCATTCATATTTTTCATTGATCAAATTAAGAACGAGTCACCCCACTTTCCCGAAAATGTGAAAATACTAACGTCTTTATTTAATACGAATTATAATAATGATATTCAGAACAATTTGTCGATTGTAGCTTACTACTTAATAGTTTTGATCCTCTGTTTTGTTTATGAGAAATCAAACTAATTTCTGCGAGACATTCTTCCGATGTATAAACACTTCCAAGTTGTTTTTCTTATCCAGGATAACCTAAGGACGTACAGTAATGGAGTCCATCGGGCAATTTGGTACTTTAATATTTTCTCGATATTTCATAACCCCTAGACAAGGCCGTAGCTAAGGAGAGGCAAGGGGATGGTGAGCCTCCCCTAGATCCAGACAAGTTATAATTACCCAAATGTGAATTACAACATCGAAAATCAAAATAAAATGTAGTGTTTTATTCAATAAGCGGAAGTCAGAGCAATAAAAAAGTCTGGACCGTCGGCATTGTGATCCGGTTATTACAATTCGTAGAAAATTTTGTAAAAGAAAATTCGCAAAATTAAATCTTTTATTTTTTCGAAAGAGCTGGGTATGACAAGCTGTACTTTATGGACGAGGGAAGTTCTGCCGAAGTAATCTTCGACCAATTTTTTATTTATATTAAAAAATGGACTGGATGTATTAAGCTTCATGTGCGGGGGAAGTTCTACTAAATAATTTTGGAACAATTTTTCTGTAAATATTAACAAGACGGCTTTCTCACATTTCTCTTAAATTCACTTAAATAGGTTGGTAGAACCGAACGAGTTCTTGATTTCCAAAATCACTTGTATTAGATGATGAAACGTACTCAGAGCTTTGCGTTCATACCACACAAAGCGTCTTTATTAAACTGTATTGTGAACTGAAAAAATGGTTGATGACATTGATTTTGAGGGATAGGATTAATAGAAATCAGGAAAGAATCGTGGGCAAGTTTCACTAAATTCCATAACTGGAAGGAATTATTTCAAGCGAAAAATTGTTTTGGAAATGAGGAAAATCCTGTGAATAATGCTTTTACGTAAATTCACTCTTGCGGCAGCAGCATTAGATCAGACTGGGCTAGAACCCCCAGCATATCACTACTAAAAATTTTTGTTACCAAAAAGTGAAAACGAAAGGAATCTAATTTTTAAGATTTCTATTACAAATTTGTAAAAATTGTAACGCAATTTGTTCAAATATTAAATTGAACACCACTAAATTGAGACTAACTTTTCCAAACCAGGCTTGAATGACCTAAAAGTTGTTACTGATCTAGTAAGATATTTTTTTGTAGAAAATCTGAAATGATTAAAATACTCTTCATACTAAAATGCGAAAGTAGCTTCAAATGAAAAAATCGCAATCCTAAATTTATATGACTAACTTACTATTGCGTTAGATGATAAAAACGAGCTCGCTTTTTGTCTAAAAATATACCACATTAATCTTTAACCGCTAACAGGACGCTTCGGACATAATTTTTTGCAATAGGTTCCACAATTTTTGTTTGCACAGTTTTATATTTTAAGAATCTCTTTAATATACTATTACATTTTCTCAACGGCAAATTGTAACCGAAAACTTTGTACACGTGTTTATTTTCTGTTCTTTTCTTTTTAGTCAACTCTCATGCACGATTTTTTAAATGGAAATTCGTATTTCCCCGTTTGTCCGTACACTCACGTTAACACTTCCATTCCCTTTTGGCGTCGATTTTTTTCACCACTCTTCGCACACTTACCGCTAACCCCATTTCCAGGTTAGTTTAACATCGGTTTAAAATTTTCCAAAACGAAAACCCGCTTTCCTAAATTCGAAGAACTAACGACTTTACTCTAACGGGACTCCACTTTTGTCGTTCTACATTGCTCTTTGTTGCAGTTCATCCCCTTTAGAAGTGAACGGCTTCGAGAAACTCCAAAGTCCGGAAGAGGGCGTCGACTCGACCGACGGCTACAAGTTGTCTGCTCAAAATTTGAAATTCGTCAACGATGCGTCGAGCAGTAAAGCAGAAATGTCCAAATATAGCATTTCACCAATGTACTCGAGGGCGTCGAGTAGTAGCGGGTGGGAGACGGGTTTACAGCAAAGCCGGCCCTGGCACCACCAGACACACCCCTACAATTTAGGGGACGACGGACTCATACCGGTGACGTCGGTCGCACAAGAGAGGCTATGGCAAATCATACAAGAACATAAGGTGAGTTAAGCATTTTGTAGTGTCAATGATACATATTATTTCCATAATCCATGTATTAATTGATTTATCAAAAACATCATAATTTTGATAGAAACGTCACTTCTGAATTCTTTTACTTGCTCAAATCCTACCCCAAATTGACACTTGTTAGGAAAGGTCGTATCAAGGTAATCTTGAAACCAAAAGTTTTATCTGTTTGATTTATGATTTCAGTGTTTTTTTTCTGTAACCAGGAAAATACCTCCTTCAAATTATGACCCCTTATTTTTAATGTGTAGTGACTGTAATAGTGATGTATCCTATTTTCAATTCAGGGAATTAATTATCTTGTGCCGAAGTTCGAGAAGTAATTAATAAATTGAGAAACAGCAAATCTAGAGACGTCTATGGGTTTAGTGTCGAAATAATCAAAACTATCAGAGATATTATGTTATCCCCCCTCACAAAATTAATTAATACTTGTATTAAAACCTGTACCTTCCCTAACTGCCTAAAGGTTGCGAATGCTATCCCAATTCTTAAAAAAGGTGACCCTAGCGACAGTAATAATTATCGTCCGATATCGCTTCTTCCAATTTTTTTTTAAATTTTGGAAAAAAATTCTTATGGTGTAAATGAGTGGCTATTTTGAGGAACATAATTTAATCTGTTCCAATCAGTTTAGGAAATCGAAACACCAAAAAAAACAAAAATCTAAAATTCAAAAATCAAAAAATTGAACACTCGAAAAGCGAAAAAGTCGAAAAATCGAAACATCGGAATGTTCAAAAACTGAAACATCGAGAAATCAAAACATGAACAGTAGAGGAGTCAAGAAATCAAAAAATTAAGAAATCAAATTAGACGAAAATAGAAAAATCGAAAAGTTAATAATTGAAAAATTGAAACATTTTAAATGAAAAAAAATCGGTAAACCGAAAAATTGAAAAATCTAAAAATCGAGAAATTGAACAATCTAAAAATTAAACAATTTAAAAATCTAAGAATTGGAAAACCAAAAAATCTAAACCGAGAACTTTAAAACTCGAATAATCGAGAAATCAAAACATCAAGGAAAACAAAAAAATTAACGGAAAATGTAGAACTTAAAAATTGAAAAACCGAGAAATCGAAACATTAAAAAATGGAAAAATTGAAGAACCGAAACATTGCAAAATCCCAGAACTGAAATACTGAAAAACTGAAAAATGGAAGGAAAATTGAAAAATGGAAAGAAAATTGAAGAATCGGAAAAGTGAAAAAATCTAAAACTGAAACATTGAAAAATTCAGAAATCGAAAAATTGAAAAATCACAATTGAAGAAAGAATTGAAAAATCGAGAAATAGAGAAATGGGAAAATCAAAAAATCAGTTAATCGAAAAATTGAGAAATCGAAAAAATTGAAAACTGAAAAATAAAAAATTTAAAAATCGTAAAACTGAAACATCGGAAAATTGAGAAATCGAAAAATGAAGAAATTCGAGAAACCGAAAATATGAAAAATCGAGAAATCGAAGAATCGATAAATTGAAAAATCCCGACAGTAATATGTCGAAAAATTGAGAAATCGAAATCGAGCAAAACTGAAGTATCGTGAAGTTAATAAATTGAAAAACTAAAAATTTTTGAAAAAGAATCGTATCA
The DNA here is from genome assembly GCA_022388445.1 of Zophobas atratus. NCBI lineage: Eukaryota > Metazoa > Arthropoda > Insecta > Coleoptera > Tenebrionidae > Zophobas > Zophobas atratus. The sequence continues at coordinate 15,235,878 of CM039446.1, forward strand.
AAAACTAAAAATTCAAAAAATCCAGAAATTGAACAATCAAAAAATCAAAACATTGAAACCCCAGTAAGTTGATAAATAGGGAAATTTAAAAAACAAAAATTTTAAAAATCCAAGAATTGAACAAAAAAATCTAAGCCTGAAAACTCAGAAAATCGAATGATCGAGAACTCAAAATATCAAAGAAAACAAAAAATCTAAAATTTAAAAATTCGACAAATTGAAAAATCATTTAACTGAAAAATCGAAAAGTCGAGATAGTGAGAAATCTAAAAAACTAAAATTTTAAAAACTGAAAAATTAAAATATCGACAAATTTAAAAACCGAGCAAACACAATATCAAAAATTTGAAAAATTGAAGAAACGAAATGTTGCAAAATTCCAATGCTGAAATATTGAAAAACCTAAAAATGGAAGGAAAAGTAAAGAGTCGAAACAGTGAAAAAATCCCAAACTGAAACATTGAAAAATTGAGAAATGGAGAAATGGGAAAATAAAAAAAAATTGGTCTAAAGAGTTTAGACAGTTCTTCCCTCGCTATCGGAAACGTGACGACTGCATGCCTATTATGTTTTTTTCACATTAGATTTCAAAGCATTCAGTTTTGTAGTTCCTGATTAAATCAATAAAATAAATTTGCGCATTCATTAAATTTTTTGAGTCACCCTGTATATCCGAATCCAAAAAATATGAATGGAATGATAAATGACAAGAAGAGACTCATCATATTTTGTACCTTTTAAATAGGATTATTCGGCAAACTTTTGAGCTGACGTCATCAGTTTTTTGGAGGGGATAAGCAAATATATTTTGACTAAAAATTTATTATGCTCTTTATAACCTTGAAACATTTGCAAGATTTCAAAGCATTGGGTTCTGTAGTTCCTGATTAAATCAATAAAATAAATTAACGCATTCATTAATTTTTGGGGTGGTCACCCTATATATCCAAATCCAAAAAATATGAATGGGATGATAAATTACAAGAAGAGACTCATCATATTTTGTACATTTTAGATAGGATTTATTCAGCAAAATTTTGGGGTGACGTCATCAATTTTTTAGAGGGGATAAGTAAATATATTGTGATTAAAACGGTCCTGGTTTAATAACAAAAAAATATTGTTCGTCTATGAAACAAGCTCGTCTTAGACAAAGTATTCGTAGAAAAAATATGTCGTAAAAAAATGTGCGTATGCTGGTCCCGACTGCGATTATGGTTTGAATATTTTTTGGATAATCCTGACATGGATGTAGAAACATTTGTGACAGCCAAAGAGGTTTTTTTTTTGACAAAAATTATCTTTGAATTTAGACCAAATTGAAATAGACACTAGGTAACAGGCACATTTGGGCAAAAGAACGAGAAATTAGGGTTACGGCTTCAAATTTTAGACGTATTTACAAACTTATCAACTACAGCAACACTGTTGTACAGTACATTTAGAGGTAATAATCATACATACTATGGACAACAAAGTGAGGAAAAAGCTGTCAAGTGTTTTGAAATAAATAAAAATATAAAAACTGAACGGTGTGGCTTGTTTAGTTCAAAACAATTTCCTTACTTGGCTGCTAGTCCAGACAGGGTTCTAGAGGATAGGAGTGCATTAGTCGAAATTAAATGCCCTTCAAAATCGCAAGATTTGTCTCCCGAAGAAGCGGTTAGAAAAAAAAAGAATCAAATTTTGTACATTGACAGACAGAGAATTGAAACTAAAAAAAAATCATGATTACTACTTTCAAGTCTAGGGACAAATGCTTGTTACGGGTATTTCACAAGTTTATTTTGTTGTGTGGACACCCAAAGGAATAATTGATTTAAGAAGAAAGAGGAACCTGCCTTTGCGAGAGATTTTTTTTTAAATAAATAAAATTTGTTTCTATTTTTTTATGTACTTTAATAATTTATTAATAGTACATTTTTCATCACCATTTATAAATAAATATATTTTGAAAATGATCTTTCGGCAAATGAAAACATATACGAGCACTTTTTTCGAGTAAACAATGAAGGGAGAAGTTACTAGGCGTAGGGCTTTTTTAAAACACCTCCTTTCTGGGATAGGATAAGTAGTAGATACACTTAGCTACTTATACGTGTTAAACAAAAGCTGTATTTTATATATTTTTTATATTATTATAAATATATTTATTTTTTTTATTAATTGACAAAGCAAAATATATATTAACAATAATATTATAATGAATTTTTAGTAATCATGTGTATTGGATTCAGGATCCTGAGTGGCGTAATAATATTATAGTTCCCCAGTTTTAATTCGGTTTTATGATAGTACCTCATTGCGTAAAAGTTAATTTCCTTAACAATAGATTACTATGGCGGGTCCTGGCGGCTTGTTACAAAACTGAGTTCCTTGCCATAAATTAGAAAAATCAGCCGAGAACGCTAACAATCAGCTTATGGTAGAGCAGGCGATAAGGGTTTTACCTGGAAAGTCGCTTCCATAAATTTTAGTGGCGCTCCCATCGGCAAAGTACTCAAAATCTGTCGAATCGATACCCATTTTTTTCAATAAGTGTTAGTTTTTGTTAAAAACTCTGCTAACCAATAGATCATTAATTTTCCTCTGATATTCCTGTTAAAATTATTCTACGTATTTTGCATTAATTTGTGGTATATTTTGATTTTAATAAACACGTTATTATTTAAACAAATTGTACCACTAACAAACATTTAATGACTCTGCGCCCTGTAAAAAGTGATGTTTTATCCATGTGCGAATTTTCAAGCGATTCTATGATGGTTATGACTCAAAAAACTTGAAAAGAAAACATACAATGGTGCTTTTTTTACGATATTTCTCAGCCATATTTTTTTAGTTGATCGAACTGGTCTCTGCGCTCTAGAATATGAAAAAACAATTCGTTTTTAACACCAATAAATTATCTTATCTTATTTGTTTCGGTTTTGCTTAAAAAAGTAATTTTAATATATATCACTTACATTAGAAATCTCAGGGTTTCCACTGAAGTCACTTTAATCACTAAAATCACTTTTGCTTGCAATAGTCACTAAAAGTCTCTTTTTTGATCCAAAATACGGAAAATTTTCACTGTCAGTCACTTGTAAACACAGTAGATTGTTCTATAATTTTTTTCACAATTCCATCATAATCATTAACTGAAATTTACCATCATCCGGCGAACAATGTCACGTTTTAGAATTTTGTTTTTAATATGATTGATTCCTTTAAATTTCTGAACGTTACCAAGTTAGTTAAGACATGTTTGTTTAGCATTATCAGACGTCGAAAGAGGTTTTTCGCGGTCCAAGCTGATATTGATAGATAAGATAAATTGTATAAATACAAAGTGATGAAAAAATGATCTAATTGCTTGATGGTACGTTGTTAAGAAGGCTCTGCAGAACTCGAAAAAAAAATCGTTAAAACAATCTGAACCAAATTTCTGAAAATATTAACTTTCAAAATTGAAGAATTAATTATTAGCTTCGTAAATCTGATATGTTTTAATGTGAATTTAATTGAGAATCTAAAATTCGGATAAACATTGTCAAAAATGATATGAATCAACAATAAAAAATGGCATAAATCGTATTCTAGTAAATTATTATTAAATTATTCATAACTAATTGTTTAACTGTCTTCAGACAATGCAGTTCAAAATTAAAAAGTTAATTCTTCAACTTTGACGTTTAATATTTTCAAAGGTTTGGTGCAGGGATTTTTTAAACCATTTTTTCTACCGCCCATGTTTTTTGGTTTTCTAATAGAGCTATTAACGCACGCAAATGACGTCACAGCAGTTCGTTAATAGCGGAAAGGCGTTCTTTAATAGATCTGGTGTAATTTAGATCGGTAAGATTGGTAGCCATGACGAGAAATGTCAGGTGAATGTCAGTGGCAAATGTAAACTTAAAATTTCCCATGTTTCCGGATGCGTAACTTCTTCGCAAGACATTTTAACCAATTTTAAATTACAAAAACTCGAATTGATTCGAATTACAGTTGTTGTTGTGAAAATTCGAACCTCAAATATTTCGTGGTTAGTGTCAGACCAACCCATCACCAACCACGACAAAAGTCCCCAGATTAAAAAAAAAATGCAAATTTCAATTAAATTTTGGGAAAAAAACGTGTGCGGTAGAAAAAATAGGATAAATAACTCGTTCATAAGGCCATTGAGGCACTCATCCTTTATATAACTCGCGGCTTCGCCGCTCGTTCTATAAACTTGGATTCGTGCCTCAATATTTGCCTTATGAAACTCGTTCTTTAATATACTATTTTCGAGTTCTTCAAAGCGTTCTTAACCATCGAACACCTACGTCATTTTTCCATCAGCCTGTATATTAAAGAGATTTAGTAATAAACCATATCATGATCCCGTAACTAAGGACTTATCGCATCAAAGTTAGCTCATAAGTTGTTTATCCTTCATTTAGAACAAAAAAAAATCAACAGAACTTCCCTCGCCCCTGCACCCAAATAGATCCCATTTCTCTGAAAAATTATCTTTTTTTTGCAATTTTTGTTTTCTGATAACCTCTATAAAGTAAAAACCAGTGGCGTAAATAACGTTCCCGCAACTTATTTGACTTAAATTTTTTCTTCAATTTTTATTTTTTTTATTCCTTCATTTTTTCGAGTTTTGAAGTTTAAATTTTGCAATTTTTCGTTTCAATTTTTTATTTTCTTTATTTTAACAATTTTTCGTGTTTTTTTTTTGCTTTAATTATACCCTATCTCTTCGAGTTTTCATTTTTAAATTTTTTGTATATTTGGTCCATTGTTTCTTAATATACGAAGTCTTCTTTTCCCAACAAGAAATTGACAATATGTTTAACTATCCTGTTGTTGAAAGAAAACCCTATATGTATATTAAAAAAAAAAAACACACAAAAATTAAGCCCCACCCACCCGCCCCGATCTCAATTTCATTCCTGATCAGACCGAAGGGCGAATTTTAATTGTAACATCAATATTCCTCTAAAAAATTCTACCTTTTTAAAAACATTTCATGTGGAAATTTCTTGTAGAGAAATGAGGAGTTTGCAACTAAACTTCGCCATTCAACTCACGATGAATAAAATATTCATCACAATTGAGAAGGGGCGGGTAGGCGGGCCTTATATTTGGTCCATTTTTTCTTAATATACGAAGTTTTCTTTTCCCAACAAGAAACTGAAAACATGTTTAACTATCCTGTTGTTGAAAGAAAATTCTATCTATTAAAAAAAAAAACAGAGATTAAGCCGGTTCGCTGAGCCACTGAGCCACGTTATTATACTGTGCAATTGTTTTTGCGAAAAGACTGAAAACAGATTCGTATACTACAAGTATATCAGTATATAGTTTTGTATAACATTAAATTCATTTTAAAACCCGGTTCATTGTGATAACGTCATCAAAATGTTGGTTGGGATGATTAGCCAAATTTGGGCTAGTATTTAACCATCTACATGATATTTCTAACATTAACATACATACAAAATTTGACAACAATTGGTGCAACAGTTTTGGAGATTACGTGTCGAATATAAATGGATAGAGACAGACGGACAGAAACGGGAGACTACTTTTTTCGTACTGAAGGGGTCATGAAACGTCGAGAAAACATAAAAGTGACAATTCGTCCGATGAACTCAGACTACTATACATACTTCGTTAGTTTACGCTCGGGAAGTAAAAACGCGAAATGAAAAAGAAATTATGTAATTCGATGAACTAAAAAGTAAAAAAAATATTGATGGTTGGAACTTAAATTGACAGAAGACAGAACTTCCGTCGCCCCTAAAATACAATAAAACAATTCCAGCTTTTTCGAAAAATTATAAAATTTGATCATGCGATTTCTTTTTCCAGTGTATTCATTGATGTTGTTTCCCTATAGTTTTGACATGTTTCATTATCTCCTTTTTACTTTCCGAGCATAAGCGAAGGAAGTATTGTAATCGACTCTGTCACCGACTCACCACTTTTACGTTTTCTCGACGTTTCATGGCCCCTAGAGTACGAAGAAATAGGTTTCCCTTTTCCGTCTGTCTGTCTGTTTATCTGTCCGTCTGTCTGCTGTCCGGATTATTATTAGACAGATAATCTCCGAAAGTATAGTAGGAATACAAAATTGCAGATGGTAAAACGCTAACCAAAATTTGTCTACTCATCGCCACTAATATTGTAATGTCATCACTTCAAAATTGTACGTAGTAAATGGGTTTTAAATTGTATAAAATAACATAGTCATACACATGTAGTTTATGACTCCGTGTTGACATTTAACTCGAAATGTCCTGATTTTTGGAAAAAAAATCACATCATAAAACAACATTTTGCAATTTAATTTTGAATCTGCAAAAGCGAATGCTTTGAAATCTTGCAGATATTTTACAGTAACGATAAGCATAATAAATTTTTAATAAAATATATTTGCTTATCCCCTCCAAAAAAAAATCTAGGAGTAAAATGTCCATACTCGTATATATATACTCGTTCCATTCATATTTTTTAGATTTGGTTAAAAAACTATTTTTATCAAATAGTGGTCAATATTTTTTTTTCAGCTTGTCTTGTGACTTTTACATTTTTTACCATTTTCTATTTTCTTTTTCTGATTAGAAAATAATCTAATACTGATATCTTCAGTTTCTTTTGTTGCATCTTCGTTTTCTTGGTTAAATATCTTTATTTCTATCTTTAATATTCTTTCATTTACATAGTTTTTTTTTATATATGCCTTTTAATAAGTCTGGTATTATTATTAATCCTACCTCTTCTTCCGCTCCTTTTTTTTTGGATCTAAACCTTACCACCAGATTTTTTGTATTCGTAATTCCTAGCATCTCCACTTTATTTTTTATCATTTCTGCTAACAATTCCTCTTCTCTACATTACTTTTCTCTTTCTTGTTACGTGTTTTATTCATTTCCCTATTCATATCCACTTAGTTCGCTTGGTACGGCCTGTTTGTATTTGCCTTGCTATTACTTCTCAGTGCTTTGGTTTTTTTGACGTTTGATTTAAGTCTATCTTCTTTTTCCCCAAATTCAATTTTTTGGTACTTAATTTTGACTTCTCTTCTCATACTCTTTCGGTGTCCCTACTTTTTTTTGTATTTCTAATTCCTCCTTTGTCAATTCGTTATTTATCGTATCTTTTCTTTAGTTTGTTGTTCTATGCCATTTCTTTGATCTCTACTTTTACTCCTGTTTTATCTTCCTGGTATTTACTCTCCCTGTTCCTGTTGTTATGCTTTATCACTCATTACTTTAAATATTTCAATCTTTATTTTATTATGATTTCACTAGTGTATTTTTTTTTTTTTTTTCTTACTTGAAAGGAATTGTGATATTTACAAAAACGACATATGTAGAAACATTTGAAAAATGTATGCGAAACGTCCAGATTTTTGGAAAAAAAATCAAAATTATAAAACATTTTGCAATTTAATTTTGAATCTGCAAAACCGAATGCTTTGAAATCTTGCAGATGTTTTAAAGTCATGATAAGCATAATACATTTTTTATCAAAATATATTTGCTTATCCCCCCCAAAAAATTGATGGCGTCAGCTCAAAATTTGGCCAAACAAATCCTATCTAAAATGTCCACAGTATGATCAGTCTATATTTATGATTTATCATTCCATTAATATTTTTTGGATTTGCTTATACAGGGTGACTCAAAAAAATTAATGAATGCGTTTAACTTTCATGTTGTGAAAAGATGGCATGTATATTAAAAAAATAAAGGCAAAATATAAGCCCGCCCGCCCACCCTGTCTCAATTCTGACGATTTTTTATTCGTCGTGAGCCAAGGGGGCGGAGCTTAATTGCACATTCCTTATTTCTCTACAAGAAATTACCATGTAAGACATGTTTTTCAATATCGTGTTTCTCAAAGAATACTATGTATATTAAGAAAAAAAAATAAGCCCCACCCATATCCATCCCAAGCTCAATTGTGATGAATTTTTCATTCGTTGTCAGACCGGGGGGCGGAGCCTGATTGCAAAATCCATACTTTCCTACAAAAATTTACCATTTTAAACATGTTTTACCTTTCTTGTTGTGAAAAGAAGACTACACTACTCATATTAAGGGAAGTTCTGTGGAAACAACTTTTTCTTCGCAAAAAAGAGTGAAAGGTCTGAAATATCCACTCGTAATGATATAAATCTTGCCTGAATGTCGGTCATTTCCGGGTCAGTGGTGGGTCCCAATAATATTAATAATAATATATAAAATATATACGTTAGAAATATAAAAAAACCACTTTTGTTTCAGCGAAAAGAAGAACTTCTAGAAAAGGAGCTGCACACGTACAGGCAGGCGCTCCTGAGGCAGGCGTGCCATCGGTGCAACAATAACGATAGTGAAAAAATCGACGATAGCGTAAGTTGTCGGCGTGAGCACTTATTACTTCGAGAGAAAGAGTCGATGCCGAGGCGAAACTGGTTGTAGCACTTCAGACCCTAGTATACTATAGACTACTGCCGAAGTAATGTAAAAATTACAATACTTCCTTAGCTTACGCTCAAGAAGTAAAAAATAATCGAATTTAACGCTGTTTAACGAATTCTTCCAAATTATCACGTCAAAGTTCGACCAAAAAACAAAAACATTGTCCAGATTTCTAGTGAGTAATCTTCCGAGAACGACCAACCTTTAAATTGGCACTAGCAAAATAAAAACGCACTGAATGAAATAAATTCATAATTAGACGATAAGTTGCGTAAAATAATGATGCTTACCTCAAAACTCGAGGATAAAAAGTGAAAATTGGCGTCAATTTTTGGTCAAAATTGTTTACTATTCCGTTGCTGGATAACCCAGAGACTTATATTCGGGATTCAAAATTGGTCTGAGTAGCACGGCAGCATTGCCGCCTCGGCATCGCCTCTTCCAGACTGTCCGGATCAACCGCCTACTTGACGTTCATTTCTTCCGTAGTCTGATAGCGAATCGGAATCGTCAAATCGCAGCGTGTTGAGTAGCCCCCAAAGAATTTCGAGCCCCGTTACGAATAAAGCGGTCAGTCAATCCAGTCAAAACCACAACTTTTAAATTAACACACTAATGGTCGTGAAGTTAGTTGTTGATTTGATTTTGACTCTGTTTTTTTACCAGCATGCGTAATATCGTTGTGTTTGACATATATATTTTTACTGGTTGGTGGTGTGGCGGTTGAAGTTTAAAGGTTTGTTGTTTGTAGTGTTCCGTCGTGGAGTCTGTTTGCAGTGCGGGGGAAGGCCAAGCCTCAGCGGTTGAATCTTTACGGTCGGATATGTCGTGGGAGGCTTTGGAAGATAATGTGTTGACCGAATGTACTCTGTGGGTGCCCGATCACGCCGTTAATAGGTGTACAGGGTGTAACATGGAGTTCTGGGTTGGGAGGAGGAAGCACCATTGCCGGTAAGTCTACCTCTATAGGAAGCTAAGTTGGTGGCATGTCTTGCGAAACTTAATACTTTTCTTAGGTATATAGTTGCATGAAGTGTGGCGTCTTTATGAGTAGAAGTAGTCCAGGAAGAGGGCAGCTAGAGTAGGGGGTCGATAGCTGGATCAGTAATGTCGCGTGCTCGAGATAGTTCGCAATTGAGTTATCCTTGGACGTAATATTGCATTATTTATTTGTTTGGCTACGATGTGCTAACCCTGTGAATGTAAATTAAGACAGAGATACATAATTCGCATCCAAGGATGGCCTGATCACGAATTATCTTACTTTCACTGTATCTGTTGGCCCATTTAGAAAATATTATATTAAACCAGATTTTTGTACTTTGGCAGACTTATAATATTTTAAAAATAAACTAATATTAGACCGAAAGTTTTTTTTTTCTTAGTGGTAAATAAAGACTTATTAAAAAAATGTAGAGCCTGCTGATCGTTTTTAAAAATATCTATATTTGTATTATATTACACCACCAGTTCAGCTGCTGCTTCTCTTAACAATCAATATTGTAATCCAAACTACTTCTACTCTTAACCGTGGCTTTCTGTCTGAGTTTAATACACTAACTTTTTCCTCCTGTCTCGTATGCTTCCATTCTCGAACCTTCTTGACTCCATCGTTTCCAGTGAAAAATTCCCAAACACAAACGCTCTTCGTCACCAGAAGTTTCTTGACCCTGAGGTTTTGATGTATTCTGGTCATCCCAATCAGAAATCACGTTCCTTTTAACCGCTTTCAGTGTTTTAATGTTTTGGTTTCTATTTTATTTACTAATATATTGTCAAACTAATTATACTGACTGTTTTTTCGAACTAATGATAAACTGTCTACGTTATTACCGGTGATAGTTTCTTTGGGAGCTACATCTCTGCTATTTATTCGGTAAATGATTTTGCATAATTATAAAATGTGATTAAATATAACCGACAAAAGTAAGTTTTTATAAGTTATAAAATTTTAACTCTTGTTATCAATGGAACTGGCATACACCATGGCCAATTTCATCTCTATACGCTTCACGGTCTTGACTAAAAAAAAAAAAACATGAAACTGATTGCAACGCCCCCATGTTCCGCATGCTGCTATCCATCCTCCTAACCTTCACACTACAAAGATTCCACAGTAAGAATTCTTATATATTTTTATTGCTTGTTTGGACTTCATTTATTCACAAAAAAATAGTTATTTTCTTCGTTAGTACCAAAAGAGGTTCTAGAAATGAGTAAGAGGATTAATGTAGGATCATAACGGAGTCCGACGGTTTTACGAGGCCCGAAAAAGCATTTTTTGTACCAAGAAACAAAGTTTTTTCTTCTGTCGTTTTTAACTACCAAACTTCATGACTATAGATTGTTTGGAATAAAACAAAAATAACAAAGACCCTAAAATCGACACTTGTATTAACTAGGAATGTGGCTCAAGTTCGTCGTAAGCAATAGCCTGTGTAGTTTTTACGTTACGTTACGAATTTAATATTGTATTTTAGAAATAAATATCGTATAGATTATATGAACTGTGAACCAAACAGTCTGATATGTATGTAAATACTTAAATTTTATAAAATACTCCTACATATTTCTCCAGTTTATTTATTGGCCTATTTTTAACTTTCGTTTAAAATTACTAGAGAAATCTTATTCATTTGTGGTTTCTTAATGCATTCATATTTTTTAATTTTGCTTATTAAACAGAATGTCTCAAAAATTTGTGAATGGCGCAATTTATTTTATTGCTTAATTCAAAAACGATATACCTTATTTTCCCGAAATTCTGGAAATAGTTTTGTTGTTATTGTAGTTATCCAAATTGATATACGTGTGATCGAGAAAAAAAGGCGTCTAACAAGCTTTGAAATTTAATGTTACAGAATTATGTTGGTAATACCAATGTATTTGTTGTTCAATTCCACATTTACGGTCAAATAAGTGTCAAATAAAAATTAATTTCATGGTTTACTAAACAATTGCCTTTTATTAAGAAAAACTCACTTGAAATATACGAATAGCATCCTTATTTACCTGCAGTTTAATCATGTTGTCAAATTTTGTATGTATATTAGGATTATCGTATATATGATAAAACACTGACCAAAATTTGTCTAATCATCCCCACCACCAATGCGATGACGTCATCTCCAAAATTTACAACAGTCAATGTTACTTAAATTGTATAAAATAACGTATTCTTGTAGTTTATGAATCCGTATTGAGTTTTTACCCTAGGCATCCAGATTTTTGTAAAAAAAAAAGTCAAAACTATAACAAACCTATAACCTAGAATCAAATTTTGTAATTTTTCAAAAAGCTGGATATGTTTTATTGTACTAATTTTAATATTAACGTTATTACTTCTTTAGCGTATTTATTCTTAAATACCGTTATTATTGATGGTAGTAAATAATTAAATATTTATTTTTAATTAAAAAAAAGTTATTAGACATAACCTCCATCACCCCTGAAGTACAATCAAACAAATCCACTATTTTAGGATAAAAAACAGATAATACCAGTCACAGTGTAAGAAAAAGTGACCCATCCAAAGAATGACTGCTTTCATGTTTTATCGACGTTTCATAATCTCTTAGAGTATGAAAAAGTTCTGTTCTGTGTCGATTTTTATTATACAGCTAATCTCCGAAACTACCAGACCGATTGTTGTCAAAATGTATGTTAGGAATATCGTGCAGACAGTAAAATGCTAAGTAAAATTTATCCATCGTCCCCACCGACAATTTGATGACGTCATCTTAAAATTTTATTAGTACATGCCATATAAATTTTATAAAACAATATATTCCTACACCGTAACTGATTTACCTATATTTAAGCAGTCCGTACATACCTCTACTTTAAATTATATATACCGGGTGTTTGGAAAATGGCGGATTAACTCTCAGCTACGCTGTTAACAATCAACTGGTGAATCTGGGAAAAATAGTAAAAAGATTTGGGTGGAGTTATCAACAATTAGGCAACATATTCATTATCACAATAACTAGTAATAAAACTTTTACTTAATATTTCTCTCGCCCATGACCATGTTTAATTACCATTTGGTTTAGAATGTACAAAGAAATGATTGTTTTTTTTATAATTTGAAAAAATTCAATTTGACAGCAATGTTTGCCTGATATAAAACGAAGGTATAAATCAGCAAAAATCGAGTAAGCAGTTAAAAATATTTGACGTATCAGAAATTGTCAAAGTTTTCAAAACGCAATTAATTTTTGGTCCCCTGGTGTTTTATTTTCGGATAAATTTAAAGGAGTCTGGTGTTTTGTCGCTGAATGAAATTGAAAAAATCTTTTGAACTTTTAGTGTTTTATTTTTTACGCATTTGAAAAGTCTTGAGAGCGCAGTGTTCTTTTTTTAATTCGGAAAATTCTTGGGAGCCCATGGAGATTTTTTTTTTAATTATTTAAAACAATTTTGGGGGACTTTGGTGTTCTATTTTTGGAAAATTCTGACCTGACCAGTTTTTGAGTTAATTTTGTGACCCTGTTTTTCCTTTTTGAAAAATTTAAACCAATCTTGAGGTTCTAGGTATTCTTGTTTGGAAAAAATTTCAAGGTGCTTTGGGGCCTGTAATGTCTTTTGCTAAAATCGGTCTTATTTTAGCAGCTACTAGTACCGCCCGCCCGCCCTCTCTTTTCTTAAAGGGTATGTCATTTACTAAAATCGGTCTTATTTTAGGAGGGTAGTGAGGGTACTAGCCCCGCCCACCCGCCCTCTCTTTTCTTAAAGGGTATCTCATTTGCCAAAATCAGTCTTGTCTTAGCAGTTACTAGCCCCGCCCACCCACCCTTTCTTTTCTTAGTGAGTATGTGATTTGCCAAAATCGGTCTTATTTTAGCAGCTACTAGCCCGGCCCACTCACGTTCTCTTTTTTTAGAGGGTATGTCATTTGCTAAAATCGATCTTAGATTAGCAGGTACTAACCTCGCCCACCGGCCCTGTATTTTCTCAAAGGGATCTCATTTGCCAAAATTATCCTTATCCTAGCAGGTACTGGCCCCGCCCACCCACCCTCTCTTTTCTTAGAGGGTATGTTATTTGCCAAAATCAGTCTTATCCTAGCTAGTATCTCCTAAGATAAGATTGATTTTGGCTACTGAGATCCCCCTAAGAAAAAAGAGGGCGGGTGGGTGGGGTTTAGTAGCTGCTAAAATAAGATCGATTTTGGCAAATGGCATACCCCCTAAGAAAAGAGAAGAGGGTGGGTGGGCGGGGCTAGTGGCTACTAAGATAAAAACTGAGTTTGGCAAATGACATACCCTGTAAGAAAAGAGAGGGTGGGTGGGCGGGGCTAGTAGCTGCTAAGATAAAACTGCGTTTAGCAAGTACTAGCCCCCCCCACCCCCCCCCCTCTCTTTTCTTAGAGGGTATATCATTTGCCAAAATCGATCTTAGATTAACAGGTACTAACACCTCCCATCCGCCCTATATTTTCTTAGAGGGATCCCATTTGTCAAAATCAGTCTTATCCTAACAGGTACTAGCCCCGCCCACCCACCCTTTCTTTTCTTAGAGAATATGTCATTTGCCAAAGTCAGTCTTATCGTAGCAGCTACTAGCCCCGCCCACCCGCCCTCTCTTCTCTTGTGGGTATGTCATTTGCCAAAACCAGCCTTATCTTAGCAGGCACTGGCCCCGCCCATCTACCCTCTCCTGTCTTAGGGGTATATCATTTGCCGAAATCGGTTTTATTTTAGCAGCTACTAACCTCCATCACCCCTGAAGTACAATCAAAGAAATCCATTATTTTAGGGGAAAAAACAAAATAGTACCAGTCACAGTGTAAGAAAAAAGTGATCCATCCACAGAATGACTACTTTCATGTTTTCTCGACATTTCTTAATCTCAAGAGTATGAAAAAGTGGGTCTCGCGTTTGCTTCTATCTGTCGTCTCTGTCGATTTTTATTATACAGCTATTCTCCGAAACTATCAGACCGATTGTTGTCAAATTTTATGTGTGTTAGGAATATCATGTAGACCGTAAAATACGTATAAATGCCATATAATTTGTATAAAACAATTTTGATTTTATAATTTTTCGAAGAAGCTGAATTTGTTGGACTGTACTTCAGCGATCAATTTTTTTGTAGTAAGAAAAGAAAATGGCAAAAAAATTGCATTCAAAAAATTAGGCATGTTGTCAAACAAGAGGAAAACAATCGTACATTTTGACCGTGAAATCCAGAATGGCCAACCCAATGTTGCAGAAATTTTTTGTAATGGAAAAATTCACTTAAAACATGCACCTTTACTATAACTTACAGGGGATATCTTAAAAAAAATCCTAAAATCAAATTTTGTAAATTTTCGAAAAAGTTGTATAAGTTGCACTGTACTTCAGGGGTGGGATTTTGTTTCTACCGATACGATACGAAGCGATAAATGACAAGGACGAAAATATAAATTTCAGATGCGAAAGGAAAAGACGACCACATTTTATCGGTACCGATATTTTATCGTTATAGAAATAAAATCCCAACAGGGTGTGATTTTGTTTCTCGATCGAAAAAAACTCGATTGCGATAAAATCTCGTTTGCTGATTGGTTGAGATGCTACATTTCTGTCACATTTCTCGATTCTGTCGCGAAATCAAGTCTTCATGGAGTGATATTTTCTCGATAGCCCTGAGTAAAGTGATAAATTTTGGAGACATAACCTCGAAATTTATGTTAAAATAGAAGTTCAAATAGTAATTCTGAGTTATAAGTTCTTAAAATGAAGGTAATTTTAAACTTTTGAGCATTTAAAAGCTACGCAATGACATTTGTCGCAGTGATAATTTATCACTTCGATCGAGAAACAAAATCGCACCCCGGGACCGAAAACACTTATATATATCATAATTTTCTTTCGATAAATTTTTTGGATGCTCAAGAGTAAAAAATGAAGGCGCATTCAGAAACCACAAGTACCAGAATAGAAATTTCCAGGTGATACCATGAAATTGTTAATGGGGATGATTAAACAATTTTGTTTAGCAGTGCACCATGGACAGTGTAATCGTAATCGGTTATTGTAAACAAAATAATTTAACAATTTACAAAAATAACTGTCAACCAACTTTTTATATAATAACTACCTAAACTTCTGTCCAGACTACAGCGTAGAGTAAATACGATCCTGTTCAGTCGTAGGCTACTGAAGATATAATTTGCGGTTTTGCAGGATGTAAAATTTTATTAGTAGACAAATAGAATAGCTTCAAATTTGCAAGTTTTGTGACGGCTTTACAATAACCTGATATGATAAGGTACGTCAAATTTTTCAACTCTCTTGAACGGTTCTCTTTTTACAAAGTATCCCGACAACGTAGTGTCATTCTTGCGGTTAAAGAAAAACGTTTCTATGTAATACACTCCTTATAATGCTTCTTTTTCTTCTGTTTAGGAAGTGCGGCCGGATTTTCTGCAACAGTTGCTCAGAGTACAGCACGCCCTTACCATCCGAGCAACTCTACAACCCTGTCCGTGTGTGCGCCTTTTGTTTTTCGAAACTGCGAAGAGACTGCGGGGAAGTCCCCGATCAATGCAAGCAAAGCAACGGCCAGCCGACAAACAGTAACCCCCAGATAACGGCGTCCAGTAATTGATTGAACTCGTCGCATTGCATTTTCCAAAGTTGCGGTATAGTTTCGGTTGGAGATTTCGGTAAATTCGATGAATAAGGGAAAATAAAGGCTGAACGTACTGTGATTAGATGAATTCGTTATAATTGTTTGTTTTATTTTGGCTTTTTAAATAGTTCAATTGATTGCTAGATTTTATTAGTGTTTTATTTTATCTCTTCGTTTAACGATCGATTTTTGGAAAATGTAATATTTCAGTCCAGATATGTCTTTTTTGTTTTATAACGATAATAAAACACATAGTGCACTCGACTTTTTTTTATTAACCGATGAAATTTACACTAATCACGAGGATTGTTATGTACAGGTTTGCGAGTTTGTATATGTTGCATTGGTTTATTTCGTCTATTTTTGTGGACTAAATTTTAAGAGAACACTGTGATGACATTGAATTAAAGGTATAAAGTTTGTACGAAAATTTTGCACTAGTTGAATGACTCGTCACCAGATTTTTCTCATTAACGGAATTGGATTAATTCAAACTGATTTCAGTATAAAAAAAAATGACAACAATATAACCGTGTTATCTATGTTTCCAAGTGTAAAATTGACAGATCCTTGTACAATAATTGTTAGCGATGTACTAAATACCGACTATCGGTGTCTAGCAGTACATCTAAAAATATATATGACTATTTTATTTTATATACCATTAATGTATAGATTTTGTAGAGTTGTTGGTTTTCGCAATATTTTTTATTACTGTTTAGACTCAAGGTCCATAAAAACATTGCGGAAATTGTACATACTTTTTTTCACTATTATGTATTTCTTTACACTTTTTGATGTTATAATGTATATAAGATGATACAAGTATTTAATTGTAAAAAAAAAACATAACAGTTCCTTTATATTTTCTAAGCCAGGGCATTATATGCAGTGGGTCATCAGCTTCTTAATATTTTTGTTTGTTTTTGTTAGGTTTTAAATCTAAATTGTAAACTCATTAGTTCTTGGTATATATTTGTAAAATTAAACATAGATAATTGCATTTAATTTTAGCAAATATAGAAATGTAATTTTTAAATTAGTTGCCAATAAAATATTTAATTATTAGTTTAATATTTCATTGTCTTCATACATGTAAGTGTAACATCGTGCGAAAGAAAAGTTCTGCACCATATGATCGAGAAAAAAAGTCGTCTAGAAGGCCGTGGAATTATTGTATTGTGTATTAAAGTCTGCACTATCACAGCTGTTCGTTTTTGAGGTTAAGTACCAAGTCAATCTACAACACAATGCCACACTTCGCACACATTATTGAAGATTACACACATTCTCAATCGCTCCTATGAGTTAATTTATTGTCTGTAGTATTCTTCAGATAAAGAGACGCAAGATGATCGAGGAACGTCAAATCTGGCGACCTTGCAGGAATATTCCTGTTTTGTGGGCGGTGGCATTATCATGCTGAAACTATTTGTCAAGAATGTCATCGTTTATGTGAAATCTTAGATCTAGTTGTCATTGGCGTCTATTAGATGTAGTTTTTAGTAACCAAAGTGACTGTGCGTGGCGGTCCGGGGGGATAATCCGATTCTACCAGGAGATAAATACCACCCTGCGTAGAATTAAGGTTAATACCGAACAATGTTCATTTTTTAGAAAAAAAAGCATTATAACTTCACTAAAACTAACTTTCCAGGGCTATATGAGGAATTATTAAGTATTGACTGGAGCTCTATCTGTACGATCACAGATGTTAATCATGCATGCGACGTTTTTTGTAAAATATTAACGTTTTCGATAAGTATGTGCCCTATACTAAAAATACGAAACCTGAATTTCCAAAGTGCTGTTCTGGTGAACTTAAAAGCTGTATCAAACTTAAAGAGAAAATCTTGCGCGAAAACTACAAAGATTTCTGTGAAGATCGACTTACTATTATAAAACTGATTATTAGGGATTTCAAACTTTTATATTCGTTAGGGACAGAATTTATTAAGGGAGAACCCAAAATATTTCTAATCCTATATCAAATCTAGAAGTAAGGACGTCCTTCAGTCGCAGGTAAATTACATAAAAGAATGTTTCCTTTAATAAACCAAATAATAATTTTAATGCGTTTGCATATAGCGCGTTAATTCAAATTTTAATCCGCATACACCCAATCAAAGCTAACTCTAATTCTAATTCATTTAGACCGGAAATTCTACCCTTAAAATAAACCTATTGTAGCGAAAAGTCGCCCTTTTGTGTATTAATTTCCACGACCTTTCACATCTACCTACATCGCGGTCGTTTCTTTACTCCATTGCCTTCCAATAATTCGTTCGAAACACACTGCTTGCCAAATATGGGCAGAATTCATTGTCGACCAGTCAAGTCATTCACCAGTCCACATGGAAGACGCATTCTTTATCCAAATATGGACAAAATTTGCTGTTCCGAAACTACTATAAGTAGGAAACGGCATTAGATGTGGGGGGTAGTTGAATCTATTTGATTCAGCCATTCAGTTGATCCGTCACGTCTCACGTAATCGAAAAATCGCTCCATCGAGTTTCCATCACCTTTCACTCAGATGGCTTTTATCGTGTAAGTTATTACTGGCTTAATTTATTATGCGTGTGCGCAATATTCTGCCCTCGTATTGTCGCGCTATCGACTGACTATATTACTTAACCAGTAAATACGGAACTATTAAGATGGCCGAGAAACCAACCAATCGGAGAATATGTACTCTAAGGCACTGCCCACGTTTCTATCTCGTCGATGCGCTCAATTCAACGCTTGGTCCATTTTTGTGCTGCTCCCCATAATGTCGAATCTAAAAGAGTCCTATCCCTAGAATAAAGCCCGGAATACAATGATCGGGGTTAGCTGTTTCCGTCAGTCACCGACAGGTGAAAAGGAGACAACCCTAGCAGTATTTCCATAGGAAAGTTGGTGTAGTTCTTGTTTCTTGTGAATTGTATATTACTTACTTAGATATTTGATGTCCGAGATCGTGGTGTTCATCTTCAGGGGGGTTATCTCCAGCGTGTACCAGTGTCTCTTGAATGACCATCCAATGTGCATTTTCTAGTTGCATTTCGGGGACACCATCTGCAAAAACGGAGAGCAGGTGCGACCGTTGGCATAAAAATATGTGCCGGTTGTAATGACCAACTTTGAATTAAAATTTCGCGTGGAAAGAAAAACAACGGCGCGAAATCACATTCGAATGATTTGAATTTGAAAAAAAAATAATCAAGAAAATCGTTAAACATTGGCAACCATATGCAAGTTTAGTTTTTTTTTGGTAGTTGGTAGCTCTCCTAGGGAAGTTGTGGCTAGTATCTAGTGAAAGGGTTGGTAGTGAAGTTGGCTTGCTTGGTAGAGGGTTAAGATGCGTCACTGTTGTTTGTTTGGTGTAAGTGAAAGGACGCGATAGCTATATTAAATTTAGTTGCTTTGCGAGTTAATAAAAAAGGAGAAGCATTTGTTTAACGAAAATTAATTAACGGCTACGACGCCACAGTTTCCCCAACAAGCATAGCTAATTATTGCTGTTTTTCCAAGCGGAAATATGCGACTTTTCAACCGACGCCAACACGTGGCGTAAATTTGTTTTATTGTTTGTAAATTCACAGTTCATGTTAGGATTTTAATCGTCACTGGTTCTAATACAATTTAACAGTCATGAGATTGTTCAGATAAAGCACTCGCTAGAAGATTTTATGAAATTCACTTAGTCAGGATTCATCCTTTGTTTATCAAGTTATAAGTACTGTGATAACCCAAACTTCCCGCCTCTAAATTGACCTTGAAAAAAAATTTAAAGGCCCGCGAAAAATTTAAAAATTGGCCTTGGCTGTGATCGTCTAACAGATAGGAACCTACGTTGTGTTTTTTTTTGTTTTTGAAAAATGGCGGGAAGACGTTCTTTCACACAAGTGAGCATGTACTGCATGTGAGTTGAGAGCGCAAGAAATAATAGACAAAATTAGGGAGGTCGAAATCCTTCCTTAGGAGGCAAAGAAACGAAGAGCGACAGTGACTCAACGTGCCCTTCTGGTGGTTCTGCAGGGCCACGGCGTTACCGGTCTTCATTCCCAAAAACGCCCTGGGGTTTTATTCACCGAAATATTACATTTCAAACACCTTAAGATATATGAAAGAAAACATTCGCGAATTGACAGACATACACATATGAAAAACGAACAAACGGAAAATTCTATACATCTGTTTGGAATCAATGCAAATATTTGAATATCACAAATTTAATAAAACAAAGCAAAAACTGAATCAAGTAACGGGATGCAAATACACAAGTTATTATAGGCGTGTGGTGGCAGCTCTTTTTTTTTAAGTTACGGCAGTTAACAGGAGCACAACAAAAGTACCCCTGGGGCGTTGTAGCATAAGCGGAGTTTGGGGCTACCGGTCTGGGGCTGTTCTCCCCCCACGACCGTGATTCTATCTATCACAAAGCCTACCCCACACGCATATTTCCATTACGAACGTGCCCTGCGGAAGAGAATCTAGCCTAGCACGAAGCCTAGAACTTTACAACATCGGCGGCCGTCCCTGAATCTATCCAAACCTGTGGACTTGTACAGGTGGCACGATCAATCTCGCCAGCCCGACTAGGAATCGAACTTCGCTTCTGCCACGTTTTCTGTGTTATTTAACCTCAATTCTATTTTTAAATATTCAATCTCTTATAACTCTGGTATTAACAACAACTAAACAAGTATTAAAGTTTCAACGAGTAATAAACAATATTTAAATTCGCCATACAATCTTGTGAAAATTTAACCAACAAATAATTCTTATGCGAGATTAAAAACTAGACATCAAATAATTTGTATGATAGAAACATTCATCAAAAAAGTAGTTACAAAACAAACTTAGCAAGGATTTATGAAACAGAAGATCTGGTGTGAAATTAACTTGTACAAATAGAAATATTATGTGAGGTTAAAAACTGTCGAACATGAAATTTACGTTCAATTAAAATTATACAACAAATAAAATTACTGAGGTTAAAATTGTGAGATTAAGAAATATAATATGAGGTGGTAAAATTGTAAGTTAACAAAATTTACAGGAGAGTGATATTTGACACACTTTATCAACGGTTCAAACAAAGAGTTTACATTATGTTAAATTATGTCTTGATTCAAGTGATTGGTTACTTCAAAAAACAATTTACTTTGAGTGTTTAAAATACCGCGAACTGGTTACCCCAACAAAACACATAATAAACAAACACAAAAATATCCAATCATCGCTCCGAGGGAAAAAGCGTCTCGGTGATGTAAATTTTAAAATCGTTGCGAGGAAAAAGCTTCTCGGTGATGTTATTAATCTCTAGCGTCGCGAGGACGGACCTCTATCAATCTGTAGCGTTGTGAGGGCATGCCTCGATTAATTAATCAATCTGTAGCGTTGTGATGGCATGTCTCGGTGAATTAATCAATCTGTGGCGTTGTGAGGCATGCCCCGATGAATTAATCATGATAACGATGATAACCACCAAAGGGAAGAAAATATCATAACCCCCGCCAGTTCGCAGTATAATGAACTTGTTTAACTGCCGTAAATGAACTATTAGCAATCTTGTGTGAATCTTTGTAATGATCAGTGGTCATTATTCTGACCGTTGTGTGACAACTTCGAGTTTTCTCCAAGGTTCCACTCTGAGACGCTCATTATTTTCAATCTTTATCAACGATATCACTGATCGCATCAACTAATCAGAAGTTTTTTCATTTGCTGGGATTTATGGGAAGATTGTAAATAATAAAGACTATTGCTGCTGCAAGGTGACCGTAATGAATATAATTGTTCGAAAATAATTTCTTATTGTTTAACAAAGACAAATGCAAGGTTGTTACGCATACGAACAGATCAAACGTCGAAGTGTTTCATTATAAAATTAACAACATTAGTTTTATAACTAAGAAGCATAAAAATTGAAGACTTTCATTAGGCATTTTACTATTAAAATATACACGGACTTTTTCATAATCGGTGCTAGATTTAGGTTTTATAATAAGGAACTGTAATGATTTTAATAACACTCAAAACATTGATGATTTTGTATGTTTCCATAATTTGATCTCTCTGGCATGGTTTTCATAGTTATTATAGAAATAAAATACATGGGTAAGAAGTCCAAAGTATGTTAATGACATGACATTAGCTAAACAGGTTTAAAACTGGTAGCGAGTTTGACATATTTAACAGCATTTAAGCATTTAAGCATTTAAGATTGATGGTACATTAACCAACAAATTCTTTTCGATGAAATTTGAAACACAAGTCAAAAAAAAATTAATGCCAACATTGTAATTCAGGTCCATGCGTAAGCCAAAGTTCACGTGAGCACAGACCCTGAAATTAGTTTTCACTGTTTGAGTGGTCGTTCAGTTTCAAGTTTCAGAATAATTATCACGACAATTAAAGAATAAAAATTGTTACAGGAAAAAAATTGTAAACTCCGTGAAAACAAGAAATTTCTCACAAAAAGTCATCAGCGTCGATAAATAAAAGTAAAAGTTACGAAAATATTTAGTTAAGCAATAGATAAAAGGTAAGGCTAATTAAATACAATTTCAATAGCTGCTTTTATGTAATGCTGAAGTTTTCCCAAACTTTGTAAAATCAACCAGACAACAACCACAATAGAGTCAGTCCATTTGGAACGGTCCAAAAATGAAAATGTATACGCTATTTTTTATGATATTTTCCTCAACATATCTCACTGTTGACGCTGAATTAAAAATCGGAATTTCAAACAAAGAGAATTTGAAGATTTTTGCGAATATCAACGACGTTATTTTTGCAACAAGTTCAACGTTTGAAGGACACGAATTACTATTTGACGTTCCAAACCCCAGTCTCGTAATTAATTTTAAACAAAATCATCATCAAGTATATAAAAGCTTCTACCAAAACTACAACTACGTAATAACAGAGGAAAACTACACAAATTTTGAGAACACGATTCTTAATCTACACCAAGACAACAATTTGAAAGTTAATGGAAAATATCTTCTAATAATCAAACTTGTTCAAAAACACGAAGTCAAAAAATATTTTCAATTACTTTGGAATTACGAAATCTACAACGCGATTCTCCATATAAACTCGACTTTCTTCACTTGGTACCCCTATGAAAAATGTGGCGACATGGTGGTTCGAAAAACCGCTCTACTGGAAGGATTTTTGAACAAGATTCCCAAAAGGCTCAATTGTCCTTTAAAAATCAGTTGGAACCACTGTAGAGACAATCTCAGGAGTCCTTTCAACAAAACGGACCCGGGAGGCTTTATTCTTCATGCTGACGTTCTCGCAAAAGTAATGGGATCTCAATCTGTCTATCTCCCAAATGTTGAAGATCTTAACAAACTGGTCTTAAACAAAACATTTGATGTTAGTAGACACATGAAGATGAACAACATAACTCTGGCTATTGGTAGTTTACCTGCGATGTTTCGTACAGGTTTTAAAATCACATTTGAAGATACGCATTTCGTACAAGAGACAGTGTTCTTCTTAGCGTTGCCACTGAAGAGAGTTAAACCAAAATGGAAAGAATTCATCAAATGTGATACCATCACTTTGGTTTTGATACCAACGACGCTGATCATTTGTGGAATCTTGATATCTTCGAAATCAAAAATATCGCTAGGAGCTTCAATTTTCCTCTCTTGGCAACTCTTCATACAGTTGAATACATCAATAGATCCCTGGAAAGTAAATGCGAGAATTTTTCTTATTCTCATGTTGTTTTCGATGTTAATCAATTTCTTCTATTTGAATGAACTAAGCAGTGTTTTTACTAAACCCAACTATGAAGGGAGAATCAGGAGTTTGAGAGATTTTGCCACGTCAGATATTCCATTAGAATGCCATGAGCCCGTTTTGAAGTTTTTAGGACAATATCAGGACGAAGAAACGAAAAATCTTTTAAGAAAAAAGTTTACTGAGACCAAAGGTCGTACTCACGTAGATGAACTGAAGCGTTTTGTTGACGGTAACATAGCTCAAGTCCCAGTGGCGATTGGTTTCATACCATACTTCAAAAATCCTGAGGCCATTGAAAAATTTCAAGTACTTACTGTGAATAATAGTTTATAATGTAGTGATTCTTTTTTTTTAGGTTAGTTCGTTCTATAATTATTTTCAGATTCCTTTGCGCTGTCACCTTAAGGAAAAAATCAACTTTCATTTGAGAGAGATAGAAGAACGGGGCTTGAGATATAAGTTTGAGACTATGGCAAGGGTCAATCAGCCGAAGTTTGTTGTTAAACAACATGAAAACGTTGTAATAATGTCCGTTTCTGATTTGAGGGGCGTTTTTTTAGTATGGATTAGTGGATGTTTTTTTTCTAGTGTGGTTTTTGTGCTGGAAATATTGAGCGGAAAGTACTATAGAAGAAAGAATACGACGAAATAAAAAAATCTGAAGTAGCACAAAAGTTCGAACCAAACATATATATTATTTTGCTTTTATTATTAACACAATAAATTTGGCATACGTCTTCAGAGATTCTATAAGAAGCCAAAAGTTATTTGACAACAGAATCTTGGCGACGAAATTGAAGTTAATGGAGTTCGCCGAAAGCTTTAGTGGGGTTATGACTCATTTACTACTCAAATTGTGATATTTTTTACAATTTCGTCACAGTGGGATGCGGTAAATCCGCTTGCCTAGGAAGACCTTTCCTATTGTAACAGCAAAGACTAAACATTATATTCAATTTGCCCTTGCCACTCAACTGTTTAACGCACCATTGCTTACAGGCTTACACCGATTTAATTTTATAGCGAATCGGCTGCCAAAGGTGTAAACACAACGTAACACGCGACAGGCAGACGGAAACTGGAGATCTATTTTTCCACACTTTAGGTGATGTCATGAAACGTCGAGGAACATTAAATTTACCGTTCGTCGGATGGACCCTATTACAATACATCTAACTTACGCTCCGGAAGCAAAAATCCATAAATCATTTTTTTCTAAATAAGCATGCAAACTCTGTATATAATAAAATGCATTGCTTGTGGGTTGAATACGTTACCAAATCAAAGTTGCACATGCTTGAGTCTCAAGCTAAGATTATTTTCCACTGTTTAAGTGTTTGTTTGCACTATAAACTTAAACTTTTTCTTAATGTATTATTTGCCCAACATCAAACCTTTCCGTGCTTTGTTGCATAAAAAATACAAGTATATAAAAATTGGTCTAAAGAGTTTAGACAGTACTTCCCTCGCTATCGGAAACTTGACGACTGCATGCCTATTGTGTTTTTTTTTCTCATTACATTTTTGTAGTGGGAATTTAAAAAAAAAAATGTGATGACGTCATCAACATTTTTGCAAGGACACGTATATCAGTTGGGATAGATGTAGTGTAATACTAAGAATAAAATTATTGTATTCCCAAATTTTCGGGAAAATGAATCGGGTCGTTTTGAATATTGATTTGTTATAATCAATAAAATAACGAAACAATTTACTCACGTATACGGCGCCGGTGTGTAATATCTAGAGAGCGGATTTCTGTCGGGCTAGGCAAGGCCAAACTCGGTACGGCTCGTACGGGATGCGAATTCATTGCGGTTGCGGACTGCACTTCGTTTATTTGAGATTAGAATAACGCTGTTTCGTTGCACTCTGCTGTTAATTCCCGTTCTCATTTACTTAGCCGTTTGATTAATAAATCGTTAATTATATTTATGGAATTAGGACCGATTAAATTCAGTGATTATCTATCACCCGGCGATCCAGCGCGTCCCCACCTATAATCGTGACGTAGCCCGACAGAAATCCGCTGTCTAGTAATATGAGGGGCAACTGAAAATCGTTTATGTATAACCATTCTTAATTTAAGATGACAAGCGTAATAGCATACGTGAGAATCAAACAGAGAAACTGTAAACAAAAGGACCATCGGTTTTTGATTGCTTTTCGGATTATCCTGCTTTATTAAAATTAATAACAAGTGGGATAAAACAATGCGGTCTGTAATGTTAAAGTCGATGTAAATAAGCGTCTACCTTATGTTAACTTTTTCCTTTACAAATTTGTGTTACCAAATTGGGTTGGTTGGGGTGTAATCTATAATAAGTGTTGCCTTTAATTTAATCATAAAAAATTGATTCATTAATTTTTTTGAACTCTAAGAAAATCTAAAATTGATTGGAATGATAAATACAAGTAAAATACTCTCATATTTTTTGACATTTTAGATAGGATTATTCAGAAATTTAAGGTGTACTCATCAAATTTTTTTTAGTGAGGGATGAACAAATACATTTTATGAACAAAATTTTACAGTTATAATTAACTTTTAAATAATATTCCCAAGATTTCAAAGCATTCGGTTTTGTAGTTTCTGAGTAAATCAGTAAAATAAATTTACGCTTTCATTAATTTTTTTGAATCACCCTGTATATGCAAATCCAAAAAATATGAATGGAGTGATAGATCACAAGTACAGACTGATCATATTTTGTACATTTTAGATATGATTTATTCCACAAACTTTTGAGCTGACGTCATCAAGTTTTTGGACGGGATAAGCAAATATTTTTTGACTAAAGATTTATGATGCTCTTTGTAGCCTTAAAACATCTACAACATTTCAAAGCATTCTGGTTAGCAGATTAAAAATTAAATTTCAAATGTTGTTTTATAATTTTGATTTTTTTTCCAAAAATCTGGACGTTTCGGGTGAAAAGTCGATTCGGAGTTGTAAACTACATGTGTAGGACTATGTTATTTTATACAATTGAAAACCCATTTACTATGCACAATTTTGAAGTGACGTCATCGCATTAGTGGTGGGGATGATTAACAAATTTTGGTTAGCGTTTTACCATCTACATGATATTCTTAATATAAGTACAAAATTTCACAACAATCGGTCGAGTACTTTCGGAGATTATCTGTCTAATAAAAATCCGGGACGGCAGACGGACAGACGGACAGACGGACAGACGGACAGACGGACAGACGGACAGACAGACGGAAATGGGAGACCTATTTCTTCGTCTTCTAGGGGTCATGAAAGATCGAGAAAACGTAAAAGTAGAGAGTCGGCCGACGGACTCGATTACAATACTTCCTTTGCTTACACTCGGGAAGTAAAAATGAAAGATTATTATCTAACAATAATTACAACGATGTTTGCTCTGTTATTTTTAACAATGAAAAAAAACTAGAAGAGAAAAATATTCATAAAATAGTTCTACAATTAGGAAACAAAAAATGTATAGTGAACCAAGACCTATAAGGTTATATGGCCATTATAAAAGTAGTTGACCGCAAATAAAAACCCCCTTTGTGTGGTTCGCACTAAGCTTACCGGTTGGCAATGAATCATCTTCTAAACATTTCTTGCTCATATTTAACAGGGCCGGCTTTCAAAGCGAGTGGTTATTTCGGAACCCTCAGCGGGTGCAGGTAGTAAAGAAATAGTGGAATGGTGGATTTTCATATTTAGTGAAAGCCGCCCCTGAACGAAACCACAAGAGCCGGTCGAGCTGAAGTGGACACGTTATTTACGACCCTAAAACCTTTTCTATTGTAAACAACTTAACTTCGACACAATGGGATGATTTTATGATGGCCATATAACCTTATAACTCTTGGTTCACTATAACAGATATTGGCCTCTGTAAGTGTTCAGTTTACCTGAACAGGGGTTTGGGCGTAGCCAATTTGTCCACCCTACTCCCACCCGTTTTTAGGGTAGTTTCACTATTTTTATTATTTCACTCTCTCGGGGAGTCGTCGAAAAGTATCGAGAGGGTAAAGACGTGCCGACCCGAGAGACCGGCAATTGTAATTTTTGTGCGTTATAAATAAACCGTGTAACGTAAAATAGGTGATTTTATTTCTCGCAAAACATTTTGGTCCTTCGAGCCGGATTTCTCGCGGAATTAGTGGTACTGTTCTCTCCTGTATCGTCGATAAAAGCTTCACGTCCAAGACAATCTTGAGCATCGTGACATTCGACGACGAAAGCATTCCCAGAACTTCTGCAACAGCTTCAGTCCAAGGCAATCTTGAGCATCGTGACATCCGACGACGACATCCACAAAGCGTAGACGACTTCTTCAGCAGCTTCACGTCCAAGGCAATCTTGAGCATCGTGACATCTGACGACGACACATCGCCAGACTGTAGAGGACTTCTTCAGCAGCTTCACGTCCAAGACCACTTCGCCGGCAGCTTCACGTCCAAGGCAATCTTGAGCATCGTGACATCTGACGACGACAACATCGCCAGACTGTAGAGGACTTCTTCAGCAGCTTTACGTCCAAGGCAATCTTGAGCATCGTGACATCTGACGACAACAGCATCGCCAGACCGTAGACGACTTCTTCGGCAGCTTCACGTCCAAGGCAATCTCGAGCATCGTGACATCTGATGACAACAGCATCCCCAAAGTGTAGACGACTTGGCCAGCAGCTTCACGTCCAGGGGAATCTTGAGCATCGTGACATCTGACAACAACCAGTAAGTGCAGTTCATTCCTTTTTTCATTAGTCCTTTATTTCGTATCAGTGTCAAGTAGATTATCGTTGAATCATTAGTGAACAATGACTACTGAACAACTTTCTGGTTTAAATAAGCGGGGAGCGCTAAAACGCAAATTAACCATGGCTCAAAACTTAATAAACGATTTAAAGTCATCTAAAGAAAGTACAGCTTGTTTGTCAGAAATACAAGAATGTTTAACTAAAATCAGGTCTATTTATGACGAGTTTTTGTACATTCAAATTCAAATTGAGGAATTGGAAATTGTTTAAAAACAAACATCTACCGCAGATCAATGAATCACTTTTGACAAGGAATTTCATATCGTTGTGTGCGAATTAAAAGCATTGGAAGCCAAATATTCAGCCAAATCTGCAAAAAAATATGATATTCCTATCGTTCAAAATAGCGCCGTTAATGTAAAACTGCCAGAATTAACGTTTAGAGTAGCAGCAATATCAACAAATAAAAACGAGAAAGCAAATTTTAATACCAATTCAAACAGATCGGTAATGTGCCCATATTGTTCCGATCCTCATAATTTATTTTGTTGCGCAAAATTGATTCACCTAATGGTAACAAATAGGTTAAAGATCGTGAGCTCCAAAAAACTATGTTCTAATTGTTTTCAGAACAGTCATAAAGTTGCGGAATGTAAATCATCGTATGTCTGTAAAATTTGGAGGACATCACAATACGTTGTTGGAGGTAGACAATCCCGAGCCAAACGAAATACGAAATACTAGCAGTGACAATAATCAAGTCGAATCAGATCAATCCGTTGTTCTTAAAGCAAAATCTCAACAAGTTTATTTTAGTAAAGTACTTCCAACAGCCCAGGTACAAATTTATGATAAATCGGGAAATAAACATCAAGTACGAGCACTGTTAGGTAGCGGTTCCGAATTAAATTTTATTTCAGAACAAATGTCAAAATTATTAAATCTTAAATCACAACCGATCATTTTATCAATCGCTGGTGTCAACCGTTGTCATACTAGTGCCTCACAATTAGCAAGTATCAAGATTCATTCTAATTACCGACATTATGATTTAAACCTTTCATGTGTTATTTTGGCACAAATCTCGGAATTTTTACCATCCACGTCATTTTCAATCACTAATTTACAATTTCCGCACCACAACAAATCAGCAGATCCCGCATTTCATGTCAGAGGGACGATAGATTTATTGTTAGGTGCTCAAGCCTTCTTCGAAATTTTAGAGCCTAATCGGAGATGTTTGAATAAGGACTTTATTCTACAGGAAACTAAATTCGGTTGGGCAGTGGTTAATGCTCATGGTGATAATCCGGGGGTTGTAAAACAGGGTTCTTGTTATTATGTCCAACCCGTCCTAGAACAGATGGTTGGAAGGTTTTGGCAATTAAATGAATTTAAAACTTCCGTAAAACCTCAATCGGCCGACGAAATCCTATGCGAAAAGAAATTTATGGAGGGTCATAAACGCTTAGAAATGGGAAGGTATTCGGTACTACTTCCGTTCAAGGCGGAAAACCCAAACTTAGGTACTTCTCGGGAAGGGGCCGTAATAGCTCTATTAGAAAACCAAAAAACGTGGGCGGTAGAAAAAACGTTTTAAATCTTTCGAATGTAAATTCCGAAAGGACGAGAATTTTAAATTATCCTATTCGGCAGTAATTACAGACTATTTACAACAAGGTCATGCGGAACAAATTCCTGAAAACGAAATTGATAATCCACGTAGTTATTATTTACCACACCATGGTGTTCTTAAAGAAAGTACCACGACACAACTACGTATTTTGTTTGACGCATCATTTAGATCATGTAATTATAAAAGCTTAAATGACGAGTTATTAGTTGGTCCAAAAATCCACTCGTATTTATATCCAATGTTATTACGTGAAAATGTCACACATTCTAATGATCTTAAGGTATTAACAAATAATTACGAAGTTGAAGAACGACGTCAGGCCGTCTGTTCAAAGGCAATAGTACACAATAAAGGTCAATCACCATCAGATTTATTATTAAGGTACTCATCATTTTCAAAATTAATTAACGTAGTAGTATCTTGTTTACGATTTTACAACAGAGTCAGGTATAGACAAAGTGTAAATGGTGCACTAACTGTAAAGAAAATTGAAAACAGTCAGAACGTTATTATTAAAATAGTCCAACAGGAATCATTTCCTGAGGAATTCAAGTGTCTCATAAAAAGTAATGCCTTACCAAAATCTAGTCCTTTAATCAAGTTAAACCCCTTTCTAGACGATAATTTATTAATACGAGTGGGTGTTAGACTCGTCAATGCAAATGTTTTGTTTGATCAAAAATTTCCCTTGGTTATTCCAAAATTGCACCATATTACAAAATTAATTGTACTACAGACACACTTGCGCCAGTTACATGCTGGACCGCAAGCGACTTTAGCAGTTATTAGACAAACATATTGGCCTATCGGCGGACGTGACATAATTAGAAAAATTCTCCGCGAATGTGTACTTTGCAGACGTTCGAAACCGATTCCCTACGAAGAAATAATGGGAAATTTACCCGAAGGTAGAGTAAATCTAGTACGATCATTCCTTAATTGTGGGGTCGATTACGCCGGTCCAATTCTAATTCGAGAAGGGAGGGGTCGTGGAAACAGGTCTATACAGGCTTATATTTGTTTGTTTATTTGTTTTGCCACCAAGGCAATTCACCTAGAAATAGTCACCGACTGTACTTCGTCAGCCTTTATTGGAGCCTTCAAAAGATTTATGTCTCGAAGAGGAAAACCTTCAAATATTTACGCCGATAACGCATCAAATTTTAAGGAAGCCAATCGCGAATTACGAGTCATACTATTTCTATGTTATTAAATCTGATGCATTTTATCCCACCTCGCTCACCACATGTTGGTGGAATTTGGGAAGCAAGCATTAAGACCATTAAATATTATCTAAAACGAGTTATAGGACAGTCACTGTTCACATATGAAGAAATGTATACATTTGACATTGATCGAGACGTGTCTTAACTCTCGATCTATAACTCCATTATCCCCAAATCCCGACGATCTATCCGTACTCACCCCTGGCCATTTTTTGCCCCCGTTGTGTTGGTGTCTCGGTCGGGTTGAAATCGTACATCCAGGTCGCGATGGTAAAATATGGACTGTGTCAGTTCAAACCAGAAATGTGATGCGCAATTGGGATATACATGTGTATATATTTCATTTTATTATTGGACTCTTGTTAATTTCAATTTAATTCCTGTTGTATGATCTTAGTTGACATGTATTCATTTAATTAGGCATTTTTTGTTTCTTTATTATTATGTATTATTTATCTCAATAAGTAGGTCATCCTTGAAGTTAGTACTTCAACGGGGGGACTATGTTCAGTTTACCTGAACAGGGGTTTGGGCGTAGCCAATTTGTCCACCCTACTCCCACCCGTTTTTAGGGTAGTTTCACTATTTTTATTATTTCACTCTCTCGGGGAGTCGTCGAGAAGTATCGAGAGGGTAAAGACGTGCCGACCCGAGAGACCGGCAATTATAATTTTTGTGCGTTGTAAATAAACCGGGTAACGTAAAATAGGTGATTTTATTTCGCGCAAAACAGTAAGAACTTCTTACCTATACGGGAAAATTGCTTTCTACAATAATTGCTACATGATTAGCATATCCTTGAGCGCACACTCTAGTTTTAATTAACTGTCAAATCAAGTCATCTACTACCAGGTTCTACTTCCTTTTACCCCCGCCCCCCTGATGCGTTGACGTAGGGCGGTGATGCGATGTCTCACTCCACTAAGCTAATTATTTTCTACTATAAGACACAACCGATCCTACAAGGGTTGCGTGTTCGACAACTCTCCCTGTAATGACCTTATGTATCAAAGATGTCAGATGTCATTTCTTCCGCTTCTTTCACATGTCGGACTCTCTTTGGCAGCCCCAAGAACATTTTTGCAAGAGACTCCCTATAGGAGTCCGAGTTTGTCGCCCTTGGATCCCATTCTAACATTTCGTTCTCTTGAAATCGG
This sequence comes from Zophobas atratus, assembly GCA_022388445.1. Classification (NCBI taxonomy): domain Eukaryota; kingdom Metazoa; phylum Arthropoda; class Insecta; order Coleoptera; family Tenebrionidae; genus Zophobas; species Zophobas atratus. Next base: position 15,268,461 of record CM039446.1, read on the forward strand.
AGTCTCGATGATCCAATGAATTTCAGGAGTCAAACCAACCCTATTGAGCTCAAGCTGATAGGTATCAGTAACGTCTCTCAGTTTAGTAACGTAGGTAGGTTCGTTTCCACGGTTCAGAATACCCAAATCCGTTGTACCAAGGTAATTCAGGAGAACCTCTCATAGAATTGACACTAGAACTCTCCTAGACTATGTGGTGTGAGTTCGTATTGCAGCCCAATGTCTACAACCCAGATCTCCGCCAGCCTGCCGAAGCAGGCAGAGGCAGCTACACTGTAGTGGGAATTGAACTGCAGCAGGCCCTTATTCACTACGCCCGTTACTAACATTTTCTGCATTTCGGTCTTCCCGTCTACCCAGCACCTTATAGGCTGAAGACAATGAAAACCCTAAAGTTTGTTGCCCTCAGGGCTGCTGTGGATGTTCCCTACAGCCTAAAAAAAGCTGGGTTCGGTTAGCTCCGACTCGTTCTATTCTATAGATAATCCAAACAAAGGCTTTTAGACTAGGATCTTGGGCCTCTAAGAGCTTCAGAGTTACCCCGGGAGCCACGAGTGTTCCTTGGACAAGTATCGAGGCTTTGCTTAATCTTGGAAGATCCGTGGTTGGTGCATACCACAGAGTGATGCCCTCCAACTGTAGGTCCCATTATGATTAGGGCTTGTGCTACATGGATTACCTCCTGTTGGAATCTTCCTCTTTATATAAGGTGAATTTTCTAGTTGCATTCCGGAGAAACCCTTTGCAAAAAACGGAGAGCAGGTGCGACCGTCGGTACAAAAATATCCGTCGATTTTGTTCTCTTCACACTATGTGCGCCACTAAGAGAAGTCTGAGTCTTCTCCCGGTCCCACTTTGTGCCGGTTCAGTCTCTTTGTCTGCGAAATTCCTTTTTCCACGATTTTCTGTTTGACGCTGTGTATCTGTGCCAGCGGATCCTGCTGGGCTTCGCCTCTTGCGTGAACCATTACTCTGTGGTTCCTTTGACTGTTTTGCGGTCCTACTTGGACCGTCGATGATGCCGAGCCCATTTCGTGGCCCTGCCTTTCAAGCCTATTTGTTTCCGCTTCGCTGCGGTTTTTCCTCTTCCTTGCGAATTGTTCCACATCCCCGACCAATTGATTATGTCCCACGGGTACATAGAAAGTAGTTGAACTGGAGTAGAGCTCCGCATTCTTCAGAGGGAGAATGAGATACAATCGGCGGTCTCCTGGTATCCGAAGGTTACCCCACTAACTCAGGGCACGGTAGTTCACAACTTGGAATTTCGGAAGCCCTTAGAGAACTTTTACCTACCTCACGCGGTTTCGCCACAGTCGCATAATTCTATAGCCGCTGCGATACGGCTGATGTCGGAATTAATAGTTATCACCCTTCTATTTTTTCAAGTGTTAGCTTTTCTGAAACATTGACTGAACTGTTTATTTCCTACTAAAACATGAGAACTAATTTTGTAATAACTAAAGGTGATTATTCTGGCAGCTATGTAACAACTTCGAGTTTTCTCCAAGGTTCCACTATGAGACCCTTATTATTTTCAATCATTATCAATGATATCACTGATCGCATCAACTATTCTGAAGTTTTTTTATTTGCTGAAATTTATCGCAAGACTGCAAATAATAAAGATTGCTGCTGCTGCAAGGCGAGCTTAATAAAATATATAATGTGTGATAATCCAAACATCCCGCCTTAAAATCACATGGGAAAAAAATTGAAAAGCCCGCGAAAATTTCAGAAATTTAAAAATTTGGCGTTGGCTGTGATCGTCTAGCAAAATGAAACCCTACATTGTGTTTTTTTTTTGTGGCGGAATGCGTTCAGATGCAAAGTGATGGAGCCCAAGGTTGAAAAAGTACCGCTAAAGCACTAAATATATGGACGACACAAAATCATTTATTCCTCCACTGACAAAAAAAAAAGAAAAAAGGCTGCGACTAAGTTGCGCAGGTTGAAGACCTCTTAGCTCTCAGCTACAAATAAAGCTCGCCTCATTGGGAATGAAATAAAATTAAACGTACTGAACCAATGCAAATGTCTGAATATCACAAATGTAATAAAAAAACAAAGAAAAATCTGAATTAAAGTAACTAGATGCAAATACACAAGTTATTACAGACGTGTGGCGGTAAATTTAAAATTATGGTAGTGAACAAGAGAACAAAATTTTAGCAAAAATTCTATGCACCAGAACACCTCCTCGTGAATGCCTACGACGCCCAACCAAGGCCACACGACGCGCCATGTACTGAAACACTCCCATCAACAAACTCCCAACAATACGGCCTACTTCCATCCCCGCAGACAAGGCAGCTGGGTAAACTCCGAGTCCACGGTAGCGGAAATCTGGAATTACGGGTTAACCTTCACGCAAAGTCAGCCCGACACCCCGTCTGCGGGATTGCCACACTTCATCAACGATTCAAATAAAGAATTTATATGATGTTAAATTATGCCACACTTTATCCACGGTTTAAAGAAAGAATTTACATGATGCTAAATTATGCCATGATCCAAAGTGATTTGTTTCGTATCGTAAAACCAATGTATTATGGCTATTTGATTTTGTTGCTTCGAAGGACCTGAATTAATTAAACAGTTTTAAAATCACAATCAAGGCTTTATTGTTGAAAGATCGGAGCTGACCGACGCGGTCTTACACCTTTGGTGTTATCGGTGTGAGTGTCTGTTGTCTATCTGTCTGTCTTATGAAAGAGATCGACCGCCAACGGAAGCAGTCGTCATTCGCCGGGGGACAAAGGGTTCGCCGCAACCGAACACCTGCAACTCTGAACATGATTGGTTACTTAAAACAATCAGCTTTGAGAGTTTATAACGTGGACTGTCCCCAGCTTATCCCAAACGTCGCGAGATATACGTTTCGATAATGCATCTCCCACGTCACGAGAAATGCGTCTCGTTGATGTCCGGATGATATCTGCCTAAGGGGAAAAAAAAGATTCCCTCCGTCCCTCAGTCCACGATATTAACTGCTGTAAATGAAATATTAGCAATCTTGTGTGAGGAATTAAGAAGTGTTATAATGTAATACTTAAGTGTAAGCATCCAGAAACCTTATTTATAACTTGATAAACAAAAGATGAGTCCTGACTAAGTGAATCTCATGAAATCTCCTAGCAAGTGCTTTATCTGAACAATCTCATGGCTGTTAAATTGTGTTAGTAACGATTAAAATCTTAACCTGAACTGTGAATTTACAAACAATAAATCAACAATACACCACGTGTTAGCGTCGGTCGAAAACTCGCATATTTCAGCTTAGAAAGAACCGCAAGAATTAGCTACGCTTGCTGGGGAAACTGTGGCATCGTCATCGGTTACGATTTTATTTTTGTTAAACAAAGGCTCTCTCTTTTTTCTAACTATCACACCAACTAAACTTAATCTATCTACCTTACCGCGTGCTTTCACTCATACCAAATAAACAACACTGACGCATCTCACCCTCTACAAAGCAAGCAAACTTTACTACCAACCCTCTCACTAGATACTTCCCAGAAATTCCCTAGAAGAGTTACCAACTACCCAAAAAGAACTAAACTTGCACATGATTGCCTATGTTTAACGATTTTCTTAATTCATTTTTTTTTAATTCAAATTTGGTCAACACAAACAATTTCTATGGTATGATCCTCAATTTACTACTGAAGTATACACGGATTTTTTCATAATCGGTGCTAGATTTAGTTTTTATAATAAGAAACTGTAATAATTTTGATAATACTCAAAACATTGATTGTTTTGTATGTTTCTCTAAATGGATGTCTCTAGCATGGTTTCCGTAGTTATTATAGTAATAAAATGTGTAGACAAGAAAACTCCAGTGGATATTATTATGAGTTATAACATATTATCTAAACAGGTTTGAAATTGGTAGCAGGTTTGACATATTTAACAATAATAATTTAACAGCATTTAGACATAAGATTGATTTTACAAATTAATGCCCACATAGTAAATCAGGTCCATGTCTAAGCCAAAGTTCATTTGAATACAGAATCTGAAATTAGTTTTCACTGTTTGAGTGCTCGTCCAGTTTAAAGTTTACAGGTCAGCGATCTTCTAAAAATAATTATCATGACAATTAATGAATAAAAATTGTTACAGGAAAAAAAATTGTATACTCTGTGAAAACAAGAAATTCTCCGGATAAAGTCATCAGCTTCTATATATAAAAATAAAAGTTACGAAAATATTTAGTTAAGCAATAGATAAAAGGTAAGGGTAATTAAATACAATTTCAATATCAGCTTTTATTTAATGCGTAAGTTTTCCCAAACTTTGTAAAATCAACTGGACAATAACCACAATAGTCAGTCCAGTTGGAACGGCCCAAAAATGAAAATGTATACGCTATTTTTTGTGATATTTTCCTCAATATATCTCACTATTGACGCTGAACTGAAAATCGGAATTTCAAACAAACAGAATTTGAAGATTTTTGCGAATATCAACGACGTTATTTTTGCAACAAGTTCAACGTTTGAAGGACACGAATTACTATTTGACATTCCAAACCCCAGTCTCGTAGTTAATTTTAAACAAAATCATCATCAAGTATATAAAAGCTTCTACCAAAACTACAACTACGTAATAAGCGAGGAAAACTACACAAATTTTGAGAACACGATTCTTAGTCTACACCAAGACGACAATTTGAAAGTTAATGGAAAATATCTTCTAATAATCAAACTGGTTCAAAAACACGAAGTCAAAAAATATTTTCAATTACTTTGGAGTTACGAAATCTACAACGCGATCCTCCACATAAACTCGACTTTCTTCACTTGGTACCCCTACGAAAAATGTGGCGACATGGTGGTTCGAAAAACCACTCTACTGGAAGGATTTTTGAACAAGATTCCCAAAAGGCTCAACTGTCCTTTAAAAATCAGTTGGAACCACTGTAGAGACAATCTCAGGGGTCCTTTCAACAGAACGGACCCGGGAGGTTTTATTCTTCATGCTGACGTTCTGACAAAAGCAATGGGATCTCAATCTGTCTATCTCCCAAATGTCGAAGATCTCAACAAAATGGTGTTAAACAAAACATTTGATGTCAGCAGACACATGAAGAAAAACAATATAACTCTCGCTATTGGTAGTTTACCTGCTATGTTTCGCACAGGTTTTGAAATCACATTTGATGATACGCACTTCGTACAAGAGACAGTGTTCTTGTTAGCGTTGCCACTGAAGAGAGTTAAACCAAAATGGAAAGAATTTATCAAATGTGATACCATCACTTTGGTTTTGATACCAACGACGCTAATTATTTGTGGAATGTTGATATCTACAAAATCAAAAATGTCGCTAGGACCTTCAATTTTCCTCTCTTGGCAAATCTTCATACAGTTGAATACATCAATAGATCACCGGAAAGTAAAAGTGAGAGTTTTTCTTGTTCTCATGCTGTTTTCGATGTTAATCAATTTCTTCTATTTGAATGAACTAAGTAGTGTTTTTACTAAACCCAACTATGAAGGAAGAATTAGAAGCGTGAGGGATTTTGCTATGTCAGATATTCCACTGGATACCCATGAACCCGTTTTGAAGTTTTTAGGACAATACCAGGACGAAGAAACGAAAAATCTTTTAAGAAAAAAGTTTACTGAGAGCAAAAGTCGTACTCAAATCGATCATGTGAAGCGCTTTGTTGACGGTAACATCGCTCAAGTTCCAGTCGCGATTGGTTTCATACCGTACGTCAGAAATCCTGAGGTTATTGAAAAATTTCAGGTACTACTTGTTTTGACTGATAGTTTATACTGTACTGATCTTTTCTTTTTCTAGATTAGTTCGTTCTATAATTATTTTCAGATTCCTCTGCGCTGTCACCTTAAGGAAAAAATCAACTTTCATTTGAGAGAAATAGAAGAAAGAGGCTTGAGGTATAAGTTTGAGACTATGGCAAGAGTTAATCAGCCGAAGTTTGTAGTTAAACAACATGAAAATGTTGTAATAATCTCGCTTTCTGATTTGAGAGGCGTTTTTCTAGTGTGGATTAGCGGATGTTTTCTTTCTAGTGTGATTTTTGTTGTGGAAATATTAAATGAGAAGTACCATAGGAGAAAGAAATACTGCGTTTAGCACACTTCTTCATAAATTCTGGTAGAATCCACAGCTGTTTGATTACAGAATTTTATTATTTTGCACTACTCAGAGTGTTCGTTTGTAACATTATTTGCGATTGTCTTAATTTTTGAAGGTGTTGATAGTAAACGGTACCGATTTTTATCAGAATAATTTTAACTTCTCTTCTTCACTTCTGTTTTTTAGCTTTAGCGCCGTTATGACTTTACTGCTATTCAAGTTGCGGTAATTTTTACAATATCATCACAGTTGGGTGTAGTAAATCTGCTTCCCTTTTTTTCAATATTATTATAATTTTTTTATAATTAAGTAATTGTGCAAATCCTTTAATAGAAAGACACCTTAGACACAAGCTAAAACTATTTCCCAGTGTTGTCAGTGTTTGTTTACAATAGAAACTTAAACTTTTGAGTAATGTATTATTTAGCCAACACCATATACCTTTCAGTACTTTATTGCTAAAAAATACAATTACATAAAAATGAAAGATCGATTATCTGACAAAAGTTAAAACCATCTTTGCTCTTTTATTTGAAAAATGTTCACCCTTGACAATTATAATGTCGACGAACCAGAGTTTGGATACTTTTCTGTTATCTTTTATAAAAAAAATTCTTGTTAAATAAATCTGGTAAATAGGTATCGTATTATATTTTGTAGCGTTTAGTGTTTTTTACAAAAGTTTTTTTTTAATTAAAAAACTTGTTTGAATATTATAATTTAAGCATGTGCGTATATTGTACTGAAAACTAAAATATGATATTGCGTGCGTGATGATTTAAATTATCAAAAGCTTTATTACATACTCATAAATACAACAATACCACTTTTTAAGCATAGAGTACAAAGTTTTAGACATTACCAACATTTTTCCTAAACTTCTGTTATGCTCGTTAATTTTCACTTTCATAATGTGAGTTAAATAATCGTAAAGCTTTGTTGCATAATTTTGGATTTTTTCCAAAATGTTGTAAGCACAAAATAAAAAAACAAAAATTGACTAATTGATTATTAAATCAAGAAAAGTTTTATTCTACACATTTTAAACAGGATTTACTTAACCAAATTCTGGCCAGACCTTTACGCACGTATATTGTGATACAACAAAAGTGAAAACAATTTCATACATCAAATGCTGAATTTGAAGAAAAGAAAGCTAATTTTTAACTAAATTATCAAAGGAAACCGCACCGAAATTCAGAGATTATTGTTAGTCTCTATTTTAATGAATTGTGACAGTTTATAATTTCATAGTGTTGTAATATCACTTTAATAATGATTTTCTTATGTGTAAAACTTTGAGTATTCGTCAACACGTGATTTCTGTTTTAATGTATGTAAATTCACAGTTCGTGTTAAGATTTTTAACTGTTCATGGTTATGTGTTTAGTATATAAAAAACGTAGCAGGAAATTCACTTATTCAAGCTTAACCCATCTTAAATTATGTGACGGGCCGTCACTAAATCAGTTCACGAGAAGATCGCAACAAAAAGACGAAAAGCAAATCCCCAGGACATAAAAACAAAATTCGCAAACTTGCAAATTTTAATTACGTAATATGCATGTCAAAATCTGCACATAGCACCATTCAAAGAGATAATCAGAATCAACCACCAATCCCCAAACGTAAGAAAAAAATCGCATATTCGCAAATTTCAAATATCATTGCGCTTGTCAGACATTGCAAACAACATGCGCAGAATCGTACATTACTTTAATTCGAATTCGTACCCAAACTAAAACAGCAGCAGGTGAAATTCAGACGCATAAACAACACATCAAAGAACCCTTTACTAACAGCAATGCAGCAGACTGACGCAAGGTAGCGATAACGACATGGGAACCATGATGCAAGTTGCAAACACCGAACTCGCGTAAATCCGTCAGAGACGAAACCCTATTCAAACTAAACTAAACCTTATAAAACAGCAGAATAAGACCTAAAAGTCGTCCATAACTAAAGTCTTTTTATGGCACACTAACGTCGCGGGAGACAAAATAAATCGACAAAAATCCCTATAAAAGCAGTAGCGCAGTCTACCACCAGTCTCATTTGACTTATCTCCACTTCGGCCGTATCTATAAGCGTTTAATTTATGCGTTTTTTGTCGGTTTTCGATGCGTTTGGTGTGAACAGACAGCGCCGGGGGTGGAAAGATTTTTTTGGGTTAACAGATGTTCTCGTTTGCGGGCGGTAGTCTCGGCCGTGCGTCAGCTTTTAGTCGTAGTTTTAATTGTCTTTAGCAGTCTTGATAGTACTTAGCTACCGTGTAAATAAATACCTAGTCGTAGTTTATTAAATAATTAATTATAATTATTACACTACTGGAATTCGTATCTTGCAGTTTTCGAGGTTTAGTTACCACGCACGTATTATCATTATATTTTCCACCTTCTAACGTATCGCAGATATTTAGGGATGTATTAGGTTATTTTTAAGTTTTTAATTGTTAACGCGCCGCCGCTTGGACCGGCCACGAGATCATTAGCGTTAACAGATGGTCTCGTCTTTTATTTTTTAAATAAAAATAAAAAATAATAATTTAAACCAATCTTAAACATCAATCCATTTTGAAGAAAAGAACATTGAACATTATCATCAGTTAAATTAATATCATCGTGGACTCGAAACACCAGGGATATTTACATAGGCGACACCCTGGTAACTCTGTTTAAAGCGGCTTCTGCAAGTTTTTTATATTTATTTTGAATTTACTAGGACTAGTGTAGGAAAGACGTATTTCGTGCACGAATTCGAGTGTGATTTATCCCTCGACTTTCGGTCTGGGGCCGAAAATGCAATACAAAAATAACTATTTCAAAATTATACAATAACTATTTATTTGTTTGAATCTTGACATTTAAATAAAACCAAATACAACGCTATACTTATTGGATAAAATTTTTGTAAACTGTAAAAATACAACTGTTTCCATATATCGTAGTTGGAATTTGTGCTTTGTCTTTAATCAGCCTATTTATATTGCAGAGAAAACCTCTGATTAGTTCCAGCATGTTTATCATAAATTATTATCCCAGCCCCTGCAGTAAAATTAAACGCTAGTACATCTAACGCTCTACCACTGGCTGAATTTGTTATCGTCTGGTCAGTGTGATGGTACTGCCACTGCTGACTCGGTCCCCCATTTTTTACGTCAGTAAGTATTGCGCTACCATTTGTGCCCTCGCCCTCTACTTGCAAATATCTCCTAACAACAATGAAAAATTGATAACACATAAGCACGTAAATATTTTATTTTTCTACTTACTGATTACCAACATTCTTTATCAAGAAGGTGTCCGTCTCAGTACGCTCAAAGCGCCATAGCTGAAGTGGACTCCGTGTGTATTCTTGGAGTTGCGTTTTGTACTGGCTAGCGTCGAGAACAAGCGAAGATGCAGGGTTCACTATGACGATGGAGTTACGGTTTTCTGGGTACCACTGCGTGTTTTGCTTTACCAAGATACAGGGGGTTATGTGTTCGCCGAGGGGGTGGCAAACGAGCCATGTGCAGTCGGCCATGACGAAGTTCTTTTGATACTACATGAAAGACCCTTGGAATTCAGTTTAAATAGCAGAAAACGTATAAGTTGGTTTCTTCTTTGGCAAGAGCGGCAAAATTGATGTGGAATTTCCGCGAAACTACAAATATTTTGTTGATATTTATACGCTACTTATACATGGTGGTAGCAATATTTGATTGTGGTTAATTTTTGTTGTTCCAGTGTGTTTTTAACATTTGATAAATTTTGATAACGTTTGTATTGTGCAAAATTTGTTTTTTTGTGGTTTTCTTTATACTTGGTGGAAAACAGAGATACATTTCGTTTAAGGTTGAGATATTTTTATTTCGCAGTTTTTAGAAAATGTGTTATGTTGAACTCCTGTGGGGTTTTGGGACTAATAATTCGCATCTTGTCTAAAGTAATACATTAATTTTTAAAAGTAATTTGTAATTGTAATGAATTACTTTTCAAAAGTGATTGTTCTAATCACTGATCGGAATAAAGAAGCCCATATTTGGCAAATAAATGTATTCTAACTTAATGCTTGAAACACCGCCTAGACAAGAAACCAAAAGTATGAATTTGCAGGGACGTGGAAAGTATAGATGATTTTGATGAGTAAGTTATTTGAGAATGACTCCAGAATCCGGGGTTTTTGGTGCTTACGATAAAAAGGGCTGGTCGTTTTTCAAAAGGGCAACTTCGTGCTGCGAAGATCCACTGCAGCTCGATATATTGATAGCCTATCTGAAAGTATTTTATCCAGTTTACAACAAAAACCTACAATTATTAAAAAAAAGAACAAAGAAAGATAAACTCCATAATATGTAGCGATATCGGCTGTAAGCAAATACTTACGACTGCTACTACTTAAGGTCACTCAACAATATTTTAGTAATCAACTGGAAAATAGATCCTTAAAACCTATAACGTAACGGATTACTCAGTGTGAAATTCGCACCCGTTTATCTGTGGATGAACTACAACAAATATTTTTTGAGATCGCAAATTTGGCAATGTTCATATTCAGACAATTTTCTAACTAAAAGCTGTCTACAATCAACGGAAAACTGTTATCAGGTGCTAAAGTTTAAGGGCAGTTGCTACGTTGTACATTTTCAAAATGTAATATTTCTTATATTTCCATTATTAACATATTACTTATGGTTGTAAAATTGTAAATATAAGCTGTCCATAACTTTCTTTATATAACGCAAGGACAGTTTTGTAAAAATCAGTTTGCGAACATTTTTTTTTATTAATTTTACTGAAATTTTTGCATAAAGTATTTTTAAAAATCAATATCTCAATTACATAAGGAAATTTCGGAACACAGTCTTCAATACTGTTTTCAGCTTATAAAAGTCTAGAAATCGTACCAGATATATCTTCGACTGTTTTTGTTAGAAACGATACACAGTAAAAAAAACTGCTGTCGTAGTAGCTGCTTTTTTTTATATCTCAGTTCCAATAAATAAAATCGAAAATATATCTAGTACGATTTTTAATGAAAACAGTGGTGAAAACCGCGTTCCAAAATTTCCACAAATAAGTGAAATATTGTTTTTTTTAATACGTCATGCAAAAATTTAACAAAATTTAAAACATATATGATAAACTTATAAAAAAACTACCTTAGCATTATATAGTGAAAGTTGTGGAAAGGTCACATTCAAAATTTCATACCAATAAGTGTGTTAATAATGAAGATATTACATTCCAAAAATATATTGACAACGTCATAAGAGCCAAATGCAGCAACTTCTCTTTAAGTAAAATCAACAGGTTGTGTTTCAACAGAAATGGCAAAGAAAAGACCATGGTCGTAATTTCCACCGATAACGTTAAAAATGGAGTTTATCTTTTCAACGTTTTTTTTTTTATAAATATATGTTTCTGTTGAAAACTTGATAAAATACTTTCAGGCCTGTTATTAACATATCGAGTAACTAACAGCTATTTTCAGCACAATTAACTTATATTTTGAAAGCTATTAGAAATAAATATTTAAATTCTGTAAAAAACATTGTCTTTAACACTATTTAGTAGGAGTATATTCTAAATATGACATATAGGCAGTGTTGGGGACAGATACTTTTTGAAGGTTGGCGAATAAAATAACTGAAAACATGTTTATGTATTTTTTTATGTATTGTTCAATGAATTTGTTAAAATTAACAACATTTCGAACGTATTGTCACCTAAATTATTTCTTCTTGGCGTCAGAATTTGGTTTCCGCTACTAAACACCCGTTCCACTGGTGCAGAAGAAGGGATTGTGGTATTAAATTTAAAAAATAAATATTTTACTGTAGCATAGTTATTCAAGACTGAAAAATCTTTTCTTTTTTCCTGCAAATAGGCCATCGCTTCGCTGTTTGATGTGTCGCAAATTGTGCAATATTTATTACGTACCTACGCTTAAAAAGATTTTTTTTTTGTTTTTATTCCCATACTACAGTGTCCAAATTGTGTTTGAGTATATCTAATAATTATCTCCAGCATTAAAATTAATATTTGAAAAGAATACGGGAAATGATTATTCTGTGCTGAAGGTCTGTTGTCGGCAAACTGTCATAAATTATTATTCTTCACTATAAACTTACGATGTTTTTATGACCATGTCCGGTAATCGTCTATCCCGGCGCGGCAGGTATATACATTTTAGGAAGAATTGCTGGTTCGTTTAAGGCAAAATAAGTACAATTTCTTAGAAAGGTATTTAAACCCCTTATAGGATCAAAGGCTGCCTGGCAGGCCGGAATCACCAGAGTGCAATTTTGAATTTTCAGATTTTTGTTGAAACTCATTTTATTTTAATCTCGTTTCACGATTTCTGAAAATATATCACGATAAATTATTCTACCGAGGGTTGTAAAAATATTAGTTTTATTGCCCAAGATTTACACTTAATAAAGATAATCGGCACATTCTAGGGCAAAACGGACCTGCCAAGCCAGCCTCGCGTTAGTCCAACAATGAAAAAGTGAAGAAATGACACATGTGGCAACAGGAAAAGATGCTACATTTGTCTGAAAAATAAAGGTATAAAACAGTAACAAATATGCGATTTATGCGAGAGAAATGTATGTATTGAACATTCGATTAGTCGATTACAGAACTAATTTGTGCTAATTGAAAAAATTATCATTATGTAACACGCAATGATTATTTTCTAAAAATAATAACATACCTTAAACAAATATTTTTACTATTAAAATTATTCTTACTTAATAACACAAATACAACCAGCGGGCCTACCGGACCCGGGTTGCTCAGGTACACAAATAAAATGCATTGCCCCGATAAGCGTAAAACGCAGTGAATAGTAAATTGTGGTTTATGGTTTTTAAAATACCATTTTACCATGGCTTAGATTTATTACCCCTCAGGATTATATTTAAAGATGTATAAGTACTGAAGGCTACAACGTAGGAAATGATGGTATTTAAAATATGAAAATTTCCGTGACAGAACACTATTAGTGGACCTCTTACCTCTATTTTTGTTTATGTGACCAAAATCACCAACATGAAGTATAAAAAATTACTACTAGTATAACTCAACTATAATAACTACTGAAAAAAAAAGTGAAATAAAAAATGTATCTTTATCTGCTCCATTAATTTTGTATCTAAATACAGATATTTTGTGCTTAAATTCAATTTTAGATACTAGATACCCAAAAATGTATCTAGATACTTTATTTAGATACAAGTATCTAGACACTGCCCAATACTCCATATAGGTATATAATGTTCACTGCCTTTTTAGGTCACAGTAAGCCATCATTTGGGGGAATCCCACGGAAAGTGGTATTAGTTTAATCATTCGTATTGAATAGGTTTCCCGGTATTAGGGATGCATATCTTAATGGTGGAGGGTTGCCCGGTCGCTGAATTGAGCGCGTGGGCCAGATGAAAACGTGGGCAGTGGCCTATAAAGTAGGCTTTTCTAAGAAAGAGAACTCGGTCCGGTTTTGTGAATGTGTCGTAGCAGACGAACATCTGATCGGTCGATAAAGTACGAGGGTAGAATATGCTGTACACGCACAATTAATTGAGTCACTGATAATAACTTGTACGATAAGAACCATCTGATTGCACAATGAGTTGATGGTCGGAGAAAGCTCGGTGGAGGGGTTCTTCGACTATGTAACAACGATGAGGAATGAGGACTGCACTGGCCCTAGACGGACCAACTAAACGGTTGTTTTGGCGGAACTGAAAATACTGATGGGTGAGTATGCAGTATAAAACACAAGAATCAAGAAATCACGTAAAATTTTATTCTACAGGTGTACAAGTGTATGAACTGATTGAAATGTCATAATTCTCGGTGGATAACGGAAAAAATTAGGCTCAATAATTTCCATATAACGCCATTTCTGGGATTTTTAACAAACATCCTTTTTAACCAAAACTGCCTTAAAAAAACCCGGTTTTTGACAATTGCACAAAACGCGCGATATATTGACCTCCGAAAGAAAAAGAAAAAAAGAAAACAACAACCTATCGCAGTAAAAGCTCATAATGAGTTAGGCGATAAGTTACTATTACACTATGCAACACTAAAAAATTCACAGAAAGTTCAGATAGTGTTTGAGGTTGGGTATACTCCATATACTAAAGAAAAAAATGTTTTATACTCATATCACATCACAAAACATAGATAACGGGTGTTTTGTTTTTCTTACTTTTTGAGACACTTGATTGCATTTAATCGTAAAAATATCGCTTTTATGTATCCACCCATGCTTGCAGACTTCTGTTGGTGTCTTCAGAGGGATACTGCGAGATCTGGCTACATTAGGAATGCCAATCGTTCGAAAAAAAAGACCTTTCTAATGAAAAATGAAGTATTGTTTTATTAATTTTGTATGATTTCAAAAAATTCAATAAACACTTTTCATTGTGATACCTGATGTGATAGGTTGGGTAGCTATACTCCATATACTAAAGAAAAAAATGTTTTATACCCATATCACATCATAAAACATATATAACGGGTGTTTTGTTTTTCTTACTTTTTGGGTCACTTGATTGCAGTTAATCGTAAAAATATCGCTTTTATGTATCCACCCATGCTTGCAGACTTCTGTTGGTGTCTTCAGAGGGATACTGCGAGATCTGGCTATAATAGGAATGCCAATCGTTCGAAAAAAAAAGACCTTTTTCAATGAAAAATGAAGTATTGTTTTATTAATTTTGTATGATTTCAAAAAATTCAATAAACATTTTTCATTGTGATACCTGATGTGATATGTTGGGTACCTATACTCCATATACCAAAGAAAAAAAATGTTTTATACTCATATCACATCACAAAACATAGCTAACGAGTGTTTTGTTTTTCTTACTTTTTGGGACACTTGATTGCATTTAATCGTAAAAATATCGCTTTTATGTATCCACCCATGCTTGCAGACTTCTGTTGGTGTCTTCAGAGGGATACTGCGAGATCTGGCTATAATAGGAATGCCAATCGTTCGAAAAAAAAAGACCTTTTTCAATGAAAAATGAAGTATTGTTTTATTAATTTTGTATGATTTCAAAAAATTCAATAAACATTTTTCATTGTGATACCTGATGTGATATGTTGGGTACCTATACTCCATATACCAAAGAAAAAAAATGTTTTATACTCATATCACATCACAAAACATAGCTAACGAGTGTTTTGTTTTTCTTACTTTTTGGGACACTTGATTGCATTTAATCGTAAAAATATCGCTTTTATGTATCCACCCATGCTTGCAGACTTCTGTTGGTGTCTTCAGAGGGATACTGCGAGATCTGGCTACAATAAGAATGCCAATCGTTCGAAAAAAAAGACCTTTTTCAATGAAAAATGAAGTTTTGTTTTATTAATTTTGTATGATTTCAAAAAATTTAATAAACACTTTTCACTTTGAAACCTGATGTGATACGATTCTTTCAAGCATGATCCTCAATTGAGTTTGAGGTAAGAAATTTTAACTACATACTGTGCATTCTGTGAATTTTATTTTTTTTTAATTTGTTGCATAGTGTTATTATTGCTATTGCAGAAATGCGCTAAAATATAGATAATTGTTCATTTTAATCGATACTTAGCCGTATATAAAGACCTGTTATGGAAAAAATTACATACTTGTTGGTTAAAATATCAAAAGACCAGGTCGATTATTTCAACTGAAAAAATGTTTAAAAAAATCTACGCTGCAGTTTGTGCTGTTGTCGCTATTGCTCTTCTTATTTCATCTGTCTCAGGTACGTATCAGAAAAAGAATTATCACCAATATTAATGTTTTAAAATTCATAGCTCGCGACCCGGAAGGAAAGTAAATGACTTCGACAGGATTTTTGTCTCAAATATGCTCTACATCTGCACCTTTTTGCACTGCACCACTGGCGGAAGTTCTTCAACTGAAATGTTAAAATTTGGAAATATTGTGTAATACACCTTTGTCCCAACATGTTTCAATTCCAGAGCGCTCTAGGAACTCCACGTTTTGTACATCCCTCACAACAGTATTAATAAAGGCATACAAAAATAAGTATTTTGCACTTTTATTTATCTACATATTCTAACTTGAATTTTAATTTAAAGTTGTTACTTCTTTCTGCCGATTTATTCAATTCAATTCTTTATTCAATTCAATTCTTTATTCATGTTAACAACACTACAGTGTTTTACATACGTCAATTTAGAGATTTAAAAAAACAAAATAGTAATAATAAATAAGGACAATAGATACACATACACATCTACAAATACACACTATAAAGAAAACAGGTTGAAAGAGATAATTTACATTATCATGTCGCACATGAAGAATTCGTCAGTTGTGAAAAGCGCTTTTTTTAACAGATAGTTTTTAACTGTTAGTTTGAATTTATTATTAGGTAGGACTTTCACATATTGGGGAATTTTATTATAGAATTTTAAGGCTATATAATTCGGACTATTTTGGGACTTTGTTAGCCTATAATATGGGGTACATAGCTCAGATTTGTTTCGTGTATTATAGAGGTGGATATCGCTATGTGTTTTGATGTCTTTCAAGCTGCCCCTGACATACATCAGACTCTCCAATATAAAAAGACATGGAAGTGTAAGTATGTGATATTGCTGAAACGCTGTTCTACACTCTTCCCTGTAACCTAGCCCACTGATTATTCGGATTGCTTTCCTCTGCAGACCGAAAACCCTGTGACTGTTTGCAGCCATACCCCATAATAAGATGCCATACGAAAAGATAGATTGACATAGTGAAAAATAAGCACAGCGCAGTACTCTACTTGATACTTTGTTCGCTAAGTTTCTTAAAATATGAATATTTTTTCTCAATTTATCACATGTATATTGTATATGTGCATCCCATTTTAAAGTTGGGTCTAAGTACATGCCTAAAAATTTTATTTCACTATTCTCAGAATTCCCTGTATCTCTCAAAGAGAATATGGCACTAACTGTCTTCTGAGCATTTAGCATTAGTTTATTAGCAGTGAACCAGTTTAATGCTTTCGATTGTATCTCGCACATTTCTTGCTTAGCTTCATTAAGATTGGTATCTTTACAATATATAGTTGTGTCGTCTGCAAATAATATATATTTTTCACGATTTGCAATGTCAGGGAGATCATTAACATAAATTAGGAATAGTAGAGGTCCTAAAACAGACCCCTGAGGTACTCCATTTTTTATTTCTCGCCTAGATGATAGTTCATTTTCGATTTTAACCGTCTGGTGTCTATTGGTCAAGTAGCTAGATAGTAGTTTGATACTGTTTTCTGAAAAGTTATATTTCCTTATCTTCTTAAGCAGAATATCATGCGAGACACAGTCGAAAGCTTTACTTAGGTCACAGAAGGTGGTACACATGAATTCCCGATTTTCAAATGTCTCTAGTATATTGTTTACTAAGCTTGAGATAGCGGTTATGGTATTCCGTGTTTTGCGAAACCCGTATTGAGACGAACTAAACATATTATTTTCTTCCAGGTATTCAGTTATTTGTTTCGTCAGGCATTTCTCCATTACTTTTGAAAAGATTGGAAGTAGCGCAATGGGCCGATAGTTAGATACTTCGTTTGGGTTTCCTTTTTTAAAAATTGGTACCACCAAGGCTTCCTTTAAGGTGTCAGGGAATATGTTTTCTTTAATAGAATGATTTATTAATTTTGTTAAGGGAATAACAATTATATTTAAGATATTTTTTACTAGTGGTGTGTTTAGCCCAAATATGTCATAGCTACTGCTATTTTTAAGTGAGGAAACAATATCCCGTATTTCTATATAAGTGACTTCCTTGAAAGAGAACGGTTGAAGACTAATTTTATTAACAATATTGGTGATAGGGTCTGCATTTACTTTATTCATGTTGTCTAGTAGAGACTGAGCTACATTTACATAGTAATCATTAAATGTATCTGGTGAAATAGTGTTCTTATTGATCGTCTTTTTTATTTTGTTTGGTCGATTTTCATCTATGATTTCCCACATGCGTTTAATCGAATTTTTTGAGGTAAATAGTATGTGATCATTACGTGCAATTTTTGCATTAATTATACTTTGTTTATATTTCTTCCGAAATAATTTTCTCTCATTAAGAAAATCAAGGTTATGTGGACATAGTCTACATTGTTTATTTAAATGTTGTAAATGATCTCGCATATTTTTAAGTTCGATATTGAACCAATTGCACTTATAAACTTTATTATTTTTAACGATGTAAGTTTTTTCCGGGAATGCTATACGAAACTGTTCTTGAATCTTAGAGATAAATAAGTCAAATTTAGAATTAGCGGTGATGTTTAAGTCATTAATGAAATCCCATGTCAAGGTTTCTACTAAATTATAAAAAATAAGTTTACCTTTCTTAGTTATAGGCCTATATATTTTTTTGTTATTTTCATTTTTTGTTGTCTTCATATATGGTACTTGCACGGTTTGACCATCGTGATCTGACAGATGGCATCTTAAGATATCCGTTTGTATGTCTTCATTACTGTTAAAATTAGCAAATATATTGTCAATACAGTTATCTTTTCGTGTTGGGGATGTAATTAGTCGTGTGAAGCCATAAGTGGCTAACATGTCACAGAGGGCAGTAGCTAGCTTTAACTTACCTATATTTTGAGTTACGTCTGCAGCAGTCCCAGGCTCAACTTGAAAGTGAACATTAAAGTCACCGAGAAGGATGATGCGCTTTTTATGAATACCTTTTAAAGCATTTTCTAATGTATGTAGGAACAGCCTGAAATCACCAGAAGGAGACCTGTATACGCCTACAACAATAGTTTTAATATCATAAACATATATAGCTGTAAGTTCACACTGTTTCTCTATACTTATTTTATCTACATTCGAAATTTTGTTAAATTCAATATTCGGTCTTATTAATAACATAACACCACCACCTTTGTAATTTTTCCGACAAAAAGCTGATGCAGTACTGTAATTCTCAATATTTAGTATATTCACTTCGTCCGCTGTTAACCAATGTTCGGTGAGACAAATTAAACTAAACTTTCTGTCAACTAGTAACATTTCAAATTCATTTATTTTATTTCGGACTGATTTTATATTTAAGTGAAAAAGAGTTAGGCAGGTGTGAGTTATTTGGTTACAGTTTGGAGTTAAGTTGTTATTTGTATTTGTTAGTTCTATACTTGTATTTGGAGTACATGAAATTTCATTACTTAGTGTTAGGTTGTTTTGTTTGTTTGACTTTTTTTCTGAAAAAACCTCGTGACGTAGATGCCATACGGCCAGATTGTTGGATCCATAGCTCTCTCATAGTTGAGCAGGTCGATTATTATTTTGAAAGAAGCATAATGTTGTGGAAATTTGGATTCAAGTTCTTCGCACTGTACCTCAGGGAAATCAGCTTTGAGAAGATCAACCATACTTTCCGGTTTAGTGCCTGGAGATAGTCTGCTGACATAAAGAAATGCTTTCTTGGGTGCAACTGTAATCGATGAAATCTCTTTCAGGCCTGTTACCGCTGTAGTGGCATTGCTTTGCTTCGGATGTTTCTTCCTTTTCACCATTGTCCAGGTACTGTTGGAATTATCTTCCCAGGAGAGCGACTATTGTCAGTAGCCTTGTCATCATGCAGGGGGAGTCTTCCGATGGAGTTTCGATGTAGTCGTTATTTTGCTGTTTGTTTACTTTTCGTTCATTGACTTTTATTAGTTTTTTGCTGGTTTCATGTTTTTGCTGTTTCTTGTTATCATTCTTGGCATTGATCGTAGAATGTTCAGGTTCAGCTGATAAGGTTTCTTTTTGTGGCAAACTGTCTATTTTAACACTAGATGGCATTTTCTGGTTACTTTCCATTGCAGCTTTTAATTGTTGTTGTAGCTGCTTTATTATGTAATTTTTGTGCCTTAAGATAATTTTTAGGTACCTATTTTCTATTGTTGTTGAGGCCTTGCCTTGTAGTTCATCGTCTTCAGCATCGAAGAAGCTTCCGTCTAGGTCGTGCACTTCCTCGCCATTATTGTTAGCACATTCCGTTGTAAGGTCTTTTCCACAGCAGATAATATTTGAATCGTTCACTATAAACACATTCCTTACTCGCTGGAGACAACTTGGGTGGTATCTTCTATTACAATTAATACAAACAGGCCCTGCACGAGCAGCCACCTTACAAACACACGTTAATGTCGGCGCCATCTTCAATTTAAACGCAGTTACTAACATTTTGTTTCATTTTTTGCTTTATGAATCTTGGAGGCATGAGTGGAAGTGATGAAAAATTTGAGTGAATGTATATTAACAGGAAACGAGGTTAATACAAGAAAATAAATGTGAAAATAATTTTGTTAGTGTCCAAATGCTCGACCGCGGTCAAAATCTATTTGGGCACGACATTATTTCCGCTTCGCTGCGGTTTTCTTCTTAATTGCAAATTGTTCCATATCACTGACCAATTGACTAGGTCCGCGGGTACCGAAGAAAGAAGTTCAATTGCAGTAGAGCTCCCCAAGCTCCAGAGGGGGGATAAGATACAATCGGCGGTCTTGTGTTTATTTCCTACTTACGCGAGAGGACTCATTTTGTAATGATCAATAGTCATCATTCTGACCGCTATGTGACAACTTCGTGTTTTCTCCAAGGTTTCACTTTGAGACCCCTATTATTTTCAAGCATTATCAACGATATCACTGGTCGCATCAACTACTCTGAAGTCAATTTACTATTAAAGAATACATGGACTTTTTCATAATCAGTACTAGATTACTGGATTTAGGTTTTTTATAATAAGGAGCAGTAATGATTTTGAAAACACTCAAAACATTCACAGTTTTGTATATTTCCTCAACTGGATCTCTCTGGCATGGTTTCATGTATTAATAAAATGTATAGGCAAGAAAAGTCCAATGTATTGTGGTGACCGAATGTGAATCAAAATTTTGCGCAGAAAAAAATTAACAGCGGCACGAAAACACATTTAAGTAATTTGAACTTAAAAAAAAAATTCAATTAAAAAAATCGTTAAGCCTTTGTTTAACGACAATTAATCGTAACGACGACGACGATGCCACAGTTTCTCCAAAATGCATTTTTTCCGAGCGGAAAAATGCTAATTTTCGACCGACGCTAACACATGTAAATTTGATCATTGTTTGTACATTCACAGTTCATGTTACGAGTTTAATCGTTAACTAGTTCTACCACAATTTAAGAATCAGGAATTTGTTTAGATAAACACTTACTAGGAGATTTCATGAAATTGACTGAGTCAGGACTCGTTTGACTTTGTTTGTCTAATTACGAAGAACGTTTCTGGTTGCTAATACTTAAGGATTAAAGATTTCTCTCCTTAGATAGTTATCATCATTATCATCATCACATCACCGAGACGCATTCTCCTCGCAACATTGGATAATTACATCACCGAGGAGTTTTCCTCGCAACGCCTAATGCATTTCGTGTTTATTTATTATGTGGTTAGTTTGGGATAAACAGTCCACGATATGATCCCTCAAAACAAATTGTTTTAAGTACCCAATTACTTGGATCATGGCATAATGTAACATCATATAAATTCTTTGTTTGAATCGTTGATAAAGTGTGGCAAATATTAAGCTCATGTAATTTTGTTAGCTTTGCAATTTTTCACCTCATATGACAATTTTAGCCTCAGTAATTTTCTTTGCTGCATAATTTAAATTGAACGTAAATTTTCATGCTCTGCAGTTCCTAACCTCACGTAATTTTTTTTTCTGCGCAAGCTTTACTTCACACCATATGCTTTTTTTATTTTTATAAATCTTTGCTAGTTTTTCTGAGCACGTCAATATTTTGTTGATTAATGCTTCCATCATATAAATTGTCTGATGTCCAATCTTAATCTCAAATAAGAATTCTTTGCTATTTAAAATTTCACGAGAGTGTATGGCGATTTTAAATGTTGTTTATTGCTCTTTTTGAAACTTTGCCACTTGCTCAGTAGTAGTTAATATCAGAGTCATAGAAACTGAACATTTAAAATGGAATTGGAGTAAATAACACCGAAATACGTGGCAGAAGCGGAGTGGGCGGTTCCTAGTCGAGGTGGCGGGATTTATCGCGCCATCTGTGCAAAAGATGCAGGTCAGAATAGAATTCAGAGGCGGTCGAGATGACGTAGCGCTGTCGACTTGGCCCAATAGTCGAGACCCAACTGCGAGTTTACGACCGTAACAGCTTGCTTGTCTAGGTATGTTCTTCGTGCTGGGCGGCAATCGTTGCGCTAGACAGAATCACCGTCGTCGATAGGAGAACAGCCACGACCAGGAGCCCCAAACTCCGCTCGTGCTACAACGCCCCCTATGGGCATTTCTGCTGTGCTCTAGAATGAAATTGATACAATTCGATCGCCACACTCTTATAGCGCTCTGGTGCCGCTGCCGCTAGATAGTTTTTTTAATTAAAATTTTGTTTTCTTGTTGACTGCCACAGCTTTTAATTTGCCGGCACACATCTATAATAACTTGTGTATTTGCATCCAGTTACTTTAATTCAGATTTTGCTTTAACGTTTAATTTGATTTCATTTAAAATTCATTCAAAGTTTTTTTTTTGGAGCTGAGCATTAAGGGGTGCCCTCATCCGACACAACTTAGTCGCAGCTTTTTTTTTTTCTTTTTTTGTCAGTGGAGGAATAAATAATTTTGTGTCCTCCATAGATTTGGTTTTATTTAGCGGTACTTTTCCAACCTTGGGGCCCACCATTTGCAACTGAACGCATCCCGTCATTTTCCAACACAATGTAGGATCCCATTTTGTCACACGATCACAGCTAAGGCCAAATTTTTAATTTTTGAATTTCTCGCAGGCTTTCAATTTTTTTAAACATGTCAATTTAAGGCGGGATGTTTGAGTTATCACGGTATCTTATTATACCAGATTATTATCTAAACAGGTTTGAAATTGGTAGCATGACATATTTAACAGCATTTAAATATAAGATTGATGGCACATTAACCAACAAATTCTTTTCCAATAACACACACAAGTCAGAAAAAAATGAATCCCACGATAGTAAATCAGGTCCATGCCTAAGCCATTCATTTGCATAACGAACCTGGAATTAGTTTTCACTGTTTGAGTGCTCGTTTAGTTTAAAATTAACAGGTCTAGGACTTTCTAAGAATAATGATCATGACAACTAAAGGATAAAAATTGTTACAGAAAAAAATTTGTAAACTCCGTGAAAACAAGAAATTTTTCAGATAAACTCATTAGCATCGATATATAAAAATAAAAGTTACGAAAATATTTAGTTAAGCAATAGATAAAAGGTAAGGCTAATTAAAATTAAATACAATTTTAATAGCAGGTTTTATTTAATGCCAAAGTTTTCACAAACTTTATGAAGTCAACCGGACAATAAGCTTAATAGAGTCAGTCCATTTGGAACAGCCCAAAAATGAAAGTGTATACGTTACTTTTTGTGATTTTTTCCTCAACATATCTCACTGTTAAAGCAGAATTAAAACTCGGAATTTCAAACAAAGAGAATATGAAGATATTTGCGAATATCAACGATATTATTTTTGCAACAAGCTCAACGTTTGAAGGACAGGAATTTCTATTTGACATTCCAAACCCCAGTCTTGTAGTCAATTTCAAAGAAAATCATCATCAGGTATATAAAAGCTTCTACCAAAACTACAACTACGTAATAACAGAGGAAAACTATACAGATTTTGAGAACACGATTCTTAGTCTACACCAAGACGACAATTTGAAAGTTAATGGAAAATATCTTCTAATAATCAAACTTGTTCAAAAACACGAACTCGAAAAATATTTTCAATTACTTTGGAGTTACGAAATCTACAACGCGATCCTCCACATAAACTCGACTTTCTTCACTTGGTACCCCTACGAAAAATGTGGCGACATGGTGGTTCGAAAAACCACTCTACTGGAAGGATTTTTGAACAAGATTCCCAAAAGACTCAACTGTCCTTTAAAAATCAGTTGGAACTACTGTAGCGACAATCTTAGGAGTCCTTTCAACAGAACAGACCCGGGAGGCTTTATTCTTCATGCCGACGTTCTAACAAAAGCAATGGGATCTCAATCTGTCTATCTCCCAAATGTTGAAAATCTTAACAAAATGGTGTTAAACAAAACATTTGATGTCAGCAGACACATGAAAAAGAACAATATAACTCTGGCTATTGGTAATTTTCCTGCCATGTTTCGCACAGGTTTTAAAATCATATTTGGTGATACGCACTTCGTACAAGAGACAGTGTTCTTGTTAGTGTTGCCACTGAAGAGAGTCAAACCAAAATGGAAAGAATTTATCAAATCCGATACCATCACTTTGGTTTTGATACCAACGACGCTAATTATTTGTGGAACCTTGATATTTTCGAAATCAAAACTATCGCTAGGAGCTTCAGTTTTCCTCTCCTTGCAAATGTTCATACAGCTGAGTATACCAGTAGATCCCCGGAAAGTAAAAGTGAGAGTTTTTCTTGTTCTCATGTTGTTTTCGATGTTAATCAATTTCTTCTATTTGAATGAACTAAGCAGTGTTTTCACTCAACCCAACTATGAAGGAAAAATTAGAAGTTTCAAGGACTTTGCAATGTCAGATATTCCTCTGGTAACCCATGAGCCCGTTTTGAAATTTTTGGGTCAATATCAGGACGAAGAAACGAAAAATCTTTTAAGAAAAAAGTTTATTAAGATCAGCGGTAATCAAATCGATCATGTGAAGCGTTTTGTTGAGGGTAACGTCGCTCAGGCTCCAGTCGCAATTGGTTTCATACCGTACGTCAGAAATCCTGAGGCTATTGAAAAATTTCAAGTATTCCTTGTTTTGACTGATAGTTTATAATGTAGTGATCTTTTTTTTCTAGATTAGTTCGTTCTATAATTATTTTCAGATTCCTCTGCGCTGTCACCTTAAGGACAAAATCAACTTTCATTTGAGGGAAATAGAAGAAAGAGGCTTGAGGTATAAGTTTGAGACTCTGGCAAGAGTTAATCAGCTGAAGTTTGTAGTTAAACAACATGAAAACGTTGTAACAATATCTGTTTCTGATTTGAGAGGTGTTTTTGTTGTGTGGATCAGCGGATGTTTTCTTTCTAGTGTGACTTTTGTCGTGGAAATATTAAATGAGAAGTATTATAGGAGAAAGAAAATGACAAAATAAAAAATCTGAAGTACTACAACTTGAATAAAACATGATTTAAGTAAATCTGCAAATTCGTTCATACAAAACGCATAGTAACAAGCCTTGGACACAAGCTAAAATTATTTGCCACTTTTTACCGTTCAATGTTTTGTTGCCAAAAATACATCAAAAATAAAAATCGATTATCTGACGATAATCAAAACGATCTTTGCTCTTTTATTTGAAAAATGTTCACTCTTGACAATTATAATGTCGATAAACCAAAGCTTGAATACTTTTCTGTTATCTTTAATAAAAATAGATCAATAAATTGAAACAAAAAATTATTCATAAAAAAAGTTCTACAATTAGGACACAAAAAACGTAACAGATATTCATCAAATCATCATACTTATTCTATAAAAATTGTAGTGTGGCACTGGAAGTTGCACTTCTAATTCTGTCGAAAGATACTTAGCATTAAGTAATTAGCTAAACCAAAATTCCTAGAAAGCATATTTACAAAGTGTTAGACTTGTTAAATAAATTTGTAAATATCGTATTATATTTTGTAGTGTTTTTTACATCAACTTTTTTTTTATTAAAAAACCTGTGTGATTATTATAATTTAGGCATGTGAGTATTGCACTGAAAACTAAAATACGATATTGCGTGCGTGATGGTTTAAATTATCTAAAGCTTTATTACATACGTACTCATAAATACAACAATTCCACTTTTTAAGCATAGAGTACAAAGTTTTAGACATTACCAACATTTTTACTAAACTTCTGTCATACTCGTTAATTTTCACTTTCATAATCACTAATGAGAGTTAAATACCTAATCGTAAAGTTTTGTTGCATAATTTTGACTCTTTCCAAAATGTTGCAAGCACGAAATAAAAAACAGGAATTGACTAATTGATTATTAAATCAAGAAACTTATTATTTTACACATTTTAAACAGGATTTACTAAACAAAATTTTGGCCAGACTTTTAGCATCTGCAAAATAATAAACCTATGCAATAAACAGGTACATATAATTGTAATACGGTCGAGGACGGTGAATTTCGTCCACACAATTCACGTGAATTCACAAAAACGTCATCAACATTTTTGCAAAAATAGACCACTTTTTTCGTACTCTAGAGGTCATGACACATCGAGAAAACGTGAAAGTGGCAAGTACTTTCTTAGCTTACGCTCGGGAGGTAAAAAGACAGTTGGAACCCCCAAAAAGGTTTCACATTAAAAAACAAGGATATTTGGAACCTCTGAGGTTTTACATTTTTTATAAAGGCAGTTGAAATTCACGAAAAGGTTTCACATTAAAAAAAAAGACATTTGGCGCCCCCGAGAAGGTTTTACATTTTTAAAAAAGACAGTTGGGACCCCCGAGAAAGTTTTACGTTTATAAAAAGACAGTTAAGACCCCCGAGAATGATTAGGAATAGAGTTTTTTTCCACAATTAAATGTATTTTGTTTGACAATAAATATTATTATTATTAAAAAAGAACACTTGTGCCCCCCGAGAAGGTTTTACAAGAAAAGACATTTGGCGCCCTCGAGACGGCTTGACATTATTAAATAAGGGGGGGCGTATTGTCACCTTTTCGAGAAAGTGGGCTAACATCATCAATAAAAAAATTGTTATGACATCATAAACATAAATAATACACAATGCGTGAGAAAAAGAGAAAAAAACGAAACCAAGTTTGGAATCAAACGCGCCACGTCCGGTCCGCATTCCTGACTCGTAACCACTAGATCACGATCAGGATGCCTTACACTAATGGTTTTGATTTCGGTCTGGTGCAACAACATCGGAACATTCTGAGCTCCGTTTTGGCTTTAAAATAGTACGTTTTCGCGAATTTTTAATTTACTGTCCATAAATATTAGTGAAAATGTTTTGCGTTAGTGCTGTGAACACGAAGGAACGTGAATATTTTTTCAAAAAGGCGCGAAAACGGGGTAAGAACGATTCGAATTTTAATTTATCGGAATCAGTGATTCGTATTTTGACAAATCTCTAAATTTTGGGAAATTTTGGAAGACGATTGAAGTTGGCCGGATAACTTTTCCGAGGAATAAATAATACCGAAACATTAATTAACATTAATTATACTGTTTAAATATGATAAGTATTAATATGTCATAATTAAACCGAAAACCGTTTTCCTACAAACATGAAGTTATTAAAAACAATTCAATTTGTTTAAGCATTGTTAAATTAACCCCGAAAATGTGCAATTTCCCGGGCAAAATATGAAAAATAATTTCTACAATCTCATCGTCACACGTACGATGACGTGACTGTCACGTGAGCGACCTGAGCAAAGGTCACTATTTAATCCTTTGCATTCAGTTTTGATTTCGGCCTGGTGGCAGTAACATCCGAGCATTCGGAGCTCCGTTTCGTCTTAAAAGTAGTAGGTGTTCGCGAATTTTTAATTTATTGTGTGGGTTTTCATGGTATACTTGCTTGAGTATTAATTTTGCAACAGTGTATCCTTTGGTTCCGAGTCTGAATTCTCCATGTCGTCAGACGCTCTTGACCGGGGGGGGGGGGCTGTTGGCCCTTAGACGCTGGGTCGCATCATGAGGTCAGTCGGCCTTGGAGGATTTATGTGGCTGCGTTCTTCCCTTGGGCGTGGGAGTACTGCGATCCTATAGTTTTCGTCCAAGGTCCATCGGTGTGCTTGCTTGGGTATTCATTTTATAATATTCAGGTAGGTATCTCTTTTCATAAAATGGGTCGCAACCTTTGATGGTAAAGACTTCTTCAGGTGGTGTATATGCTTAGGTACTAACTATACAGCTGTATTATATCTATATCTGTAGTATATCTAAGTAAGACCTGCTCCAAACCTTCCCGTGGTTCTTGCTGAGCATCAACGATCCAGGCCAAAACAATTCAAATATTTAGAGCCAGTACAGTTGCCCAAAATTCGTGAAATTCGCTCGTTGGTGACCAATGTGGAGCAAGGGGGACTTTTGTAACGAAAGCATTTATACTGTTTAAATATGATAAGGATAAATATGTCGTAATTAAACCGACAACCCTTTTCCTACAAACATGAAGTTATTAAAAACAATTCAGTTTGTTTAAACATTGTTAAATTAATTGATCACTTCGTAATTTTACTCCGCAATATAAAATTTTATTCTTAAATATTTTTCGTCTCTAGTTTGTTAAAAAATCATGTTTATTCATTTTAAGGGGTATCTACCTGGTGATATATGATCAGGCAGCAAATAGATCCACTTTTTTACATCAGTGGGATTGATATAGATGAATATGAATAAAATAGAAAACAAAAAGTCACTATTGACGTCGAACACAAAGAAAATGACCCATAATTTCACAGTAATTATCAAATTTGGATGGTCTTTTCAGACAAAGCAATTAATACTGATTAAGAGTTTGACATTTTTTTTAGTTTACCACAAATTCCGCCGTATGCGAATTATTGATTTATAGGCTTGTAAGGATCCAATTCGAATTTTTAAATTTCAAATGAATTTCGCGCGCACAAGAAACGGTTAGTGAGAAGAAGGAGAGGTTGGCAACCAACCACCCCAAAGAAACAGAGATGCGCAAAGCGAGGGTGATATTGTCTTGAAAACGGTCACTTCCTTTTGATCGCTTGGAGAGAACGGTCGACTTCTTTTCGAGCGCTTCGAGCAACAGGTTGTATTTTTAATTGTGAATTATTCTGTGCCTTTTGCTGTTGTGTTTTGTTTTTCCAGTGTTGATCCAGTTCCATTGGAAAACCTAGCAGCCACCGTTGAGCCATTGGGTGTTCCTGATTTCTCATCGTTCTTACGACGAGGTTTTTGTGTTCCTGTTGGCGGTAAGCCGTGTCGAAATCTTCGCATCTTTGGAGAGGTATGTTTTGAACACCTGTTTGGCGGCGAATTTCAAGCCCCGACGATGCTTCTGGCCTCGTGACATCGACGCGTGCGCTTTTTTCCACTAATCTCGTTTTTTTTATCTTTCATTTAAAATCCATCGCAGTAGGGCTTTACAGGAAGTGATTTCTAGTTCGGGCCATGCTTTTTTTAGCTATATTTGTGAAATCTGTATTTTGGATGGCGGCAAACGAGTTGTTATTTTCACCGTTCTTTGTTCAGGCAGCGGCCATTTTGAAGCGTCCATTTTGTTTCTTTTAAACGAGCACATGTTTTAACTGAATCTATTGAACAAAATAACATTGTGGGTCATGGGGGGACGTGCCTTTATTCTTTGGATTTAGCACATTGTTTATACAACGCCACAGGATTCATCGTATTTTGCATCGCATATTTTCGACGCCTATTATTTGGAATGACGAATTCGTCCAACGCCATTTTGCAACTGCAGCTTGTCTGCCATGTTTGTTTATGTGTTTTGTTTGGGGAAATGTATGTGTAATAATGGCCCACAATGCAGTTAAATAATTTCACGTTTGAATTTTAACCAATAACTTGACTGGACACGAATTAATATTAATCACATGTAAATCTGTTAACTTTACACTCTTTCACCTCATGCAATTTGTCTTTGTCTCACAATTTTAGCTTCAGTAATTTTCTTTGTTGTATAATTTGAATTGAACGTAAATTTCCATGCTCTACAGTTTTGACCTAACATAATATTTTATTTGCACAAGTTTATGTCACACCAGATCTTTGTTTTATAAATCTTTGCTAAATTTTGATCATGTAAATATTTTGTTGATGAATGTTTTCTCTCATATAAATTATCTGATGTCCAAATTTAATCTCAATTAAGAATTATTTGTTGTTGAATTTTCGTAAGAGTGTGTGGCGAATTTAAATGTTGTTTATTGCTCCTTGTTGAAACTTTAACACTTGTTCGGTTGTCATTTAATATTAGAGTCATAGAGATTGAACATTTAAATAGAATTGGAGGTAAATAACACGATAACACGTAGTGTCGGCGATGGGCGCAGTTCCTAGTTGAGGTAGCGGAATGTGTCGCGCTCTCTGCACATATGTGCAGGCTTTGAACTAGATTTCAGTGGGAACGGTCTTGACGACGAGGTAGTAGTTGACGAGACTTCACCGCTAGTTTTAGGCCGAAACGGCCTGCTTGGACAACATGTTCGTAATGGAGGGGTGATGTCTGGCAGGCTTGGTGTAGATAGAATCACCGTCGCGGGGGAAACCAGCCCAGACCGGGAGCTCCAAACTTCGCTCACGCTACGACACCCCCTCTGGGTATTTTGCTGTGCTCGTAAATGAAATTGATATATTTTGTTCTATGTTTGTTCGATCGCCACACTCTCATAATGATTCGGGTTCTGCCATCCAATTTACATATGTGTAGGTCTTGTGTTTGTTCGGTTTTCATATGTGTATGTCTGTCAATTCGCGAGTGTTTTTCTTTCACATATCTTAGGGTGTTTGACATGTAATATGTCGGTGAATAAAACCCCAGGGGGTTTTGGGGAATGAAGACCGATGACACCTTGGCCCTGCGGACTCGCCAGAAGGGCAAATCGAACGTCTGTCGTTCTTCGTTTCTTTTTCCTCCTTAGGAAGGCTCCTAATTTTGTCTATTATTTCTGGCGCTCTCGACAGTGTATGCACTTGTATGAAAGAACTTCTTCCCGCCATTTTTCAAAACCACAAAAAAAAAACACACAACGTAGGTTCTCATTTGTTAGACGATCACAGCCAAGGCCAAACTTTGAATTTTTGAATTTTTCGCGGGCCTTTCAAACTGTTTCAAGGCAAATTTTTAAGGCGGGAAGTTTGGGTTATCACAGGCTACTTTATTTAACTAAAAGACCAAACCCCGCAGCAACTCGAATCCAACTTATTTATTCATGAAACCGAATAAGTATTTTCGCCAGAAATAATGTAGAATTGTATGACAAACTTTGTTAGGAAGGTTCCGAATCCTGTTTTTCCGGGCGCATTCGCCAATTTAGAACGTCAATCGCTTCGCCAATTAAGTGTTTGTGTTTATCGGTAAGCACATGCCGCCCAGCACCTCTCTATCACGAAGAAACGTGCCGTCACGGTCACAAACTCGTGGTTGGAAATCCCGGCTATTAGAACAAGCCGCGAGCATCACGTCGTCCCGACCGCTCACCTGACTTCTATTCAAGATCTGCATGTTTTATGCAGAAGGTGCGATAAATCCCGCCAGCTCGACTAGGAATCGCGCCCTCCACTTCCGCCACGTGTTTCTGTGTTATTTACCCCAATTCTCTTTTAAATGTTCACTTTCCACAACTCTGATATTAAACTACAACCGAGCAAATGTTAAAGTCTGAAAAGAGCAATAAACAACGTTTAAATTCGCCATACACTCTCGCGAAATTTTAAACAGCAAAGAATTCTTATCTGAAATTAAGATTGGACATCAGACAATTCATATGTTGGAAGCGTTAATCAAAAAATATTTATGTGGTCAAAAAAAAAACAACAGATTTATAAAACAAAAAAAGACCTGGTGTGAAGTAAAACTTGTGTAGGCAAAAAAATTACGTGAGGTTAGGAACTGCAGAACATGAAAATTTACGTACCCTCTATCAAACAAGTGAACTTTACTACCAACCCTCTCACTAGATACTACCCAAAATTCCCTAGAAGAGCTACCAACTACCAAAAAAAAGAACTAAACTTGCACATGGTTGCCTGTGTTTAACGATTTTCTTTACCAATTCTTTTTCAAATTCAAATTATTCAAATGTGATTTCGCGTCGTTGGTTTTTTTTCTTCAGCGCGAAATTTTAATTCAAATTTGGTCACCACAGTTCACCTTATGATTTTTATTTTTTTTTTCATGGTTTTAATAGAATTTAATATGTAATCAAATATGTGTCCATATAAAATGGGTGGCAAGAAATTCATTTATTCAGGCTTAATGAAGCTAAAAGTTCTAGATGAACTTTATTTTGATTTAATCATCAACTTAAATTAATGCATAATTTAACCTCACATAAATTCTTGTTTAAAATTGTTGATAGAATGTGGCTTAATTTTCCCATCGTCAAAATTCGGAAATTTTTAACTTCAACCGGAATAAACGCACGGGATCACGTGGCGGCGGAGTGACGAGATCACACACTCAAATTGAAAGGTTTTCTTTCCTTGGCGTGTTCATGTTAATGTTTATCTGCAAAACCGCGAGTATTTAAAATCCATACCACGTGTTGTGGCTGTCATTACGCGTCCTCACCTTGAGAAGGTTACCGCCTCACAATGCGGATGTTGTGGTCAACATGCGGCAGGTCTCGTTCGTACCTTTATAATAGAATTCATTTTTTAAAGCGGTTTCGTGTTTTTTTTCTTTTTCTTGACGCTAAATTTAATTTTAAACTGTGACACCACAATACTTACCTAAACAAAAATTATCGACCAAGTTGGACCATAAATATTAATAAAAAATAAATAATAAACCTAAAGATTATCGATTTCAACCACGTGTTATTCCATGCACGCTGCGCTCAGGACCAAGGAACGACAGGACATCAAACGCACCATAAAAATACACTTTTATTAAATAACAAATATAAATATCGTCAACACTAACACGTCCCTCGACTTTTTGGTTATACTTGACCTATCCTTAAATAATGGAATATTGAAACCTTATCACAATAACCGAATCAATGAAACACGTAAAGGAGCATTAAAATCGTGCACCCAGAAATGACCAACCCTAGAATAATCGAATCCCGCCTCTTTTTCAAATTAATCCTCTGTATCAGACTGTTGATAACCGGATACCTATTGGAGATATCGTTAAACCTAGTCTGCAAGCGCTTAAACGCGTGCCGCTGATTGGTCAAATGCTCCCTAGTCTCCATAGCTATCGCAATTTGTTCGTTAACCAAACGGTCTGAACTGCAACAGAACCTAAATACACGAATCGACGATCCCGAAACTCACCTGTGTATGTGCTGGTTCTCTTTTAAATACATATCGCGTCGGTTGTTAATTCCGTCGCTGCGAAAGGTATCGCCGGAGCCCCTCAATAAATCTTCTCTCTCTCTTCGAACTTCGTGCTGGGAGGTGGTTTTTTCGAAAATCTCGAGACAGATCTGTTAAAATATCACGGTGGCGCTGAAGAGTGTGAAGCATGGCGGCGCCGGAGACGGGCTGTTCGGACATTCGTTCGTTGACTTGGGTTAACTGTAGAGAATTTTGTCCCTTTTTAACCATAGTTTACAAAATAAAATATTCTAGTATGTTCTAGTGTGTGGTTACAGTTTATGCTTTGGTGCATTTAGAGTGATCACTGTGACCATATAAATTATTCATTTAGCAGTAGCTATAAACCATGTCTTTTATGGTTCTAATAACACTATCAAACGATAATCAATTAGTCTGGCCACTTGTTAAATCGAATTTTACAATCAGAGATTACACAGCAATAAATATGTGATTAAAAACACATTCAATCAACGCATAACTGGTGATTTGTGTTCATATAAAAAACTTAACTACTTGGTCATAATGATTGCATATAAGAACACAAAATTACACACAAGATTTAGTTATAATACAGTTAGTAAATTTATATTAACAAAGTAAAGCGGAAAATTTACTTTGTTTAGAAGTTCCTCAATTTCAAGAGCCATTGCTTCGAAGGTGTCTTCTCCTGAGAGAAGAGGAACAGCATCCGAGCTTGCATGAGGGGGCGACTTTATACCAGCCCCCAATTTACTAAAAGCCACTAATTTCAAATCTATTTCATTTTCCAGGTGACGTGCATGTTTACGCAAATCTGAAACGTAAAAGAGTAAAATTATAACCTCAAAACTTTTCTTAGCCATAAGTCGGTATATTTTAGAATGGCTGTGTCGCACATTGGCAATGGTATTTCCATAATTAATGCACCTTGTTAAAGTTAATACTTTGTTTCAATAATTAAATAAACAATAAATACCTTCATATGACAAAGCAGCAGCCATTTTGAAACATACTACACTACTCACAGTGCTGCCAACAAATTTTTTTGTTAATTTAACAGTGGGAAATGTGTCTTTATTTAAAAATACTTTAAAAATAAGGACATTTTTCCACTTTTGAAATTTAAATGATTATCATTAGTATTTAATTCAATCAAATTTAATTAAATTATGCACATAATTAAAAAAAACTAAATTAATGCCGGCCTTGACCAAACAAAAAACGACCAAATCTAGTGAGTAAGTAAACATAACCTCAACCGTCAAAACCAATTTTTATATGGATTTTTACCTTTTACCATGCATGTGCAAGAGCTTTCGTTCGGGAAAATCGGTTCTCGAAAACCAGCGCTTGACATCTCAGTAGACTGCATCTTCTATTACTATTTGTCCAAGGAACTCCAAATTAGCGCCTTCTATAGGGTTAGGTTTTGTAAAACTCAAAAACGTCGCTCATTTAGGTTTATTTTACTACCAACGCGCTGTGATACCATTGATTATAAATGGTGAGTATGCTGTGCTGAAATAATGGGAGTGACTTTGCGTTTTTAAGGAACGACCGTGTGGTTGAAATGGTGCGAGAGCGCTGTGAGCTGGATCACGCTTTATCCTGGTTGTCGACCCTCGGCGGTGCGTTCTCAGCACTTGGGGATTATTTCGCAAATTGTGCTCTTATAGCAGGGAAGATCTCTGTGAATCAGTTGAAATTAGCGTTACGGTTAGGGGACCCCACTATTGCTGCTAGGTGTAGGTTTTTTTTAGTTTAAGTTTAATTCAGCAGCAGAGGTTTAAACTAGCAAGATATATAATACATGAAGAGTATAAAAACGCGAAGAAGTCTGTGCTGGTGGATGAAAGACTAGTTAAAATGTGTAGGGGGATCTGGTCTAAATTACAATACGAACACAGTATACACAAAAGTCGAAAAAAATCGCAATTATAGATTTATCGATGAATTAAATTTTATAAATCTGGTAACATTTGTGATTTGATTTTTTTCACGCTTCTCTCGCTAGGTTTTGTCATGATGTGTTTACCAAACACGGTGAATTTTAGTTTGTCTAAAAGGAACTCAAAAACGGAGGTGTTTTTAGGGATAACTGAAACAAAAATGTTATTTTGGAAATGAAACTACGACAATCTTACTCTTAAACTGTGACTGAGGGGTCACTATTTGAAACGTCGTTTTGGTTTCTAAAACAACAGTGCCTGATAAGCCAATGTGTGACGGAACTTTCGACCTAACCACTTTTAATTCGCTACCAATCACTTCAGAGCGTGCTAAAATGGTGGAGAAATTGCTCCAATCAGAGTCTGTGCAACTCGGAGCTGGTCCTACTAATTCCAAGTTTTGTTTCATGTATTCACGCCACATTTGTCTAATGGGGGCCAAGGAATCATAATCCCAACCAGTTTTTGGAAGTTTTAATATATCCAACTCCTTTCGTTCTTTCCGTGTTAAAAAAGTCTTCTTTTTCCGGATTGGTTTCGGTTTTTTCTTAGTACTTCGGTGTTTTTCTAGTAAAAATGTCCACTTAAGCTCATGACTTAAGTTTTTGGAGTCAGACTTCGGTAGTTCTTTGAGGAGAAGATTTTCTATATATTTATACGGTTCACCTATCTCAGGAGCATCAGGTAAATAGTTTTCCGGTAAATTCGAATACAATGCGTCTAGAAGAAGAAAATTAGAAGATACTTTAACACCTTTGATAACATACTCGTCATTTTTAAATAAATCAAAACATAAACTTAGGTTAGGTGCACAAACACTTGTGTCAAGTAGGCAACCAACAATGAACTAGTATTATCAGAGTTGCCACTAATATAAAATTAAACTCACCATACAGCCGCACCTAAGCGAAAAAAACTGATCAAAGGAGGACGCACATTAAAAAGAAAAATAGTTGCTAGTGAAAAGCATCCGAAAATGATCCTTAATTAAAGATTATAAACGACTCAACATATTACGATTGCGAGAAACACTTTTTTTAATGAAGGTAAAATGGTTTTCTCATTTGATATTCAATTCAATCTTGTTTGTTTGACCCAACGTTGATCAATTTTATTGTAGAATTTTTTCTGCTTATATGTACAACCAAGATGGTTTCCTGATAATGATACGTGTATTGTGTGTTGCCTACTCTCAATATTAAGTTTATAGGTTATGTTAAAAAAAGTTAAATTGATAAGCAATGTAAAGAATTTTGGTAAAAAAGGCGCGAATGATATTTAAGTACAACTAAATCCAGTCGGTAAGAAAATTACAACATTATTTCTGTCTTGTAATAAAACTTTATAGTGAAACCAGTCGAAGCAAAACTCAGTAATTCTTATGGAAAACCACATCAGAAGACATCACTTTTCACCACCTCATTTTACGTGTGGAAACTCGCCTGAAACCTATTATTGCAAAGATTGTAACTTCCAAACAGAACTAACCCTCATTTTTAAACAACATCTTCAGGAACACCATACCATTAAAAAAGAACCTGATGAAGATTTACCAAACGAGAAACACGTAATTCAGAAGTACATCTGTAAAAAATGCACTTTTGTAACACACTTTGTTCTTAAATGGCTACAACACAGCGCTTCATGTTTAGCAGATCAAAAACACCGTTTGATTTTAAAACAATACATAAATACCTACTGTTTGAATGAACAGAAGATTAAATGGTACCAATGTAAGCTCTGCTTATATAAAACCAAATACAACTATATGTTAAAAGACCACATAAATGCGCGTCATTTAGACGAACAAGATGTTAAGTGGTACCAATGTGATCAGTGCCCATATAGGTCCAAACACCGTTCGAATCTTAGCAACCACATAAAACTACGCCATGTAGATGAACAAAATATTAAATGGTACGAATGCGAGGAATGCTCATATAGAGCTAAAAACGGCTGGAAGTTAAGAATTCACGTAAATGCGCGCCATTTAGCCGATCAAGATATTAAATGGTACCAATGCGACAAGTGTCCCTACAAAGCCAAGCACCGTTCAAATCTTAACAGTCATATAAAGCTACGCCACGTCGATGAACAAAACATTAAATGGTATGAATGCCAGAAATGTGCATACAAAGCGCGGAAAAAAGATTATTTAAGAAGTCACGTAAATGCCCGCCATTTGCCTGAGCAAGATATTAAATGGTACAGGTGCGACAAGTGTCCATATAAAGCTAAAAAGAATTCTTATTTAGCCAGACACGTAAGCAGGCGACATTTGGAGGAAAAGGACATTGAATGGCACGAATGCCAAAAATGTTCATACAAAGCTAAGTCAAATTCGTGTTTAAAAAGACACATGGTTTCGCGGCATTTGGATGACAAAGATATTAAGTGGTATGAATGCCAGAGTTGTCCATACAAAGCTAAGGAGGAGCGGTATTTGAAAAACCACATAAATACGCACCATTTGGATGAAAATAGCATTAAATGGTACGAGTGTAAGAAGTGTCCATACAAAACTAAACACAATTCCACTCTTCATAATCACGTGAAGTTGCACCACATAGACGAGCAGAATATTAAATGGTACGAGTGCCAGGAGTGTCCGTATAGGGCGAAAAATAGCTGGAAGTTAAAAATGCACGTCAATGTACGGCACTCAACTGGACAAGATATTAAATGGTATAGGTGTAACAAGTGTCCATACAAAACTCTGAATAATTCTCATTTAAAAAGACATCTTAGTTCTCTGTATTTACATAAAAAGTGTTAATCAAAGCCTAAATTATGCCACCTGTTTTAGTGTGAATTGTACCACTCGTTATTTGTTAAAACAAAAAATGTACATTTATGTAAATTAAAAATGTGTACTTATATTCTTGTTGTAATTAAAAAATTATTTTAACAAGAAAAATTAATACAGCGTGATCAAGAAATACTGTCCGGGTTGACAACCAATCCTGAGAAATTTTTCTTGCGCTCCTATTGCGGAACCTGATTCAAATGTTTGACGCTATGTCACTTTTATTAAGAGCTCAAGAAAGTTAGGTTATGATAGGTCAAATTTTAACCCAATGTGTGGTCAGCAGTTGTTTCCAACATATCTGGAAATTTGGAATCTTTCAAAAATTTGTAATTATTTTGCGTTGACAAACGTTAAAAATCTAAATACTGCTTTGAAAAATTAAAATAACAAATAAAAAAAAGGTTTGGAATAAATACATAGGTACTGTCTACTGTGGTACTGTTTTAAAGATTGCAGAATATTAATTAAAATAATTTAATAAAATAACAAATATTAATAGTCGTTCGGTATTTTGCACGTTTTAAAAAGCAAGAAACTACGTCAGGTTTTTTTTTTTTTGGGGGGGGGGGGGTATATAAACAGATACATTTTTTTTATTTATACATCCAGTTTTACAATGAAAATCTTCTTAGTTTTAAAGTTTTCCTTAAAATGTCCAATCCTTTCCCACTTTTCTCCAGTAATTAGATTTTTCTTAGAACTCCAATTTTCTCTAATTTGGTGCAGAATTTCGAAGTGTTTTCCATGGTTTTATTTTGACTAATTAATTGAATCTTTTCCTTGTTTTCTCTGCAATTTAAATTGTTCATATAATTTCTGTCTACCAGACAAATATTTTACACATTTAGATATTTTCTCTTCTTAACCTCCTTTCCTGTTAATATTGGATGATTGTTACGTTGTACGGGTGTTTAAAAATCGGGTGGCTAAACTCAACAATTTATTTCTTACTAACTCGAATTTACACGACTATTACCGCGATTATGTACACAATAATTCCGGCGCAATTTCACTGGGTTTTCTCTACATTCGGTGGACTTGACTCGACTGAATAATAATCGTTCCCGACGGTGGCCTCTATTTAAACCTATACGTTCCTCTCGATGGATCGAGAACGCCGCTTCGAGAGTTTTCTGGGCACGCAATCAAGACTTCCGGTAATTCGTTCCAGACTTGCCTTTATGGAACGCCGCCATCACCGATGATGATTCACCCATCAACGCCGTGCGTACTAGAAAGTTCGGGAACCTATAGGTGTCGTACCGGGGCGGCGTATGGTATAGCCACTAGATTACATATAGTAGCGTCACCTGGGTCTCCTGGCTGGTCCCAAATTGTGTTGGTTGCACTGAAGTAACTAAATGTCAGATGTTTTGGTTGTGTTTTGTGTTGTCTACCTTGGTGTAAACAACGTAGCACAAAAAGTCAAAACATGTTTTGTTGTCAAAACTCTAAAGACCATTTTGTTGTTAATTGGAAGTAAGTATGTTCTGTTATTCGTGTGGAGATTTGCGTTAAAATCAATAATTAATATATATAAATATATTAATAATAACAATTTTTCCTGTTTTGTGTATCAAATTTTAATTTTACACAATTTTTAATTTAAAGGAGGCGCCATTTTTCGCCTGGATTTTAAGTTGGCAGCACTAGTGGGACCAGTTAGTGACCCGATGTCGCTACTATATGAAATATAGTGGCTATAGCGTATGGGTTTATTTCGTAACAATATACTTTCAGTTATAATGTAACAAGTGATATGATTATTATCGATAATATTTCGAGTGAAACCGAGCTGCAGATTCAACGAGTGCGAAGCACGAGTTGAATGTGCTGCTTCGGTTTCACGAGCCATATCTTCGATTATTAGATTATTAATCATATCACGAGTTATATTCAACATGAGAATATAATAAATGAACACATTTTTTGATAATAGAATTGATTTCGTCGTTTTGAGCTTGCCCCCAACGTTGGCAAGCCATAAAAGACAAAAAAATTTACGAAATTTTAAAATTTGTCAATTTGACAGTTTTTAAATTTAGGTAGCAACAGACCACAATAAGGCAATAAAATTATTATCGCTGTGATAGACATGTAACTAAGGGCATGAACAAATTCTATTGGAAGAAATGGGGTCATGTGATTCATGAATTATATTCTCACTAAAATTTTTCCTCACTTCCACTCATGCCTCTAAGTTTCATAAAGCAAAAAATGGAACAAAATATTGGTAACTGCGTATAAATCGGCAGAAGGAAAAATAAAACTGCAGGATATTTATTTTTGTATGCATTTATTAATACTGATAGGTGAGGGATGCACGAAGTGTGGAGTTCTACAATGTGTTGCCCAGAGCGCTCTGAAATTGAAACATGTGGGACCAAGTTGTATTATACAATAATTCCAAATTTTAAGGTTTCAGCTGAAGAACTCCCGCCAGTGCAGTGCAAAAAGGTGCAGATATAGAGCATATTTCAAACAAAAATCCTGTCGAAGTCATTTACTTTTCTCCCGGGTCTTGAGCTGTGAATTTTAAAACATTAATATTGATGGTAATTCTTTTTCTGATATGTACCTGAGACGGATGAAATAAGAAGAACAATAGCGACAGCTGCAGCTGCAGCGTAAATTTTTTGAAGCATTTTTTCAGTTGAAATAATCGACTTGGTCTTTTGATATTTTAACCAACAAGTATGTAGTTCTTTCCAGAACAGGTCTTTATATACGTCTAGCTACTGATTAAAATGAACAATTATATATATTTTAACGCATTTCTGCACGCTATTTTATGTTATAATAATAGTAATAGCAATAATAATAGTAACTTATCGCCTAACTCATCACGAGCTTTTACTACGATAAGTTATTCTTTTCTTTTTTTTTTCTTTCGAAGGTCAATATATATTACGCGTTTTGTGCAATTGTCAAGAAACTGTTTTTTGGTTAAAACGGATGTATGTTAAAAGACTCAGAAGTGGCGTTTTATGGAAATTATTGAGCCTAATTTTGTCCGTTACTTACTGAGAATTATGACATTTCGATCTCATGGACTTGTCAAACACCTGTAGAATAAAATTTTATGAAGTGATTTCTTGATTCTTGTATGTCAACTCATCCAGTAGTTTTGGAAATTCCTGATCTGATAAAATTGCCAACAGAACAGTTCAGTTCCGCCAAAACAGCCGTTTAGTTTGTCCGTCTAGAGCTAGTAAGGTCCTCCTTCCTCATCGTTGAACCCCTCCACCCAGCTTCTCCGACCAACAAGTCATTGTGCTATAAGATGTTTCTTATCGTGTATTATTATGTATTATCAATGACCCAATTAATTATGCGTGTGCAGCATATTCTGCCCTCGTACTTTATCGACCGATCAAATGTTCTTAACCGTTAAATATGGAACTGCTACGACACATTCTTCTTTTTCATATTCTGTTCGCCAAATGAATCCTCTTATATAATTCTATAGCTTACGCTCAAGAGGTAAAAAGCTCTTGAAACATAATTTTTTGGTGACTATAGAATATCAGTTAAAATTGGAGATGTTAGTGAATAAAAAGGGGTTTTAAAAATGAATTGCATCTAACGCTACAGTCGGATTAGTGTAATGTGAGTTGCTTAGTGATTTTCTAATATGAAATGTAGTGAAACTCTCAAATTCATCACAGTTTGACAATAATCATGGAAAATGGTGTAAAATACGTGGCGGAAATTCTCTTATTTAGACTTTGCTATTTTTTGTCACTATATAATTATATATCTAAAAGTCCTGGATGTTTTTACTTAAGTTAATATTATTCACACTTCATAAACTTCTCACTCGAGATTTACAATATAGTTCGTTTATGGCATTGACACTAATCTTAATGTTGGTCCACTTTGAGAGAAAGGATCTTGAAAGTTTTCATCTGTCAAATTAATAATATTATGGACGTGGAGTTTAATTTGTATTTGTTGTTTTAATGTTGCTATTTGTGTATAATCCTTTTTTTGAAATTTTTGGTAGAGAGTGGTGTAATTAAATGTTAGTTGTTTCATTTCTTATAATTCTAATACTCATTCAGTTATCGTTATACTTTCAACACATGGTTTCTAGTTAAAGTTGACGATTTTTCTCCCATGTCCATTTGCTCTAACAAATGTTAAATCATAAACTATATGGGAAGATCCAGGTCGGGGTAAAAGGCGCAGTTTGGTTAAACAGCTGGCTTTTTTGCGAAGACGGGGTATAGAGCATAAATATTTGACAGTTCACAGTTCAAGGCCAAATTTTGAATTTTTCGCGGATTTTTAAATTTTGTGCACATGTCTCATTTTGGCGGGACATTTGGGTAACCACAATTTCAGAATAGCAAATCTTCTTTTTATAATTGATGAATAAACTGTCGATAGTAGATATTGTCGTCCACAAAATTTTTCATCACATATGTTCTTGTTACTATGTTTATAAAAATGTTAGCAGAAGATGCCACTTTTGGAGGTCATTGTTCAAAAACTTAATACGTCATGGATTATTACATAATTTCTTGTTTAGGGCTTTTTGTTCTGGGAGAAACTTTTTTAATACGCTGATAGCGTCATCTTATCATTTTCCTCATTATTTATAAGTTTAAGGCGTGGACATAATAATGGCCACAGAAATTATTTCTAGAACGGTGTTATCAGTTATAATATATTAAGTGCATCGCAATGTTATCGATAATTTTGAGCAACAATAACTCGAATGCTTGTTGCATTGAAAACGCACGAGTGCTTTAGCACGAGTGCATTTTTCTTAGGCAACAAGCATGAGAGATTATTGTTGTTCAAAATTATCGATTTCATTGTGATGCACGCAATATATTCAACAGATTATTGCAAGAACAAACATTTTAAAAATAATTTTATAATGATTTACGAAGTAGTTTGGTGTGCGATACTATGGCGACGCAAGTAAATAAGAACAGCCATTTTGCAAAATTTGTGGGTTTAAAAAACCATGTCCAATTTTCGTTTTGGTCGTAACACGCCAAAAGAAATTGATGATTCTATTACAAACATTACGCCGCTAAATACGAAGAACTCACGAAATTCAATCTGGAGGCAATTTGAGAAGTTTTGCGGTGAACGCAAATATGTTTTTGATGGAAACACTTCCACGGAAAAACTAGCATTCATCCTCAAAGATTGGGGGTACAATATGAAAAAAGTCGATGGTAATGACTACAAAGAAGCAGTAATAAAAACGATGTGGAATGTAACGGCAAAGCAGTTGCAAGAACTGTATTTCAATAAATTTGGTATAAAGTTTGATCCTTTTGTTGACCTGGAATTCAAGGGTAGTAGAAATGCACGCGACGCAAAACGCCGGAACCTACAAATACAACCGGAAAAACGCAAAACTAGTTCCTCAATTTTGACTCTAGAAGAATACAACAAGATTCTAAAGATTTATAACGAAGACACGCCAGATGGTTTACAGAAAATGTTTTTTTATGTGGCTGGATTAGAATTAGCTTGGAGGGGATGTGAAGGTGTTAACGTTACTATCAAACATTTTAAGGAAGAAAGTGATAATTGTGGTTTGCCTACGGGGCGAATAGAATACAATTGTATTTTTTCCAAAACAGCTCAAGGAGGTAGCCATAAATTAACAGACAGCAAATGGCTTGCAACAAACACCACAGATCCTAGAATTTGCCCTGTTAGGTAATTAAATACTGTTTCAAATACAAAATAATAATTATTTTATTATTTAAGGCTCTACAAAAAAATGCTGAGCAAGAGAGGTAAACATATAACCACCGATCGTTTATTTTTAACGCCAAATCCTGCATGGAGAGAACCTAGTTCTGTAGGATGGTTCAAAAATTCACCCGTTGGAAGGAATGAAATGGGGAAATGGACAAGAACCGCCGCAGAAGAAATAGGCATCGACATAAAGAAAAAGAAGATTAGTAATCATTCATTACGGTCAACTGCAGTGTCGCAACTTGCAAAAGCGGGAGTCGGTGAAGAACAGCTTATAAAGATTACCGGTCATGCCAATACTTTCTCCATCAAACCATACCTTCAGCTCGATGGAGATCATCATTATCAAATGATTGACAAATTACGCGCCAACTCAACGGCTATGGAAGAGTCTAATAACAAATCCACAAATTGCGCACCGTCTGCTTTGGTACAAATGTCTAAAAATATAGTTACTACTTCACCAAGCACACAAACCCCTGTAAATTACTACAACTGTACCATAATTAATTACAATTCTTAGTTTCATAATTAAATATTTGGTTAGTAACCTCTTGTTTTTTTTTGCAATTAACTGGTACTTGCTTATCTTATAGTTGGCACATCTGGCTAGTGATAATTATCGGTAGTGGTAATTGCACAGTGTGCAATTATCACGTAATTGTATGCTGATTGGTTGAATTTACAAATATTGACGCGTTTGATTGGTCAGTTGACATCATGTGACATGTGAGTGCAATAATCGTTATAATTATAGTGTATGCTCGTTAAAGCATGTTCAGCACTTAACAATGAGTCATCATGTATGTACACTAAAAACATATAAGACTGATAAAATGTTAGTGTTCTTTTTTATTTCTGTACACAAGTGAACATTTGTATTTGTAATCATTCTTTCAATTAAAATATTCGA
Organism: Zophobas atratus; assembly: GCA_022388445.1. NCBI lineage: Eukaryota > Metazoa > Arthropoda > Insecta > Coleoptera > Tenebrionidae > Zophobas > Zophobas atratus. Next base: position 15,313,038 of record CM039446.1, read on the forward strand.
CTTGATATGTGTTTGAGAATAATAAATATTTCTCTCTAAATGTTGAAAATAATTCATTCTATTTATACAACTGCAGTCAAAATACTTGCTTAAAAATATTTACACTGACAAAATTTGTATATACAGGGTGTCTCAGAAATAAGTACATTAATTTTAATCAGTTATAGAGCTCATTGAACTCAACAACTTTTCTTAGTAGAGTTTTGTCAAGAACTTTTTAATTATCAAGTTAAAAATTGTTAAAGTTATACCCCAATTAAGGTTACCCGCCCATGCATCCTCAGTTACCCATGGACACTAATAGTTATTATAATTAATAATTTATGGTCAAAAACAGTTACTAGGATACATATTTTCCTAATCTTGTCAATGTGACAAACATTTAGAGAGAATTGAAAATCCTGCTCCCTAATGGCGTACGGAATTTCAACAGCCCAAATGTGGGTGTTGAACACCTTCCCTCGTGTAACCGACCTCATCAGTTGATGGTATAAGAGATACAAAATTTGCTTGTTCGTTTATTTTTCTATTAACCCGCTCACAAAAGTTTTGCCTACGTGGTAAGTCTGTTAGTTTCAATAACTGAACTTTCTGGTCCTGAAAGGGGTACATTTGTTCTCTGAGTATCCTCCAAATACTACTCTCCGATACATCACACTAGACAGTGATACGTGCTAGTGCCCGGTCGAGCTTCGACACTCTTCAAAACAGCCTCTTCAATATTAGCAATTCTATTACTACGTAACTTACCCCGATCCTGAGGTGCAGGTTTAAAAGATCCGTACTCTCGAAAATGCTGCAACGTTCTTAAAACTGCGCACATTTGGCAGACGATTTGGGAGGTTTTCTGAAAAAATTCCTTGGGCGCGAGTGCCGTTTCCCCGAGCTTCACCGTACGTTAAAACGATATCGGTGCATTCCAGATTTGAAAACAAAGCCATTTCAACACATTTCGTCTATAAATTAGAAGTCTGTGCCAAACAAACTTTAAAGAGACAACGTTTAATAAAAACATTGACATAAAAATGATTGTCAGTGCCAAAACGGTTGCTACCGTACCTTCTTCATTGTTGTAGTGTTGCTATTATTTAAGTTATTATTTAAGGTGAACATAGACGGCTCGTGAATATATGGGTGGGAAAATTCGAAATTCGACTTGAGTTTTCGAAAAAATGCTAGATAAAAAAGTTGTTCCGTTTCACGGGTTCTGCTACTGGTTAAAATTAATGTACTTATTTCTGAGACACCCTGTATAAATCACCAATGTTTGTGGATAATTCACAGCATCCGTATTTCTTATGGTCAACCATGAGTCTTGAGTCATCCTTTGTCTTGTCATCTTTGAAAGTTCAATTGTCTGGCGCTCAACTTGCGACGTAAATTATTTAGGATTTGCGATTTTTATGGATGTGCGGATGATCTTGCGATTCTGGGTATGTTGAATGCAAAATCTGACATGCGCAGGGATATTTCATATTTTCAAATACGTAAATTTTCGTTTTTACGTTTTTTTTAGGGCGATTTTTTTGTGAACTGATTTTATGACGGCCCGTCACACATTCTTTAGGTACTAGAAGCTTTAATTTCTTATTTTCTTATTAACCATTTTAATAAAATATAGATCAGTGAATTTGCTTCACCAGTTTTAATGGTTAGATATTTTTTTAATAATGTTAACTGCTTATCATGCTTATTCGTCCTTGTGCAAAGCGATGGTTCTTTGCAAAAGTATATTGTTACCACACAAACGATAACAATATTGATAACTCCTGAATATACCGTAACGAGTTTTGTGATACAAAAATTACATAGTAAACAACTTTTTCGCGCTTCTGGCGATAGATAAAATTATGCATAGCAAGAAAGTTTTAACAATTTATAATGATTTTTTGTTAAAACTGGGAAACAATGTGCAACTATCAGTTGATGATTTTTTTATAATTACGTGTTATAACATCAGTCACGTCAATTACCTTATTAAAAAAAAATGTTGTAGATACTATTAGTTTTTTCCAAAGATATCGTGTCAAACAAATTTTTTTTTTTTTTTTTGAAATTTATTATGGTATTAATAGGAACTGCATTTGAAGTTAACATTTTCTTTTTCAAAGAATCGCTAAATGCAGTTGTATTAGAATGTTCAAAAGAAATATATTTTCCTAAATATTTTTTTATTTTTAACTTAGTTATAATGATGGCCTGGTGTAACAAGTAGTTTTATTCTGAATGTGAATTACTGTTTCTTAGTTAAAAAAATTACTGAGTGATTGAACTGTCAAAATAAATTTGATAAGAGTTTTTACACCCATCCCTTATGATGAGAAATAAATGAGAAAGTTAATTTTTGACAGGCGTACAAAAAATATGGTGTATTACGATGTATTGTGTAGCCTCGAAGTAAAAACAAAACACATGGAACGCTATCGCACTAAGAGCTAATTGTACTGCTAATAATACTACCGTAACGAGTTTCACTTGTTTCTTCCTATAAAACAAAATAACGTGGAAAAATGTACATAATTGTTGTTTTTGTCAGCAACTACTGCTTATATAAAGAGCTGTGGTGGTAAAATGTTGCATTCTTGGTTAAAATATTTGAAGACCAGGTCGTTTACTTCAACTGAAAAAATGTTTAAAAAAATCTGTGCTGTTTATATTGTTGTGGCAATCATTTTTCTTTTTTCGCTAGTCAAGGGTATGTTTTAGCGAAAGAATTACCACCAATAATAATTGTTAAAAATTTACAGCTCAAGATGAGGAAAACCCTCTACCCCATCACTAATTAAAAGAAAAATAAAGGAAAATGCACCTTTTTGCACTATAGCATTGGCATGGGTTCTTCACGTAACACTATTAATAAAGGCACAATGAAATAACCCGCAGTTTTATTTATTAACACTTTCGACCTTAAATTTTTTATAAAGAACAAGTCCTAATGGAAGAACTTCTTCCTTTGATAATTAATACAGCGTCATTGGTTCAAAACTTGACTGCATATATGAGCCATCACGTGTACAGTAAAAAACATATAACTGTTAAAGTGACAGTTGCTAATTTTTTAATTTCTGTTTACAATATTTTTTCTAATTAATTAATATCAAAGCAAACACTCTACTTTCTGTAAAAAAAGTAAGTAATCGATTTGTGGCATTTTCGAGGGCTTTAGGTGGAGGAAACCCTAGAAATCACAACACAAAGCGTCAAAAGTTATATTTCTAGAGTTTCTGAACGTACCCCAGACGGTGGAAACTATAGCAAATCGTCTCCTTTTCACTAAATAAATATAAAAATGCAACAATAAAAGAAAAAGAGCGAAAAAAATATCCTAAACAAAATCCAGAAAGAGGAAAGAAAAAAGTAACCGAAACCATTTGAATACTACAAAACTAGAAAAAGCCCCATATGATTCATTGTGAAGAAGTATGTAGAATCTGCAATACTAGTAACCGAAAGAAGCAAATACGTGCTCCAACGAACATCATATCAAAAAACAGATCATAATTAAGAAGATAAAGTGGTGGCGATACATAAACTCAAAAACATTCGACAAGACGATAAATACAAACAACAATGAAAAGTAACGTAAAGAATTGGTAATAGAAGTAAAGAAGAAACGTGGGAGGACTTTGGAGAGTAAACTGAACAAAGTCCACCTATTTAAATCAAAAGTATTGAAATACTAACAGATGAGATAGAAATAAATAATCAGGAAATGGAAAGGAACGACTTGAAGCAGCAGGTGGAAAATTTATAGGAAATTGTGAGGGCGAAGAGCAAGGAATAACGAAGCCAGAATTTGAAAAACCATTAGTAGGTTAAAAATATTAAGAACTAAACATTTAAATCGATGAAGAAAAAATAGAACAACTAAAACAATATCAATACTTCTGAGTTATATAGAACACAAAGGAAAGCAAGAAATAGAGGTTAGTAAAAGAGTGGAAAAGGAATCTAAAATGTACTATGGATTAAACTGAACATTTATCAACAAAAGAGAAGTGTCAAAAATGAAACAAATTAATATTGGGCAAGCTCGAAATGGAAATTAGAAGAAATAAGGTCGTCGTAGTGGGACTCCAAAGAAATGAAACAAAGGTACAGTAAGTTTTAACCCAATAAGGGTGGTACTGATAACCGATACAGACAAAGTAGCCAGAACAGGCGTATTCAACCCAAAAAGGGCTGTCATAATAAAATTACAAAACTGGAACAAGAAACGAGAATTGTTCAAGAAATCCAAAAATCTAAAAAAATCAACTGAAGACTACCATTAAAAAAAAAACGAAAGAAAGATCTCCTACGACACCTAAAAATAGCAAGAGCAAATGGACATCGAGCCTACTTGCGGTAGAACAAACTGACTCTAAGTGATTAAGTAATCAGTGTTGCAGAACATAAAGTAAAAGAGCAAAACGGAGAAAGAAGAGGTGGTAAATGCACAATAAGAGAACAATCATACGAGCAAACAAACTAGGAAGAAGACAAGAACCCAACGTGGCATGGAATTGGAAATTGCGTAACTGTAATACAATGAATAAAAGAAAAAAGAGAAAAACAATTAAAATAGGGATGTGGGATGTGCAAACCATGCTGGCAAAGTGTAGAATGAAAGAAGTGGCAAGAGAAATGAACAGGGTTCATGGTAAATAAAAAATCCAAAAGCGTGGCAGACTAGCAATCCTAGGAGACTTTAACGTAAAGATGGGCAAATAATGGTCATGGAAATCGACATGATAATAATTCCCCCGCAAAACTGAGCATACAGTGGCTTGGTTGATATCGGGAGAGTGATACTGAGGTGGGATCAGATCACTGCCTGAAAATAGCTAAGATAAAATTGAAGCTAGTCCAGAAAAGAAGGGGACGAAACAGAAGGAAAAGATGAAATGTAGACAGCTAGACAGAAAGGAAACCGAATATGAAAAAGAAATCGACATACAACTAACGAAATGCATATAAGGTGGAACAATAGATAAAGAATGGGGTAACATAAGGAAAAGAATGAACAGTTCGATAGTAAAAGCAAAGAGATAATAAGAAAACAGATGAATGCAAGGGATAGATATTTAAAGCCAGGAACAAAAGAAGACTACAGAACATACCAAAGAATTAGGAAGAATAGCATAAAATTAGTGAAATACAAAACGATGACGGGGATTGAGGAGATAATGAGGGAACTGGAAGAACATAGTAAGAACAATGAAAATTTCATAGAACTATAACAAAGCAGGAAAGAACAAAGACAGTGGTAAACACAGATACAGGAGTGAAGAAAATATTATAAAAACTTGGTAACCCAAGGAGAAGTCATGGGAAATGAGGTAGAAAAAGTGGAAAATCCGCTACCCGAGGTAGAAATAGACCAAGAATTAATATCTGGAGGAGAATTTTGCGATGTAATAGCACATCTTAAACATAATAAGGCCGCTGGACCACACAATATAGTAAATGAACTCATAAAACATTGAGGAAACAGACTTGAGCAAAAAATATGTAACCTAATAAGAAAGATGCTTTGTACTTTCGATTGGTACTGAATTTTATGAGAATGAATGAATGAAAAAAAAATTGTATTATTATTTTTAACTGAGAATAGCCTTGAGCTGTTAAGATATTTAATTAGGCAACCCATATGCGATTTGTTTGTTTATGTATTATATTTGATAAAAAATATTTTTCGTTAGTAACCAGATGAGTGAAGATCTTATTCTGAATGTTAGACTATTTGAGAAAAGCGTAATAAAGAAAGACAGTTTTTGACAGACGTACAAAGAAATGTGGTGTAGGTGTTATCGATTACATACTTTTAAATTAAAAAATATACCTTTGTATATAAACATATCGCACTAAAAACTACTAATGCGAATAATAATAACTATAGTTCTAGATGGTCCTTGTGATAAAACAGGATAGTTTGCAAAAGTGCACTAAATTGTACTTGAAATATCGAGAAAATGTAAAAGTAGAGAGTCGGCCGACGGACTCGTTTACAATACTTCCTTTGCTTACGCACGGGAAGTTAAAAATAAAAGGAGTATGCTAAGGAAAGTGATAAGGCCGTGGAACTTTATTTGGTACACCTCTGTATTCTGAATTAACAGGGAGTAGTACTCAAGGCGGACTCATCAACCACAACCCAGTAAAAACAGTTACGTCGTAGCGATGTTAATGCCACTTAACTCTGTCTACGATCTTGTTAGCTGTTACATCCCAAACTGCGTACATTTGCTTTCCCTGTGCTATGTAATGTAATCAACAGTGACCCATGCTTGTAACATACTGGTGACATCCACATTGTTTCAGACTAGAGACGTGCTCGCTGGTACATCATCATAACGTTGTGTTAGTATGTCGCTAGATTCTTTATATTTTTATGTATCTGTTACGTTTTATTTTAAATGCCAATATAACATATTAAATGGACATAGACGTTACGTATATATCGCAACATCGTAAACATATGACTCTCAGTATATTTTATTAACATGATCTATGCGATATGAATAGGCATTTCAAAAAGTCTAGTTACCATTTAGGGATATGGATATGGAGAGTAAAATTTAGAGCTTACAGTAAATTATTATTTTATTCAATGTTTTAAAAAATATAATATGTAATAAGTAATAAAATACAAAAATATAAATATATAATATAAATAAATAAATATATATATGATTTCCTGATTCGAAAATAATACAATATAATTTACACTTAAAAAAAGACACAGAAACTATAAACTGTCGTTGTTTTTTCTTTCTTCAGGCGTTGACTAGAATGCCGTAGCCACTCTGAGCAGCGTTGTTCTACTTCTTTTTCTATTGCGGAATGGGTCTTCATTGTAATTTCTTCAAAAATAAAAATTGTAATAATTATATTTATTGCAAAAAAATACCTTTCATGATATTCATTGTTTTTGTCCCAGCCATTTTGGAATTTTCCTACCGAACAAACAAGCTACAGCAAATTCGCTGAATTTTTTTTTTTAATACACGCCCCACATCGTTCTTTTTCCCATTACCACCTATCTGAGACAATAGCAGTTCCTGAAATAAGAAAAGAAGAAAATATTTTTATGTATATATATCGAGTGGCACTGAAATAAGTTCGGAAAATAAAACCACAACATCACGTATATAAATATTCGTGTCGGCTGTGCAGTTGATCCCTCAAATAATTGGATTTTAATTGAAATTTATATTCACTTGTGTGTAGTTTTTGAAGTTAAGTTGTTTATCTATCAGCTGATATAAAATTCTTATCACCGCTGTAAAAACTAAGCGGTAAGTTTGCTCTTTTTCATCCACAACTAATTGTGATTAATTTGACTCTTTTTTCCTATTGTCTCATTCATTATAAATTATAACTAACACCTTTCCGTTGCCCGTGATCTTGTTTGTATACATTTTGACAAGTCGCTGTAAAGGGCACTACCAGCGTGAAGCGTGTGTCCCTGTTTTTCCTCATTCCTGAATATTCACTAAAAATGAGCACTTCCTGTACTTGCTGCGGCAGAAATGCTGACTCTTGTAAGATTGTTAATTGCTGTGTCTGCGGAAAATCTTACAAAATTGAATGCGTTGATTTAACAAACGCAGAGGCACGCAAAATTCATCAAAAGTCGGGTCTATCATGGTCCTGTAAGAACTGTGCCAAGATTGGGAGTGATATCAACAGCTTGAAGGCAGTTATTGTTGCATTGCAAGAAGAAATTAAAGTATTAAAATTATCTGTATCTACTGTGTCTCCTTCTACTGCAGCTTCTGCATCGCTGTTTCAGACAGAAAAAGTCATCCAAGAGGTGTCAGAAAGGAATAAGCGTAAATGCAACATCATTATTTATGGGCGCTCTGAATTAATCAATAAAAATAAAACTGAATAATCTGAGGCTGATACTGTGTTTGTAAAAGATGTTCTAACAGCTTTAAAAATTGGTGACCTGGGGGATCTTAAGCCAATCAGACTTGGGAAATATGATCCAACTAAGCAAGACCGGCGTCGTCCAATCAAGATTACCCTTTCGTCAGAAGAAGATGTGGTGTCCGTACTTCGTGCATCTAAGTCCCTGAAAACGACTGATCCTTGGAAAAATATTTTCATATCTAGAGACCGTACTAAGATGCAAAATGAACTATACAAAAGCGTTAGAAATGAATTGCATGAGCGTTTGTCAAATGGGGAGCAAAATCTTATAATAAAATACAAAGATGGAATTCCAAACATAGTTCACTCGGAAAACTAAAGGCGCCCGGCAGATTACCATTTGCTCTAAACATATATTACCAAAATGTGCGTGGCTTACGGTCAAAGATTGAATCTTTTTATACAAGTGCGTCAGATCGTTTTTATGATATTGTAATTATTGCAGAAACTTGGCTGATTTCATCACTGTACAATTCAGAATTATTTCCTCCCTATTATAATGTGCTTCGTTGTGACAGAAATCTTAATACCACTGGACGTAAAACTGGTGGTGGTGTCTTAATAGCCCTGGCTGATCATATAACTTACAATGCCGTTGATGTGTCCTTAGTAAGAGAGCTTGTACCCCTTATAGATATAATTATGTGTTGCTGTAGTGTTCATTCGTTTCGATTTTTCATGATTGGTGTATACATACCACCGGATGTGTCTAGTATCGATCTAGAGGTGTTTCTTGAAGCACTGGGCGCTTTGATCTTGGACAAACCAGTTATAATTATTGGAGATTTTAACTTGTCTCAATACAGTACCAACTATGTAGTACGTAATGTGTTTTGCAGTAAATTAAACAGTTTTCTTGATTTTTCTCAAACAGTAAATCTTTCTCAGTATAACAATATCTTAAACTTCAACAATCGTTTACTTGACTTCGTTCTCTCCAATACTGATTTCAAAATCAGTGTTAATCTTGACCAACAATCATTTGTTCCACCTGATCCCCATCATCCTGCTCTGCATATTGAAACAGAATTCTTGATTTCTTCCAAACTCCCACGGTTTCCATGTGATAATAATCGACGTTATAATTTTCGGAAAGCCAATTACAATAAGTTATACAGTGACCTTCTACATACTGATTGGTCCTTCCTTACAAATTTTGAAGATGCCAATGTTGCACTTGATCACTTTTATACCAAGTTGTATAGTATACTGGAGTCGTCTGTACCTAAATTTCTACCTAGCAAATCATCCTATCCTATGTGGTACAATAGACAGATCATTTCGGTTTTAAAACTCAAAAATTTCTATTGGAAAAAATGGAAAAAAACATCTAATATGACTTTTTATAATGAATTTAAAAGGCTTAGATCCACTTCCAAACAAATAATAAAGACAGCATATCGTGAGTATTTAAACCAAATTGAAGAATCTATGAAGAATAATCCTAAAGACTTCTGGAAATATGTTCACTTACAAAAAGGTACGACGCGTATACCTGGAAGATTAGTTGATGAAGATAAACAATTTGAAGATCCACAAGAAATTGTCAACGCTTTTGCGAAAAGATTTTCTGATGTCTTTCGGCCAAAAACCATTATCGGAATATCTGATGTTATATCAAATAAGCTCTCGTTTACTATACCGTCGGTGACTGAAGAGCAACTAATTGATATTATGTCAACCTTCTCAAACAAAATGACCGCTGGTGACGACCAAATACCAAGTTTTTTAGTACGTGACGCCAGATATATTCTTGCGAAGCCTCTATCAATTGTAATTAACTTAGTAATAATGTCATCCACATTTCCTGATAGATGGAAAAGAGCGCGAATCACACCTGTATTCAAAAAAGGAGATTCTACTAATCTAAAAAACTACAGACCGATTGCAATACTATCAAACTTTGCTAAACTTTGTGAAATAGTGTTGTATAAAACTATCTTTGTTAATGTCCAAAGTCATGTATCTGCATTCCAACATGGATTCTGGCCTGGTCGATCAACAGTTACTAATTTGTGTACTTTGACACAATTTCTCTCTGAAGAATTAGATAACAACGGACAAGTGGATGTTATCTATACAGATTTTTCAAGTGCTTTTGACTCCATAAATCACACCATCTTGCTTCTTAAATTAAGTTCTTTTGGATTTGCTCCTAGCTTCTTGAAACTCTTGGAGTCCTACTTAAGTGGTAGGTTCAACTACGTGACGTATAACGGTTACCATTCTTTCAATTTTGTAAGTACATCCGGTGTTCCTCAAGGCTCCAATCTTGGCCCTCTTCTGTTCGTTCTTTTCATTGATGATTTGCTTCTTTCACTTAACTGTAAAGTTTTGGCATACGCTGACGATTTGAAGTTATACTGTCCCATTTCAAACAGTGATGATGTTAAAACCTTCCAAAGGAACCTTGATACATTAGTAGATTGGTGCAACAAGTCCGAGTTGTTATTAAATGCAGATAAGTGTTATGTAATGACATTCAGTAGGAAAGTAAATGTGGTAAAATCAGACTATACCATCAACGGTCGGATTCTTTGCAAGAAGAATGAGGTAAAGGATCTTGGTGTTCTTTTTGATTCGCGCCTTTCATTTGTGGAGCACATCAGTAACATATCCACCTCAGCATCTAAAATGCTTGGATTTATATTTCGGGTATCAAAAACTTTTCAAGATCCTCTTCTGTTAAAAAGTCTGTATTTTGCGTATGTGGTAAGCAAGATGGAATATGCCTCTGTTGTCTGGTATCCTTGCTATGTGATACATAATCTTGCTGTTGAAAAGGTACAGCGTCGCTTCTTGAAGTATCTTTCGTATAAAATTGATGGATTTTATCCTCAAAGAAACATAGACTACAATTACCTCCTTCAGAAACATGGATTTGTTAGTTTAAAGAATCGACGTGAAGAGCATAGTGCTCGTTTCATATCCAGATTGATAAGTGGCAAGATAGATTGTCCTGAATTGTTGGAAAGAGTCAATTTTCATGTACCACGTGTTGCGTCTCGCTACATGGCCACGTTTCATCAACCAATTTCTAGAACGAATTTGCTAAGAAAGGCACCGTTAGTTCATATGTGCAGTAATGCTGATAAACTGTATGATGATATTTTTTTTCTCCCAAGTAAACTGTAATGTGTTCGTTTATTTAGTTTATAATAGGGATAGCTTCTAATTGTGGGTATGATAATAATTTAGTTTGGGAACGAATATAATCTTATTTACATTTTTATTTTACGTTGTTTATTTTATTTTATTTTGCTACTAGTTAAGTTAATATTGTCCAGTAATTGGATTGTATCTGTTGGGCAATAAACATTATTATTATTATTATTATTATAAGTAGAGAAAATTTTAAGTAATTTCTTTTATCTAGTCCTAATTCAGGGGAAAAAATATCAAGATCTACACCTCATTCAGTGCCATTTGTTTTCATCTAAGCAACACACAGCAAAAACAAAGAAAAAATTTAGTCACAATGGAAACTGAATAAATCATTGCCGCATCATTTACATTTAACAAGATGTTCCATATTTGTTTCTTGAAACTGGAGCAGCAATTTAATTACTTTGAATCCGTGTGACAATTAAAGGATTTTTTTTTCCGAATCTATTTGGAAGTCACCGCGTATGTATAACATACAGGGTGCTTCACTATAAGACTTTTCTGCAACCCGCTATGTATGTAACGTGTTAAGCGAAATGTGTCATGTTTAGTAGGTTCCTAAAAAGTGTTATAGTATTACAAGCATCTACCTGTATATAATATCCAAAATTATGTTATATGTAAGTACATATAAATTTATTGTATTTTTTTAACTTACAAAGAAACCTGCTTGTTGTAGTAGGCAGAGATAATCTTCTAACTCCTCAAAATTTGTTTACCTGTGGTCTTGGCGGCATATCTTCTATTACTGTTTTCTTTTTCATTTGTCACATTTGATGACGTTTTCATATTGGAGATTTGTTCACTCGTTTCCTTCAGAATTTCTTTTGTTTCGCACATATTTTTTGTATTTGTTTCGAGTCTAGAGTAAAATTATGTTCATTAGCACCTACTTCATAAAAAATTGCAGTAACATACCTTTGCAACATGTTATGGCAAAGCGCCTCACTTTCAAAAACAATCACCGTAAGTTCTTCAAAATCAGCGGGAGTATCTTCAGTGATTAATGGTGGTATTTCCAGCTTATCTGAAAAAACTGTTGTTTTTTACGTACAGTTATCAAAAACAACAGAAGCATGTAAAAATTAAAATGATTACTTCATTAGAATTATATTAACTTACCTAGTGTAAATACAACTCACACTGAATGGCACAATTTTCACAAAACTGCATTGAAAATGAAGTGAGTTACGGATTCACGAGAAAGGTTCCGTGGTTGTGAACCAAATGGCCAAATGGAATTCGACAGCTTCACTGTGAGTGTGACGTGCAATAACCATAAATACGGAAAAAAGGGATCGTCTGACCCATAGACAAACCAAACCAACAAAGGTCCGACTGCACCCCCCAAACATCTGGTGGATAGTAAATGCAGAAGTTGAGCGTTAATTTTTCATTAGATGAAATAAATTTAATAAAATCAAAATTAACCACTCTCTAATTTTTTTGCTACCCATCATCGCTTTATAAACGTCTTTATAAAATCAAAATTCGACGAATGAACTCTTCAAAACCTTGTCCCGTTTCAGGGACAATGGGCAAAGAATTTTTATGGCTTTGTATGTGTCGTTGGGTCTTCCCTATATTACCCCAGATGTTTAAGGTGACCAAACGTTCCGATTTGATCGGAACTGTACCGATTTCAATACTCTAATTCCGATTTCAAATTTCGTCCAATACATGTTCCGATTAAAACATTCGTTCCGTGAATGTTCCGATTTCTATAAATCTGATAAGAATAAAGATAAATCCTCGGATAAATCACTAATTTTCATGAATAGTAGGTAATTTTATTTTGTGAAAAATTGGGAACAAAACTTGTATCGATACGGTTGTCAGCAGATGTCAGTACTGTTAGTATATTACAACTAAAAATTTTCAAAGCAGTTATATATCAGATTACGATGGAAATGGAAACTAATGTTCCGATTTCGGACTTTTGAAATCTGGTCACCCTACAGATGTTCTATTTATAATTTGCCAAGCAGGTACTTACAAAATAACATTTCAAGTGAACAAGTTTACAGAAATAATTCTTAGAAATTATTACATTGAAAAAAACTTGTCTTTGGTGTATTTCTAATAAAGCCGTTGTATTTTTCGTTTGTTCTGAATATAATTATTAATTAAGCATTACGAACTCACTGACGAAGGTCACTTTTTAAAGAATACGACGACCCACATCTAATTGAACATATAATCTTTAACAATAAATTTCAAATAATACCATAGTGGTTTTTTTAAATTTTGATAAGGTGTTGTAAAACTATTTCTGTTTCTGTCTTCATTCCAGATACTGTATTTACGTGGGCAAAGGATGCCGTACGTGGAATTTTAGGGGCGGAAACGTATATACTATCCTCAAACATATTTGGCGTTTATGACTTCACACCAATTTGACTCCCATTATAATTCAATAGGCTATCACAACCGGATGTCTTAAACCCGCTCACCGATACCTACCTGAAAAGACCTTTTCTGGTAAAAGCACAGGGCAGGACTGAGTTTTGCATGCTGGCTCCAACCGTGGTTTTGTGGACAACGCTTTGTTTTTATCAACAAAAAATGTTAAAGATGCGACACTCGATTATCACGATAATATGACGGCTGAAATGTTTGAAACATGGTTTGATAAACAGTTGCTTCCTAACTTACCCCCAAACAGTGCGATTGTGTTAGATAACGCAAGTTATCATTCAGTGCAATTGAAAAAAATACCCAACACAAGTTCTAAGAAAGAAGAAATTCAAAATTTCCTTACACATGTTCTGTAATTTATACTTTGAAGAAAATTACACAAAGACACAATTATTAGAAATGTTACACACTCGAAAATTTGAGAAACAATATAAAATAGATGCTATGGCGCGAGATCGTGGATTTAGGGTGATTAGCAACGGGCGGAATTGTGTTTCATACGCTAGATCCAGTGCTGTCGCGGCGATAATTTGATTACAAATATATTTTTATTTTGGACTATATCAACATAATATAACATTTCAAGATCACAAATCTGTGGTCCTCTGTTTGAAAAATTAAAAAGGGCATCAAGTATTATTTTTTTAAATAATATAGTAATATAGAAGTAGTTTTTTAACAAGCTGTAAACACTCCTAGCGACGCACTGGCTACGACCTTGTGGACCAGATCAAAGCGTCCCCGCTACTCGCCGTAAAACACACCTTGCTTCAACTGGGGAATTGCATCCGTAAGATAAATTTCCGCCTACTGGTGATTAGACTTCCGCCGCACCATTGTATATTTAACCCCATCGAACTAATCTGGTCGCAAATGAAAAATAATATAAGAAGGACTAATACGGCACCAAAATTTAGTAGTGCAACAATTGACATAATTAGGGAAGAAGCTTCCAAAATAACTGCCGAAATGTGGGCCAATTGTGTACGACATTCCACAAAAGAAGAAGACCAGTACAGGGCACGGTTGATAATACCGTTAATTATTAATTTAGAAGAGTCGAGTGATGATGACAGTGACTATTTCGATCAATAAATAAGCAGTAGTAGTTAATAAGTAAATAGTTGTGCTGTAATAAAAAATGATTGAGTACAAAGTTACTTTGTTTTTACTTAAAATAAAAAACTCGAAAGGCGCAGTTGTCGGTAAATGCAAAACTCAGTCCTGCCCTGTGCTTTTACCAGAAAAGGTCTTTTCAGGCAGGTATCGGTGAGCGGGTTTAAGACATCCGGTTGTGACGGCCTATTGAATTACAATGGGAGTCAAATTGGTGTGAAGTCATAAACGCCAAATATGTTTGAGGATAGTATACCTGCTTAAATACGAACGAAGACAAAAATAGAAACATACCCGATGTATTGGTTATTATTATTAGAGAGCGGATTTTATGAAATTTGCATATCCGTTATTCTTTGCATATAAGTCTTGATATTTAATATGTGAACGAATCATGCTAATTAAAAATGAATACAGCTATAAAAAAATTGCATATTTACATATATTTGCCTTCTGCTGCACATTTCACGTAACGGGTGCATAGTTTGCAATTTTATCAATTTTTGTGCTACTTTGAAAAAAAAAATGCCATTCGATCGGCATTTTTCTAGAAAGACGAAATTTCATGATTCATATTGCAAATATTGTCCTGAGCTTCAAATAACTGGGAAAGGTTTGGGTTTTATGGTAGTTTGGAGGAACCACTGGGTGTTAAGCCATCCTTCCAGGTAAATTCGGATCCTAATTACTTTTGGAAATACCATTCATTTCAATATTTTTGTTCGTTGTATTAATGGTATGTTTTATGGTGGTCGAAGGGACGTTATCCTATTATTTTTCATTGTGAGTTTGCATTTAAGTATTTAAAGCGATAGAGATGTGTGTCAATATGTAGAGAACTCAAATTAATTTATGAATTAAACCTTTTCCTGAACTTATTCTTCAAGAAGGAACTGTGTTTTGTTGTGCCTGCTCTAATCCGATAAGTATTTTTACATCTGTGGACGCAGTACGCAGTTTTTCTATTTACAAATACATACTTTAGAATCACCGGAAAAATTTTTGTTAGAATATTTCGAAAAATATTTAAAAATAAATTGTTACCAAAATAGTAATTAAATAGTCGATTAATACTATTTTTTAATTCGTTCTGTTTACCTATATTTATTTTTTAGTATAAGAATATTATCTTAAAAAATGTCATTTATTTGTCAGTGAGATCTAATTAAACACTTCGCAATGTGGTTTATGTATTTTTTGTAATAAAAGGTAAGGTGTTTTTGCAATTTGTAAATAAATTTAGTTCGGTTATTACCCTTTTTTTATTTTTGGAGCATATGCAACTGCATATCTCTGCATATATTTAGAAAGTTATTGCATATTTGCATAAATTTGATGCATGTCATATGATCATATTTCCCAAAATTTTGCTGCATATTTTCCGCTCTCTAGTTATTATACATACACTCTATTACCGACATTAAAAAAAAGTCTACACTATTTCGTCATATCTGCTGCTTTATTATCAGTTTTCAGTTAGCTACATATTGGATATGAAATTAAGTGAATTTTTTGAATAAATAATAATTTAAAGATCAACCACGAAAATACTCAATTATAATTATACATTATACATTACCAGTTTATTTTAGAGCCCAAGATTACATTGGAAAAATCTAAACTTTTGAAAATTTAATGTTAAACACATATACCTATAACTGAGTGCCAAAGGCGATACACAAAACTCGATGATCAATTACACAGGCCTGCGATGGTTTTCCCCCAACAAAATCAAGTAGTAATTTCGGTAGGTCTTAGATACTCATGTATAAAAAAAAATTGCAAAAATTTCTATCACGTACAGTTTCTGCAAAAAATATTTTTTTCAGTTTTGTTCTTAGTACTATAAAAATTAACTTCTAGATTTTGTGGTAAGAATATATATGGATAATGGTGTTGATATTTCATTTCGTGTTCAGCTTAGTAAGAGTTATTTGTGTCCACTATGCGCTTACTACCCTGAATTTAAACAAAAATTACTAATGTCTTCTCGGAAATGGGTTCATTTTTCAGATAGCTTCTGTTACACTTGTAGAACTTATTTAATCAAAAAACAACATCAAATAATTTCTGAATTTATCGAACAACTATGCGAAAGTTATTTTAAAGTTAATATAAAAAGACCAAGACAAAAAATGGGTGCCTCATAAAATGTGTTCATGCACCTCGCAAATGGTCAAAAGGAAAAAAAAATCTTTAAGTTTGCTGACACCAATGATTTGAATGGAGCCACAAAATCATACAGACGATTGTTACTTTTGCTGTTCAAATATAAAAAGATATAATGCGAAAAATGTAACAGCAATAACATATTTTATCGTGAATATAAAAAAAAACGCTTAAATCATAGCTTTGAAGAAAAAAAAAAAGAAGCTTCTTGATTTATTTGTTTTTTTAATTTTTGTTTATAACTAATTTAGTTCATTTAATAAATAAACATTCAATTTTATATTCTTTATATTTTATTTTTTCATAAAAATTATCTGAAAAACTATGAATATTTAGGCCTACATAAAAATAAATCTCGATGTGCTACAAAAAAACTAGAGTTATATTTGAATTCGGCATACATAAATATATTAAAAAAAAACAATATTATTTAAAAGGGAAATTAAAAGTTATATTTCGCAGGCCTGTGTTATTGTTTCGTATTCAAATTATTATTTATTTTCCTTACGATCAAAGTGAAGAAATTATTTAATTCATTTTTATTTAAGAACGATATCGCTGACCTTGAAATAGATTAGTTTTTTAATTTCGATTTTTTTCTTTGTGTTGCTTTTGTTGCCGATCAACATATTTTGCATTAGAATTAATAAAATAATGAATTATATCATTTTATTTTTCGAGCTCATTTCAAAATTCTGTATATGTATAATTGTTCCTTTTTGGCAGTGACGCATAGGCATAGGTTAAAAAATAATGTCTCATTACTAGTCTTAATTCGTATTACCTTTTAGATGGGACATTTTTTAATTCTGATCATAAACTATGTGCATTAAGTCTATTGTTCTGTTTTATAAAGCGCAGGTCGTTATGGACGTATAAAAATAAAATTATAAATAAATATAATTACAGGAAATATAATATGAAAAAAAAAATTAAGAGCAACTCACTAGTGGCGTCATCTCGCTTGTGCAAGATTTAAGGGTGGCGTCTGGTTCGGTTTCGCCCAATACTAAATACATTGAAAACATCGTCGTAGTTTCCGGAATTGCATTTTTAAAATACTGAAATCTCCAACCAAGTCAGAGTCTAAGTAAACCTGCATTCTGCTACCGTATCACAGCTCGTTTAATGGCCGATTTCTCGTTTCAATAGATTTTGACTTTTCGCGAGTTATTTACCTCAGTCGTGGATTTTTTAATATTATAAATGGTATCAAAAGAAAGCTGAACTTTTCCCCAGGGGACCTCCTATCTCAGAATGCAAAAAACTTCAGCACTTCGTCAAAAAATGCATCAATGTGCCGGTTAAAATGTGATGTAAAAGTTGTTCAAATTTATAATTTTTTTTTGTAAAAACTGCATACTAGATATGAATATAAATATGGAGGTCCCCTGGACTGAAGTTTGTTAATTCGAAATATAATTTTTTTAAAGCGATATATCTCATATTTTTAAAATGCAACTTCGGAAACCGCGACGATGTTTTCAATGTATTTAGTATAGGGCTAAACCGAACCAGACGCCAGCCTTAAGACAGGGAAGAAATTTCTTTTTTTAAGACTCAGCATCTTTTGTTTATGAATATACTATTTACTTGCAACACAAACATAAATAATAAATATAAAATAGAGCTATATAATACTCGATATGTATGTTTTTAAATGTTTTTTGCTGTTGCCCTGTCAGAAACGTTAATTTTCGATTTAACATGCCATTTTGTAAAATAAACTGAAAAACACTTTACACAATTAACTAATAAAAATAAAACATTCCAAAGCATGTATATATATATATTAATCAGATATCTAGTAACTACAGTTAACATTACTTATTGGTTACATAACCGTTGTACTCCATTGTGATGTTACAAGGCTTACCTGCCGACTATATAGCTGCGACACAATAATGAGATATCTAGTAAATGCAGTTAACATTAGGTGTTAGTTACATAACAGGAGTACCACAGTGTGATGTTTAAATGCTTATATGCAAGCTATATCGCTGCGACATAATAATGAGATATCTAGTAAATGTAGTCAACATTACGTGTTGGTTACATAGCATGAGTACTCCATTGTGATGTTATATACCTTACGTTCCAGGTATATCGTTAAGACATAATCATGCGATGTACTTATTGTTCTTTTGTGAGTACGTACCTGTCACATCAACATCACAACTGTGTTTACTGGGAAGTACGGGAGTCTGCTATAAAAGAAAATGTATTTAACTTAAATATTAGTTATATGATAATTGCAGATTATAAAAGAAATAGTATCTGCAGTTTTATTTAAAAACTTTATTTCGAAGATGGCTGTTGGCTGTATTAAGTGTCTTTCATTCGATTCCTACCACTATTATTTAGAAATAGGAAACGTAGAAACATAGTCACAGGAATTATTATCTATTGACTGGCGTTATGTTAATTATAGTTTACTGTACAAGCTCGTTATAATAAGGTCAGAACAAGGACGTTGTATGAATA
The DNA here is from genome assembly GCA_022388445.1 of Zophobas atratus. Lineage (NCBI taxonomy): Eukaryota > Metazoa > Arthropoda > Insecta > Coleoptera > Tenebrionidae > Zophobas > Zophobas atratus. Next base: position 15,332,310 of record CM039446.1, read on the forward strand.
AATCCTTGAGAATAAGTATTTTTTTTTATATATAAATGTTGAAAGTAATTCAGCTTATCTCTATGCACTGACGTAACATATAAACCAAGCAACCATCCCTTTTGAGAACAACGAAAATAAGAAATATAGTTTTTGATAGAGGTACAAAAAAGTGGTTTATTATCTACTACGTACTCTTAAAATAAAAACAAAACACATAAAAACATATCGCACTAAAAATAATAATGGAGACTAATAACTATAGTTTTGGTTGGTTCTTGTAATAAAACAAGATAGCTTGCAAAAATGCACTAAATTGTGCATAATTGTCGGTTTTTATCAGTGATTGCTGGGTATATAAAGGGCTGTGGTAGTAAAGTGATGCATTCTTTTTTAAAACATTAAAAGACCAGGTGGGTTATTTCCACAGAAAAAAAATGTTTAAAAAAATCCATGCTGTTTATATTGCTGTTGCAATTTTTCTTCTTATTTCTTTTGTGGAGGGTAAGTATTAACACACGAAGTACCACCATAATTTTTAAAAATTTCAGCAGAAAATGGGGAAGATATCAACATAGATACTGATGGCAGTACATAGATGAAATTCTGAAATATACAATTTTTGGGACTGCTTTTACATATGACTTCTTATTCGAAAGCGATTTGGACAGCACATATTAGGACTCACACCGTTTGGGGTTTACACGTAACAATATTAATAAACGCACAATGAAATAACCCGCAGTTTTATTTATTAACACTTGCGACTTTTATTTTAATATAGAACAGATCTTAACGAAAAGATTTGGTTCAAAATTTAACAATATAGGACCCATCATGTGTACATTAAAAACACACAACTGGTAAAGTGATAGCTGCGCAGAATTTTAAACCTGATAAATATATATTTAAACGAATAAATTAAATTTTTTTCATCTCGAGTGATATTAATCAGAGTAGGTCAACACAGCTAGATCTGAGTCGTGTAAGTCAGTAGTCACACCAGCCTTGCCATAATACTCCTGTATACTCCTCTATCTAATGACCTAAAATGTAAAAAGAATCGAGGAAACTTCTTTGTTTGAAACGAAAATTGGTCTCTGCTCAGCAATATAATAGCAAATAGGGGTTAATTTTCAGTCCAGTTTCAATTGTTTTTAAAAAATTAATGCAAATAATCGAGAGAACCTATGTCACAGAACTAAGTGAGAAATATGAGCACAATAGTTTAAAAAATATATCTTTGATACAAGATTTTTGAAGCATTTAGTATGTGCAGCTTTTTTAGGGCAAGTAACTGACTTCAGTGATCCTGAGTTTACTTTGGATAAATAACTGCACTACAACACTGACTAGTTTTAAAGAGTTTTTTTAATTTTTACTTCCCGAGCGTCAGCAAAGGAAGTATTGTAATCGAGTCCGTCGGCCGACTCTCTACTTTTACGTTTTCTCGATCTTTCATGACCCCTAGAAGACGAAGAAATAGGTCTCCCATTTCCGTCTGTCCGTCTGTCTGTCTGTCCTTCTGTCCGTCTGTCTGCCGTCCCGGATTTTTATTAGACAGATAATCTCCGAAAGTACTGGACCGATTGTTATGAAATTTTGTACTTATATTAGGAATAGCATGTAGATGGTAAAACGCTAACCAAAATTTGTCTAATCATCCCCACCACTAATGCGATGACGTCACTTCAAATTTGTACATAGAAAATGGGTTTTAAATTGTATAAAATAACATAGTCCTACACATGTAGTTTACGACTCCGAATTGAGTTTTCACCTGAAACGTCCAAATTTTTGGAAAAAAAATCAAAATTATAAAACAACATTTTGAAATTTAATTTTGAATCTGCCAACCCGAATGATTTGAAATATTGCAGATGTTTTAAGGCTACAAAGAGCATCATAAATCTTTAGTCAAAATATATTTGCTTATCCCCTCCAAAAACTTGATGACGTCAGCTCAAAAGTTTGCCGAATAAATCATATCTAAAATGTATAAAATATGATGAGTCTGTACTTGTGATCTATCACTCGATTAATATTTTTTCGATTTGCATATACAGAGTGACTCAAAAAATTAATGAATGCGTGAATATATTTTATTGAGTTAATCAGGAACTACAAAACCGAATTCTTTGAAATCCACTTGCGAAAAAAAAAAATTGGTCTAAAAAGTTTAGACAGTATTTCCCTCGCTGTCGGAAACTTGACGACTGCATGGCTATTGTGTTTTTTTCTCATTACATTTTTGTAGTGGGAATTTAAAAAAAATTGCGATGACGTCATCAACATTTTTGCAAGGACACGTATATCAGTTGGGATAGATGTAGTGTAATACTAAGAATAAAATTATTGTATTCCCAAATTTTCGGGAAAATGAATTGGGTCGTTTTGAATATTGATTTTTTATAATCTATAAAATAACGAAACAATTTACTCACGTATACGGCAACTGAAAATCGTTTATGTATAAACATTCTTAATTTAAGATGACAAGCGTAACAGCATACGTGAGAGTCAAATAGAGAAACTGTAAACAAAACAACCATCGGTTTTATTGCTTCGACTTCCGCTTATTATATAAAACATTGGGTTTTATTTTAATTCTTGACGGTGAAATTCACAATTGGTTGATTATAAACATGTCTATTTCACATTCGCGGAACCAAGCATAAAACAAATGCAGGTCTGTAATGTTAAAGTCGATGTAAATAAGCGTGCTACCCTTATGTTTCAACCGAGTTTTTCCTTTAACAAATTTTGTGTCTACCAAATTGGGTTGGTTGGGGTGTAATACTAATAATAAGTGTTGCCTTTAATTTAATCAATAAAATAAATTGACTTAATTAATTTTTTTGAACCACCTCTTAAGAAAATCTAAAAAATATGAATGGAATGATAAATCACAAGTACATCATCATATTTTTTGCATTTTAGATACGATTTATTCGGCAAACTTTTGAGCTGACGTCATCAGTTTTTTGTAGAATATAACCAAATATATTTTCACTAAAAATTTATTATGCTCTTTATAACCTTAAAACATCTGCAAGATTTCAAAGCCTTCGGTTTTGTAGTTCCTGATTAAATCAATAAAATAAATTTACGCATTCATTAATTTTTTTGAGTCACCCTGTATATGCAAATCGAAAAAATTTGAATGGAATGATAAATCACAAGAAGAGACTCACCATATTTTGTACATTTTAGATAGGATTTTTTCAGCAAAATTTTGTGGTGACATCATAAATTTTTTAGGGGGGGACGACCAAATACGTTTTGATCAAAAATTTACCATGCTTATGATAATTTTAAAATATCTTCAAGATTTCGAAGCATTCGGTTTTGTAGTTCCTGAGTAAATCAGCAAAATAAATTTACGCTTTCATTTATTTTCTTGAATCACCCTGTATATGCAAATCCAAAAAATATGAATGGAGTGATAGATCACAAGTACAGACTGATCATATTTTGTACATTTTAGATATGATTTATTCGGCAAATTTTCGAGCTGACGTCATCAAGTTTTTGGAGGGGATAAGCAAATATATTTTGACTAAACATTTATTATGCTCTTTATAACCTTAAAACATCTGCAAGATGTCAGAGCATTCCGTTTTGTAGTTCCTGATTAAATCAATAAAATATATTTACGCATTCATTAATTTTTTTGAGTCACCCTGTATATGCAAATCCAAAAAATATGAATGGAGTGATAGATCACAAGTTCAGGCTCATCATATTTTGTACATTTTAGATATGATTTATTCCACAAACTTTTGAGCTGACGTCATCAAGTTTTTGGAGGGGATAAGCAAATATATTTTGACTAAACATTTATTATGCTCTTTATGACCTTAAAACATCTGCAAGATTTCAGAGCATTCGGTTTTGTAGTTCCTGATTAAATCAATAAAATATATTTACGCATTCATTAATTTTTTTGAGTCACCCTGTATATGCAAATCCAAAAAATATGAATGGAGTGATAGATCACAAGTACAGACTCATCATATTTTGTACATTTTAGATATGATTTATTTCACAAACTTTTGAGCTGACGTCATCAAGTTTTTGGAGGGGATAAGCAAATATTTTTTTACTAAAGATTTATGATGCTCTTTATAGCCTTAAAACATCTGCAACATTTCAAAGCATTCTGGTTAGCAGATTAAAAATTAAATTTCAAAATGTTGTTTTATAATTTTGATTTTTTTTTCAAAAATCTGGACGTTTCGGGTGAAAAGTCGATTCAGAGTTGTAAACTACATGTGTAGGACTATGTTATTTTATACAATTGAAAACCCATTTACTATGTACAATTTTGAAGTGACGTCATCGCATTAGTGGTGGGGATGATTAGACAAATTTTGGTTAGCGTTTTACCATCTACATGATATTCTTAATATAAGTACAAAATTTCACAACAATCGGTCGAGTACTTTCGGAGATTATCTGTCTAATAAAATCCGGGACAACAGACGGACAGACGGACAGACGGACGGACAGACAGACGGAAATGGGAGACCTATTTCTTCGTCTTCTAGGGGTCATGAAAGATCGAGAAAACGTAAAAGTAGAGAGTCGGCCGACGGACTCGATTACAATACTTCCTTTGCTTACGCTCGGGAAGTAAAAACATAATAAGCATGCAGTCGTCACGTTTCCGACAGCGAGGGAAGTGCTGTCTAAACTTTTTAGACCAATTTTTGTCACTGTAACAATGTGAAAAACGTAAATCAACATATTCTAGATCTAGTTTTTAGTTACATTAATTGTCATCTATCATTCTTGTTTGTCTATTGACCTTAACGGTACATTGCAGAAGATTTTCCCGTCAGTCACCGTAGTCAATAATTTAATTTTAGGAAACCTAATTTTCCGTTACTCTTCGATATGCTACTTTCAACTTCTTTTATAATAAATTAACTTCATTTTCTAATCAAACAATTTTATTAACCACACCGCTAGTTCCCATGGAGAGATTTTGAAATTGTTAAACCTTTATTATAACAACTTTTCAATTTGGTATTAGAAAAACGTGAAATATCTAATAAATGGAAAACAATCTTATTTGTCCCATTTTCAAATCAGGCGATGTTAACGATGTGTCTAATCACCGACCTGTTAGACTGTTCCTTCTTGCTTCGCAAAGCTAATTTCTGCAAGTTAAGACCTGTTTTATATTTAAATTTTAATACCCAGGAGTTGATAAAATAAAACTGCGGGTTACTGCAGTGTGCGTTTATTAATAACTAATATTGAATAGTGAAAACCCCATAGGCGTGGGTCCTAATATCTGTTGCCCAGAGCGCTCTGGAATAACAAGCCATGAGAAAAGTCCTTGTGCTTCCAAAATTTGTAAGTTTCAGAATTTCAGCTGTCATTGAAGAACCCATGCCAGTGCTAGAGTGCAAAAAGTTATATATGAATTATTCCATTATTTTTCTTTCCATTCATCAGCTACACCTAAATTTTGAACAATTATTGTTAGTGGTAATTCTTTTGATAATGCTTACCATTGACAAACGAAATAAAAAGAGTAATTGCAACAGCAATATAAACAGTGTAGATTTTTGTAAACATTTTTTTCAATTAAAATAAATGACCTGCTCCTTAGTGCTTTAACAATGAACTCACTTCAGTTTTACCACCACAGCGCTTTATATATACATAGCAGTTGCTGATAAAAGCGGACAATGATAAAATATAATAAAGGCAAGTAGGTACACGTACAATAGAGTGCATTTTTGTACGCTATGTTGTTTTATCGCAAGAACCTGTTGCAAAGAAAAGTAAAGTAAAGATTGTCCAGAATCATATGAATTTTATGGACTCCCAAAGTTAATTTGTTTTACAGCCCTGTTGTCAGTTTTATTGTTTAGCTGAAGAGCGGGGCGAACTCAGGTACAGAAAAGATCGGCTTTCCCCTGACAGGCTCTTTACCTGTACAATAGAATTGACGCCTGAGCTGTGAAACAAATTAACGTTGGGAGTCCATAAAATTCATATAATTCTGGACAATCTTTAGGTTATTTTTGCATTTCATTTCGCCATAGTTTTGCTAGTTTTATTAAATCAGGTTGCTTGTCGAAATGTTTTGTAATCGCTGACTCCTCTATATTTTATTTAGAGAAATGTTGACGTAATATAAGACGTATAATTAAACGGGAAATTAAACATATGTGTGTTTAAATCACAACCACTTCACAACAAACCAGGACTCGCAAAACTAAAACTGATGAAGTAATTCATAAATTTTTAAGCCACTCAAAATATTCTATTTTTCTGCAACTTTGAAAAGTGTCGAAATTCAAAAGAATTATAAAAGAATTATCAAAGTTTCGACGAAAATACACTCTATGGCTTACCAGTTCCGACACTGTTTGCTACTGTTGACTCTTTTGGGACATTGGAAACCTCTGTTCAGAAACTGTGGGACATTGAAGCTGTTCCTCAGGTAGATCCGCTATCTCCAGGTGAGAAGATTTTTAAGGATACTCATTATCGTACTTCCGGTGGTCGCTTCGTAATCTCCTTGCCTTTTAAAGACTTTCTACCCAACTTTCTGGAGAGTGGAAACCCCGCTATGAATCGTTTTCTCTCTTTGATGACAAAACTTGTAAAACAATCTTAACTTTACGGGCAATATTCGGCTTTTATGCAAGAGCATCTTGACTTGAAGCACATGGAGCCAACTTATTACATTCCGCGTCACTGTGTTTTAAAACCATTCTTACTACTAAACTGAGGGTAGTGTTTAACGCCTCCGCTTGTCTGCCTCGTCCGACCTCGCTTAATAACCACTTACTTAGTGGACCTAAATTACAGGCTCATCTGGCGCTTCTGGCCCCAAGATCTTGTTCAGGACTATCGTTTAAAGACCGTTACATATGGAGATAGTTCTACTCCATATCTCGCTATTCGAGTCTTGCTTAAGTTAGTGAACCTAGAAGGTTCTTCTTTCCCCTTAGCCGCTACCGCTTTACGCAACGATACCTACATTGACGATGTTGTCACGGGCTGTTGGTCTTATTCAGACGCCCTCTCAATAAGAGCTCAGTTGATTGTTCTTTTGAAGCGAGGAGGCTTTGTGCTGTTTAAGTGGGCCTCTAACACCCCCTCACTGTTGGATGATCTTCCGCCCGCTCACCTGTGCTTAGATGCTCTTTCATTGCAAGGAAGTGATCACGCTCATACCTTGAAGGTTCTGGGCCTTCAATGGCACCTAACCACAGACGCCTTTCACATATCTCTTCGCCCTTTGCAACAACGGTGTGCCAAGAGATCTCTCTTATCGCCCGCATTTTCGATCCCTTGGGGTTTTAACCAATCCTTTAAGGCGGTCCTTGTTTCTTCGCTGCTTAAAGGTATTCCCATTTTTTGCTACATCCGTCGCTTCATTTATGCTAAATTCTTTCCAGCGAAAAAGAAAAAGGGTCTTATCCCGTCTTCCGAGTACTCCAGCGTTCAAATGATTTTTATTCGTTATATACAACGGGTTCATTTTTCGCATGTGATCGCCTCCATTGAAACTCATAAACGTTTCCCAAAACCCTTCAGAGAATCTCTCCTGTGATCGATGAACAAGGAATTTTACGCGTATTTAGGTGTACGCCTCCGACAGGCTCCTCTTTCATATATTTTGTACTTTTTTTTCTTAATATACGAATACGAAGTTTTCTTTTCCCAACAAGAAACTGACAATATGTTTAACTGTCCTGTTGTTGAAAGAAAACTCTATACAGTGCATCATTTCTACTTTTTCTTTAATTGTGTACTGCGGCATATTGACGAATTTCGGTCACTAAAAACCAGTAATTGAACCTATAATCAAAGTTTAGAAACGTCAGGTAAATGTCTGTTTTTACGTGGCTGCCTACAATTGTTACGAATTGAAAATTCGCAGTAGCTATTTCGGTTTTTTTATTGGCATTCTCGGATCGGATTACATTTTGTTTACTCGTTTTTTTTTTCGTTTCGTCATTTCGTGCATGGGTGGTTGGGTTGGGCACGGTGGCAATGAAGGACAACTTTGGTGGAGGGTTCGTCCCGAGCTTTTGACTCCCCAGTCGCAAGACTGTCGCGATGATTCTGAGCTTGGAGGGGCTCAGATGAGTGTTTCAGCCTCGCTGTTTGTAGATCGGTCTTCTGGATCGTTTCAGCTTGGTTCTTGCTATAAGGAACTGGATGGATCGCGCCATCCCAGAGCTTCACTCTGAAATTCGATTTTCGTTCTGTTTGTTATTTTTGTTCGCGAATTTCATTTGCTTACCTAGGTGGGAACAAACGCCGTGGAGCGTCCCCTAGAGTCTTCGTCATTTCTGGAATCTTGATAGCCTTGTTTGTTTTTTTTCTTTTGTTAATAACCATCGCATCCACTCATTAGTTACATCGATTAGGGATTTTCGTCGGAATTCGACGTTTCGTAAGTTTGCCACTTAGAGGGCCAAACTTCCGTGAACTCTCGCTTCGTTACCTTGCCACGTCATCGCAGGTGGAAGGGAATCCATTTTGCTTTGGTACTCCGTGTTGAATGGTGTTGGGGGTTAGTGCTTTCCTCTTTTGCAGTTCGTTTTAGCAACCTTTTCTTTGGCGTTACGTTTGGAATCGCATTCGTCGGATCTGTTGGGTCCCCTAAAAGGTGCTATCGCTTGGAGCGCATTTGTGAGCTGTAAAAGATATAGTGCATTCGAGCACTACGACTTTGTCGGATTTTGGGTTAAGGGCACTAGACCATCCCGCTAAAATCGGAGAAGCTGCAGTCGATCCGCAGGTAAATCTTTTGATTAGCTTTTCCCTGGCATCCCTTCGAACAGTGGTTATGGTTATTTTCATGTTAACGATAATATTTTACTACTTACCAAGTGCATGTGACATGTGGAACCCTTGGGGTTGACTGAGTTCGAACATCTTCTCAGACTTTGCTCTCCTTGCAGCTTTTTTGTTTTGTCGCTGATCTTGTTATTCCCGTGATCGAGAATTGGAGCCAGTTTTGAGTGGGAGAACGAATTCTATGAATTCCAACTGTCGTGGGCAGTTGTGAGCCCTCCCAGAACAGCTGGAGAGTTACCATCGGTTGGACAGGCCGTCACCAAAAACCTCGACTCGACATCGACTGGAAATTCGCTGCGACGCTGCTGTGTTTCGACATCTCGTCGTGGATATCGAAGGAGGCAGGTGCCCCTGGTACTTCCATTCCATCTCATTAAGTTTAAGTATTAGTCGCCTTACCTTTTTCTTTATTGTATCGCAAAACGTTTCGAAGTTCGGCGTAACTAGCACTCGCACATAACCTAGTAATAACAACCGGTAAGACTGTGACGCTCCGCTCTACGTGATACCTTCGTACGTTCGTTAGGACTACCGAGCGTGTGGCCTACTTCGTTTATCTCATAGCCCGCGAAATAATTAATCAAATCGTTATTCGTTACGACTCCAACTAATTGTTCGCTTCGTAAACATCGTTCGTATCGCTCGTATTTATCGTTAATTAGTTCGTCGCCTTTCGTAATTAAACTATCGTTCGTATTGCTCGTATTTATCGTAAACAGTTAGTCGCATTGAATCATTATCATTAATATCTTACTCATTTTCTTTTGCTTAATTATTTAGTTATTTCTCACTCTTACTTGTTTTTCTTTTTAATTAGTGACCTTAGGTTTTATTGTAATCAAATATTTTAAGTAACAGCTTGCAATTACAATAGTTAAATATTTTTCCGGTTTTTTGTTGTTGTAATTGTGTCTTAATAAAAACTGGTGGCGCCCTGGCGACGTCGCTACACAAAACAGTGTGCTCTCTCTTCTTTGCGAACCTCTAGCGGCCTGACCCTTTGCACCCGCAGGAACTCACCCCTTCTCCACTAGCAGGCCGGCAACGAGCTGTGAGTTTGGCTCGTAACACAATGTTAGCGACAAAAATATCCAAATATTTTAATTTTTACTTCCCGAGCGTAAGCAAAGGAAGTATTGTAATCGAGTCCGTCGGCCGACTCTCTACTTTTACGTTTTCTCGATCTTTCATGACCCCTAGAAGACGAAGAAATAGGTCTCCCATTTCCGTCTGTCTGTCCGTCTGTCCGTCTGTCCGTCCGTCTGTCCGTCCGTCTGTCCGTCTGTCCGTCTGCCGTCCCGGATTTTTATTAGACAGATAATCTCCGAAAGTACTCGACCGATTGTTGTGAAATTTTGTACTTATATTAAGAATATCATGTAGATGGTAAAACGCTAACCAAAATTTGTCTAATCATCCCCACCACTAATGCGATGACGTCACTTCAAAATTGTACATAGTAAATGGGTTTTCAATTGTATAAAATAACATAGTCCTACACATGTAGTTTACAACTCTGAATCGACTTTTCACCCGAAACGACCAGATTTTTGGAAAAAAAATCAAAATTATCAAACAACATTTTGAAATTTAATTTTTAATCTGCTAACCAGAATGCTTTGAAATGTTGCAGATGTTTTAAGGCTATAAAGAGCATCATAAATCTTTAGTCAAAAAATATTTGCTTATCCCCTCCAAAAACTTGATGACGTCAGCTCAAAAGTTTATGGAATAAATCATATCTAAAATGTACAAAATATGATGAGTCTGTACTTGTGATCTATCACTCCGTTCATGTTTTTTGGATTTGCATATACAGGGTGACTCAAAAAAATTAATGAATGCGTAAATATATTTTATTGATTTAATCAGGAACTACAAAACCGAATGCTCTGAAATCTTGCAGATGTTTTAAGGTCATAAAGAGCATAATAAATGTTTAGTCAAAATATATTTGCTTATCCCCTCCAAAAACTTGATGACGTCAGCTTGAAAGTTTGCCGAATAAATCATATCTAAAATGTACAAAATATGATGAGCCTGTACTTGTCATTTATCACTCCATTCATATTTTTTGGATTTGCATATACAGGGCATAGAAATAATATTATATGGAAGTAACTTAGAGAGAGACGCGCGTTGCCAACACAGTGGGACAGAGATAGGGCTCTCTGGGTGGCAAAACATTGACGCGAAACTGCAGAGCACTGTGTTTCTGGCGGTTTCTTTCGTGCTGTCGCATGGTGTTTAAAGGTGTATTTTTGCAAATTTACGTTTTTTAGGCTCAAGTTACCTTATTTAAATGACTAACAGTCTTCTTAAGTTGTATTTTATCGGACTATTTGTTAAACACCGTGAAATCGTGTTGTGCGTATAATTGCAAAGAACGTGCAAAGAAAGCAATCCTGTTTCATTTCATAGGTAATAATCACATATAGAGACGAAGGATTTCGTAATTATAATTTAAAAATTTTGTTAGATTCCCTAAACATTCGGAGTTACGAAAAAAATGGATTGTTGCTACAAAAAGAAGGAATTTTATATCTATTGATTATTGTTTTAATTATTTGTACGTAGATTTAGAAAATAGATTTTACTAGAAAATTCCACCCACTTTAATATGTTTAATTTAATTAGGCACCCTGTCACTTTTATCGAAAGTTTAATTAATTTTATCCTAAAAATTTCAGATTTACCAATGAACATACACTACAAGATTAGTTAACTTGTAGAAGATTATTGTATTAACTGAATTCGTAATATATTGTAGATTCTGTATACATTTCATTTTATTAAAAGACTATCTCCACCACTTAACATGATTTTTGTTGTTTCATATTACACATAATTTTAATGCAAACTGTAAAAATATAGTTTTCATTAACAAACGTTTGTTATAATTGATTGTTTAAACAAATTCGTAAGAAAACATATTAATTCCCGTTCAAATGAAGCATTTTTTGCCACCCAGCACGTGCAACGTGGTCAGCCCTCCTTTTCCCACTGATGCATAACAACTCTTGTTATTTCTTTCTTGTGTTGATTACACTCGCTCGCGTATGGAAACGTATACAAGGCTCCATCCACTTCTTTATTAGATCAATGATACAGGGTGATTCAAGAAAATAAATGAAAGCGTAAATTTATTTTACTGATTTACTCAGGAACTACAAAGCCGAATGCTTCGAAATCTTGAAGATATTTTAAAATTATCATAAGCATGGTAAATTTTTGATCAAAATGTATTTGGTCGTCCCCCCTAAAAAATTTATGACGTCACCACAAAATTTTGCTGAATAAATCCTATCTAAAATGTACAAAATATGGTGAGTCTCTTCTTGCGATTTATCATTCCATTCAAATTTTTTCGATTTGCATATACAGGGTGACTCAAAAAAATTAATGAATGCGTAAATTTATTTTATTGATTTAATCAGGAACTACAAAACCGAATACTTTGAAATCTTGCAGATGTTTTAAGGTTATAAAGAGCATAATAAATTTTTAGTCAAAATATATTTGGTTATCTTCTACAAAAAACTGATGACGTCAGCTCAAAAGTTTGCCGAATAAATCGTATCTAAAATGTACAAAATATGATGAGTCTGTACTTGTGATTTATCATTCCATTCATATTTTTGGATTTGCATATGCAGGGTGACTCAAAAAAATTAATGAAGGCGTGAATTTATTTTATTTTATCGATTTAATCAGGAATTACAAAACCGAATGCTTTGAAATCTTGGGAATATTTTAAAGTTATTATAAGCATGGTAAACTTTTGTTCAAAATGTATTTGTTCATCCCTCCTAAAAAAATTGATGACGTCACCCTTAAATTTTGCTGAATAAATCCTATCTAAAATGCAAAAAATATGATGAGTTTGTACTTGTGATTTATCATTCCATTCATATTTTTTAGATTTTCTTAAGAGGTGGTTCAAAAAAATTAATGAAGTCAATTTATTTTATTGATTAAATTAAAGGCAACACTTATTATTAGTATTACACCCCAACCAACCCAATTTGGTACACACAAAATTTGTTAAAGGAAAAACTCGGTTGAAACATAAGGGTAGCACGCTTATTTACATCGACTTTAACATTACAGACCTGCATTTGTTTTATGCGCTCACTTGGTTCCGCGAATGTGAAATAGACATGTTTATAATCAACCAATTGTTAATTTCACCGTCAAGAATTAAAATAAAACCCAATCTTTTATATAATAAGCGGAAGTCGAAGCAATAAAACCGGTGGTCGTTTTCTTTACAGTTTCTCTGTTTGACTCTCACGTATGCTGTTACGCCTGTCATCTTAAATTAAGAATGTTTATACATACACGATTTTCAGTTGCCTCTGATACGTATACGTGAGTAAATTGTTTCGTTATTTTATTGATTATTACAAATCAATATTCAAAACGACCCAATTCATTTTCCCGAAAATTTGAGAATATAATAATTTTATTCTTAGTATTACACTACATCTATCCCAACTGATATACGTGTCCTTGCAAAAATGTTGATGACGTCATCGCATTTTTTTTTAAATTCCCACTACAAAAATGTAATGAGAAAAAAAACACAATAGACATGCAGTCGTCAAGTTTCCGACAGCGAGGGAAGTACTGTCTAAACTCTTTAGACCAATTTTTTTAAAGAAATATCCTTTAATTTAAAACATGATTTCTAATAAAATCGACAAAAGATAACCCAAGTTACATCCAGTAAAAATTTCAGCTCTCAATCTTTACTCAAACATAAGTTAACATGGGAATCCCTATGGCCACTTTTAAAAAAGATGCACTGTATATTAAAAAAAAAAATCCCCCCCCCCCCGCCCCCCCGATCTCAATTGTGATGAGTTTTTCATTTCTAATCAGAGCGAAGTGCAAAGTTAAATTGTAACCTCAATATTTCTCTAAAAATTCTACCCAGAAATGAAGATTTTGCAACTAAACTCCGCCCTTCAGCTTACGATGCATAAAATATTCATCAGAATTGAGAAGGGGTGGGTGGGTGGGGCTTAATTTTCCCTTTTTTTTTAATATATAGGATTTTCTTTCAACAATGGGATAGTTAAACATATTTTCAGATTCTTGTTGGTAAAAGAAGACTTGGTTTATTAAGAAAACATGAACAAAATATAAGCCCCGCTCACCCACCCTTTCTCAATTGTGATGAATATTTTATTCATCGTGAGCTGAACGGCGGAGTTTGGCTGCAAAATTCTCATTTCACTATAAGAAATTACCATATGAAATCTGTTTTTAAAAAGGCAGATTTTTTTAGAAAAATATTGATGTTACAATTAAACTTTTATGGATTGCAAAGAATATTTTTTTAAATTGCAGCTGTAGAATTGGCGTGTCGTGGGAATGAAGCGCTTTGTACATGGACAAATGAACATGATACGAAGTCAACATTATTAAAGAAATCTTTAACTATTACAACTGGAGCAGCTTTAAATTAAAATTTACTGGTCCATGTTTTATTGAAACGCTTAATAAGGATAAAATAATTAAAGCTTCCAGTTCCTTATGTCAAAATATTGAGTGTTGCGGTCAAGGGACCGAGGACTAGAGCGAGAGGGCCGATGCAGCAGTACAACGACGGTTCGTCTTTCGAAAGAATTGCAGTGGACATAGCAGGTCCTTTAGCGCTGTCCGAGAACGGTAATAAGTACATAATGGTCGTCAGGGATTACTTCAGCAAATGGTTCGAACCTTATACCATATGAAACCAAGAAGCCACAACGGCTGTAAAAATGCTGTTGACAATTGGACCAGCAGATTTGGGGTCCCAATGGAACGCCATTCGGACCAAGGCAGAAACTTCGAATCAAACTTATTCCAAAGGGTTACTGAAGTAGTAGGGATACGGAAGACACGGACTACGCCGTTGCATGGAAGAACATGTCTCCAAGGTGGTGGCCGAGGATCAGAAAGATTTGGATCGACATCTTCCAGTGTCCCTATTGGCTTATCGATCAGCTGTCCATGACACGACACATTAGACGCTGCGCGCATTCGTCTAACTTGTGACATCTTGTTCGGCTCTCCGAGTGAAGAATCAAAGGAGGTCGTAGATTACGTCGATGACTTGAAGGGAAGATGCTGAACGTTCACGAAACGGTGCGCGAAAATATCCGGGTGGCGAGTGACAGAATGAAAACAAGCTACGACCTTAAGGATAACTCAGTAGGATTCCAGGCAGAGGATTTGGTATGGCTTTATAATCCCCAAAGAAGAAAAGGTCGTTGCCCCCGAAGTTGTCGAAGGTCCATATACTGTCGTGACGAGAATCAACGATGTCGTTCACAGAATTCGACGAGGGCCGAAGACGAAAATGAAAATTGTTCATTTAGATCGTCTCAAGAAGCACAACAGTGACCCCGTTAACGTTTCTGATCGAAGCGATTAGAACTAAGGTTTAGGCAGTGTTACGAAAGACACCCATACGCGGCCCGGACATTTCTTTGTAGGTCTGTCAACAACTGTCCTTCTTATTTCCGTTTTTGTCAAAATAGTCTAACATACTGAATAAGACCTACCTTCATTCATCTCTTTTCTTAACAAAAAATATTGTTTATCAAACATAATAAACAAACAAATTGTGGATGGGTTGCCTAATTATACGCACTAACATCTCACTAATGCCTAATTATAAGCTATCCTCAATTAAAAATCATGTAATTATTTTTTTGACTAAAAAGTCAGTACCAATCAAAAGTACATAAAATCCTTCTTATTATGTTATACAATTTTTTTTCTCTAGTCTGTTTCCTCGGTATTGTATGAGTTCATTTACTACATTGTGTGGTCCTCCGGCTTTATTATGTTTAAGGTGTGCTATTACCTCGCTAAATTCTGTTTCAATTATTAATTCTTGTTCTATTTCTTCCTTGGGTAGCGGATTTACCACTTTTTCTACTTGATTTCCCATCTCGTTTTCTTGGATTAGCAAGTTTTTATAGTGTTTTCTCCATTCCTGCTTGTCTATGTTTACCATTGTCTTTATAGTTCTATGCAATTTTGCAATGTTCGTACTATCTTCTTCCAGCTCCTTCATTATCTCCTTAATTTTGTGCTATTCTTCCCAGTTTTTTGGTATGCTCTGTATCCTTCTTCTGTTCCTGGCTTTAAATATCTATTTTTTGCAATTATTTAGTTTTCTTATTATTTCTTTGCGTTTACTATGGAACTATTCAACCTGTTTCTCTTTTCCTCCATTACCCTGTACTTTCCCTGTTTTGTTTCCTATTATTTTCCTTATATTCTTTATCTAATGTTCCATCTTCTATGCATTTTGTTAGTTCTATGTCCATTTTTTTTTTCATATTACTTGGTTTTCTTTCTGTCTAGCTGTCTATGTCGTTTCCTTCTGTTTCCTCCCATTTTTTCTTGAACTAGCCACAATTTTTAGCTGTTACCAGGCAGTGATTCGCTCACACCTTCTATACCGCGAAATGACCTCGTGACCTTTTGAAATAGGGGGACACAATGTGATTGAAGAGTTAAATATGAAGATATAAAACAGGTTGTTATTACCAATTAATAGACGACATTGTGTGACGGAAATAAATACAAAAATACGTTCAATAAAAGTAAAAAAGTACTTGTCCACATACCTCCACGCAGCATTAATCCAGGGCGATGGTTTCAATTCATTACTGAGGAGAAACACAAAACAATTTATTATTTTTTTCACAACCGCTCATCGACGAATATTTGTTATACGTCTATTAAAATATCTATGAAAGTCTCTCGTTCTGCCACGAACACTTTTGTTTATTAATAATTAATTAATTATTTTTATTTAAAATCAAACAATTTCACTCTCGCAGAATGAAAATTAAAACCCGCAATTGAGTTACTGCTGGTCGGCACTGTCGGTACAGGGCTCGATTCCAGCGCAATACCGCGACTAGACTCACGGTTTCCATGACAACGGTGTAAACAAAACATGTAAATAAAGCACATAATATCCGTCTTCGCTTTTATCAGCAATAACATATCATATATCCGGGACACAACATCTTTAGATGTAAGTGGATGTACGTTTTGATACATTTTAAACAAGTGGAGCGAGATTAAAAAATTTGTTTCGATAATTATGACACAAATTTTCGGATAATTTTTTAAATATTGGAAATTACTATTTTGCTATGTCCAGTGTGTTTGTAGACGTTGTAATTTTTATTTAGAGAGATAAATTGAAAATTGGTAATTATAAACTTCATTTAATACGCTAAACACTTGTTCACGACAAAATCAGCGATCATTGCGAGGCTAAACCCTAAGGAAACAGTATCATAAATACTTTAAAGTACGGTGGAAGTATTAAATTTGCATGAAGTGATAATAAACTCAAATTAAAATTATCAGCTGCAAAGGAATCAGACTAAAGCGATTTGGGTTCGGAAACCAAGAAGACATCTAAAATACTCGTGTGGTGAACGCAAGGGCCGAATCCGTAAACCGAGGAAATGTTGGATTAATTTTGATTTAAGGTGATCGGTAAATTATCGAAAAATCCTCGACCAAAAGCGGACGCAAGGACAAGAGTACCGCTCGCGAACGAGTACATCTGTTAACGCTAAAAATTCCTTCCGCCCCCGGTGCTGTTCACACCAAACCCATGAAAAACCACCGACAAACACCCATAAATCAAACGCTTCGGTTGCTACTTTCTTTGTTCTTCCCGGATTTTGGTTGAGATGTTCTTCTTCTTTTATTTTTACATGTTTCTATTTATTTTGCGAAAAGAAGACGATTGGCTATAATGAGGACCCGGGTGGGTTAGGTAGCATCGCGCTTGCCTGCCGCACCTTGGGTCGTGGGTTCGATTCCCGCCCTGCTCTGGGTGTTGTGTATGTCCCCCGTTACCCTGTAATTGGGCCTCCGGCCTGTTGGGTAACGTTAACCAATAAAAAATAAAAAAAAAAAAATAAAATAAAATAATTTCCACCATCTGGGACATGTAGAACTTTTGACGCTTCATCAATTACTTTTATTCAGAACGTTCAAAAGTGTTTGCTTTTGTAATAATTCCACATTAGAATGCAATTGAAGACACAAACATAAAAAAATTAAGAACTGTCAGGTTATCAGTTTTTTACTGTACACATGATGGCTCATATATTCTGCCAAGTTTATTATTTATTAAAGAAAGAAGTACTTCCATTAAGACTTGTTCTTATTAAAAATTTAAGGTCGAAAGAGTTAATAAATAAAACGGCGGATTATTTCATTGTGCTTTTATTAATAGAGTTAGTGAAGAACCCACACCAGTGGTTTAGTGCAAGAAGGTGCATGTTAGCATGTTCCATTATTTTTCTTTTAATTAGGAGGAGAGTGATGAGCTAAAGGGTTTCCCTCATCTTGAGCTGCAAATTTTTAACAATCATTATGTTGGTGGTAATTCTTTTGCTAATACATACCCTTGACAAACGAAATAAGAAGAATCATTGCCACAACAATATAAACAGCAGAGATTTTTTTAAACATTTTTTTAGTTGAAGTAAACGACCTGGTCTTCAAATATTTTAACCAAGAATACACTATTTCACCACCACGGTTCTTTATATACACAGCAGTTGCTGACAAAAACAACAATTATGTATATGTACAACGTAGTATCTAGTAGGTACGTTTTTGCACGTTATTTTGTTTTATAAGAAAAAACAAGTAGAACTCATTACGGTGGTATTATTAACAGTACAATTAGCTCTTAGTGGGATAGCGTTCCATGTGTTTTGTTTTTATTTTGAGAGTACATAGTACAACACAAAACTCCACATTTTTTGTATAGCTGTCAATAATTACATGTACATTGGTTCTGTAATTCCTGATTAAATCAATAAAATAAATTGACGCATTCATTAATTTTTTTGAGTCACCCTGTATATGCAAATCCAAAAAATATGATTGGAATGATAAATCACAAGCACAGACTCATCATATTTTGTACATTTTAGATAGGATTTATTCAGCAAAATTTTGGAGTGACGTCATAAATTTTTTAGGAGGGACGACCAAATACATTTTGATAAAAAATTTACCATGCTTATGATAATTTTAAAACATCTGCAAGATTTCAAAGCATTCGGTTTTGTAGTTCCTGAGTAAATCAGTAAAATAAATTTACGCTTTCATTTATTTTCTTGAATCACCCTGTATATGCAAATCCAAAAAATATGAATGGAGTGATAGATCACAAGTACAGACTGATCATATTTTGTACATTTTAGATATGATTTATTCGGCAAATTTTCGAGCTGACGTCATCAAGTTTTTGGAGGGGATAAGCAAATATATTTTGACTAAACATCTATTATGCTCTTTATAACCTTAAAACATCTGCAAGATGTCAGAGCATTCCGTTTTATAGTTCCTGATTAAATCAATAAAATATATTTACGCATTCATTAATTTTTTTGAGTCACTCTGTATATGCAAATCCAAAAAATATGGATGGAGTGATAAGTTACAAGTACAGACTCATCATATTTTGTACATTTTAGATATGATTTATTCGGCAAACTTTCGAGCTGACGTCATCAAGTTTTTGGAGGGGATAAGCAAATATATTTTGACTAAACATTTATTATGCTCTTTATGACCTTAAAACATCTGCAAGATTTCAGAGCATTCGGTTTTGTAGTTCCTGATTAAATCAATAAAATATATTTACACATTCATTAATTTTTTTGAGTCACCCTGTATATGCAAATCCAAAAAATATGAATGGAGTGATAAATTACAAGTACAGACTCATCATACTTTTACAGTTTAGATAGGATTTATTCGGCAAACTTTCGAGCTGACGTCATCAATTTTTTGGAGGGGATAAGCAAATATATTTTGACTAAACATTTATTATGCTCTTTATAACCTTAAAATATCTGCAAGATTTCAAAGCATTCGGTTTTGTAGTTTCTGAGTAAATCAGTAAAATAAATTTACGCATTCATTAATTTTTTTGAGTCACCCTGTATATGCAAATCCAAAAAATATGAATGGAGTGATAGATCACAAGTACAGACTCATCATATTTTGTACATTTTAGATATGATTTATTCCACAAACTTTTGAGCTGACGTCATCAAGTTTTTGGAGGGGATAAGCAAATATTTTTTGACTAAAGATTTATGATGCTCTTTATAGCCTTAAAACATCTGCAACATTTCAAAGCATTCTGGTTAGCAGATTAAAAATTAAATTTCAAAATGTTTTATAATTTTGATTTTTTTTCCAAAAATCTGGACGTTACGGGTGAAAAGTCGATTCAAAGTTGTAAACTACATGTGTAGGACTATGTTATTTTATACAATTGAAAACCCATTTACTATGTACAATTTTGAAATGACGTCATCGCATTAGTGGTGGGGATGATTAGACAAATTTTGGTTAGCGTTTTACCATCTACATGATATTCTTAATATAAGTACAAAATTTCAGAACAATCGGTCGAGTACTTTCGGAGATTATCTGTTTAATAAAAATCCGGGACGGTAGACGGACAGACGGACAGACGGACGGACAGACGGACAGACGGACAGACGGACAGACAGACAGACGGACAGACGGACAGACAGACGGAAATGGGAGACCTATTTCTTCGTCTTCTAGGGGCCATGAAAGATCGAGAAAACGTAAAAGTAGAGAGTCGGCCGACGGACTCGATTACAATACTTCCTTTGCTTACGCTCGGGAAGTAAAAACTGATGACGTCACCCTAAAATTTGGTAAATAAATCCTATCTAAAATGTGAAAAATATGATGAGTCTGTACTTGTGATTTATCATTCCATTAATATTTTTCGATTTGTATATACAGGATGACTGAAAAAAATTAATGAATGCGTCATTTTATTTTATTGATTTAATCAGGAATTACAGAACCGAATGCTTTAAAATCTTGGAGATGTTTTAAAGTTATGATAAGCATGGTAATTTTTTTATCAAAATGTATTTGCTCATCCCCCCTAAAAAATTGATGACGTCACCCCAAAATTTTGCTGAATAAATCCTATCTAAAATGAAAAAATATGATGAGTTTGTACTTGTGATTTATCATTCCATTCATATTTTTTAGATTTTCTTAAGAAGTGGCTCAAAAAAATTAATGAAGTCAATTTATTTTATTGATTTTTTAAAGGCAACACTTATTATTAGTATTACATTGGACCAACCCAATTTGGTAGACACAAAATTTTTTTAAAGTAAAAACTCGGTTGAAACATAAGGGTAGCACGCTTATTTACATCGACTTTATCATTACAGACGTGCATTTGTTTTAGGCGCTGACTAGGTTCCGCGAATGTGGAATAGACATGTTTATAATCAACCAATTGTGAATTTCACCGTCAAAAATTAAAATATTACGTATGCTGTTACGCTTGTCATCTTAAATTAAGAATGTTTATACATAAACGATTTTCAGTTGCCTCTCATATTACACACCGGCGCCGTATACGTGAGTAAGTTGTTTCGTTATTTTATTGATTATAACAAATCAATATTCAAAACGAACCAATTCATTTTCCCGAAAATTTGGGAATACAATAATTTTATTCTTAGTATTACACTACATCTATCCCAACTGATATACGTGTCCTTGCAAAAATGTTGATGACGTCATCGCAATTTTTTTTAAATTCCCACTACAAAAATGTAATGAGAAAAAAACACAATAGGCATGCAGTCGTCAAGTTTCCGA
Organism: Zophobas atratus; assembly: GCA_022388445.1. Lineage (NCBI taxonomy): Eukaryota > Metazoa > Arthropoda > Insecta > Coleoptera > Tenebrionidae > Zophobas > Zophobas atratus. The sequence continues at coordinate 15,353,850 of CM039446.1, forward strand.
CAGCGAGGGAAGTAGTGTCTAAACTCTTTAGACGAATTTTTATTTCCATGTCGCATTTAATATCGGTCCTCAATAACTGCTCATTCGGGATCAAGTAAATATAAAACGTAAATTATTATTATCAGTAATAAAAAATTGGTGTTGATATCTACATCAAGATTTTGCCTCCAATGAACAAAATGACCATTATCTATCTGCGGACGAAACAGGTATTTTTTTTGCACAAATACTTAGAACACCAAACTGCCCCAAAATTATTTTAAATATGTCATCTGCCAAAATCACTTTTATCTTAGCAGGTACTAGCCCGCCCACCCACCCTCTCTTTTCTTAGAAGTAATCTCATTTGCCAAAGTCAGTTTTATCTTAGCAGGGAAGGGTGGGCGGGACTAGTATTTGCTAAGACAAAGCTGTTTTTGGCAAATAACATACCTTCTAAGAAAAGAGAGGGCGGGTGGGCGGGGCTAGTACCGGCTAAGATAAGACAAATTTTAACAAATGACGTATCTTCTAAGAAATTTAATTAAATTATTATAAAAAAAGACACTAGAGACTCCAAAGCTTTTTCAAATTCTTTCCTCACAGGAATACCTAGAACATAAAAAAACGGGGTTCCAAAATTAACTCAAAAACAGCTCAAGTCAGAATTTTCCACAAATACTTAGAACACCAAACTGCCCCAAAATTATTTTAAATATGTCATTTGCCAAAATCACTCTTATCTTATCAGGTACTAGCCCCGCCCACCCACCCTCTCTTTTCTTAGAAATGATTTCATTTGCCAAAGTCAGTTTTACCTTAGCAGGGGAGGGTGGGCGGGGCTAGTACTTGATAAGGTAAGACTGATTTTGGTAAATAACATACCTTCTAAGAAAAGAGAGGGTGGGTGGGCGGGGCTAATACCTGCTAAGATAAGAGTGATTTTGGCAAATAACATACCTTCTAAGAAAAGAGAGGGTGGGTGGGGGGGGCTAGTACCTGCTAAGATAAGACGGATTTTAACACATGACGTATCCTCTAAGAAATTTAATTAAATTATTATAAAAAAAGACACTAGAGACTCCAAAGCTTTTTCAAATTCTTTCCCCACAGGAATATCTAGAACATAAAAAAGCGGGGTCCCAAAATTAACTCAAAAAACAGGTCAGGTTAGAATTTTCCAAAAATACTGATAACACCAAACTGCCCCAAAATTATTTTAAATATGTCATTTACCAAAATCGGTCTTGTTTTAGCAGGTACTAGTCCCGCCCACCCACCCTCTCTTATCTTAGAAGGTGTATCAATTGCCAAAATCACTCTTATCTTAGCAAGTACTACTACTTATATTTTGTTTGTTTTCTTAATATACGTACTCATCTTTTCAGAACAAGAGAGTTAAAACATGTTAAATTCTTGTAGACAAATATCGATTTTCAATTAAGCCCCGCCCCTCGATCTGCCAACTAATGAAAAATTTATCACTATTGAGAATTGAGATCGGGGCGGGTATGGGTGGGGCCTAATCTTTGGCTTTATTTTTTTCTTAATATACATAGTATTCTTTGAAGAACACGATACAAACATAGTTTTAACTTCTCGTAAGGAAATAAGGATTTTGCAGTTAAGCTCCGCCTTCTTGACTCACGACGAATAAAAAAATCATCACAATTGAGACAGGGTGGGTGGGTGGGGTACATTTTGCCTCGTTGTTTTAACATGTGTAGACGTATTTCGACAAGAAGAAATTTAAAACATGTCTAAAAAGGTAAATTTTTATAGTAATCAACTCTACTCTTATTGGTGCTTTTAAAAAGATTTTCTTAACATTGCTCATTATCCCATTGACATCTGGATAATTAAGTCTAATTGTTTCAGACACTAAATGTAACCCATGTGCCATACATGTTAAGTGTGTTATATTTTCATAAAACACCTTCAAATTAGTATCAGTTTTGATCATGTATGAAGCACCATCTGATACAAACCATTTAACTTTTTTGTGTTCAGTTCCTTTTGAATAAAGCTGCAGATTAACAATTAAATAAATTATAATAATTTCAATGTTTAAAATTATCAATAGCACATCCAATGATTCGTTTATAAATCTCGAGATTGTGTTGCTATTAGTTTTATCAAGCTGCTGCAAAGCTAGTAGAAATGGACGGCCAGCTTCTTCAGAAGATAACTTTCCAATTACTAAATGGGTATGTATCTTCCTAATCTGTCCGTCGTCTCATCGACGCTAATCCATATTTTATTATTGCCAATAGAATTGCTAATTTCTTTAATTACCTGTAAATTATAAATTTTATGTTAAAAAGTTTTTAAATAAAAATTCTAGTGCTCACCATATCGTAATCTTTTGGTAAATAATTTTTTCTCAGAGTGCTTTCTGATGGTAAATGCCTTCCTGTATATTTATGCATAAAATTTTTAAACTCAGGACAACTAACTTTATTCCATAGAATATTTGCTACGGTAAATGCTCTACATAAATCGGTGCAAAATTGCGTAAAATCATTGTCGGAACTAATGTTTAATAAAGTCTGTTTACTGAATTTATTCTCATTCTTTTTATGTGCATTGCCACTGCAGTGTTGTTCAAAGTGTGATTTTTTTCGCACTTAAACTAGGAAACAAAAATGTGAACATAATTCAAGCTTCAGTATTTTAAATGTTTACTTACAACTTTTCCACACACTTTGCAGAATAACTCATTGTCTTTGAAGAAAATTGAAAATTAGTTTCCAAATTACTCCCTAACCATAATTTGATTTTATCTTTCATGGATGATCTTATCTTAGGCATTTTGAGAGTTCTTTACTGTATGCACAAAAATCAAAACCGCCCCCACCACACTCACTAACACTAACACGCAAAGACACTCAGTATCGCTAACAATAAACTTCTAAAATAAAATGCTTTTTCAGAGATTCACCTCTTTCCGACTATAATCTAAATGAAATGCAAGCCAGTGGTGTCAGTTGGCAACGCCAACCTGTACCATTAAACTCAAGGGCGTTGTTTACAACCCATTTTTAAACAATCTGCCAGCCAAAACAATGAATTCACGGAAAATCTCTATTGTGCAACCACATCCGCTTCGTTGGTCGTGGAATCCTATTTCAAGTCTTTTAAAATTTACAATTAGGTCCTTTAATTAACACTTTATGGGTCTAACGGTAAATGAGGCATTTTAGGTAGTAATAAATGGGCGTTAAATAAACAGATTTTTTTGAATTCGGATAAATAAATAAATTTCGCTGCAATGCCTGAAGTAGATATAAAAAGGCAAAAAACCTAAGATCCGAAGCTTACTTCCCAGTAAACCAGTTGTGATGTTGACGTGACAGGTACGTACTCACAAAAGAACAATAAGTACATCGCATGATTATGTCTTAACGATATACCTGGAACGTAAGCTATATAACATCACAATGGAGTACTCATGCTATGTAACAAACACGTAATGTTGACTACATTTACTACATATCTCATTATTATGTCGCAGCGATATAGCTTGCATATAAGCATTTAAACATCACACTGTGGTACCCCTGTTATGTAACTAACACCTAATGTTAACTGCATTTACTAGATATCTCATTATTGTGTCGCAGCGATATAGTTGGCAGGTAAGCCTTGTAACATCACAATGGAGTACTACGGTTATGTAACCAATAAGTAATGTTAACTGTAGTTACCAGATATCTGATTAATATATATATTTATATATATATATACATGCTTCGGAATATTTTATTTTTATTAGTTAATTATGCAAAGTGTTTTTCAGTTGATTTTACAAAATGGCATGTTAAATCGAAAATTAACGTTTCTGACAGGGCAACAGCAAAAAACATTTAAAAACATACATATCGAGTATTATATAGCTCTATTTTATATTTATTATTTATGTTTGTGTTGCAAGTAAATAGTATATTCATAAACAAAAGATGCTGAGTCTTAAAAAAAGAAATTTCTTCCCTATCTTAAATCTTGCACAACCGAGATGACGCCAATAGTGAGTTGCTCTTAATTTTTTTTTTCATATTATATTTCCTGTAATTATATTTATTTATAATTTTATTTTTATATGTCCATAACGACCTGCGCTTTATAAAACAGAACAAAAGACTTAATGCAAATAGTTTATGATCAGAATTAAAAAATGTTGGATCTAACAGGTAATACGAATTAAGACTAGTAATGAGACATCATTTTTTAACCTCTGCCTATGCGTCACTGCCAAAAAGGAACAATTATACATATACAGAATTTTGAAATGAGCTCGAAAAATAAAATGATATATTTCATTATTTTATTAATTCTAATGCAAAATATGTTGATCGGCAACAAAAGCAACAAAAATAAAAAAATCGAAATTAAAAAACTAATCTATTTCAAGGTCAGCGATATCGTTCTTAAATAAAAATGAATTAAATAATTTCTTCACTTTCATCGTAAGGAAAATAAATAATAATTTGAATACGAAACAATAATTGATCATCGAGTTTTGTGTATTGACTTTCGCACTCAGTTATAGGTATATCTGTTTAACATTAAATTTTCAAAAGTTTAGATTTTTCCAATGTAATCTTGGGCTCTAAAATAAACTGGTAATGTATAATGTATAATTATAATTGAGTATTTTCGTGGTTGATCTTTAAATTATTATTTATTCAAAAAATTCACTTAATTTCATATCCAATATGTAACTAACTGAAAACTGATAATAAAGCAGCAGATATGACGAAATAGTGTAGACTTTTTTTAATGTCGGTAATAGAGTGTATGTATAATAACTAGAGAGCGGAAAATATGCAGCAAAATTTTGGGAAATATGATCATATGACATGCATCAAATTTATGCAAATATGCAATAACTTTCTTAATATATGCAGAGATATGCAATTGCATATGCTCCAAAAATAAAAAAAGCGTAATAGCCAAACTAAATTTATTTACAAATTGCAAAAACACCTCACCTTTTATTACAAAAAATACATAAATCACATTGCAAAGTGTTTAATTAGATCTCACTGACAAATAAATGACATTTTTTAAGATAATATTCTTATACTCAAAAATAAATATTTGTAAACAGAACGAATTAAAAAATAGTAGTAATCGACTATTTAATTACTATTTTGGTAACAATTTATTTTTAAATATTTTTCGAAATATTCTAACAAAAATTTTTCCGGTGATTCTAAAGTATGTATTTGTAAATAGAAAAACTGCGTACTGCGTCCACAGATGTAAAAATACTTATCGGATTAGAGCAGTCACAACAAAACACAGTTCCTTCTTGAAGAATAAGTTCAGGAAAAGGTTTAATTCATAAATTAATTTGAGTTATCTACACATTGACACACATCTCTATCGCTTTAAATACTTAAATGCAAACTCACGATGAAAAATAATAGGATAACGTCCCTTCGACCATCATAAAAGACCATTAATACAACGAACAAAAATATTGAAATGAACGGTATTTCCAAAAGTAATTAGGACCCGAATTTACCTGGAAGGATGGCTTAACACCCGGTGGTTCCTCGAAACTACTATAAAACCCAAACCTTTCCCAGTTATTTGAAGCTCAGGACAATATTTGCAATATGATTAATGAAATTTCGTTTTTTCTAGAAAAATGCCGATCGAATGGCATTTTTTTTTTTCAAAGTAGCACAAAAATTGATAAAAATGCAAAATATGGACCCGTTACGTGAAATATGCAGCAGAAGGTAAATATATGCAAATATGCAATTTTTTTATAGCTGTTACTTAGTTTATATCGTGGATTTCAAGCCGATTGACTCAGTCCGATCCGATTGAAACTAATGGTATAAATGCTGCAGATCGAATGTTAAAGCGGATTGACTATCAAAATTCGATCCGACAAACTAGTCGGATCGAATCGAACCGATCGGATCTAAGACGGATTCAAATGCTTGAAGATGCGATGTAAACGGGCTTGAACTTTTATAGGTTTATTATTTATGTTGACCACTTCACAGATAAAAAGAAATAATGTTACACTATTATCTTTCTCCAAACGTCAAACTCAAACCAATTTCAAACTACAAATCAGTAGATCGAACGGACTGTTTTCCGTGATATAAACGCCCGTAGATTAAAGTGAGTTTGATAATTTCGATCGTCTCGAAATTCGATCGGATCGAAATCTACGATATAAACAAACTATGTGTATTCATTTTTAATTAGCATGATTCGTTCACATATTAAATATCAAGACTTATATGCAAAAAATAACGGATATGCAAATTTCATAGAATCCGCTCTCTAAATTAATAATCAATACATCGGGTATGTTTCTGTTGTTGTCTTCGTTGGACACCACTGTATTTACAGTATCTAAGCAGGTATACGTTTCCGCCCCTAAAATCCCACGTGCGGCATCCTTTGCCCACGTAAATACAGTACCTGGAATGAAAACAGAAACAGAAATAGTTTTACAACACCTTATCAAAATTTAAAAAAACCACTATGGTATTATTTGAAATTTATTGTTAAAGATTATATGGTCAATTAGATGTGGGTCGTCGTATTCTTTAAAAAGTGACCTTCGTCAGTGAGTTCGTAATGCTTAATTAATAATTATATTCAAAGCGAAAAATACAACGGCTTTATTAGAAATATACCAAAGACAAGTTTTTTTCATTGTAATAATTTCTAAGAATTATTTCTGTAAACTTGTTTACTTGAAATGTTATTTTGTAAGTACCTGCTTGGCAAATTATAAATAGAACATCTGTAAGGTGACCAGATTTCAAAAGTCCGAAATCGGAACATTAGTTTCCATTTCCATCGTAATCTGATATATAACTGCCTTGAATATTTTTAGTTGTAATATACTAACAGTAGTACTGACATATGCTGACATTTAAAACAGTGCTGACAACCGTATCGATACAAGTTTTGTTCCCAATTTTTCACAAAATAAAATTACTATTCATGAAAATTAGTGATTTATCCGAGGATTTATTTTTATTCTTATCAGATTTATATAGAAATCGGAACATTCACGGAACGAATGTTTTAATCGGAACATTTATTAGACGAAATTTGAAATAGGAATTATTAGAGTATTGAAATCGATACAGTTCCGATCACATCGGAAAGTCTGGTCACCTTAAACATCTGGGGTAATATAGGAAGACCCAACGACACAAACAAAACCATAAAAATTCTTTGCCCATTGTCCCTGAAACGAGACAAGGTTTTGAAGAGTTCATTCGTCGAATTTTGATTTTATAAAGACGTTTATAAAGCGATGATGGGTAGCAAAAAAACTAGAGAGTGGTTAATTTTGATTTTATTAAATTTATTTTATCTAATGAAAAAATAACGCTCAACTTCTGCATTTACTATCCACCAGATGTTTGGGGGGTGCAGTCGGACCTTTGTTGGTTTGGTTTGTCTATGAGTCGGACGATCCCTTTTTTCCGCATTTATGGTTATTGCACTTCACACTCACAGTGAAGCTGTCGAATTCCATTTAGCCATTTCGTTTACAACCACCGAACTTTGTCGTGAATCCGTAACTCACTTCATTTTTAATGCAGGTTTGTGAAATTGTGCCATTCAGCGTGGGTTGAATTTTACACTAGGTAAGTTAATATAATTCTAATGAAGTAATCATTTTAATTTTTACATGCTTCTGTTGTTTTTGATAACTGTACGTAAATAACAACAACAGTTTTTTCAGACAAGCTGGAAATACCACCATTAATCACTGAAGATTCTCCCGCTGGTTTTGAAGAACTTACGGTGATTGTTTTTGAGAGTGAGGCGCTTTTGCCATAACATGTTGCAAAGGTATGTTACTGCAATTTTTTATGAACTAGGTGCTAATGAACATAATTTTACTCTAGACTTGAAACAAATACAAAAAATATGTGCGAAATAAAAGAAATTCTAAAGGAAACGAGTGAACAAATCTCCAATATGAAAACGTCATCAAATGTGACAAATCAAAAAGAAAACAGTAATAGAAGATATGCCGCCAAGACCACAAGTAACCAAATTTTGAGGAATTAGAAGATTATCTCTGCCTACTACAACAAGCAGGTTTCTTTGTAAGTTAAAAAAATACAATTAGTCCAGTCAAATTAGCGATCAACCTCGGAATGAGAGATAATAAGCTGAATTTTCGTATATACCTTCATTTTAGCGTTCTAAAAGTTGTCTCAAAAGTCTCATAAAATCTCGTGTCTGCGTCGTAAGTTATTCAAGGTCAAAGGTCAAGAAAAACATTATTTTGCAATTATCTCGGTTTCTATTGCTCTAATGATGTTAACACCTATTATCATAATTGTAGAGCACAAAATTTAGGACAAATTTTATTTGAAACATTTTTTGATACACTTAATCGTTTTTGAGATAGAGGGCAGTGGGCGCGCAGCGTTCATCCATACATACTGTAATGCAATCAACCGTGAATATCTGTGAATACTACCTTGAATTTTGAAAAATTTGTATTATTTATCAGTTAATACATTGCATTTAATAACATTTTGCATATTTTCAATACATTTATTTAATGATACTTACCTACTTTGTGTAATTAAAAACTTTTTAAATGACATATTTATTGTAGGTATATCTTAGGTTAGATTATTATATGTCTTAAAGTTATATTAATTTTTTCAAAGTAAATTTTAAGGAAGTAAAACGAGTTAATATATTTTAATTTTATCTTTATTCAGCAGCTGTACATTTCTTACGATTGAAATTGAATTGCAGTGAAAATCTATAAATTTTTAATAATTTAAAAATTCACCGTCATCTTCTGGACGTTCGGGAATTTCTGTTTCATCGTCGTCATTTTCGGTGCCCTGAATTGTTGTTTCCAGACCTTCCAGTTATAATCATGATAGAAAAATAAGTATTTAAAAACTTACACATTTTAAAGATATAAATAAATTGAGATATACAATAAATATTTCATTAAATGAGTTTTTAATTACACAAAGTAGGTAAGTATTATTCTATGAATATATTGAAAATATGTAAAATGTTATTAAATACAATGTATTAATTGATTAATAATACAAATTATTCAAAATTCAAGGTAGTATTCACAGATATTCACGGTTGATTGCATTACAGTAGGTATGGACGAGCGCTGCGCGCTCACTGTCCTCTATCTCAAAAACGATTGGGCGCATGAAAAAATATTTCAAATCAAATTTGTTCCAAATTTTGTGCTCTACAATTATGATAATAAATGTTAACATCATTGGAGCAATAGAAACTGAGATAATTGCAAAAAACTGTTTATCTTGACCTTTGACCTTGAATAACTTACGACGCAGACACGAGATTTTATGAGATTTTTGAGACAACTTTTAGAACGCCAAAATTAAGGCGTATACAAAAATTCAGCTTATTGTCTCTCATTCCGAGGTTGATCCCTTTTTTATGCTAAAATGACTGGACTAAATATATTTATATGTACTTACATATAACATAATTTTGGATATTATATACAGGTAGATGCCTGTAATACTATAACACTTTTTAGTCACCTACTAAACATGACACATTTCGCTTAACACGTTACATACATAGTGGGTTGCAGAAAAGTCTTATACATACGCGGTGACTTCCAAATAGATTCGGAAAAAAAAACCTTTAATTGTCGCACGGATTCAAAGTAATTAAATTGCTGCTCCAGTTTCAAGAAACAAATACGGAACATCTTGTTAAATGTAAATCATGCGGCAATGATTTATTCAGTTTCCATTGTGACTAAATTTTTTCTTTATTTTTGCTGTGTGTTGCTTAGATGAAAACAAATGGCACTGAATGAGGTGTAGATCTTGATATTTTTTCCCCTGAATTAGGACTAGATAAAAGAAATTACTTAAAATTTTCTCTACTTCGTGATGTTGTGGTTTTATTTTCCGAACTTATTTCAGAGTCACTCGATATATACACATAAAAATATTTTCTTCTTTTCTTATTTCAGGAACTGCTATCGTACCAGATAGGTGGTAATGGGAAAAAGAACAATGTGGGGGGTATATTAAAAAAAAAAATAAAAATTCAGTGAATTTGCTGTAGCTTGTTTGTTCGGTAGGAAAATTCCAAAATGGCTGGGACAAAAACAATGAATATTATGAAAGGTATTTTTTTTTTGCAATAAATATAATTATTACAATTTTTATTTTTGAAGAAATTACAATGAAGACCCATTCCGCAATAGAAAAAGAAGTAGAACAACGCTGCTCAGAGTGGCTACGGCATTCTAGTCAACGCCTGAAGAAAGAAAAAACAACGACAGTTTATAGTTTCTGTGTCTTTTTTTAAGTGTAAATTATATTGTATTATTTTCGAATTAGGAAATCATATATATATATATATATTTATTTATTTATATTATGAATTTATATTAATTTTTATATTTTATTACTTATTACATATTATATTTTTTCAAACATTGAATAAAATAATAATTTACTGTAAGCTCTAAATTTTACTCTCCATATCCATATCCCTAAATGGTAACTAGATTTTCTGAAATGCCTATTCATATCGTATAGATCATGTTAATAAAATATACTGAGAGTCATATGTTTACGATGTTGCGATATATACGTAACGTCTATGTCCATTTAATACGTTATATTGGCGTTTAAAATAAAACGTAACAGATACATACAATATAGAGAATCTAGCGACATACTAACACAACGTTATGATGATGTACCAGCGAGCACGTCTCTAGTCTGAAACAGTGTGGATGTCACCAGTATGTTACAAGCATGGGTCACTGTTGATTACATTACATAGCACAGGGAAAGCAAATGTACGCAGTTTGGGATGTAACAGCTAACAAGATCGTAGACAGAGTTAAGTGGGATTAACATCGTTACGACGTAACTGTGTTTACTGGGTTATCACTTTAGTCCTTCCAAGCATTTCTAATAATCACAAACACAGTTCACTCTAAAAATGTGCCAGTCAAAAATAAATTCCACAATTATTTATATCTCTGACCTTAGTTTTCAAGGAGAGATTTTGAAATTGTTAAAAAGTCGTCCAACTTTTGTTATAACAACTTTTCAATTTGGTACTAGAAAAGTGTGAAATATCTAATAAATTATGGAAAACAATCTTATTTGTCCTATTTTCAAATCAGGAGTTGTTAACGATGTTTCTGATCACCGACCTGTTAGAGTGTTCCTTCTTATTTCGCAAAGGTAATTTCTGCAAGTTCCATCATAAGACCTGTTTTATATTTAAATTTTAATACCCAGGAGTGGATAAATAAAAACTACGGGTTATTGCAGTGTGCGTTTACTGATAACTAATATTGAATCGTGAAAACCCCATAGGCGTGGGTTCTAAGATCCGTTGCCGAGAGCGCTCTGGAATGGCAAGCCATAAGAAAAGTTCTTGTGGCTCCAAAAATTGTAAGTTTCAGAATTTCAGCTGTCATTGAAGAACCCATGCCAGTGCTATAGTGCAAAAAAGTGATACATCTAAAAGAATAATAAAATTGTTCCACAATTATTTTGTATCTCTGACCTTCGTTCTCAAGGAGAGATTTTGAAATTGTTGAAAAAGTCGTTCAACCTTTATTATAACAACTTTTCAATTTTGTACTAGAAAAATGTGAAATATCTAATAAATGGAAAACAGTCTTATTTGTCCCATTTTCAAATCAGGCGATGTTAACGATGTGTCTAATCACCGACCTGTTAGACTGTTCCTTCTTGCTTCGCAAAGCTAATTTCTGCAAGTTAAGACCTGTTTTATATTTAAATTTTAATACTCAGGAGTTGATAAAATAAAACTGCGGGTTACTGCAGTGTGCGTTTATTAATAACTAACATTGAATAGTGAAAACCCCATAGGCGTGGGTCCTAATATCTGTTGCCCAGAGCGCTCTGGAATAACAAGCCATGAGAAAAGTCCTTGTGCTTCCAAAATTTGTAAGTTTCAGAATTTCAGCTGTCATTGAAGAACCCATGCCAGTGCTAGAGTGCAAAAAGTTATATATGCATTATTCCATTACTTTTCTTTCCATTCATCAGCTACACCTAAATTTTGAACAATTATTGTTGGTGGTAATTCTTTTGATAATGCTTACCATTGACAAACGAAATAAAAAGAGTAATTGCAACAGCAATATAAACAGTGTAGATTTTTGTAAACATTTTTTTTAGTTGAAATAAATGACCTGCTCCTTAGCGCTTTAACAATGAACTCACTTCAGTTTTACCATCGCAACGCTTTATATATGCATACCAATTAGGCAATGATAAATTATAATAAAGGCAAGTACATGTACAATAGAGTGCATTTTTGTACGCTGTGTTGCTTTATCGCAAGAACCTGTTGCAAAGAAAAGTAAAGTAGGTTATTTTTGCAACAGGTGACCAAGGACGGGAATAAGTGCATAATGGTCGTCAAATATTACTTCAGCCAATGGTTCGAAGCTTATGCCATACGAAATCAAGAAACCACGACATTTGCAAAAATGCTGATTGACAATTAAATCAGCAGGTTTGGGCCCCAATGAAAATACATTCGGGCTAAGACAGAAACTTCGAGATAGACCTATTCCAAAGGGTTACTGAAGTACTAGGGATACGGAAGACACCGACTACGCCGTTGCACCCGCAGTCAGATTGAATGGTAGAACGGGTCAATCGTACCATGGAAGAACATCTCTCGAAGGTGATGGCCGAACATCAGAAAGATTGGGATCTATATCTTTCACTGTTCCTACTGGCTTATAAATCAGTTGTCCATGACACGACTGGTCAGACACCGGCGCGCATAGTTTTCGGAAAAGAACTGCTGGTTCGTTTATATGACTGCATCCTATTGTGAAAGAGTTAAGCGTTCCACAATAGGCCTCTGCCGCAAGTAATCCAGCGGTTATAAACCATCAAGGGACCAACTGTCTATAGTACACAGGGCCGTATGGGCCCGTAAACCTTTAAGATGATTTATGGCACGGCTATTTACATTTTCAGTAGACATTGATTAAATACATATAGATAGACCCATGCTATTGTTTGGAGCGAACAGGCCAACGGCCGGCGAACAAGAGATGGCGCACCAACAGTCGGCCGTCAAACGCCGGCGAAAAGCTTGGACACCAATCGCGCGCGTAGATAACCCAAATCACAGCAACAATACATTTAATAAAGCTACCACTCGACAGAGGGCGACGAAAAAAATGTGTAAAAATCTCATAGCAACCATTTATATAATTTACAACGTTGCCAGATGAGCCTAACACAACTTTGCCGTTATTTCTAGTCGATTAGATTTTATTTCGTTTAAAAGTTTCTGGTGAATAAATGGAATTATTATAATGAATAAACAATACAAACAAATTATTACTTGTTATTTTAAATACTTGTTAGTGTTGATGAAAACATAAATGGTAATTAAAGTTATTCTAAATACGGTCCGGTCCGGTAGCTCAAATTTTACAGTACGAGTGGTATGTTTCAGGACGAGTAGGTAGCCGAGTCTTTAATTTCGAAACGAGTACTGCGAAAAGAGTTACCGGACGTATGTTGTTATGTATTTTATTTCATACTGTCAACATACTTTTTTATTCGATAAAATTATTATTATTTTGAGAAAAAATCCAAATCGAGTCACTTTTTCTGACATCGTTAGCAACCGCTCTTTGGTAAATGTTTTAATTTGTTTATTCGTGCAAATCAGTATCATATGTTTAAACACATAGTACTTATAACACTTTACAGGACTTATTGTTTTGTATAATCCGACTCGATAGACGAATGTTTTGTGCAATCCGTCTCGAAGGACCAATGTTTGTGCAACTCGGCTCGTCCTACCAGTATTTTTTGTAATCTGGTTGATACGACAATGTGATACCGAATTGTACTTTGATATTGCTCCAAGGACCTTTGTTTTCTTGCGTGCGAGATAATAGACAGCGTTCGGTTTCGATGTTTAATACAGGACGGTTACAGAAGTACTAAATTTACATTTGTATTTACAATAACAGGTAAAGCAAAAGAGACCCAAAAGGGTCAGTGGCTGCTTCCGGAAATGGAACACTTGTCCTTTCTGGCTCAATTTTATCGGACTTGTCCGTTTTTTTTGATTTTACCGGAATCGTTCGATCCAGTAAAACGTCAAACTTGACATAGTATGAAGTAAAATAAATAAATTTTATGATGTAAATACAATTTTTCCAATTTCCACTAATAAAATCCTCATTTTGTTTGTTAAATCTCGCTATTAAAACAATAGTTTAATCGAAAGGATGAATAAAATGTTTATAGTGCAACACTTTATTCACAGTGTTATTGACAACACTAATAAAGTAAAAAATCTAAAAATTCGCACTACCACTGAAATTTTCGTTGCTATGGATGTGTGGATATTTAACTAAAATTTGCAATGTTTGATAGTCCCCCTCCTGTAAAACAATCCTAATGAAAGTCTAGGAGCATCGTTTGAATTTGACCGTGACGAAAGTACAGGCAGTTTAGGCAATTTACCTTCTTCAAATGTTCATGATATTGGTAATATAATTAATATTTTTATGTATATGGATTACCTCAACAATACATTTTTTGAACAATTTTGCGAAATTGGAAAAAATCTTGTATGATACACGTGAATAAACGAATTTTATCCACTCAAAAATATTATCACACTCAGCTTCGCCTCGTGTGCTAAACTGTTTTTTCGGTGGATAAAATTCACTTTTATTCACTTATGCCATAAATAGCTATAAGTATATCGATAATTCGCTACTGAAAATTTATTGAAATATAATTTGTGTTAAAAAAAGATTTTTGTGATTTTATGGTTTATTAACATAATTTACTTATTTGAAATTAAATATTTTTAATACATAGCACAAGTTCTTGATATTCTTTATTTTTATTCCAAGTAATAATTGTGTTTCCTTTTGTTTTAATCAAGAAAATTTTTCGGTTATTATCTAACATACTTTTGTACATTAAGAAACTCCATTCCACGTCGCAGGACGTTACAGGACAATATTTAAATAAATAAAGGAGTCGTTTTATGTGTTTTTAAAATTCACTCTGATTTCCGGACTTTAGACTTTTTGGTGTTTCACTTCGGCAAAAGAACTAGTCGTATCTCAAAGAAAACAAACAGTGGAATATAGCGTATTGTACCTATATTTCATAGTAAAAATGTCTAAATTTTTTTATGAAGAGACAGACTGTTCTAGGAAACTTTACTAAATCTTTTCATTTACGAGCTATTGAAAGACCGCCGGTCTCACTGATACTTCTTACTTGGCTCCTACGAATGAAGCGAAAAATGCACAGATTGAAAATACAGTAAATGGGGTAGTATGTATGCGTGATATGTCGTTAGACATTAAGTATTTTGCAAATAAAATTTATTTCATTGAAAACAGAAACATTAAAAACATATCTGTACAAGTTTGGAATCGATATGGCCAGTTGTTTAGAATATGCAAATATGCTTTTGTTCGTATTTACAATTACTACGAAACAGGTTATCAAATAATCTATTTTCACATGGCGAGACTTTCAAGCGGCCGAAGAGTTAAAAACCATAAATTTTCATTGAAGAAACAAACTCTTCCAAGAAAATTTACCAAATCTTTTAGTTTACGCACTATTGGACGAGCACTCCTTAAAACGGTCAGTAGGTATACCTAATCGCATTATTCCATTGATACCTACCTACCGAAAACGTTGCCAGATGAGTAAAGGCCTGACAACGATCTACCAAGTACGTAACAGCGGCGCGCGCGAGAGAGAGGATGCCTTGGCGTAAACGTGTCGGACGGTCGGGAGCTGCTACCCGATACCCCGATGGTCGATGTTTATTACTTGTATGAAGCCCTCAGTGTTTACGTCCACGTGCAGAGTGGTCATTTGGCAGGTCGTATTAGCTAGAAACGTCTTTTATAATTTTGAAGAATACGTTTAGATTTGATTTTTTATATTTATTTGTTACATCAGTTTGCAAACGCGCGAGTATCAGGTCCCGCCACTGCACTCGATGTAGCAGACCGCATCGAGTGGTCGATACTACTGCGCGCGGAGAGTGCCACACAATAGCTGGGGGATTGCATTTGGTAGATAAGTGTCAGGACAGTGCAGATGAGCCTAACACAAATTTGCGGATATTTCTCGTCAACCAGATATTATTTCATTTAGAAGTTTCTGGTAAATAAATGGGATTATTATAATGAACACATAAAACAAATAAATTGTGATTATTATTTGTTGTTTTAATCCATTAGACGCTTATAGGCTTATAAGCATACTTTTCTTAAAAAATCGGTAATAAATTCAGTGAAACATCTTTGTGCCTTAATTCCTATTGGTAAACTGGGATTTTGAATACAGGTCGCAGGAACATTTTATATGGTTTTATGGTTTATTTACATAATTTTCTTATTTACAATGAATCTTTTTAATATGTAATACAAGTTCTTGATAGTATTTATTTTAATTACATTTAATAAACCATAAAAACACAAAAATCTTTTTTTAACACAAATTATATTTCAATAAATTTTCAGTAGCGAATTATCGATATACTTAATTGTATTTACATCATAATAGATATTTATTTTATTAGGAGTTTAAGTGATACTTTATGCGTCGAGTATGGACGATTAAACGCCGAGCGATAGCGAGGCGAATTAAGTCCATACGAGTCACATGAAGTCACTTAAACTCCGAATGAAATACAATATTTTATTTTCAAACGATTAATCTTCTTTTGAAATGATTATTTCCTATCTTCTTGTTTCATTAAGGAATTTTGCCTTGATTTCACTTACCATGGTTACTATGGTTGACAACCACTATGATTTTCACATATTTATACTCCGGCGGAGTATAAGTAGTACTTATACGCCGCTCAAACACGGTGTCATAGAAATGACACTTAAACCCCGGTAAGAGCGTCATATAAGTGTCAGTTATATGACGTTTGAAAATAAAATTTATTTATTTTACTTCATACTATGTCAAGTTTGACGTTTTACTGGATTCGAACGAGTCCGGTAAAATCAAAAAAACGGACAAGTCCGATAAAATTGAGCCAAAAAGGACAAGTGTTCCATTTCCGGAAGCGGCCACTGACCCTTTTGGGTCTCTTTTGCTTTACCTGTTATTGTAAATACAAATGTAAATTTAGTACTTCTGTAACCGTCCTGTGTCCTGTATTAAACATCGAAACCGAACGCTGTCTATTATCTCGCACGCAAGAAAACAAAGGTCCTTGGAGCAATATCAAAGTACAATTCGGTATCACATTGTCGTATCAACCAGATTACAAAAAATACTGGTAGGACGAGCCGAGTTGCACAAACATTGGTCCTTCGAGACCGATTGCACAAAACATTCGTCCATCGAGTCGGATTATACAAAACAATAAGTCCTGTAAAGTGTTATAAGTACTATGTGTTTAAACATATGATGCTGATTTGCACGAATAAACAAATTAAAACATTTACCAAAGAGCGGTTGCTAACGATGTCAGAAAAAGTGACTCGATTTGGATTTTTTCTCAAAATAATAATAATTTTATCGAATAAAAAAGTATGTTGACAGTATGAAATAAAATACATAACAACATACGTCCGGTAACTCTTTTCGCAGTACTCGTTTCGAAATTAAAGACTCGGCTACCTACTCGTCCTGAAACATACCACTCGTACTGTAAAATTTGAGCTACCGGACCGGACCGTATTTAGAATAACTTTAATTACCATTTATGTTTTCATCAACACTAACAAGTATTTAAAATAACAAGTAATAATTTGTTTGTATTGTTTATTCATTATAATAATTCCATTTATTCACCAGAAACTTTTAAACGAAATAAAATCTAATCGACTAGAAATAACGGCAAAGTTGTGTTAGGCTCATCTGGCAACGTTGTAAATTATATAAATGGTTGCTATGAGATTTTTACACATTTTTTTCGTCGCCCTCTGTCGAGTGGTAGCTTTATTAAATGTATTGTTGCTGTGATTTGGGTTATCTACGCGCGCGATTGGTGTCCAAGCTTTTCGCCGGCGTTTGACGGCCGACTGTTGGTGCGCCATCTCTTGTTCGCCGGCCGTTGGCCTGTTCGCTCCAAACAATAGCATGGGTCTATCTATATGTATTTAATCAATGCAGTAGAGTTTCTAATACTTGCGGTAATTGAGATTGCAGTGCCATAAAAACGAAGTCAGAGTTAGACCACTATACTGTAATAACCCAAACATTTCGCCAAAATTAGAGACATGCGCACAAAATTTAAAAACCCGCGAAAAATTCGAAAAGTGGCCATGAACTGTGATCGTCAACTAAATGGGGACCCTACGTTGTGTTTTGAAATGGCGGAATGCGTTCTGATGCAAGTGGTGAACCACAAAGGTGGAAGAGTGACCTTGAAATTAACAACACAAAAATATGGCGAGAATAATTTTATTAAGTTCTTTTTTTGTTGTTTGTTTTTTTTTTTATGATTTCAATTACAAAAATTTGGTTCTTTCAAGTGTAAGAATTACAAATTTCGCTCAGATTAAAGGTTCTTAAAGGTATACAATTCTCTAGTTTGCAAATTCATATCTAAGGGAAATGGAAAACAATGCCCAAATTATTATGTTGGCAGATTTTGATTTTTAAACGATTTAACCGTCATCGAACTGTTCCTTTGCACTACCGCAGCTCCCCCACCGCTCTTCAATAAAAACGCAAATCTACATTACAATTAAAAATGTCATTCTTTCTGGCGCTTCAATTTAACTTGAACCGGGTCACTACAATACCTTGTGATTTCTTCTTCGGCTCTACGAGTGAAGAACCAAAGGAGGTCATAGATTACGTCGATGACTTGAAGGAGAAGCTGTTGAACATTCACGAAAGGGTGCGCCACAAGATCCGGGTGGCGCGTGATTCAGTAGGACTCCAGGCAAGGGATTTGAAATGGCTTTACAATCCCCGTAGAAGAAAAGGTTGTTGCCCGAAGTTATCGCTAGACTGGGAGGGTTCGTATACTGTCATGGCGAGAACCAACGATGTCGTTTACAGAATTCGACGAGGACCGAAGACGAAAATGAAAATTATTCATTTAGATCGTCTCATGAATAAAGGCCTGACAACTATCTACCAAGTACGTAACAGTGGCGCGCGCGAGAGAGAGGATGCCTTGGCGTAAACGTGTCGGACGGTCAGGTATCGGGGGTAGCAGCGATACCCCAATGGTCGATGTTTATTACTTGCATGAGGCCCTCAGTGTTTACATCCACGTGCAGAGTGGTCATTTGGCAGGTCGTATTAGCTAGAAACGTTTTTTATAATTTGCATTCACGCGAGTATCAGGTCCCGCCACTGCACTCGATGTAGCTGACCGCATCGAGTGGTCGACATTACTGCGCGCGGAGAGTGCCACACAATACCTGGGCGATTGCATCTGGTAGATAAGTGTCAGGACAGTACTCATGAAACACAACAGTGACCCTGTTAACGTTTCTAATCGAAGCGATCAGAACTAAGGAGGGGGCAGTGCTACGAAAGACACCCATATGCTGCCCCGTACATTTCTTTGTACATCTGTTAACAACTGTCCTTATTATTTCCGTTTTTGTCAAAATAGTTTAATATCCCGAATAAGACCTACCTTCACTGTTCTGTTTTCTTAACAAAAAATATTTTTTACCAAACATAATCTATAAACAAACAAATCGCGGATGGGTTGCCTAATTATAGTTACCAGCTCAAGGCTATCCTCAATTAAAAATAAATATTATTTTTTGACTAAAAACTCAGTACCAATCGAAAGTACAGAAAACCATTCTTATTATGTTATACTATTTTTTTTCTCTAGTCTGTTTCCTCGGTATTTTATGATTTCATTTACAACATTGTGTGGTCTTCCGGCTTTATTATGTTTAAGCTGTGTTTTACTTCGCTAAATTCTGCTTTAATTATTAGTTCTTGTTCTATTTCTTCCTCGGGTAGCGGATTTGCCACTTTTTCTACTTCATTTACCCTCATGTTGTCTTGGATTAGCAAGTTTTTATACAGTTTTCTCCATTCCTGCTTATCTATGTTTACCATTGTCTTTATAGTTCTACGCAATTTTACATTATTCTCCTTCCAGCTCCTTCATTATCTCCTCAATCCACGTCATCGTTTTGTGTTTCATTAATTTTGTGCTATTATTTCCAGTTTTTTGGTATGCTCTGTAGTCTTCTTCTGTTCCTGGCTTTAAATATCTACTTCTTGCAATAATTTAGTTTTCTTATCATTTCTTTGCGTTTAGTATGGAACTATTCATTTGCCCTGTACTTTCCCTGTTTTCCTTCTGTCCTTCTGTTTGCTCGTCTTCTTTCCTGAACTAGCCTCAGTTTTATCCTAGCTGTTACCAAGCAGTGATGTGATCAGACCTCTGCTCCACGAAATGACCTTACGTCTTGCAGTGGTGGCTCGTGACCTTTTGGAATGGGGGGACACAATTTGATTGAAGAGTTAAATATGAAGATATACAACAGGTTGTTATTACCTATTAATAAACGACATCCTGTGACGGAAGTAAATAATACAAAAATACATTGAATAAAAGTAAAAAAGTACTTGTCGACATACCTTCGTGTCATTGATCATCCACGCCAGTATTAATCTAGGGTGATGGTTTTAAGTCATTACTGAGGAGATACACAAAACAATTTATTATTTTTTTCACAACCGCACATCCACGAATTTAAGTATAATACTTGTTACGTCTATTAAAATATCTATGAATGTTCTGCCATGAAGACTTTTGTTTATTAATAAATCGGAGGTGGCTCTCCCTAAAAACCGTACACAGAGGACGAATTTTTATTAAATACATATTCAACCGAATTCATCATTTTCATTTAAAATCAAACAATTTCATTCGCCCAGAATGCAAATTAAAACCCGCAATTGAGTTACTTCTGGTGGGTACTGTCGGAACAGGACCAGATTCCAGCGCAATACCGCGACTATACTCACGGTTTCCATGACAACGGTGTAAACAAAACATCTAAATAAGGCACATAGTCTCCGTCTCCGCTTTTATCAGCACTTCATCAGGAATAACATATCGTATATCCGAGACGCAACATCTTTAGATGTAAGTGGAAGTACGTTTTGATACATTTTATTATACAAGTGGAGCGAGATTAAAAAATTAGTTTCGATAATTATGACACAAATTTTCGGATAATTTTGTAAATATTGGAAATTGCTATTTTGCTATGTCCAGTGTGTTTGTAGACGTTGTAGTTTTTATTTTGAGAGATAAATTAGTAATTATAAACATCATTGAATACGCTAAACACTTGTTCACGACAAAATCAGCGATCATTGCGAGGCTAAACCCTAAGGAAACAGTATCATAAATATTTTAAAGTACGGTGGAAGCATTAAATTTGGATGAAGTGATAATAAACTCAAACTAAAATTATCAGCTGCAAAGGAATCAGACTAAAGCGATTTCGGTTCGGAAACCAAGAAGACATCTAAAATACTCTTGTGGTGAACGCAAGGGCCGAATCCGTAAACCGAGGAAATGTTGGATTAATTTTCATTTAAGGTGATCGCTAAATTATCGAAAAATCCTCGACCAAAAGCTGACGCAAGGCCAAGAGTACCGCCCGCGAACGAGTACATCTAAAAATTCCTTCCGCCCCCGGCGCTGTCCACAACAGACCCATGAAAAACCACCGACAAACACCCATAAATGAAACGCTTCGGTTGCTACTTTCTTTGTCCTTCCCGGATTTTGGTTGAGGTGTTCTTCTTCTTTTATTTTTACATGTTTCTATTTATTTTGCGAAAAGGAGACGATTGGCTATAATTTCCACCATCTGGGACATGTAGAACTTTTGACGCTTCATCAATTACTTTTATTCAGAACGTTCAAAAGTGTTTGCTTTTGTAATAATTCCACATTAGAATACAATTGAAGACAGAAAAATAAAAAAATTAAGGACCGTCACGTTATCAGTTTTTACTGTACACAACATGATGGCTCATATATTCTGACAAGTTTATTATTTATTAAAGAAAGAAGTACTTCCATTAAGAGGTGTTCTTATTAAAAATTTAAGGTCGAAAGAGTTAATAAATAAAACGGCGGATTATTTCATTGTGCTTTTATTAATAGAGTTAGTGAAGAACCCACACCAGTGCTATAGTGCAAGAAGGTGCATGTTAGCATGTTCCATTATTTTTCTTTTAATTAGGAGGAGAATGAGGAGCTAAAGGGTTTCCCTCATCTTGAGCTGCAAATTTTTAACAATCATTATGTTGGTGGTAATTCTTTTACTAATACATACCCTTGACAAACGAAATAAGAAGAATCATTGCCACAACAATATAAACAGCAGAGATTTTTTTAAACATTTTTTTAGTTGAAGTAAACGACCTGGTCTTTAAATATTTTAAGCAAGAATACACTATTTTACCACCACAGTTCTTTATATACACAGCAGTTGCTGACAAAAACAACAATTATGTATATGTACAACGTAGTATCTAGTCGGCACATTTTTGCACGTTATTTTGTTTTATAAGAAAAAACAAGTAGAACTCATTACGGTGGTATTATTAACAGTACAATTAGCTCTTAGTGGGATAGCGTTCCATGTATTTTGTTTTTGCTTTGAGAGTACATAGTACAACACAATACTCCACATTTTTTTGTATGCCTGTCAAAAATTACCTTTCTTAATTCCGTTCTCCTCAAAAGTGATGAGTGTCAAAACTTTCAGAAGTTATGACAATTAAAATATTTATATTAATATACTTTAGAGTTCGAGTTTGAGTTAAAAAAAAGTATGTTTGATTCAATATCTTTGAAATCAAACATACTTTTTCAATACTGATGTGATTTACTGATGTTTAACACGTAATTATAAAAAAATCGTCATGTGAGTTGTACATTGGTTCCCAGTTCCAACAAAAAATTATAATAAACTGTTAAAACTTTTTTGCTATTCATAATTTTATGTCTTGCCCAAAGCCTGAAAAAGTTGTTTACTATGTAATTTTGGTGCCACAAAACTCGTTACGGTATCTACAGAACTTATCAGTATTGTTATCGTTTGTGTGGTAACAACATATTTTGCAAAAAACCAACGCTTTGTACAAGGACGAATGAACATAATATGCTGTCAACATTATTATAAAATATCTAGCCATTAAAACTTTTGAAGTAAATTTACTGATTTATAATTTATTAAAATGGTTAATAAAAAATAAAAATTTAGTAAAGCTTCTAGTACAAAGTACTATTAATGAATGTGTGACGGGCCGTCATAAAATCAGTTTACAAAAAAATCGCACTAAAAAAATCTTCCCACATATTTGAAAATATGAAACATCACTGCGCATGTCAGATTTTGCATTCAACATACCCAGAATCGCTCTCTTTGTTCAAGAGATTTCAGAATATTAAAATAGACTGATTGTAAAGTTTTATTACTGACGTTTTGCTTGATGGATTTTCGTATATGATTGAAAGATTCTTCTAAGCAACTTTTATAAGTATCTTTCCTATTGAGATAAGTTTAAAATTGTTGTTACTGCTTCAGGATCTTTAGAACCATAACACTGTTTCATCGTTTCTACCTGAGAATAATTTCCTTTTTCCATTGCCATTACGGAGAGCTACGTACATTTACCTTCTTGAACGTCTGTTCCCTTTTTCCCACTTTTTGGGGTTACCATAGCAGTCCATGAAGTCATCCTGGCAAATATAGGTATCAAACAAAGTATTTAGATATCACAGAAACTACATACTATGAGATATAGGGCAAGCAACATAATTTGTAAACGAGTCATCCTTGGAATTTAATCCGTATAGTATACTTCTATCTTTGCTGTTTTTTGACATTTATCAGTGTCTTTTAATCACGGACATGCTAAATCCTTTCCAAGGATGAGTCAGTTTTAAATTATGTTACTCAATCGATATTTATATCATTTTTCGTAAAAGTCAAAACAATGCAAAGCTTTTGCTGCATTTCCACGTTACATGGTTTCACGAATTGTCTGTATAACTTGCCTGCAGTTGATACAAAAACGTGAAATCTCTCGACAAATCTTCCGATTTTTTGTGGAGTTCCAGGTCATATATGTTTGCCATATACGTCGCTAAAGCTATTGGTAAATAAAAAGCGTAAAAGCCAGCCTAAAATGTATGCCGCACCAGGATAGACGATTACCGGACATGGTCATAAAAACATCGTAAGCCGATATTGAAGAATAATAATTTATGACAGGTTACCGACAACAGACCTTCAGCACATTCTTTTGACATTTTCCCATATTCTTTTGAAATATTAATTTTAATGCTGGAGATAATTATTACATATACTCAAACACAATTTGGACACTGTAGTATGAGAATAAAAACAAAAAAAATATTCTTTTAAGCGTAAGTAATAAATATTACACAATTTGCGACACATCAAACAGCGAAGCAATGGCTTATTTGCAGGAAAAAAGAAAAGATTTTTCAGTCTTGAATACCGATGCTAAAGTAAAATATTTATTTTTTAAATTTAATACCACAATCCCTTCTTCTGCACCTGTGGAACGGTGTTTAGTAGCGAAAACCAAATTCTGACACCAAGAAGAAATAATTTAGATGACAATACGTTCGAAATGTTGTTAATTTTAAAAAATTCATTAAACAATACATAAAAAATACATAAACATATTTTCAGTTATTTTATTCGCCAAAGCTTCAAAAAGTGTCTGCTTTCTTGTATCTGTTATCTAGATACATTTCGAAAAAATCGAAAACAATCTGTATCTAGATACTTTTATTTTCCATATATCTATATCTGTATCTAGATATTTTTAAAAGTATCTGTCCCCGACACTGATCATAATGTTCTACTAATCAACGCGTACATTAGCAACTACCGCATACAAAATGTGGAAAAAATTAAATCTTGTCAATAATGACAAACAGTGACATTTCAAAATTGATTGCTAAGCAACCGTTTTTACTTTGAAAATGATACAATCGACTTTACCTTTGTAACAATGAAAGTTGAACAGAATTTCTCAAACGGTGGCATCCAATAAAAAAAATATAATTAAAAATCTATTAACAATAGGAAAAAAAGTTGTAAAGATTTTCGACTACATTTTGCCTCATACGTTCACCCTCAAACTTATGCCAGACCATTCCCTAACACCCTGTATGTATCAATAAGTACAAAGTCAATTATGTATTACACAAAGGAAACGCTGTTATTTTGTTGTTTATAGAGAAATTGATTTGGAGTATCGCATAAGAGAAAAAGATGAGGAATATATGGAAACGCATCTTGAAAAATTTTATTTTAATGCAATGCTTCCAGAAATAATTTTTTTCTCGCTGGAGTCAAGATTAACTGCTTCGTGATATTTTAAAAAAAGATCTATAGTTTCTGAGTTTATTTCTTTTCTGTCCAAAAAGCAATTTCTCCATTACGAATATCTTCTAACGGTTTTCGCCCAGATAATTTCTTTCTCAGCGAAATTTCTATTATACGTTTCAACTTCATTGTTGATAAAGGTTAACCTATTTTTATATAGGTACTAGCTGAGCCCGTGAACTTCGTTTCACTTACAACTTAATTTTGAATCTGCAAACCGAATGCTTTGAAATCTTGCAGATGTTTTAAACATCTGATAAGCATAGAAATTTGTATTCTAAATAATACTTACTTCCTCCAAAAAATTGATGACGTCAGCCCAAAATTTTGCCAAATGAATCCTTTTTAAAATATCTAAAATAGGATGAGACTATACTTGTGATTTATCATTCCATTCATATTTTTTAGTTTTGCTTATAGGGGGTGTCTCAAAAAAAATTAATCACTGAGTCAGTTTATTTTATTGATTGAATCAAGAATTGCAAAACTAAATTTTTAGATTTATTGCAGACGTTTTGAAGTTACTGTTTAACATGGTAGTTTTTAATCAAAATATATCTGTTTATCAAGCCCAAAAACTTGATGACGTCATCTCAAGATTTTGCCGAATAAATCCTATCTAAAATGTGCAAAATATCATCAGTATATTTTCGTAAATTTATCATTGCATTCATATTTTTTAGATTTGCTTTTACAGTGACAAAAAAATGTATGGATCAGTCAATTTATTTTAGAAAATAACTCAAGAGTTGCAGAAACGACATAATTAATATAATTCATAATGTTTAAATATGATAACTATTAATATGTGATAATTAAACCGAAAACCATTTTGCTAAGAACACAAGGTTAGCAAAAACAAATTAGTTTGTTTAAACATTGTTAAATTAACCCCGAACATGTACAATTTCTGAGAGAAAATATGAAAAATAATGTTTGCAATCTCATTGGGACGTACGATGAAGCCACTGTCACGTGAGCCACCTGATAAAAGGTCACATTTTTCGGTCCTCTGCGTTTAGTTTTGATTTCGCTTTGGTGGCAGCAACATCAGAGTCCGTTTTGGCTTAAAAGTAGGGCTCTTTTCACGAATATCTAATTTTATATTTTAAATATTAGTGAAAATGTGTTGTATTAGTACTGTGAACACGAACGTAAATGGATATTTTTTCGAAAAGGACCGAAAACAGGGTAAGTTCGAGTTCAGTTTTAATTTATCAGATTCCGTGATTCGTTCACTCGACAATATTTAAATTTTGGGAAAATTTTCGAAACGATTGAAATCGGTTGATCAAAGCTATACATTTTCACGACATAAATAAATAAATTTTAAACATAATTAATATCATTTATAATGTTTAAATATGATAAGCATCAATGTATGATAATTAAACCGAAACCTGTTGTCCTACAATCCTGAAATTATTAAAAACAAATCAATTTGTTTAAACAATGTTAAATTATCCCCGAAAATGTGCATTTTCCCGGCCAAAATATGAAAAATAATTTTTGCGGTCTCATGGTGACGTACGATGACGTCAATGTCACGTGAGCTACCTGTATAAAGGTCACGTTTTACGGTCCTTTGTGTTCAGTATTAATTTCTGTTTGATGGCGGCAAGATCGTCGCGTCATTTTGGCGTAAAAGTGGAGCGTTTTAGCGAATTTCTAGTTTATTATTAATACATATTACGGAAAGTATGTTGTGTTAGTGCTGTGAACACGAACGAAAATGGATATTTTTCCGAAAAGGACCGAAAACAGGGTAAGTACGACTTCAGTTTTAATTTATCGGATTCCATGATTCGTTTGGTCGACAATGTTTACATTTTGGATAAATTTTCGAAACGATTGAAGTTGGTGGGTCAAAGCTATACATTTTCGCGATATAATTAAATAAAATTTAAACATAATTAATACAATTCATAATGTTCAAATATGATAAGTATCAATATATGATAATTACACCGAAATCCATTTTCCTAAGAACACGAGGTTAGTAAAAACAAATTAGTTTGTTTAAACGTTGTTAAATTAACCCCGAAAATGTACAATTTCTGATCTAAAATATGAAAAATAATTTTTGCAATCTCATCGTGACGTACGATGATGTCACTGTCACGTGAGCTACCTGATAAAAGGTCACATTTTCCATCCTTTCTGTTCAGTTTTGATTCCGGTCTGGTAGCAGCAACATTGGAGCTTCGTTTTGGGTTAAAAGTAGCACGTGTTCGCGAATTTCCAATTTATTGTTAATAAATATTAGCGAAAATGTTTTGTGTTAAGTGCTGTGAACACGAAGGAAAGTGCATATTTTTCCAAAAATGCCCGATTTTTTTTTAAATATGTTGTTAATAACATGCATTCAGGACTGATAAATTACGCCTTTAGAATATACAAAGTACCTACTGCGTTCATAATTCACAAAATACCGTATTCATCATTTTTAAAGTACGGCGTCCAAATTTACAAAATACGGTGTCCTTCACCCATGCTATCAAACCTTAGTCCTCTCTTGTAGTTAGATTGTAGGTACCTGTATTGTATTTCCATTGTATCGTACTGTATAACGTTCTATCCCTCATTAACAAATCCTAGCCCTCTCCTTTCCTAGCGAGATCTGCTCCAGATCTTCCCGTGGTTCTTGCTGAGCATCAACTATCGAGGACAGAAAATTCAAATTCAAAACCAGCAGTTTCACAAAAATCTTGAAAATCGCTCGTTGGTGGTCAACGTGGAGCAAAATAGACTTTTGTAACTCAACTAACTTTGTTAACTTTGTATTCTTAAGGAAACAAAAATATATTACATTTAATTTATTATTTATAAGGACAAATAGTCATTTGCCACACCGATGCTCATTTTTAGATTAAATGCTCACAAAACGCGTAGATGTTCAATTTGTGTCCGGGGAGATACAATGTTTGCAAGTAGGTACTTCGTACTTCGAATATGAGTATCTACTCAGTTTTATTCATACCACCCAATGTCTCGCTTCAATGTTTGACTATTATGTTGATTATGAGCACAACGCTGATCAACTTCCGTATCCGAATTACCCATGAAATAAATCATTGCGATTTGTACCTGAGATAGTTCGTCGCACATTTGATTGACTTCGTAGACGTATGTCAGCTTGTCGTCTTCTCGGCATAAAACGACACAGAATTATTTTCACCGTCAATCAAATCTGTAAATTTTATCTTGAGAATTTAAAAATATTGAAAATTTCAAATTAAATCCTCGAATAACGGTAAAGTTTGAGGTTTTGTCGAAACCAACAAAGTGAATATACGTAAATAGAATGGCAGATCAAAATTAATAAGAAACTTTCGCAATGCGTAACTAAATTCACTTTAACGAACACTTTTCTTAAAATAAACGACGTTTCTTGTTACGAAAAAACAAACAACGACTTGAAATGCAATAATACTTTTCACAATCGCACGGAAGAAATAGTTTTGTATGACACGTCAGTTAGGCGACAGGTCCGTCAGAAACGCCAACTATTCAAATTCATTCGAAGTGGCGATTCCCATGCAAAATTTTTATTTTTTTTTAATCTTTTAGCCGTCTTATTTTTTATAAATTTTCTTACATATAAACCTTGTCCTGACAATAAGGAACACGTAAAAAAAAATCGTCCAATTCGGTGCAGCCGTTCTGAACTTATGAGCGTACATACATTTCGGCGATTCATTTTTATTAATATACCTTAGATGTATATTACTACATTGTCTAAATATTTCTTATACTCGACACCTATATCTTCAGTTGTTTTTTTCTCAATTTATGGTTTATTTGCTCCTGTCGTTCGTTGTTTCTTTGTTTTTTCTTCAAAATACTTTTCATATTGGGTTATTAACTTCTAGTTGTTGCTGCATAATGTGCAAAAAGAGTACTTGCTATGTTCAAATAAAATGGTTCTCTACCCATTCTTTAAATTGTATAACTATACCTTTATGGGTGCAGCAGTAATTGTGTAGCTGTTGTGAGTTATTCAATTTGCTTAGCTAGTCAGCAATTGGGGTGACGCCTTTTGGATAACATGTTCTTGATGATTGATCAGTTTTGAATTTTGATATTCTATAACATCAAACACTATTATTAAACCAATTAATCTAGTTTTTACCGACATGTAATGATAGGCGAGTTAATGACCGAGAAAATTGTAACATTTGTTAGAATATTAATATTTTGATTTTTATTTCCATGTCGCATTTAATATCGGTCCTCAATAACTACTCATTCGGGATCAAGTAAATATAAAACGTAAATTATTATCATTAATAAAAAATTGGTGTTGATATCTACATCAAGGTTTTGCCTCCAATGAACAAAATGACCATTATCTATCTGCGGACGAAACAGGTATGTGTGGTTCCCAGCCCACTCACTATCCGATTATAGGAAGAAAGAAGATTTGAGTAAAATCTTGCAAGTTGTTTCTTTCGTTTTTTTGTTATAACTTAAAATATGATAATCCTATGAGCAAATGAAAATTATAGCTCCATTCGTAATAAAGTTCGCTTCAAGGTGGCCTAATTTTCAGATCAAAATACTTCAAAACCTTCATGCAAAATCCGATATCAAATTTTAATGTTTTATCTTTTTTTAAGTATGCTTCAACGTAACGGTGAAAGCTAAAAGTTGTTCATCTCCAACGTTACCCCAACAGCGTGTCAATTTTCAACGGCAACCTTAACGGATGGTATAAACGAGCATACCTTCGCTCCATATTTATCTTACAACAGCAAAGTCAGCGACAAATTTATAACTCAACCTTTAGGTTGAACCACACTAAATGTTACGAGAATATCATTCATTGCTCTCTAACGATGGTCTAGTTCTATGTAAAATCTATCAATGGCATTATTTTTACTTCTCAAGTGTAAGCGAAGGAAGTATTGTAATCAAGTCTGTCAGCCTCCTCTCTACTTTTACGTTTTCTCGACCTTTCATGACCCCTAGTATCTTCCTATACTTGCTATCTCTGAATAGGCAAACGTAAAATATTTTTCATCGCCCAGCACAACCAGACGAATGTCCAAAAAATGATGAATTCTCAATAGCCGGCAACATCTGAGAATTCTCTCTAACTGCGATGCTGTATGTTTTGAACATTTAGCTCTTTTGCTGTCTCTCAAATTGTCGCTCTGTTTCTGGTATTTTGTTAAATTAAATTTAATTCTGTGTTTATTTGTCTTCTTTTTTTTGCTAATTTATATATCATGTGTCAATAGTGAATAGTTCTTTAATGAAATAACGATCACTAGTTAAATTAATAATTTTAAAGTTTG
Source organism: Zophobas atratus (assembly GCA_022388445.1). NCBI lineage: Eukaryota > Metazoa > Arthropoda > Insecta > Coleoptera > Tenebrionidae > Zophobas > Zophobas atratus. Next base: position 15,384,579 of record CM039446.1, read on the forward strand.
GTTTTGCGAAATTTTTCAGGGTGGCCGGTTTTTTTGCCGGTCAATGTATATGCATTAAAATAAAGTTATAAAAGGTAACAAAACAATATTTTTCATAATTAACAATGCATGTTAAGATCATTAGGTGATGTAGGAATTAGCTCAGTTTGCGCGAAGGTGGAGATAACACGACGACCGTAGCAACGAATCTTAACCAATTAAAAACTCAAGTAAATTTGCTGCTGCTGCTTTTATATGCTTTTTTATGAAATTATTTTTGTTTTATGTCTAGTATCCCGCAAACGCTTTCGAGCACGCAACTGGAACAACCAGTTTCTCGGAGGACCTGGAAGAACCATTTATGACCCTAGTAGAAAGCGCGGTACCAGGCCTTTTTTCAAACTATCTTCCCTCCTCTCATTTTACCTCTATGGTGCGCACCTACTTTAGAAATATGTACTGTCTAAAATTTTTCTGCTACTTGTACTTTAAGTGAATGTGAACTGTCAATCATTTTTATAAGTTGCTTCAAGGTGACTAAAATTTAACATGATAATTTTTTTGTGTAAAGAACTCAGCAAGTGGTAACTTTGAACTCAATTGGAGTATTTTTAAGCTCCATTATGAAAGATTGCTTTGGGGTACTTGTTAAGAGCAGCTTAAAAAGGCTGTTTTTTTTTTTTCATTATCACTTCCCGTATAGGTAAAAACTAAACACTAAGTTTCGACTTGGTAATAATATTTTTAACGGAATGGGACTATTTGGCGCGGCCAACTTGGCCCAGGGACACTTTGGCGCAAGCCATCTTGGCGCGAGTACGTCGGTATATAATATAAAAAAATAGTTATTTTTGTTACAAGTACCTAAAACATAGTTTTTTGGGACGAATTTTGCTGTTTCCGGACGAGCCGAAGGCGAGTCCGGAATAGCAAATGAGTCCCAAAAAACGTTTTAGGTACGTGTTACAAACAATATTTTTTTGTTCAAGCTCCCAAAACACCTTAAAAACCATTTATAAAAACGACTAATTTTGACAAACGAAGCAAATATTTATTGAAAAGTGGGCTAGTGGGCTGCCACCATAGTAACTACAGTGTTTTGTAAACACGAAAAAACCTGACATTTTTTTGCACAAACTGCAGAATCCCGCACATATTACGGAAAAAGCAAAAGAAATCGTACTGGATTTACTTCCAGCGAAGTCTCGGCAAATGTACGAAAAAGAATATGAAATATTCCTACGATGGAAAGAAGAAAAAAAAATTGTAGTAGTAGATGAAGATGTAATGTTAAATCATCTTCATGAAAAGGTAAGTGCCGCCTTTATGTTCAATATTTATAAGCCTTACACATGATTATCGTGATAATTTCCGTATTTTGTTACAGTCACAAGAACTAAAACCAGCTACTCTCTGGTCAAAATATTCAATGATTAAAGCTGTTTTGTCTGTCAAAGAAAATATTGAAATAAACAAGTTTTCCAGAGTCATTGCGTTTTTAAAGAGAAATTCAGTAGGATACGAGTCCACGAAGTCAAAAGTTTTGACACGTCAAGAAATTGACACATTTTTGACACATGCAGACGATATGAAATATTTATTAACAAAGGTAAGTTTAAAAAATATTCTATGTATCAGATAGATTTATTTTTCATTTTGTAGGTTGCCCTTCTTTTTGGTGTGTGTGGTGCATGTAGGCGTGAGGAGCTACATTCACTAAAAATTCAAGATATTGTCCAAAAAGACGAAGAATGTCTAATTATAACAATTCCTGATACTAAGAGCAACATTAAGAGAGTATTTCCAGTGATAGCTAAAGGCAAAGCTGTCAATGGCCTGGAATTATACCAGAAGTTTTTACGATTATGGCCCGAGACAGTTCAACACGATTATTTTTTCATTTGTTATCGTAATGGAAAATGCACTGTTCAACGTGTAGGAATTCATTCTTTTGCGAAAATGCCCTCGGTTGTTGCTGAATTTCTTAACCTGCCCAATCCCAAGGAATATACAGGGCATTGCTTCCGACGAAGTTCTGCATCTCGGGCGGCTGATAGTGATGTTGATTTAATCTCCCTGAAACGGCTAGGAGGATGGAAGTAATTTTTTTGCAATATAATTATTGTTTTCTTCTAAATAGTAACAAACTTTAGGTCGTCTTCTGTCGCAGAATCATATATAGAAGAATCTGTTGAAAGGAAGAAGAAGATATGCAGATAGTTATTGGGAGAAAAGCAAAACGAACCATCGACTAACACATTATTAGTTACTACTGAAGCTACTTCCACGACATCAAGAGACATCAGCCTGATACCTTCAAGCTCCTCAGGTATTTCGTTTGGACACAACAGTTTTCAGGGAGCTCAGAACTGTTCATTCCATTTTCATTTTGAGAAATAAATATTGTATTGTTGTATCTACTCCTTTAGAATAAATGTGGCTATTTAATTATTGTTTTTATAGTTTTTACTATTCAGTCCCAAAATGTTGCCATGGCAACTTTTTCGTACTAGTACGAAAAAGACTCATTTTACGGACACTTTTGAATCCCTAAAATAACCATTTTTGGGAGCGTGTACAAAAAAAAATATTTTTCGTACCGTGGTATCACCCTGTTATTTATGCTAAGTGTAGGCAACCAAATACACAGTTTCATTCGCATAAATTCCAATAACTAAATGATCTACGGAGCAAGAAGTTCCACGTTTAGGGGTATGTTTATAATGGGGTGCCGGGCGCGAAGCGCCCGTATGTCCATTAAAAAGTCGACATTACCCCTCCACGCGTTAGAGACTATAAAAATTAGGTTATGCTAACAACGGGTGCAATTTTTGTATAATTATATCAATTTGTCTTGGTGCGAGTTCATTCGCACCAAGATGGCTTGCGCCAAAGTGTCCCTGCGCCAAGTTGAGTTTGCGCCAAAATATCTCGCGCCAAGTCGGCTGAAATTTTGTATCAATAATCCTCGTATTGAGAAACTAGCGAATGTCAAATTTTGACTTGATTAGAGTATTTTTAAGCCCCAGTCTGCAAGGTTGTTTTGGGGGTGATTTTTAAGGATTTCTCCGAACGGCTTGAAATTTTGTATCAACCATCTTCGTATTGAGAAATAAGTGACTGTCGAGTTTTGACTTGATTGGAGCATTTTTAACCACCAGTCTGCAAGGTTGTTTTGGGGGTGATTTTTGAGGGTTTCTTCAAATACGCTGAAATTTTGTATCGATAATCCTCGGATTAAGAAACTAGCGAATATCAAATTTTGACTTGATTAGAGTATTTTTAAGCCCCAGTCCACAATGTTGTTTTGGGGGTGGTTTTTAAGGGTTTCTCCGAACGGGTTTAAATTTTGTATCAACAATCTTCGTATTGAGAAATAAGCAAGTGTCGAGTTTTGACTTGATTGCAGTATTTTTAACCCCAAGTCTGCAAGATAAACTGTGGTCTGCAAATTAGACAGGCCAAGAGGGCGTCTGCCGATTAGTGGCGCCAAGACGCCTTTGATTCCATTGGTCTTGGCTACAATGTAGTCAATGTGAGAAATGAAACTGGGCTTGTTGTCAATGAAGACACCGATATATTTTGTTTTGTCCTGCCAGGGGATGTCCTGGTCAAACATGGAAACGTGCCTTACTGGGCCTTGATGAATGAAGAGTGCAGGACTTTATCGGGATTGACTGTGAGGAGCCAGCGTCTGTGCCACTCCGCCAACGCATCAGTGGCCGCCTGTAAGTCGGTGGTCACATTTTGCGCCGATTTGCAGCGTACAAGGACGGTGGTGCCCTCTACATAGATCGCGAGATTGATTCGAGGGGGTTTGGGAATATCTGCGGGTGATCTGCGATGAAGATCGCATTCAGGAGAGACGAGAGCGCTGATCCCTGAGGAACTCCAGCGCTTATTGGATGTTGTGATGAGAGAATGTGGCCTATGCGGGTACGAAACGTGCGGGCGTTCAGAAATGAGTCTATGAGTGGTACCAACGCCAACAGAATGCCTGCAAAGTGGACCTTGTAAACAAGTTCCTCATACCAAACACTGTCGAAAGTTTTGGCTACATTGAGAAAGATTGCGCCTGTGAATTGTTTCCATTCAGTTGACTTTGTTGTGAATTTTACGACCCGAAGAAGTTGGTCGGAGGTGGAATGGTGGAGTCGGAAGCCAAATTGCTTATCGGAAAGGATGCCTATATCGTTCACCATCTTGGCAAGCCGTTTCCGAATGACTTTTCAGAGATCTTCCCCACCGAAGAAAGAAGACTGATGGGGCGATGATTTTGGGGGAAAAACTGATTTTTCCCGGGTTTCGGGATGAAGATGACATTGGCCTGTTTCCATCTAGCTAGAAACAAACGAAATTTGAACAGTGCGTTCATAATACCCGTCAAGGCGACGATGACCTCTTCGGAGAGGTTTTTCAGAGCTTTGTTTGGAATCTGGTTGGGACCTGGCGCTTTCCTAGACTTGAGGCTTCGAATGACCGTTCGGACTTAGTCGGGATTGATTTCGCGTATGAGTTCGTCGTCGTCTGGTTCTTCTTCTCGAAGATTTTCTACTGTTTCTTCGACAAGGTCGATGTACTCGTCGTCTGCGGCGGCTTTGTCCTCATCTGTGAATCGGTGGAAGTGGCCTCTTGTCGCTTCTCAACGCTTGGTCCATTTTCCAGATCGATTGGTCCTCGGTGTTCAAGAACGACTCTTCCAGCACATCCTGACTAGAGATGCCGATGGAGATATCCCGAATCACCACTCTCAGCGTTTTCTCCTCTGGGAGTGCGAAGGTGTGGTACGGGGCCTTTATTTGTTCCAGGAATCTTGTGAAACCACTAAAATAGTCGATGCTGATGGGCTGGATTCGAATTCCAACAGTCGTCACCTTAGAACTGGTTTGCCGCATATCCAAATCGCGTCCGAGGGATTTTCGCCTCTACTGCTTGGTGCAGATTTGCCGCATGTCTCACTTGGGCGAAGCGAAACATAGTTTAGATTCAGTGCTGATTTGCCGCATGTCCAAGCAGAAATCGATACAGTACCGTTATCCGTTTTTACGTACTTCCTTGCTGTTTTGCTTTTCAGCGTTAGGTTTGGGGTTGGGAAAGAAATCGTATTCAACTTCACGCGCAGAACAATAAGAATAATGTGAAATAAATAAAAAAGAGACTTCACAATTTTGATGAATCTGAAATTTAAAAAAAACAACTGTAATTTGTGCAACTCTTTTTCTGTTGTTATAGATGTTACAAATATTTTCGATTTTTTTTTTAAGAAAGATTGAGTTTCAAATTATTAGATTCGAAATTTTACAAATTTAAATTTCAAATAGATTTGTTGCTCGTTAAACAAATATTTTAATTTTTTACTTAACAGTAACATTTTTATTTAATGATTTCTCGGAAATGATTGAACTTATTTTCTCTAAAATTTTAGTCAACAAAATTCATAATGCTGCATACCTATATTCGTATTTGTGGAAATGATATTTCCACATCAATAATTACAGATAATAATAGATACATTTTTCAGAGATAATTAAGATTAAGATTTCTTAATCAACTTCACGCGCAGAACAAGAAATACGGCAAGGACTCATAATGTGAAATAAATGAAAAATTGAAACGATATTAGAAATCTCGTGGTGAAGTAGTTAACTAAGTATAACGAACAATGAATGTTAAGTTATTGATGTTTTGATTCGATTTTTTCTAAATATTTTTAAAATAAAGAGACTTATTTTTCTTTATTTTTATATAAAATCTACATTTGATAAAACTCATTGCAGTCATTCATTTTTCCTAAAAACTGTAGAATCCAAATATTGCATTGTTAATTTCCATTGTTAAATGGTGAATTGTGAACGAAATACGGAGTACCAAATTTAAATGTGTTTTACAGAAAGGAACTATTTTTACAAAGGATAATAAAATGATATTTTCTTTGCATTGGCGGAGTAAAGGCGGCTCGTTGACTCGCTGCAGTCCTACTAAAATTGCAGCTTAATATGTAATTTTTTTATATAAAATATTCAAACTGATAAAGAACACTCGGGTAAAAATAGGTTGTTGTCTCAAACAATTAGATTCCAGTATTTTATTAGATTACGTGGATATTGACTACAAGTAGCTATTGTCGGGCAACCAGAGAAAATTAGCAGTGATACTGTTTAAAACTGTAAATGCAGTATATTTGGATTTGGAAATAAATCATTCGTTTCCATGTCTTATGGTATCAGTGACAATTATGTTGACTGCAACCCAAATCTATTTGATTACCCCTAACTCCATAATATCTAGTACTTAATATAGTTATACGCTTTTCAGTTGAAAATGAAAGAATTATTTGTACTGGTAGTTGTAAACAATTGTATAAATATTTCCGTTGGATTCCTTTGCGAACTCTTTGTCAATTATTATTTATGATACTATGGTATGATCCCAAACTGTTTAGAGAAGAAAGGGAGGCTGTGGTGTGCGCACGTAAACTTGTCCTATTTCTTTCCAATACATTAGCTCTAAATATTAGCTCTCTGTCTATCATCTCCTACGTGCGCTTATCATAGACTCCTTTTATCTAAAAAGTATGCAGTATTTCCCGCGCAAACCAGCAGTCAGATCTCTAGATTGCCTGGCCTCGTGATTTGTCACGTATTTTTAAATAACATACAGTTTTCTAAATTTGCTGAAGTACTACTAAACTACAAAAATAAATAAACGGGTAAATTATATTCTCAAATTATAACTCCGAATTATGCCGTGAACCCTACTAAGTATAAATTAAACGTCATTGTTTGCTAACTACATAATTGATTAAACTTATTATTTTAATAAGGTAAGGTATTAAACTAGACAGAGACTTGAATACTTTTTTTTACTAATTTTAATAATTCTTATAAATGAGTAGATACTTAATAATAAAGCAATACATATTATTATACGCAAAAAATGTATTTGCATGTTTTTGCATAAACTTCCTGCACTTATAATTTATGAACAGTATTTTGGACGATGCCCAATTAATTGATAAATAATAGTATGTTGATGTAAAAAGAGCATCATTACATTACTTCAAATTCTTTTAACTTTCTTTATGTATGTAGTATGTCCTGTTTCCAAAATCTCAAGAAATTAGGGTTATGGTAATTCAATTCAATCTGGATGCTTAGGGTAAAATCTCAATAAACAACAAATGAAAAAGTATGTTATTTTTTTAAATTTATATAACATTTATTGCTGTAAAAGTTGGAGATGACGTTATATGATGGGGAGGATGATTACAAATGTTGGTCAGCGTTTTATCAACTGGAAACGCGAGACCTATGTTTTCCTATTATAGGAGTCATGAAACGTTGAGAAGCCATAAAAGTAGCCAGTCGCCCGATGAACCTGATTACAATACTTCCTTAGCTTGCGCTCGAGACATAAAAAAAATAAACAATAACATTTGGATTTAATAGCTTTTGATATCTGGTATACCTAAACAGTGAGTGAATTTTATGCGGCTATTATTACCATTACATATAACCATCCAGTTAAATTAATTGGTAAAAAAATTTACCCATAAATAAGTTATTGTAAAGTTATTTTTATTTACACGCGTATAATTGCACAACAATAATTGTTAGACAAATAGAATGATAAAGAAAGGCAATGTCATATTAAAAAACAAATTACTCGTTTCGATGTAAGGTACCTTATATAAGTTAACAACATACATCTATTTAGTTATTATAGGTAAAATTCTAATACGGAATTGGTTCTTGAAGTAAGTCGTAAATTGTAAATAGCTATAAATTCGGAAATAATTCTTTTTAAAAGATACAAGTCAAAAATGTATTAGGCATGATTGTCAAGAAACATTCCAATTCTGTTTCAAATTTGCAAGCATTTTATGTCAAAAGCTGATTTTTGTAAACGTTCCAGTAATAAATTTCGAAGCAAAATCCACCTAAACAGATTTTGCTTCGAAATTTTAATTTTCATATTACTTTTACAACATTTTAATTTAAAAAATTAAAAATGTATCTATTATTTGTGATTATTGATGTAGAAATATCGTTAATAAAATGTTACTGTTTAGTAAAAAATTAAATTATTTGTTTATCGAACAACAAATCTATTTGAAATTTAAATTTGTAAAATTTCGAAACTAATAATATGAAAATATTTGTAACATCTATAACAACAGAAAAAGAGTTGCACAAATTACAGTTGCTTTTTTTTAATTTCAGATTCATCAAAATTGTTAAGTCTCTTTTTTATTTATTTCACATTATTCTTATTGTTCTGCGCGTGAAGTTGAATACGATTTCTTTCCCAACCCCAAACCTAACGCTGAAAAGCAAAACAGCAAGGAAGTACGTAAAAACGGATAACGGTACTGTATCGATTTCTGCTTGGACATGCGGCAAATCAGCACTGAATCTAAACTATGTTTCGCTTCGCCCAAGTGCGACATGCGGCAAATCTGCACCAAGCAGTAGAGGCGAAAATCCCTCGGACGCGATCTGGATATGCGGCAAACCAGTTCTAAGGTGACGAGCTGAGTTTTTCGCTTTGGAAAAGCGAATTGATTTCTCTCTCCTTCTAGACGAGACTTCTGGTCACTTCCTGCTGTCATGCGGGATGATGGGGGAAGCAGATGCCGCGAGTCTCCGCTCTGATCGCTCTTTTATCCGATTGGCCATCGCACGGGGTAGAGCTGAATCCAGACTTATACAAGTAATCCTATAAACTTTAAAAATAGAACAGGGACACAAAACTTGCCACGCAGGAGTCGTTCAGGGTGACTGACTAATTATGACAACACAGAGCCCACTACGGTGGGAAAACAAAAAAGGACCAGAGGAACAGCGTGAATGAGGGATATGTTGTCACTTACTTTAAAAGCGAAATAAAAACGTGATAAATTCGAAGTCTGAATATAAATAGGCACGCTTATAAATTAATAATATACGCTTTCCAAGAACAAGGCAATGTGATGAAATTAACTGCTGACACTCAACATTGGAAGCTAAATATCACTTTATAAGTGACAATATGAGGAGCGAACCACCAAGCGTGCCTATTCTCACTGACTGAACAGAAAAAAAAAATTAATATAAAATAGGAGAGTTAAAATTGCTAAAACTGTAACGAATTCAGAGATTTAGAAATTGTAATTAATTCTTGTTTGTCTTTTGTCCGATATATCGAACAAATGGTTAATAGTTAATTATTGTAGGGTTTATTATAAGAAATGGAACTGATTTTAAACATATATTTAGTATCAAAATATTATTTTATGCTTTAGTGAGAAGCAAACTCGAATATTGTTGCATAATTTGGATCCCTCGTTGTCATTATTAAGATTATATTAACTTCACCATCACATCCTCCCTAGATATGCTCCCTGTAGTTTATGTTAAAAGTGGAGCAGTATTGAGTGCCTTAAGGACTTCAAAGACAAAATACTTGAAACCACGAGAGACGATGGTAGATCACATTAAGAACTTGGACTAATGCGAACAGAGTCGATGACAATGCCATCGGATCTAACGCCAGTTGAGTTTGACTTCGAGTCGACTGTTGAAGTGTCGATAATGCTCCACCAAGAGATCGCCAAAATGTGCATTCGTTTGGTGTACAGACCGGTCAAAATGGGACAAAGGGAGTGGATAGCGCTATAGGAGACTAAATGCAGGATCTCTGCATTCTTAGGTAGGGTAAGGTTGCTCAAGTCGTACCACAGCCTAAGTCGTACCCAGGCTATAACTCATCTGATATTTGTAAACAGCTCCATGTAGTGTTCTCAATCGAAACTATTTAGTCGACCGAGCAAACGCAAGAAAGCGGACCGCCAGGTGGCTGTCAGATGCAGAAATAACTAAAAAGTAAGTTTTTTGTACACTTTTCATATATTTTTTTAACTCAGTTGTAAGCTTGTTATGGCAGGAATATGATTCATGCCTTTTTTCTTCAATTAACATTTTATAAAACACGTATTTGGCAATTGTTTAGGCATTCTCAAACGATCATACATTTTTTGGTTATGGAGTGATTTAAGTTTCAAACTTATACGACCCTGTTGCTTAAGTCGTACCTATGTCCAATTCTTTAGTCGTACCGACACGACTTAGGTATTAAGAAAATTGTTTAATAATTTATTTTATTTTTTTACCAGAATGGCAAAGAGAAAGTACAATACGTGGAAGCAGGAGGACATGGACAAAGCCTTGGAGAAACATCGAAATGGAGAGATTGGATTTAATGAAGCATGTAGAAGATTTAATATACCAAAGCCTACATTGCGACGACACTTAAAAGGTTTGAATAACAGAAAAAAATTTGGGAGACCTAATGATATGTCACCAGAGATGGAAGAGATATTAGCACAGCATTTGATGAATTTAGAGTCTTGTTTCTTCGGTCTAACTACCACTGAATTCAGAAAACTTGCCTTCGAACTTGCTGAAAAAAACTCAACTACCTCATCGTTTTAATAAGGAAAAGAAAATAGCGGGCAAAAAGTGGTATTATAGGTTTATGAAGGAGCATCCTACTTTGTCCTTGCGTGCTCCAGAACCAACCTCGATGGCCAGAAGCAAAGGCTTTAATAAAGAGCGTGTTAATGAGTTTTTTGATAAGTACGAAGAAATACTGGACAAATACAAGTTTGTTGATCACCAAATATATAATATGGACGAAACTGCATTATCCACCGTTCACAAACCTACCAAATATTTTCTAAGTACGACTAAGGCTATAGGAGGTACGAGTTAAGCGACTAGCCGCCTTAATCGTACCGATGGTACATTTCTGAAAAACAGTAATATATCGGTTTTGATAAAATAAGATTAAGTTTTTATAATTGTTAGTTAAAAGGTAACTAAATAAAGAATTAGTAGTGGCAGTGTATTTTGTTTTTTTTTAATTACACTTATTGTTACAGTAATATTTCCTTAGGGGGTACGACTTAAGCAACGTTACCCTAATACTCCAATGATCCTACAAACCGAAATTTCTGCTTTGCACACAAAAGTGCTTGCTTTAGAGGCACTTTTATCGTGTATGTAACGGTCTGGGACCACAAACAACCTCCCAATTAACTGTCAAGCAAAAATAGTATTTCTCTGTGATGCGTGCGGGATATAAAAGAATAGAAGGGAACGAAATAGCGGATATCATTGCTAAAAAAAGGCTAACCAAAATTTGCTAATTATCCACACCAACAAGGTGATGACATCGCTAAAAATTGTGTGCAATAAACATTACTTAAATTTCATAAAATATTATACTCTCATACTTGTATTTTAATTGTTATGTTTAAACATCTTTCTTTTTTGTCACATAAGAATGATGTTATGAAAGAACAAAAATTGTGATTTTCGCAAATATAATAAACTTATTGCTTTTTCAAAAACAAATAGAGATAAGGTGCTAAAAAAATTAAAAACTTCTAAGAGCGTTAAAGGTAGTCGTAATACTACAAGGCAAGTAAATAATTTAAACAGCGGAGTTGTTTATAACTTAGAACGCGGCAAAACCAACGTTGGGAGCGAAAAGTGCGAAAAATAAAAATAATTTAAGACTTACTTTATTTCAACGATTCTTCCATCATCACACATTATATTCTACTTTATATAAGTATTAATTATTTAATTTCCATATGTGTTAAAAAATAGTTTTAACTTATCGTTAAAAATAATCGAGGAATTGTTCTATTATCCAAAACCTACGCATTTGTAATTGATTAACAGGATCTTTGCTCAAGCGCATTCAGAATTTTAAAATATGTAGATTGTTTGTAAATTTTCATTACTGATGTTTTGCGTGATGTTTTTTCGTATATGATTGACAGATTCTTCCACAGAACTTTGGTAGATATCTTTCAGATTTAGTTCTTCAAATACGTTTAAAACTGTTGTTATTGCTTCAGGATCTTTGGAACCATAACACTGATTCAACGTTTCTATCTGAGAATGATTTGCTTTTTTCATTGCCATTACAACCAGCCATGTGCATTTACCTTTATGAATGTCTGTTCCCTTTTTACCACTTTTCTCTGGTTTACCATAACAGTCTATGAAGTCATCCTGACAAATATAACTGTCTTTAGAAAGAATTGAAGAAATATTTTCATATATTACATGTGGCATAGCTTCGCAAACTGTCTGTACAACTTACCTGCACTCGATACAGAAATGTCAAATCTTTAGACAAATCTTCCGACTTTCTGTGGAGTTCCAGGTCGTATATGTTTGCCATATACATGGCTAAAGCTATTGGTAAATAAAAAGTGTAAAACCCAGTTTTGTATTCAGCGATACGTTTAAACCTGTCCATCGTGAAAAGTTGTAGTTGGGGTTTACCATCCTTGACAGACACGCAATCCGCTACTTCTCCCAAACCAGTTCTCATAGTAATGTCATGGAACAACAGCATCGAGGGTAGATAACAGTGATGATTTCTAAAATATTTTCTGAGTAATATGTAAGTTCCTTGTTCAAGAAGCAGTGCATCATTAGTTGCTTTGAAGCCGATATTTTTTTTTCTGTGCCAGCAGAGGGAGCCCCGTCGAATTACCCCTTCGTCAATGATGTCGTCAACTATAAGAGAAGCTGCCTGTAGCTAAAAAGAAATCATTTCAATGTTATTACTTCAGTCTGTATTGATTTACAATGCACAGATTTTAGGCTAAAGGAACTGTTTTCATTTTTTAAGACACGTTAACGAAGTTTGGATATAAATAACTTTTGAGTGAAATAGAACAATATGATTTTTCTTTTCGGCTAAACTGTCTTAAGTGCTGATTGCCACTTTACTTTTTACACTAACTTTGTTCTTACATAAAAACATCGTCTGACGCGTAACAAATGGACCAAAATTCCTATTTAAGAGGAACCAAAATGCGATAAAACTTGATTTGAATTTTGATTTCTTCGCATAAATGATTAATAAAATATTATATGTACAACCAAGATGGTTTCCTGATAACGATACGTGTATTGTGTGTTGCCTACTCTCAATATTAAGTTTATAGGTTATGTTAAAAAAAGTCAAATTGATAAGCACTGTAAAGAATTTTCGTAAAAAAGGCGCGAATGATATTTAAGTACATAAATCCAGTCGGTAAGAAAATTACAATATTATTTCTGTCTTGTAATAAAACTTTATAGTGAATCCAGTCGAAGCAAAACTCAGTAATTCTTATGGAAAACCGAAGACATCACTTTTCACCACCTCATTTTACTTGTGGAAACTCTCGCCTGAAATTTTGTAAAGATTGTAACTTCCAAACAGAACTAACCCTCATTTTTAAACAACATCTTCAGGAACACCATACCATTAAAAAAGAACCTGATGAAGATTTACCAAACGAGAAAAAGGTAATTCAGAAGTACATCTGTAAAAAATGCACTTTTGTAACACATTTTGTTCTTAAATGGCTACAACACACTGCTTCATTTTTAGCAGATCAAAAACACCATTTGATTTTAAAACAATACATAAATACTTACTATTTGAATGAGCAGAAGATTAAATGCTACCAATGTAAGCTCTGCTTATATAAAACCAAATACAATTATATGTCAAAAGACCACATAAATGCGCGTCATTTAGACGAACAAGATGTTAAGTGGTACCAATGTGACCAGTGCCCATATAGGTCCAAACACCGTTCGAATTTTAGCAACCACATAAAACTACGCCACGTCGATGAACAAAACATTAAATGGTACGAATGCGAGGAATGCTCATATAAGGCTAAAAACGGCTGGAGGTTAAGAATTCACGTAAATGCGCGCCATTTAGCCGATCAAAATATTAAATGGTACCAATGCGACAAGTGTCCCTACAAAGCCAAGCACCGTTCAAATCTTAACAGTCACATAAAGCTACGCCACGTCGATGAACATAATATTAAATGGTATGAATGCCAGAAATGTTCATACAAAGCGCGAAAAAAAGATTATTTAAGAAGTCACGTGAACGCCCGCCATTTGCCTGACCAAGATATTAAATGGTACAGATGCGACAAGTGTCCATATAAAGCTAAAAAGAATTCTTATTTAGTCAGACACGTAAGCAGGCGACATTTGGAGGGAACGGACATTGAATGGCACGAATGCCAAAAATGTTCATACAAAGCTAAGTCAAATTCGTGTTTAAAAAGACACATGGTTTCGCGGCATTTGGATAACAAGAATATTAAGTGGTATGAATGCCAGAGTTGTCCTTAGAAAGCTAAGGAAGAACGGTATTTGAAAAGCCACATAAATACGCACCATTTGGATGAAAATAACATTAAATGGTGCAAGTGTAAGAAAAGTGTCCATACAAAACTAAACACAATTTTTTTAATATTTATTTATTTTAATTTTTATAATCACGTGAAGTTGCCCCACATAGACGAGCAGAATATTAAATGGTACGAGTGCCAGGAGTGTCCGTATAGGGCGAAAAATAGCTGGAAGTTAGAAATGCACGTCAGTGTACGGCATTCAAGTGGACAAGATATTAAATGGTATAGGTGTAACAAGTGTCCATACAAGACTCTAAATAATTCTCATTTAAAAAGACATCTTAGTTCTCTGTATTTACATAAAAAGTGTTAATCAAAGCCTAAATTTTGCCACCTGTTTTATTGTGAATTGTACCACTCGTTATTTGTTAAAACAAAAAATGTACATTTATGTAAATTAAAAATGTGTACTTATATTCTTGTTGTAATTAAAAAATTATTTTAACAAGAAAAATTAATACAGCGTGATCAAGAAATACTGTCCGGGTTGACAACCAATCCTGAGAAATTTTTCTTGCGCTCCTATTGCGGAACCTGATTCAAATGTTTGACGCTATGTCACTTTTATTAAGAGCTCAAGAAAGTTAGGTTATGATAGGTCAAATTTTAACCCAATGTGTGGTCAGCAGTTGTTTCCAACATATCTGGAAATTTGGAACTTTCAAAAATTTGTAATTATTTTGCGTTGACTAACGTTAAAAATCTAAATACTGCTTTGAAAAATTAAAATGTTCCGGTTCGAAGTTTGTTTAAAATTTTGTTTTGATTTGTTTGTTATCCCGCGGATTGCTGACAAGTGTATTTTGGTCACTTTCCACTAGAGGCGCCATAGTACCGAGCAAAAGGGCCCGGTACTTGGGGTTGGCGCTGTTATCGAACAGAGTGATCGAGAAACCCTCAGAGAGGTAACATCGCTAAGGTGGGCGTTAAGTGAACGCAGTTGCCATCTTGTGTGACGTCAATCGCGAATTGTTGTCGCGAAACTTAGACACGTGGTTCCTTTGTGCATGCGGTCTACAAACCCTCAACCCAGGAGGCTGAACAAAACAAGGTAGGTGACCTTTTGATGCGTTTGTCAGCTTCGATCCAAATTTTAATATTATTTTTTTTGGAATTGTAAAATCGCCGCGAAAAAAAAGGTGTTTTCAAAGCCTTTACGTCCAACATATGGTCCTTCGAGCCGGATTTAGGGTAATTACGAGAGATTTGTAGATTCCAGCACAAATTTGTTGTGGTTTTGCTAAGCGTGATTAGCACGCATTTTCATTTGATTTTCAATTTATCGAAATACGTAACTTCGAGCTTACATCATGGCTACCGTCGCCGCACTAAGTAATGGACGCGCTAGTTTGATCAAACGCGTGGAGGCTTTAGTGAATCTATCGCAACAAGCCAGAGTCCACGAAACTGTACGACGAGAGTTTTTTATTCGAGCCGCGGACTTAAACCACATTGTTGCCCAGTTTGAGCAGCGACAGTTGCAGATTGTCGAATTATGCACCACCCCTGAGCAGCTAGACGAACAATACGAGGTGCAATCAAGATTTGACGATATGCAGTACTCGATTAAATCGGTTGCAGCCGAATTAAATCGCGAGGCCGCGCAGTCATCCGCACCTAGGGGCAATTTAACATCAAACAACGTCAAATTGCCCAAAATTCAAATTCCGACGTTTGACGGTCAGATCAAAAACTGGCCCACATTTTATGATTTGTTTCGGTCGCTTATCCACAATAACCCAAATCTTAGCGCAATTGAAAAATTTCAATATTTGTCGACGTCATTGTCTCGCGAGGCGTCTACCGTCATCAAAAATTTGCCGATTTCGGCGGCAAATTATGCTACCGCATTCGATGCGCTGGTGGCGCGTTATAACAATAAGCGCGTATTATTGACAAATTATTGGCAAGCGATCTATAGTGCACCCAAAGTGAATGGAGATTCGCCGAGTTTGTTGCGAAATTTGTTAAACGTGTTCTCGGAAAATTTGGCCGAGTTGAAGCAGTACGATGAAGTCGATTTGTGGGACTTCACCTTGTTAAATTTAATGTTACAAAAACTGGACACCACGTGGAAACAGAAATTTGAGTTGAGTATTGTAGGAAATTCCGTACCTGCTTACAATGACCTCCAAGAATTTTTGCTTAAACATTGTACCGCGTTGGAAACTTCCGTTATGACAATGGGTCATAATTCCGCATCCGCCCTTCATAAACCCACAGCTGCATCTTCCGTACCTGCTAAGCGTCCCGTGACGTCATCGTTTGTCACGCGATCACCAATCAGCAAGGAACAATGTCTTAATTGTTCGGATGAGCACCCATTAACGAAATGCGATGCTTTCTTAGAAATGGAACCACGGGATAGACATACTTTCGCGCGTAAGAAAAATCTGTGTTACAATTGTTTGTCGACGGTGCATTCGGTTAGCAAATGCCCATCTAAATTAAACTGCCGGGTTTGTGATTGTAGACATCACACGTTGTTACATTTTGTCCCCAAACCTAGCGCCGAGCCGGAAGACGCGTCAGGTATCTTTGAGGACCCATCGGTCGACGACGGGGTCAAAGTAATGACTAACGCGATCGCGACCCATAGTTTCACTTTGTTGGCGACCGCGCCAATAATTGTGGTGGATTCGCGAGGTAAATATCGCGCATTTAGGGCGCTTTTGGATACTGCGAGCGAGGCCACCTTTGTCACAGAGCGGTGTGCAAAGGTTTTAGGGCTCCCTCAAACTAACGCGGTGGTACCAATTCAAGGCTTGAATCAAATGTCGTCAAGCAGTACGTCGGGTGTATTGAAATGCGAAGTTAGGTCGCATTTAGTACGTAGCTTTTCGTTAAAAGCTGAAATGGTTGTTGTGCCTCAAATTTGCGGTGACGTCCCCAGAAGGGCAGTATCACAAGATCGTTTGCGACAATTTCGTCACATACGTAATTTGAAATTGGCTGACCCGGAATTCGGTAAGCCACAACAAGTGGATGTCTTGTTGGGTGCTGATGTTTACGGACAAATCGTGACATCCGGCTTCAGGAAAGGTGGGCTCGAGAAACCGTCCGCGTTAAATACTGTTTTCGGGTGGGTACTGAGTGGGGGTGTTAGGCGTAACAAACAACAAACCGCGGTTAGGTCCTTTTGTACGTCCATAGACAACTCTGTAGACGCGGCATTAAAACGCTTTTGGCAGCCTGAGCAGGGCTCACAACGCAGTATGGTGGCCCCGCAAGACGCTTGGTGTGAGGAAAAAGTCACGTCGTCGATCGCATGTGACATCCAGGATAGTTACCATGTTCAATTACCTTTCGCCGACAAGACGCCGTCCTTATTAGGTCGGTCCTCCGAATCAGCAGTGCGCCGTTTTCTCGTCCCTGAGTCGCGCCTCTTTGCGGCCGACCTATTGTCATTTGCCCGGGAAACCCTCAAGGGTGTGTTGAACACACACAGGGTGTGTGCGTGGCCCGACTCAAGAGTAACGCTAACGGGAATTAAGTCGCGGCCCGGTCATTGGACCACTTTTGTTGCAAATCAAATCGCGCCCATACAAGGTATATTCGAACCTTCGGCATGGAATCATGGATGCGGCCCTGATAACCTAGCCGACTGTGCCTCGAGGGGGTTACTTTTACAGGAGCGTGTCACACATTCGCTATGGTGGGCGGATCCCATGTGGTTGACAGGTATTGAGTGGCCTCTACAAGTAGACCTAGAAGTTGGTACCGGTACGGAACTTGAATTACACAGAAGGGAATTGCATCATGCGTTGTTAATACCTGTGCGAATGGTACAAAGTAAAGTGTTTGCCAATGAAATTCGTTCATTGCAAAAGAATGGCACGTGTTCAAAACCATTCTACGAATTGACCCCGTTCCTCAACGACGGTTTGATTCGCGTCACCGGAAGATTGCACCAAACGGAACTGCCTATGAAACTAAGCACCTCTTGTTGTTGCCGCGCTCGCACAGTCTAACCGAACTAATCATAGAGGCCGCTCATCGGAAACATTTACATGTCGGATTCCGGATATTACAGTATTTGTTATTGCAAGCAGCAGCCGGTAACTGCACCCTCAAATGGCATTTTAACCCCTCGTCGGCCCCCCATATGGGAGGATTATGGGAGCCGGGCGTCAAATCGTTCAAATCCCATCTTAAGCGCGTTGTAGGCGAGCAACCCCTAACCTTCGAAGAATTTACTACCGTGTTGGCGCAATTTGAAGCCGTATTGAATTCGCGACCCCTGTGTCCCGCCTCCGCGGATAATCCCGATGAACCGTTGGAGACAATGCGGTCAAATCGGCTAAGTAGATGGCAGCTCGTGCAACGGTTGCACCAGGATGTTTGGCATAAGTGGAACACGTCGAATAACCTGCCGTCGGTAGGTGCGCTGGTCGTATTCAAGGGTGATTCGGTGGCCCCGTTGCAATGGCAACTTGGCCGAATTTTTGCGCTGCACCCGGGAAAAGACGGTATAGTGCGAGTTGCACAAGTACGTACCACTTGCGGCATGATCACACGTCCTCGAGTGAAGCTGTGCCCGCTTCCTCGTCAATAGTTTGCATTCATATTGTATTTAGTTTTAGTCATTAGTTTTTAGATTGTCAATTAACCTTATATTGTGCTGGAACCTACGTTAAAAAAAAAAAAAAAAAATTGTTTAATTTTCTTTTGGTGGGCGGAATGTTCCGGTTCGAAGTTTGTTTAAAATTTTGTTTTGATTTGTTTGTTATCCCGCGGATTGCTGACAAGTGTATTTTGGTCACTTTCCACTAGAGGCGCCATAGTACCGAGCAAAAGGGCCCGGTACTTGGGGTTGGCGCTGTTATCGAACAGAGTGATCGAGAAACCCTCAGAGAGGTAACATCGCTAAGGTGGGCGTTAAGTGAACGCAGTTGCCATCTTGTGTGACGTCAATCGCGAATTGTTGTCGCGAAACTTAGACACGTGGTTCCTTTGTGCATGCGGTCTACAAACCCTCAACCCAGGAGGCTGAACAAAACAAGGTAGGTGACCTTTTGATGCGTTTGTCAGCTTCGATCCAAATTTTAATATTATTTTTTTTGGAATTGTAAAATCGCCGCGAAAAAAAAGGTGTTTTCAAAGCCTTTACGTCCAACATAAAATAACAAATAAAAAAAGGTTTGGAATAAATACATAGGTACTGTTTTAAAGATTGCAGAATATTAATTAAAATGATTTAATAAAATAACAAATATTAATAGTCGTTCGGTATTTTGCACGTTTTAAAAAGCAAGAAACCACGTCAAGTTTTTTTTTTTGGGGGGGGGTGGTATATAAACAGATACATTTTTTTATTTATACATCCAGTTCATTTCTTTACAATGAAAATATTCTTAGTTTTAAAGTTTTCCTTAAAATGTCCAATCCTTTCCCACTTTTCTCCAGTAATTAGATTTTTCTTAGAACTCCAATTTTCTCTAATTTGGTGCAGAATTTCGAAGTGTTTTCCATAATCTTTTCCTTGTTTTCTCTGCAATTTAAATTGTTCATATAATTTCTGTCTACCAGACAAATATTTTATACATTTAGATATTTTCTCTTCTTAACCTCCTTTCCTGTTAATATTGGATGACTGTTACGTTGTACGGGTGTTTAAAAATCGGGTGGCTAAACTCAACAATTTATTTCTTGCTAACTCGAATTTACACGACTATTACCGCGATTATGTACACAATAATTCAGGGGCAATTTCACTGGGTTTTCTCTACATTCGGTGGACTTGACTCGACTGAATAATAATCGTTCCCGACGGTGGCCTCTAGTTAAACCTACACGTTCCTCTCGATGGATCGAGAACGCCACTTCGAGAGTTTTCTGGGCCCGCAATCGAGACTTCCGGTAACTCGCTCCGTACTTGTCTTTATGGAACGCCGCCGTCACCGATGATGACTCACCCATCAATGCCGTGCGTACAGAAAGCTCGGGAACCCATAGGCGTCGTACTGGGGTGGCGTATGGGTTTATTTCGTAACAATATACTTTCACTAAAGTTTTTCCCCACTTCTACTCAAGATTCTCTAAGTTTCATAAAGTAAAAAATGGAACAAAATGTTGGTAACTGCGTATAAATCGGCAGAAGGAAAAATAAAACTCCAGGATATTTATTTTTGTAAGCATTTATTAATACTGATAGGTGAGGATGCACGAAGTGTGGAGTTCTACAATATGTTGCTCAGAGCGCTCTGGAATTGAAACATGTGGGACGAAGTTGTATTATACAATAACTCCAAATTTTAAGATTTCAGCTGAAGAACTCCCACCAGTGCAGTGGAAAAAGGTGCATATATTGAGCATATTTCAAACAAAAATTCTGTCGAAGTCATTTACTTTCCTTCCGGGTCTTGAGCTGTAAATTTTAAAACATTAATATTTTTGGTAATACTTCTTCTGATACGTACCTGAGGCAGATGAAATAAGAAGAGCAACAGCACAAACTGCAGCGTAGATTTTTTTAAACATTTTTTCAGTTGAAATAATCGATTGGGTCTTTTGATATTTTAACCAACAAGTATGTAGTTCTTTCCACAACAAGTCCTTATATTCGGCGAACTACTGATTAAAATGAACAATTATGTATATTTTAACGCATTTCTGCACGCAATTTATTTTATAATAATAGTAATAGCAACAATAATAGTAACTTATCGCCTAACTCATCACGAGCTTTTACTAGAAAGTTATTGTTTTCTTTTTTTTTCTTTCGAAGGTCAATATATTACGCGTTTGTGTAATTGTCAAAAAACTGCATTTTTTAAGGCAGTTTTTGGTTAAAACGGATGTATGTTTAAAAGATTCAGAAGTGGCGTTTTATGGAAATTATTGAGCCTAATTTTGCCCGTTACTTACAGAGAATTATGACATTTCGATCTCATGGACTTGTCAAACACCTGTAGAATAAAATTTTATGAAGTGATTTTTTGATTCTTGTATGTCAATTCATCCAGTAGTTTTGGAAATTCCTGATTTGGTAAAATTGCCAACAGAACAGTTCAGTTCCGCCAAAACAGCCGTTTAGTTTGTCGGTCTAGAGCTAGTACGGTCCTCCTTCCTCATCGTTGTTACGTAATCGAAGAACCCCTCCACCCAGCTTTACCGACCAACAATTCATTGTGCTATCAGATGGCTCTTATCGTGTATTATTATGTATTATCAATGACCCAATTAATTCTGCGTGTGCAGCATATTCTGCCCTCGTACTTTATCGACTGATCAAATGTTCTTAACCGTTAAATATGGAACTACTACGACACATTCTTCTTTTTCATATTCCGTTCGCCAATTTTACAATAATTCTGTAGCTTACGTTCAAGAGGTAAAAAGCTCTTGAGACAATAATTAAGTTTTTCATTGCTCATGATTCCAATACAGTTTGATAATAATCATGAAAAATGGTCCTGCAAAATACGTGGAGGAAATTCTCTTATTTAGGCTTTGCTATTTTTTGTCACAATATAATTATATATCAAAAAGTTCTGGATGTTTTTACTTAAGTTAATATTATTCACACTTCATAAACTTCTCACTCGAGATTTATAATTGTTCGTTTATGGCATTTAAACTAATTTTAATGTTGGTACATTTTAAGAGAAAGGACCTTGAAAGTTTTCATCACTCAAATAAATAACATCGTTTGTTTAAAATTTCTCGTAGAGAGTGGCGTAATTAAATGTTAGATACTTCATTTCTTATAATTCTAATACTCATTCAGTTATCATTATACTTTCGAGAAAAATGATTGAAAATGACATGTTTGCATGGCGGAAGCGGAACACACGGTTTCTAGTTAAATCTGACGATTTTTCATAGCAAACGTCAAATAACATGGGAGAATCCAGTTCCGAGTGAAAGGCGCAACTTAGTTATATAGCTGGCTTTTTTTCCAAGACGGGGTATAAAGTATAACATGCGGCAGACTTTCTGGACATAGAGACGTCTTAGTCACTTTTTTTAGCAATTACTTTAATAACGATCCCTTTTTTTCTCTTTATGTGTTTAAATTTTTGATGTTTAAAATATTTCACCGTTCACAATTCAAGGCCAGATTTTGAATTTTTCGCGGATTTTTAAATTTTGTGCATATATCTCATTTTCGCGGGACATTTGGGTTACCACAAGAATAGCAAATCTTCTGTTTATAATTGATGAATAAACTGTCGATAGTAGACATTGCCGTCCCAAAATTTTTCACCACATGTTTGCTTGTTACTATGTTATGAAAATGTTAGCAAAAGATGCTACTTTTATAGGTCATTGTTCAAAAAGTGAATACGTCATGGATTATTACATAATTTCTTGTTTAGGACTTTTTGTTCTGGGGGAAACTTTTTTAATCCTCTGATAGCATCGTCTAATGTCCTTTATTCAGATTTTATCATTATCCTCACTATTTATAAGTTTAACGCATGGACATAATGGCCTCAGAAATTATTTCTAGAACGGTGTTATCTTTATAATTATAGTATATGCTCGTTAAAGCATGTTCAGGGCTTAACAATGAGTCATAATGTATATATATAATGTACAGTAAAAACATATTAGACTGATAAAATGTTGGTACGTTTTTTATTTCTGTTTACAGTTTTATTTTATTTTTGTAGGGGTATACAAGTGAATATTTGTAAAAATTTCCTCAATAAAAATATTCGATTTGATGTGTTGATATTAAAATAAACAATAACACTTTTTTTATCATAAAACTGTACATGATTAGTGTCTTATTTGTCCTAAACTCATTATCTGTTGTATTGCGAAACTGTTGATAATAATAAATATTTCTCTACAAATGTTGAAAATTTGAAAATAATTCGTTTTATCTCTATACAAATTCATAAATTGTAAAATCCATGAAAAAGTTATATTTTAAAAAGTTTGAGCAAGTTCTAAAAAAAATTACAGTCAAAACACTTAAAAATACAAATTTACGCTGACATAATTTGTTTGAAAATATATACTCACCTTGCGACGATTGTAGTTTCTGATGAAATTATTTAGGATTTGCGATTTTTATGGATGTGCCGATGATCTTGCGATTCTGGGTATGTTGAATGCAAAATCTGACATGCGCAGTGATATTTAATGTTTTCAAATATGTAAATTTCGTTTTTACGTTTGGGGAGATTTTTTTGAGCATTTTTTTGGAAACTGATTTTATGGCGGCCCATCACACATTTATTATTTATTACTACTTAGTTTTTAATTTTTTTATGAACCATTTTAATAAAATATAAATCAGTAAATTTACTTCAAAAGTTTTAACGGTTAGATATTTTTTTAATAATGTTGACAGCGATTATATTCAGTCGTCCTTGTACAAAGCGTTAGTTCTTTGCAAAAGTAATTATTACCACACAAACGATAATAATACTGATAACTCCTCTAGATACCGTAACGAGTTTTGTGACACCAAAATTACACAGTAAAACAAAATAACGTGCAAAAGTGTACCTACTACATTTCTTGTAGATATAGATAATTGTTGTTTTTGTCAGCAACTGCTGTGTATATAAAGAGCTGTGGTGGTAAAATAGTGTATTCTTGTTTAAAATATTTAAAAACTAGGTCGTTTACTTCCACTGAAAAAATGTTTAAAAAAATCTCTGCTGTTTATATTGTTGTGGCAATGATTCTTCTTATTTCGTTTGTCAAGGGTATGTATTAGCAAAAGAATTACTATCAATAATAATTGTTAAAAATTTACAGCTCAAGATGAGGAAAAATCTCTAGGTCCTCCTTAATCAAAAGAAAAATAATGGAACATGCACCTTTTTGCACTGTAGCACTGGCGTGGGTTATTCACTAAAACTCTATTAATAAAAGCACAATGAAATAATCCGTCGTTTTATTTATTCACCCTTTCGACCTTAAATTTTTAATAATTTTTGAATGGAAGAACTTCTTTCTTTAATAAATAATACAACCCCATTGGTTCAGAACTTGACTGAATATATGAGCCATCATGTGTACAGTAAAAAACATACAACTGATAAAGTGACAGTTCTTAATTTTTTAATTGCTATCTACATTTGTAATCTGTAGAGAGCGGATTTAAAGCACAAAAATATTAAGAATAAGCGCTTAAATAAGCACAACATTTTTAATAAAAAAGTTTTATTATAAGCAAAAACACTTTCATTAAAAAAGTTTTATTTTAACCAAAAAAGCATTAAAAACATAATCATATTACAAATCAAAGAACACTTCTTAGAACTTTGGATAAAATATTATTACAATAATCCTAGACTTTATATTTTACACACAACAACAATTTGTGATTGTAATATGTTCCAAGTTGTCCACTGTAAAATTTTTTCGCCGATCATTTAAAAAGTGTTTAAAATTGGAGAATGTGCGTTCAACATCCACACTCGTTGTTGGCGCAAATTTGAATTTTGCAATTAATGTTGAATCTAACTCCAAATTTTCCACCTTCTGGCCTTGTAAAACACGAGCAACGTCGGAGAGAACACCGAAACCTGCATTTTTATTTAACACTTCGTCAAGTTTTTGAGATACTCTAGTACCAATATCACCCCTTACTGCGTCTGCTTGTTGTTTAAATTCTTTCACTAAGTTTATGGCATCTACCAACAACATGTTGGGTTTTTCTAACTTTTCTATTACCTCACATACGAATTGATAACTGCTTCTTAGAAAAGCTAGATCTTGTCGCAAATCTTTGTTTTCCAAAATATTTATGCAATCTTTAATCGATTGAGAAGAATCTTCGCCAAACTCGGTAACTACTTCCTCAAATTCTTTGATATATTTGTCATAATAAAATGTGGCCTGTAACCATGTTCCCCACCTCGTTATAATCGGCTCTGGGGGCAATGGTATGTTTGGAAATTTTTCCTTAAAATGTTGCACTCTTAGTGAGGCTTTAACAAAAATCTTTTTACCATTTGCCACTAATTTATTAACAGTAGGAAACTGAAAACGTATCCTTCAGCCACTCTGTTTAAACCGTGGGCAATGCAAGTAGAGTGAATTAAATTGGGGTAAAATATTTTTAGATTATTCCCTGCTTTCAACATCCGAGATCATCAATAAAATTTTATTCGCCGGTACGGCATTTGGCAAAAATAGTGACGTAAGACTGTCATTTACAAATCTGGTAATCGTACTGCCATTTGTTTTATCTAACATTTTCAAACTTACTACATACCCTCGACTAGGGAAATTTTCATTTAAGATTCCAACAATTAAACTTGCCACGTATCTTCCACAAGTATCGGTTGTTTCATCGACAGCGAACCATAAATAATTGTCTCCAATGCGATGTTTAATTTCGTTGTAAACTTGCTGAAACACTGGGACTACATAATTTTTTCGGAGACTACTTTCAACCGGAATATGTCGATTGCAGTGTTTTTCAAGGAATTCTTGAAGAGGGCCTTTCTCCAATTTTTTTAAGGGTATATTGGACTGGATCATCATTTTACATAAATCGAAATTAAACTGAAACTGCTCATCTTTTGTGGAAGTAGATGCAACAGGTTCATGTATGGGCTGCTGTTTAATTTTAGAAACTTCAAACATTTTCTTCCTTTCTACATGAAGAGTCGCTCTGACATGTTGCGTCACGTTATATTTTGAATCTAAAACAACGTACATATACAGGATTAACAAAGAAAAATAGATAAAAAAAAAAATTAGTGGGCTTACGGTTTTCACACAAGCTCTGCAGAATATTTTGTTGTTTTCCAATTTTAATTCTGGAAAATCCCTTATCCACTCATCCGGCGTCGATTTTACTTTCGGCATTCTATTAAAATATTAGTAATATTACCGAAAAGAACTCAGCATGTAACAACGGAGAACCACGTATAACACTGTACTGCGATAGATGCGATAGACTGATGGTTGTGAAATAAACGGTTCATTTACTTAAAAGTTTCCATTAGAAAAATTTTAAGGTATGTAGTTGGGTACAATAATCCTTTTTTCTAGAAAATCTTCAACGGTCTTGTAAGGATTTAAAGTCATAAAATCTATGGAGTATTTTTCCAATCCTATAATAAAATTTTATTACCCAAACGACCGGAACCTATTCACAGAAAGGGTCTTGAGTAAGTGTACTTCAATGGTCAAGTCCAGGTAAAATGCATACCATACGATACGGCTAACTAACAAGTATTTGTCATCCCGACAAGGCCGACATTTGAACAAAATATGTATTAAAACTCATATTCGTCGAAAAAAGCATTAAATAAGCATATAAGTTTTAATATGCATAAAATTGAAAAAAACGCAAATAAGCATACAAAAAAAAATGTGTCAAATGACTCCAAATTGTATCACAGTTACAGATATAAAAAAGTTTTGAAGTGCTTACATTTTTCACAAAAAGCATTAAACCTAGAAATCCGCTCTCTAGCAATCTGTGTGGAATTAATACCAAAGCAAACATTTTTAAACGTTATGAATAAAAATAATTAACGAAGCTCCAAAAGTTATATTATTTTTTAGAGTTTTTGAACGAATTCCTGGAATCTACATGTCCCAGACGGTGGAAATTAAGCCAATCGTCTGCGTTTCGTAAAATAAATAGAAAAATGCAAAAATAAAACAAGAAGAAGGAGAAAAACATCCCAACCAAAATCCCAAAAGAGCAAAGAAAGTAGTAGCAGCCGAAATGATTAGAACATTGCAAAACTAGACAGTATTAACGGAACAACGAAAGAGGCATGTAGAATTTGCAAAGCTAATAACCGAAAGAAGCTCGAACAGATCAAAATTAGGAAGATAAAATGGTGGCAATACCTAAACTCAAAAACATTCGACAAAGACGATGAATACAAACAACAAAGACAAGTAACGCAAAGATTTGGTACTAGAAGTAAAGAAAAAACGTGGGAAGACTTTAGAAAGTGACCTGAACAAAGTCCATCCATTAAAAACAAAAGTGGTGAAATACTAACAGAAGAGACAAAAATAATGAGGAAACGGAAAGAGTAATTTGAAAAAAGACTTGAAGAGCAGGTAGGAGCTGATGGAAATGTATAAAAAATTTTGAGGGCCGAGAGTAAGAAATAACTAAGTCAGAACAGAATTGTACTGGAATTAAAAAACATGACTGGAAGTATATTGTACGTAAGAAGAACTAGAAGAAGCACTGGAGCTAGATAAGAACGAATTCTAGGAGGAACTAGAAAGAACAGGCGAAAAAATCCAAAAGCATGACATACTAGCAGTCGTAGGAGACTTTAACACAAAGACATGATAATAGCTAACTCAAAATTCCCCCGGTAATAGCTAAGATAAAACCGAGGTTAGTCCAGAAAAGAAGGCGACAAAACGGAAAGCAAAAATGGAATGTAGGACAGCTAGACAGAAAGAAAACTGAATATTAAAAAGAAATGGACATACAACTAACCAAAATACATATAAGGTGGAACAATAGGGAAAGAATGTATAAGGAAAGCAATAGGGAAAAAACAGAGAAATAAAGAGAAAAAGAATGAACAGTTCGATAGTAAACGCAAAGAGATAAACAAAGATGAATGCAAGGAGTTGATATTTAAAGCCAGGAACAAAAGAAGACAACAGAGCATACCAAAGAACTAGGGAGAATAGCACAAAATTAATGAACTACAAAACGATCACGTGGATTGAGGAGATAATGGGGAGCTGGAAGAACATAGGAAGAACGATGTAAAATTACATAGAACTATAAAGAAGCAACAAAGAACAAAGACAATGGTAAACATAGATAAGCAGGAATGGAGAAAACATTATAAAAACTTGCTAGTCCAAGAAAACATCATGGTAAGCGAGATAGAAAAAGTGACAAATCCGATACCCGGTGAAGAAAGAGAATAAGAATTAATATATTGTGGTGACCGAATTTAGATCAAAATTTTCGCGCTGAAATTAATTAACAGCGGCGCGAAATCACACTTGAATAATTTGAATTTGAAAAAAATTCAATCACAAAAATCGTTAAACATAGGCAACCTGGTGCACGGAAACGCTTGCTTGGTAGTCGGACAATTAATAGCGCTTAGGGGTTAGTTTTGCATGATTATTGAGTTAGATGTCGGCTTGCTATCGCTAGGGAATTTTAGTTAGAGGGTTGGTAGAGACAAACTGCATGGTGGAGGGTCATTCTGAATGTGCTTGTGTGAGTGTAAACACGTGGTAAGAGCTAGGTTTAAATTAGTGGGTTTGGTAGTTAATAAAATGGGAGGAAGCCTTTGTTTAACGACAATCAATCGTAGCCAACGTCACTCAGGTGTCCCCAACCCGCGTGGTTAATTCTTGCGGTCTTTTAATTGGAAAAATGCAGACTTCCGTTCAACGCGAAACACGTGCTGTAAATTTGTGTCATTGTTTGTAAATTCACCAATCAAGTTAGTTTTTCTTAATCGCCAGCTAGTGCAAACACAATTTAACAATCAGGATTCTGCTTGTTGCTTCTGTCCATAGCCGAGACCCAACTACGGATCTCCGATCATAGCGGCCTAGTTTCGCAGAGCACGTTCGTAATGGAGATATGCGTGTGGGTAGGCTTTGTGATAGCACGCCACGCCCCGGGGGTACTTTTGTTGTGCTCCTGTTAACTGCCGTAACCTTAAAATCTGCTGCCACACGCCCGTAATAACATGTGTATTTGCATCGAGTTACTTAATTCAGATTTTGCTTTGTTTTTATTAAATTTGTGATATTCAAACATTTACATTGATTCCAAACAGATATATAGGATTTTGGGTTTGTTCGTTTTTCATATGTGTATGTCTGTCAATTCTAAAAGATGTTTTCTACGAATAGCAATAACCGAATCACAATGCCGACGGTCCAGATTTTTTAAAGCTCTGACTTCCGTTTATTGAATAAAAGACTAAATTTTACTTTGATTTTTGATGTTGTAATTCACATTTGGTTAATTATAACTTGTCTAAATCTAGAGGTGGTTCAGCATTCCCTAGCCTCCTCCTAGCTACGGCTTTGTGTAGGGGTTATGAAATATCGAGAAAATATGAAAGTATCAAATTGTCCCGTGGACTCAATTACTCTACGTCCTTACTTTATTCTCGATAAGAAAAACAAATTGAAAGGGTTTATGTTTATACATCGGAAGAATGTCACGCAGAAATTAGTTTGATTTGAATGAGTTCGTCCCCTCAAAACAGAGGATCAAAACTATCATACAATCGACAAAATATTTCGAATATCATTATTATAATTTTTTTAATAAAGACATGTTCTGGAAAATGTGGTAACTCGTTTTTAGTTTGATCAATAAAAATATGAATGCAATGATAAATCATCAGTAAAAACTCCTCATATTTTGCACATTTTGGGTAGAATTTATAAGGCAAAATTTTGATATAACGTCATCAATTTTTTGTTGGGAACAAACATATTTATTTTGATTAACAATTTTTTTAATTCAAAATTAAAATCCAAAGTGTTGTTTTATAATTTTGATTTTTTTTTTTTTCAAAAATCTGGACGTTTCGGGTAAAAACTCAACACGGAGTCATAAATTACTGTGTAGAACTATGTTATTTTCTACAATTTAAAACACATTTACTACGTACAATTTTGAAGTGAGGTCATCACATTATTGGTGGGAATGATTATACAAATTTTGGTTAGTGTTTACCATCTACATGATCTTCCTAATGTAAATATACAATTTGAAAACAATCGACCCAGACTTTCGGAGATAATCTGTGTAAAAAAAAACCGTGACGGCAGACAGGCAGAGAAACGGACAGTCAGACAGACAGACGGAAAATGGAGACCCATTCCTTCGTACTCTAGGAGCCATGAAAGGTCGAGGAAACGTAAAAGTAGAGAGTCGGTTCACCAACTCAATTACAATTTTTGGACAGTTGTTTCGACAGATCTTTTCTCGCACCTAAAGTACAATGAAACATATTCACCATTTTCAAGTTGAGTTTTTTCGTTACATAATTTTACGATGACTTCGTCAACATTTTTACAAGGACACGCAGATCAACTTGGATTTCTGCAGTGCAATACTAAAAATAACAATATTATATTCCCAAAATTTTGTGGAACCTTTCCTGGTTTATTCAATAATAGTTATTTATCTTATTAGTGGGATAGAGCCATTATTACAGCACTACGAGTGTGAAGATTGCAGAAGACGAGGTCGTTAGACCGAGTCATCTGTAATCACACGAGTTGCTGTAATATGCTCTAGCCCACGTATGAAATACAAAACTTTATCTACAACTGCCCAAAAATGAAAAAGAAAAAAAGCCGATTAAATTTTTTTATTAATTAAAAATCAAGAATCAAGAGAATTTTTGCAGTGTTATGACAACCGCTCAAATTTGTTGTAAACAACGCGTCAATTTTTAGAAAAAAAATGTTGTTCAATCGAGAAATGAGTGATTCTGAAGCAGAAAGCTTGCCTTTTGAAACAGAAGAAGCTGCTGCAAACCTAGTGGCTTCATTGTTCCCTGATAAATCAAAAACCAAATACGAAAAATTTTATAAACGGTTCACTGACTGGTGTGCATCCAAGAAAATAAATCATGAAGCAAGATAGAAGGTGCTGTTGGCATTTTTTGAAGATTTGTCGAAAAGTTATAAGTGCAGCAACCTTTGGGCTGTATGTGAAGGTTATATCGACACTTCGATTGAAAACAAGAAAAAGACCGCTTCTGATATTCTTGGAGGTGATCCTGGAGCCAGAACAAATACTGCCAGTAGCTACAACCGAGATTCAAGCATTGTTAGAAGAGAAATCTTAAATACTGGAGCTGTAACGAACATTTTGTCAACAAAACCTAAGCATTATGGACAAAGATACAAATCATTTCATTTCATCTGGTATTAATATCAGTAATTGTAAGGAATGTATTATCGACGTGTATAACAAATAAGTTTTAATCAATGTAATTTGTTGTAATTTACATGTTAATAAAATTCAACTAAGAATTGGAGACCTTCATTACACCACTAGTGGTGTAATCTTTCTATTACACCACTAGTGGAATAAGAGGGTTTATTACTCAACTCAAACAGTGCCGAATGAGTTGTGTAATATGACCTTTATAAAGCAGTTGTAGATAAAATAAATTAACTCATTCTATTCTATTTTTTGGAGCCACATGTCTAAGGAAACCCAAAAAATGTGAATGCAATGAAAAATCACGAGTAAGAACTCATTATATTTTGCACATTTTGGGTAGAATTTATTCGGCTTAATTTTGCGATGTCTTCAATTTTTTGGGGGGGAATAAACAGATATACTT
Source organism: Zophobas atratus (assembly GCA_022388445.1). Classification (NCBI taxonomy): domain Eukaryota; kingdom Metazoa; phylum Arthropoda; class Insecta; order Coleoptera; family Tenebrionidae; genus Zophobas; species Zophobas atratus. The sequence continues at coordinate 15,416,088 of CM039446.1, forward strand.
ATTTTGATTAAGAATTTACATACAATAAGGGAAAAATCCTCAGAGAAAATCAATCATACGAGCAATCAAACTAGGCAAATAACAAGAACCCAAAGGAAAGACTAACAAGTGGAGAAAACTGAAGGAATGAAAAATATGACAATTTGGCATGAAATTGGAAAAATCGAATAGGTAAATAAAAGTATAAGAGAAAACATACCGGATTTAAACTAAGTGACTGGAAGAATATCTTACGTAAGAAGAAGCACTGGAGCTAGATATGGACGAATTCTAGGAGGAATTAGAAAGAATATGCGAAAAAATTCAAAAGCATGACACACTAGCAGTCGTAGGAAATTTTAACTCAAAGATGGGCAAAGAATGGGCAGTCTAGTCATGGAAATGGACATGATAATAGCTAATACAAAATTTGCCTGTAAAACTGAACATATAATCATTTGGCTGATAGATCACCGCCTGGTAGTAGCTAAAATAAAATTGAGACTAGTCCAGAAAAGAGGACGACGAAACAGAAGGAAATAATGGAATGTAGGACAGCTAGACAGAAAGAAAACCGAATTTGAAAAAGAAATAGTCATATAACTAACGAAATGGATTTACAGTGGAACAATAGGTATAGAATGGAGTAACATAAGAAAGCAATAGGAAACAAAAGAGGGAAAATACTGGGCAAAGTAGGCAAAGAAAAAAAGAATGAACAGTTCGAATAGTACGCGGAAAGAGATAATAAGAAAAACCATTAATGCAAGGAGTAGATATCTAAATCCAGGAACAAAAGAAGAACACAGAGTTACCAAAAAACTAGGAAGAATAGCACACAATTAGCAAAACACAAAACGATGACGTGGATTGAGGAGATAATGAGGGAACTGGAAGAACATAGTAAGAACAATGAAAATTTGATAGAACTATAACAAAACAAGAAAGAACAAAGACAATGGTAAAACAGATATACAGGAGTGGAGAAAATATTATAAAAACTTGGTAATCCAAGGAAACGTCATGGTAAATGAGGTAGAAAAAGTGGAAAATACGCTACGCGAGGAAGAAATAGATCAAGAATTAATAACTGAAGGAGAATTTAGCGCTGTAATAGCACATCTTAAACATAATAAGGCAGCTGAACCACACAATACAGTAAATGAACTCATAAAACATGGAGGAAACAGACTAGAGCAAAAAATATGTAACCTAATAAGAACGATGCTCTGTACTTTCGATTGGTACTGAATTTTATGAGAATGAATGAATGAAAAAAAATTATATTGTTATTTTTAACTGAGGATAACCTGGAGCTGATAAGATATTTAATTAGGAAACCCATATGCGATTTGTTTGTTTATGTATTATATTTGATAAAAAATATTTTCGTTAGTAACCAGATGAGTGAAGATCTTATTCTGAATGTTGGACTATTTGAGAAAAGCGTAAAAAAGAAAGACAGTTTTTGACAGACGTACAAAGAAATGTGGTGTAGGTGTTATCGATTACATACTTTTAAATTAAAAAATATACCTTTGTATAAAAACGTGTCGCACTAAAAACTACTAATGCGAATAATAATAACTATAGTTCTAGATGGTCCTTGTGATAAAACAGGATAGCTTGCAAAAGTGCACTAAATTCCACTTAATTGTGCGTTTTATCAATAACTGCTGTGTATATAAAGAGCTGTGGTGGTAAAACAATTTATATTCGTTGTTAACTTATTAAAGACCAGGTCGTCTATTTTAACTGAGCGAAAATGTTTAAAAAAGTTTATGCAATTTATATTGCTGTTGCACTGGTTTTTCTTCTTTCGTTTGTCAAGGGTACGTATAAGCAAAAAAATGACTACCAATTTACCAATAATCTATCTTAAAAATCTACAGCTCAAGATGATGATGGTGATGATGGCGGTGAAAATAAGAAATGATGAAATGAAATTCTGAAGCTTACAACTTTTACTTCTCACTCCAGAGCGCTCTGGGCAACACATCTTAGGACTCGCACTTTATGGGGATTTCACGTAACAGTATTAATAAACGCACAATGAAATAATCTGCAGTTTTATTTAGCAACACTTTCGACATTAAAAATTTAAATATAGGGCATGTCTTAATGAAAGTACTTGAAGAGTGATATTAAATACACAATGATTGTTCCTTCTTTCTACCAGTCGATTTGCATCTTAATATAGTTTACAAAATTTTGTTTTTATATATTTAGAGACGAGAACGAATATTTTAATTCGATATCATGAAATAGGGGATAAAATTTTACATATAAAGTAATAAGGCCGTGGAACTTTATCTGGTACACCTCTGTATTCTGAATTAACAGGGAGTAGTACTCAAGGCGGACTCATCAACCACAAGTACAGGAGTCTGCTATAAAAGAAAATGTATTTAACTTAAATATTAGTTATATGATAATTGCAGATTATAAAAGAAATTGTTGGAGTTTCGTACAATAAATCCTAAGCACTTTTTGGATGTTATATTTAATTTTGGTGATATGATGTGCAGTGACCATTTGTTGTCGTCTAATCCACTAACAAAATCCTGTATATCCAAGGTATCATCCACAAGTTCTAGACTATAGGCATAAATCATTTTCTTAAACCTTGTTGCAGGCATAATGTCTACGCATAGAAATTTCAATATATTTTATCTAAATCCTGCTATAACAATTTACAATCTGCTCAAATTTAGCATACATCTTCAGATCAATGGTGTACATTAACTATTTCGTGGACAATATATTGGTGACATTATTAACATGTAGAAAAAAAGCGGTCCTAGAACCGGCCCCTGTCTTACTCCAGCCAGCTGCTCAACCACGATGTTCAATAAATGACGATCTCTTTTTTAATTAACTGTTTTCAATATAAATATCTGCAGTTTTATTAAAAAACATCTTTATTTCGATGATGGCTGTATCAAGTGCCTCTCATTCGATTCCTACCACTATTATTTATAAATAGAAAACGTAGAAACATAGTCGCAAGAATTATCTATTGACTGGCGTTATGTTAATTATAGTTTACTGTACAAGTTCGTTATAATAAGGTCAGAACAAGGACGTTGTATGAATAAATCCTTGAGGATAAGTAATTTTCTTATATATAAATGCTGAAAGTAATTCAGCTTATGCATTGACGTAACATATAAACTAAGCAACCATCCCTTTTGAGAATAACGCAAATAAGAAAGATAGTTTTTGATAGAGATACAAAAAAGTCGTTTCTTATCTACTATGTACTCTTACAATAAAAACAAAACACATAAAAACATATGCACTAAAACTAATAATGGAGACTAATAACTATAGTTTTGGTTGGTTCTTCTAATAAAACAAGATAGCTTGCAAAAATGCACTAAATTGTACATAATTGTCCGTTTTTATCAGTGATTGCTGGGTATATAAAGGGCTGTGGTAGTAAAGTGGTGCATTCTTTTGTAAAACATTAAAAGACCAGGTCGGTTATTTCCACAGAAAAAAAAAATGCTTAAAAAAATCCATGCTGTTTACATTGCTGTTGCAATTTTTCTTCTTCTTTCTTTTGTGAAGGGTAAGTATTAACACAAGAAGTACCACCATAATTTTTAAAAATTTTCAGCAAAAAATGGGGAAGATATCGACACAGATAATGATGGCAGTACACAGATGAAATTCTGAAATATACAATTTTTGGGACTGCTTTTACATATGACTTCTTATTCGTAAGCGATTTGGACAACACATCTTAGGACTCACACCGTTTGGGGTTTACACGTAACAATATTAATAAACGCACAATGAAATAACCCGCAGTTTTATTTATTAACACTTGCGACTTTTATGTTAATATAGAACAGATCTTAACGAAAAGATTTCGTTCAAAATTTAACAATATAGGACCCATCATGTGTACATTAAAAACACACAACTGGTAAAGTGATAGCTGCTCACAATTTTAAACTTGATAAATATATATTTAAACGAATAAATTAAATTTTTTTCATCTCGAGTGATATTAATCACAGTAGGTCAACACAGCTAGATCTGAGTCGTGTAAGTCAGTAGTCACACCAGCCCTGCCAGAATACTTCTGTATACTCCTCTATCTAATGAGCTAAAATGTAAAACGAACCGAGGAAACCTCTTTGTTTGAAACGAAAATTGATCTCTGCTCGGCAAAATAATAGCAAATAGGTTAATTTTAAGTCCAGTTTCAACTGTTTAAAAAAAAAATTAATGCAAATAATCGAGAGAATCGATGTCATAGAAATAATTGAGAAATATGAGCACAATAGTTTAAAAAAAATATCTTTGATACAAGATTTTTGAAGCATTTAGTATGGGCAGCTTTTTTAGGGCAAGTAACTGACTTCAGTGATCCTGAGTTTACTTTGGATAAATAACTGCGCTACGACACTGACTAGTTTTTTAAATTTTTGTCACTATAACAATGTGAAAAACGCAAATCAACATATTCTAGACCTAGTTTTTAGTTACATTAATTGTCATCTATCATTCTTGTTTGTCTATTGACTTTAACGGTACATTGAAGAAGTTTTTCCCATCAATCACCGTAATCAATAATTTAATTTTAGGAAAGCTAATTTTTTGCACTCATGACCTTTTTTGATGGCTTTCACGCATTCACCAGGGTGCGGGAGTTCGAACTTCCCGCACACGTGCATTTAACTTCCCGTTGCCATGGTAACCTTAAAATACTCGGGTAGTGTCAACATTGTGATGTGTTGACGGCGCTGTCAATGCCGTTGTTTATAAATAACTCACAGTTAATCTCTTCAGTTTAAACGTTTATTCGTTGCAAAAAATATTGTACACAACACGTTCGTGAGCCTGCTTCCCGCATTCACGCAAATGCGTCACTCCCTTCGGTCGTGCCGCAAACAAGCGTTCATGCGGGAAGCAGGCTATCCCGAACTAGTTGTGTAAATTACTATTCCGTTACTCTAGGATATGCTACTTTCAACTTCCTTTATAATAAATTAAATTCATTTTTTAATCAAACAATTTGAAATATCTAATAAATGGAAAAAAATCTTATTTGTCTCATTTTCAAATCAGATATTAACGCTGTTTCTAATCACCTACCTGTCAGGGTGTTCCTTTTTACTTCGCAAAGGAAATTTCTGCAAGGTCTACCACTAAGACCTATTTTACATTTAGATTTTAATACCCAGGAGTTGATAAAATAAAACTGCGGGTTATTGCAGTGTGTGTTTATTAATTACTAATATTGAACAGTGAAAACCCCATAGGCGTTTGTCCTAAGATCTGTTGTCCAGAGCGCTCTGGAATAACAAGCCATAAGAAAAGTTCTTGTGGTTCCAAAAGTTGTAAGTATCAGAATTTCAGCTGTCCTTGAAGAACCCGTGCCAGTGCTACAGTGCAAAAAGTTATATATCTATTATTCCATTATTTTTCTTTCCATTCATCAGCTACACCTAAATTTCGAACAATTATTGTTGGTGGTAATTCTTTTGATAATGCTTACCATGGACAAACGAAATAAAAAGAGTAATTGCAACAGCAATATAAACAGTGTAGATTTTTGTAAACATTTTTTTCAGTTAAAATAAATGACCTGCTCCTTAGCGCTTTAACAATGAACTCACTTCAGTTTTACCACCACAGCGCTTTATAGCAATTGGTGGTAAAAACGGACAATGATAAAATATAATAAAGGCAAGTAGGTACACGTACAATAGAGTGCATTTTTGTACGCTATGTTATTTTATCTCAAGAACCTGTTGCAAAGAAAAGTAAAGTTATTTTTGCATTTCATTTCGCTATAGTTTTGCTAGTTTTATTAAATCAGGTTGCTTGTCAAATGTTTTGTAATCGCTGACTCCTCTATATTTTATTTTTTCCCTTGTTACGAGGAAGTAATATATAGAGCAGTCAAGAGTAAGAGGAAGTTGCCGTGTAAAGAGTGTAAAAAGTTTATTGACATGTGGGCAGTGTGAGGTAGAAGAGAAGACGTAGAATTAAACCGGAAATTAAACATATATATGTTTAAATCACAACCCCTTCACAACAAACCAGAACTCGCAAAACTAAAACTGATTATATAATTCATAATTTTTTAAGCCACTCAAAATATACTGTTTTTCTGCAGTTTTGAAAAGTGTCGAAATTCAAAAGGATTCTCAAAGTTTCGACGAGAATACGCCCTATGGCTTGCCAGTTCAGACACTGTTTGTTATTGTTGACTCTTTTGGGACATTGGAAAACTTTGTTCAGAAACTGTGGGAAATTTTGAGGATACTCCGCACCTTCGGTGGTCGCTTCGTGATCTCCTTGCCTTTTAAAGACATTCTGCCCAACTTTCCGGAGAGTGGAGATCTCGCTATGAATCCTTTTCTCTCTTTGGAGACAAAACTTGTAAAACAACCTCAATTGTACGCGTAATGCAAAAGTATCTTGACTTGAAGCACATGGAGCCAACCTATTACACTCCGCGTCTTACTACTAAACTGAGGGTAGTGTTTAACGCCTCCGCTTGTTTGCCTCGTCAGACCTCGCTTAATGACCACTTACTGAGTGGACCCAAGTTACAAAGGGATCCGGTAACCATTTTATTGAGTTTTCAATTGTACCCCTTTGTCTTGACCGCAGATATTAAGATGATATATCAGCAGATTTTGGTAAGGGATGCCCATTGTGTCTATCAACGGCTTATCTGGAGCTTCTCGCCCCAAGATCCTTTTCAGGACTATCGTTTAAAGACCGTTACATATGGAATTAGCTCTGCTCCGTATCTCGCTATTCGAGTCTTGCTTAAGTTAGTGGACCTAGAAGGTTCTTCTTTCTCTTTAGCCGCCACCGCTTTACGCAACGATACCTACATTGACGATGTTGTCACGGGCTGTTGGTCTTATTCAGACGCCCTCTCAATATGTGCCTGTGCTTAGGTGCCCTTTCATTTGAAGGAAGTGATCACGCTCATACCTTGAAGGTTCTGGGGCTTCAATGGCACCCTACCACAGACTCCTTTCATATATCTCTTCGCCCTTTGCAAGAACGCTGTACCAAGAGATATCTTTTATCCCATGTCGCCCGCATTTTCGATCCCTTGGGGTTTTTAACGCATTTGGCCCAATCCTTTAAGGCAGTGCTTGTTTCAGTGTTGTTGCCTAAAGTTATTCTCATTCTTTGCTAAATCCGTCTCTTCATTTATGGTAAATTCTTTCCGGCGAAAAGGAAAAAGGGTCTTATCAAGTCTTTCGAGTACTCCAGCGTTCAAATGATTTTTATTCGTCATATACAACGGGGTCATTTTTCGGTGATCGCCTACATTGAAATTCATAAACGTTTGCCCAAAACCCTTCAGAGACTCTCTCCTATGATCGATGAATAAGGAATTTTACGTGTAGGTGGACGCCTCCGACAAGCTCCTCTTTCATATGACCAACGCTTTCCGGCTATTCTTCCCTCTTCTCGTAGTTTCACTCTAATCTTAATTAAACATACGCACCTTAAGTACTTTGATGCAGGTAACCATATCGTACAATCTCTCCTTTCCCATCAAGTGTGTATGATGTCTTCCAAACGTACAATACGAAGTGTGCTATCCAAGTGCATTCGTTATTTTCGTACCCGTCCATCGCCTATGGCAGATCTACCTTCTTTCCGCTTTGGTAACGTTAAGCCGTTTCTCCACACTGGAGTCGACTTTGCGGGTCCTTTCCTCTCGCAGTCGAGGCGGCAAGACTCTAAAATTGATGCCTCTTCGTCTGCTACTTTCATCATAATGGGACTTTTTAAATGGTGTTAGTAATGTTGAAGAAGCATGTTCTTTCCCCTGAAATTTTAAACAGCAAAGAATTCTTAAGAAGTTAAGATTGGACATCAGACAATTTATATGATGGAAGCTTTAATCAACAAAATATTTACGTTCCATTTAAATTATACAGCAAAGAAAATTACTGAGGCTAAAATTGTGAGATAGAGAAAAATTGCATGAGGTGAAAAATTGCTTAGCTAACAAAATTACATAAGGTTAAAATTTGCCACATTTTATAAACGATTAAAACAAAGAATTTACATGATGTTAAATTATGCCATGATCCAAGTGACTGGTTACTTAAAACAATTAGCTTTGAAAGTTTACATCGTGGATTGTCCCCAGCTTATCCCAAACAAACACATGATAAATAAACACAAAATACATCCCGCGTCGCGAGAAAACGTCTCGATAATGCCATCTCCCACGTCGCGAGAATTACGTCTCGCTGATGTCCGGATGATAACTGCCTAAGGGAAAACAATTAATCAGTGCACGATATTATGAATTTTACCGCACTTTTCACAGTCCTTTTCCCAGAGTGGGACAACGTTAGGTTAATTTAACTGCCGGAAATAAACCATTAGCAATATTGTGTGGGGAATTAAGAAGTGTTAAAATAGCTTGCACAGATATTGTAGCCGTCCATAGAGTCGAAATTTGCGAATAAAAATAAAATAAAACCGGCTCAAATGGAGCCGACGACGGCTTGCAAGTTCTGCCACTACGGCACGCGTCACATCACACAGGGGTGTATTTAAGGCCGTTTGCACAAAATCTTAGGGTCACTGTAATCTTACTATTTTCTATCTACGACAAACGATTTATCACACAGCTACGAAACCGACGATCTAGAGAAAAATGGAAGTTTGAAAATGTATTTCAACAAGTGTAATAACCGTTTGGTGCAACCTTAGATCATATAATAAATAGATACCAATACTCAAACTGAAAACTGTGACTAGACATGAAGCTATCTGTTGTCGTTTATCATTAGTATAATCATCCAGAAACCTTATTTATAACTTGATAAACAAAGGATGAGTCCTGACTAAGTGTATCCTGTAAAGTCCCCTAGCAAGTGCTTTATCTGAACAAACTCATGACTGTTAAATTGTGTTAGAACCAGTAACGATTCAAATCCTAACAACATGAACTGTGAATTTACAAACAATAAAACTAATTTTATACTACGTGTTAGCGTCGGTCGAAAATACGCATATTTCCACTTGGAAAAAAACGCAATAATTAGCAACGCTTGTTGGGGAAACTGTGGCGTCGTCATCGGTTCGATTAATTTTCGTTAAACAAGTGTTCCCCTTTTATTATTAACTAGGTATCAAACCAAATAAATTTAATTTACCTTCCTTACCGCGTGCTTTCACTCACACCAAACAAAAAAACATTGACGCGTCACCGCCAGCACACTTAACTACCAACCCTCTCACTAGATACTACCCAGAAATTCCCTAGAAGAGCTACCAACTACCAAAAAAGAACTAAACTTGCACGTGGTTGCCTATGTTTAACGATTTTCTTAATGACATTTTTTTTCAAATTCAAATTATTCAAATGCGATTTCGCAACGTTGGTTTTTTTTCAGCGCTAAATTTTAATTCATATTTGGTCACCAGAATGTATATCTACAACATATGTGTGTTTTCACTTTAAGACTACATAGTACGTCACAATACCCTACATTTTTTGTACGCCTGTCAAAAATTACCTTTCTTAATTTCTTTCGCCTCAAAAGGGATGAGTGAAAACTCTCAGAAGTTATGACAATTGAAATATTTTTATTAATATACCTTAGAGTTTGAGTTTGAGTTCCAAAATAGTATATTATTAGCCAAGGTTGCAAAGCCAAGCATTCGTCGAGGGCTCTGAAGCGCGAGGTCTAGAAGTCGTTTAACAAACGTGGTTAATATACTATTTTTTTCACTAGTAGAAATCATAAGACAATAAATTGAAAAAATAAACGTTCAATTTTTGACGCAACATGATTTTGTTTTGATTTCTAATCAAACTTAATCTAAATCTTCAACACAAAGAAAACGGTTTACATTTGTCGCTGAATTAATCATTTTATCTTCTACCGTCTACCAACTACCATGCGTATACTCAAGTAATGTTAGTAGCACACATTTATTCATTTTTTAAGAAATAATCACATCAAATATTGCGTATATAACCTCAATCTTCTTTTTGAACCCGTGGTCGCAAAAGTTGAATTTGCTACCTCTAAATGAGTCGACATTTGCATACTTCATGGCTGCTAGTGAAAAAAAATATGTTTAACTCAATATCTTTGAAATCAACTAGTACTTTCATCTTTTTAAATGCTGATGTGATTGACTGATGTTAACACGTAACTACAAAAGAAATCATCATGTGAGTTGTAGATTGGTTTTCAGTTTCAACAAAAAATTGTTATAAACTCTTAAAAATTTTTTGCATAGCATAATTTTATGTATCGCCAGAAGCCCGAAGTTGTTTACTTATATGTAATTTTGGTGTCACAAAACTCGTTACGCTATCTGCAGGAGTTATCAGTATTGTTATCGTTTGTGTGGTAGCGATATAATTTTGCAAAGAACCAAGGAATGAACATAATACGTTGTAGACATTATTATAAAAATATCTAACCATTAAAACTTTTGAAGTAAATTTACTGATTGATATTTAATTAAAATAGTTAATAAAAAAATAAAAAATTAAAGCTTGTAGTACTAAGTACCAATAATGATGTGTGACGGACCGTCATAAAATCAGTTTACAAAAAATCGCACTAAAAAAATCTCCCCAAACTTAAAAAACGAAAATTTACATATTCAAAAATATGAAACATCACTGCGCATGTCAGATTTTGCATTCAGCATACCCAGAATCGCAAGATCATTGGCAAATCCATAAAAATCGTAAATCTTAAATAATTTCATCTGAAATCGTACCCAAACTACAATAGTCGTAAGGCGAGGGTCAGACAATTAAATTTTCAAAGATGACAAGACAAAGGACTGTGTTTCTAACAGGCGATGACTCAAGATATATAAACTAGAATAGTTTACGAGTTAGTTAAATTAAAAATTAAACAGGTATCAAATATGGTTTATTTCACGAGTAATATTGTACAAAGAAGGTTGTTTTCTCATGTAGTTGAAATGCTGTGAATTATCCATAAGCGTGTTGTCACTGTAATTTTTTTAGAACTTGCTCAAACTTTTTAGAATATACGCCTATCTTTTGCATGGATTTTACATATTATGCAGATAATGAGTTTTGGACAAATAAGACACTATTAGAGAGAAAATTATTACAAATGCAAATATTCACTTGTGCACTTATACCAAAATAAAATAAAACTGTAAAGAAAAAAAATACTAACATTTTATCAGTCTTACCGTCGTCGAAAAAAAATTCGGAGTCAGTATTCAGTGTTGAGAACGATATTATCAAAGAATAAAAATGTTCATATTAGCAAACATAACTCATTGCTTTTTAAGGACAATTGAGTGGTAAGAAGCTAAAACTATTAAAATACTGAGTAAGAAAGTATTGAAAAGTTTCTCACAAAAGCGTTAAAAGTACCTAGTTTTAATTCTACAAATCAAGCAAAAACATAATTTAAAGAATGGAATTTTTATATACGCAAAACCTATGTTTATTGACGAAATAGCGAGTGCGAAAAATAAGAAGTAATTTAAGACTTGCTTTATTTCAACAATTTTTCCACTATCACACATCACATTTTTATATAAGAAATAAGGTGTTATTTAAGAAATACGGCGAAACCAAGATGATAGTTTTAAATTATCGTTAAAAATTACACATATGTTAAGTTTAAAAATCGAGAACCGGTTAACATCCATGATCCAAAAACGAATTTTTTAACAGGATCTTTGCTCCAGAGATTTGAGAATATTAAAATAGACTGACTGTAAATTTTTATTCCTGATGTTTTGCTTGATGGTTTTTCGTATATGACTGAAAGATTCTTCCAAGCAACTTTTGTAAGTATCTTTTAGATTTAGTTCTTCAAATAAGTTTAAAATTGTTGTTACTGCTTCAGGATCTTTGGAACCATAACACTGTTTCATTGTTTCTATCTGAGAATAATTTCCTTTTTCCATTGCCATTACCGAGAGCCACGTACATTTACCCTCTTGAACGTCTGTTCCCTTTTTACCACTTTTCTTTGGGTTACCATAGCAGTCCATGAAGTCATCCTGACAAATATAAGTATCAACAGAGTATTTAGATCGCACAGAAACTACATACTATGAAATATAGGGCAAGCAACATAATTTGTAAACAAGTCATCCTTGGAATTTAATCCGTATAGTATGCTTCTACATTTGCTGTTTTTTGACATTTATCAGTGTCTTTTAATCATGCACATGCTAAATCCTCTCCAAGGATGACTCAGTTTCAAATTATGTTAGTTAATCGATATTTATATCATTTGCTGCATTTCCACGTTACATAGTTTTACGAATTGTCTGTATAACTTGCCTGCAGTTGATACAAAAACGTGAAATCTCTCGACAAATCTTCCGATTTTTTATGGAGTTCCAGGTCATATATGTTTGCCATATACATCGCTAAAGCTATTGGTAAATAAAAAGTGTAAAAGCCAGTTTTGTGTTCAGCAATGCGTTTAAACCTCTCCATCGTGTGAAGTTGCATTTGAGGTTTACCATCCTGGATAGACATACAATCCGCACTTTCTCCCAGACCGGTTCTTAGAGTAATCTCATGAAATAACAACATCGAGGGTAGATAACAGTGATGATTTCTAAAATATTTTCTGAGTAATATGTAAGTTCCTTGTTCAAGAAGTAGTGCATCATTAGCTGCACTAAACCCGATATTTTCTTTTCTGTGCCAGCAGAGGGAGCCCCTTCGCATCACTCCTTCGTCAGCTATGTCGTCAACTATAGTAGAAGCAGCCTGTAGCTAAAAATTAATTAAATCATTTCAACTTTATCAGTTCAGTTTGTCAGAACAACGAAAAATTTACTCGACTTACCATTTCCAAAGCCCAAGCCATGATCATTGCTAATCTGAGATTTTCCGGTGTGGCATTTTCTCGTTTTTCAAGGACTTCGTAAGTTGTAAATGTAATAAAAGCTCTCAATTTTTTACCAAAAGGGACAAGATAACGAAGAACTTGGTCGTAGTGTACATTTACTTCAACAATATTTGGGTCTGCCTTGGCATTCGTTAAGTCGCTTACTATCATAGGAAACATATCCAAAAATTCGTTGTATTTCTCCGAGCTAACTAAAAAATTACTGTTCCATGCAGTTCCTGGTCCAGACGAACTTCTAAAATTGCATGTACATGTCTAAATATGGACAGTAATCTGTTCAGCCGTATTCGTTTTGAATTTGACCACTACATCATATACATATAAGGGGGAAATATATTTAGGATTTTCTGCTTTGGACGACAAACTTTAAAGTTTCAACCAGCAGATTAGATAGAAAGTGTAAAAATGGACAACTTGACAAAATTATTAACAAAAACAAAATGTTGGTATTTTTAGGTTTTCAATGTAGGCGTTCTGACTAAAAGAAGAAGTGTTATCAGTTTTTACCTGTCTAGGCTTGTATTTGGTTCCTGCATCAAATTTTGATTTAGACTTAGCGAACGGGTGTGTGTTGCAGAAATTTTTGCCTTTGAAACTATCTGCCGTGTGCATATTTTCCAAAATTGCATGTTATTTCTGTTAAAAATTACGCTCATTTGCAAAACTATCACAACACGCAACCTTTTGAGTGATACTGATTGGACACTTATGCTTGACTAACTGTTCTTCCAATTTAAATCAATGTAATATAGACACATTAATGACTATAATTATTATCATTACATTCAACGTAGGAACCGAAATAATGAAGATATTTTTGTAAAAACGTTTATTAAAACATTTAAATAATTGGCTTCTTTTTTCAAAAATGTTGTTAAAGCAACACAAAAAACTACAAAATATACTTACCAGTTATACAAAAATAAAAATGAAAATAAGCGAAATGACATATGTGAATAACTTGACAATGTTGTGTTAGCTATGTGCTTCTAAAGGTTCACTTTAATGTTTTCTTACTAATATTTCTCATGATTGTGTACATTTCAACAAAGTAAATTTAAAATTTGAGATGAATTTCGGGAAGAATTTCCAACAATGTCGTCGACATTTTCACAACTCATTAAAACTATATGTGACAAAGTTCCGGAACTCTGGTCAAAAAATTGAGGCTTGGAGGTAATTATGCCAATAATCACCATGTGATTAAGTGGCTTATTCAAAGTAATCACCTTCAAGGTAAGTTAACCCCTACTAGATATCAGCAATAAATTTTGGCAGATTTTATGGCACAATATCATAAGACAGCGCATTCGGCTAGGACCACATGTTACGGTTTTTTTTACGGATCGTTAGTCGAAATTTAGAAAATACATTGTTCCCGAGATCTTGTAGTCTTCTTTGTGATTCTGTTTAAAAGAGCACTATCGAATTACAATAAAAAATTTAAATTTTGTAATCATAGAGAACAATCAAGTTAAGCTGTTACGCGCAATATAATAGACAATTTCATTCAATTCAAACAGACATCTACCAGATATTCTTTGGCTGCATATACATAAACACTTAAAGTTGTTATTACCGAGAGAACATTTTTCTCCATGTGTGGACCATGTGCTTTTTATAATTTTTCGATGAAGCGGAATTTGGTCGATTGTGCTTCAGATGCGAGCGAAATTTCTTAATAAGTATTACAAAAAAAAGAAAACGATTTTTTTTGTTTCATACATTATTTTCATTTTAACTTAAAGGAGCGATACAAAATAGTAAATAAAATTCGGAAAATCAAATTTTATAATTTTTTCGAAGAAGCTGGTACTTTAAAGGCGAGAGAAGTTCTGTCAAAATCACCTTAGGTTAATATTGATTCAGGTAAATTTTCACTCACAATTGCTGCTTCCTCAGTAATATAGCTTGCGCCACACTCATTTCAATACATCTAAAACGATAAATCGAAAAATCTAAATGACAGAACTAGACAACACAGTAAATGCTATGACAAGTGCCATGCTGACGTGCGTTTCCAAGGCAATACGTCTAAAGGTCATACGATGTTTCTTCAAATATTGTACCTTCTAACGTTTTTAATAGTTTTTCTACGATCACCACTGTGAATCGTTAAGATCACACAACTCGCTAATCATGTATGCCTGTCCTTACGCACAGCGTGCGTAAGGAAAGCAGATCGCACAGTTAGGGATTTTTCGATTTATTCAATTTAGGTTGGTAGTGAAAATGACAAGACGGACAGGCAAATACAAAATTGTGAAGCACTGTCAGCGTTACTGTTAATAAAAGAGGCATAATCAAAGAATTTGAAAACAAGAAAACGAACAAGGTAACATTTATTGCAAAAAATATCAACATTTCTCTCTTTTTACGGATTTTATTTAATTGTAGTCTAAAATGTCTAGCGATAGTGATGAATTAATGTGCAGGCCGCCGGAAATAATTGAAAAGGCCAAAACGGCTATCGAAAATCTATTGCCCAAAAAGTCGCGTGATAGGTATGAAACCGTCTACCACAAATTTATAGAGTGGAAATTAAAAAATAAAGTAAATTCGTTGTCAGAAAACGTAATGTTGGCATATTTTGAAGAGTTGTCAACTACAATGAAACCATCTTCTCTTTGGGCGATATATTCAATGTTAAGGGCTACAATAAACATAAAACATGACAAAATCAACATTGCCACTTATCCTAAATTAATAGCTCTACTAAAAAGAAAAGCAGATGGCTTTAAGAGCAAAAAGTCAAAAACTTTAACAAGCAAAAATATAAATGATTTTTTACAAAATGCTCCAGATACGCAATATCTATTTATGAGGGTATCTCACATCTATGTTATAACCTCATAAATATAACATTTTGTTTTAGGTGGTTCTTATCATTGCGGTTAGTGGTGCATGCAGAAAACAGGAATTGCGAAATATTAAACCTGAACATGTGCAAGATACTGGAGAATCATTAATTATCACCATTCCTGATTCAAAAACAAAAACTCAACGTTCTTTTGTTGTACCTAAAACTTTTTATCCAACTTGTAAGAAGTATATGAACTTACGTCCTTCAGGAGATGATACAAAATCACTACCTTTTTTTTTAAATTACATAAACCAAAAATGCACCAAGCAGTGTGTCGGCATAAATAAGATTGGTAGTGTACCAAAAAATATAGCAGAATATCTTGGTTTACCAGATCCAAAACAATACACTGGTCATTGTTTCAGGCGATCGTCTGCCACCATCCTAGTTGATGCTGGTGGTGATTTACTAGCATTAAAAAGGCATGGTGGATGGCGGTCGTCCTCGGTAGCTGAGGGCTATGTAGATAATTCAGTGAAAAATAAAACCGACAATTCACTAAAAATCGCATCTGCGATAAACAACAGTCCTACTACATCAAATAATCATGTCACTATTTCAGAACATAATGTGACTGCATCCTGTAGTCAGAGTACAAGTAGCCACAAAACTAATACTACCGACCATTCCCTTGTGTTTAACAACTGTTCAGTGACAATAAACAATTACTACAAATAATTACAATATCTAATAAAACTAAAATGTTAATGTTCATGAATAAAATGATAGAAAATATGTTTTTCTTTGTCTGTGCTCGTAGAAAAAGTATAGTACATAATTCGAGTTGTAAAGCCCTTACGCACTCATGGAAATACGCACTCGCCGCTTCGCGGCTCGTGCGCAACTTTTTCCATTCGTGAGTAAGATGCTTCTTACAACTCTTATTACGTAATATACTATTATAATCGTTATTTACAACTGAGAAACAAATAAAATATTGAACAATACACGCAAAATAACGGGTTTTTACTGGCTCCAGAAGGTCACTGGCTCGCCTGCGGCTCGCTAGTCATATCCTTCTGTCCGCCAGTAAGAATTGTTTTTCACACAGCAATAAACGTTAGTAAATACATTTAAGTAAATAAACGTAGTTATTATTGAAACGTTTAGCCTAATTAAAGTCTTCCATTAACTTTTTGTGCTCAAAAATACTTGTTTTATTAAACTCCAAAATAACTCCATATGTATTAGGTACGAATTCCACTAACATATAAATAAAAGACGTGAAGTGACATGATGTTACATGTCGATTGAAATGAACTATGCTATAGTGTGACGTTGTTGAAGTCTGTTGTTTTCCATGCACTTTTATACGATTCTTTGTTGCAAGTCATTCAGATTTATAACAGACGTTTGAAATGAACTGTTTTTGAGATGAGGCAACAAAAAGAAACCACATGGTGTCAAATCATAGTATCGAGAGGGCCAAGTTTATCTAATTTGGACTAATTATGCCATTGTCAAAAAACTTTTGTATTTGTGTTTAGTATTTTCACCGTAGAAGCTCTATCAAACTTTTGTAAAGATCGTTTTGTTTCTTTTCTTTGGTTTACCTTCTAAAAATATTGGCACAATTATTCGTCTGTACGTAATTGGCCGCAAGGACTATTCACTTTATTCTCACAGTCTCCCTAGATATGCCACTTGTAGACCTTTATGTTAAAACCGAAGCAGTATTGAGTGCCTTAAGGATTTTACAGACAAAACACTTCAAACCACAAGACAATGCCATCGGATCTAATGCTAGTTGAGTTCGACTTTGAGTCCACTGTTAGCGCCAAAATATGTCCTCGTTTGGTGTTCAGACGTGTCAAAATGGGACCAAGGCAGTGGATATGGCTATAGGGGACTAAATGCAGGATTTTTTCATCAGTGCTGCATTAGTAGCTTTAGAGCACAGACTACCCCCTTGCTTTAAAGGCAAAAAATAGCGTTTCTCTGAGGCGGCGCATCGTGGTTTGTTTGACACCCAGAGCGGTTTTCTATTGAGTACCCCCCCCCCCTCCCTAAACGTGCCGTTCATTTTGGCAAAATATTCTATGACGTAATCAAAATTTCCTTTCCTCTTTAGTCGCGCTTAGCTCACTGTGGACCTGTTACATGAAGCCACCGAAACCAAATGGTTAAAAAAATCTTAGATACAGCGCTAGACTCGGAACAGACTCTGAATAGCCCCATTTTACAATGAATCTGAAAAGCTGCAATCTAGCCCACTCAACCGCTTCTTGGAAAACATGCTGGCGGCTTCCAAGTGCCGTTGATAGTAACTTTGATGTTCAACTTTTACCGTATTTAAAGATGTTGTAGAAGAAAAGTGGAGGATTTAAGTTGATTACTACAAAAAATTATCATTTTAGATATTTTAGTTTCTTTTCGTCGAAATAAGTCTACACTAAGAAAACTATGTATATTAAGAGAAAAAATAAAGCCAAAGATTAAACCCCATCCATCATACCCGCCCCGACCTCAACTCTCAAGTGTGATGAATTTTTCATTCGTTGTCAGATCGAGGGGCGGGGCTTAATTACAAGATCCATATTTGTCAACAAAAATTTACCATTGTAAACATGTTTTAAGTTTCTTGTTCTGAAAAGACAACTACGTAGATTAAGAGAAAAGGCAAAATATAAGCCCCGCCCACCCGTCCTATCTCAATTGTGATGATTTTTTTAATCGTCGAGAGCCAAAGGAGCGGAATTTAAGCTAAATTCTTATTATTTCTCTACAAGAAATTACCATGTAATACATTTTTTGCGTGTCGTGTTATTCAAAGAATACTATATATATATTAAGAAAAAATTAAAGCCAAAGATTAAGCTACAGCCATATCTGCCCTGATATAAATAGTAATGAAGTTTTCATTTCTTGGCAGGCCTAGGGGCGAAGACTAATTGCAAAATCCATAAAACAAAACGGCAAAAAATTATGATGACTTTTTTATTCGGCGTGAACCAAGGGGACGGAGCTTAATAGCACAATACTTATTTCTTTACGAGAAATTAAAAACATATTTTTGAGTATAGTGTTGTTGAAAGAATACTATGTATATTAAGAAAAAAAGCCATAATATAAGCCCCACCCGCCGGCCCTATCTCAATTCTGATGATATTTTTATCGGAGTGACTATTCGTACACACAGTATGTACGAATAGTACAAGAGCTATTCATACACACTGTGTGTACGAATAACTACAGCGCTAATCGTACATACAGTGTGTATGAATAGTACCCACGCTGTTCATACTCACATATAGGTACGTCCACATACAATTGATACCAACACCTGTTCACACCATTTGTTTACTCTCTTTACTGTGAATATTCTGTAGTTTGATTACGTTAAATATTTAATGATCATCGTCAAATGGATAGAGATTTTGTATATTGGTATCACTCAGTAATTAGGCGTACTAACACAAGTCGAACAATTGTTTTAAAGATGTAAGGATAACCTCAAAGCTTTTGGCGCCACAAATCTTCAACTTACCGTCAAACTCCAGTTCAAATTTAATGATTTTTGTGAGTGTTGCACATCTGTTCTAAAACAAAATGGTAAAGTTATGCTCTTACAAATCTGTGGCCACAAATCGCAAAATCGTAACCCTGACAGGCATTAGAAATAAATCCAAAAGACTAAGTGGTAGGTACTTCTATGTATTAACATAAGAAACAAAACACAACAAAACAGTGCTAACAGACTTAGCTTTTATTTTTTGTACACAATTTTTTTTTTTCAAAAAAAAGAAAACTTTTAAACAAAATAATAGAACTATTTTTAAGGAGATTATAAGAACTAAAAAAAAGATAGTTTAATTAATTGAACATCTCCAAGTGTTCAGTATCATACTAAAGATTCTCGCTTTAACTGCAAACAGTACAAAACCACTCACCTTTCGGTTTTCGCTTGATATTGGCACATTTCTTATGACATCGAGACAGGTATGCGGCACAAGAAATATTTAGTACTGATTCCATCCGACATCTTGTTGCAAATTCTGCAGTGCAAGTTCTTGATTTTTTTATCAAAAAACGGAGTAGAGCGGAATAACCGCGTGCTGAAAAATCTTTTTGGACTAAAGATTCGAGTACACGCACTTCATTTTAAAAAAATTCTGATTTGATTAATTTTGGCTCAGTAGGTGAATGGCAATTACTTACTAGTGAATTCGTAAGATAAACCAATCTGTTCAAATATGAACTTCTTTTTTTCAAAATTTGATTTTAAACTATATTTTATTGGATTTATATTTGTTTTTTTCTTTTTATTTCTACAGCCGTTAACAAGTGACCTTTAGGGCGCCCACAACGAACCATTTTTGGAGGAAGTTTTGTTGCTTTTAATTCAAACAAAAGTTCTTCACTTAGGTTGGTTTTGGACTATGGAACAATATTTGTTTTTGGCAGAGTAGACTCATTCATTTTTTGTAAAGAGGAACTGGATAAAATATCACATTTTTCACTTTGATTCTACGAGATGGTATTACTAGTAGATTTCTGTGTATAGACTTTATTGTTAGCAAATATTTTTGCATTCGTTTATTGAACAGCATTCCCTACAGCCTTTATTTTGGGATATTAGTTTTTCTATTATTTCCTCATTTGTGTTTGTTGCAGTTTCTTGGTGTTCATTATCCTGATTATTTACATAGTGTACCACTGCATTTTTCATATTGGTATTTTCTATTACTCCTAGTTTTTTGCTGTTATTGTTTATTTCTTCCAATGAATTACTTATTTGATTTTTAATCAAGTCTTCATGGTAAATAATATGTTCTTCCACATTTTTTTCACTATGTGAATTAACATTTACCTCTGTGAAATTCATTTCAATTTCTTCAATACCTGTATCAAGCATTTCGCTTTGTTAGTGACTGCATTTTCAGACGAACTTGCCACTTCACATATAAGTACCTCTTTATTCATTTCGTAATAATTAAGAAGCAATTTGGCCTCTTCCATTTTTTGCTTATATTTTTCAGTCCCGAACTCGGATATAACAACGGCAAGTCTAGAACATAATTTTGCTGCCTCTTCATATTTTTTTTAGCACTAACAGCTGTAGGTGTTGGAGATGCGAAATCCAATATTGTTACAATGTTTCCAAACAAAAGGAGTAATTAAGCTGTGATATTTCGTGAACTTTCTTTCTTTTTCAATTGGCAATGAAGATAACACCTTCTGGAAATCAGTGAAAAACTGCTCCAAAGAAGACAGTTTTTCAATACCTGCTTTCAGCATTTTGATTAATATTTTCTAATCTATTGGTTGTATTGTTTCCAAATGTTAGGCAATGACGACAATATGCAGAGACCCACTGCTCCTTTATGTCGTGCCAATTTTTCTCATAGTATGCGGTAACTTTGGGAAAATTGAAACTTATTAAATTCGAGTTCTATATACTCTTCGTCACTATGGCTGTATGTTATTCTCTGTATCAAATTTAGGCACTGTTCTCTGTGAGCAGACGAAATCTTCATTATATCCACAGTAATTTCCCTTAGAAACGTCTTTAGGGTCCTTCATGTCCTTATCAGCGAAAGTAGTTTTTGTTGGCTCCCAATTTGCATTTTCTTTTTTGAATAACTGTGTCACTTCGCGTAAAGTAATTTTGTCCTCATCAACCAACAAAAAAGAACACATAATTTCACTATGTCCATTTCCATCAACAGTGAGTACAACGGCTTTCTCAGGTTATTGAGTTTGTAGGTGCCATCGCACATTAATATTTCCGGAAAGTACTTGAACATTTGTTTCATTGTCTTACTTTGCTAGTAAATTGCTCTTAGAAGTCTTAGAATGAAAAAAAAAGCTACGGAGTTTTTGTCGCTATTTCGGAAAATTTTTACTGAGTCTCCTTCTTGAATAGTTTTTCGGGATAATTTCTTCGAGTTTGTTTGTGTTTAATGGTGCTTTCGCAATTCACTTTATATTTCTAATGTCTTTCAGGGCTAGGATTTTGTTTGTTTTTGATATAATATAGTTTTGTGCGTCTTTTGAATTGGCTTTCATTTGCATAACATGCACCATTTCTTTTTCTTCTTTGTCGCTAGGACCCAGTTTGCGATTTCTATCCATAAATTCGTAAGATGATTCTTCAAGTCTGTGATTATGCTGATTGTTAATTTCTGTAATGTATAACTGATGATTATTGTTAATACTTATTTTTATCCTAGCTGGATCTTGCAAAGTTTTGTGTCTTCTTTCGGCGCATGATTTACTCTTAAAATTTTTCCCTCCTTTGGCGCATGCATAATCACTTTTATAATATTGCACCTCATTAGTACAGTTAGAGGCCTTTTTCTTCCTCACTTCGGAAATTGTTATACTACTTCTTTTGTAAAAATATATATAATTCATGTTTTCGTAATTTTTTAAAGTTAGCGCCCACTCTTCGTAAGTTTCGAAAGTTTTTCCGACTGTTAACATATTGTAACTTTATTTTCTTGTTATAGAAAAGATGTGCTGCACTTGTAAAAATTATTAAACTTGATCTGGAAAGTCTGGAGTTTGAAGGTACGTTGAGAACATTTGTGGCGGCAAAAGTTTGAAGTTATACTTATATCTGCAAAGCTACGATTGGAGTTGTGTTAGTACGCGTTATTACTGAATAGTACTGATATACATACACATACCTTTTATCTATTTGATGATGGTCACTAAATATTTAACGAAATCAAACTGAAAAATAGGCACAGTCAGAATCGTTTATGTGTGGGTGTACGAATAGCGCTGTAGGTATTCATACACACAGTGCGTATGAATAGCTCTTGTACTATTCGTACAAACTGTGTGTACGAATAGTCACTCCGTATTTTTATTCGTCGTAAGCCGAGAGGCAGAGCTTAATTGTAAAATTCTTATTTTTCTACTAGAAATTACCATGTGAAATATGTTTTTAAGTAATCGTGTTATACACAGAAAACTAAATATATTAATTAAAGAAGAAAACCAAAAGGGAAGCCCCACCCATCCGTCTCAATCACAATAGTGATGAATTTTTCATTCGTTGTCAGACCGAAATTGCAAAATCGATACTTTCCTACAAAAATTTACCATTTTAAACATGTTTTACATTTCTTGTTGTGAAAAAAAGATTACACTACACATATATATAGGCTGATTAAGCGTAAATGGCGAATTTGACTTATCCCTATAGACATTTTTCTTCTGTCCCTTGATGCATGTAGTAGAAATTAAAAAATATCATGAATCCAAGTTGGTATTCTTATGTCACTGTTAATTTTGAGCAGAGTGTCAAAAACTGTTCTAGTGGGGACAAATTTGTACGCACAGAAATATCCCGAACGTAGACATCCAACAGACAAAATTTTCAGGAGACTTGAAATCGTTTGGCCTGTGAGTAAAAGGTAAAGTGTTTTAACTGCTACGCACTTGGACAACGAGATCTGCATATTGAAGACTGTTTTTCATATTGGTCAATGGACCATTGCGAGAAAAATGGGCGTTAAGTCTACGATCCCCTTCCCATGTCAGTTGGCCCAGCTATTGAAATTATAATTTTTTGCTTGTCATCAAAAAATATAAAAGACTAGTAGTAATAATAAATGCTTTTGTTACTCCTCAAATCAATTAACATAGTATTTGTAATAATATTCAATAAAAAGTAGCAACTGTACCGTTCCTTTTTAAAAATTTTGGCAATAAAATCAAAAACGTTCAAAATTATGGCGTTTTTTTTGCTTAATCAATCCATAGTTTGTTTTAGTAGATTTACCGATATAAACCCTATGACCACAGGTGGCTTTGTAAAAATGACGCCAAAACAGTTGTCAAATATATTTATACATTTGAAAGCCATATCTTCTACCTGTGGTAAAAAATGACCAGAGGAAAGAGTATTGACGAAAAAATTCGTTCAGTTATTGTTAAATTGTTTAATTCTGGGAAATCAAACTCGGAAATTTCAGATTTATTGCAATTATCGCGATATAGTGTAAGAAATATAGTTAAACAATATAAAACTACAGGTTCAGTCGCCACAAAGCCTCGAAATGTTGGAAAAAGTAACATAACTGAAACCGATAGAAGAGCATTGAGAAGAATTATTGAAAAAAATCGGAGGGCAAATTATCTGGAATTAAGTGTTTTGTGGAGTGAAAGTGTTGGAAGACGAATTTCCAGAACCACATGTCACAGAGAAGCCCATAAAATGGAATTTGGGTCTTATAAAGTAAGTTACTTCGTTTAAAAAACAAAGTATGAATGGGAACTGTTCTCAAAATTTGCATTTTTATTCCAGGCTAAAGAAAAGCCACTTTTGACGCTACAACAAAAGAAAAATAGAGTAAGATGGGCAAAACAACATAAGAATTGGACCATTCAGCAATGGGATGTAATACAATGGAGCGATGAGGCCAGATTTGAAGTCTGTGTTGGAGACAGTAGGAGTCGAGTTATTCGCAGAAAACACGAGGCGTTCCATCCTGACTGTCTTAAAAGAAAGGTGAAATTTCCTGCATCGGTTATGGTCTGGGGCAGCATGTCATCCAGAGGTGCCGAAAAACTGCATTTCATAGAAGGAACTGTGGATACAAACAAATATCTGGACATTTTAGAATTATTAGGGTTGCTAATAGTCCCGACTTATCCCCAATCGAAATTTTGTGGCACGAGATGAAAAAGGTGCTTCGGAGACATCCTGCCAGAACAATTCCTGAATTGAAGCAAAAGCTTCAAGAAATATGAGATTCTTTTACACCAGAATTTTGCCAAGGCTTAGTTAAAACTATGCCTCGAAGAATTTTGGACGTTGCAGTTTTCTTATTTGTTGTTATTTTGTTCTTGTTATCAGTTAATAGTGTTCTAGCAGATATTTCTTATAACTACGAGTTTTTAAAAGGGCTGTTACATGAATAAAAAAATGTTAACTTTACGCAATATTTGTATTTTTCTTCACTAAAATCGAATTTTTTAAAAATTCCGCTTTGGGCCAACTGAGTTGGGAAGGGGCTCGTAGTTCCATCCGTATCATACGCAAGTAGTTCATGAACTACGAGAAACAGACTTTTTATGAAGGCAGAGATAACTCTATGAGATAACTTCGAGATGTGTAACTTAGTGCAAAAATGTATCCTACTTGTGAATTTGGATGCTTTCTCTCTCTTATGCATGAGATTTGCAGTATTTTATCTCTGTCACTTCTCATACAAGATGAACTCCGATGGCAGCACTAAAGCTGCAACTTTAACGGCAACTGTCGATTTTGTTCTGTCAATTTGTTTAAATGAAATAAATAATTTAACAATAAACTTGTTTTATTTTTTCCTTCAATACGTGCTAATTAAGCCTTTGATATAAATATTTTATTTTTAAGGGCGTAACAAGTAAGTTAAAATTTGAGCAGCATCATTTGGGTTGCTAATGTTGGTGCTTCCGCGAGTAAACTGGTAGCACTGCCTGTCAAATCAGAGAATATCATCAGTACGGACAGCTTTTGAAAGCCCCATAAGAAATATACGTAACGGACCAGAACAACAATAATCGACCGTTGGGTAAGGACATGACCTTGAATTTTGGCTTGAAACTGTGGTGGCAAACTTTGTTACTAAATAAAATTTACCACCATGTCAACATTGTGCGTCAAATTTGAGATTTTAGATGTTTGGTATTTAATATTGTAACTGTGATTTATTATTTTTACTGAATAGAAAATTCGCGTTCGAATAAATAAATAGAATAAATAATGTTGTGGAAACTGTACACAGGGCGCAGGGGTGCGGTATGCTGGTATGGTTACGAGGACTGCTTTTATATATCGGCCACATGAAGGTAAAATTGAGTTGGTAGAAAATAGTGAAGCAAATCGTTTTTCTAGGGCTGCAACATAAAAGGTGAATGCTTCATGTAGCATCTTAAGCCCGCCACTCACGTTCCAACGCCGCAGTGTGTTGGATGCGACGAAATCGAAGTGTTTTTGAACGTCTGTGTATGCAATCAAGCAAATCGGTTGGATGTGGGCGGTCGGTGAACAAGTCTGTCTGCAGCAGTACAATCGTGATGTATTGGATGGAAATTTGATCATGTATGGACACGATTCGACAGTGTATGTTATTCAAACCGTGAGAACAGCTATAAAAGTACATTTTCGTCATTTCGTCAGACATGTTGTGCATCAAGATCGCAAATTTTTAACTGCAAGGTCGTAACGTGTGTGTACTGCTGCTTTTTAACAGAATTGTACAACAGTTGCATCCAATACCATCGTACTGAGACGTTGGAACATGAATGGCCAGCTTTAGGATTACCAAAATGGTGGATCATCATCAAAGACGTTGAAGTGAAAGAGAAGTTTATCATATATGATGACATTACATGCAACGGCAAAATAACTACATGTTTCACAGGTATATTTCATCAAGCATTTCTTCATTAAGTATCCACAGACATAACTTTAAGAATTTTGTTCCCCCATGTCCAGATGTCTGTAGTCTGTCATATTTACTTCCACAGATTTATGTGCATAAGTTGTTCAGCTTAAAACTGTATTAATAATTTGACACTGGTTACTTTCTCTAGATTCAATTGCTTGTAAAATAGATCCTAAATCATTACAACTATTGGCATTTTCACTGTGCTGTAAAAATTGGATACCAAATAATTTTTTATTGATTATAGAATAATATACTTCTTTACATTTCTTATCTTACAGATTCCAAGGGAAATTTAAAGAAGCCCCTGAAGCAGGTTTTTTCATTGTGCCTGCAATCACGAGATGGTCTACCACTGTAGTCCATGTTACTATGAAAAGGTTCTCAGAATCACTTCACTAATTTAACTAACAACAAAAATTCATCCTAAAACATCAAAGTACTTTTCCCAGGGAAGATGAAAACAACAGCGTTCACTTTCTGACTCTTCAAACGGTCCACACTTGGCGAAAATTGAAGGCATAGACAAAATAGGTAGTTGATATGTTTATGTTGAAATTAACTTGGTAAAGTGATAGACTTTTATTAATGAATAAAATAAATATAAGCACAATTCTTTTTTATTGTTCAAAATGGTATTTTTTTCGTAGTCTTCATACCACACTCCAAAAATTGGTTTAAGTTCATTCGATGTTTATATCAGTTCCTTTTACATTGTTTTACGGACGAGCTGTATTTGTAATTTAGGCAACCAATATTCCACTTCGTTTCAAAAATCCCGCCTAATCAAAACGGTTGGGTAAGGACACGTTGTTCCAATATTTGACGAGCTGTCTTTACTGTATGGTATACTGTGACCCCAATTTGGTTTTTTGAAAACCCAACGTCAACGGCAACGTAACGGCAAAAGTTAAATGTTGGTCATCTCGAACGTCACCCCAACGGCCTGCCAACTTTCAACTACAACGTCAACTGATGATAGAAACGACGCATACCTTCGATGAGTATTTATCTTACAACAGCAACGTCAGCGACAAATTTATAGTTCGACCTTTAGGTTGAACAACACTAATAAATGTTACGAGAATATCATTGATTGCTCTGTTACGATGGTCTACTTTTTCGTAAAATCTATCAATAACATTATTTTTACTTCTCAAGCGTAAGCGAAGGAAGTATTGTAATCAAGTCCGTCGGCCGACTCTCAACTTTTACATTTTCTCGGGCTTTCATGATCCCTAGAGTACGAAGAATTAGGTCTCCCGTTTCCGTCTGTCTGTCCGTCTGTCTGCTGTCCCGATTTATTTTTGTATGCTTTTGCAGAGTGATTATCCTCTAAGTAAGCTCTAGCTGTGCTAGTGAGTTGTCGTTTTCACCCTTTAGTGCTTGGTATTCGGCGCGGACCGCCCCCCTTTACGCCGCCAGTGGTGTTGGGTGCCGGGATATAAGAGAACAGAAGGGAGCCAAATAGCGGACACCCTAGCTAGAAAAAGGTGCTAACGTAGATAGTAAAACGCTAACCAAAATTAGTTAATTATCCCCACCAACAACGTGATGACATACTCTAAAAATTTTGTGCAATAAACATTACTTAAACTCAGGGCCGGATTTAACAATAATTCTAATGCCCTAGGCACCAAAGAGTGGTGGTGCCCCCAACTCTCCCCAGGAATACGGGAGTGTTTGCATAACGCCTTTACACTTTATTAATTTTTTATTGAACAAGAATCTACCTTCATTTATAAGTTATACTTGTAAATATATAGTCTAAAGTATTTATTATCTTATTAAATGATTCCAAGATTGCTGAAGTTGTACAGCATGAGCCTCCCAACGGGTGCCCGAAAGTGTCTTCAAAATGTTGTCATTTTGAATAGCAGATTTCGTAAGATTCTACCCGCCTGTCGAAGCCGAAAAAAAATTATACACTGTTTGTATAACGGAAAAAAAAAATAAAAGCAATTTGACATTTTTTTTAATTTGTGGCAATGTCAAAGGGCCTTTTTAAATTTATTAATAATTTACGAATTTTAATTTCATTTTAGATATAAAAAATTCTTCAATAAAAAATGAAATGCCGTTCACTTTTATGAAAATTACAAGAACTGAAAACTTACCTTTTCTAAATATGACTGACAACAATAACATTTACAGTACAAAGGTACTAAAATAAAAATCAAATTGTAATGCTACTGCACAAATTGTGAAGCGCCCAAAGCTACTAAATCTGCTACTGTACGATGCTGAAATATATTGTTTCTTATATGACCTGTTTAGAAAATCTCCTATTTAAATTCTCACGAATTTGGGAAACTACTTTATAGTCTTGCACACGTTTTGTACGGCAAACCCACCTTTGCTAGCATAAGGATACGGGTTCTATTAAGGTTCAGTATTCTGTACTGATTTGCTCGCAAACTGGCCGCCTCTGCACATGTGATTTCCTGTGTCAGCAGCGGTGACCTACCACAAATTAAAAAAAAATAAATGATAATAATAAAATGTTGCAATTTTTTATTTTAAATATACATTTCCAAAGGTTTTGGGGCCCTTCCAACTTTGATGCCCTAGGCCAGTGCCTAGTGTGCCTTATTATAAATTCAAAGCTGCTTAAACTTCATATAATATTATACTCTCACACTTGTATTTTAATTGTTATTGTTTAAACTTCTTTCTTTTTTGCCACATACGAATGATGTTATCAAGGAATAAAATTTGTGATTTTAGCAAATAGATCTAATACACTTATTGCTTTTTCAAGAACAAATAAAGATATAAGGCGCTAAAAAATTAAAAACTGATATTAGCGTTAAAGATAGTCTTAAAAGCAAGTAAATAATTTAAACAACAGAATTTTTTATAACTTAGAACGGCAAAACCGACGTTTGTTGGCAGCGAATTGACATGTACGCAAAATGAAAAACTTTCTTTATTTTAACAATTCTTCCATCATCATACATTATAATGCACTTTGTACAAGCAATAATTACGGATTATTTAATTTCCATATGTGTTAAAAAATAGTCAATTTATCGTTAAAAATATTCGTGAAATTGTTAGCATCAATTATCCAAAACCTACGCACTTGTAATTGCTTAACAGGATCTTTGCTCAAGTGCTTTCAGAATTTTAAAGTAGATTGCCTGTAAATTTTCATTACTGATGTTTTGCGAGATGTTTTTTCGTATCTGATTGACAGATTTTTCCACAGAACTTTGGTAGATATCTTTCAGATTTAGTTCTTCAAATAAGTTTAAAACTGTTGTTATTGCTTCAGGATCTTTAGAACCATAACACTGTTTCATCGTTTCTATCTGAGAATGATTTCCTTTTTTCATGGCCATTACAGCCAGCCATGTACATTTACCTTCCTGAATGTCTGTTCCCTTTTTACCACTTTTCTCTGGGTTACCATAACAGTCCAAGAAGTCATCCTGACAAATATAACTGTCTTTAGAAAGATGTGATGAAATATTTCCATATACTTATTACATGCTTCATAGTTTCGCAAACTGTCAGTACAACTTACCTGCACCTGATACAGAAATGTCAAATCTTTAGACAAATCTTCCGACTTTCTGTGGAGTTCCAGGTCATATATGTTTGCCATATACATGGCTAAAGCTATTGGTAAATAAAAAGTGTAAAACCCAGTTTTGTGTTCAGCAATACGTTTAAACCTGTCCATCGTGAAAAGTTGTATTTGGGGTTTACCATCTTTGACAGATAAGCAATCCGCTACTTCCCCCAAACAAGTTCTCATAGCAATGTCATGAAGCAACAACATCGAGGGTAGATAACAGTGATGATTTCTAAAATATTTTCTGAGTAATAGGTAAGCTTCTTGTTCAAGAAGCAGTGCATCATTAACTGCTTTGAATCCAATATTTTTTTTTCTGTGCCAGCAGAGAGAGCCCCGTCGCATTACCCCTTCGTCAATGATGTCGTCAGCTATAAGAGAAGCTGACTGCATCTAAAAAGAGAACATTTAAATGTTATTACTTCAGTCTGTATTGATTTACAAGGCACAGATTTTAGGCTAAAGGAACTGCTTTCATTTTCTAAGACACGTTAACGAAGTTTGGATATAAATACCTTCTGACGCGTAACAAATGGACCAAAAGTCCTATTTAAGAGGAAGCAATATGCAATAAAACCTGATTTGAATTTTGATTTTTGATTTCGTCGTATAAATCATTAATAAGATAATATTATACTAACTACTCGTACACTAGTTGGGGCAGAATGTGGCGTCGAATGCTATCCATTTTTGTTTAAGCAATCGCCCTCTTATAAAATTACAATAAAAAAAGCTAAGACTAAAAGTTAATACGTACTTCAAGCACAGTTATGCTATGCTCTCTCCGAATCCGCGTGCTTCCGATTCTGGTTTTTCTTCTCCGCATTCTCAAATCTCAACCCCAAGCGGAGGTTTTAAATCCCGTTACGAGTGCGAATGCCCACGTTATTAAACGTTATTGTCTTATTTTGATTGTAAGTGATCAAAACTTTAACGGCCCAAAATCCGGATCGCAATTTAAATCAAGGATTTAGGAACTTTTTGTTTAATTCTCCACGTAAAACCTAGCGAAGGCAAAAAACAACGAAGAAGCTTCGTTGTTCCTGGTCCTAATAACCAAATAAACTCGACTTACAATTTCCAAAACCCAAGCCATGAACATTGCTAATCTGCGATTTCCCGGTGTAAGATTCTCTGGTTTTTCAAGAGCTTCGTAAGCTAGGAATGTAATGAAACCCCTCAATTTTTTACCAAAGGGGGCGAGATAATGAAGAAGTTCGTCGCAGCGTGTATTTGCTTCAGCAAATTGTGGGTCTGTAATGCTATTCGTTACGTCGTTCACGACCACAGGAAACAAATCCAAAAACTCTTTGTATTTCTCTGCGCTGATTAGAAATTTACTGTTCCATGCAGTGCCTCGTTCAGACGGAATTCTAAAAATGCATGCATGTACCTAAATAGTTATGAGTAGTAAACTCTTCATATTTATGAGTAAAAACAAAACGTTGATATTTTTACGTTTTTATTCCAAACGTTTATTAAATTTTTACCTGTCTAAGCTAGCATTTGGTGTCTTCATTGAATTTTGATTTATATTTAACCAACGGATTTGTGTTGTAGCTATCTGCCGTGTGCATAATCTCCAAAATTGCATGTTATTTTTATTAAACAGCAAGACCATCACGAGTTGTAATAGGTCGAATGATACTGATTGGACACTTAAATGCGACTGAGTGTTTACTTCATTTTAAACCGATTTGATACATATATCGCAATTAATTACTTTAATTAGTTATTGTATTCAACATAGTAACAGAAATACATAATTAAAAATGTTGCAGTAAATATGTTTATTGAAACGTGCACAGGTTTTTAACCTGAAATCTTCAAATATCTCGAAAAATAAGCACTCTTCAAAACAATGTCTCGTATCAAACTTTAATCATGCCGCCGTGAGGAAAATAAATTAGTTCTAAAATTAGCCCCCACCCCTCTGGCTCTCCTTATAGGTGGTGTGGGGGTAACTTCGAAACCTCAAATGGGAACTGCTAAAAGTACGAAGGGTACGATTTGTCTGAAAAATTTTTTTCGATTCGTGATAGATGGCGCTGAAGGCGCTGAATCGAAGAAATTCAAATTTTTTCGATTTCTTCGACTAAGGACCTATGCATACGATTTTGTGATATGTTGTTAATAAAAAATCTCGCGTTTTATGTAAATACTCGAAATTCGTGGTCAAAAAAGTTTATTCATGTTGCAAAATTCGAATAACTTGGAAATTGGTTCCTGTAGAAATGACTGACGAATAAACTACTTTTAGCGTAATAACCCAGGAACAACGATGTGGACGAAGCAGTTTTTTGTTTCTTTCAGGGTGCTTGATTAACGACAGTCCCTTGCCTTTCACGTATTATTAGGGTGCTTGATTTAAAGATGGATAGTACTGAAGGCTACAATATAGAAAATTTTGGTACTTAAAATATGAGAGTTCCGGTAAACAGATGATTCATTACAGTATATTTCAGAACTCCGTTCGCCTAAGTAAACATAAGTCGTTCGGTTGAGAGATGGTAATGCTCAAAAGCAGTGTTGGGGACAGATACTTTTAGAAGTATCTAGATACAGATTGTTTTCGATTTTTTCGAAATGTATCTAGATACAGATACAAGAAAACATATACTTTTTGAAGCTTTGGTGAATAAAATAACTGAAAACATGTTTATGTATTTTTGTATGTATTGTTTAATGAATTTTTTAAAATTAACAACATTTCGAACGTATTGTCACCTAAATTATTTCTTCTTGGTGTCAGAATTTAGTTTTCGCTACTAAACACCCGTTCCACAGGTGCAGAAGAAGGGATTGTGGTATTAAATTTAAAAAATAAACATTTTACTGTAGCATAGTTATTCAAGACTGAAAAATCTTTTCTTTTTTCCTGCAAATACTTAGGCCATCGCTTCGCTGTTTGATGTGTAGCAAACTATGCAATATTTATTACGTACGCTTAAAAAGAATATTTTTTTTGTTTTTATTCCCATACTACAGTGTCCAAATTGTGTTTGAGTATATCTAATAATTATCTCCAGCATTAAAATTGATATTTCAAAAGAATACGGGAAATCACTATTCTGTGCTGAAGGTTTGTTGTCGGCAACCTGTCATAAATTATTATTCTTCAATATCGGCTTACGATGTTTTTATGACCATGTCCGGTAATCGTCTATCCCGGTGCGGCAGGTATATACATTTTAGGAAGAATTGCTGGTTCCGTTTAAGGCAAAATAAGTACTATTTCTTAGAAAGGTATTTAAACCCCTTATAGGATCAAAGGCTGCCTGGCAGGCCGGAATCACCAGAGTGCAACTTTAAATTTTCAGATTTTTGTTGAAACTCGTTTTATTTTAATCTCGTTTCACGATTTCTGAGAATATATCACGATAAATTATTCTACCGGGGGTTGTAAAAATATTAATTTTTTTGCCCAAGATTTACACTTAAACATAATCGGCACATTCTAGGGCAAAACGGACCTGCCAAGCCCGCCTCGCGTTAGGTCCAACAATGAAAAGGTGAAGAAATGACACATGTGACAATAGGAAAAGGTGCTACATTTGTCTGAAAAATAAATGTATAAAACAGTAACAAATATGCGCTTTATGCGAGAGAAATATATGTATTGAACATTCGATTAGTCGATTACAGAACTAATTTGTGCTAATTGAAAAAAATAATCATTATGTAACACGCAATTATTATTTTCTAAAAAACAAATATTTTTACTATTAAAATTACTCTTATTTAATAACACAAATACAACCAGCGGGCCTACCGGACCCGGGTTGCTCAGGTACACAAATAAAATGCATTGCCCCGATAAGCGTAAAACGCAGTGAATAGTAAATTGTGGTTTATGGTTTTTAAAATACCATCTTACCATGGCTTAGATTTATTACCCTCAGGATTATATTTAAAGATGTACATATAAGTACTGAAGGCTACAATGTAGGAAATGATGGTATTTAAAATATGAAAATTTCCGTGACAGTACACTATTAGTGGACCTCCTACCTCTATTTTTGTTTATGTGACCAAAATCACCAACATGAAGTATCAAAAATTACTACTAGTATAACTTAACTAATAACTACTGAAAAAAAGTGAAATAAAAAATGTATCTGTATCTGCGCCATTAAGTTTGTATCTAGATACAGATATTTTGTGCTTAAATTCGATTTTATCTAAATACAGATACTAGATACCCAAAAATGTATCTAGATACTTGATTTAGATACAAGTACTTATCTAGATATTGCCCAACACTGCTCGAAAGTCACTGCAACAATACCGATGGAGCAAATGATTCGTTTTGTTTTACTAATTGTAAGTAGTAAAGAAACAGTTTACCTTTAAAAAAATGCTATTTCAGTCCTTTTTGTACATGGAATCGCACTGGTTCAACATTTTTAACGTCACTGCTCTAACCGCTAAGTGAATCGCTATATCATTCAAACAAGTTGAAAGTGCACAATGGTTTTCTTGCTTCAATTCATTTACCCTATACTAAAAGACAAGAACTCCCTTAGATTCAACGCTTACCTGCGAAAAGAAGGGCACAGCTTGTTCTTTAACAAAAGAAGCGCGGTAGAAGCCTATACTTACTGGGTGATGATAATTATTGATTTACAATCACCCCAGTTTATGGCTTATGCGAACGGAATTCGGAAATACACCATAAATGGCTTAGTATTAGTCACAGAACTCTATTAGTGGACCTCTTATCTCTATTTTTGTCACCAACATGAAATGTCAAAATTACTGCTGCAATAAGTAATAAACTACCAAATACGAAAAAAAAGTAAAATAAAAAAGATGTACCCATCTGTATCTGTGGCACATATTTTTTAACTAGATACAGATATTTTGTGGCTAAATTTGATTTTATCTATATACAGATAATAGATAACCAAATATTTATCTAGTTAATGCCCAACGCTGTATATTGGTAAAATCTCTACAATTCCTATACATGAAGCCGTACATTTTAAACGATAATAATGTCACCAATGTGATCAGCAGAAGTTAACTCTTGATCGAAAATAATGCCAAGATCTTTTATGTGCGAGGGGCGATTTAGAGGAGCACCTTGAATTTCGTAAGAATAAAATACGTAGTTTTGTTTCCTGGTGAAGCTCATAATGCAATATTTTGTATAATTGAAGAAAAGACGGTTCTGAATACACCAGTTAATTGTACGATTAACATCGGCTTGAAGGAACTCACAGTCTTCTGGATCTGTTGAAATGATTTCTCTGTAAAGCTTCAGATCATCCGCAAATAATAATTTTTCTGAAGATATCACATCAACTATATCATTTATAAAGATTAAAAATAATAATGGTCCTAACGTAGAGCCCAGTGGGGCTCCGGGTGTTGGGACAAATGGAGGAGAATAGTGATATCTTACGTCTGTTTCTCGATCAAATAAGTATGACTTAATAAGGGTAATTAGAGAATCGGTGAAACCTTAATGACGTAATTTTTTTTTTCATAATTAAAATAATACGTCTTACACGTAAAGGTATAAAGTTAAACCTTGCAAGTAAAGGAGAATGGTCATAACCCATCTCTAGATACGTACTGTCTAACAGGAAGCACAAGAATTTCAAAAAGCTGAGCTAAATTGACTCAATATGCTGAATATATAGGATTCCATACCAGAGCACCATATTCAAGTCTTGCGCGCACCAAGGAGCAAAACAAAGTGCAAAGAGTTTGTGTTTGAGTGAAGTCCCTACAGTTTCTATACAGAAAATCGTAAGTTCTAAAAACATTAGATACCCTTTCATTAATATGCTCAATCAAGTAGAATTTCGAATCAATAAAATCATGCTGGTCAGGTGATAAAAAATCCTTAATCGAGTGATATAAATGTTCGTATATGATGGATTCAAAAACTTTAGCAATAACAGATATGGGTCGATAATTTTTTATAAGAGAGATATTTCCCTTCTCGAAGAGAGGACATATTGATGCTACTTTCCAAATATCATAAAAATCAGCAGACTTTAAATTAAATAGACGGAAACAGGGCTCAACAAAAATGCTTGCACAGTCTCTTAGGAGGAAGCTTGGTATCCCGTCGTATCCTGTAGTTAGTGACTTTTTACAGTGTTACAGGTCCGGGTCAGCGGCAACATCGAGGAGGACACTTGGAGGTCGAGCCGTGAAAACGACCGGTCCGATTTATTTAGAAAAGGCCCCCCCCGGAACCTCGGCAACGTCAGCGACGGCGGAGTTCTGCTGGATGCTTCTGCCTTGGTCTGCTCCTCGGTCCCGACTACTGCGAATGTTTTTTTATTTTTTCTATTTGTTCTCGGCACGGGGTACTGGGGAATTGCAATAAATTGCTTACCACCCTAAAACCCCTCCATCTTCAGCGCAGGTACCAGAACTTTGTCTTCTTCACCTGGGTCCTGACTTTCTGAGTGGTCACAGAGATGCCGTTCTGTTCTGTTGAGTTATTTATTCGCTTAGGAGGTTGCCCCCCATCATAGGGTTTAATCTTTCGGTCCTCCTCTGGTGGTCAGTGCAAGGATCTGAAACAGAAAAATGCATTAGATATACTTACCTGCCTTTTGGGGGCGGTGTGGTCGGGGGTGGGGCAGGCCGGGGGTGGCCGGTTGGTGGGAGCAGCGGGTGGAGTCACACGCGGAGCCGCTTGCATCTTTTTGTGACTTCCTCGTCGACCTCGTAGTCGACAGCTTCTCGGACCAAGGGTTTGGGGTGTTCTTCAGTTTTCTTGAAGGTACGAAGGGCAATTTCGTGCAGAAGTTGGTTTAACTTCGGGATGTTGGCCTCCCGAAGAATCTAATTGTTTTTGACGAACTAGGGGGCCTTAAAAGCTTGTCGGAGAATTTTTGTCTGGAGAACTTCCAGACGATGGAATTGGGTTTTGGAAGGCTCGTAGCTCCAGGCCTATGAGGCATAAGAAATGGTGGGGCGAATGATTGTTCGATAGAGAAAAAGTTTGTTTTTGATCGATATTGTCACAAGTTACGAAACCGATTTGCCCTCAAAAAGTAAGTTTGGCTGGTGCCAGGTATTTCGCAAAGAAACTGCGCAATGCTTGGGCCAGCAGAAGGAACTTGGAGAGTGGCAAATCTAGGACAGGGAGTGACAGTTAGAGTTAGAGACTGTGACAGTGTGGGTCCCTTCAAGACTGCCAACGACAACTGCAGTGGCGGCTTGTCAGGCGAGGCATGTGAGGCAGGGCCTCACCATACATAATCATAAAAATTATTTTTCTTCCATACTATTTTTTTGTATGTGCGGGGTAATTTAAAATTAGCGCGACAATTGAACTTTTTATGCCAACCACAAAATAAAGGCACAGCGTTATTCTAACCAATCATGTATTGTCAATATTGTCATGCGTTTAGGCCGGCCCCACGGATTGATTAAAATGTGGGACTAGGAGGCTCGAAGTTTTTACAACGCATAGTATTACCGCTACCGCTTACTATGGGAATCAAATGCTTTAGGACAAATAGTTTTGAGGCCGGCCGCAGCTCTTATCTGATTGGTTCCCCTTCTTAGCTCAGTCCACATCATAGATCAACCTGCATGTGTGTTTTGCATTTTGTAGTGTGCATAAATTTTAAATTTCAGTCGTTGTCGTTAACGAGTTCGGTACTTGGTTAACTAGTGGATTGTGGATACTCCGATTAATTTTATTTGTAACTAGCTGATCCCGTGAACTCCGTTTCACCTACAATTTAATTTTGAATCTGCAAAATCGAATGCTTTGAAATCTTGCAGATGTTTTAAACATATGATAAGCATAATAAATTTGTATTCAAAATATATTTACTTATCCCCTCCAAAAAATTGATGACGTCAGCCCAAAATTTTGCCAAATGAATCCTATCTAAAATGTCCAAAATAGGATGAGACTATACTTGTGATTTATCATTCCATTCATATTTTTTAGTTTTGCTTATAGGGGGTGTCTCAAAAAAATTAATCGCTGAGTCAATTTATTTTATTGATTGAATCAAGAATTGCAAAACTGAATTTTGAAATATTGCAGACGTTTTGAAGTTACTGTTTGACATGGTGGGTTTTCAATCAAAATATATCTGTTTATCAAGCCCAAAAACTTGAAGACGTCATCTCAAGATTTTGCCGAATAAATCCTATCTAAAATGTGGAAAATATCATCAGTATATTTTCGTAATTTATCACTGCATTCATATTTTTTAGATTTGCTTTTACAGTGACTCAAAAAAATATATGGATCAGTCAATTTATTTTAGTGAATAACTCAAGAGTTGCAAAAATGAATACTTTGAGATCTTGCAGAGGTTTAAAAGTTATTGTAAGCATGGTAAATTGTTAAGAATATTTATTTATTCCCCCCAAAAAATTGTTGGAATGGCTCACTCGATTTTCGCAGATAATTTTGGGAATACAATACAGTTATTTTTAGTATTACACTGCACCAATCCAAGGTGGTATATCTACGTGTTGATAGTAAATGTTGATTAGGTCATCACAAAATTGTGTGAAGAAAAGACTCAACTCGAAAATGCTGAATATGTTTCATTATACTTTTGGTGCGAAGGAAGTTCTGTCGAAACAACGTTCGATCAATTTTTTGACAATGGTTGATATAAATAAAACTCAGTAGATGCTCATACTCGAAATACGAAGTATCTATTCGAATATCAAATCAAAATATTTCTAGTTTTTCTAGATGATACTAATACTTCAGTAAGTAACAGTTGATGCTCAAGTAGCATCTCGATACAACAAAAAAGGACAACAGTGACAGTGTTCAACCATCAAGGCAAAAATCGAGTCACCAAAATATAAGTTAGTATGGGGTAGACACCTTGAGATGGGAATCTCTATGGCCAGTGTTAAAAAAAATGCACTGCACAATTTATGAATAAATAAAAGTTAATTACATGAAAAGTTTTCGATATTCCTGCTCCTAATGTGTTTTTCAAACTGAATGCACCTTTTGACGACGTTTCACATTCATGAAAGTCACCATGTTTAGTTAAAATTCACTCTTACAACGATCCTACTGGTTTTCTAAGCTACTTTACAGACAGCTCAGTTATTTGCCACGCCGATGCTCACATCTAGAGCTTATTTGAAAGCAGAAGTACACAGCAATAAAAGAGCGCAGATACCAGTATTTGAAACACTATTCAGTGCGCATGAGCACTACTTTCACAGAATCAGCGGCGTCGAGAACGAACTTCCTTTACTCTTTGGACCTGTTTTGTACGTTCTTATACTAACGCGAGCAACGTACAAACCCCAATAACAACACTAATGGCCCGCCACTGACTCGTCCATACTCTTCGCGCATTTTCGCGCTTCGCGCATTCATCTCTCCCGCCCGATGTACTTCTGGTTTCAAATAAGCTCTAGATTAAATGCTCGCAAAACGCGTAGATGTTCAGTTTGTGTCCGGGGAGATACAATGTTTCCCAGTAGGTACTCAGTACATAGAGCAGATGCTCAGGTATATAAGAGTAATAAATAATAAAGTAGGTACTTCGTACTTCGAATATGAGTATCTACTCAGTTTTATTCATACCACCCAATGTCTCGCTTCAATGTTTGATTATGTTGATTATGAGCATAACGCTGATCAACTTCCATATCCGAATTACCCATGAAATAAATCAATGCGGTTTGCACCTGAGGTAGTTCGTCGCACATTTGATTCGGCATTTTAATGAACTTCATAAAACGACACAGAATTATTTTCACAGTCAATCAAATCTGTAAATTTTGTCTTGAGAATTTTAAAATATTGAAAACTTCAAATTAAATCCTCGAATAACGGTAAAGTTTGAGGTTTTGTCAAAACCAACAAAGTGAATATAGGTAAATAGATTGGCAGATCAAAATGAATAAGAAATTTTCGCAATATGTAATTAAATTTAACCAAGACTTTTCTTAAAATAAACGACGTTTTTTTTTACGAAAAAACAAATAACGATTTCAAATGCAATATATGTACTTTTCACAATCACACGGAAGAATTAGTTTTGTATGACACGTCAGTTAGACGACAGGTCCGTCAGAGACGCCAAGTATTGACAGTAATTCGAAGTGGCGATTCCCATACAAAATGTTTAGAATTTTTTAATTTTTTACTGTTCTTTTAAGTTATCCTTATTTTTTTTATTTATAAAGCATCCCCGTAATATAAAAAATGTTTCAAATCGGTCAAGCCGTTTTTGAGTCTTAGCGTGACTAATAGGAACAGCAATTGATTTTTATTTTATAGATGATTAATAAATGGGGGTTGGTGGTAGAAAGGTGAAAATTTAGGGTTGTGTGTATTTTTTGATGCCAAATCTTAAAAAAATAAAAATAAAAAAAATTGTCAAAAAAATAGACAAAAATTTTTTAGGGTGGGCCACCCTTATCACTTAGGGGTTTAAAAAATAGTTTACAACCTATTGTCAGACCTACCGAATAGACATAAAAAATTTCATATAAATCGGTCTACCCATTTCGGAGAAGTTCGGTTACAAACATTGTGACGCGAGAATTTTATACATAATGCATTATTATTTTAGAACAAATTTCATTACCATAAAAAAGGTTATACTGACTCGACCTTAAAAGATAGACATATGCTGTCGCGGACTTTTCTTTAGAACTTTTAGAGGGGAACAATTTCGTTATACATGATTTTTACGTAACTTTAACCGTTTAAGCAGCGTAAGCAACGGAAGCTGTCAAAGGAGGAATAATTTTCCCGTTTTTCCGAATTTTTCATTGCTACTTCGCTCCTAATGATCGTAGCGTGATTTTATATAGCCTATATGTAGATATGATACATGGACTATCCAACACAAAAAGATTTTTTGAATTTGAACCAGTAGTTTCTGAGATTAGCGTGTTCAAATAAACAACAGCTTCAGCTTTATTATATAAGTATAGATTAAATAATAATGACCATGGAAGTAGGCCCATCTGGTCCTCAGGTAATCTCCACTGTTCGAAATACAAGTGACATTGTTAAAGCAAAGCGAACGTCCATGTCCAGATCTAAGCTTAACATTAATTCAAAGAGAAAAACAAAAAAACAGGGCGTTGAGTCTCAACTGTGAATAAACTTTTCTGTTGGCCATATATTTTATTCTCGAATAGTGGAGAATCGGTTTGGTGGAAAACTGGATATGCAGATTTGAAAAATTTGTCGCGTTTCTTGGAAAAACATTCCAAAAGTAAAGCAAGTTGGTTCTTCTCGGCCAACAGAATATTGCCAGAACTCTAGATTCTGCTCGCAAAATTGAAATATAAAATTTTAATGCCAAAGTTCGCGAAAATAGGAAAATTATTAAAAAGTTAATTGATGTTGCTATATTTTTATGCACACAGAAGCTTCCCTTTAGAGAACATCGCGGAAATTTTAAAGAATTAATTTCATCCACCTCCACGTCGGTTCTTACCGGACAGTTGATTATGTGGTGCATTTTTGTTAATATTTTTTAATGTTAAAATTTCCTGTGATCAAAAAATGCCGAATTCGTGATTCAATAAATTTTCATCTAGTATTGACGTATAAAACCAACTTACAATTCCAAATTTCGTAAGTAAGTCGCCAAGTGTAGGCAAAATGGAAGTGGAAATTTTTTGAATCGTGATTTGTAAAATGTTCAGGTATCACTTTCAACTGACAGAGTAGAGTAATTTACAGATATAAAAAAAATTATATGTATGTAACTATTTTTACGTCATAAGGTGTGGCCCGAGGTGTAACCCCTTTGCAATTACTGTATGTCCTAAATAGGTAATGTTTTTTTTTTTTAATTACATTGTACAAGTATTTGATCTATTACTTACTCTTTGCCAAGCTCCCGGGGCTGATTTCACCCCAAACGTTAGACGGTTTACCTTGTAAGTACCTCTGTGCGTCGAAATTGCTTGTAACATTGCACTGTTTCCATCTACTTTCATGTACAGGTGTGCGTTTCATAAGTCTAACAAAAAATTTTCCTCCATTGAGTTTGTTCAGTAAACCTTCTACTTTGGGTATGGGATATTTATCTTCCAATATGAACTTGTTAATTCTAATATTGTAAGCTGCGCAGAGACGAACTTAACCATCTTTTCTAGTTACTCAGTTACTGGAACTATAGGGGTTCCCCATGAAGACTGGGTAACCTTTTCAATGACATCCAAATGCTCGAGTGGT